>OZ014522.1:253965284-255354272 GCA_963966055.1 Lathyrus aphaca
TGATTATTTAGATGTTTTTGGAATTTTTGTTTAGTGTTAAGTAATGAGTTTAAACCATAATCAAAGATTTAATGGACCCATTACACCATCCTAATAGAAGGATAATAGATGAGAATATTTAAGCTGAGGAAGGCTCCTCAACTTAATCCATGATTAAGGATTAACCTCATGACAAAACAAAGCCTTTATTAAAGTGGATTTTAGCTAATGATAAGATTAAGAAGTGGATTTTATGGTTTGTAAGACAACTTGAGAGGGACTTGTCCATTAACACTAGGGTTAGTCCTTCTTAACCAATTAAGGAAGAATTAGAACCCTAATGCAAGGCCCAAGTTACAAGCTTATTGTCTTAATGATTATTAGATGGATTGATTAAGAGATTTAAACACATTAAGGGTTTAACACTTAGGATTAAAGTTATACACTCCATCCTAAGAGAAGGATGCAGGCATAACCTTAATCACAAAGCCTTAAAACCTTTAAGGTTTAGTCCCTGATTATGAGGTGAGAAGAGAAAACACAAGAGATGACACAAAGGTAAAACTAATGGGGTACTAATCAAACCCTAATTGTGATTATGCTTGGGTATTCCTAGGGTTTATGAAGCTTGCAAGAGATCTTCAGGAAAAGCCACCAAGGAAAAAGAAAGATGGAAGGAGGAGAAGCAAAAGAAGCAAGTCAACTTACTTCACTTAAGAAGATAAGTTGCTTGAAGAAAGAAAGTGAAGAAGGAACATGAATGAGCAATCTCACTCTAATAAAAAAGTAAAATGCAGCAATGAATGCATAAGAGAGATGAGAATAGATTATGAGAAGTGAAGGCAAATTCACTTCTCAATGACTTACCACCTGAAAAGTTAGCAACAAGAAAATGAAATGGAATGGAAATGAGAAAAATGTAATGATGCAAACCAAAACCAGAAGCATGATCAAGGTATGAATGATGCAAAGAGATGATACAAATGTATGTCATGAGATGTGGATGATCATACAAAAGATGAGAATGCAAATGAGACACAAAAGAAGCATGAAAGTCCATGGAAACTTATGAAATACAATGGATACAAAACATGGCAAATGGATGATGCAATGATCTAACATGATTCTAATGTGTCCTAAGATGTCTTAGAAGTCATGTGAATGCACAAAATGCCATGGCAAGTTTATGTATGCAAGTATATGAGAGATGAATGCAAATGAAGGCAAAAAATTAGGGTTTATACATAACATGCAATACAAAATTCAAAACTAGAAGCAAATGACATGATAAAAAATTGAAAATAGGATCAAAGGAACCCTAACCCTACACAAGTTCACTACCCAAAGGAGGAGACCTAAATCTTAACCTAATGGAAGTTATGATTTTCTCAAGTTTGCTAGGGTTTTGAGGCACTTCTCAATGATAAATGCAAAACAAATTGAAAATGAGAGATAAATTCAAACCAATTTTATCCTAGAAACTACATGACATGAGGAATGCAATGCAAAAAGAACCATCATCAAACACTTCAAGGTTAGGCAGAATGAATTTTTCTAAGTTAGGACCGAAATATTGACTTTTAAGAACCCTAATTCCAAAGAAAAATGTCAAAATAGGTCAAAAACCAAAAAGAAATTTGTTTGAAGGGTTTGATAATGTCTCTAAATGTATCAAAATGCAATGTGATTTTTTTTGTGATTTTTAGAAACTTAAATGGCATTTTAATTAATTAATTCTCATTAACAATACGAAAATTATGCAAAAAATAAAATAAAAATTATTTTCAGAATGAGAAAAATATTTTAAGCCAGGATGCAAAAAATGAAATTTTTTAGAAGTGTTTTACTATTTTAAATAAAATGTGCAAGAAAAATGAATTAAAATGAAAATAAAATTGAATTAAAAGGAAAGTAAGTAGATCTGATGGCCTAGGTTTGAACTGAAGAAGAAAAGGTTGACTGCGCGCGCCTTTTAAAGGCTGAGATTTGTTTCAGCTTAATTAACCTAATTATATTTAATTAAATTAATAAAATTGGATTAGGGCTAAATGACTTGATCTGGACCGTTCGAAAGTTAACCTAATCCACATCCAATGGTCACGAAGCAAACTGGCAAATTAATTAGGGTTAGGACCTAATCACTTTCAGGTGACCGGAGAGGAGCTCCGGTCATCTTCTCCGGCGTGTCCAAAACCCTAAAACACTCTACAGGCCACCACACATCAAATTAAACACACAGAAATGATCCTCTACCCAAACCCCATTCAAATCAACCCTCAAACATCATTTACAACCCAAGAACAAAGAGAATCGAAACAAACTATTTCACGGGTGAAATTTCAGAGGACCACAAAATACTCATTTCCTCACCATTTTTAATTCTAAGAGCATCAACATGACCAGCATGACATGTATTTTCAATTTGTAACAAAAGAAACAAGCTCTGAGAAATTTGATTCTTGAGCTTACCTGAGATGATGAAATGCCAAAGTGAGCTTTTCTGGCCTTTCCTTAATGCAAAAAGTCTCCTCTGAACCCCCTGAGATCAATGGAGTGCTCAAAAACCTTTGATGGTGGCTGATTTGGGAGTTTGAGTTCTGGTATAGCAGGTTTTACAGTTTGGTATATGTGATGCTTTTGGCTGTTTTAATGGTTGATTTTGGTTCTATGGAGGATGTGTGACTTGTTGGTGAAGAGAAAATTGAAGTGTGATGGCTGTGGGAGGAGTTTCGAAGAGATGAAGTAAACTTGCAGTTTTTGTGAATTTGTTTGTGTGTGTCCTCCTAGCTCATGTCCAGCCTGTTTTATGATCCATAACATATCCCTAAACTATTGGAAGGAGTCTGAGGAAGTGACATGCACTGTGGGAATGACATGGGGCAAATGGCTAAAAAGTCAGTGGTAGGTGTACCTCAAGTATGGGCTGTGGCAGAGGCTATCCTAGGGCTGCTCTGAGTTCTGCTGGCTTCAAGGGTGGCCATGGGATGCTCTGAGGTGATCTGAAATGGATGAAGGGTGAGATGTCACATGTTTTGCCTTTTTACAACTTGTTGCATTTTGAAGTTTTTGGTCATGGATATGTGACATCCCTTGGGCAATTTGCAGCAAAATGGACCATATGAAGATGTTATAATGTTTTGAGATCACTTAGCAACTAATCCAATCATTAGAAATCCCTTTTGCAAAAATTCCATTCTTGAAGATTTATGAGAAATGCCTTATGGTGACTTGCAATTCAAGCCATAAAAATGAGAAATCCCTTGGGCAATTCTGAATTTTGGACCATGTATGATGTTTGTGTAAGGGTTAGAAGTTAATTAGAGGTCACATTTGGCTTTGGCAAGTGTTTTTGCAAGTTTCCTCTTTGGCACAAAAGTGAAAATCAAGTGATTTTTCCCAACTTTGTCAAACCATAACTTGAGTTCTAAAATGAATTAGATCAAGTTCTTGTACTTTTTGAAAAGGGGAGGATCCAATCTACAACTTTCATGACCAATAATTTTTCATTTGAAGCCTTTTTGAATCAAAAAGAGGAGGTTGAAGAACTTTCCCAAAATGGCAAGTTTTCATTAAACCTGGCTCTGCTTCCATGCCTTTCTCAGTTCTTGTGGTTCTTTGACTTCCTTGATCTTGGGAGGATATAATATGATGCTTGAACATACATGGACCCTCTTGAGATGATTGAAGACCTTTGGAGTGGCTCAAATAGCTCAGGGATTGCTCAAATCACAAACCCTAGATGCAGATGACTTTGAACCAATGCAGTGAAGCTAAAATGCACTATGAGATGATATGATGGAACTTATGCAAATGAAAAGATCACAAGCCATGGTGAAATGAGTGAGGGCAAATTTGGGGTGTTTACAGTGACCAGTTACCCTCTGTGGGTTGCCAACATTGTGTCGGTCCCTAAAAAAGACGGTAAGGTCAGACTGTGTGTAGACTACATGGATTTGAATAGAGCCAGCCCCAAAGATGACTTCCCTCTGCCTCACATAGATGTGCTCGTCGATAACACTGCTCAGTTTTCTGTGTTCTCTTTCATGGACGGGTTTTCCGGTTATAACCAGATTAAGAAGTCTCCCGATGATATGGAAAAGAAAACCTTCATCACGCCTTGGGGCACTTTCTGTTACAAGGTCATGCCGTTTGGCCTGAAGAATGCTGGGGCCACTTATCAACGGGCAATGGTGACGCTATTTCACGACATGATTCATCATGAAATTGAGGTGTATGTTGATGATATGATAGCAAAATCCCAAACAGAAGAAGTGCATTTGGTTAATCTAGCAAAGTTGTTTGACAGACTCTGGAAGTTCAGATTGAGGTTGAATCTGAATAAGTGTACCTCAGGGGTCCATTATGGCAAGCTACTCGGCTTCATTGTTAGTGAGCGGGGAATTGAGGTCGATCCAGCCAAAGTAAAAGCCATCCAAGAGATGCCTGAGCCGAAGACTGAAAAGCAAGTGCGTGGTTTCTTAGGGAGACTAAACTACATTGCACGGTTTATCTCTCACCTAACGGCCACGTGTGAGTCAATCTTTAAGCTTCTGAGGAAGAATCAGGCCATTAAATGGAATGAAGACTGCCAGCAAGCCTTTGACCGAATCAAAGAATACCTGCTAGAACCTCCAATTCTCATGCCTCCGGTGCCAGGGAGACCTTTGATCATGTACCTTACCGTGCTTGAAGGATCGATGGGATGTGTGTTGGGTTAGCAGGACGAGTCTGGTCGAAAAGAGCACGCCATTTATTACCTTAGCAAAAAGTTTACCGATTGTAAGACACGCTACTCACTACTCGAGAAAACTTGATGCGCTTTGGCATGGGCTGCTCGCCGACTAAGACAGTACATGCTGACTCACACCACTCTCTTAATTTCCAAGATGGATCCTGTGAAATACATTTTTGAGAAGCCGGCTCTGACAGGAAGAGTAGCCCGATGGCAGATGATACTAACAGAGTATGATATACATTACACTTCGCAAAAGGAAATCAAAGGGAGTGTATTGTCAGAATACTTGGCTCAGCAGCCAATCAATGATTATCAACCTATGAAATTCGAGTTTCCGGATGAGGACGTCATGTTCCTCAAGATGAAAGACTATGAAGAACCACTTCCAGAGGAGGGGCCAGACCTTGAATCCAAATGGAAGTTGATGTTTGACGGAGCTGTGAACATGAATAGAAGTGGAGTATGTGCTGTTATCATCTCGCCAGAAGGGGTACATACACCTTTAGCTGCTCGATTGACTTTCGAATGCACTAACAATGAGGCAGAGTATGAAGCTTGCATCATGGGGGTTGAAGAGGCCATCAACTTGCGAGTCAAGAACCTCGAGATCTTCGGAGATTCTGCTCTGGTGGTGAATCAAGTTAACGACAAATGGCTAGTTCATCAACCTCATTTGGTTCCTTACAGAGATTATGTCAGGAGGCTGTTAACTTTCTTCACTAATGTCAAGTTGAGTTATATTCCTCGAGATGAAAACCAATTCGCCGATGCTCTAGCAACTTTGTCGTCTATGATTAAAGTTTGTCAAGAGAATTCTGTGCCTCGAATCACGGTCTCCCGTCTTGAAAGACCTGCTTATGTTTTCGCAGTTGATAGTGGTGAAGATAACAAACCTTGGTATCATGATATCAAGCAATTCTTGAAGGATCAAGAATACCCGGCTGGGGCATCCAATAAGGACAAGAAGACCCTCAAAAGACTGGCAGATGGTTTCTTCTTGAATCAAGATGGTGTGCTATACAAGCAAAACTTCGACATGGTTCTGCTCAAATGTGTGGATAGACACAAAGCAGACCTGTTGATGCAAGAGGTCCATGAAGGCTCCTTTGGTACCCATGCTGGAGGACATGCTATGGCCAAGAAATTGTTGAGATCGAGATATTATTGGATCACCATGGAATCCGATTGCTGTAAATACTCCCGTAAATGTCACAAGTGTCAGATTTATGCCGATAAGGTCCATGTGCCTCCAAATCCATTGAGTGTCATGACTTCGCCATGGCCGTTCACCATATGGGGCATTGATATGATTGGCAAGATCGAGACGACAGCTTCTAACGGTCATCGCTTCATCTTGGTTGCTATAGACTACTTCACGAAGTGGGTCGAAGCGGCATCTTATGCCAATGTCACTAAACAAGTGGTAGCCCGGTTTATTAAAAGAGACATCATTTGCCGGTACGAAATTCCTGAAAGAATCATTACTGATAATGGTTCTAATCTCAACAACAAGATGATGGCTGACTTGTGTCAGGATTTCAAAATAGAGAATCACAACTCTTCTCCATATCGCCCGAAGATGAATGGCGTTGTCGAGGCGGCCAACAAGAACATCAAGAAGATCGTGCAGAAGATGGTTGTGACATACAAAGACTGGCATAAGATGCTACCATTTGCGTTGCATGGGTACAGAACGTCAGTGTGTACTTCAACAGGGGCAACCCCGTTCTCACTGGTATATGGTATGGAGGCAGTCCTACCGATTGAAGTGGAAATCCCCTCGTTGAGGTTGATGATGGACATTAAGCTAGATGAAGCTGAGTGGCTCCGATCCAGATATAATCAATTGAGCCTCATTGAAGAAAAGCTCCTAGCAGCTGTATGTCATGGACAGTTGTATCAACGACGGATGAAGCATGCTTTTGAGAAGAAGGTGCGACCACAGAGGTATATACCAGGTGACTTGGTGCTGAAAAGGATTCTTCCTCCTCTTAACAATCACAAGGGAAAGTGGACACCCAACTATGAAGGACCGTTCGTGGTTAAAAAGGTTTTCTCAGGTGGAGCCTTGATGCTGACAACCATGGACGAAGAAGACTTCCAATCCCCTGTCAATGCAGGCGCAGTAAGAAAATACTTTGTGTAAAAAAGGACCCGCTGGATAAAAACAGAATAAAGATCCAGGAAAAAATGGGCATCCCGGTGAGCCAAAAATAGAATAAAAGGCTCGGGCAAAAGTTAGGGAAATCTTGAAAAACATGTACACCCGCTGAGTTGAAAAGCCACATCGGACAGCTCATGCAAAAAAGGGTATCCCGGTGGATTGAAAACCTGAAAGGGCGATCCACGCAAAAGAGGGACTAACACGAACGACTGCGATTTGCAAGATCCGTAACCTATCTGCAGCTGAGGTTATTCTAAGGGTTGAAGATCAGTTCAATTACCTTTCTCAAGGGGCAGAGCAAGCGGATCGTCTTGAAGACATACGAGTCATAATCAGGTTGAAACTTGATGAGATCCACTCATTACATTGCCAATAGGATAGTTTGTTTTCCATTTTGGTTGTTTCATCTTTCCAGGGAACTGTTTCCTTTGTATTGCCTATTCATGGCCATTTTTCCTAATCAATAAAAATTCAACTTCAGTCAACTTGTGACTATTTGCTTCTTGTTTTTGTTTCTCATCTAGCATTGATTGATTGCAAAAACGTCCAACAAATTGTAATTTATATTGTGTTGAGAACATTTGAATGCTTTCTAACTCATGCAAGAGGACAAAAACATTTAATACATCTCTGAAAGGGTGTCAAGATACCCAGATAATGATTCATGCTACGAGCCTAGGGCAGGCAGGTCCCAAACTAACTCTCCTTATTGCAGGCACTATCGATTGTGTTTATGCAGGTATAGGTACATGTGTTGCTAACAGAGCTAAAAGCAGATTCCTAGGAGGAACATTTCTTTATGCTTGAACAAGAGCAGGTGTCTCCCAGGGTGTCTCCAGTCATCCCCGGTAAAGTGGAAGTTGAAATCTCTCCCAACAAGGTAGCAGAATGTGGGTGTCCTCCCCAAGCAGAAGCTTTCCTACAAATACAGGGGCAATTCCCAGCAGTACAAGGAGTGTCTTTCCTTTCCAGCAGTTTGCTCCCTCAGCAATGTCATGCCTCTGGTTCCCAGCCAAGTCAGAAGGTCTTCACTTCCCCATCAGAGTTCAAGAAGAGTCCATCTCTAGTAGGGTCTTGGCTCTCCAATCTCAAAGTCCAATTTATTTTTGGCAGTGGCGGTTGTTCAGAGCCGGTGTATCATTGATAGCTTTCCCTGTAGAGTTGTCTCCTCCTCATCAGGATGGATCAGATCAGTGCAATGATCATCGTTTCTCCCCAGTCAAGCCATCTGAGATACTTGCAGTCTCCTTTCAGGGAGATCCTTTGCATTTGCATTTGCATAATCATCATTACATTTGCATCCTCTAAAGCATAGCATTTCCATCATCATGGAGCATTACGCCATAAATTCAAACATATGCATGCCAACATGGGCCAGTTTTGAGGTATATTACGTACGACCTATAACATCTTCCCAACCTAAATTACTCCGCACAGAGGATAACAATATCATTTTTCAGACATCCTTGTCTTTTCAAGTCAGTGTTTGTAACTTATTCCGCGTCTTGTTTGGTACAACAGTCGCGTCACAGGTTCCCGTTTTGTACAACAGTCCTGTTTGCCTGGGCTCTCGTTTATGTACAATGATCCCGTTCCATCTTGTCCTATTGTCTTTGTGTTTCTGGTTATCGCCTGAGGCCGTTATACCATTGCGTCTCCATTCGAGGATGGTTTCGTGTTAGATCTAAGGATCTTTTGAGAATTGTCATTCGAGGATGGCATTCTTTTCTTCAAGTCCTTCTGAGGTTGGTCTTGTTTGTGTTTGTTGTGGCTATCATTTGAGGATGATAGACCATTTTGAGCTTATTGATTGAGGTCAATTTGTCTCTTTTGCAAAGTCTGTCCGAGGTCAGTCTTTGTGTTTCTAGTTATCGCCTGAGGCTGGTATACCATTGCGTCTCCATTCGAGGATGGTTTTGTGTTAGATCTGAGGATCTTTTGAGAATTGTCATTCGAGGATGGCATTCTTTTCTTCAAGTCCTTCTGAGGTTGGTCTTGTTTGTGTTTGTTGTGGCTATCATTCGAGGATGATAGACCATTTTGAGCTTATTGATTGAGGTCAGTTTGTCTCTTTTGCAAAGTCTGTCTGAGGTCAGTCTTTGTGTTTTTGGTTATCACCTGAGGCCGGTATACCATTGTGTCTCCATTCGAGGATGGTTTCGTGTTAGATCTGAGGATCTTTTGAGAATTGTCATTCGAGGATGGCATTCTTTTCTTCAAGTCCTTCTGAGGTTGGTCTTGTTTGTGTTTATTGTGGCTATCATTCGAGGATGATAGACCATTTTGAGCTTATTGATTGAGGTCAATTTGTCTCTTTTGCAAAGTCTGTCTGAGGTCAGTCTTTGTTGTTTCTGGTTATTGCCTTGGGCCGGTATACCATTGCGTCTCCATCCGAGGATGCTTTCGTGTTAGATCTGAGGATCTTTTGAGAATTGTCATTCGAGGATGGCATTCTTTTCTTCAAGTCCTTCTGAGGGTGGTCTTGTTGTTGTGGCTATAATTCGAGGATGATAGACCATTTTGAGCTTATTGATTGAGGTCAGTTTGTCTCTTTTGCAAAGTCTGTCTGAGGTCAGTCTTTGTGTTTCTGGTTATCGACCGAGGCCATTATACCATTGCGTTTCCATTCGAGGATGGTTTTGGTGTTTGATCCGAAGATCTCTTGTGAGTTGTCATTCGAGGATGACATTCTTCCCAGCATATTTTATTACCCACAGTGTGCAAATTTCCAGGTTTTATTCGAGTATTCAATCACAACATGCCTTAAACGTCCAAAAGCTGTTTCAATTATTCGTCCAGGCTCGCAGATGATTGAATAGGGGCAGCTGTAATACCTCAAAATTTGCCCTCGTTATTTATTACCACTAACTAGCTTACGCTTCACATTCATCTGCATCTTCCATTAGGTCAAATGAAACTTTATTTATTTATTTGAAAATTTACTCGACGTTGGATCAAGTATTTCTTTATTTTTATTTTTTGAGAATTGGTCATCTAACGCTTCATTTTATCTTTTCTATCCTAATTATAGGCATCACACATGAAGTTCTAACTATTACATCACAAAGTACAAACCACAAAAATATAATAGAGACATAATAAAAATAATCCAAGTCCATAAGCGAATCTTCGAAAAAATACCTTGCACAAAAAGAAGATGTTAGTAAATGAAATGAAGATGCATATGCAACAATACAACGAAAATGAATTAAGATAACAAAAATTTGCAAGAATTTCTAAAGCATATAAGGCATAAAACCGAAATAATGGCTAATCACTTCATGGAAACGCACTTGAATGGTTTCTAAGCCTAAGTCCTAAAACTAAAGGATTTTGTATGATATCAACATTCTAAAATCAGTAGCTAAACCACCCAAGGCCTTCTAATATTCTAAGATCAAGCCTAATTAATCTATGTCCTAATGCACCATAAAATCCTAAGCTAAACTAGATGGATTTACAATGTAAAAGTTGAATGAGATCAAGGCACTAAAAATAGCAAAAAGTCCTGGAAAAAATATGAAATTAATTCTCTAGGGTCCCTACCCTGACCATAATATTTTGTGTTAAAAAATCTCCTAAAAATTCATAACCTAACTATATCAAATAGTCACTTAAACCTACCTAAGATTCAATCACAATTTTACACAAACAACACTACCAAAATAGTGGATAAAATGGCCTAAAAAATATACCAAAATTTATTCCAGGTTCTATAATTAATTCTTTAATAATAGCAAAAAGAATGGGCCAAAAATATTACAGGAAGTGGGAGAAATAAAATGTACAAAATCATGTGTTCATGTGAGAATTCAATAGAAAAGCAATTAAATGGAAAATCGAAATAAAATCAAAAAATGGCAAAAATCAAAAAGTAAAAATGTAAAATATTTCTAAAATGAGTTATAAACCTACTGGAATTTTTGTGGAATTTTATTATGAATTTTACTATTTTTTAAGGATTAAAACCAAACTATGCTAAAACAACAACAAAAATATAACAAAAACAAAGAAAAAGCAGGGGAGGTGTATCCAACAGTTTTCTTAGTTAAAATCTAATGGGCTTGAAAATGCAGGGTGCGGATAGCGGGTATGTCATAGGCCTAAAACGCACTAGGTCTGATGGTACACACTAAGCTCTAATGTTCCTCAGTCAACTTCTTTGATCCTTTCTTGTCCGTTAGATCTATGGGAAAGATGGTGAATGGTCCAGATGAGGGGGTGTACGGTAATTATGATGAGGTGAAACGCGTGGAATTGTGAAGGGGTGGTCCAACCGGACGGTGACACTTTTCACTGCCGGAATGGGCTGAAAATCAAACCTTATCTCTAATAATTGGGCGGTGGAGAGATGATTGGGGATTTTATGAGTCTTTAATTGTAATTACTTTGGTTAATTATTTTAATTTTTTCACAATCAAGATTATCAAGCATTAAAACATTATCAACTTATAACTTAAACAAGAAATCAAAATGTCTCTCTCTCTCTCTCTCTCTCTCACATAAAACACGTTCGTTCTTCATCTTCTCAAACACACCTCTCCCTAAACTAAAACCCTAGACGCGCCGTCAACCGCCTCCTTTCGATCAAACTCCTCAAACTGAAACAAAACAAATGAAACTCCTCTCCTTTCCTCTATGTGCTTCGAATCCGAAGGCGACTTCTTCGAACTCTCCGTCAAACAACGAGATCGGGCACCGCAACTAATGACATTGAAAGCATAAAATGCATAATAACGGTAAAGGAAACGGGTCGAAGCTTACCGTGGGAGCCGTGGATCTTCAAAAGATAAGGTAATCGAAACCTTTCCCTCTTCCTTCTTCGGCTTCTTCTAAATTTCTATTCCACTTTCTCTTCTGAATCTTTTCCGATTGAGGACTCGTTTGTTGATTCCTCTTTTTTTTGTGGAAGCGTTCTTGATGCAGGAGAATAAAAGAAGCCTTCAATTCGTTGAAGTTGAGCCAAATCAACTTGCGATGCTGGATCCGTTATTATTGTTGGTGATCTTAGAACATGTGAATCTGGATTGTTGCGGTTGTTGATGTGGGCGTCGAAGACAAACACTCTATGATATTGTGAAGCCGTCTCGATGAAGATGAAGACTGAAATAGGTTGATGTATGGAAGAATCAAAATGGGTGATAGATGAAGATTGAAGAATGGTCGTTGAAGCGAAAGAGGAAAAAGTGATGAATTGAAGCCTCGCTCGGTAAGTTTCGCGACTTCAATTTCGAAGATTTTCACTTCGTTCTTCTTATTCTTTTTGCTGCGAGCTTTAATCGTGGTTGTCGAGATGAGTTCTTGATGTGGCAATCGTTTCTGAATTTGCAGGAATCAATGGAGATGATGAATATTGATGCAGAGTGTTGTTGATGATTGAAGGAGAAGATTGACGAAGATGAAGATTGGATAGAATCAGTGTAATACCTCAAAACTTGCCCTCATTATTTATTACCACTAACCGGCTTACGCTTCACATTCATCTGCATCTTCCATTAGGTCATAGTGTCATACCCCAAATTTGTCCTACTTGTACCATTTTATTCATCTGTCTAACAAATATTTCGAAAGTTAAAAAACATGTATTATTTTATTTTTTGTCTGATATTATAAAAAAAAATTCAAAAAAAGTATGCATTAATCTCTTTTGCTGTCTAACTAATATTAAAAAAAAATATAAAAAATGTATGTCCCGTTTTCTTTTTCTGTTAGGTATTCGAAAAAAATCCAGAAAATACATTTATTTCCCTTAAAAAAATTCAAACCTTCTTCTCCTTTTAGCATTAGTGTAACTATAATATTTTATTTTTATTCTTATTGTTTAGTCATTATCAAAAATAATATATATATATATATATATATATATATATATATATATATATATATATATATATATATATATATATATATATATATATATATATATATATATATATATATATATATATATATATATATATATATATATATATATAATTTTGTTTTTAAAAATCATTTTACATAAGCTTATCCTTCTTAAAAGTCCATTTATTAATGTTTAAATAAAAAAAATCAAAAAAATATTTCATAGTTTTATCATATTATTATTATCTTTTTATTTTATTATTAAATCCAACTTTCCAAAAATTATTATAAAAAAAAGTATTTCAACATTTTGTCTTTTTTATTACTTTTAATCTTTATCCATTTTTATTATTATTATTAGTTTCATTGATATTTCAATTATTATTTTTGTTAACATTATTACTATTATTATCATTATTTTTTGTATTATATTTGTTATTACCATAATTATTATTATTCCCAAAATCAGCTTCTTTTCTTCATAGCTTAACAATGACACGTGAAAAATAAGGCACTAGCTGTAAAACAAAATGAACAGGTCCCAATACACACATCACAACGGATCCTTCCGTAAGACCGCCATTTCTTTTTGTTTTACTTGCCAAAATACCAACAAACGTTTTCCCGTACAGATTCGCAGCAAGGCAACAACACATTTTTTTTCTTTGAAGCGTACTCATCGCTCTCCACAGCTGACAATGGACCCCACACCACAATCCAATTTTTTCCAATCCGTTATAAAAAACACACACAAACTTTTGCTGTAAAAAAAGGAGATTCTCTTCACAATTTCAGAAGTTTTTATCCCCTCCATATCTCTCAACAAAACCACCACAACAACCCTCTTCCAAATCAACACAGACAAAAAATACGAAGAAGATGAGCATTAGACGAGATGAACGAAACCAAAAAACCAAATTCGAACAAAAATAATGAACGAAACTAACCTTGAAATCATACACAAAAAACGCAGAAACCTTTCCTCTTCTTCAAGCCCACCCCAACCATCCGCGGACTAACCCCAAACACCACCTTCATTTTTCACCACCCAAACTCGGAACCCCCCGAAGAATACTCAGAACCGCACGAAACGCAAAAAAACCAGAGAACCCTTCCAACTCTGAAACCTTCAAACCCTCTTCTGCCGCGTGAAACACCGCCCATCACCACCGAAAGCGAGATTTAAATCATGCCGGAAACCTTCTGCTACCGCCGTGCAAACCTCCCGAAAACCGTGAACATCATCAAATACCGCGACCCATTCAAATCCCTAAACCTTCGCCCAAATCACAAACTGTACGAACCATCTTCACCATCGCCGACGAGTTGGACCGTGGCACCCCCAAATGGAATGCCGAAACGCAGTAGAACCGCAAACGTTCGTCGAGAGTCCGAGAGAGAAACGCGAGTGAGATTGAGAGAGCAGTGAGCGAACCTCCACCGTACCTGTAAAACGCGAACGTGTGAGAGACTGAGACACACCGAAACCCAAGTGGGAGATGATATCGTCGGCCGCCTTGGAATCGCGTTTTCACTGTGAGAAGAGGTAGAATGTTTTATTCCCTAAACCATAACAAACGTGATGTTTATGATACAATTTTTGTTTCCTATTTTTTTTCTGATTTCCTTTTAAACTATTGTTGACTTTTCCATACATAGAGTGTCAAAATAATTTGTCGTTTAATATTTATTTGTTCAAGACTATGCTGCTAGTTTTCTTATGCTGGACTTTGGGACTGTTGAGCCTATTCAATTTTGTTTTCTAAATACACACACTCATCATAGCAGCGTCTTCCCCCTCTTGTTTTTGTTTAAAAAGAAAAATAATATTTTCATTATTTTGTGATTATTATTTAGTAATGTTAGAACTTATTTTCTGTTTTATATAATAAGTCTTATAAGTTTTCTTTAATTTCAATTTGTTTGTTAGTGATCTATTTTTCCAAGAAAATTCCTTAAGAACATATTTTAGTAGTGATTTATTTTTATTTCTTTTTCTTTAGGGGCCAATGACATAACAAAAGACCGATGCATCGCCCGATTTCGTTAAATCGGTGATACTCGGTCAATATGAGGCCCTCCTTTTAATTAGTTTTTTCATTTTATTATTTTGACAAATAAACATTAAAATTAATTTATTTTATTCATTATTCTTAATATTATTTAATTTATTTAATTATTTGTATTTATTATTTTATCTTAATTTAATTTTCGCAATTCAATTTAATTTAATTTATTTATTTCCGCATCTCAAAAATAACGATTCGACTCCTCATAGAACGGTTCCAAGTTTTAACCGGCTCTAAGGAAGTAAACGAACCAAATTTCGACACGTCCCAAAAAGGTCCAACGCCTTCGAATAGTTGTTCCCGAATAAAAAGGCCGAACGCCTTCGAACAGTTCAAAAACACTGCACACACGCTTTCTCTTGGGCGAATTACAACGAGACCCCTTTATTTCTCGTAATCCCCTGTAATTTATTTTGTATCCCTCTCCCATTATTTTGTACGCATTTTATTTTATCGATTTAGTTTAGTTCGCGAATCCTTGGTCCAACGCCAAGCGATTTCAATCGCACACTTGCACTTTATTTTTCAGTTATCATTTTGTTTATTAGGGTCCACCTTACCTTGCGAGCCGAGCGCATTGTGCCTCGCTAAACAAACCACCAAATAAACCTCCATTTGCATTCACCCTCTAAACCTCAGAAAACCAAAATGTTTCTATTAGATCCAAACCCTTGATCCAACGTCAAACGGTCTTAGGAAATAAAACACATTTTAATAATGCGAGAAGAAATTGTATGCCACGAGCCTTAAGCGGTAGAAAGGAGGATAACGAGCTCTCGTTACTCGCTCCGATTATTTCGATGCAAGATGCTCGTCTTGTTGGACGAGATAAACTATCCATAGTCTTTAGTGCATTTCAACTCCTAAACCCTTTCATCAAAGAAAGGTAATAAAATCAAACAACCATCAACCGTAGTAGGCCGAACTATGAGGCTCTGACTTTCCCATTGCACACGGGAGTACGTAGGCACAAGGATCTTAATCCTTGTCGAGCACCTTGGATCAATCTAACTTATAATCAAACTCATTTCCTTTTAGCAAGTATTTCGTTTAAGCATAGACATCCTTTCGTGTGTGATAACTTAGATGGTTCCCATCGAGTACGATGGATGTAGGGGGTGCTAATACATCCCCCCCTGCATAACCGACTTCCGAACCCAGGCAATGGTTCCGTTAACCTTTGTCCTTGTCTCCTCTCTTCCCGGGTTGTATCTATATCTCCCTTTTCCCTCTTCGGGACTAAATAGAATTAGGTGGCGACTCTTCAGTCTGTCCAGCGCACGACTCTTATCTTTTCGGATCGCGTGAGGTCGTATTTTTCGGGGTACGACAGCTGGCGACTCTGCTGGGGACTGGTTCACCCCTATGCGAGTCAAGCCTAGTCTAGGTTTCCGCGCTTGTTTGGATGTTTGCTTTTATGCCTTGCTTGTTTATTTTTATCGTTTCCTTTATCGCATTCCATTTTATATATCTTGTGGCTCCTTGGTACTATGATTTGGATCGATACTTTGCAAAAGAACTTGAGGGAAAGCTCTATACCCGGGCTTACGAGTACAAACATAAGTTAGCGAGGTTGTGTAGTATGGGCTCCCGAGGGAACCACTCTCGTGGGTTGTCAATATGAAAACCTCACTTGGAGTAGATTCTAATGAGAATACTGACAACCGTCAAGTCCTTGACGTATGTGCTCAGTTGCTTTCATTAGGGTCACCGACTCTGAGGACCTTTAGAACCCTTGGGTTAAAACATCGATTGATGGTCGCGTAGTATTGACTCCCGAGAAATTCGCTCTCGTGGGTTGTCAATACGAAGACCTCACTCAGAATAGACTTTCTCAATGGAGTTGATTGACTGTCAAGAGCTGACATGTGCATCAAATATTTGAACAAAGTCCATAACTCTGAGGCCTTTGTTTGAACCTCGTGTCGATGATCGCGTAGTATGGGCTCCCGAGAAAATTTTCTCTCGTGGGTTGTCGATACGAAGATCTCACCCAAAATAGATTCATATGGCGGAGTCAATCAACCGTCATGCTTATGGCATGTGTGATGAACAACCATATGAATTGATAACTTTGGGATCCCTAAAACTTTAGAGTCTACCCAATGAGTTCCTGATCAGAGTATCCTCCATCTGTACCTTGGGCTCATGAGACTATGATTTTGGGATCCTGGATTCTGACATTGCATATCATCTCATTTGCATTATTTGTTCATCTTGCATTTCATTCCAAATTCGAGAACTCATTTCATGTTCCTCCATCTTCAGTAAATCAAGCTGGTTTCCCGACACCCGTATCGTGCTAGACGCTCGTACTTAACTCGAGCCAACACTAGAAGACTGATGGACGTGATTCAAGAAGAGCAAGCTGCAATGAGGGAAGAGATTGACTCGGTCAAGAACAAGATTGACCAGATTTACGAGACTATACAAGCCTTGGACAAAATGGAAGAACGTCGCGAAGCTGCTGCCGCAACGAACAATGCTCTAGTGCAAGGATCTGCCTCGCGAGCAATGCCTTCAGTTCCAGTTCCAAATCCTTTGGTCTATGGTTTTCCTCAAGGCTTCACTCCTGCTGTTGAGGAAGTCACTTCTCAACCAATACCTACCTCTGGTGTTACTGTTGGTGCTATTCATCAAGCTCAACCTATGCCAACTCAAGTCCAGTTTCCTCATGCTGAAGAGAATCATCAAGTTGAGTATGAGATGCATACTACTGTTCCAATCACCAATTCTCATGTTGTTCAAGAATCCGAAGCTATAAAGATATGCCGCGAGTTAGCTGAAAAACTCCGAATCATAGAAGGACACAACTCAACTTCCCTGAATGCCTCAGACATGTGCTTAGTTCCAGATGTTGTGATCCCTACTAAGTTCAAACTGCCAGAATTCGAGAAGTACAAAGGCCTCAGTTGTCCTGAACTCCATTTGAGGATGTACTGCAGAAAAATGGTTGCTCATGCCAAAGATGACAAGCTCATGATCCATTGCTTCCAAGACAGCCTGTTTGGAGCATCTCTAGAATGGTACATGCAGCTCGAACGCAATAATGTTCGTACTTGGCTTGATCTATCTGATGCATTCAAAAAGCAGTACAAGTACAACACTGACCTTGCTCCTAACCGTACTCAACTTCAGAGTATGACTCAAAAGGAAAGCGAATCCTTTAAGGAATACGCCCAACGCTGGAGGGAGTTAGCTGCCAGAGTGCATCCACCATTGGTTGACCGTGAATTGATCGACATCTTCATGGGTACCTTGCAGGGGCAATACTACGAGAAGCTGATCATCAGCGTATCTTCTGGATTTTCAGACATGGTAATGGTAGGAGAAAGAATCGAAGAGGGTCTGAAAAGCGGAAAGATCCAAGGAGGCTCTAGCAACCAAGCCAATGTCAAGAAACCTTTCAACGGGTACAAGAAGGGCGAAACAAATGCCATTTCTGCTGCAAGTGGGAATCCTCAACAGAGTGCACCTACTCCAATTCCCTACTATCAGTATCCCTATGTTGCTGTTGCGCAATATGCTCCTATGCCTTATCAGCCAGTTCCTCCAATGCCTTACCAGCCAGCTATTCAAGCTCCATTTCCGTCTCAGATGGCTTATCAACCACGTCCATATCCTCTAGTTGCAGCTGCGCAATATGCACTTGGACCATACCAGCAACCGGCTTATCCACAACGGCCTGGTCAACAACAACAACGCGCTCCTCAATAGCGTCCACCATATCAACAAAAAGGATATGATAGACACATTGATCCTCTGCCTATGACATATTCGGAGATCTTTAATCAGTTGATGGCAAAAGGATCTCTTACTTTGAGAGATATACCACCTCAGACTGGTAATGCCCGGAACTATGATGCCAATGCCCGCTGTGAGTATCACAAAGGCGCTCCAGGTCACACAATCGAGAACTGTCATGCCTTCAAACACATGGTTCAAGACATGATCAACTCTAAGGATCTCACCCTCACTCCGAGAAATGCAAATGTCCAGAACAATCCATTGCCGCCACACGGTACCAACAAGTAAAGACATTTGAAGGGGTTGTAGAAGACCAAGCTGAGTAGTATCCAACTTTGAAGCATTCAATCAAGAGAAGTTCAATTCCTCAAATCAAGGCAGCCAGTACCATTTATGATTTCCGCATTTCTGTTATTTTGTAATGTTTGTTTAAGTACTGTTTGCTCTGAACATTGTTATTTGTACTTGGTTATGTTAATGTTATGTTTATGCATGTCTTGAATCAGCCTATTCGCATTCGCTCATTATTTATCATTTATCACAAAAATCACAAAAATATTCCCTCACTTCACTTTAGCAAATATTTGAGGGAGGGTGATGAAAACGAAAAACCCATAACTGTTGCGGTATGCTTTCGGATAAAAACTCGTCAATGATGTACAGGCATTTGTTCAAATCCCCAAACACTGGAGATATAAGGAGTTAATCCCTAGTCAACCACTTCGAGCCTAGAAGTAAGAGTTTCTTTCGGATACAAACCCTTACATCTAACCCGGGGCAAGGTAGTTGTTCAGTTAACCTGACTACACTTTCAAATTGCAAGATGAGACATCCCATCAGAGGACCATCCACAAATGACTTGGCAGTCACAATATTCAACAAAATACAAAAAAATACAAAAGACCACTAAGTTGAGCACCCGAGGGGAGACTTAGTTGACAAAAAATAGAACAAATCAAAAGAGGAACTCAAATCCTCAGCAAAAGCAAAACAAATGTCAGTGACCACAAAATCAAGAATCAAAGGGTCACCGATAACAAAATAAGATGACTTCCACTTCCAAGCAAACTTTAAAGCTTCATCTTCACTCTTGCAAAGTAAAAAAAATGCATGTGTAGAGTTAAACCGAGCGTAGGACTGGAGAATATCACAAACAAGGGTTGGGTACAAATCAAACTTTGAGCCTTATATCCTTTGTTTCTCGAACCATTAACCAGACCACGTTACAACCCTCAAAAGACCTAATTGAGGCAGGGTTTATTCTGAAAGCATGCTACCAACAAGGTTGCGTAAAATGACTCCCATATATTTGCTAATATTCAATCTTGATAGTATAATATTCTTGATACATCCTTCACGCACCTTTTGAAACAGCACCTCCTTTGGACTAACGGTCCATTCGTCACACTTTAATAGCATTCAAATAAATTGACTTTTTCAAAACTTACCTGAACTTTACATTAACACTACCATTTGTGTATGAATAATTTAATTGCAATTCAGTACTTGACATCAGTGCAATCCCAACAAGGGGCAATCAAAAGGGAAATTTGAACTTCATTGATGCCGACATGAATCAAGACTACCTCAACAGCCCAATCAGAGGCAATTCATTTCAAAGTCCGTTAATCAGGGGCAAAATCATCTTCAGCAGATCAATCAGGGGCAAATCATCTTCAACAGCTCAATCAGGGGCAAATTATCTTCAAACAAGCTCAATCAAGGGGCAGACGCCTGCCAAATCCAGATATTGGGAAAGATCATGTCATGGTCACCGTCAAAGCTTCTCCCTCAGAATTCTTTCAAATACCCTACAGACAGGGGCAACAAACAAGGAGAAAATCTTCCTATCTCTACTCCTCAGCTGAACAGGCAGTCTTTTCTAAACGTCGACAATCATTCAAAGCAAATTAGTCTTCATGTGCCAATTAAGTCGCTCCGCTCATCAGCAAGTGACCCAAACTGGGAGCATACAGATCCATCTCTTGATCACGCATCGTCGAAGATCGAGTGTCGGGAAATCAATCCCTCCACCCATTCAAAGTCCAATCGTTATTGGCAAATACCAAACCAAAAGTCCACTAAGTTGGCGCCTTTCAACCCCTCATATGCATCATTATGCATCATCAATGTCATACACATCATTTACATCGATCATTTACAGCATATACATCATTTGCATACCTAAATAAATCAGACTTTTTATTTTTCCCCAGCAGTTTTAACTTACATCTCAGTGCATAAACATTTGCATCGTATCTCCATCGTTATGGAATACCATTTCAAAAACAGTCAAGCATAGTTGCATAATTCAGGATCCAGGATCAACACAAATTTCCAGTTCTTTCCCCAACGGAAGTCAGGATCATATCAGTCAAAGATTCCAGGCACCTCCTTGGCAAAGTTCCAGTGGCCGTACCCCGTTGGATATTTCTCCCTTTAACCCTCTGCTCCCCAAGCAATTTTAATTTATTTTACCAGTATTTCCCAACCAGTCCGCCTATCATCCTCTGTTGATAGTGATCCTTTATTTTTCTGCCTTTCGCCTATCATCCTCTAATGATAGTGATCTTTATTTTTCTGTCTTTCGCCTATCATCCTCTGTTGATAGTGATCTTTATTTTTCTGTCTTTCGTCTATCATCCTCTGTTGATAGTGATTCTTTATTTTTCTGTCTTTCGCCTATCATCCTCTGTTGATAGTGATTCTTTATTTTTCTGTCTTTCGCCTATCATCCTCTGTTGATAGTGATTCTTTATTTTTCTGTCTTTCGCCTATCATCCTCTGTTGATAGTGATTCTTTATATTTCTGTCTTTTGCCTTATCATCCTCTAGTGACAAGTGATTTTATCTTTTAGTTATTCGCCTCATCATCTTCTAAGCGAATTATTTTGTCAACTTGTTTCTTGCTGTGTCACCCATCATTTCTAGTTTATTTCATTTGCTATTTTCACAAATTTCTTTGTCGGATAAATTTGGAGTCTGTTAATATCTAATTATCTTATACCCTGAAAGATTGAACGCAAGCCAGTTCATCTTACTCGGTCTAAGCCAATTCGATAGGGGCATCTGTCATACCCCAAATTTGTCCTACTTGTACCATTTTATTCATCTGTCTAACAAATATTTCGAAAGTTAAAAAACATGTATTATTTTATTTTTTGTCTGATATTATAATTTTTTTTTCAAAAAAAGTATGCATTAATCTCTTTTGCTGTCTAACTAATATTAAAAAAAAATATAAAAAATGTATGTCCCGTTTTCTTTTTCTGTTAGGTATTCGAAAAAAATCCAGAAAATACATTTATTTCCCTTAAAAAAATTCAAACCTTCTTCTCCTTTTAGCATTAGTGTAACTATAATATTTTATTTTTATTCTTATTGTTTAGTCATTATCAAAAATAATATATATATATATATATATATATATATATATATATATATATATATATATATATATATAATTTTTTTAAAAAAAATCATTTTACATAAGCTTATCCTTCTTAAAAGTCCATTTATTAATGTTTAAATAAAAAAAAATCAAAAAAATCTTTCATAGTTTTATCATATTATTATTATCTTTTTATTTTATTATTAAATCCAACTTTCCAAAAATTATTATAAGAAAATGTATTTCAACATTGTCTTTTTTATTACTTTTAATCTTTATCCATTTTTATTATTATTATTAGTTTCATTGATATTTCCATTATTATTTTTGTTAACATTATTACTATTATTATCATTATTTTTGTTATTATATTTGTTATTACCATAATTATTATTATTCCCAAAATCAGCTTCTTTTCTTCATAGCTTAATAATGACACGTGAAAAATAAGGCACTAGCTGTAAAACAAAATGAACAGGTCCCAGTACACACATCACAACGGATCCTTCCGTAAGACCGCCATTTCTTTTTTTTTACTTGCCAAAATACCAACAAACTTTTTCCCGTACAGATTCGCAGCAAGGCAACAACGCATTTTTTTTCTTTGAAGCGTACTCATCGCTCTCCACAGCTGACAATGGACCCCACACCACAATCCAATTTTTTCCAATCCGTTATAAAAAACACACACAAACTTTTGCTGTAAAAAAGGAGATTCTCTTCACAATTTCAGAAGTTGTTATCCACTTCATATCTCTCAACAAAACCACCACAACAACCCTCTTCCAAATCAACACAGACAAAAAATACGAAGATGATGAGCATTAGACGAGATGAACGAAACCAAAAAACCAAATTCGAACAAAAACAATGAACGAAACTAACCTTGAAATCATACACAAAAAACGCAGAAACCTTTCCTCTTCTTCAAGCCCACCCCAACCATCCGCGGACTAACCCCAAACACCACCTTCATTTTTCACTACCCAAACTCGGAACCCCCCCGAAGAATACTCAGAACCGCACGAAATGCAAAAAAACCAAAGAACCCTTCCAACTCTGAAGCCTTCAAACCCTCTTCTTCTGCGTGAAACACCGCCCATCACCACCGAAAGCGAGATTTAAATCACGCCGGAAACCTTCTGCTACCGCCGTGCAAACCTCCTGAAAACCGTGAACATCATCAAATACCGCGACCCGTTCACATCCCTTAACCTTCGCCCAAATCACAAACTGTACGAACCATCTTCACCATCGCCGACGAGTTGGACTGTGTCACCCACAAATGGAATGCCGAAACGCAGTAGAACCGCAAACGTTCGTCGAGAGTCCGAGAGAGAAACGCGAGTGAGATTGAGAGAGCAGTGAGCGAACCTCCACCGTACCTGTAAAACGCGAACGTGTGAGAGACTGAGACACACCGAAACCCAAGTGGGAGAGCATACCGTCGGCCGCCTTGGAATCGCGTTTTCACTGTGAGAAGAGGTAGAATGTTTTATTCCCTAAACCATAAAAAACGTGATCTTTATGATACAATTTTGTTTCCTATTTTTTTTTCTGATTTCCTTTTAAACTAATGTTGACTTTTCCATACATAGAGTGTCAAAATAATTTGTCGTTTAATATTTATTTGTTCAAGACTATGCTGCTTGTTTTCTTATGCTGGACTTTGGGACTGTTGAGCCTATTCAATTTTTTTTTCTAAATACACACACTCATCATAGTAGCGTCTTCCCCCTCTTGTTTTTGTTTAAAAAGAAAAATATTATTTTCATTATTTTGTGATTATTATTTAGTAATGTTAGAACTTATTTTCTGTTTTATATAATAAGTCTTATAAGTTTTCTTTAATTTTAATTTGTTTGTTAGTGATCTATTTTTCCAAGAAAATTCCTTAAGAACATATTTTAGTAGTGATTTATTTTTATTTCTTTTTCTTTAGGGGCCAATGACATAGCAAAAGGCCGATGCATCGTCCGATTTCGTTAAATCGGTGATACTCGGTCAATATGAGGCCCTCCTTTTAATTAGTTTTTTCATTTTATTATTTTGACAAATAAACATTAAAATTAATTTATTTGATTCATTATTCTTAATATTATTTAATTTATTTAATTATTTGTATTTATTATTTTATCTTAATTTAATTTTCGCAATTCAATTTAATTTAATTTATTTATATCCGCATCTCAAAAATAACGATTCGACTCCTCATAGAACGGTTCCAAGTTTTAACCGGCTCTAAGGAAGTAAACGAACCAAATTTCGACGCGTCCCAAAAAGGTCCAACGCCTTCGAATAGTTGTTCCCGAATAAAAAGGCCGAACACCTTCGAACAGTTCAAAAACACTGCACACACGCTTTCTCTTGGGCGAATTACAACGAGACCCCTTTATTTCTCGCAATCCCCTGTAATTTATTTTGTATCCCTCTCCCATTATTTTGTACGCATTTTATTTTATCGATTTAGTTTAGTTCGCGAATCCTTGGTCCAACGCCAAGCGATTTCAATCGCACACTTGCACTTTATTTTTCAGTTATCGTTTTGTTTATTAGGGTCCACCTTACCTTGCGAGCCGAGCGCATTGTGCCTCGCTAAACAAACCACAAAATAAATCTCCATTTGCATTCACCCTCTAAACCTCAGAAAACCAAAATGTTTCGATTAGATCCAAACCCTTGATCCAACGTCAAGCGGTCTTAGGAAATAAAACACATTTTAATAATGCGAGAAGAAATTGTACGCCACGAGCCTTAAGCAGTAGAAAGGAGGATAACGAGCTCTCGTTACTCGCTCCGATTATTTCGACGCAAGACGCTCGTCTTGTTGGACGAGATAAACTATCCATAGTCTTTATTGCTTTTCAACTCCTAAACCCTTTCATCAAAGAAAGGTAATAAAATCAAACAACCATCAACCGTAGTAGGCCGAACTACGAGGCTCTGACTTTCCCATTGCACACGGGAGTACGTAGGCACAAGGATCTCAATCCTTGCCGAGCACCTAGGATCAATCTAACTTATAATCAAACTCATTTCCTTCTTGCAAGTATTTCGTTTAAGCATAGACATCCTTTCGCGTGTGATAACTTAGATGGTTCCCATCGAGTACGATGGATGTAGGGGGTGCTAATACCTTCCCCCTGCATAACCGACTTCCGAACCCAGGCAATGGTTCCGTTAACCTTTGTCCTTGTCTCCTCTCTTCCCGGGTTTTATCTATATCTCCCCTTTCCCGCTTCGGGAATACATAGAATTAGGTGGCGACTCTTCAGTCTGTCCAGTGCGCGACTCTTATCTTTTCGGATCGCGTGAGGTCATATTTTTCGGGGTACGACACATAGCTTGTGCTCCATGCACTGGATCTAGATTGTTAATACTTTGCATTCATCATTACATGGGTTCCTAAGACATATGATCACAAATTGCTCTGGATCGGGCTTTCCTATTTACTTGGAGTTTTCTTTCATTCAAGTCAAAGCAAGAGGTTGAGTTATGGTCATCCTAACCTCCATATCAAGGATTCATCAAGTATTTGTCCCATGATTTTACAAGAGGCAATAAGTGATTAAGATTTCATCAGGGTTTACTCGAAACTGGCCAGGAGCTAGGGTTGGGTTGGATTTCGATATTTTCGAATCATTTCTTCATTTAGTACATAATTCAAGAAGGTTTAAGGGTTTCTTATTCATGTTTGAGCTCATGGATGTTTCATTAATTGAGGATCATGTTATCATGTTCAATGGTTATTGAAGGCATTGTTATCAAACTATCTGAGATATCTTTATGGTAAGGGATTTACTGTACTCAAGACATTGGTACACTTTCAATTATTTACTTGTGACACAGTCATTTGTGGTTGAAATATTGGAGTCAAGATGGTCATGGAGAATGCAATTGTGTTTTCATTGGCGGATGAGAATTTTGGTGGAGTGCTCATTCAAGTGTTCGGTTAATGTTTTGAGTCCGATCTTCAGATGTCCATTCCCTAATCAATGTCATTTCTATCCATTTTTATTAACCCACTAATCAATTTCGTTTGTACTTATTTACCTATTAATGCTCATCACAAAGAAATATAGGAATCATTCGTTCTTTTTGGCCCAATCCTTTGTAAGCCCATTAACACAATATTGTATTGTCATTTTTTGGAGCTCATGTATTATAACCAAGATTGATTTAAAAAAAATCATGAAGACCATGTGATACAAACGGCCAAGCAATATGTGACACCCCATGTTAATAAACCACGCTAAGAAATCTTTGGCTACACATCACGAGGAAAACTCAGATTGTAGGAAATGCATAACAGAATTTGTGAGAAGAGGATTACACCAATAATACCAGAAAATCAATACAACAAACTCTGAATAATTTTAATAACAGAATGGAATGGGGAGATTCGATGAAAAAATATAAAGTTGCAAATCATAAAAAAATTCAGTTACAAAGGTTAACCGAAATTCAGTTACACAAAGCATATCGGAAGAGAAAATCGATAACAATTACGGTTCAGTTGGAAAGTGATAATGAAAAATGAAGCAAAAATTCAGAAGAAGATATACACAAAGAAAAACTCAGAATCTTCGAGAAAATTGGTCTCTATGCGACAATTTTCATCAGCCGCTAATCACTTGCAAACTCTTCATTAATTTCTTAATCCTTCTGACCCTCTCAGTTCGAATTTGATCCCTCTGCAACAAATTCTGATTTCTTCAATCCTTCAATCATCTTGTCGTCGATCTTCTTCAGCTCTTCATACATCGACCTTCATCAAAGTCACCCAATCCCTTTTCATCACTCCACCACCTTCATCAATCTCATGACAATAACCGTCTGAAAATTGAAGACAGTTACAAGCATAACAGTTAGTTACAACTCACAAAAGAAACTCAGAGGAGGAAGTTCAAAAACAACCATTACAAAAATCACAGTGAACTTCATTTTTACCAACCTATACACAAAAAACTCTAACAAAATCATAACAAACTTCAACAAACTTTTAACAGAAGGATTCTAGAAAGTTCACTTGAGATTCTTCACATAAGCCTTTCAGATCTTCTATAAAACGGATTCAATCACTCTTTTGCGTTTTTTGGCTTGACCAGTCTTCAATCACTCTTCATTTTCTCCAGATTCTTCTTCATTGCACCCAACTTCAACTTCCTCTTCACACATTCACAACCTTCAAGCTTCAAATCTCTAATTTCATTCTTGAATCTTCATTTCAATCAATACCTTCTCTTCAACCTCTTTCTCAATTCGCGGAATTAGCACCATCGAATCTTTCTTCTTCATCTTCATTGTCTTCTCTTCTCCAACAATCAAAATCGTTTTTTTGCATCAATCTAAATCCTGCATTGGCCTCACCTTCATCAAACAACATCACCATCAATAACTATCACAAACCTGCAAAATCGGATCGGTGAGCATTGAATCGCACAATAACACCTCCGCGAAATTCAATCAAAGAAGAATAGGAGGCTAAATTAGTACACATACCTGAGCATAATTTCGTGACGGTTCTCTTCTTGTTATTGACGCATTCATCATTGAATCTTCGTTGTGCAAACGACCTGAGTAATCGTCATCAAACCTCCATAACCTTCAAGAAATCTGCGTCGGCGAAACCAAGGTACGATTCGCCTTTCGTCATCCTTGCGTTGTAGGTGTTATTATTGTTATGATCTCTGTGTAGATTTCGGATGTACCGATTAGGTATTGTTGCTCTGTTTGCGGAATCGGAGAAGAAAGTGAGGTTATGTTGTTCTGTTTCTGGGATCGGGGAAGAGTAGAATTAAGTTATGTTGTTTCATTTCGGTTTCGTCTGGATTTGGTGTTGAGGATAGAGGTTGATGGCGGCGGTTGAAAGAATTTGGAGTGAAGAAGATGAAGTTGAGGTGGCGGAAACGGAGTGAAGATGATGAAGTTGAGGTGGCGGCGAAGGTAGATGAAGGAAAAGGGGGATTAGGGTTCAGAGGTTTTTGTGGGCCTTATGAATTCCATTTCTCATTTTATGTATAAGGTTTTTTTAATTAAAAGAAATCAATTAAGTTAAAAGAATATTAATATAATCTTTGGTTTTAATCTTTGTTTAATGGTAATAAATCTCAGTCAAATTCTTGGAAAAACCATTAATCCATAAAGATTTGAAATTAATTCTCCAAAATTCCCCTAAGTGTACCGTTGGGAGATTGTTAAGAGATAGGATCAGATTGTTGTGAGTTCCAGCCACACCGGCGGTGACACTTGTCACCGTCCGGTTGGCATTTCCTGCGGCTAATCCGATATGTGTTACACATCGTAGTTCCCATAGGCTTGCGTCTGTGATCCACATGATATGATTACCATACGAGAGGGCCAGATCAAATGGTCCTGATTGAGTCAACAAGGTTGACCGAATTCCACCATGCTCCCTCACTTTTTTCTGCGCATGGGCCCAATTTTTTTTGCTATTAACACCCTTGGTTTTAAAGCCGAATGGAATAATAACTAGAAAAAGTACCATTCGCACCCCCCTTCTATTTCTTTCTTTTTTTAATTTTTAGCTTGCATATAGGTTAAAAATAAATCAATAAAAAATAATAAAAATCATAATAAAATTCTATAAAAATTCCAGTAGGTTAATAATTCATTTTAGAAATTTCTGACAATTTTATTTTCTGAATTTTGGCTATTTTTTATTTAATTTTGATTTTTCATGTAATTAGCATTTTATTGAATTCCTTTAATTGCACTTGTTTTTGTTCATTTTATTTTTCCCACTTCCTGTAGGATTTTTAGCCCATTCTTTTATCTATGATTAGAGGACTTATAATAGGACTTAGAATATTTTTTGATAGATTTTTAGGCCATTTTATCCACTGTTTTGGTAGCTTAATTCATGTAAGATTGTAGTTAATTCTTAGGTAGATTTAAGTGACTTTTAGGCATAGTTAGCTTCTGAATTTTTAGGATATTTTTTAGCACAATACTATAGTCAGGTTAAGGACCTTAGAGAATTAATTTCACATTTTTTTCCAGGACTTTTACTATTTTTAGTGTATTAATGTTTAGTCCATTTTTACATGATAAATCCATTTAGTTTAGCTTAGAATTTTATGGTTCATTAAGGACTAGTTTAATTAGGCTTAGTCTTAGGATTTTAAAATAACTTAGTATAGTTTAATTACTGATTTTAGGATAATGATATTAGATAATTCCCTTAGTTTTAGGACTTAGGCTTAGAATTTCTATTAAATAAGTTTAGCCTTACTTTTGGTTTTATACCTTAATATGCATTTTGTAGAATTTATTTCTTATTCCAATTTTAATGCTTTGCCTTGTTATTTGAATTTTCTCACTTGCATAAGCTTCCCCATTGTTCTTAGAATCAACTTAACTTCCTTAGGAAGTAAGTTGAATTCTAGTAGTTTCTAGTTCCCTTTTTCCATTAGGATTAGAAAACCTCACAAACCATTAGGATCTCCCTTTTGCATATAATAAATAACTTAGGGTTGTGTCTTAGTCCCCCTTAGTTTGTCCTTTTTCAACTTGAGTCCTTCTTTCTCATCTCATAAAGAAAAACAATAAAACACTTAATAAAAACCGAACGTTCTTGTACGACACGTGACTTTGTTGCGGAGTGCTTATACACGTCCTGTTTCGGGGCGAGGTGTAAGTACTTACCGCGATGTACAGGTCTTAGTATGAGAATGTTCACCAACAAATTCAAAACATTTCTCATAAAAGACAAAAAACAAATAATAAGCGACTATCCTGCGGGAACTTCTTTTCTCACCTCATTCATTCTGAACGCGAACTCGCGACGACTTGTCTCACATGCAAGACGGTAAACGCACTCGTACTAGACGAGCCTGCAACACCTAAGCATAGACATACGCAGTTCCAGCACATAAAAAACACAAACAAATAGTTCCCGCCTTAGTTAGGCGAACTACGTCGACTCTGATCCTCATTTTCCCGATGAGGTACGTAGGCAGCGGGGTAGGGCCCGTTCGAGCACATTCTTTATTTTCCCTACATTTTCCTCATTCTTTCTTTTTATTCTCTCTTTTCCAGTTCCTTTCTCATTTCATTTTCCATCCCAGTTAGCAGTTCATTTGTTCAGCAACACTTTATTCCTCACCCTTTGAAACAAACAAACAAGCGTGGATCCCGTCGGGTACGACGGACGATCTGGGGTGCTAATACCTTCCCTGGTCGTAACTAACTCCCGAACCCAGATCTTTGGTTCGTAGGACCTTGTCCTTTCCTTCTTCCCCAGGTTTGTGCAACATTACCTTTCCCATTCCTTCGGGATAAAAATGCATGGCTGGCGACTCTACCTTTTCCGCGCCACTTTCGCGTTTGTACTAGGATGAAAATCCCGAGAGCGACAATCAGAATCCGAGAAAAATAGTCATGAGCCACCTGAAGAAAAATCAGGAGATGATTTATATTGATGAACTCAGGGGTGAGGTAGGGATTTCACAAGTAGATTCAATTGGAAATTCTGTTATGTCAGTTAGAGTTGGAAAAACAGTTAGGCCCTTTGAGAATTGGTTAGGAATTCTGTTATTGCTTTGATTTTTCGTTTTTGAATTGTTATAAGCTCAGTTAGGATTTTTTTTGCAACTGATTTTATGTTGATCTCTTCTGTTGAATCGTAACTGAATTATCTCTTCTATTGAATCGTAACTGAATTTTTCATGTTAACAATCTCTCCTGGACTTCTCTGAATTCGTTATGATGGCGATTCCTTTTTGTTATGCAGGGTCTATGTTGATGATGATTGAGGAACTGATGTCGTCGATGACACCAAAGGTTGACGGTTCAAAATTGGAGATGTGAGGCTACATATTCGGTTATGGTGATTGAAGCTTGATGAGGGAGCTTTTGTTGAAGATTTGAAGATGCTCGTATTGATGAAGATCATTATTGGTGAATGATGAAGGCGATACGTTGATGAACAACGAATGAAGACTGGTGGAGATAGGTTTCTGTTGAAGTTTGTTATTCAGATTTTGTAACTGAAGTTTTAGTTTTTTCTTCCGAATTCGATGAGAGTTCAGAGTTAGTTTCTGAGTTTCTAATGGTTGTTATATCAGTATTCTAACTGAGTTTGGTTTTCATTGATTTTTCCTTTCAATAAATGACTCCCTTCTCTTCATTGTAATCGTTTTTCTTCATGATGAATCTTTCTGCGGAATGATCTCTCTATTATCTCTGTATGATTCAACGTAATGTTGCAATAGAAAGTATAAGATTATCCATTATTGATGCCTTGATCTTATGAGTCAAACAAGAATCTTTTACTTGTTATCATCTTTTCTATTATTTATTTTTGGTTATTCTATCATAGCTTTTGTTATATATCCAAAAAAACTAATCTTGTGTGTTCATGAACCATCCATCCTTCCCCTGTTTTTCTTGTATTGGCTTTTGTGAATCAGATCCGTATTGTGAATTTTGGTGACCATTGGACATAGTCAAAAGTAACTTGAATGAATAATAATGGTTTTAGCAAATAATGAATTTAAATTAGCAATTGGTTAATGGGCTTCAAATGGTTTAAAACATGGAATAGAAAAAAATGAATATTGGTTGGAAATAAAAAGGTATTAAAATTGGATTTTATGGGCACATGGACTTGAACTTGAGATGGGCTTAGATATGAAATATTAATTTGGCCTAAAATGGAGATTTGAGTATTATGGTTTGAATTAAATAACGGATGTAGGTTTTATAAATAATTTTTCGAGAATGGTTCATGGTACGAAAATGGATGAAGAGAGAAATCCAAATGTTGGATTAGAAAGGGAAGGGTAATGAAGTATAGTCTTGAATTCCAATAAATCCACTTGACCAAATCTTAACATGCTTAGTTCACATCGATCTTCATATTCAAATCAAACTTATATTCGTAATGAATCTCCAATTTCAATCTCAAATTCAAATTAACAAGTAACCAGATCCCCCCATATCATGAATACCAAAATGTCCTTGCCATAAAACCTCAATCCCTTTCATCCATTGATGAACATCAACAAAACTAGCATAAGAGATAAGAAAATTTGAGTCATCCCTTATTTTAATCTTGGAGGTAATACCCAACTACATCCTCTGACCATAACAAAACTTGAATCACCCAACATCACCTTGATACCACGTCTTAGGAATGTGATGCGAATGCCTGATCGTGAGTGTTATGACCTAATATAAATGTGGATGAATGTGAGGCATAAAGCCAGTTAGAGGTAATAAATATGAGGGCAAATTTTAGGGTGTTATAGCTGTCCATATTCAATCAATGTAGACCTGAATGGATGATAGTTGTCGCTTTCATACGTTTGAGGTATGTAGGGATTGAATACCAGAAACAACTAGAAAATTTGCACTCTGTGGCAGAAGAACAGGAAAATAAACTCAACTGAATGAACTCTGCTTGAATATAATTATGATGGGAAGAATAGTAAACAGGGGATGCCTTTTGAGTGATGTTATATGGCTACTGACTTACCACTCTGCGGGTGGACTTTGATAGGCTGTAACAATGCCTTACTGATGTATTATCAGATGAAGTCAGACGACTAAAGACTTGCCACGCTGCGGGTGGAATTTCACCAATTTGCAATCGAATTTTAAGATACTTTGCCACCCTGAGGATGGACTTTGGATAATTTTCCACACTGCGGGTGGACTTTGGAAATCTTGCCACACTACGGGGGCTTCTGCTCACTACGGGAGACTTTTGCTCACTACGAGAGGCTTTTGCTCACTACGGGAGACTTTTGGAAATCTTGCCACACTACGGGGGCTACTGCTCACTACGGGAGACTTTTGCTCACTACGGGAGGCTTCTGCTCACTACGGGAGACTTTAGAAATTCACCACCCGAAGATGGACTTTGGCCAGTCTGCGGCTGGACTTTTGATCACTGCGGGAGACTTTTGCCCACTGCGGGGGACTTTAGAAATTTGCCACCCGAAGATGGACTTTGTCCAGTCTGTGGCTGGACTTTTGCTCATTACGGGAGACTTTTGCCCACTGCGGGGGACTTTAGAAATTTGCCACCCGAAGATGGACTTTGGCCAGTCTGCGGCTGGACTTTTGCTCACCGCGGAATACTTTTGCACACTGCGGGGGACTTTAGAAATTTTCCACCCGAAGATGGACTTTGGCCAGTTTGCGGCTGGACTTTTGCTCACTGCAGGAGACTTTTGCCCACTGCGTGGGACTTTAGAAATTTGCCACCCGAAGATGGACTTTGGCCAGTCTGTGGCTGGACTTTTGCTCACTGCAGGAGACTTTTGCCCACTGCGGGGGACTTTAGAAATTTGCCACCCGAAGATGGACTTTGGCCAGTCTGTGGCTGGAATTTTGCTCACTGCGGGAGACTTTTTTCCCACTGCGGGGGACTTTTGAAATTTGCCACCCGAAGATGGACTTTGGCCAGTCTGTGGCTGGACTTTTGCTCATTGCGGGAGACTTTTGCCCACTGCGGGGGACTTTAGAAATTTGCCACCCGAATATGGACTTTGGCCAGTCTGTGGCTGGACTTTGCAAGATATCAAACTTGGATTATACTAGGTACGCATAATTTGAACTACACGATATGATGCCCCATGACACTGGGGATGCTAGGTTTTGAACATGTCAATGTAATGGCGTAAGTGCAAGGGAGTTCCTGATGCGGAAATAATAAGTCCCTGTTGATTATGCTGAGCATGCAATGATCGCGAATTCAATCTCAAGAAGCTTTGCGGGGATAACATCACTGTTGGAGAAGAGTGTGAATAATTCATCTGTCCCGAATTACCACATTTGCCAAAAATAAATTGGACTTTAGATCTGTGGAACCTGCTTGAGGCTACCATAACCACTGGGGATTGAATCTCACCCATAAGATTTTGCTGGGGGATCGACAACTTTCCGACTTAGCTGGGGAAACGTCTTGTCAGGCTCTGCTGAGGAGTACTCACCGTCTACCTGAACCTTTTGAACTTCTGTGGGGAAAAGAACCGATTAGCTGGTTGCCGGAAATACATGAACTCTTGTAAGAAATACTTCACCGTGGGAAGAGAACTCTCTGTTTGGGGATTATCAATCCTTAGTGCTCTGCTGGAGCAAAGAAATCTTCCAAGATCTGTTGGGGAAGAGAAATTTGTCTGAGATTTGCTAGAGAATAGGATCCACCTTAGCTCTGTTGAGGAAAAAGTTTGGCGACTTTACTGGGGATAACTTCCATCCGTCTGTTGGGGATGACAAAAACGGAACACGTCCTACTGAGGAGGAAAGATTTCAAGTCGTCTCGTGCTGGGGATCATTTGTTTTTGCCGGGACTTTGCCTTAAGAGGATTTTACAAAAGACTTAGTGTCTTTAAACTCTTAAGTATCGTAGTGATTGTATAAATTGGCGTAGTAACCTTGCTGGGGAGGTAACCATTGTCAACACAAATGAGCTGGTAGTTGTTGGAAGTGCTGAACGAGATAATCGGCTTGGCGAGCGACCGCTGTCCCGATACTTTGAACTCCGGGTAGATGCTTCCGATTGTTTGTCTTCGGGAAAGAATGAATTCTCGTGCCATTGGGGTGGCCTGCCCCAGTACGAGTATTTGAATAGTTTTGCACTTGACTGACTAATTTTTGCTTTTGGAGAGATTTGAATATCGAAGTGATTGCCCCAGTTTGGCTGAATTTTGAAGAGATTGCTCGATGTAACTACCCCGGATTGGCTAGCTCTTGCCATGATTGGTTGGGAAAGTCCTTTATTCAATGGAGCTTTCTCGGAAAAGTTCACCTTGAAGTGATTGTCTTTCAGAAGTTTTAGACTTCTCAACTTGTCAAGCTTAAGCTTCTGGATTGAATTTCCGCATGTGAACCACTTGTGATGCCAAAAAAATGTATGCAGGCAAAATATGTTTATTCTTAGAATGAAAATTCTAATGCAACACACATGTTAATATTGAAGTCTTTATTGAAAAGGTGTTGCAAACCTTTGTGAACGAATCACTGGTTAAGATACGACATTATTTTTGAATGAAAGTATGTACATGCAATACCAACAAATGTCTTTTAGCATAACTCATAAGAGTCAGGAACGCGGTCTCGTAGTAGCACACTCTCAAATTAACCCTGTTTCAGTTAGAACTTTTTGAGGGTTGTATCGTGGCCTGGTTCACGGTTATAGAAACAAAGGATATAGGCTCGAAGTTTATTTGTGCCCACCCACTCTTTGTGATGTTCTCCATTCCTATGTTCAGCTAATTTTCACAAGCACTCACCTTTCATAAGGGTTTCATGTCGGTTGAGGAACCATTGCTGCTATCGGTTCAAGCACCAATCAGGTTGTCGTTGTGAGTTGATCACCCCTTTGTCTTTCGTGTTTGTGTCACACAACTTTGTTCTTGCTTAAGGATCTTTCTTGTGTAATCCTTTTTGCATTTTTCTCCTTTGCGTTATTTTGCTTATCCCTAACTTTTGCCTGGACTGATTCTTGTGAATCTTAGATTGTGAAGTCCAGCGGGATGCCCTAACGTTTGCCTAAGTCGCTTGTTTTCAAGTTTCGACTTAGCGGGCTTTTTCATTTCTCTTTTTTTTTGAACAAATCGTGTGACCCTTTTTGTCTTGATTGCTTTGCGAGGGTTGTGACTGCCTCATTCCTTGGTCGACGAAGGATAACCATTGTGGTTTCCAATCTTTGGACCTCTTTATTTGGATAACCATTGTGGTTTCCAGTCTTTGGACCTCTTGTTTTGGATGACCATTGTGGTTTCTGGTCTTTGGACCTCCTGATTAGCATAGTGGAATGTAATGGATCCTCAAATACACTCCTTAATGAAAGCCTGAACGCTTGGTCCGACTAGCTGACATCTACACTGCCCCTGGGTTAAACGTAAGGTTTTTTCATGCAAAAAGAAACTCCTACTTCAAGGCTCAAAGGGGTTAACGAGGGTCTATCTCCCTTATATCTCCAGTCTTTAGGGATTTGAAACAAAGCTTGTACATCGTCAACGAGGTCTTATCCGAGAGCACACAATTAGAGATTCTTGCGTTTTGGTTTCGTCATCCTCCTTCATAGAGTTTAAGCACGACAATTGGTATTGCAATGTAAACATGCAAGGTTATAAGTGAATGCGAATGAATTACTTCAAGAAAAACATGTGAGTTTTATTATTGCTAACATTCAAAAGCAAACAAATTTCTTACATGTAGATAAATGTTTAGCACATAAAAGAAACTACAAATGGAAATGCAGTAAAGAAACTGAATATTGCCGTAGTTGAGGAGGCTTGACTCCGTCTGGACCTGTCAGTCTTGGATACTTTCAGTGATCAATAGCTCTTTCACAGACTTGTAATCTTCAATTTGCAGTCGTATACCCAACCATGGCAATCATACCTCTTCTTCTAGTTGTTCTGACTCTGACACGAGACGTCTGAAGGAAAAAGTAAAGTTAGGGAGTAAAGTTGCCCCATAAGGTTGCTCGAAAAGACCTGAAGATCTTCTGCCTACGTATCTCCATTAACTAATGACCAATGAAGAATCAAAGTGATGTAATTCCCCTCAATAGGGATGAAAAAGAACAATGAAGAAAGGCAAACACACAAATTCCATCACTGAGAGTACTTGAATACTGCTGGCTTTATTTACTTCATGAATACCCTGGCATCCTGGGTGATTAACTCGAAGACTGTAGCTTAACGTGGACCATCTGGTAGAACAACCGTGACACCGGTTCCACCGTGACTAGGCATTGGATTCTGGAGTACATTTGGGTGAGGAGCAAAATTGATCGCCTTGGAATCAACTAGGTCCTGTACCTTATTCTGAAAAGCCCAACATTTCTCAATACTGTGCCCCTGGGCACCCGAATGGAATTCACACCTGGCGTTAGCGTCAAAATTCGGAGGTAGATTATCAGGAGGAGGAAGTCTCATGGTACGAAGCTCGACCATGTTCAACTTTAGCAGCTTTGGAAGTAATACAACATATGGACATGGGACAAGATCAATCCTACGGTCCTTCGCTCTCGCACTTTGCTGAAACGGTCTCTGTAACTGTTGTTACTAACCTTGTGGTCGTTGTTGAACCTGTGGAGTAATAGTCACTGCAGCTGCTTGGTAGTAACCTTGAGAATGACCTCTGTCTCGGCCTCTATACACAACATTTGTCTCGCCTTCTCTTCTTCTTTGGCCATTGTTGTCATACCCTAATTTTTTACCCTAAGATTTTTCGCATCTCATCTGCATCTTGCATACAAACAAGATCACGCAATGGTTTGTTTACCCTTTTTAGTTACAGTCTGCTTCTTCTTCTCTATGTGATTGCGGGATTTCAAAGATAGGGCAGTTAATTTCAATTCAAATGTGGTTGTTCAGTTATGATTCGATTCAGATGGACGTTTGACCTAATCTTGGTCAAACTATTAAAAGATTGTTTCAATTGTAAGTTATTTGTGCCAGTGGTTCATTTCTCAGACAGTGCATATTCAAAAGTTTAAGTTGTGTTGCGTGCGAATATCATCAGTTTATCAGGCAGTGTTATGTGTGAAGTTTGGTTTGAATATTCAGTGTTCATCAGTTCTTCAGGTTCATAAGTGGTTCATCTATGGATTTATTTTCCTCAGTATGAATTCAAATAACCAGGACAAGTTTCAGTTGATTCGAGTGGTTGTGGCGAGTTTCAGGTTGTTCAGTGGTTCATGATCAGTTTAATCAAGTGGTTTTGAGGAAGCAGTGCAAGTTTGATTGGAAAAATCGAGGTTTCATGGTTGTGCGCATGTGATGGTATCCGACTCGTTTCATAAAAACTAGTTCATATTCATTTTCCCATCTGATTTATTTCAATCATTCATTACCCATTTTTGATTCTTTTCCATTTCACAAAATATTCATTATCCATTTTTATTTCTGTAGATGTTAAGAATTTGAAGAATTTTTTACCAACAAGAAGTGTTGAACTTAGTTCAGGATGTTACACCAGATGTTGTGACATTGTCAAACAGAGTATAAGTTAATGAACTTAGTTCAGGATGTCACACCAGATGTTGTGACATTGTATAAGTTAATGAATTAAGTTCAGACATCAGGATGTCACACCAGATGTTGTGACACCTCAAACCTGCTACCAGACTTAAATGATGCATAACAGAACTGAGTAAATTCAGGGAATTTATCTGGAATTAATTGTGAATGGATAAACAATACAAGGCGCATCTGTAGGGAGCTTAGTTATCTGATTTCAGTATAACAGAATAACTACCTCACCTAGAATCAAGGAAGTAACAAACCCTAATTCAAGGTGATGACAACATGACTTATCAGGACTGGATAATCTACAGAAAGCCCAAAAACCAAGCATCTATTTAAGGAACAGAAACTCTCAGAATAGAGTACGAAATTAAGAAGACTGTGAAGGGTGTTTGTGTTTAATAGCAGGTTTTAGTTGTGTATCACTTTATGAGCTTTTAAGCAAAAAGTGTATTGTGTCTTGATTGAAACTTTTAAGTAAAATCAAGCTGTTGTGTTTGAAGTGTAACTTCAGTTTTATTAAACATTGTAACAAATCACTATGTGATTGAGGGGGAGTGAGTAGGTACTCATATCTAAGTTGTGTCTTAGGTAGAAATTGCCTTTGGTAGATATTAAGTGAAGGATTAAACTGATTGGTTTAAGTCCAAAATTAATATTACTTATATTGGATTTCCTTCCTGGCTTGGTAGCCCCCAGATGTAAGTGTGGAGATACACTGAACTGGGTTAACAATTTCCTGTGTTATTTAATTTACCTGCACTTTAAGTTTTGTTTAAGTCTTCAAGTGTTTAAACATCTCATTCGACATCACGTACCTGATCCCAGAATTTCAATTGGCATCAGAGCAGGCACCCTGCCTGTTTAACTGGGTGAGATCTAGGGACTGCAAATTTTGGGAACATGGACAGAGATGTAGGATCTGTGAATAGACCACCTATATTGGATGGATCCAACTATGACTACTGGAAGCCAAGAATGGTAGCATTCTTAAAATCACTTGATAGCAGGGCTTGGAAAGCAGTCAACAAAGGATGGGAGCACCCTGTCCAAGACAATAAGGATATGGCAAAAGTGTTGAAGCCTGAAGAAGAGTGGAGCAAGGAGGAAGAAGATTCAGCACTTGGAAATTCCAAGGCCTTAAATGCCTTATTCAATGGCATTTATAGGAACATATTTAGACTTGTGCATCATTGTGAGCTGGCCAAGGATGTTTGGGACACTCTCAAAACCACTCATGAAGGAACATCAAAGGTGAAGATGTCAAGACTTCAACTTCTCACCACCAAGTTTGAAAACTTGAGAATGAAGGAAGATGAGACCATTCATGAGTTTTACATGTGTAAACACCCCAAATTTGCCCTCACCCATTCACACCATGGCTTGTGATCATTTCATATACATGAATCCAATCATAGCATCTCATACCACATTTTTGATTCACTGCATAGATTCAAAGTCATCTGCATCTAGGGTTTGTGATCTGAGCAATCCAAGAGCCTCTTGAGCCACTCCAAAGGTTATCAATCACTTCAAAGGGGTCCATGAATGTTCAAGTATCATATTATATCCTCTCAAAGTCAATAATGTCAAAAAATCACAAGAACTGAGAATGGTATGGAAGCAGAGCCAGGCTTGACTGCACAGATGACCTAAAATTAGGGTTTTGGTTTCAGAGGCCATAAACCCAAATTTTTTGGTCATTCTTGTTTCTATTGGTCTCTATATGGTATAGGGAGCATGCATATCAATTTTCATGAAGAAATTCCTTGGGGAAGTCATCTGATCAAGAGTTGACTTTTCAAACAAGTCAGTGTAAAATCAGGGCATCTGAGGCCCCCAATGACCCAACCAAAGGGTGTTATTCATCATTTTGATTGTGTATGATCTTTATTTGATCATGTAAGATGTTGGAAGTTCAGAAAATTGAAGAATTTCAAGTCATTTGCAAAGTTGACTTTTTGGGAAAGTTTGACTTTTAATGAAATTGCCATTTTGGGAAACTTTTTCAACCCTTGCTTTTTGATTCAAAAATGCTTCAAATGGAAAAACTTTGGTCATGAAAGTTGTAGAATGGATCATTCCATTTTCAAAAAGTACAAGAACATGACCTAATTCATTTTGGATCAAAAGTTATGGCTTGTCAAAGTTGGCTAAAATCACAAAATTTGAAGTTTTCTACCAAAGAGACATTTTGCAAAATGGTTTGTTCAAGTGTTCTAAAGGCCTCAAATGTATATCATTTCTTCACAACATAATCATATGACATCTAAAAATCAGAATTGGCCCAAGAATCATCTCATTTCATGCCTTGAACTTCAAGAAATCACAAAGGGGCCAAACCTTATGGAATTTGCAAAACACTACACAAACCATAAACCACTTGCTGAATCATCTCATAAACAATTCCATGGACCTCCTTAAACTCAGCTGAGCAAGGACAATCCAATGAGCTAGCTACACTATTGCCTATACCTCAAGTACACAACTTTTGACTTTTTGGCAAGAACACCCATACCAATCCCACAGTGACACAACAACTCTCTGCCTAATCCAGATCTTACAAACACACTCCAAGGCTTCATTTTCATGAGACAACTCACTCTGATCTTGCCCACAAGCCATAGTTACCAAAATCTCTCCAACTGGCATTTTCATTCGAAACACTCAGCACAAGCCTCAAACACAAAAACAAACTTCACAAACAATCTCAGCAGGCTTCATTGATCACAAACCACCCATCACCATAGCCAGAAACTCCCTGAATCAAAAACACGATTTCAACACACCCTTGACCTGAGCTTCTGTCAACTTTCTCAAGAGGCCACATAAACTCCAACTAAGTGTCAAAAGCTTCTAAGGAAGATCATTGGGACTTGTTTGAGCCAAAGAAACAGCCAGAAAGCTCCTGAATCGAAAGCTCCATCTCAGGTAGCATGATGAACAATTTTTCCAGAACTTTAATTTCTTGTTAGAATATTGTTCTGTATGTTGCCCTGATCATGGGGATCTATTTATTTTTGAAAATGAGCCAGAAACAAGCATGTTATGATGTTCTGAAAGTTTGACCTAAAAACTTCTTTGATTCGATTCGTGTTTGTGTTTGAAGTTAAACATGATTTTATGCTTGATTCGTGTTTGGGGTGGGTAGGAGATGATTTCTGGAGAGTTAGAACTTCTGAAGTGGCCTGGAGAGTGAGATTGTGTTTTTTGGTTGGCCGGAGAAGATGACTGGAACACTGTTCCGGTCATCTGAGAGTCATTAGGGCATTTAATTAGGGTTTAATCATAATTAGGAGATTTTGAATTTCAGCCCTTGGATCTGGCGCCAAGTCAATTCGCGCGCGTGTGAGTTTGAATGCTGGCCCTTGATCTTGCATACTTTCATATTTTTCAGTTTAATTCATTTTATTTTTCATTTAATTGCTTTTGTTTTCTTCATTTTATTAAAAATAGTAAAACATCTTTAAAAATTCTGAAAATTTTTATACAATCTTTTATTAATTTTCAGAAACCAAAAACATTTTTATTTTTATTTTTTGCATTAAAAATATTTTTAAATCATTTAAAAGATTATTTTTAATTAATTAATGAGAATTAATTAATTAAAAATACTTTTAGGTATTTAAAAATCACCAAAAAATTCATGAAACATTTAAAATCATTTAGAAACATTGCCCAACCTTCAAACCAAATTTCTTTTTTGATCTTGATGTCTTTTGACAATTTTCCATTGAATTAATTTCATTTCAAGGCATTATTTTGATCCAATCTTTGAAAATCCATTTCTGCCTAGTCTTTAAGAGTTGGACTTTGGTTCTTTTTGCATTGCATCTTGTTTAGCATGTAGTTCATAGGACTAATTTGGCATGATTTGATCTTGCATTTTCAATTTGTTTGATATTTTTCTTGGCAAGGTACCATAAAACCCTAACATTCTTAAGAAATTCATAACCCTCATTAGGTTAAGAGTTAGAACCCCTCCTTTGGGCAGTGAGTTTGTATAGGTTTAGTGTTCCCTTGGATGCATTTTAAATTTTTTTATCTTGATGTTTGCTTCTGGTTTTGGTTTTTGTTTTGTGCATTGATCATAAACCCTAATTTGGGCTTCCTTTTGCATTCATCTTCCATTTGCTTGCATACCATGACTTGCCATGACATTTTGTGCATTCATTTGATTCATATTACATCTTAAGACATATTATAATCATGTTTGATCATTGCTTCTTGCATTTGCCATGTTGTATGTCATTTGCATTTCATAACTTTTCATGTATGATCATGGTTCTAAGCATGCTTCTCTTGCATCCATGTGTTTGTATGATCATCCTCATGCCTTGATTCATGTTTGCATCATCTCATAGCATCATTAACATCATGTATATGCTTCTGGTTTTGATTTTCATCATGTCATTTCATCTCATCTTGCATTGCATTGCATTCCTTTCATTAACTTTTCAGGTGGTAAGTAACTTTGAGAAGTGAATTTGCCTTCACTTCTCACAATTCCTTTTCATCTCTCTTATGCATAATTGCTGCATTTTGCCTTGTGTTTGAGATTGAGCTTGCTCTTTCTTCTTCTTCTTACTTTCTTTCTTCAAGTGACTTGTCTTCTTAAATGAAGCAAGTTACTTTGCTTCTCTTTGCTCCTTTCATCTGCTTCCTGGTGGTTCCTCTGAAGATTTCTCTTGTAAACCTCATAAACCTTAGGAGAAACCAAGCATGACAATGATTAGGGTTTTGATTAGTTCCCCATTTAGCTTTTACCTTTGTGTCTCATTGAGTCTTCTCTTCTCATCTCATAATCCAGGACTAAACCCTAAAGGTTTTAAGGCTTTGTGATTAAGCTTATGCATGTATCCTTCTATTAGGATGGAGTGTATAACTTTAATCCTAAGTGTTAAACCCTTAATGTGTTTAAATCCTTTAATTAATTCACTTAATAATCACCAAGACATCAAGCTTGTAACTTGGGCCTTGCATTAGGGTTCTAATTCTTCCTTAATTGGTTAAGAAGGACTAACCCTAGTGTTAATGGACAAGTCCCCCTCAAGTTGTCTTACAAACCCTAAAACTCACTTCATCATATAATAATTAACTAAAATCCACTTAATAAAGGCTTTGTTTTGTCATGGGTTTAATCCCTAATCATGGATTAAGTTGAGGAGCATTCCCCAGCTTAAACACTCTCATCTATTATCCTTCTATTAGGATGGTGTAATGAGTCTGTTTAATCCCTGATTATGGCTTAATCTCATTACTTAACACTAAACAAAAACACCAAAAACATCTAAATAATCACAAGTAGGTTAATGATCTTAATCCTACATCAAAGGTGATTAAGTGTGAGAAGCTGACTTCACACTTAAGGTATTCTCATTACCCCTAATCAGAGGGATGATGTGATGAGTTTACTAACCCATTGGTTTAGGCTTAAGCTCATTAATTTATGACAAACTTTCAAAAGCAATAAAAGATTGAAAACTCAAAAACAAACAATAATCGTCTCCTCCGGGATTCTTTTCTCATCTCATTCACTCATAAACGAGAACCTGCTTCTTCCGTCTAATGCAATACAGTTTGCACCTGAGTCAGACAGGTCATACACTTGAGCATAGACAAGTAAGTAGTTCACAAGTCAATTCATCTTTCAGTCTCTTTGGGTCGAACTACGGTGTTCTGACTTCCTCATTGCACAAGAGGATACGTAGGCATAACTTAACAGTTATCGAACAAAAGTCTCTGTATATTCCCCCTTCTTCTAGCCTTATTCTTTAGCCTCATTATCATGAGCATTTCATCTTTTTTCTTACACTGACACTTCACTTATACACTTCACTTCTCTTACACTGACACTTCACTTATACACTTCACTTCTCTTACACTGACACCTGTACATCCTTTTCCAGCTCTTTTATACACAAATTGCACTGACACTACCCCTTTAAAACACAAATCTCTTAAGCGTGGATCCCGTCGAGTACGACGGACAATCTGGGTGCTAATACCTTCCCAGGTTGTAACCAACCCCCTTTCTCAGTCTCTCTGGTTCGCAACCGTCTTATCCATGTCTTTTCTTAGGTTTATGCAGCATTACCTTTCCCTCGGGATAAAAATGCCTAGCTGGCGACTCTTTCTTTCTCATGAGTTCACTCCTGTGTGTTCTCATTTCATCCCTTCGCCAACCGTTCGCGTTTGTACCTTTATTTGAGCCAGTCTCATTTATTTGGGAGCGACAGCTTGGCGACTCTGCTGGGGACCCTTATACTGTAACCATGGCTTCTGGTTCTTTTTGTGGGTTCCTCCTAGCGCTTGATTGATTTGTGTTTACTGGGGTGTTATGTGCTGATTGTGTTTATATAGTTGCTTTATTGCTTTATGTACAGTTATTTATTGCTTTCTTTACAGCTTTATATATCATACTGTCATATTGTCATCTGGCTGGATCTGGTTTTTGCTTTGGTGGGTGGGGTTCTATTGAGAGTTTAAGGTCCTATACCTGGGACCTGAGTGACACCTAGGCTAGAGTGGTTCATGTTCTTTCCCATTCCATTTCGGTCTGGTGCGGGAATATGAAACACGGTTCAGATGTGGGTTTCTTCTTGAGAACTCTGTGCTACAGATTTCCTGTAGTGCTAGGGCTATCTGGGAAGCCTGCTAAGTCTGGATGACCTTTACTATGACCTTCAGAAACTGAGGTGAATTAGAGGAGGTTCTTTTATGGTTATTGTAAACACTATACCTCCGGGTTAGAAGTGTTTACACTTCTCATAACGGATCCAAGTCTGAGGATCTTTGTTTTAGAACACCACCTGTGAGGGGGTTGGGCTGTTTACAGGTTGCAGGTACCCTTGACCTCAGCATACCCTGATACTTTGTTATGTTTGAGAATGCTTCACTTTGGACAGTTCTTGTGATTTAACCCAGGACATGTGACTCTTTATTTGAGTCCCCCACCTTGGTTACTGGACTTATGAACCTCCATCTGGATTTCTTGAACATACATGGACCTATACCAAGGCAGTAATCAGATCCAGCTTGATCACAAACCCTTGCATATCATTTGCATACATCATCATTGCATCATTTAACATGTGTTTATTTGTTTTTCAGGGTATCCATATCACATTTGGCTTGGTTTTGACCCCTTCATCTGCATAGGCCTTTTGTTCACCAGCTATTTGCTTCAGCAACCTCCATCAGCTACCCTGCTTCAGTCACCTGCATCACCAGTATCAGCCTGTCAGTGGCCCATCTTCTAGTATCAGTCATCATCATCAGCATCTGTTTCAGCTTTTCTTCAGCAACATGGCACCCAAGAAGAGCAACATCTCCTACCATTTCTTTGAGCCTGAGCTGGCTGGCATCAGGAAGGTCCAGACCCTGATTACTCCAGACCATATACCACTATTCAGAGAACATTATGGAGGCATCCTTGATGTGGTTATGGATTTGGACCCTTCCCAGAGGAGCTTGATTCATACTTGCCTGCAGTTCTATGATCCCCCTCTGAGGTGCTTCACCTTCCAGAATTTTCAGTTGGGACCCTTGTTGGAAGAGTATTCATCACTGATTGGTATACCTATCAGGGGTGGAGTCCCCTTCAACCCTGAGATGGCTTTTCCTAGTAATGAAGAGGTGGCAAAGGCATTGTATCTGGAACCAGTTCTGATTGAGCAAAACATGACAGCAAAGGCTGGAATCTCTGGTCTACACTTGGATTTCTTGACCTCTCAGGCTATCCTGAAGGCCTCCTTGGGAGAATGGAAGGCAGTCTGTGCATTATTAGCCCTCAGCATATATGGGGTTATATTATTTGCAGATGAGCCTAAGTTTATTAGCAAGAATGCAATCCATTTTTTCATTCTGAGGAACCCAGTGCCCACCTTACTGGGAGATTTCTACTACTTTGTTCACCAAAGGAATGAAAAGCAAAGGGGAAGATTGGTGAGATGTTGTGCTCCCCTATTCCATACCTGGCTGCTCAAACACCTGCCCAAGACTGATGCATTCTTGAATCCTCACCAACAAAAGAATTGGGCTAGGAGGCTTGTTGCTTTGACCTCAGACGACATCAGATGGTGCACCCAGAGCACCAAGGGCAGGGACATCATTACTAGTTGTGGGCAGTTCCCCAATGTACCTCTGATAGGAGTGAAGGGTTGCATCAACTACAACCCTCTGCTGTTCAAAAGAAAACTGGGATATGCATTGGTCCACCCTCCTAGGGTACAAGATCTAGCTGAGACCCTTTATTGTGAGATCAAGCCTAATCTGGCTATTGTCAAGCAAGCATCCTGGGCTTGGGACAATGTCCAGACCAAAGGGATGGTCATTCTTGGGAGATGCAACAATGTGGCCTCAGCTCAGTATTATGAGTGGTCACATGCCAGGGCTCAAATTTCTGGGATGCCCTTCACCATTGAAGATGTACCTGGACCCTCCACAGCACCTCCTCCAGCCACTGTCAGCCTGGAGGAGTTTGAAAAGCTCAAAGAGAGGAATGAGAATTTGTCTGAAGCCCTGAAGAGAACCCTCTGGGAGAGGAGTGATGGTCGTCTGGACATTGAAAGGTTAGAAAAGCTTAAGGTGGAGCATCTAGCCAGGATTGAAAAGTCATAGGACTACATCAAGAAGTCAAGGGCTGGAGAACAAATTTTGAAGAATGCCTGTAAAGAGGCCCAGTTCCAGAAGGCCAGGACTGATCTCTACCTGAAGGAAAGCCAAGCTAGGTGGGTCAGGATCACTGAAGCTCGCACTCAGGAGGATAAGAGAACCCAGGACAAGATTGAGCAGTTGGAGGCTAATGCAAAGGAGCAACAGGAAGCCCTATTAGCAGCCCAGAGGGAAATCTCAGAATTGAAACTCAGAGCTGGTGTAAAGAGGTCAAAGGACCAAAGCAGACACAAGAAGCTAACCACTGCTATCACCACCAGGAATCTTCTCATCAGGAACCTCACGGAGCATCCAGCTAATCCTGTGACTGAAGCACATTTGAAGGAGGTCCAGGAGGATGAGTTTGGCCTCGATGTCTGACTTTTGCTTGTTGTTGCTTTCATCTCATGTACTTTTATTTTATGTTGTATTTATTGACCCCTCAGAGGGCATGTATTGTAAAAAACAAACTATGTATGTTTTTCCATTTGTAATATATTCATTAGTTTATTTCATCTGAGTTCTTTTTCTCTCAAGCAACATCAAAGCACCTTCCTCAGAGGTCTGGAAAGGTCAAAACCAAATGCCAAGCCGGATACCTTGGAAACAAATAAGCATACTGCATTGCATACTAACTTTTCTTTTGTTTTGTAGGTTTTTGTTTTGTTGTTACTAACTCTGTTGTGATTCAGGAACTATTGCTCGACGTCGGGTGTTCCCACTCAACCGTCCACACAGATATCCTACCCGCAACAACCTTCCGGGTATACAAATGGACCAAGAACAGCAGGACCTTACAGAGGTCAGGACTCAAATGGCCAATGAGAGACTGGAAATGAGAAATCAGATGACCCAGTTTATGGAGGTGATGAATGGATTGGCACAGAGCCAAGAGAGATTAAGGGCATTAGTAGAAAGGCAGACCCAAGAGGAACCCCATCTAGGGACTGGGGGAACGAGCAACAATGAGAGGGTTCAGCCTCATGTTAATCCTCCAGTGTATGGACCCCACCTTCATCCAGAGATCAACATCCCTGCTAATGTGCAAGGGAATGCCACTGCAGGAAGAGTATTACAGGAAGACCCCCAGGAAGATCAATTTACTGTGATGGGAGCTGGGGATGAAGCCTATGACAGAAGGCTAGATGAAATTGCTGAAAAATTGAGATCCCTGGAGTCTCAGAATTCCTTGGGCTTTGATGTTATGGACATGGGTCTAGTGGACGGGGTAAGGATTCCCCACAAGTTTAAACCTCCGTGCTTCGAGAAGTACAACGGAACTTCCTGTCCCCGAACCCATTTACAATCCTTTCTAGGGAGGCTGAAGGCATATACCATGGATGAAAAGCTATGGATGTTTTATTTTGAAGATAGCTTAACAGGAGCTTCAAGGGAATGGTACTCTCACTTGACTAGAGCAACCATCAGGTGCTGGAAGGACCTGGCTGAGGCCTTTATCAGACAGTACCAGTACAACTTGGATATGGCTCCTAACAGGACCCTCCTGATGGGAATGTCTCAATCATCAAGGGAAAGCTTCCGGGAATACGCCCAGAGGTGGAGACAGCTTGCTGCTGCTGTCCAGCCACCCATGCCGGAGAGGGAAATGGCCAACATGTTTATGAACACCCTCCAAGGGACATACATTGATAGGCTAGCTACCTTTTCTTCCACTAGCTTCGCTGACGTAGTCATAGCTGGGGAAAGAATTGAGAGCCTATTAAAGATGGGCAAAATTTCTGACAATGGTGCGAGCTCGTCCAGCAACCCCAGAAAACCTTTTGTAGGTCCAAGAAGAACCGGTGAGACTAATGTTATTCAGGCCAGCAGGGGCAGACCACAATATGCTCATAGGTCAGTGGCAGCAGTCACCATTCCCACTCCACTTCCTCAGCAACCGGCATATCAACCACAGCAACAACCCCATTACCAGCAACAAACTCAGTATCCTCCTCAAAGAAACTACAACAACAACAACAACAATCAGCAAAGACCATTTCAACAAAGACCGTCTAAGGCCAATAGGGTGATTGATCCAATCCCTATGCCTTATGCTGCTTTACTGCCACAGCTCCTGAAGCTCAACCTGGTTGAGTTAAGGACGTTGGCACCACCAGATCCTTCCAGTCTGCCAAGAAATTATGACGCCAATGCCAGATGTGCTTTTCACTCCAATGCACCTGGCCACAGTACAGAGAAGTGTAGGGCTCTACAAATGAAAGTACAGGACTTGGTAGATTCTAAAGCTCTAAACTTTGCACCACCGCCAAATGTTAACAAGAACCTTATGCCCAACCATGGAGGGCCCAGAATTAATGCTATTGAGGAAGATATGCCGTCTTTCTTGATAACCAGTGTTGGGCAGATCCGGACACCCCTGGTAGAGATTAAAGCTCAACTCCTTGAATGCCAGATATTCCCTGGGTGTGAGCTCGGGTGCGGTTATTGCAACATTTCGGTAAATGGATGTGATAACTTGAGAAGCGGCATAGACAGTCTTATCCAGAATGGTCTACTTCAAGTCACAACATCAATACCTTCAAATCCGGCAATCCCTCCGACAACAGTTCCAGAGTCTCCTACAACTGCAACAACAATTATTCCAAACAATTCTTCAGTTTCATCAACAAATGCTTCATTTATCACTTCAACAAGCCAGATATCAACAAACATTACTTCTACAACGTCAGCACCCCTCTATTCAGAATCTTCTCCTACAACACCAGCAAATATCTCAGCAGTCACTATTTATTATGATCCGTCAAGTATTCCTCCGAACAACAATTTCCAACAACAAGCAGTGGCATCTCCTGCCATATCACCAGTTACTATCTACTATGATCCACATACTATTGCAACACCCTGCTCTGCTGCAGTCAGCCCGGTTACCATCACGGTACCTGGGCCTGTTCCATATGAAAGCAGTAATGCCATCCCTTGGCATTATGGCTCTGACCTGTACTGCAATGGAGAGAAAATCACTCTTGACTCTTCAACCTCTTCTCCACAGATTGACAATGTCGGGGGAGGCGGAGGCTTCACCAGAAGCGGACGCTTTTTTGCCTCGCAATCACAAAGACCCAATGCCGAAGCAGAAGTTGCTGCCAAAGCAAAAGGGAAGAGTGTAATAGCTGAAGAACCCATTCTCAAAGAGACACAGAAGACATCTTTTGAACAAGATGTAGACGAGTTTATGAGAATTATCAAGAGGAGTGATTACAAGGTGGTGGATCAGCTTCACCAAACTCCCTCAAAAATCTCCATTCTATCCCTGCTGATGTGTTCCGAAGCTCACCGGAATGCATTACTAAAAGTCTTGCACGCTGCATATGTGCCGGAGGAGATCACCGTTAATCAGCTGGAGACCGTGGTAGCAAATGTCAATACTAGCCATGGATTGGGTTTTACCAATGCTGATTTAACAACTGAGGGCTGCAACCACAATAAGGCTTTACACATCACCCTGGAATGTAAGGGTGCTGTTCTATCGCATGTACTGGTAGACACTGGGTCTTCACTCAACGTCTTACCAAAGAAAGCCTTGGTGAAGCTGGAGTATGATGGCTTGGCATTGCGTCCAAGTAATTTGGTAGTGAGAGCATTTGACGGCTCTAAGAGATCAGTGCTAGGAGAGATTGATCTACCTGTGATGATTGGCCCACAGACGTTTAAAATAACCTTCTATGTGATGGACATTCAGCCGGCCTACAGCTGTTTGTTGGGTAGACCTTGGATTCATGCCGCTGGCGCAGTTACGTCTACCCTTCACCAGAAGTTAAAATTCGAGTGGGAGGGCCAGATCATCACCATTTGTGGTGAAGAGGATATTTTTGTTAGCCATCTGGCTACATACAAATATATTGAGATGGATGGGGAGATCCATGAAACCATGAGTCAGGGATTCGAAGCCTTGAACATCAATGAAGCATCTGCTGTACTTGGGACTTCCATGACATCCTACCAGCAAGCCAGGAAGGTTGTTGAAGAGGGGAATGCTCAAGGCTGGGGCAAGCTGTTGCCTGTGGAGAAGAAAGAGGACAGATTTGGGTTGGGTTACAAACCAACTCAACAAGATCAATCAGAGGCTGCTAAGAAGCCCAGTTTTGTTAGTGGGGGGTTGCTCACCCCTGATGCTGTAAACAACTTGGAAGATGAGTCGGAAGATGAGCGCAACCTGGAGAGCTGGATACGTCCAAGGATCCCGTGGAGCCGTATCTCAAACTGGTCTTCCCAGGAAATTATAAGGGTTACTCCTGCAGAGTAATTATTATTTCCTGTATATTTTAAGCATGCATCAAGTCTTGCATCTTGCCAAAGATGACAAGACTCATTTTGTAATCGGGCCATCTGTAATTTTGTGCAAACAGATCGATCAATGATAATCAGACATCTTTTGCAAATGAGTCTTTTTCTTTTCTGCTCACTGTTTTTTATTTTTCTTTTTGTACAAAAATAAAATGGCAATGTTTTCAAAATGATAACTTCATTTCACTTTTTCTAAGCAAGATTAAAATCAATCACTAAAATGAACAATCTAAACCCTTGCAGAGAGTGTCTTTCAGACTGCACCGACAACAGCATAGCTATGGCTTCGTATGACTTTGACAATCCAATCAATCAAGCCGATAAAGGGGTTAAAGAAGATTTTGAGCTTCCTGAAGAGCTAGCCAGGTTGTTAAGGCAAGAGGAGAAGGTTATCACTCCTCATCAGGGGGAGATTGAAACAATTAATCTTGGTACGAATGAAGACGTGAAAGAGGTCAAGATCGGGGCCTGCCTACAAAACTCAGTGAAAGAACAACTGATTGATCTGCTTCGGGAGTATGCGGATGTGTTTGCTTGGTCTTACCAGGATATGCCAGGGTTGGACACCGATATCGTCATGCACAAGCTGCCATTGAAAGAAGACTGCCCGCCAGTAAAACAAAAGCTGCGTCGTACTCGCCCGGATATGGCAATGAAGATAAAGGAAGAGGTACAAAAGCAGTGGGACGCCGGATTCCTTGCTGTAACTAGCTATCCGCCGTGGCTTGCTAATATAGTACCGGTGCGTAAGAAAGACGGCAAGGTAAGGATGTGTGTTGACTACCGGGATCTGAACAGAGCCAGCCCGAAAGATGATTTCCCATTACCTCACATTGATGTATTGGTGGATAATACGGCTCAGTTCTCGGTGTTCTCCTTCATGGACGGATTTTCAGGATACAATCAGATCAAGATGTCACCTGAAGACATGGAGAAGACAACTTTCATCACACCCTGGGGCACGTTCTGTTACAAGGTGATGCCTTTCGGACTGAAGAATGCAGGTGCAACATATCAACGGGCTATGGTAACATTATTCCACGATATGATCCATAAAGAAATCGAGTGTTATGTGGATGACATGATTTCCAAGTCCCTCACAGAAGAAGACCACCTGGTAAATCTGTCGAAGTTATTCAAGCGCCTGAGGAAGTACCAACTGAAATTGAACCCCAACAAGTGCACATTCGGGGTGCGATCGGGTAAGCTGCTGGGATTTATTGTAAGCGAGAAAGGGATTGAAGTTGACCTTGATAAAGTCAAAGCCATTCAAGAAATGCCTGCACCGAAAACTGAGAAAGAAGTTCGAGGGTTTCTAGGAAGATTGAACTACATTTCAAGGTTCATATCTCACCTTACAGCGACTTGTGAACCCTTGTTCAAGTTGTTAAGAAAAGAACAAACAGTCAGGTGGAACGAAGACTGCCAGAGGGCTTTTGACAAGATCAAAGAATACTTACAGGAACCTCCAATCCTTATGCCTCCAGTCGAAGGAAGACCTCTAATAATGTACTTGATAGTATTAGAAGAGTCAATGGGGTGTGTGCTGGGCCAGCATGACGAGTCTGGTCGAAAAGAGTATGCAATATACTACCTGAGCAAAAAGTTTACCGACTGTGAACAACGTTATTCACTGCTCGAGAAAACTTGCTGTGCTTTAGCGTGGGCTGCTCGCCGACTGAGACAGTATATGTTGACCCACACTACTTTATTGATATCCAAAATGGACCCAGTCAAGTACATTTTCGAGAAGCCAGCTCTTACCGGACGGGTTGCAAGATGGCAGATGATCCTCACAGAATATGACATCCAGTACACATCTTAGAAAGCCATCAAGGGCAGTGTACTGTCTGATTATCTTGCTGAGCAACCTATTGATGATTACCAGCCTATGAGATTCGACTTCCCTGATAAAGACATCATGTTCATAAAAGCAAAATATCATGAAGAGCCTATTCACACTGAAGGGCCTGACCCGGAAGAAGAATGGACTATGATGTTTGATGGGGCTGTTAATATGAATGGTCGTGGTGTTGGTGCAGTACTCATTACACCTAAGGGAGTTCACATGCCTTTCTCGGCAAAGCTCACCTTCAACTGCACTAACAACGAAGCTGAATACGAAGCTTGCATTATGGGTCTTGAGGAAGCCATTGACCTCAGGATCAAGACTTTGACTGTATTCGGAGATTCAGCTCTGGTAGTTAATCAAACCAACGTCAAATGGTACACCCACCAGGATCATCTGATACCTTACAGGGATTATACAAGAAGGTTATTGACTTTCTTCACAACGGTCAAGCTTGAGTATATCCCTCGAGATGAAAATCAGTTTGCAGATGCTCTGGCTACTATTTCATCCATGATCAAGGTTCAGGCTGCCAACTTTGTACCTCGGATTTCAGTGTCCAGACTTGACAGACCAGCATATGTATTTGCAGCAGACGTTGTCAAAGATGATAAGCCTTGGTTCCATGACATTAAGTGCTTCTTGGAGGACCAAACATACCCGCCTAGGGCATCTTCCAATGATAAGAAGACCTTAAGAAGGCTTGCTGGTAGTTTCTTCCTGAATACTGATGGATCCCTGTACAAAAGAAACTTTGATATGGTACTCCTCAGATGCGTTGATAGAACAGAAGCAGACTTGTTGATGCACGAGGTGCACGAAGGATCCTTTGGTACCCATGCAGGAGGGCATGCCATGGCAAAGAAATTGCTAAGATCAGGTTATTACTGGATCACAATGGATGCCGACTGTTGTGCCTATGCCAGAAAATGCCATAAATGCCAGATTTATGCGGATAAGGTGCATGTGCCTCCCAATCCTTTGAATGTGATGTCTTCACCCTGGCCCTTTGCTATGTGGGGCATTGACATGATTGGCAAGATTGAACCAACTGCTTCAAACGGCCACAGATTTATCTTGGTTGCCATAGACTATTTTACCAAGTGGGTCGAAGCAGCTTCCTATGCAAATGTTACAAGGCAAGTGGTAGCCCGATTTCTGAAAAGAGACATCATCTGTCGGTATGGAGTGCCCGAGCGAATCATTACTGATAATGGTTCTAACTTGAACAACAAAATGATGGCAGAGCTATGCCGGGACTTCAAGATCCAACACCACAATTCTTCTCCTTACAGGCCAAAGATGAATGGCGCTGTTGAAGCAGCTAATAAGAATATTAAGAAGATTGTGCAGAAGATGGTAGTCACCTACAAAGACTGGCATGAAATGCTACCATTTGCCTTACATGGGTACCGCACGTCAATCAGAACATCTACTGGGGCAACGCCGTATCAGCTTGTGTATGGTATGGAAGCAGTCCTACCAGTTGAAGTTGAACTACCCTCCCTACGGGTACTGATGGATGTTAAGCTGAACGAAGCAGAGTGGGTCCGATCCCGATACGAACAACTGAGTCTGATTGAAGAGAAAAGATTGGCTGCAATCTGTCATGGGCAGTTTATCAGAAAAGAATGAAGAAAGCCTTCGATCAGAAAGTCAGGCTCCGAGAGTACCAAGTAGGGGATCTTGTGCTGAAAAGACTCCTCCCTCCTCATACAGACCACAGGGGCAAATGGACTCCGAACTATGAAGGACCATTCGTAGTAAAGAAAGTTTTCTCCGGTGGAGCACTCATGCTCAGCACTATGGATGGTGAAGACTTCCCGTCCCCTGTGAATTCAGATGCAGTTAAAAAATACTTCGCATACAAAAATGACCCGCTGGACATAAAAACAGAATGTAAGTCCAGGCAAAAATAGGGCATCCCGGCGAGTCAAAAACAGAATAAAAGACTCGGGCAAAAATAAGGGAAAATAAAAAAATGTACACCCGCTTGTCGCTCCCACTAAATGAAGCTAAGTCAGATAGGGTACGGACGCGAACGGTCGGCGAGGGGGACAGTGAGAACACACAGCCGTGAACTCACTGGAGAATGAATAGAGTCTCCAGTTAGGCATTTTTATCCCGGAGGAAAGGCAATGCTGCATAGACCTAGAAAGAGATGGATAAGACGGTTTGCGAACCAGAGAGACTGAGAAAGGGGGTTGGTTACAACCTGGGAAGGTATTAGCACCCAGATTGTCCGTCGTACTCGACGGGATCCACGCTTAAAAGATTTGTGTTTTAAAGGGGTAGTGTCAGTGCAATTTGTGTATAAAAGAGCTGGAAAAGGATGTACAGGTGTCAGTGTAAGTGAAGTGAAGTGAGTAATGATGTGTCAGTGTAAGGATAAGAGTGAGATGCTCATGAACGCGAGGCTTAAAAGAATGAAGCTGGAAGGAGGGGGAATATACAGAGACTTTTGTTCGATAACTGTTAAGTTATGCCTACGTATCCTCTCGTGCAATGAGGAAGTCAGAACACCGTAGTTCGACCCAAAGAGACTGAAAGATGAATTGACTTGTGAACTGCTTGCTTGTCAATGCTCAAGTGTATGATCTGTCTGGCACAGATGCAAACTGTCTTGCATTAGACGGGAGAAGCAAGTTCTCGTTTGTGAGTGAGGGTGATGAGAAAAGAATCCCGAAGGAGACGATTATTGTTTGTTTTTGGGTTTTCAGTCTTTCATTGCTTTTGAAAGTTTGTCATAAGTTAATGAGCTTAAGCCTAAACCAATGGATTTAGTAAACTCATCACATCTTCCCTCTGATTAGGGGTAATGAGAATACCTTAAGTGTGAAGTCAGATTCTCACACTTAATCACCTTTAGTGTAGGATTAAGATCATTAACCTACTTGTGATTATCTAGATGTTTTTGGTGTTTTTGTTTAGTGTTAAGTAATGAGGTTAAGCCATAATCAAGGATTAAACAGACTCATTACACCATCCTAATAGAAGGATAATAGATGAGAATGTTTAAGCTGAGGAAAGCTCCTCAACTTAATCCATGATTAGGGATTAAACTCATGACAAAACAAGCCTTTGATTAAGTGAATTTTATTTAATGATATGATGATGAAGTGATTTTTAGGGTTTGTAAGACCACTTGAGGGGGACTTGTCCATTAACACTAGGGTTAGTCCTTCTTAACCATTTAAGGAAGAATTAGAACCCTGATGCAAGGCCCAAGTTACAAGTGTAATGTCTTGATACTTATTAAGTGAATTGATTAAGAGATTTAAACACATTAAGGGTTTAACACTTAGGATTAAAGTTATACACTCCATCCTAATAGAAGGATGCAGGCATAAGCTTAATCACAAAGCCTTAAAGCCTTTAGGGTTTAGTCCCTGATTATGAGATGAGAAGAGAAGACTCAAAGAGACACAAAGGTAAAACTATGAGGGGAGACTAATCAAGACCCTAATTCATTGTCATGCTTGGTTGTTCCTAAGGTTTGTGAGGTTAAACAAGAACAATCTTCAATGGAACCACCAGGAAGCAGATGAAAGGATCAGGAGAAGTAAAGTAACTTGCTTCATTCAAGAAGTCAAGTCACTTGAAGAAAGAAAGTGGGAGGAGAAAGAATGAGCAAGCTTAAACTCAAACACATATAGAAATGCAGCAATGGATGCAAGAGAGATGAGAAGAAAAGTTATGAGAAGTGAAGGCAAATTCACTTCTCAAGTTACTTACCACCTGAAATGTTAGGAAGAAATGCAATGCAATGCTAGATGGGATGAAATGGTATGAAGCAAAACAAAACCAGAAGCATGTTGATGATGATAATGATGCTATGAGATGATATAAACATGAGGCAGCACATGGGAATGTTCATACAAGATCATGGATGCAGATGATGCAAGTTAAGGAGCATGGATGCACATGAAAAGTTATGAAACATACAAGGCAAATGACATGGCAAACATATGATGCAATGATCAAACATGCTTTCTATATGTCTTAAGATGTCAAGTGAAACACAAGAATGCACAAAATGCAAAGACAAGTCATGTTATGCAAGAGGATGCAAGAGGTATGCAAATGAAAGCTCAAATTAGGGTTTAAAGATCAAACAACAAACAAAACCCAAAAATAGAAGCAAACCCTAAAATAAAAATGGAAAATGACATTCAAAGAAAACCCTAAACCTATACTAAACCAAGGTCCAAAGGGGAGGTCTCAACTCTCAACCCATCTCAAGATATGAATTTTCTAAGTTATTAGGGTTTTTAGGGTTCCTAAACAAAAGAAATGCCAAACAAACTGAAAATGAGGAAACAAAACATGGCCATTTAATCCTAGAAACTACATGATAAACACAAAACAATGCAAGAAGAACCAATGTCCAACTCCTCTTAGATAGGCAGAAATGAATTTTTGAACTTATGATCAAAATAATGCACCAAAAAATGATTTAATTCAATGGAAAATTCTCAAAATGCATCAAGATCAAAAGAAATTTGGTTTGAAGGTTGGACAATGTTTCTAAATGTCTTAGAACATTTCATGAATTTTTTGGTGATTTTTAAATACCTAAAAGTATTTTTAATTAATTAATTTCCATTAATCAATTAAAAATAATCTTTTAAATATTTAAAAATACTTTTTTAATGATAAAAAATAAAATGAAAATATTTTTGGGTCTTAAAAATTAATAAAACTTTTAAGAAAAAGTTTCATAATTTTTAAGAATTTTTTACTATTTTAAAATAAATATGCAAGTTAATTGAAAAGAAAATGAATAAAAATTAAATAAAAGGGAAAGTAAACCAAATGGAAGGCTGAGATGAGCCCAGGGTTTGAATCTGTTGACCAGCGCGCAAATGAAGGGCCCAGATGGCTCCTGAGTTAATTAACTTAATTAAAAATTAAATAAAATTAATGAGAGAGATTAGGGCTAAGCAGACTGATCCTGGCCTTTCATTCGCGCGGGGAGTCAAACATGTCAACGCATCCAGTGGTCCACATTCAAATGGTCATTAATCACACAATTAGGGCTTAATCACTCTCAGGCGGCCGGAGAAGACTTCCGGTCGTCTTCTCCGGCCAGCATCCCCCCTGAGAAATCCCCAAACCCCTCAAATCGTATCAAAAATGAAAACTAAAAAGAGGGAAATGTTTCTTACACACTCACGAATTAAACCCCTCTCTCAAAACAAATTTCTTCTTCCTAAATAAGCTGAATCGAAGAAAATAAGAACTAGGGCACGCAAGCTTCAGAGAGCAATTAAACTCTCATTTCAAAACCATTTCAAAAACTAAGAGCACCAGGATATTCAGGGAAGCATAAGGAACAAGTTCATAACATGAAAAACAATTTCTGGAAAAATAATTTTCAAGCTACCTGAGATTTGGAGCTTTCAACCTGATGACTTTCTGGCCACTTCCTTCAGTGCAAACTACTCCACTTGATCCCCAGATGATGTTTGAATGCTCAAGAAGAGTTTATGTTGGCTGGATAATGAGTTTCGACAGCTTCTGCTCAAGCTTGATCAGAAATGGCAATGGTGTTTCAGGCACTTTCAGGTCATGGTGAGGGGTTATTTGTGATCCTGAGGGTGAATGGAGAAGGTCTGTGGTGTTTGTTTGGATGTTTGCAAGCTGTGATGAGAGTTTCGAAGAGAAATGCAGGCTGAGGGTGGGCAATGGCTATGGAGTATTCTGGTTGTTTCAGGCTTGGGTTCTTGGTGCTTTGTGGTCTATGGAGCAAGGTGAGATGAATGATGAAGATGGTGTGAGTGTTTGGAGGCTGGGCAGAGAGATTCGAAAGCTTATGCAGCTTGGTGTGTTTTTGTGAATGTTGTGAATGAGTGAGTTTCAACCTTGCTTCTTGAGTGTTATGGCCAGCATTTGGAAAGTATATTTTAATCCCATAGGTCAGATGATGTGACCTGGCCTATGGTGATTGGTAAGTTTGCTTTTGCTCAAAAGTCAAATTTGGTGTAAGAGAGGTATGGCTCATGATCTAGGCAAGTACAAGCATGGCTCTGGTGCAGCAAGATGAGGTGAGAGGCTAGCAAAGTGCAGTAACCAATGCAGCAAGTTGTAGGAAGCATGATCATGAGTTTTTGCAAGTTGTGGCTTTTGGTTCACATGTGACTATTTTGCTACACAAACCATAAACATGAGGGATTCTTAGTCCAAATCTGATCTTTAGTGTCTATGTGATGTTTGCATACTGGTTTGAAGTGAGCTAGAGGTCACAAGAGGCATTGGTTCATGATCTTGCAAAATTTCCATTTGAGGCATGCTTTGAAAATCAATGATTTTGGCCAACTTTGTCACACCATAACTTTTGATCTAAGAAGAGTTTGATCATGTTCTTGTACTTTTTGAAAAGGGAAAGATGAGATCTACAACTTTCATGACCAAAGTTTTTCCATTTGAAGCATTTTTGGATCAAAAATCAAGGCTTGAAAAATGACCTAAAATGATGCATTCTTGAAAAGTCAACTATGCCCAAAAAAGTCAACATTTGCAAAACTTCCAAATTCTTGATTTCTATGAACTTCAACCTTCTTCCATGATCAAATAAAGATCATATACACTCAAAATGATGAAGATCACCCATTGGTTGGGTCATTGGGGGCCTCAGATGCCCTGATTTTACACTGACTTGCCTGAAAAGTCAACTCTTGATCAGATGACTTCCCCATGGAATTTCTTCATGAAAATTGATATGTACACTCCCTATACCATATAGAGACCAATGGAAACAAGAATGACCAAAAAATTTGGGGTTGTGGCCTCTGAAACCAAAACCCTAATTCTAGGTCAACTGTGCAGTCAAACTTGGCTCTGCATCCATTCAAACCCTAGTTCTTGTGATTCTTTTGAAATCTTGACTCTGAGAGGATGTAATATGATAGATGAACACACATGGACCCCTTTGAAGTGATTGGTAGCCTTTGGAGTGGCTCAAGATATCCTGAGGTTGCTCAGATCACAAACCCTAGGTGCAGATGACTTTGAATCTATGCAGTGAATCAAAAAATGAGATGTGAGATGATATGGTTGTGTTTATGCATATGAGAATGATCACAAGCCATGGTGAATGGGTGAGGGCAAATTTGGGGTGTTTACAGCTGCCCCTATTCAAACATGAGTTAGCTGTGCAGGATGTAAGCGACGGCTTAACAGGCAAACAAGATAACTTGTGGTTGAATACCAAAGACAGTCCAAAATTTGCACTCACAGAACGAAGAAGAAAAGGGATATAGATTGTAAAAGGAAAATAAAGTGTATTGTAAAGTGGGAAACAATGCAATGACGGGGACGGCCGACATGCTGGGGACAAAAGGTAAAGCCAAGACGGGGACGGCCGACTAGCTGGGGAAAATCGAATCATGATGGGGACGGCCATCAAGATAAAGCTGTAAAGTTTTCCGGGAGAAACATGACGGGGACGGCCATCAAGTTCATGAAGGTAAAGTAACCAACGATGGGGACGGCCATCGGGCTAAAAGGGAAAGGGACCACGACGGGGACGGCCATCGGGTTAAAGAATAAACGAAATAAACAGATGATGGGGGACGGCCATCAAAGGTGAAGGACGATCACCTAGCAGGGGACGGCTGCTCTGTTGGGGATAAAAGAAATATGATGGGGACGGCCATCAAAGGTGGAGGACGACCACCTGGCAGGGTACGGCTGCCGAAAATATCAATGATGGGGACGGCCATCGGATGAGCATGATGGAGGACGACCATCAAGAAGTGGAGGACGACCACTCAGCAGGGTACGACTGCTCTCAAGGTTTATCATGACATAGGACGAATGTCAGATAAACAAAAATCAACAATGGGGACGGCCATTGGATAAAATGATGAAGGACGATCATCAAAAGGTGGAGAACGACCACCTAGCAGGGGACGGCTGCTAAAAATCAACGATGGGGACGGCCATCGGATGAGCATGATGGAGGACGACCATCAAGAAGTGGAGGACGACCACTCAGCAGGGTACGGCTGCTCTCAGGGTTATCATGACACAGGACGAGTGTCAGATAAAAGAAAATGCTTTGTTGGCGATCTACTGGGGATATAGTGAACACGGACGAGCGTTCACAACCAAGAAAAGAAAGTATAAGTGTTCAGATGTTGTATATAGATTAAAGATGCGGACGAGCATCCCTGAGACTACGATACGGACGAGTATTGGGTAGAAACAAACTGACACATGTTCAGAGATGATGATACGGACGAGTATCAACTGGTTAACAGAGAACACGTACGAGTGTTGAATCTGAAGGGACTCTTCTGAGGAATAGTAGACACAGACGAGTGTCTATATTCAAGAAGACAAAAGTGTTTGACACAGTGTATGGATTAAAGATGCGGACGAGCATCCTTAAGAGTATGATACGGACGAGTATCATGTAGAAACAAACATTAGACGCAATGTTCTGAGATGATGGTACGGACGAGCACCAACTGGTTAACAAAGAACAAAGACTACTGTCGAATCTGTGGGGAGATAAGTGATGGTGTATACAAGATACGGACGAGTATCTGTATAAGTGTATCGTGAGTAGTGAGTATATATAGATGAGTGTTTTAACTGCTGGGGAGAATGACACGGACGAGTGTCAAAAGGAGAAAAGTGTAATATGAACAAGTGTCTGCTATACAAAGTCTAGGCGACTGCGCTGGGGATATGACACGGACGGGTGTCAAAGGATTATATGGGCATGTGTGAGTGCAAAGGGGATGTCTTTGGCTTTCTGCTGGGAGTTATGACACGGACGGGTGCCAGAAAGTATCTGTAATACGGGTGATTTTGTTTGTAAATAGTGTTCAGGCGACTTTACTGGGGAATGATGACACGGGCGGGTGTCCAAAATGAGTATATACTGGTGTATGTGATTTGTGAGGCAACTGCTTTGCTGGGACCCTGGTGGGGATTTCTGTTCAATGATGATGAACGGTTATTATTCACAAATGTTAATTCAGAACAATGACTTATGATTATGCTATGCGTTTGATTTTTGCCGTAATGCTCCGTGTTAGACGGAATGCTACGCTCTAAGGGGGTAATATGATGCGAATGCTATGATTGTGCAAAGACACCGAATCGGGACTCGGATCCCGTTGCTGCGAAGATCCCTGGCCGATCTGCTTGAAATGGACATCCCAGCTGGGGATGAGATCATTGGTAGACCTGGAGAGATGTATCTGCTTGGGGATACAGGTCACTGATTGACACGTCCTTGTAATGAGGGACCCAGCTGGGGGTTGTAGAAGCTTTCTTCACTCTGTTGTGATTCTTTCGTGCGTTGCTCTTCTGAATAGAGGCTGAGGATTCTGTGGGGATATGGTTCCCTGATTTCTTGCATTCTGCTGAGGAGGAATGATTGGTACTACGGCTGGGAGAGTTGTTGGCCAATCAGCCGGGGAGAGTAATGAGAGGCAACTCAGCTGGGGATAGAGCATTTCAGATGCTGAGATTGAGTGTATGTTGATTTGGCAACCTCGCTGGGGAAATGGGCACCTTCCAGCGCCACATGGAAGATAGACCGAGTTGATAATGATCTGCCAGCTTTGCTGAGGGTGAAGCTTTCATGCCCCAAGTTGCGTTCCGGATACCTGCAAATCCTGAAAAAGATAGAAAAACGCGCAAGGTAATCCCGAGGTATCCCTTACTAGATTCCGTCATAGGAGTTAGGATACTTCTGAGAGTAAGTATATTCCCTGCAAGCATGTTTCTTTATTTTCTTAGAGAAGAACATCTGTACTTATGCAATCAGTTTTTTTTTCTTTTAAGACATCAGACATTTTTTTGCAAATAAAATGTACAAAACGAGACATGACTGAAAATCTGATTTTTATTAATTCATATGCCCTGAATTGGCGAGATACAGTCAAAGGAACAAATCTCCTAAAATGAAGAGATTGTTACAAATTGAGAAACAAAGTGCTGGCGACGTTGACGACGCTTTTAGGGAGCTTCCCCTTCTGCTATGACTCGTATGACAATGACGTTCTTCTCGCCTTGCTTTCTGAAGAAGGCTGATTCTGATTGGAGCTTGATCCTTTTGAAGCTTTCCAAGTTGCTGACAATACAGACGAATTCAGAATGCAGTTGTTCGCTTATTCCCTTATTTTGCATGGATCGCCCTTTCGGGTTTTCGATCCATCGGGATACCCATTTTTTGCCTGAGCTGTCCAATGCGGCTTTTCAACTCAGCGGGTGTACATCTTTTCATTTATTTCCCTTATTTTTGCCCGAGTCTATTATTCTGTTTCTGACTCGCCGGGATGCCCTATTTTTGCCTGGACTTACATTCTGTTTTTACGTCCAGCGGGTCATTTTACGCGAAGTATTTTTTAACTGCATCTGAATTCACAGGGGACGGGAAGTCTTCACCATCCATGGTGCTGAGCATCAGTGCTCCACCAGAGAAAACTTTCTTTACCACGAATGGTCCTTCATAGTTCGGAGTCCATTTGCCCCTGTGGTCTGTATGAGGAGGGAGGATTCTTTTCAGCACAAGGTCTCCCACTTGGTACTCTCGGTGCCTGACTTTCTGATCGAAGGCCTTCTTCATTCTTCTCTGGTATAGCTGCCCATGACAGATTGCAGCCAATCTCTTTTCTTCGATCAGACTCAATTGTTCGTATCGGGCCCGAACCCATTCTGCTTCACCCAGTTTGACATCCATCAGTACCCGCAGAGAGGGTAATTCAACTTCAACAGGTAGGACTGCTTCCATACCATACACAAGCTGATACGGTGTTGCCCCAGTGGATGTTCTGATTGACGTGCGATACCCATGCAAGGCAAACGGTAGCATTTCATGCCAGTCTTTGTAAGTGACTACCATCTTCTGCACAATCTTCTTGATATTCTTATTTGCTGCCTCAACAGCGCCATTCATCTTTGGCCTGTAAGGAGAAGAATTGTGATGTTGGATCTTGAAGTCCCGGCATAATTCAGCCATCATCTTATTGTTTAAGTTGGAACCATTATCAGTAATGATTCGCTCGGGAACTCCAAACCGACAGATGATATCTCTCTTTAGGAATCGGGCTACCACCTGCCTTGTGACGTTTGCATATGAGGCTGCTTCAACCCACTTGGTGAAATAGTCAATGGCGACCAGGATGAATCTGTGGCCATTCGAAGCTGTCGGTTCAATCTTGCCAATCATATCAATGCCCCACATGGCAAAGGGCCATGGTGAAGACATAATGTTCAAAGGGTTGGGAGGCACATGCACTTTATCTGCGTAGATCTGGCATTTGTGGCATTTCCTGGCATAGGCACAACAGTCTGCATCCATCGTGATCCAATAATAGCCTGATCTTAACAACTTCTTAGCCATTGCATGTCCTCCAGCATGGGTACCAAAAGAGCCTTCATGCACTTCATGCATCAACAAATCTGCTTCCGTCTTATCAACACATCTGAGGAGTACCATATCAAAGTTCCTCTTGTATAGGGAGCCATCAGTGTTCAGGAAGAAACTTCCAGCAAGCCTTCTTAATGTCTTCTTATCATTGGAAGATGCCCCAGGTGGGTATGTCTGATCCTCCAAGAAGCATTTGATGTCGTGGAACCAAGGCTTATCATCCTTAACAACATCTGCTGCGAATACATATGCTGGCCTGTCGAGTCTGGACACTGAAATCTGAGGTGCAAAGTTAGCAGCTTGAACTTTGATCATGGATGAAATGGTAGCCAGAGCATCTGCAAACTGATTCTCGTCCCGAGGGATATACTCAAGCTTGACTGTTGTGAAGAAAGTCAATAACCTTCTTGTATAATCCCTGTAAGGTATCAGATGATCCTGGTGGGTGTACCATTTGCCGTTGGTTTGATTGACTACCAAAGTTGAATCCCCGAATACAGTCAAAGTCTTGATCCTGAGGTCAATGGCTTCCTCAAGACCCATAATGCAAGCTTCGTATTCAGCTTCGTTGTTAGTGCAGTTGAAAGTGAGTTTTGCCGAGAAAGGCATGTGAACTCCTTTGGGTGTAATGAGTACTGCACCAACACCACGACCATTCATATTAACAGCCCCATCAAACATCATAGTCCATTCCTCTTCCGGGCCAGGCCCTTCAGTGTGAATAGGCTCTTCATGATCTTTTGATTTTATGAACATGATGTCTTCATCAGGGAAGTCAAATCTCATAGGCTGGTAGTCATCAATGGGTTGCTCAGCAAGATATTCAGATAGTACACTGCCCTTGATGGCTTTCTGAGATGTGTATTGGATGTCGTATTCTGTGAGAATCATCTGCCATCTTGCAACCCGTCCGGTAAGAGCTGGCTTCTCGAAAATATACTTAACTGGGTCCATTTTTGATATCAACAAAGTAGTGTGGGTCAACATATACTGTCTTAGTCGGCGAGCAGCCCACGCTAAAGCACAGCAAGTTTTCTCGAGCAGTGAATAACGTTGTTCACAGTCGGTAAACTTTTTGCTCAGGTAGTAAATTGCATACTCTTTTCGACCAGACTCGTCATGTTGGCCCAACACACACCCCATTGACTCTTCTAATACTGTCAGGTACATTATCAGAGGTCTTCCTTCAACTGGCGGCATGAGGATTGGAGGTTCTTGTAAGTACTCCTTGATCTTGTCAAAAGCCTTCTGGCAGTCTTCATTCCACCTGACCGTCTGTTCTTTTCTTAACAGCTTGAAAAAGGGTTCACAGGTTGCTGTAAGGTGGGATATGAACCGTGAAATGTAGTTCAGTCGACCTAAGAACCCTCGAACTTCTTTCTCAGTTTTTGGTGCAGGCATCTCTTGGATGGCTTTGACTTTATCAGGGTCAACTTCAATCCCTCTCTCGCTTACAATAAAACCCAGCAGCTTACCAGATCTCACCCCGAATGTACACTTGTTGGGGTTCAGCTTCAGTTGATACTTCCTCAGACGCTTGAATAACTTCAGTAGATTCACCAGGTGATCTTCCTCTGTAAGGGACTTGGCAATCATGTCATCCACATAACACTCGATTTCCTTATGGATCATATCGTGGAATAATGTTACCATAGCCCGTTGATATGTCGCACCAGCATTCTTCAGTCCGAATGGCATCACTTTGTAACAGAACGTGCCCCAAGGTGTAATGAATGTTGTCTTTTCCATGTCTTCAGGTGACATTTTAATCTGATTGTATCCTGAAAATCCATCCATGAAGGAGAATACCGAGAACTGAGCCGTATTATCCACCAATACATCAATGTGAGGTAATGGGAAATCATCTTTCGGGCTAGCTCTGTTCAGATCCCGGTAATCCACACACATTCTTACTTTGCCGTCTTTCTTAGGCACAGGTACTATATTGGCAACCCACGGCGGGTAGCTAGTTACAGCAAGGAACCCGGCGTCCCATTGCTTTTGTACCTCCTCCTTGATTTTCATAGCCATGTCTGGACGAGTACGGCGCAGTTTCTGTTTAACCGGTGGGCATTCTTCTCTCAAAGGCAGCTTGTGCACAACAATGTCGGTATCCAACCCTGGCATGTCTTGGTATGACCAAGCAAACACATCCACATACTCTTGAAGCAGATCAACCAGTTGTCTCTTCACTGAGTCTTGCAGGCAGGCCCCGATTTTAACCTCTTTCACGTCTTCGTCTGTACCAAGATTAATCACTTCAACCTCCTCCTGGTGAGGAGTAATAACCTTCTCCTCTTGTCTTAACAACCTGGCTAGCTCTTCAGGAAGCTCATATTCTTCTTCAACCCCTTCATCAGCTTGATTGATCGGATTGTCAAAGTCATACGATGTCATAGCCGTGCTGTTGTCGGTGCTGTCTGGAGGGCACACTCTGCAAGGGTTAAGTTGTTCATTTTAGTGATCTGATTTTAGTCTTATTTAGAAAAGTGAAATGAAATTGTCATTTTGAAAACGCCGCCATTTATTTTTGTACAAAAAGAAAAATGGAAAAACAGTGAACGAAAAGAAAAAGACGTGTTTGCAAAAGGATGTCTGATATTTCATTAATCGATCTTGTTTGCACAAAAAAGTACAGATGGCCCGATTACAAAATGAGTCTTGTCATCTTGGGCAAGATGCAAGACTTTGATGCATGCTTATGAAATACAGGAAATAATAATTACTCTGATCGAGTAACTCTTATAATTTCCTGGGAAGACCAGTTCGAGACACTGCTCCCCGGGATCTTTGGACGAATCCAGCTTTCCAGGTTGCGTTCCTCTTCCAGCTCGTCTTCCAGACAGTTGATAGTATCAGGGGTAAGCATCCCCCCACTCACAAAGTTGGGCTCTTTCGCAGCCGCTGCTTGATCTTGTTGAGTTGGTTTGTAACCCAACCCAAATTTGTCTTTCTTCTCCTCCACAGCTAAAACCTTGCCCCAGCCTAGGGCAGTTCCTTCCTCAACAACCTTCCGGGCTTGTTGATAAGAGGACATGGAGATCCCAGATACAGCAGATGCTTCATTCACATTCAAGGCTTCAAATCCTTGGCTCATCGTTTCATGGATCTCCCCATCCATTTCAATATACTTATAAGTAGCCAGATGGCTAACAAATATATCCTCCTCCCCACAGATTGTAACAACTTGGCCTTCCCACTCAAATTTTAACTTTTGGTGAAGGGTAGACGTTATTGCGCCGGCGGCGTGAATCCAGGGTCTACCCAACAAACAGCTGTAGGCGGGCTGAATGTCCATCACATAAAAGATAGTTTTAAAGGTCTGTGGGCCAATTGTCACAGGCAGCTCAATCTCTCCCAGAACCGATCTCTTAGAACCATCAAAGGCTCTCACCACCAGGTTGCTGGGTCTCAATGCCACACCATCATATTCTAACTTCACCAGAGCCTTCTTAGGTAAGACATTGAGGGATGACCCCGTGTCTACCAGCACATGGGAAAGGACAGCACCTTTACATTCCATGGTTATGTGCAAGGCTTTGTTATGGGTGCGGCCTTCCGTTGTCAAATCAGTATTGGTGAACCCTAGCCCATGACTAGCATTAACATTTCCAACTACAGCTTCCAGCTGATTGACAGTGATCTCTTCAGGCACGTAAGCTGCGTGCAAGACTTTGAGTAGTGCATTCCGATGGGCTTCGGAGCACATAAGCAGTGATAGGATAGAGATCTTGGAAGGCGTCTGATGAAGCTGATCCACTATTTTATAATCACTCTTTTTGATGATTCGCATGAACTCATCAACCTCTTGATCGAAGGGTGCTTTCAAAGCTTCTTTAACAGTCTGCTCTTCCTGCACCAAACTTTTTCCTTTTGCCTTGGCAGCAGCTTCTGCTTCGGCAGTGGGCCTCTGAACTTGTGGAGCGAAAAGACGTCCGCTTCGAGTGAAGCCTCCGCCTCCTCCCACATTGTCAATTTGTGGTGCAGGGGTTGATGATTCAAAAGTGATTCTTTGTCCTTCACAGTACAGGTCGGAGCCGTAATGCCAGGGGATAGCATTACTGCTTTCATAAGGTACTGGTCCAGGCACCGTGATAGTGACTGGACTGACTGCAGCTGTGGGAGGAATTGTGACAGTCTGTGGATCGTAATAAATTGTGACTGGTGCCCTGATGGGAGCAGCACCTTCTGAGTTGTAGGCAGAGTTGTTTTCAGGATCATAGAATATTGTGACAGTAGAGACATCTTCATGATTGGTTGCTGGTGTTGTAGGAGACATTGATGGAGGAATGGATGTTGCTGTTGTAGGAGTTTCAAAATGGAGGGGTGCTGGAGTTGTAGAAGAAAAATTTGTTGATTGCTGGTCAGTTGAGATAATAGATGAAGTACTTGTTGATGAAACCGAAGAATTGTCAGGAACAATGGTTGTTGCAGTTGTAGGAGGTTCTGGAGTTATTGCTGATGAGATTGCTGGATTTGTTGGAAATGATGTGGTGATCTGAAGTTGGCCACTCCGAATAAGGCCATCTATGCCATTCCTCAAATTATCGCACCCATTTACCGAGATATTGCAGTAAGCACAGCCTAACTCACACCCCGGGAACATTTGACATTCCAAGAGCTGAGTTTTGATTTCTACCAATGGTGTCCTGATCTGTCCCACACTGGTTATTAAATAAGACGGCTTGTCTTCTTCAATAGCGTTAATTCGGGGACCACCGTGGTTTGGCATCGGATTTTTATTGACATTGGGTGGTGGTGCAAAATTCAGAGCTTTTGAGTCTACCAGGTCTTGTACCTTCATATGCAGGGCTCTGCACTTTTCCGTACTATGACCAGGTGCGTTTGAATGGAAGGCACACCTAGCGTTGGAGTCGTAGTTCCTTGGTAGACTGTTGGGATCCGGAGGTGCCAACGTTCTTAGCTCAACCAGGTTGAGTTTCAGAAGCTGTGGCAGCAATGTAGCATATGGCATCGGGATCGGATCGATCACTCTGTTAGCTTGAGATGGCCTCTGCTGGAGTGGCCTTTGTTGACTGTTGTTGTTGGTGTTGCTGTTGTTGTAATTTCTTGGAGGATACTGATTTTGCTGATGGAACTGCGGTTGTGGCTGATAGTTTTGTTGCGGAGGTTGATAAACTGGTTGAGGATGAGCTGGAGCAGGGATGGTGACTGCTGCTATTGACTTTTGAGCATATTGGAGCCTGCCCCTGTTGGTGTGGATGGCATTGGTCTCGCCAGTTCTTCTCGGGCCTGCAAAAGGCTTTCTTGCATTACTGGACGAGCTTGCACCGTTGTCTGAGATCTTTCCCATTTTTAACAAGCTTTCAATTCTCTCCCCGGCTATGACAACATCTGCAAAGCTGGTGGATGAGAAGGCAGCCAGCCTGTCAATATAAGTTCCCTGAAGGGTATTCATGAACATATCTGCCATTTCCCGTTCAGACATAGGGGGCTGAACAGCAGCAGCCAATTGCCTCCATCTCTGGGCATATTCTCGGAAACTCTCCCTTGAAGACTGTGACATTCCCATTAGGAGGGTCCTGTTGGGTGCCATGTCTAAGTTATACTGATACTGTCTGATGAAGGCCTCTGCCAGGTCCTTCCAGCATCTAATAGTTGCCCTTGTCAGGTGAGAGTACCATTCTCTTGACGCTCCAGTCAAGCTGTCTTCGAAATAGAACATCCAAAGCTTCTCATCCATGGTATAAGCTTTTAGTCTTCCGAGAAAAGATTGTAGATGAGTTCGGGGACAGGAAGTCCCATTATACTTTTCAAAACATGGTGGCTTGAACTTGTGGGGGATCCTGACCCCGTCTACCAAGCCCATATCCATGACGTCGAAGCCCAAAGAATTTTGAGATTCTAAAGACCTCAGCTTCTCAGCTATCTCATCCAACCTCCTATCATAAGCTTCTTCTCCAGCACCCATTACTGTAAATTGATCCTCTTGAGGGTCTTCTTGCAATACCCTGGCTGCAGCAGTTCCTGGTATATTAACTGGAATGTTGGCCTCTGGATGGAGGTGGGGTCCAAAAACTGGGGGATTGACATGAGGTTGTACCCTTTCATTGTTGCTGGTGTCGGCAGTCCCTATATGTGGGTCTTCTTGATTCTGCCTTTCCACCATGGCTCTCAATCTTTCCTGGCTCTGAGCCATGTTGTTCATCACTTCCATAAACTGAGCTATCTGTGTTCTTATTTCCAACCTTTCATTTGCCATTTGAGTCCTGACCTCTGCAAGGTCCTGCTGTACCTGATCCATTTGAATTCCCGGAAGGTTGTTTCGGGTTGGATAACGGTGCGGACGGTTGAGGGGAAATACCCGGCGCCTAGCAATAGTTCCTGAACATCACAACAGAGTTAGTGGCAATAAAACAAAAACCTACAAAACAAACAAAGGGTTAGTATGCGATGCAGTTATGCTTATTTGATATCAAGGTATCCGGTTTGGCTTTCAGTTTTGACCCTTCCAGACCCTTGAAGATGCTGTTGTTGTTGCCTGAAGAGAACTTGGATGGAACAAACATAAAACAAATATATCACAGGAGGTGAAATAATACAACTTGTTCATTTTACAACACAAGCCCACTAAGGGGTCAAAATACAGTACAAAATAAAAGTACATGGAAAGAAAGCAACAACAAACAAATGGTCAAACACCAAGACCAAACTCATCCTCACGAACTTCCTTAAGAAGTGCTTCGGTCACAGGATCAGCCGGACGCTCCGTGAGATTCCGGATAAGGAGGTTCCGGGTTGCAATAGCTGCTGCTAGCTTTTTGTGCTGAGTTTGGTCCTTGGACCTCTTCACTCCTGCTTTGATCTTTAGTTCTGATATCTCCCTCTGGGCTGCTGCCAGGGCTCCTTGTTGTTCTTTTGCACTAGCTTCTAGTTGCTCCATCTTGTCTTGAACTCTCTTGTCCTCCAGGGTACGAGCCTCGGTGATCCTGACCCACCGGGCTTGGCTCTCCTTCAAATACAAGTCTGTCCTTGCTCTCTGGAACTGGGCTTCCTTGCAAGCATTCTTCAGGATTTGCTCTCCAGCTTTAGACTTTTTGATATAATCCCCAGACTTCTCAATCTTAACCAGATGCTCCACTCTCAACTTCTCCAATCTCTCAACCTCCCTCATACCCTCACTCCTCTCCCGGAGGGTCTTCTGCAAAGCCTGAGTTAACTTCTCATTCCTTTCCTTCAAGCTCTCAAACTCCTCCAAACTGATAGTGGCAGGGGGTGGTGCTGAAGGTGACTCAGGCATGTCTTCTATGGTAAAGGGGATCCCAGAGAATTGGGCCTTGGCACGGGACCACTCATAATATTGTGCTGATGCCACATTATTACACTTCCCCAGAATGGTTACTCCCTTGGTTTGAACATTATCCCAAGCCCAGGCAGCCTGCCTAACAATAGCCAGATTAGGCTTGTTCTCACAATAAAGAGTCTCAACCAAGTCCTGTGCCTTAGGAGTGTGGACCAGTGCATAGCCCAGCTGCCTTTTGAACAGCAGAGGGTTGTAGTTGATACTACCCTTAACTCCTATTAGGGGCACATTGGGAAAATGCCCACAGCTGGTGATGATATCCCTGCCCTTGGTGTTCTGAGTGCACCATCTGATGTCTGCTGAAGTTAGAACAGTGAGTCTCTTAGCCCAGTTGCTCTGCTGATGAGGGTTTAGAAATGCATCCGTCCTGGGTAGATGCCTGAGAAGCCAAGTATGGAATAATGGAGCACAACACCTTACTAACCTTCCCCTCTGTTTCTCATTCCTCTGATGCACTGAATAGTAAAGATCCCCCAACAAAGTTGGCACTGGATTCTTCAGCATGAATAGGTGGATTGCATTCTTGCTAATGAATCGAGGCTCATCCGCAAACAACACAATTCCATATACACTCAAGGCCAGTAAAGCACAGACAGCTTTCCACTCTCCTACAGAAGCTTTCAGGGTAGCTTGAGAAATTAAGAAGTCCAGGTGAAAGCCATGGATTCCAGCTTTAGAGGTCATATGCTGCTCAATCAAAACAGGTTCCAGATGCAAAGCTTTTGCTACTTCTCCATTAGCAGGAAAGACCATCTCAGGGTTGAAAGGAATTTCTCTCCTGATAGGCATACCAACTAATGAGGAGTACTCTTCCAATAAGGGGCCCAACTGAAAGTCTTGAAAGGTAAAACATCTTAGTGGGGGGTCATAGAACTGAATGCAAGTGTGGATCAGGCTTCTTTGTGATGGATCCAGATCCATAACCATGTCAAGTATATCTCCATAACTCTCCCTGAACAAAGGTATGTGATCTGGAGTGATCAGGGTCTGAATCCTCCTGATGTCTGATAACTCTGGCTGGAAGAAGTGATAGGTGATGTTGCTCTTTTTAGGAGCCATGATGCTGAAGACTGAGTAGAGACAGGCGCTGATGAAGATACTGAAGAGTGGGCCACTGATTGGCTGGTGCAAATAACTGAAGCAGATGCTGATGAAGATGGGTCAAATACTGAAGATGGGGTCAAAACCAAAACCAAATGAAGATGGATACCCTGAAACACAAATAAGCAAATGTCAATATGATGCAATGAGTATGTATGCAAATGATATGCAAGGGTCTGTGACTGAGCTGGATCTGATCAAGAGTTCCGATATAGGTCCAAGTATGTCCAAGAAATCCAGATGGAGGTCTATAAATCTAGTAACCAAGGTAGGGGACTCAAATAAAGAGCCACATGTCCAGGGTTTCAGAATCACAAGAACTGTCCCAAATTGAAGTACTCTTAAACAAAGTAACAAGGTATTCTGAGGTCAAGGTACCTGCAAACCTGTAAACAGCCCAACCCCCTCACAGGTGGTGTTCTAAAACAAGGATCCTCAGACTTGGATCAGTTATGAGAAGTGTAAACACTTCTAACCCGGAGGTACAGTGTTCACAATAACCATAACAGTTCCTCCTCTAATTCACCTCAGTTTCTGAAGGTCAATACTAAAGGTCATCCAGACTTAGCAGGCTTCCCAGATAGCCCTAGCATTGCAGGAAATCTGCAACACAGAGTTCTCAAGAAGAAACCCATATCTGAACCGTGTTTCATATTCCCGCACCAGACCGAAATGGAATGGGAAAGAATATGATTCACTCTAGCTTAGGTGTCACTCAGGTCCCAGGTATAGGACCTTAACTCTCAATAGAACCCCACCCACCAAAGGAAAACCAGATCCAGCCAGCAGTACAGTATGATATATACAAATGCAATGAAGAAAGCAGTAAAGCAACTGTACATAAAGCAAAAATAAAACATATACAAACACAAATAAGCACATAACACCCCAGTAAACACAAATCAAACAAGCGCTAGGAGGAACCCACAAAAAGAACCAGAAGCCCTGGTTGCAGTATAAGGGTCCCCAGCAGAGTCGCCAAGCTGTCGCTCCCACTAAATGAAGCTAAGTCAGATAGGGTACGGACGCGAACGGTCGGCGAGGGGGACAGTGAGAACACACAGCCGTGAACTTACTGGAGAATGAATAGAGTCGCCAGCTAGGCATTTTTATCCCGGAGGAAAGGCAATGCTGCATAGACCTAGAAAGAGATGGATAAGACGGTTTGCGAACCAGAGAGACTGAGAAAGGGGGTTGGTTACAACCTGGGAAGGTATTAGCACCCAGATTGTCCGTCGTACTCGACGGGATCCACGCTTAAAAGATTTGTGTTTTAAAGGGGTAGTGTCAGTGCAATTTGTGTATAAAAGAGCTGGAAAAGGATGTACAGGTGTCAGTGTAAGTGAAGTGAAGTGAGTAATGATGTGTCAGTGTAAGGATAAGAGTGAGATGCTCATGAACGCGAGGCTTAAAAGAATGAAGCTGGAAGGAGGGGGAATATACAGAGACTTTTGTTCGATAACTGTTAAGTTATGCCTACGTATCCTCTCGTGCAATGAGGAAGTCAGAACACCGTAGTTCGACCCAAAGAGACTGAAAGATGAATTGACTTGTGAACTGCTTGCTTGTCAATGCTCAAGTGTATGATCTGTCTGGCACAGATGCAAACTGTCTTGCATTAGACGGGAGAAGCAAGTTCTCGTTTGTGAGTGAGGGTGATGAGAAAAGAATCCCGAAGGAGACGATTATTGTTTGTTTTTGGGTTTTCAGTCTTTCATTGCTTTTGAAAGTTTGTCATAAGTTAATGAGCTTAAGCCTAAACCAATGGATTTAGTAAACTCATCACATCTTCCCTCTGATTAGGGGTAATGAGAATACCTTAAGTGTGAAGTCAGATTCTCACACTTAATCACCTTTAGTGTAGGATTAAGATCATTAACCTACTTGTGATTATCTAGATGTTTTTGGTGTTTTTGTTTAGTGTTAAGTAATGAGGTTAAGCCATAATCAAGGATTAAACAGACTCATTACACCATCCTAATAGAAGGATAATAGATGAGAATGTTTAAGCTGAGGAAAGCTCCTCAACTTAATCCATGATTAGGGATTAAACTCATGACAAAACAAGCCTTTGATTAAGTGAATTTTATTTAATGATATGATGATGAAGTGATTTTTAGGGTTTGTAAGACCACTTGAGGGGGACTTGTCCATTAACACTAGGGTTAGTCCTTCTTAACCATTTAAGGAAGAATTAGAACCCTGATGCAAGGCCCAAGTTACAAGTGTAATGTCTTGATACTTATTAAGTGAATTGATTAAGAGATTTAAACACATTAAGGGTTTAACACTTAGGATTAAAGTTATACACTCCATCCTAATAGAAGGATGCAGGCATAAGCTTAATCACAAAGCCTTAAAGCCTTTAGGGTTTAGTCCCTGATTATGAGATGAGAAGAGAAGACTCAAAGAGACACAAAGGTAAAACTATGAGGGGAGACTAATCAAGACCCTAATTCATTGTCATGCTTGGTTGTTCCTAAGGTTTGTGAGGTTAAACAAGAACAATCTTCAATGGAACCACCAGGAAGCAGATGAAAGGATCAGGAGAAGTAAAGTAACTTGCTTCATTCAAGAAGTCAAGTCACTTGAAGAAAGAAAGTGGGAGGAGAAAGAATGAGCAAGCTCAAACTCAAACACATATAGAAATGCAGCAATGGATGCAAGAGAGATGAGAAGAAAAGTTATGAGAAGTGAAGGCAAATTCACTTCTCAAGTTACTTACCACCTGAAATGTTAGGAAGAAATGCAATGCAATGCTAGATGGGATGAAATGGTATGAAGCAAAACAAAACCAGAAGCATGTTGATGATGATAATGATGCTATGAGATGATATAAACATGAGGCAGCACATGGGAATGTTCATACAAGATCATGGATGCAGATGATGTAAGTTAAGGAGCATGGATGCACATGAAAAGTTATGAAACATACAAGGCAAATGACATGGCAAACATATGATGCAATGATCAAACATGCTTTCTATATGTCTTAAGATGTCAAGTGAAACACAAGAATGCACAAAATGCAAAGACAAGTCATGTTATGCAAGAGGATGCAAGAGGTATGCAAATGAAAGCTCAAATTAGGGTTTAAAGATCAAACAACAAACAAAACCCAAAAACAGAAGCAAACCCTAAAATAAAAATGGAAAATGACATTCAAAGAAAACCCTAAACCTATACTAAACCAAGGTCCAAAGGGGAGGTCTCAACTCTCAACCCATCTCAAGATATGAATTTTCTAAGTTATTAGGGTTTTTAGGGTTCCTAAACAAAAGAAATGCCAAACAAACTGAAAATGAGGAAACAAAACATGGCCATTTAATCCTAGAAACTACATGATAAACACAAAACAATGCAAGAAGAACCAATGTCCAACTCCTCTTAGATAGGCAGAAATGAATTTTTGAACTTATGATCAAAATAATGCACCAAAAAATGATTTAATTCAATGGAAAATTCTCAAAATGCATCAAGATCAAAAGAAATTTGGTTTGAAGGTTGGACAATGTTTCTAAATGTCTTAGAACATTTCATGAATTTTTTGGTGATTTTTAAATACCTAAAAGTATTTTTAATTAATTAATTTCCATTAATCAATTAAAAATAATCTTTTAAATATTTAAAAATACTTTTTTAATGATAAAAAATAAAATGAAAATATTTTTGGGTCTTAAAAATTAATAAAACTTTTAAGAAAAAGTTTCATAATTTTTAAGAATTTTTTACTATTTTAAAATAAATATGCAAGTTAATTGAAAAGAAAATGAATAAAAATTAAATAAAAGGGAAAGTAAACCAAATGGAAGGCTGAGATGAGCCCAGGGTTTGAATCTGTTGACCAGCGCGCAAATGAAGGGCCCAGATGGCTCCTGAGTTAATTAACTTAATTAAAAATTAAATAAAATTAATGAGAGAGATTAGGGCTAAGCAGACTGATCCTGGCCTTTCATTCGCGCGGGGAGTCAAACATGTCAACGCATCCAGTGGTCCACATTCAAATGGTCATTAATCACACAATTAGGGCTTAATCACTCTCAGGCGGCCGGAGAAGACTTCCGGTCGTCTTCTCCGGCCAGCATCCCCCCTGAGAAATCCCCAAACCCCTCAAATCGTATCAAAAATGAAAACTAAAAAGAGGGAAATGTTTCTTACACACTCACGAATTAAACCCCTCTCTCAAAACAAATTTCTTCTTCCTAAATAAGCTGAATCGAAGAAAATAAGAACTAGGGCACGCAAGCTTCAGAGAGCAATTAAACTCTCATTTCAAAACCATTTCAAAAACTAAGAGCACCAGGATATTCAGGGAAGCATAAGGAACAAGTTCATAACATGAAAAACAATTTCTGGAAAAATAATTTTCAAGCTACCTGAGATTTGGAGCTTTCAACCTGATGACTTTCTGGCCACTTCCTTCAGTGCAAACTACTCCACTTGATCCCCAGATGATGTTTGAATGCTCAAGAAGAGTTTATGTTGGCTGGATAATGAGTTTCGACAGCTTCTGCTCAAGCTTGATCAGAAATGGCAATGGTGTTTCAGGCACTTTCATGTCATGGTGAGGGGTTATTTGTGATCCTGAGGGTGAATGGAGAAGGTCTGTGGTGTTTGTTTGGATGTTTGCAAGCTGTGATGAGAGTTTCGAAGAGAAATGCAGGCTGAGGGTGGGCAATGGCTATGGAGTATTCTGGTTGTTTCAGGCTTGGGTTCTTGGTGCTTTGTGGTCTATGGAGCAAGGTGAGATGAATGATGAAGATGGTGTGAGTGTTTGGAGGCTGGGCAGAGAGATTCGAAAGCTTATGCAGCTTGGTGTGTTTTTGTGAATGTTGTGAATGAGTGAGTTTCAACCTTGCTTCTTGAGTGTTATGGCCAGCATTTGGAAAGTATATTTTAATCCCATAGGTCAGATGATGTGACCTGGCCTATGGTGATTGGTAAGTTTGCTTTTGCTCAAAAGTCAAATTTGGTGTAAGAGAGGTATGGCTCATGATCTAGGCAAGTACAAGCATGGCTCTGGTGCAGCAAGATGAGGTGAGAGGCTAGCAAAGTGCAGTAACCAATGCAGCAAGTTGTAGGAAGCATGATCATGAGTTTTTGCAAGTTGTGGCTTTTGGTTCACATGTGACTATTTTGCTACACAAACCATAAACATGAGGGATTCTTAGTCCAAATCTGATCTTTAGTGTCTATGTGATGTTTGCATACTGGTTTGAAGTGAGCTAGAGGTCACAAGAGGCATTGGTTCATGATCTTGCAAAATTTCCATTTGAGGCATGCTTTGAAAATCAATGATTTTGGCCAACTTTGTCACACCATAACTTTTGATCTAAGAAGAGTTTGATCATGTTCTTGTACTTTTTGAAAAGGGAAAGATGAGATCTACAACTTTCATGACCAAAGTTTTTCCATTTGAAGCATTTTTGGATCAAAAATCAAGGCTTGAAAAATGACCTAAAATGATGCATTCTTGAAAAGTCAACTATGCCCAAAAAAGTCAACATTTGCAAAACTTCCAAATTCTTGATTTCTATGAACTTCAACCTTCTTCCATGATCAAATAAAGATCATATACACTCAAAATGATGAAGATCACCCATTGGTTGGGTCATTGGGGGCCTCAGATGCCCTGATTTTACACTGACTTGCCTGAAAAGTCAACTCTTGATCAGATGACTTCCCCATGGAATTTCTTCATGAAAATTGATATGTACACTCCCTATACCATATAGAGACCAATGGAAACAAGAATGACCAAAAAATTTGGGGTTGTGGCCTCTGAAACCAAAACCCTAATTCTAGGTCAACTGTGCAGTCAAACTTGGCTCTGCATCCATTCAAACCCTAGTTCTTGTGATTCTTTTGAAATCTTGACTCTGAGAGGATGTAATATGATAGATGAACACACATGGACCCCTTTGAAGTGATTGGTAGCCTTTGGAGTGGCTCAAGATATCCTGAGGTTGCTCAGATCACAAACCCTAGGTGCAGATGACTTTGAATCTATGCAGTGAATCAAAAAATGAGATGTGAGATGATATGGTTGTGTTTATGCATATGAGAATGATCACAAGCCATGGTGAATGGGTGAGGGCAAATTTGGGGTGTTTACACCGCTGAGTTGAAAAGCCGCATTAGACAACTCAGGCAAAAATGGGTATCCCGATGGATTGAAAACCCGAAAGGGCGATCCATGCAAAATAAGGGAATAAGCGAACAACTGCATGCTGAATTCGTCTGTATCACTTACAACATGGAAAGCTTCAAAAGGATCAAGCCTCTTTCAGAATCAACCTTCTTCAGAAAGCAAGACGAGAAGAACGTCAAAAGTCATACGAGTCATAGCGAAGGGAAGCTCCTTGAAGCGTCGTCAACAATGCCAATATTTTGTTTCTCAATTTGTAACAATCTCCTCTTTTTAGGGGATGTGTTTCTTTGACTGTATCTTGCTAATTCGAAGCATATGAATTAATAAAATCAGATTTTCAGTCATGTCTCGTCTCGTACATTTTATTTTCATTTGCAAAATGTTCGATGTCTTTAAGATACTGATTGCATAAACACAGATTTTTCTTTTCTAAAGAATGTGTGCTTGCAGGGAATATATTCACTCTCGGGAGTGTCAGAACTCCTATGAGGGAATCCGGTAAGGGATACCTCGGGATTACTTGTACGTTCCTATCTTGGCAGGATTGCAGGTATTCAAAGCACGACATGGGGCATGAAAACTTCACTCCCAGCAAGCTGGCAAATCAATACTCACTCAGCCTTAGCACCAGAAATGTTCTCTCCCCAGCTGAGTTACCACTTGTTGTTTCTCCCCAGCCGAGTTACCATTTACTATTCCTCCACAATCAAGGCCGGGAAACCATCTCCCCCACAGAGACTCAGCCTCTATCCAGAAGAGCAGCGCGCGGAAGAATCACAACAGAGTGACGAAGGCTTCTACAAACCCCAGCTGGGTCCCTCATTACCAAGAATAGGTCTATCAGTGACCTATTCCTCCGACCAGATACATCTCAATGGTCTCATCCCCAGCTGGGATGTCCACTTCAAATAGATCGGCCAAAGATCTTCGCAGAAACGGGATCCGAATCCCGGATCGGTATCTTTTGCATAATCATAGCATTCGCATCATATTCACCAAACAAAACGTAGCATTTCGTCTAAATACGGAGCATTATGACAAAAATCAAACATGTTGCATAATCATAAGTCATGGTCTGAATCGAATACTTGTGAATAATGGCAATCCATCAACAATATACGGAATGCTCCCCCGGATTCCCCAGTAAAGAGCTAAAGCAGTTGCCTTACACCCACAAACATCAGTACATACTCTTTGTGGCACCCGTCCGTGTCACATCCCCAACAGAAAGCCAAAGTATCCCCTTTACACTCACAGATACTTATATATAACTTTCTTGACACCCGTCCGTGTCACCATCCCCATCATAATTACCTAAACACTTTGTATATCATATACTTGTTTATAATGTACCTCTTGACACTCGTCTGTGTCACTCTCCCCAGCAGGTTGAACACTCATCTATACACTACTCATACTTTTTACTCTTATTTCACTTATACAGATACTCGTCTGTATCTTGTATACACCACTTATATCAGATTCAACACTAGTCCTTGTTCTTTGTTAACCAGTTGGTACTCGTCCGTACCATCATCTCAGAACATGCGTCAAGCGTTTGTTCCTACCTGATACTCGTCCGTATCATAGTCTTAAGGATGCTCGTCCGCATCTTTAATCCATACACTGTGTCAAACACTTATGTCTTCTTGAATTTAGACATTGGTCTGTGTCTTTTTGTTCCCCAGAAGAGTCCCCTCAGAATCAACACTCGTCTGTGTTCCTTGTTAACTAGTTGATACTCGTCCGTATCATCATCTCTGAACATGTGTCAGTATTTGTTTCTACCCGATACTCGTCCGTATCGTAGTCTTAGGGATGCCCGTCCGCATCTTTAATCTATACACAAACACCAAACACTTATACCTCTTATTTTCTTTTGGATGTAAACACTCGTCCGTGTTTACTATTCCCCAGTAGAGTAAAATTTCTTTTCTATCTGACATTCGTCCTATGTCATGATAAACCCTGAGAGCAGCTGTATCCTGCTAGGTGATCGTCCTTCACCTCTTGATGATCGTCCTTCATCACGCTCATCCGATGGCCGTCCCCATCGTTGACCTTTTCTATCCGACATTCGTCCTGTGTCGTGATATTTAGCAGCCGTCCCCTGCTAGGTGATCGTCCTTCACCTTTTGATGATCGTCCTTCATCATTTTGTCCGATGGCCGTCCCCATTGTTGATCTTGTTATCTGACATTCGTCCTATGTCATGATGAACCTTGAGAGCAGCCGTCCCCTGCTAGGTGATCGTCCTTCACCTCTTGATGATCGTCCTTCATCATGCTCGTCCGATGGCCGTCCCCATCGTCGACCTTTTATCCGGCATTCGTCCTATGTCGCGATACTTTCGGCAGCCGTACCCTGCCAGGTGATCGTCCTTCACCTTAGATAACCGTCCCTCATCTTATCCCCAACAGAATAGCCGTCCCCTGCTAGGTGATCGTCCTTCACCTTTGATGACCGTCCCTCATCATTATTTCATTTATTCTTTAACCCGATGGCCATCCCCGTCGTGGTCCCTTTTCATTTTCCTGATGATCGTCCTTCATCAGTTTAGCCCGATGGCCGTCCCCATCGTTGTTTGCATTACTTTATGAACCTGATGACCGCACCTCATCATTTACTTTTTACATACTCCCCAGAGAATCTTACAGCTTTACTTGAGGGCCGTCCCCATCATAATCTCCTATGTCCCCAGCATGATGGTCGTCCCCGTCATTGCTTTACTTCACACACTCTCCCCAGCATGTCGGTCGTCCCCGTCATTGCCTTTCCCCAGCAGTCGTCCTCTGCTCGTCGGTCGTCCTCCATCGCTCGCACTTTATAATATACTTTATTTTCCTTTACAATCTATATCCCTTTTCTTCTTCATTCTGTGAGTGCAAATTTTGGACTGTCTTTGGTATTCAACCACAAGTTATCTTGTTTGCCTGATAAGCCGTCGCTTACATCCTGCACAGCTAACTCATGTTTGAATAGGGGCAGCTGTAAACACCCCAAATTTGCCCTCACCCATTCACACCATGGCTTGTGATCATTTCATATACATGAATCCAATCATAGCATCCCATACCACATTTTTGATTCACTGCATAGATTCAAAGTCATCTGCATCTAGGGTTTGTGATCTGAGCAATCCAAGAGCCTCTTGAGCCACTCCAAAGGTTATCAATCACTTCAAAGGGGTCCATGAATGTTCAAGTATCATATTATATCCTCTCAAAGTCAAGAATGTCAAAAAATCACAAGAACTGAGAATGGTATGGAAGCAGAGCCAGGCTTGACTGCACAGATGACCTAAAATTAGGGTTTTGGTTTCAGAGGCCATAACCCCAAATTTTTTGGTCATTCTTGTTTCTATTGGTCTCTATATGGTATAGGGAGCATGCATATAAATTTTCATGAAGAAATTCCTTGGGGAAGTCATCTGATCAAGAGTTGACTTTTCAAACAAGTCAGTGTAAAATCAGGACATCTGAGGCCCCCAATGACCCAACCAAAGGGTGTTCTTCATCATTTTGATTGTGTATGATCTTTATTTGATCATGGAAGATGTTGGAAGTTCACAAAATTGAAGAATTTCAAGTCATTTGCAAAGTTGACTTTTTGGGAAAGTTTGACTTTTAATGAAATTGCCATTTTGGGAAACTTTTTCAACCCTTGCTTTTTGATTCAAAAATGCTTCAAATGGAAAAACTTTGGTCATGAAAGTTGTAGAATGGATCATTCCCTTTTCAAAAAGTACAAGAACATGACCTAATTCATTTTGGATCAAAAGTTATGGCTTCTCAAAGTTGGCTAAAATCACAAAATTTGAAGTTTTCTACCAAAGAGACATTTTGCAAAATGGTTTGTTCAAGTGTTCTAAAGGCCTCAAATGTGTATCATTTCTTCACAACATAATCATATGACATCTAAAAATCATAATTGGCCCAAGAATCATCTCATTTCATGCCTTGAACTTCAAGAAATCACAAAGGGGCCAAACCTTATGGAATTTGCAAAACACTACACAAACCATAAACCACTTGCTGAATCATCTCATAAACAATTCCATGGACCTCCTTAAACTCAGCTGAGCAAGGACAAGCCAATGAGCTAGCTACACCATTGCCCATACCTCAAGTACACAACTTTTGTCTTTTTGGCAAGAACACCCATACCAATCCCACAGTGACACAACAACTCTCTGCCCAATCCAGATCTTACAAACACACTCCAAGGCTTCATTTTCATGAGACAACTCACTCTGATCTTTCCCACAATCCATAGTTACCAAAATCTCTCCAACTGGAATTTTCATTCGAAACACTCAGCACAAGCCTCAAACACAAAAACAAACTTCACAAACAATCTCAGCAGGCTTCACTGATCACAAACCACCCATCACCATAGCCAGAAACTCCCTGAATCAAAAACACGATTTCAACACACCCTTGACCTGAGCTTCTGCCAACTTTCTCTAGAGGCCACATAAACTCCAACTAAGTGTCAAAAGCTTCTAAGGAAGATCATTGGGACTTGTTTGAGCCAAAGAAACAGCCAGAAAGCTCCTGAATCGAAAGCTCCATCTCAGGTAGCATGATGAACAATTTTTCCAGAACTTTAATTTCTTGTTAGAATATTGTTCTGTATGTTGCCCTAATCATGGGGATCTATTTATTTTTGAAAATGAGCCAGAAACAAGCATGTTATGATGTTCTGAAAGTTTGACCTAAAAACTTCTTTGATTCGATTTGTGTTTGTGTTTGAAGTTAAACATGATTTTATGCTTGATTCGTGTTTGGGGTGGGTAGGAGATGATTTCTGGAGAGTTAGAACTTCTGAAGTGGCCTGGAGAGTGAGATTGTGTTTTTTGGTTGGCCGGAGAAGATGACCGGAACACTGTTCCGGTCATCTGAGAGTCATTAGGGCATTTAATTAGGGTTTAATCATAATTAGGAGATTTTGAATTTCAGCCCTTGGATCTGGCGCCATGTCAATTCGCGCGCGTGTGAGTTTGAATGTTGGCCCTTGATCTTGCATACTTTCATATTTTTCAGTTTAATTCATTTTATTTTTCATTTAACTGCTTTTGTTTTCTTCATTTTATTAAAAATAGTAAAACATCTTTAAAAATTATGAAAATTTTTATACAATCTTTTATTAATTTTCAGAAACCAAAAACATTTTTATTTTTATTTTTTGCATTAAAAATATTTTTAAATCATTTAAAAGATTATTTTTAATTAATTAATGAGAATTAATTAATTAAAAATACTTTTAGGTATTTAAAAATCACCAAAAAATTCATGAAACATTTAAAATCATTTAGAAACATTTCCCAACCTTCAAACCAAATTTCTTTTTTGATCTTGATGTCTTTTGACAATTTTCCATTGAATTAATTTCATTTCAAGGCATTATTTTGATCCAATCTTTGAAAATCCATTTATGCCTAGTCTTTAAGAGTTGGACTTTGGTTCTTTTTGCATTGCATCTTGTTTAGCATGTAGTTCATAGGACTAATTTGGCATGATTTGATCTTGCATTTTCAATTTGTTTGACATTTTTCTTGGCAAGGTACCATAAAACCCTAGCATTCTTAAGAAATTCATAACCCTCATTAGGTTAAGAGTTAGAACCCCTCCTTTGGGAAGTGAGTTTGTATAGGTTTAGGGTTCCCTTGGATGCATTTTAAATTTTTTTTATCTTGATGTTTGCTTCTGGTTTTGGTTTTTGTTTTGTGCATTGATCATAAACCCTAATTTGGGCTTCCTTTTGCATTCATCTTCCATTTGCTTGCATACCATGACTTGCCATGACATTTTGTGCATTCATTTGATTCATATTACATCTTAAGACATATTAGAATCATGTTTGATCATTGCTTCTTGCATTTGCCATGTTGTATGTCATTTGCATTTCATAACTTTTCATGTATGATCATGGTTCTAAGCATGCTTCTCTTGCATCCATGTGTTTGTATGATCATCCTCATGCCTTGATTCATGTTTGCATCATCTCATAGCATCATTAACATCATGTATATGCTTCTGGTTTTGATTTGCATCATGTCATTTCATCTTTCTTGCATTGCATTGCATTCCTTTCATTAACTTTTCAGGTGGTAAGTAACTTTGAGAAGTGAATTTGCCTTCACTTCTCACAATTCCTTTTCATCTCTCTTATGCATCATTGCTGCATTTTACCTTGTATTTGAGATTGATCTTTCTCTTTCTTCTTCTTCTTACTTTCTTTCTTCAAGTGACTTGTCTTCTTAAATGAAGCAAGTTACTTTGCTTCTCTTTGCTCCTTTCATCTGCTTCCTGGTGGTTCCTCTGAAGATTTCTCTTGTAAATCTCACAAACCTTAGGAGCAACCAAGCATGACAATGATTAGGGTTTTGATTAGTTCCCCATTTAGCTTTTACCTTTGTGTCTCATTGAGTCTTCTCTTCTCATCTCATAATCCAGGACTAAACCCTAAAGGTTTTAAGTCTTTGTGATTGTAACACGGTGGGAGAACTGACTTTAGTTAAATGTTGCGGATAGCAAGAGTCGCCACCGACTTTTATTTTATCCAAAGGAAAGGGCATAAAAGAACAGGAAAGACCTTAAAAGATTTTTGGGTTCGGGGGGTAGGTTATGTAAAGGGAAGGTGTTAGCACCCTTTACATCCATGGTTATCCATGGGCTCTTAGTTACTTAGCTCACTTTAAAATGTTTTTGAAAATGTGAAGTGTGTGAATAGAAATTTTCATAAGAGTTTGATAATGATCCATGTACGGATGCGTAAAAAACTTGTGTTTGAAAATTGTTTGAAATTGTGAAGTGTTTGAGAAATTTTTGAATAGTGAGCAAGTAACTACGAGGAACCTACCCTAAAGTTTAAGTCTTTCTGTTCTTTATCCTTTAAATGGTAAGACTATCCCTATTATTAAGGAATAGGTAGTCATTACCTTGGATGTGAGGGACAAGTGAGGGACATCTGTTTAATGAAGGCAACTGTAGGATGTATTAAGCATTTTGGAGGGACTGTCATCATTATTCGAAAGGGACAAGATCATATTGAAAGGCAACCATTAAGGGACTTGATCTTTGATTATGAAGGGACTAGATGACTTTTCTTTTAAGGGACTTTGCTTTATACACCCCACTTGACCTTTTATTTAGGCAACATTGAGAGGCAACCCTAGAAAGTGAGATGGCGATCAAAGATCGACTTACGTGTGTGAGTGTTTAATTTTATATTTATCTTTTAATTTAAATGATCTAAATTCAATTTTAAATACAAATACATGTTACACTCCCTATTTTTACTAACCATAGCATGAAAATTAAATAATTTAAATATTACAAAAAAATTACACCAAGGAGCAATTACATAATAATAAAAATAAAGCAATTTAAATAAATAGCAAGAATAAATAAATAAGCAAAATATAAATAATAAGTAAAATAAATAAGCAATTTAATTGGGTTAGTAATAATAAATGGGGTTAGTGAAATAATAATAATAAGCATAATTTAAAAAATAAATGGATTAGTAATAAACATGATTAGTAATAATAATAAACAAAACAAAATTTTAATGGTTAATAGAAAAATATGAACAATTATATTAATTAATTATAAAATTTAAAATTATAAACAAATTAAATAAATTATGAACATATTATGAGAAATTATTAAATTTGCAATTTTTAGAAATCATTTACATATATAATTAATTATAAACAATTAGAAAATATTTTCATATTATAAATAAATTGGACATTTTAATTTCTACACATATTTATATACAAAATTTTAAGTTTATAAACAATTTATGTATTTAAAAATTAAATCAAATATTTTAATTAAATTATGAATACAAATAATAATATAAAAGAAGAAAAAAGAAAATTAGGGTTTAATTGTTTAGAAAAATGAATTAGGGTTTATAATATAATTAGGGTTTAATGTATATTCAAAAAATATTAAGGCTTAATTTATAATAATAATCTATTAATTAAATAAACATACATAAAGAAAAACATGAATATATTAACTTTGATTTTGAGAAAATAATATATATATATATATATATTGTTTTGAAATTTATTGAAATTTATTTATGAAAATAATATAAGAAATAACAAAATAAACAAAATTGAAAGAAAACAAAACCAAAAAAACAGGACCTGGGATTTGAACCCAGGTCCTTTACCTGGATAACTAGAGGCATAACCACTGGGCTGCGCTGCACTTGTTGCAAGAAGAATGAGCACCATTTGGTTTTGTTCTTTAAACCTGAAAAATCAGAAAAAGAATGAAAAAGCAAAAGGCCTGGGGGAGGATCGAACCCAGGACCTCTCAAACAAACACATATACACATTACCAATCCTGCTGGGTGAGCGCGTCTGTTAACAAACCAACAACAAATGATAATATATTATATTCAGTGAATAAAAGAGAAAAACTCAAAAATATTGTCACAGCCAGGATTCGAACACAGGTCCTATTGCCACACACATGCGCTTCCTTCCACTGGGACAAGCTGTATGCTTGTGAAATAAAATAGAAATTAATTCATAAAATATTAAAACAAAATTCAAATTCTGGAAAACGCGCGCAGGGCACTTCATCTTCAACCTTGAATTCGTAGGATTTCCTGCGAATTTTCCTGGGAAAATTCCTACGAATTCTCATGCGCTTTAAACCTGCGAATCATGTACATCATCACACGAGTAAAATTTCATCAAATTGAACCTGCAAACATGATCTACGCAACGATTACAGTCCAAATATGAGTTCATTAGCTATTTATATTAGGTATTCCATGAACCCCCAATTTTGAAGCTCTAACCCTAACAATGGCCGATTGCGATTCAAGCCATGAAACTTTGGTTTAATTGTCCAGAAACACTCCATACAACATCACAAACATGATTGAACAAACAAAATTCGTTAGAATGCATTGGATTAGTGTAATCGAAAAAAAATTATTCAAGAACAAACAAGATTCGGTTTATGCATTATGGAGTGTTTTGGATGCATATGAGTATTGGTTTTCACTCAATGGTGTTCAGTGATCATGGCTATGTGCTTCAAATACCTTCAAATGTCCTGGAAATTCAAAACCGAATGTGAGTTGTGGAGAGATTTTTTGGTTTATGAAACTTACTCTTGAGAGGCTCAAAATTCGTGCTTGTTATTAAGGTTGTGTTATGTACTTATAGGATGATCAAATGAAGCTGAAAAACTAGGTCATTGTGTAGAAGATTTGATATGAAAAGATTCAAAAATATCATGCCTTAAAAATCAAATATTCTTGTATGAACACTTGCTATTTTTGGCTAATTCTCATGATTTTCTTTCCACTTCCATTCTAATCAAATTTGTGAATTTCTAGAAGCTTGATCCAATTCAAATCTTACATTTTCATATTTTATTTTTATTTAAAATGATTTTTAATGAATTAAATCAAAATAAATAAAAATAAAATAATAAAAAATCTGATTTTTATTGAATTGGGTCGTGCATGAAGTTATTGTATGGATTGGGTCATCATTTGGCAAGCCCATTTGGAAGAAATTGGTTTTAGACCTCCATTTTCATCATAAACCAACCCAAAATTTCCCAACTTTGCAAGGGCACATATCCTTCAATTTTAATGCTATGAGGGTGTTCTTGGACATTTTGGAAAGCTTGAAGAGTCCTCTAACCAACCCCACTGGTTTCATGTCCATATCATTTACCAATCTCAAGTTATGCTCTTTTGAAGTTGTTGACGTTTTGTTGACTTTCAAAAGGACCTATAATGTCTTAGCTCATACCCTCCAAATGAAGCATTTTTGGGCTTGGATTGTGAGACACAAAGTTGTAGAGAATTCAATTTCCTTCAAAATGAGCTTTGAGTGGAGACTTGGTGATGAAGTATGTGAAAGTTATGGCTGGTCAAAGTTCAGTTGACTTTTACTGAGAAAACCCTAATTTAGAAACTCCTGATTCTTGATGATCTGAAATCTCCTTGATGAATCATGATCAACCCTTGATCAAATGATGAATTTTACTTCATATACTTGATGTTGGCAAAAAATCATGAAGTTTGACTTTGGTTTGACCACAGTTGACCTCAGTTTGACTTTTTAACTACTTTGACTGATTTTGACTTATCTGATCATCTGACTGAGCAAACTTTTGAGAAAAGTCTTGAAACTTGTCATGGGGGTTCTTACATACATATAAGATGTTATGAAGCTCATTTGAAGTCTTGGAAGTTCATTTAGCCTGATTAAAGTCAAAACCCTAGTTTTGTATACACTGCTTAGGAGGTGCATTGTCTGAGGGAATTGTCAACTCTTCTGACCAATTGTGAACTTTGTGAACCTTGTGAACCATCATAAAATGTCTTGTAAACCTCATGGGAGGTATTGTGAACCTTGTGAACTTCATAAAGTGACTTGTAGACTTCATGATCCTCATGAAAGGTCTTGAAAGCATTGTGAATCTTGTGAACCTTGTGAACTTCATGAAGTGACTTGTAGACTTCATGAACCTCATGAAAGGTCTTGTAAGTGTTGTGAATCTTGTGAACCTTGTGAACTTCATAAAGTGACTTGTAGACTTCATGAACCTCATGAAAGGTCTTGTAAGCATTGTGAATCTTGTGAACCTTGTGAACTTCATAAAGTGACTTGTAGACTTCATGAACCTCATGAAAGGTCTTGTAAATGTTATGAATCTTGTGAACCTTGTGAACCTTCTTAGCACACAAAGTCTTGTATTGTGAGGGCAAATTTTGGGGTGCAACAGTGATTAAGCTTATGCCTGTATCCTTCTATTAGGATGGAGTGTATAACTTTAATCCTAAGTGTTAAACCCTTAATGTGTTTAAATCCTTTAATTAATTCACTTAATAATCACCAAGACATCAAGCTTGTAACTTGGGCCTTGCATTAGGGTTCTAATTCTTCCTTAATTGGTTAAGAAGGACTAACCCTAGTGTTAATGGACAAGTCCCCCTCAAGTTGTCTTACAAACCCTAAAACTCACTTCATCATCTAATCATTAACTAAAATCCACTTAATAAAGGCTTTGTTTTGTCATGGGTTTAATCCCTAATCATGGATTAAGTTGAGGAGCATTCCCCAGCTTAAACACTCTCATCTATTATCCTTCTATTAGGATGGTGTAATGAGTCTGTTTAATCCCTGATTATGGCTTAATCTCATTACTTAACACTAAACAAAAACACCAAAAACATCTAAATAATCACAAGTAGGTTAATGATCTTAATCCTACATCAAAGGTGATTAAGTGTGAGAAGCTGACTTCACACTTAAGGTATTCTCATTACCTCTAATCAGAGGGATGATGTGATGAGTTTACTAACCCATTGGTTTAGGCTTAAGCTCATTAATTTATGACAAACTTTCAAAAGCAATAAAAGATTGAAAACTCAAAAACAAACAATAATCGTCTCCTCCGGGATTCTTTTCTCATCTCATTCACTCATAAACGAGAACCTGCTTCTTCCGTCTAATGCAAGACAGTTTGCACCTGAGCCAGACATGTCATACACTTGAGCATAGACAAGTAAGTAGTTCACAAGTTAATTCATCTTTCAGTCTCTTTGGGTCGAACTACGGTGTTCTGACTTCCTCATTGCACAAGAGGATACGTAGGCATAACTTAACAGTTATCGAACAAAAGTCTCTGTATATTCCCCCTTCTTCTAGCCTTATTCTTTAGCCTCATTATCATGAGCATTTCATCTTTGTTCTTACACTGACACTTCACTTATACACTTCACTTCTCTTACACTGACACCTGTACATCCTTTTCCAGCTCTTTTATACACAAATTGCACTGACACTACCCCTTTAAAACACAAATCTCTTAAGCGTGGATCCCGTCGAGTACGACGGACAATCTGGGTGCTAATACCTTCCCAGGTTGTAACCAACCCCCTTTCTCAGTCTCTCTGGTTCGCAACCGTCTTATCCATGTCTTTTCTTAGGTTTATGCAGCATTACCTTTCCCTCGGGATAAAAATGCCTAGCTGGCGACTCTTTCTTTCTCATGAGTTCACTCCTGTGTGTTCTCATTTCATCCCTTCGCCGACCGTTCGCGTCTGTACCTTTATTTGATCCAGTCTCATTTATTTGGGAGCGACAACATGAACATCTTGGAAATAGCTAATACTTCTGGTGCTTTGGGAGAGAAGATGAGTGATGAAAAGTTGGTAAGAAAGATTCTCAGATCTTTACCAAAAAGATTTGACATGAAGGTTACTGCAATAGAAGAAGCTCAGGATATATGCACAATGAAGGTTGAAGAGGTCATTGGTTCCCTTCAAACATTTGAGATGGGAATGAATGATACAATTGTAAAGAAAAACAAAAGCATAGCCTTGGTCTCAAATACTGATAAAGAAGAAGAAAGTCATGAAGCAGACCATGAAGAAAATTTATCAGAAACAATTGCTATGCTTGGAAGACAATTCAACAAAATTCTCAAAAGAATGGATACCAAGTCCAGACCAAGTGGAAGAAACTCAAACTCTTCTGAGAATAAAAGACCTTATGATAGAAGGTCAAATTATGATGAGAAGACCAACCAAGGAAAAGGGATTCAATGTCATGGATGTGAAGGATATGGACACATCAGAAGTGAATGCCCTACCTATCTAAAAAAGCAGAAGAAAGGTCTCTCTGTGACCTGGTCAGATGAAGACTCGGGATGTGAGTCAGAAGAAGAAACTGCAAAGCACATCACTGCTCTAGCTGGAGTATGTGAATCTGAAGGGGGATCCAGTGATGAGGAGCTGACATTTGAAGAGCTTGAAGAATCATACAAGATGCTGTGTAAAAGGAGCACTGAAGTATGCATGGAGAATATAAAGCAGAAGAAGCAGATTGAGGAATTAAAGGCTGAAAAGACAAGTAATCTAGAGACCATTGACACTTTGAAAAGTGAAGTAAGCCTACTCAACTCCAAATTGGAGCATATGTCCAAATCTGTCAGAATGCTGAACAGTAGCTCAAACACATTGGATGTCATTCTCAACAATAACAAGCACTCAGGGGATAGAACTGGGATGGGATTTAATAAAGCTCAAAAGTTTGAGGCTAGCACCAGCAAAACAACTTCAAATCCCATAAAGTCAAACAAGATGTCTCAACAGATGTCCCAACATCATGAAAAGAACATGATGAAAAAGAAGTATCAAAGATGGAGATGCCATCTTTGTGGAAGGTTTGGTCACATCAAACCTTTTTGCTACAAGCTGCATGGACATCCAAATCAGAGGTATTAGCAACCCCCTAAGCAGAAGACAGAGGTCATCAAGAAAGTATGGGTACCTAAAGCTAGTCTTCATGCTGATCAAAGCTACAAATACATGCCCAAGAACAAGTTCAACAAACAACCCTGGAGCTCTAAAGATGGACACTACACAGGGCAGAGGCATCAAAGGAAACCTCACAACAGGAAAAAATGGTCAAAGAAGGTTGTTGCCTATATAGCTCATACATCTCTCAGAGTATCAGCTAAGGAAGACTGATAATTGGTGATCCCAACAGTGGTGTAATCACTAGATCAAGAGAGATGATTTCAGGTTCTTGTTTTGTTTCAAAGATAGAACCTAAAATTTTCAAGGAAGCTCTGAATGATGAGTACTGGATTTCTGCTATGCAAGAAGAATTAGGCCAGTTTACAAGGAATGAAGTGTGGGATCTTGTTCCCAGGCCTGATGACATAAATGTGATTGGCACTAAGTGGGTGTACAAGAACAAGTCAAATGAGCAGGGAGTTGTTACAAAGAACAAGGCTAGACTTGTAGCTCAAGGATACACACAAATTGAGGGAGTAGACTTTGATGAAACCTTTGCACCAGTAGCAAGGCTTGAATCAATTATACTACTTTTAGGAATTGCTTGTATCCTGAAGTTCAAGTTATTTCAAATGGATGTTAAAAGTGCCTTTCTAAATGGGTATCTTAATGAGGAGGTATATGTGGAGCAGCCTAAGGGATTTGTTGATCCAAGCTATCCAGAGCATGTATACAAACTAAGGAAGGCTCTTTATGGTCTGAAGCAAGCCCCAAGAGCATGGTATGAAAGATTGTCCACTTTTCTCATAAAACAAGGGTACAGGAAAGGTGGAATAGACAAAACCTTGTTTGTGAAGGATGAAGAAGGAAATGTCATGATTGCTCAAATATATGTAGATGACATAGTCTTTGGTGGGATGTCAGACATGATGGTTAAACATTTTGTTACTCAAATGGAATCTGAGTTTGAGATGAGCCTAGTAGGAGAACTAACCTACTTTCTTGGACTGCAAATCAAGCAGATGGAGGACTCCATGTTCATATCCCAAAGCAAGTATGCAAAGAACATTGTCAAGAAGTTTGGGATGGACAATGCAAGTCACAAAAGAACACCTGCCCCCACTCATTTAAAGCTGACAAAGGATGACAAGGGTGAGAATGTGGACCAAAGCTTATACAGAAGCATGATTGGAAGCCTATTATATCTGACTGCTAGCAGACCAGATATAGCTTTTGCAGTAGGTGTATGTGCAAGATACCAAGCTGAGCCAAAAGTAAGCCATCTAAACCAGGTTAAGAGGATTTTGAAATATGTCAATGGTACTTATGACTATGGCATAATGTACTCTCATGGATGTGAACCAATTCTCACTAGCTTTTGTGATGTTGACTGGGCTGGAAGTGCTGATGATAGAAAGAGCACATCAGGAGGATGCTTCTTTCTAGGAAACAATTTGATTTCTTGGTTCAGTAAGAAACAAAATTGTGTATCCTTATCCACTGCTGAAGCTGAATATATTGCAGCTGGTAGCAGTTGTTCACAATTGGTATGGATGAAGCAAATGCTCACAGAATACAATGTCCCACAAGATGTCATGACATTGTACTGTGACAATTTAAGTGCTATTAACATATCAAAGAATCCTATCCAACACAGTAGGACTAAGCACATTGATATCAGGCATCATTTCATCAGAGATCTTGTGGAAGAGAAGGTGATCTCATTAGAACATGTAGCCACAGATCTGCAATTGGCTGATATATTTACTAAAGCTTTGGATGCTACCCAATTTGAAAACCTAAGGGGTAAATTGGGAATCTGCTTATGTGAAATATAGCAGTTATGGAGAAGTGCCAACATGTCCTATGACATCGTGTGGCATGATCACCAGATGGCAGCACCAGTCTGGTCAGTAACTCTGTGTATTCCACTCTTAAGAATTCCACTAGTAACGGATTTTATAAAAGCTCAAACATGCTCTCAGCTCTTCATCTCCTTACTATCTCCTCAAAACCATTTGCATGCTAAAGCTGATTTTCTGAGCTCATCAAAATCAATCAAACCTAAACTCTTCTTCCACCACATTCGAAAAATGTCTCAACATCAAAACCCTAACTTCACTGATGAAAATCTCAACCAAGAAGATGTAGTGCATGCAACCCCAATCTCTATGGTACCAATGGATACTACTCCCATAGACGAAATCAGAGGAAGTGTCCCTCTTGCTCAAAAACCTAGAACTCCAAATGTGAGAAGAGCAAAGGAACCTGTGTTCAGCAAAAGCAAAGGGACCCCTTCAGCCTCAAACACCACCCCCAAAGCTTCTGACTATGTGGATGCATCTATCAAGCATCTTGTGAATAGGATTTTATCTGAACAAAGAGTAGTGCGTGGGGTATCTGTTCCCCTGAACAGCATGCCTGCTCCACAAGAGGAACAGAGCAATCAGGCTGAAGAGGACACTCCTGCTCAACAGGATGTCCCAATAAATGTTGAAACATCTGAGGACCAGTACAAGGCCTCAACTGATGATGATGAAACCACTGATGACCAAGCTTCTGTTGATCCACCTGCTGAAAAGGAGGCCTCCCAACCTCCTCCTGTTGAAACCATTGATGATGACTCTGACACAGAGATCATTGCATATGTTGACCCTAGCATAGCCAAAAGGCTTAGGGCTAGGAAGGAGAAGAAGCCTGCTGGACATGCAACTCCTGAAAAGAAACAGCCTACTCCTAAAAAGGACAAGGTCAAAGTGTCATTTGGACCTACCAAGAAATGGAGCAAAGTGAGTACCCAAAAGAGGAAAGCTACTACTCCACCTGATTCAGATGTTGAGGAGGATGTCCCAACATCCCAACCAAGGAAGAAACCAGCACCTCCCAGGTCTACCTCTGCTGTTCCTGAAGCTCCTCTGGACAATGTGTCCTTCCATCATGTTTCAAGTGTGAGCAAATGGAAGTATGTCTACCAAAGAAGGGTGGCACTGGAAAGAGAGCTGGGCAGCAATGCACTGGAGTGCACTGAGGTAATAGACTTAATATCCTCTGCTGGTTTATTCAAGACAGTTTCAAATTTTTCACCCTGCTATGAGCTGCTGGTCAAGGAGTTCATTGTCAATCTGCAAGAAGGCTGTGCTGATGGAAAGTCAGAAGAATTCAGAAAGGTTTATGTAAGAGGGAGATGTGTTGAATTCTCTCCTAGGGTTATAAATGATTACCTAGGGAGAGAATCTGATGGGCCTAATGAGCTGGGGAAAACTGACAACCAAGTCTGCAAGATCATCACTGCCAACCAGGTCAAAACTTGGCCAGTTAAAGGCAAACTTTCTGTTAGCTTGCTAACAAGGAAGTATGCAATGGTGCATAGAATTGGTACTGTCAACTGGGTCCATACCAACCATACTTCTTCAATAGATACTGGATTGGGAAGATTCATATGTGCTGTAGGCACCCAAACAAAATTTGATTTTGGGGCTTACATCTTTGATCAAACACTGAAGCATGCAGGAACATCAGCAACCAAGCTTCCCATTGCTTTTCCCTCTCTGCTCTGTGGAATCATCCTCAACCAGTATCCAGGTATCCTCCCTGAGAAGGATTCAGTCTGCAAAAGAGAAAGTCCACTGGCCTTCCACTACAAACTGTTCTTGAGCCATCATGCTGCTGATGTTGAAGCTCCCAGTGGGACATCTGCTGGACCATCAAATGCAAAGACTCCCATATCCAAAGCTGCTTTGATTGCAGAACTCAAGAACACTTGCAAAGAGCTGGATGCCAGGAAGAAAAAGCTTGAGGAAGTAATTCAAAGGCTGGAGCTGGAAGAGGTTGCTCAGAATGCTGATGAATCTGATGATGAATCTGAAGAGGAAGAAGATACTGAATATGATGAATCTGAGTGAAAATGTGTGTGGAAAGTGTACTTCCTGTTTCAGCATTGTAATTTTGGCTTTGTAATTTTGAATATTTTGTTTTTCTCTCTGCTTGTGTAAAATTTGGCCCCAATTTTTGTCTAACAAGGGGGAGAAGTAATGAACAATGCTGATGTTGTTTGTCTGTTTAATGCCTGCTTCTGAACTAAGTTGTTTTATAGAAAATTATGTTGAACAAGTCAGTATACATAAAGGTTTGAGGGGGAGCAAATTATTATTCAACAGAAAAGAACTCTGCTGCACTCTGATAAATAAAACTCTGCTGCACTCTGATAAAACCAGAAGATTGTGTTAGCCAAAAATTAGCCAAAGGGGGAGTTTGTAGATGTTAAGAATTGGCAGAATTTTTGACCAACAAGAAGTGTTGAACTTAGTTCAGGATGTCACACCAGATGTTGTGACATTGTCAAACAGAGTATAAGTTAATGAACTTAGTTCAGGATGTCACACCAGATGTTGTGACATTGTATAAGTTAATGAATTAAGTTCAGACATCAGGATGTCACACCAGATGTTGTGACATCGCAAACCTGCTACCAGACTTAAATGATGCATAACAAAACTGAGTAAATTCAGGGAATTTATCTGGAATTAATTGTGAATGGATAAACAATACAAGGCGCATCTGTAGGGAGCTTAGTTATCTGATTTCAGTATAACAAAATAACTACCTCACCTAGAATCAAGGAAGTAACAAACCCTAATTCAAGGTGATGACAGCATGACTTATCAGGACTGGATAATCTACAGAAAGCCCAAAAACCAAGCATCTATTTAAGGAACAGAAACTCTCAGAATAGAATACGAAATTAAGAAGACTGTGAAGGGTGTTTGTGTTTAATAGTAGGTTTTAGTTGTGTATCACTTTATGAGCTTTTAAGCAAAAAGTGTATTGTGTCTTGATTGAAACTTTTAAGTAAAATCAAGCTGTTGTGTTTGAAGTGTAACTTCAGTTTTATTAAACATTGTAACATATCACTGTGTGATTGAGGGGGAGTGAGTAGGTACTCATATCTAAGTTGTGTCTTAGGTAGAAATTGCCTTGGGTAGATATTAAGTGAAGGATTAAACTGATTGGTTTAAGTCCAGAATTAATATTACTTATATTGGATTTCCTTCCTGGCTTGGTAGCCCCCAGATGTAAGTGTGGAGATACACTGAACTGGGTTAACAATTTCCTGTGTTATTTAATTTACCTGAACTTTAAGTTTTGTTTAAGTCTTCAAGTGTTTAAACATCTCATTCGACATCACGTACCTGATCCCAGAATTTCAATTTCCATAATCCAATTTATTTTTCTTATTTCTCTATTATCCACCCAATATTATCATTACACCAAAAAAAAAGATTACCATAAAAATAAACAAATATCATTTTTTAGTCCACTTACAAAGCCCATGACATCTTTTTGTTCAGCTCATTTTTATTATTTTTTTCTAAGACCCTTTTCAGTATTATATAACAAAAATTAAAAAAAATGAAACAATCCAAGCTTTCACGTGACCTTCCTAGCCACATTTCCTTCAGCACCACATTACACTTCCAGCCTTAAAAAAACGCAAATTGAAGTTTCACAAGCCGACTTCAACTCCAAGCCGTGAACAAAATAACTCCAGCACCATACACCAAGCCCAATACGCACAACTCAACAGCTCACTTACTAGTATTCATCTTTTCCTACATACTTTCCCAGCCGTCCAAATTAAATTCAGCTACTACAAGCTTCCCAAGTCAAACGCATCACACTCAGCCGTGAGCATCACGCCGCATATCCAGCAACACGCGATTTTCATGAACTAAAAATGCAGCAAATTGAAGATTCAAAACGCAAGCCCTCACTTCACAAAACGCAAGCACTGCAAATCAAAACACAGTTAACACACACTGCAACCAAACAAACAAAATGCAGCACATCAGTACACAAAAAGCGGACAAAAACAACACACTTGCAGCAAAGTTTCGTGACCCCAAAATGCATAGGTCAGCAAAGCAAAACGCAAGAAAATTAATCCAAACACAGAAAATTTGAATAACAAAACTCAGCAAGGGAAGCACGCGTTCGGGATGAACCGAAACGCAAAATCACAATTAAAATGGCAACCAATTTTTCATTTCAAATCAACCTCCTTCCCTCTATAAATTCACCCTCTCCTTCAATCAATTGCAAGCTTCGAAAGCCTCCCAAAATCTTGTAGAAAATTTGTCAAAAAGAAAATCAAATATTCATCCCTAATCCATCAATAAACCTGAAGCTTCCAACATTTTCAATTAACCTCCACAACCTTTAATCTCCTTTATATTCAGAACCAAACGATTTACACTGACCTTCAATTTCAATCTTCGGATTTTGCGTTACCATTGTTTCACATCTACAACTCGCGGTTCATGATGAGAGATTGAAGAAGGAAAAAAGAGTATAGCGATGGAGGTTTGAGTGATTGAAAGGAGAGGATATCGATTGGGAATCTTGATTTTTTTTTTCGGTGAAAGGGGACGCCACTGTTGCTATTTGGAAGATAAGGTATAGCCGCCGCGAATTTCTCACGAAGAAGAAGAAGTTGTGTTTTGATTTTTTTTTTCACTTTATTATTTTTGTTTTTTTATTTCAAGTTAAGAGAAAAATTAATTTGGGCTTGTATTGGTTTGGATTTAATTTCCTATCCACCCCTCCCATTCAGCGCATGACTTCCCCGACCTCTCTCTTTTTGTTTTTTTTAAGTTTAGCTATTATTATTATTATTATTATTATTATTATTTTGAGCTTCCTTAAAAAAAATTCTAGCCTTTGTTTTTATTTTCTGAATTTTTAAATTTCTTTTTAAAAAAGGAAGTCTTCAAAAATATTTTAGTATTTTTTTTCTACTGAATTTTCTTTATGAGTATGTCAATTTGCTTTTGTTTCTTTTGGCTGACTTTTTGAGTGGATCATAAATGTGAGATCTACTTTTTTTCTCTTATTTTTATTTTTGGTCGATGAGATCTCCGATTTGAAGATTATTGGTTTTCGAAGATGTTTAATCTTCATTATTCCAAATCTATGGATGAATGATCATTTGGATCATTCTCCATACTTTGGGATCGTGATAGGTTGCATTCGATAATTCAATGTGAAATCTCGATTAAGATTAGACCGTTACTGCTTTTCTTTTCGTGTGATATGTCTTCGGAGAATGATCCATTATATCATTTCTCTAACATGTATTAGCACAAATATTTTCCACCTTAATTGGTGGTGGCCGGCCTCATTTGTAGGGTAATTACTTCGTAAATTACTCGGCGATTGCTTAACATAGACCTAAACTTGTCCCGAATTCGGAATAAGATCCAATTGGATCCGGTTGCCTCTCGATTTTGGTTATCTCTTTTTGGTTATGTTTGATTAAGTTCATCATACCATTTCTATGTAAATATTATTATCCCATTAATATACTAACATTTTAATTCATTCTCGCACCTTATCCTCTTTATTTCAATCTCTCGCTCCTTATCTCTTTTATTATGCTTTTATTATACTATATCATTCACCATATTGTTTATGTTTATATTGTTATGCTTGTGATTTTTCCTTTGTCCATTTGGACACAAAAACATTAATAACAGATTAAACATCTAAAAAACTTGTGACTTTAATTCTTGGACTATGGCCACTATCCTTAGCATTGGACTTGGAGTTTTGGACTTAGATTCTAGGATCATTCCTTTGCTTGAGCTATTATGGATTGAAGACTTTAGCCGATTTAGTTCACTTGTTTATGAAGATGGAAATCCCATTGTTCCGAAGAATATTTACCATACGGTTTGATCGTTCTTCCCTTAACTTTTACTTTCAAGTCTTAGGATAGTCCCTTCATCTCCTCCCACTTATTAAATTTTCAAATCTTCTTCCTATTTTCAAAAACTTTCTTTGTTTTCAAATTTCAAATGTTTTCACAATCAAACCATGACTTAGGTCAAGCGGTTTTACCTTTTCGATTTTCATTTCTTAATAAATGCTAAAACACATAAGCATATAGAAACTTTCTTTTTAAAACGTTAAAAAATTTCAAAACTCATTCAATTGTTTTTGTGCCCTCGTGCACTTTTCATTTCATATGTTTAGATATGATTCATTCTTTCTAGCGGAATTATTCGCTAAATAATGAAGACTTATCTTTACATTTTAAAATCAATTCAACTCATTGTTTCTTTTCACATTTTGTACCACGAATTACGAGGTTTTGATCTCGCATTGCACTTTGTGGGTACGTAGGCATGAGACAATCGTCTCTTCAAACACAAAAATATTAAAAAACATTTCTTTTCTCATCTCTTCAATCTCTTTTAAAACAAACCATTTTCAAATCAAAAAGCAATAAATATTTCAAAGGGATCCCGTGGAGTACCACAGACATTTTGGGTGCGTAAAACCTTCCCAATTTGTAACCTATCCCCTTACCCGTTCTCTGTTCGATTCTTTTAGCTTTTTGCTTTTAGATTCATTAGGTTTTATTCTCTCTTTTTCCCTTTTCCATTTGTAATAAAATAAAAGCGTGGTGGCGACTCTGTTTACCTTGAGTTAAGTTAACTAATAGCTTATACTCATGATTTTACCGCTACAATTGCCAAAAGGCTTTTTCATACCAGAAGAACTAGTACTGCTTGCATCCTGAATCTTTCCCAATTTTAGAAATTTTTCTATCCTTTCTCCAGCAATGACAATATCAGAAAAACCAATGGACGGGCAGGCGGCCAGACGATCCAAGTAAACACCTTGCAAGGTTCCCATAAACATGTCGGCCATTTCTCGATCCAGCAACGGGGGTTGAACCTGTGCAGCCAGCTCACGCCACCTCTGAGCATACTGCTTAAAACTTTCCTTAGGTCCTTGAGACAAGTTCTGCAACTGAGTGCGGTTCGGAGCCATATAAATATTATATTGATACTGCTTGAGAAAAGCTTCAGCTAAATCTTTCCAGCTTCGAATAGAGACCCTGCTCAGCTTCATGTACCAGCTCAACGAAGCTCCAGATAAGCTATCTTGGAAGAAATGCATCCAAAGTTTCTCGTCATCAGTGTGAGTCGAGATTCTTCTAAAGTATGCGTGAATGTGAGTTCTAGGGCACATGTTGTCGTTGTACTTGTCAAATGATGGCGCCTTGAGCTTAGGAGGGATTCTGACTCCTGGTACTAACCCGAGACTGGTTACATCGATGCCCGGGGAATTCTGACATTCCATGGTCTTAATCTTCTCTGCCAGCTCTTCATACCTGCTGTAACACGGTGGGAGAACTGACTTTAGTTAAATGTTGCGGATAGCAAGAGTCGCCACCGACTTTTATTTTATCCAAAAGGAAAGGGCATAAAAGAATAAGAAAGACCTTATAAGATTTTTAGGTTCGGGGGGTAGGTTATGTAAAGGGAAGGTGTTAGCACCCTTCACATCCATGGTTATCCATGGGCTCTTAGTTACTTAGCTCACTTTTAACTGTTTTTGAGAAGTGTAGTGTGTGATTGAAAATTTTCTTAAGTACTTTATAATGATCCTTGTACGGATATATATAAAGACTTTGTTTTGAAAATTCTTTAAAAATGTAAATGTAATGAAGTATTTTGAAGGAGTGAGCAAGTACTTAAGAGGAGCCTACCCTATAATAAGTCTTTACTGTTCTTAAATGTTCTTTCAATGGTAAGACTATCCCTATTATTAAGGAATATGTAGTCATTACCTTGGATGTTTGGGACATATGAAGGGTCATCTGTGATTAGGCAACTGTAAGGTGTATTAGCAATTTGAAGGGACTTATCATCTTTTATTCGAAAGGGACAAGATCATTCACGAAGGCAACATTCGAAGGGACTTGATCTTATAATCGTAAAGGGACAAGATGATATTAATAAGAGAAGGAACTTTGCTTTATACACCTTACTTGACCTTTTTATTTAGGCAACATGAGAGGTATCCTTAAGAAAGTGAGATGGCGATCCAAGTTCGACTTACGTGTGTGCGTGTACAAATTCAAATATTTATCTTATAATTAGTGATCTAAATTGATTTGTAAACACAAACATGTTTTCACTCCCTAATTTACTAGCCATAGCAATTTATAAATAAATAAGCAATAAAAAAAACTACAACTATTACATGGCTTGTACTGTTACATTATAATAAGAACAATTTAAATAATAAGCATATAAATAAATAATGAAAGGATTAGTAATAATAAAAATAAATATAAGAGAAAAAGAGGTTAGCACAATAATATACAATATAGAAAACAAATTAAAATTTTAAATTTAAATAAACAAATTTTTTTAAGAATTTTAGGATGAGAATAAAATAATAATAATTATTATATACTAATTTATTTACAAAAATAAACATGATTTAGAAATATTTATTAAGTATAAAACAAAAATAATAAAAATAAGAAATTAAAATTTTAAAAGAAAATTAGGGTTTTGAATTATTAGAAAATAAATTAGGGTTTTAAAAATAATTAGGGTTTTAGATATAAAAATATTAGGATTTTTAATTTAATACACAATACTAATTTAATCATTAAATAAATATATACATATTTTAATTCAAATAAATAAAAATTAGTTTTAGAATTTAGAAAATATTTTTTAGAATATTTTTTAGAACATATAAGATATTTACATATTAATTTAGAATTATTTACCTATTAAACATAATTATATTTACTTAATAATAAAATAGTTAAGCAAAATAATTAAATAAAACAAATCAAAAAAAGAAAAACTGAAACTTACCTGGGGCAGGGATCGAACCCACGCCCTAGGCCTCATTCTCCTTGGACCAACAAGTCAACCACTGGACCAGTTGCGTGCTGGTGATAGCAAAATAGGTTGTATTCTTTTTATTTTTAACCTGCAAAAATCAATGAAAATAACAAAAAAACAAATGGCCTGGGGAAGGTTTGAACCCAGGACCCTTCCTATCTCACACACGCGCGCTAACCAATTGAACCAGCTTGTTCTTCTGAAATAAATATAACAATAATAACATAAAATATAATATTAAAATTTGAAATATGAATTTGGCGCGCTGGACTTCATCTTCTTCCTCTGATCCTTCGAATTTACCTGCGAAAATTGTTACCATATTTCCTGCGAATTTCAAATTGCAGCAAACCCGTCGAAACTCAAACATCATTATTCAAGCAAAATTTTGTCAAATTAAGTACACAAACACAATCCAGAGATCAATTAAAGTTGATCCATGGTCTTAGAATTTATTTATATTCCTTAAATCATGAAACCCTAAATTGGCCGAAAAACCCTAGTAATGGTGAAATCCATATTAGGTGATGAAGCTTCATAAAACCTATCCAGAATCAATCTATAACTCATTATAAACAAGAAACTTAAGTCAAAATTCATTGAAAACCAATAAATATTCAGAATCGAAAATCAATAAGAACATGAATATAATGAATCGGTTTATGCATATGAGCTTGAATTGGATGTGTTTGAGGGCTGGTTTCGACTCAGTGAAGTCCAAGGATCCTTCTTGTGTGTTTAAAATACCTTAAAACCCTTTTTAATGAGGAAACCGAAAATTGAATTTGGATGAATTTTGTGAAGTTTGAAGATGATGTGAGAGGTTGTGAATTCGTGCTCTCTAGGTTGCTAAATGTTCTATATATATGGATGAATGAATTAGGTCAAAAACATTGCTCAAGACTTTGGATATTTTGATTGTTTGAGATTGAAAAAGATTAGCCTTTAAATTTTGAATATTCTTGATATAAGCTTGCTATTTTAGGATAATCTTCATAACTCTTGTATCAATTAGATCCAAATAAACTTTATGACATTCTAGAAGACAAATCATTTTAAATCTTCACCATTTTATATTTTATTTGAATTTAAAATGATTTTTAATATAAAAAATCATAATAAATAAAAATAAAATGAATAAAATTATGAAAATATTAAGTTAATTTTGTGCATGATGTCATGGAACCTATTGGATCACAAAAAAGTCAGCCCATTTGAAGAATTATGGTTTTAAGACCCCATTTACTTCATAAACCTCTCAAAAATTTCCCAACTTTGCAAGGGAACAAATCCTTCAATTTAATGCTATGAAGGTGTTCTTGGACATTTTGGAAAGCTTAAAGAGTCCTATAACCAACCTCTTTGGTCTCATGTCCATATCTTTTACCATTCTCAAGTTATGCTCTTTGGAAGTTGTTGACATTTTGTTAACTTTTAAAAGGACCTATAATGTCTTGGCTCATACCTTCCAAATGAAGCATTTTTGGGCTTGGCTTGTGAGACACAAAGTTGTAGAGAATTCAATTTCCTTCAAAATGAGCTTAGGATGGAAATTTTTTGATGAAGCATGTGAAAGTTATGGCTGGTCAAAGTTCAGTTGACTTTTCCTATGAAAACCCTAATTTAGAAACTCCTGATTCTTGATGATCTGATATCTCCTTGATGAATCATGATCAAACCTTGATCAAATGATGAATTTTACTTCATATACTTGATGTTGGAAAAAAATCATGAAGTTTGACTTTGGTTTGACCACAGTTGACCTCAGTTTGACTTTTTAACTACTTTGCCTGATTTTAACCTATCTGATCATCTGACTGAGAAAATATTTTGGGAATGTCTTGAAACTTGACATGGGGATTCTTGAACACATATAAGATGCTATGAAGCTCACTTGAAGTCTTTGAAGTCCATTTAGCCTGATAAAAGTCAAAACCCTAGTTTAGGATGCATTGCTTAGGAGGATGCATTGTTTGAGGGAATTGTCAAACTTTCTAACTAATTGTGAACTTTGTGAACCTTGTGAACCTCATGAGATGTCTTGTGAACCTTGTGAACATTTTGAGCCTCTTAGTACACAATGACTTATCTTGTGGAGGGCAAATTTTGGGGTGCAACAGCTGCCCCTGTTCAATTTTCTGAAACCTGAGGGGTTAGATTGGTATATGTGCCAGTCGTGACCTGGAAGGTTGAAGGGGATTGAACACAAAAGCCCAAATATTTGCACTCACCGGTGCGTAAAATAATACTTATGATTGGTTATATATGCTTGAGTGGGCTTGAAGATGCCGCTTGGAGGAACTGGAGATGGGCTTAGAGATGCCATCTGGAGGAACTGGAGATGGGCTTAGAGATGCCATCTGGAGATGGGCTTGGAGATGCCATCTAAAGTATCAGGATGTGATGATAGCTTTATGTTGATACTGGATATCAGTACTAGGTCTTAGTATAGGCCGTCTCTGGATCGTTTATGCAACATAATTTGAATTGTTGAATGGACTAGTAGAAATTAATCTTCGTGGCGATTATCTCTTCTGGGAGTATCTTGGATTAGGGAATGGATCTTTGTACAGACCGTTTGCCTAATCTCCAAGGTCAAAAGAACGTCAGGATTTGTTCTTCTGAAAAATATCTTGAACCAGGGAATGGATCTTTTTACAGACCGTTTGCCTGCTATTCAAGGGCCAAAAGAACGTCAGGATTTGTTCTTCTGAAAAATATCTTGAACTAGGGAATGGATCTTTTTACAGACCGTTTTCCTGCTATTCAAGGGCCAAAAGAACGTCAGGATTTGTTCTTCTGAAAAATATCTTGAACCAGGGAATGGATCTTTTTACAGACCGTTTGCTTGCTATTCAAGGGCCAAAAGAACGTCAGGATTTGTTCTTCTGAAAAATATCTTGAACCAGGGAATGGATCTTTTTACAGACCGTTTGCCTGCTATTCAAGGGCTAGAAGAACGTCAAGATTAGTTCTTCTAAAAAATATCTTGAACCATGGAATGGATATTTGTACAGATCGTTTGCCTGTTATTCAAGGGCCAAAAGAACGTCAGGATTAGTTCTTCTGAAAAATATCTTGAACCAGGGAATGGATCTTTTTACAGACCGTTTGCCTGCTATTCAAGGGAAAATAGATTAAATCTTCTGAAAATATCTTGAACTAGGGAATGGATCTTTATACAGACCGTTTGCCTGCTATTCCAGACCAGATAGATGAAATCTTCTAGAAATATTCTGGATTAGGGAATGGATCTTCTTACAGACCGTTTGCCTACTCTCCGAGGATATCTTGAGTAATGTATGGATCATTTCTGACCTGTTGTAGATTGTTGATATTGTTTTACCTGCATATAACTTTCCTGCAAGGAGAATGTTAGTTTATGCAATATATATGCATGCATAGTATGATGCACCTAAGTAAATGTATTATGCATTTATGGATATGTATGTTATGGTATGATGTAAATGATGTATGTATGAATCATGCAATCTGAAGCGTCTGGATATCTTCGTATAACAACTGCTGGCTAGGGAAAATAAATCCCGATTCGTTGCTGAAGAATATGAGGAACTTGTTCCCGTCTCGTTGTATAGTATTCATAACTTCCCGTCTTCATTCGTCGTACTTCTATTGAAGGAATAAGTTCCTGAATATCCCGACTGAGGATAAAAGAGATGGACATAAATTCAAAGGGAGATGTAACTCGAAGTATCTATGATGATAGATTTGCCCTACTGGGGGATTTGTAGCTGTCTTGTGGGGATGAACCGGCGAAGCTTCGTTGAATTCCTTCCCTCGTTCGTCCTTAGTAAATACTATTACTGTATTTTCATGCATTTCTGGTAAACATCAATCATATTAAGCATTTTATGCATTTCTGGTAAACATCAATCATATTCAAAAGCATACATACATTCAAACACAACCAATGGACGTTTCGCTTATGTAAATAGGGTAAAAGTAAATCTGTATTCAAAGATGGAATTTTATTTATATCACAAAGCAAGTTTGTACAAGGAGACAAAAATCCTAGTAAGAGGAATTCGTCGTAAATATTTTTTACAAAACAAAGAAAATCAGCTATGTGGGAAATAATCCTATTGAGTTTCAATTCTACTATTGCCATTATCTTCAAGTATCTCATCTTCTTCTGTTGAGACGGAAACGATTGGATTGAGCTTTATCTGTTTGAGCTTGAGTTAAGTAGCACAACTGGTTGGAGTTACATGGGTGATCCAAACGAGACATAGTCATACGCTTTAATCCCTAACTTTTGCCTGGATTGCCCTTTCAGGTTTTCAATCCACCGGGATACCCTTTTTTGCCCAAGCCGCCTTTTCAGGTTTTCGACTTGCCGGGTGTACATTTTTTATATATATATCCCTAATTTTTGCCCGAACCCTTTTGGTTCGCCGGGATGCCCTTATTTTTGCCTGGGCCAGTTAACCTAGCGAGTCTCTTTTTATTCGTAGTATTTTTTAACTATGTTTGCGTTTACAGGCTGTGGGAAGTCTTCACCATCCATAGTAGTAAGCATCATGGCACCTCCTGAGAATACTGTTTTGACCACAAATGGTCCTTCATATGTAGGAGTCCACTTGCCCCTAGGATCACCCTGCGGTAATATGATACGCTTGATTACCAAGTCACCAGCCTGATATACCTTTGGTTTAACCTTCTTATTAAAAGCTTTGATCATCCGTTTCTGGTACATCTGGCCATGACAAACAGCTACTAACCTCTTCTCATCAATCAAATTTATCTGGTCAAGTCGAGTCTGAATCCACTCATCTTCATCCAAGCCTGCATCCTTCATGATTCTTAAGGAGGGTATCTGAACTTCAATGGGCAAAACTGCTTCCATACCATAGACTAAGGAGAATGGGGTTTCCCCTGTTGAAGTACGTATTGTAGTACGATAACCATGAAGAGAAAATGGTAACATCTCATGCCAATCCTTATAAGTAACAGTCATCTTCTGTAGAATCTTCTTGATGTTCTTGTTAGCAGCTTTTACTGCCTCATTCATCTTCGGACGATACAGAGAAGAGTTGTGATGCTTAATCTTGAACTGCGTGCAGAGATCAGTAATCATAGTGTTGTTCAGACTAGAGCCATTATCTGTGATAATCCTTTCAGGGATGCCATACCTACATATAAGATTATTCTTAATGAATCGAGCCACAACATTCTTGGTAACAGATGCAAATGAAGCTGCCTCCACCCACTTCGTAAAGTAATCAATAGCAACCAGGATGAAATGATGCCCATTAGAAGCTGTAGGCTTGATCTCACCAATCATATCAATGCCCCACATGGCAAAAGGCCAAGGAGCAGTCAACACATTCAATGGTGATGAAGGTATATGTTCTTTATCAGCATATATCTGACACTTGTGACGCGTTCTGGAATGTTGATAGCAGTCAGCTTCCATGGTAGACAAATAGTAACCTGCTCTCAATATCTTCTTTGCCATGGTGTGACCACTAGAATGAGTTCCAAAGATCCCATCATGCATGTCTTCCATAATCTCTGTTGCTTCCTTCTTATCCACACAACGAAGCAAAGTTGAATCATGATTGCGCTTGTACAAAACTCCATTACTCAAGAAGAACTTAGCAGAAAACCTCCTAAAAAACTTCTTATCTTTGACAGATGCCCCTTCAGGGAACTCCTGAGCTTCAAGATATCTTTTCACTTCATAGAACCAAGGCTTCTCCTCTGCTTCTTCAGTGTCAATCTCATTGCAGTACGCCGGCTTCTCAAATCTGTCAATAGTAATCTTGGGAGCTTCATCAACCCAGCTAATCTCAAACATGGATGCCATGGTGGCTAATGCATCTGCCAACTGATTCTCTCTTCGTGGAATATGTCCAAAGGTAATCTCTTCAAAATATGGGATCAAAGACAAAACATACTCTCTGTAAGGAATGAGATTATCATGCTTGGTATCCCAATCTCCTTTGATCTGACTTACTACCAGGGCTGAATCTCCATACACGTCCAGGAACTGAATCTTCATATCAATGGAAGCTTTGATGCCCAGGATACATGCCTAATACTCAGCCATGTTATTGGTACAATAGAAACAAAGTCTTGCAGTAATCGGGGTATGACAACCTTCAGGGGAACTGATCACAACACCAACACCATTGCCAAGTGCATTAGAAGCTCCATCAAAAACCATAGTCCATCGGGATCCTTGTTCAGGTCCGTCATATTGTCCAGGTTCTTTGGTAATAATCATAATGTCTTCATCAGGGAACTCAAAACTCATTGACTGGTAATCATCCACTGCTTGATCATCCAAATGATCAGCTACAACACTTCCTTTAATGGCCTTCTGAGTTGTATACTGTATGTCATATTCTGTTAAGATCATTTGCCATCTTGCTATTCGTCCGGAGAGAGCAGGTTTCTCGAATATGTACTTGATTGGATCCATCTTTGAGATCAACAAGGTAGTATAAGTCAACATATACTGTCTTAGTCGGCGTGCAGCCCATGCCAAAGCGCAACAAGTTTTCTCGAGCAGTGAGTATCTTGTTTCACAGTCGGTAAAATTTTTGCTAAGGTAGTATATTGCCTGCTCTTTTCGACCAGACTCGTCATGTTGCCCCAACACACACCCCATTGAGTTGTCTAATACTGTTAAGTACATAATCAAGGGTTTTCCATCAACTGGTGGCATCAAAATGGGAGGTTCTAGAAGTTATTTCTTAATTTCATCAAAGGCAATCTGGCACTCATCATTCCATTCCATCACCTGATCTTTCTTCAACAACTTGAAGATTGGCTCACAGGTGGCAGTTAATTGGGAAATAAATCTTGCAATGTAATTCAATCATCCCAAGAAACCTCTAACCTCCTTCTCAGTGCGGGGAGCTGGCATCTCTTGTATAGCTTTCACTTTTGCAGGGTCCACTTCAATACCTTTTCCACTGACAATGAAACCCAGGAGTTTACCAGATCTTACTCCAAAAGTACATTTGTTTGGGTTCAATCTCAACTTGTATTTCTTCAACCTCTCAAACAACTTATGCAGATGATCAAGGTGTTGCTCTTCATTCTGGGACCTGGCTATCATATCATCCACATACACCTCTATCTCATGATGAATCATATCGTGAAACAAAGCCACCATAGCACGCTGATATGTTGCCCCGACATTCTTCAAACCAAATGGCATCACTTTATAGCAAAAGGTGCCCACTGTGTAACAAATGTTGTCTTCTCCATATCTTCAGGTGCCATCTTGATTTGATTGTAACCAGAGAAACCATCCATGAAAGAGAATACCTTATGCTGAGCAGTGTTGTCTACTAGAACATCAATATGAGGAAGTGGAAAGTCATCTTTAGGGCTGGCCTTGTTCAAATCCCTGTAATCTACACACATACGTACCTTACCATCTTTCTTAGGTACCGGTACCACATTTGCAACCCATTGAGGATAAGAAGTTACACCTAAGAACCCTGCATCAAACTGTTTCATCACCTCTGCTTTAATCTTCTCTGACATTTCAGGACGCATGCGACGAACCTTTTGCTTCTTTGGACGACAATCTTCTTTTACCGGTAAACGGTGAACCACAATGTCTGTATCCAACCCTGGCATATCTTCATAGGACCAAGCAAAGATCTCCACATAATCATGTAACATCTGAATCAACCTGCTCTTGACACCATCCTCTAATTCAGCCCCTATCTTGACCTCTTTCCTGTTCTCTTCAGTTCCCAGATTCACAACTTCGATTGGCTCTTCATGTGGCCGTATAACTTTCTCTTCTTGTTGTAACAACCTAGCAAGCTCTACAGGTACTTCACAATCGTCCTCATTTCCATCTTCAGCTTGATAGATCGGATTCTCGAAATTATAATTGGCAATAGTAGAACTGTTATCAACAGGATCCAGAGTGGATGAGGATCTGCATTTAGTGATGTGGGTGTGTGTAAGAACACATAGCTGATAAGACAAAAATAAAATAAAAGAAAGACAAGGAACACAATATTTACAAAAACGAAACGTCCACTAATTTTTATTGAATGAAGTATGCAAATGAAATGACATCCCGAAACAAGCAAACCATTATGCTCCGGGTAAGGCACAAGGCTTAAGAGTTTAATTGTTCAAAAATTACAAACTTAAGAAATAACAACACAGTAATAGTATTTACTCCTGACTAAAGGAGATAGGAATAACGTCTTCAGCTTTCCAGTTATTGAGCCCATCACCCACAGTAGGAAAAATCCAAGCATTCAAGTTGTAGTCTTCATCATAGTCACCCACATCATTGATCGAATCTTTCATAATCCCTTGATTGATGATACGAACAACACGAGCACGACGAACAGCCTTCTGGGACTCTGCAGTGAAACCCAAACCAAACTTGTCAGACTTGTAAGGAATGTCAGGAAGCTGACCCCAAATAGTACAACCACCTTCATCCACCACAGCTCTAGCATCCTTGAGGGAGGCCATTGTAGGGGGTACTCTGGTGACCACAGGAACTTTCTTGACAATAGGAGGAGCTTCAACATTAGGAACAACCCAAGGAACTACTTCAAACGTCTGGCATGGAGTTTCAACATATTCACCTTCCACTTCAAGATATTTAAATGTGTTCACATGGCTAATTATATATCCTTCCTCTCCGTAAACAGTGACAACCTTTCCCTTTACTGGATATCTCAGCTTCTGATGTAAAGTGGAGGTTACAGCACCTGCCCCATGGATCCAGGGGCGCCCAAGCAAACAAGAATACGAAGGACGAATATCCATTACATAAAAGGTAGCATTGAAGACTTGAGAACCCACTTTGATTGGGAGATCTATTTCTCCGTGCACCACTCTTCTCGAACCATCGAAAGCCTTCACCACTATATTACTTGGTCTCAACACAGCATCTTCAGGACTAAGCTTGTTCAGAACCTCTTTAGGAAGTACATTTAGTGAATAACCATTGTCTATTAACACATGAGACAGGGTAGTGCCCCTACATTCAATAGAAATATGTAAAGCCCTGTTATGATCCCTCTTGGCAGGAGTCAAATCAGCATCGGAGAAACCTAACCCATTATCATAGGTCAAGTGTGCAACACAATTTTCAAACTGATCTACAGAAATCTCATTTGGCACGTGAGCAGTCTTCAGGAATTTAATCAAGGCTTTAGCATGAGCCTCGGAACACAGCAACAAAGACAACATGGAAATCTTGGAGGGAGTATGCCCCAATTGATCAACAACATCATAGTCACTCTTGCGAATGATCTTTAGTACTTCTTCCATCTGTTTAGAAAGATCATCAGCAGTTGGTGCATTAGTTTGCACAGGTTCAATAACAGGACCTTTGCCCCGAGCATCAGCAGTGGAGGTAGTAGTTGGAGTAACTGTATTCTTGGAGGTGACTGGAGGAGAGAAAATTCTTCCACTTCTCGTGATCTTACTAGATCCAGCAATATTATCAACATCAAGGTTTTCATCAGCAACATGTGTATCAGCTAAGGGTTCCTTCTTAACACCGTGGATATAGACATCAGAACCATAATGCCAAGGTATAACCTTATCAGAAGTATATGGAATATGACCAGGAGTGGTAATAATCATAGGAGCCACTCTAGCTTCAGCAACAATCTTCACAGGGCCTTCAGCAGTAATCTTAATTGGACCCTTATGAGTGATTTTGACAGGGCCCTTGGAAGTAATCCTCACTGGCACTTTATCAACCATATCCACCTCTTCAACCTTCGCACCTTGAGTTATATGTTCAACCATGCTCTCTACAGAAGGGGTCCTCTCAAACAATATGGTGTAATTGTCCATGAGGCATTGAATACCGTCTTTCAACTTCCAGCAACTATCTGGTTTATAAGCACAATAGAAACAATCTTCATTACAACCTGGAAAGAACCCAGCTTGTACCAACTTCTTCTTAATAACAAACAATGGTGTAGTCACATCTGCAACTGAGAAAATATGTGAAACTTCATCAATGGCATTGACAGTCTTTTCATGATTTGGCATGGGAGCAGTAATCACATTTGGAGTACCCGGAGGGTCAAACTCAATCTCTCCAGCATCAATCATATCCTAATCTTGTTCTTCAATATCCAGCAATTATTGGTATCATGTCCCTGACAATTAGAATGATATGCATATCATGCATTAGGATTGTACCTGGGAGAGGTAACATTAGGGTTCTGAGGAGGATCCTTCAAAGTGATGAGTTCACCCTTCAACAAGTGTTGCAAGGCTTGGGCCAGTGACATGTTGAGCTTGGTGAACTGTCTTCTAGGCCTCTGCTGATTGCCCTGTGGTGGCTCTAGTGTTGCAGGAGTAGGATTGGAGATATGAACCGCACTCACAGATTGGTGCCTCCTATTACGATCAGGTTGACCATAAACAACATTTGACTCTTTCTTCCCACTAGGGGGCTTCTTTGCAGTACTTGATGAAGAAGCACCCACTTGTATCTCGCCACTCCTTATACCACTTTCTACACGCTCTCCTGTCATTATCAACTCAGTTAAGCCAGATGATGAGCTTCCAATGAGATGACTATAAAAAGGACCATTCAATGTACTCATGAACATATCCACTAACTCCCTGTCAGTTAGAGGAGGTTGTACTCTTCCAGCCAAATCTCTCCACTTCTGGGCATACTCCTTGAAATTTTCATTAGCACCCATAGACATGCTTTGTAGTTGCATGCGGGTTGGGGCTAAATCAGCATTGTATTGGTATTGCCTATAGAAGGCCTCAGCAAGATCATTCCAATCACGGATGTTGACACTCTCTAACTGATAGTACCATTCCAATTGAGCTCCAGACAAGCTCTCTTGGAAAAAATGGATCCACAACTTCTTATCAGCAGTATAGGGCTGGATCCTCCGGACATAGGACCTCAGATGCAGCTTGGGACAAGAGACACCATCATATACTACAAAAGTAGGGACCTTGAAACCAATGGGTATAACCACTCCAGATATCAGACTCAGATCTTCAAAATCCAGCCCAGAAGACTTTTGCAATTCCATAGCATCCATTCTATCCACCAGCATCTTGAACTTATCTTCATTAGGATCATGATAGTAATTTGCTTCAGAATCAGAATCCCCCATTGTATTGTGGAGATTGCCTCCCTCTTTCTCAGACTCCTCAGACTCATAATCTTCAACCTGTTCCTTGGTCTTGACAGGACCTCTGAACCTTCTTCCCATGTTGATTAGGCCTCCTGACCTTCTAGTCTTCTTAGTCTTCTTGGCCAGCAGTGTCTTCAATTCATCCTGTCCCTTGGACAAGTTCAGGATCAGCTCTTGGAACTGGGCATTCTGTGCCTGGAGATCTTTAACTGTTTGTTCAAGAGCCATTTCTGCTGAAATAAACAGCGAGAAGATAAGAAACCTGTACATAAGAAACCTGTGATGCAATGATATGGTGTATAAATGCATATGCAATGTTTTCAAGGACCGTAGGATTTAAATTTGTTTAAACAACCAAAAATTAAACTTTTATTAGTAATAAATTTGTTTGCCCCTTGGGCTTACAATAAAATGAAATGAATACAAAAGATGGGGTTTTAAGTCTCCCATGGACGTTTCCTCTTTGTGTTGAGGTATGAGTTGAGATTCCGCTCCTCGTGAAGTTGCTTTGTTAGCTCCAGGATTCTTTCTTGACTTGCTTTGTAATGAGTCTCAAAAGTATCCCTTTGCTCCTTCAACTAGATCCAGGACCTCTGTAAGTCTTCCATGTCAGTGGGCATGTTTGGGTGAAGGATGGTATAAGAAGTATCTCCTTCAGCAACAGGCTCCATAGTAACTGGCAGGATGGCAGGATATGGCATCATGAGAGTCCGAGCATGAGATCGCACCCATCTGAGATAAGCTTCCATAGGAATAATGTACTTGGGCTCCAGAGTCTTGCTGTCAACCTTGTTCACTTTCCCCCATGCTCGTATGAACCTTTGACGGTAACCTTGAAGATCGTTGGCATAGTCAAACACAATACCCTGAATCAACATGTCATGAGGGCCATCACTCCGAGCATAACCAAACTGACGTAAAGCTAAGGAAGGGTAGTAGGTAATGCCCCCTCTTATGCCAAGGAGTGGCACATTAGGGAATTCCCCACAACGGTCAATGATAGTAACATTCTCCATAGATCGGGAGCACCAATGAATATCTGAATGAGATAGTGACATGATTCTCTTGGACCACCTGAACCCTTGTTCATTCTTCATCACTGATCGAGGAAGGTGAGAAATAAACCACCTAGATAGCAAAGGTATGCAGCACATTAGAGTTCCTCGTGCCTTCGTAGTACGAGTATAAAGAGAATGCAGAATGTCTCCAAGTAATGTAGGCACTGGATTGTGACTCAGAAATATGTTGATGGCGTGAACGTCTATGAACTGATCTGGATTGGGGAACAATACTAAACCATAAATCAACAAGGCTAAGATCTCCTCAAAAGCATCATAGCTCATAGCCTTCAAGAATACTTGAGCCTTCTCTATCAACACCCTAGCAAGAATACCCTTAACTCCACTCCTTGTTTCTAAGACAATGTCTGATTTCTTCAAATGTAGAGCTGCTGCAATGACTTCAGGTTTAGGCTCTTTTTCCAAGCCTGTGAAAGGTCTCTGATCAAGGACAGGTATACCCAGAAGTTTGGAGAACTCTTCCATTGTAGGAACCAACTGATAATCGGGGAATGTGAAACAATGATGTTTAGGATCAAAGAACTGAAACAGAACACTCATCATGTCTTCATTGAATCCTGAAGTGACTAGATCCAGTATGTGACCATGTCTCTTGATGAATTGGGAGTTTTCAGAAACTTGAGAGACCAATTCCTTAAGTTTAGGAGGTATCCCTACAAAGTTGATCCGAATAGTATTCCTACGAGCAGAAGCCATGACCTGCAACAAAGAACAAAGATAAATCCTTTGGTCCTTGAAATGGTTAGTGAAAATGCTATGCTTATGATGCATGATGATGCTATGATGTTATTCTCAATCACAAACATGTGGCACACACAAACAAGTCACACAATAGCCCTAGGTTTGAAGTCTTGCATGAGGTTTTAAAGGTAATATACCCTCCCCTGAAGTTAGTTGGTTCATCCTGTCCTACAAAGTAACTAGGTTCTAAGGGATCTCAATATCATTGATCCTTCACAAGGGTGGTTGTTCAGTAGGCAACTTACTTGCCAACCAAAACCCTCCAAGTTTAAGATCTCAATGAGTGTAGTATCGAGTATCAACCAACTTCAGTCTGCACCAAAGCCGGTTATCTCACTACTTTTCTAAAGGCCAAGATGGGATAACTAGGGTTCTAAAAGTCAGTTAGTGTATTGACAACATATGGCAGCCTCATATTATCCTCAACTTGACTTAAGGAACATAAGCACCAACCAAGAAGTCACACTAACTATGGCCACCAGATCAACCATATCGGTATACGCTGTATAGTTTCCTTGGTCTATTGCCATTTACCTAAGGTACACTAGATCCGGGTTAGGATCTTTCACACATAAGAGCACCCAACAGATAAGTATAAAGCAAACAAGGCAAACAATTTAAGTGATCTAATTCCTAAGGGTACCCCTCTTTTATTAAATCCCCAGCAGAGTCGCCAGTTCTGTAACACGGTGGGAGAACTGACTTTAGTTAAATGTTGCGGATAGCAAGAGTCGCCACCGACTTTTATTTTATCCAAAAGGAAAGGGCATAAAAGAACAGGAAAGACCTTATAAGATTTTTAGGTTCGGTGGGTAGGTTATGTAAAGGGAAGGTGTTAGCACCCTTCACATCCATGGTTATCCATGGGCTCTTAGTTACTTAGCTCACTTTAAACTGTTTTTGAGAAGTGTAGTGTGTGATTGAAAATTTTCTTAAGTACTTTATAATGATCCTTGTACGGATATATATAAAGACTTTGTTTTGAAAATTGTTTAAAAATGTAAATGTAATGAAGTATTTTGAAGGAGTGAGTAAGTAATTAAGAGGAACCTACCCTATAATAAGTCTTTACTGTTCTTAAATGTTATTTCAATGGTAAGACTATCCCTATTATTAAGGAATAAGTAGTCATTACCTTGGATGTTTGGGACATATGAAGGGTCATCTGTGATTAGGCAACTGTAAGGTGTATTAGCAATTCGAAGGGACTTATCATCTTTTATTCGAAAGGGACAAAATCATTCACGAAGGTAACATTCGAAGGGACTTGATCTTATAATCGTAAAGGGACAAGATGATATTAATAAGAGAAGGGACTTTGCTTTATACACCTTACTTGACCTTTTTATTTAGGAAACATGAGAGGTATCCTTAAGAAAGTGAGATGGCGATCCAAGATCGACTTACGTGTGTGCGTGTACAAATTCAAATATTTATCTTATAATTAGTGATCTAAATTGATTTTTAAACACAAACATGTTTTCACTCCCTAATTTACTTACCATAGCAATTTATAAATAAATAAGCAATAAAAAAAAACTACAACTATTACATGGCTTGTACTGTTACATTATAATAAGAACAATTTAAATAATAAACATATAAATAAATAATGAAAGGATTAGTAATAATAAAAATAAATATAAGAGAAGAAGAGGTTAGCACAATAATATACAATATAGAAATCAAATTAAAATTTTAAATTTAAATAAACAAATTTTTTTAAGAATTTTAAGATGAGAATAAAATAATAATAATGATTATATACTAATTTATTTACAAAAATAAACATGATTTAGAAATATTTATTAAGTATAAAACAAAAATAATAAAAATAAGAAATTAAAATTGTAAAAGAAAATTAGGGTTTTGAATTATTAGAAAATAAATTAGGGTTTTAAAAATAATTAGGGTTTTAGATATAAAAATATTAGGATTTTTAATTTAATACACAATACTAATTTAATCATTAAATAAATATATACATATTTTAATTCAAATAAATAAAAATTAGTTTTAGAATTTAGAAAATATTTTTTAGAATATTTTTTAGAACATATAAGATATTTACATATTAATTTAGAATTATTTACATATTAAACATAATTATATTTACTTAATAATAAAATAGTTAAGCAAAATAATTAAATAAAACAAATAAAAAAAAGAAAAACTGAAACTTACCTGGGGCAGGGATCGAACCCACGCCCTATGCCTCATTCTCCTTGGACCAACAAGCCAACCACTGGACCAGCTGCGTGCTGGTGATAGAAAAATAGGTTGTATTCTTTTTATTTTTAACCTGCAAAAATCAATGAAAATAACAAAAAAAACAAATGGCCTGGGGAAGGTTTGAACCCAGGACCCTTCCTATCTCACACACGCGCGCTAACCAACTGAACCAACTTGTTCTTCTGAAATAAATATAACAATAATAACATAAAATATAATATTAAAATTTGAAATATGAATTTGGCGCGCTGGACTTCATCTTCTTCCTCTGATCCTTCGAATTTACCTGCGAAAATTGTTACCATATTTCCTGCGAATTTCAAATTGCAGCAAACCCTACGAAACTCAAACATCATTATTCAAGCAAAATTTTGTCAAATTAAGTACACAAACACAATCCAGAGGTCAATTAAAGTTGATCCATGGTCTTAGAATTTATTTATATTCCTTAAATCATGAAACCCTAAATTGGCCGAAAAACCCTAGTAATGGTGAAATCCATATTAGGTGATGAAGCTTCATAAAACCTGTCCAGAATCAATCTATAACTCATTATAAACAAGAAACTTAAGTCAAAATTCATTGAAAACCAATAAATATTCAGAATCGAAAATCATTAAGAACATGAATATAATGAATCGGTTTATGCATATGAGCTTGAATTGGATGTGTTTGAGGGTTGGTTTCGACTCAGTGAAGTCCAAGGATCCTTCTTGTGTGTTTAAAATACCTTAAAACCATTTGTAATGAGGAAACCGAAAATTGAATTTGGATGAATTTTGTGAAGTTTGAAGATGATGTGAGAGGTTGTGAATTCGTGCTCTCTAGGTTGCTAAATGTTCTATATATTTGGATGAATGAATTAGGTCAAAAACAATGCTCAAGACTTTGGATATTTTGATTGTTTGAGATTGAAAAAGATTAGCCTTTAAATTTTGAATATTCTTGATATAAGCTTGCTATTTTAGGATAATCTTCATAACTCTTGTATCAATTAGATCCAAATAAACTTTATGACATTCTAGAAGACAAATCATTTTAAATCTTCACCATTTTATATTTTATTTGAATTTAAAATGATTTTTAATATAAAAAATCATAATAAATAAAAATAAAATGAATAATATTATGAAAATATTAAGTTAATTTCGTGCATGATGTCATGGAACCTATTGGATCACAAAAAAGTCAGCCCATTTGAAGAATTATGGTTTTAAGACACCATTTACTTCATAAACCTCTCAAAAATTTCCCAACTTTGCAAGGGCACAAATCCTTCAATTTTAATGCTATGAAGGTGTTCTTGGACATTTTGGAAAGATTAAAGAGTCCTCTAACCAACCTCTTTGGTCTCATGTCCATATCTTTTACCATTCTCAAGTTATGCTCTTTGGAAGTTGTTGACTTTTTGTTGACTTTTAAAATGACCTATAATGTCTTGGCTCATACCTTCCAAATGAAGCATTTTTGGGCTTGGCTTGTGAGACACAAAGTTGTAGAGAACTAAATTTCCTTAAAAATGAGCTTTGGATGGAAATTTTTTGATGAATCATGTGAAAGTTATGGCTGGTCAAAGTTCAGTTGACTTTTCTTGTGAAAACCCTAATTTAGAAACTCCTGATTCTTGATGATCTGAAATCTCCTTGATGAATCATGATCAACCCTTGATCAAATGATGAATTTTACTTCATATACTTTATTTTGGCAAAAAATCATGAAGTTTGACTTTGGTTTGACCACAGTTGACCTCAGTTTGACTTTTTAACTACTTTGCCTGATTTTAACCTATCTGATCATCTGACTGAGCAAATCTTTTGGGAAAGTCTTGAAACTTGACATGGGGATTCTTGAACACATATAAGATGCTATGAAGCTCACTTGAAGTCTTGGAAGTCCATTTATCCTGATAAAAGTCAAAACCCTAGTTTAGGATGCATTGCTTAGGAGGATGCATTGTCTGAGGGAATTGTCAAACTTTCTGACTAATTGTGAACTTTGTGAACCTTGTAAACCTCATGAGATGTCTTGTGAACCTTGTGAGCCTCTTAGTACACAATGACTTATCTTGTGGAGGGCAAATTTTGGGGTGCAACACCTGCGGTCATTGAACTCATTCATATTGCCCATATCAGCATCCATTAGAGTGAACTGGTCCTCTTGATTGTCTTCTAAACCCGCATTACGTGTTGCAGTCCTATTTGGATTAGGCTCTCCGTTACGGGGAGCATTAGGATCCACATTCTCAATCAGTATTCCAGTATTAGCATTCCCATAGGGTTGCTCAACCATCAGCCTGAGATGCTCCTGTTTCTAGGCCATGCCAGTCATCATTTCCATGAACTGATCCATCCTCTGTCGGAGCTCATTGAGATCAGTCTGCATTCGTTCAGCCATCCTTACTCGGTGTCATTTAGTCGGATATCGGTGAACGCATTGACCAGCTATATTTCCTGCAGTTGAATAAGTTAGAAAGTCTGGGTAACCTGCAAATACACAAGAATATGATATGCAGGAAATGAATGCTTATGGCATGTCTATTCATTCTTAGGGCATTCCATCCCCTGATTCCAGTTTTGTGGGTTTGATGAAGACAAAAGCTCCTTTTGCTGCAAATAACAAGCAGTGTTGATAATATAAGGTGTGTGTGTGTGTGTGGTAGCAGACGTGCCAAACAATTCCAAGAATATGAAGACCAACGTGTTTTGAAAACGTTCCAGATGTGTCGGTGATCACAAAGCGAGAGCACACTGAATGATAGTAAAGAGATCTTTTAATGATAAGCACTTGTTGATATAGTCAAAACACACAAATCATGGACCTTAAACAGAAGTGCAATGATAAAGAGATTCCATCAATAGTCCTGATGGTAATCCCACAACATATAAGCAAACAGAAAGATGTCCTTGTCAATGCGATCCTCTATCTAAGTCTGAGTCAACGATCGGTCCTGCCTTTGGAACTTCTACCAATTCCTTCGTCTGCATCTGGCTGTCCTTAACCCTCTTCAGCTTCTTCTGATAGTAGATCATCATCCGCTTGTAATAAGTAGCTTCCTCTCGGTCCCTAGCAAGTTCTGCATCCTTTTCTCTCAACTTACCGACCATCTCTTCATATTTCTCCTTTAGCTTACTCACGATCTCTTCAGCTTGAACTTTATCTTGTTCCTCTCTCTTGATCCTGTAAGCAACATGCCTCTTTTTCATGTTCTCAAACATCAATATCTTTTGATCCAGTTACCTTCTAGTGTCAATATGTTCCTTGGAAGAACTCCTAGTAGAAAACTCGAACCTCGCATACCGAGCTAACTCAACTTCACACTGTTTCCTTGCAATAGCATGCTTCTCAGCATCTTCTTGAGCTTTCCACTCAATCTCAAGTCTGGCGTGATTAGCCTTAGCAAGCTCTTGACTCAACTGTGCATTCTCCTTTAACAACCTGTCTCTTTCCGTCTTCACCATGTTGAACTCTTTAATGCTAACTGTGGTAGGCTGTTCAATGACCGTGGGATATAGAAAAAGCGCAGGCCCAAATGGTAACAGTAACACTTTAACCCGTTCTCTTAGCCATTCTGCAAACGGTAGATACATTCGACAATCCCCTACTCCCAAAGTCTTCTTCCCTCTTGTCTTTCGACTATGCCAAGCATTAGAAGCTTTCTGAGAAATATCGAATCCGTCTGTTGATTGGAAGTATAAGGACTCTATGATGTCCACAGCGGCTGGTGGCTCCTTTAAGGCGTACCCGAACTGTCTAACCGTGAGGGAAGGGTTATAATTAACTCCTCTTTCCTCCCGATCAATGGAAAATTAAGGAATCCTCCGCAACTATGAAGAATGTCAATGCACCACAATCCCTGATTAACCCAGACAATGTCCTTTGCTTGCAAGCCCATCAGTCTTTCTGACCATTCAAGTGAGTTCTCCGTCCTCTCAAAAGCCCCTGATTGTGGAAGAAAGCGTGTGAACCTCTTATAGAATACATTCGCGCAACAATTCAACATTCCACCCCTTCGCTTCTCATTCTTATAATGCACAGAGTGGTAGAGATCACCTAAGAGAGTAGGAACATGATTCTTTTCTATGAAAATGCGAATATCATCGACATCCACGAAGTTTGGCATGTTCGGTAACAAAGTGATTCCATAGATACACAAAGCTAGGATCGCATTGAAGGTACTCTAACCTTTTGCTTCAGCCTCTTTAGTAGCCTCATCTAACAAGAAACTCAAATGATATCCTCGGAAGCCTCCTTTGCTATCAATCCGGTCTTCCAATAATGACTTGCTCAAATAAAGAGAAGTTGCTACATCTTTGAAGTCAGGGTCAATCTTGGACCCAAATAATGGTGCACAGTCCTTCACAGAAACTCTCAGGATGCTCGAATACTCCTCTAATGTAGGTGCCAATACGAAGTCAGAAAGTACGAAACATCTAAGTTGTGGATCATAAAACTGTAGCAAGGTGTGCATTCCTCTGAAAGCGTAGTCACTGATGGGCTATATGAAATACAAAATCCCCCCATAATCCTGCTTGAAGACATTGAGAACTTATGGAGGAGCTAAGGCTTTTACTTTGAGGATTTCCTTCATAACAGGCTGGTGAACCTTGTAGGAGATAATACACTTGGTCTTTTTCTTGGACTCCATGCTCATAGAACAATACCCATAACTGGAATCAAGGATGTGATATGCAACCCTACAAATGAATAAAGATGTGTTATGAATGCAAGTATGCAGATGATGTGATGCAATGCAATGGCATGTGATCACTATGGCATATACTGAGCATTGTTGTACTGCCTTCTGATTTTCCTGAATACCAACTGTCAAGAATACCAGATCACAAGTATGTGTTAATAGAAAACCCAAGTATCAAGAACAAGGTAGGTTGAAGGTTAGTTTTCCTGAAAACCTGTAAACCCCTCCCAATCTCACGGGTGTGCTACTACGAGTCAACTTCACGGACTCTCAAAGTCGAGCAGCAATAATACGTTCACCATTTCCGAGAAATGGCTCATGACCAAATCAGGGAATCGGTTTGGCATTATGTACTACTCAGGGAGGTCTCAGCTGAGTCCGAAAAAAACAAGCATCCCTCATAAGTTCCCGGCTTCAAGCACTGAAGTTGAGAAACAAAAGTACATTCATCCTGAAGGGTACAATATTACCGTCATACGACCAGTTACTTTAACTAGGTTCCTATGAGATAACAAGGTCATCTTATGCGATTTCCTAGTGGGCCCTCGGATGCGAATGGGTTTGCCACAAAATGTGGTCTGCCACTATTACCACTGGAGAGGGTTGTTTCCACTAAGGTCCTCGATGATCGGTTCCCAGTGTTAGCAGCTCAGGTGGGAATATTCTATGGTCTGCCTAGGTAGTATAAAACATATCCCAAGAGAGCCTGATCTGGGTGTGGGACTCGTGAAAACTAAACGTGCTCAAGACCATGCAAGCCACACGACTGCCCACTCTAAATCCTATGTGTATACTCAAGCCGGGTATTTGGCTTATCTCACAATAATCCCACCCCGCCAAGGAAAACCAGAACAGCCAGTACAATATATGCCAGTATATGCAACAGTAAAGTAAAGTGCAGAAAGTTGTAAATAAAGCTGTAAAGTAAAGCGATAAACTATAAATAAAACAATAAAGCTAAACTAAAGCACAATAGCAAACATATAAATACCCAAAGAAAAAATTAACAGACAAGTGCTAGGATTGACTCTCATAGGGGAAACCAAAGATTCTGGGTTCGTTCCCCAACAGAGTCGTCAGCCGGGATTTTCATCCTAGTACAAACGCGAAAGTGGTGCGGAAAAGGTAGAGTCGCCATCCAGGAATTTTTATCCCAAAAGAATGGGAAAGGTAATGTTGCACAAACCTAAGGAAGAAGGAAATGACAAGGTCCTGCGAACCAAAGATCTGGGTTCGGGAGTCGGTTACGATCTGGGAAGGTATTAGCACCCCAGACCGTCCGTCGTACCCGACGGGATCCATGCTTGTTAGTCTGTTTCAAAGGGTGAGAAATAAGATGTTGTTTGAATGAAAGAATGACTATCTGGAATGGAAGTGAAATGAGAAAGGGAATTGGAAAATAAAATGGGAAGAAAGAGGAAAATGTAGGGAAAATAAAGAATGTGCTCGAATGGGCCCTACCCCACTGCCTACGTACCTCATCATGAAAATGAGGATCAGATTCTACGTAGTTCATCTAACTAAGGCGAAGATTTGTTTTTGTTTTTTAGGATGATGTTGTCATAGCTCTAGCTCAGGTGTTACCGGCTCTGACTCAATGGTGTTTACCGTATCGCTGTTTGAACTGTCGAGGCAAGTCACATTCATCTGCAAAGAGTATGAGATGAGAAGAGAAGACGTGTTGTCTTGTTGGTTTATTGTCTTTTAGCAGAAGTGTTTTAACTTTATGTTTATCGCAGGTACAACACTAAAGACTATGATACGGGAGCGAATACTCTCCAAGATCGCCCCAATGGAACGTTTGTAAAGCATTCTAGAAGAGTGGAAGAGACCTCCACTAATCATTCCCCATATAGCTTAAGGCTCGTGGCGTATTGTACATATTTTCCTTTATTAAGTATTTTGATTTTCTTTAAAGGTGTAAAGTGAGACTCAAATTGCAAAAGGAAAACTCTAAGGGAGACTATGACTCGAACCCTAAGTAGTTGTATTAAAATGAGATCCTACGGTTAGTGGAGCTTGAGAGAAACACTACCTAATTGGATACAAATCATAAAGAAAAAAAGTGAGTATGAACAAAGTAATGGAACGAGGTCCTCCTAGATCATGATTGGTGATAACGTGTGTAAATCATAAATGGGATGAAACTATAGATCGGGTGGGTTGGTTGCGTGGTGCTGAGACGCACGACTTATGGTGTGCAACATACAAGGCTTGCTTTTGGTGTAATGTAGTGGAACGATGGTAATCGAGGAATCCTAAAGTCACATGAAACTTTATTTATTTATTTGAAAATTTACTCGACGTTGGATCGAGTATTTATTTATTTTTATTTTTGAGAATTGGTCATCTAACGCTTCATTTTATCTTTTCTATCCTAATTATAGGCATCACACATGAAGTTCTAACTATTACATCACAAAGTACAAACCACAAAAATATAATCGAGGCATAATAAAAATAATCCAAGTCCATAAGTGAATCTTCTAAAAAATACCTTGCACAAAAATAAGATGTTAGTAAATGAAATGAAGATGCATATGCAACAATATGACGAAAATGAATTAAGATAAAAAAAGTTGCAATAATTTCTAAAGCATATAAGGCATAAAACCGAAATAATGGCTAATCGCTTCATGGAAACGCACTTGAATGATTTCTAAGCCTAAGTCCTAAAACTAAAGGATTTTGCATGATATCAACATTCTAAAATCAATAGCTAAACCACCCTAAGGCCTTCTAATATTCTAAGATCAAGCCTAATTAATCTATATCCTAATGCACCATAAAATCCTAAGCTAAACTAGATGGATTTACAATGGAAAAGTTGAATGAGATCAAGGCACTAAAAATAGCAAAAGTCCTGGAAAAAATATGAAATTAATTCCCTAGGGTCCCTACCCTGACTATAATTCCCTAGGAAAAAATATGAAAAACTAGATGGATTTACAATGGAAAAGTTGAATGAACAGACTGAAATTAATTCATAACCTAACTATATCAAATAGTCACTTAAACCTACCTAAGATTCAATCACAATTTTACACAAACAACACTACCAAAAAAGTGGATAAAATGGCCTAAAAATATATCAAAAATTATTCCAGGTTCTATCATTAATTCTCTAATCATAGCAAAAAGAATGAGCCAAAAATATTACAGGAAGTGGGAGAAATAAAATGTACAAAATCATGTGTTCATGTGAGAATTCAATAGAAACGCAATTAAATGGAAAATCGAAATAAAATCGAAAAATGGCAAAAATCAGAAAGTAAAAATGTAGAATATTTCTAAAATGAGTTATAAACCTACTGGAATTTTTGTGGAATTTTATTATGAATTTTACTATTTTTTAAGGATTAAAACCAAACTATGCTAAAACAACAACAAAAATATAACAAAAACAAAGAAAAAGCAGGGGAGGTGTATCCAACAGTTTTCTTAGTTAAAATCTAATGGGCTTGAAAACGCAGGGTGCATATAGAGGGTATGTCCTAGGCCCAAAACGCACCAGGTCTGATGGTACACACTAAGCTTTAATGTTCCTCAGTCAACTTCTTTGATCCTTTCTTGTCCGTTAGATCTATGGGAAAAATGGTGAATGGTCCAGATGAGGGGGCGTATGGTAATTATGATGAGGTGAAATGCGTGGAATTGTGAAGGAGTGGTCCAACCGGACGGTGACACTTGTCACCGCCGGAATGGGCCGAAAATCCAAACCTTATCTCGAATAATTGGGCGGTGGAGAGATGATTGGGGATTTTATGAGTCTTTAATTGTAATTACTTTGGTTAATTATTTTAATTTTTTCACAATCAAGATTATCAAGCATTAAAAAAATATCAACTTATAACTTAAACAAGAAATCAGAATGTCTCTCTCTCATAAAACACGTTCCTTCTTAATCTTCTCAAACACACCTCTCCCTAAACTAAAACCCTAGCCACGCCGTCAACCGCCTCCCTCCGATCAAACTCCTCAAACCGAAAAAAAACAAATGAAACTCCTCTCCTTTCCTCTACGTGCTTCGAATCCGAAGGAGACTTCTTTGAACTCTCCGTCAAATCAACTTGCTATGCCGAATCCGTTATTATTGTTGGCGATCTTCGAACACGTGAATCTGGATTGTTGTGGTTGTTGATGTGGGCATCGAAGACGAAGACTCTGTGATATTGTGAAGCTGACTCGATGAAGATGAAGACTGAAACAAGTTGATGTATGGAAGAATCAGAATTGGTGATGGATGAAGATTGAAGAGTGGTCATTGAAGCGGAAGAGGAAAAAGTGATGAATTGAAGCCTAGCTCGGTAAGTTTCACGACTTTGATTTCGAAGATTTTCACTTCGTTCTTCTTCTTCTTTTTGCTGCGAGCTTTAATCGTGGTTGTCGAGTTGAGTTCTTGATGTGGCCATCGTTTCTGAATTTGCAGGAATCAATGGAGATGATGAATATTGATGCAGATTGTTGTTGATGATCGAAGGAGAAGAGTGACGAAGATGAGGATTGGAGAGAATCAGAATCCGAGAAAAATAGTCCTGAGCCACCTGGAGAAAAATTAGGAGATGATTTATATTGATGAACTCAGGGGTGAGGTAAGGATTTCACAAGTAGATTCAGTTGGAAATTCTGTTATGTCAGTTAGAGTTGGAAAAACAGTTAGGCCCTTTGAGAATTGGTTAGGAATTATGTTATTGCTTTGATTTTTCGTTTTTGAATTGTTATGAGCTCAGTTAAGATTTTTTTTTGCAACTGATTTTATGTTGATCTCTTCTGTTGAATCATAATTGAATTATCTCTTCTATTGAATTGTAACTGAATTTTTCGTGTTAACAATCTCTTCTGGATTTCTCTGAATTCGTTATGCTGGCGATTCCTTTTTGTTATGCAGGGTCTGTGTTGATGATGATTGAGGAACTGATGTCGTCGATGACACCAAAGGTTGACGGTTAAAAATTGGAGATGTGAGGCTACAGATTCGGTTATGGTGATTGAAGCTTGAGGAGGGAGCTTTTGTTGAAGATTTGAAGACGCTCGTATTGATGAAGATCATTATTGGTGAATGATGAAGGCAATGCATTGATGAAGAACTGATGAAGATTGGTGGAGATAGGTTTCTGTTGAAGTTTGTTATTCAAATTTTGTAACTGAAGTTTTAGCTTTTTCTTCCGAATTCGATGAGAGTTCAGAGTTAGTTTCTGAGTTTCTAATGGTTGTTATATCAGTATTCTAACTGAGTTTGGTTTTCATTGATTTTTCCTTTCAATAAATGACTCCCTTCTCTTCATTGTAATCATTTTTCTTCATGATGAATCTTTCTGTGGAATGATCTCTCTGTTATCTCTGTATGATTCAACGTAATGTTGCGATAGAAAGTATAAGATTATCCATTATTGATGCCTTGATCTTATGAGTCAAACGAGAATATTTTACTTGTTATCATCTTTTCTATTATTTATTTTTGGTTATTCTATCATAGCTTTTGTTATATATCCAAAAAAACGAATCTTGTGTGTTCATGAACCATCCATCCTTCCCCTGTTTTTCTTGTATTGGCTTTTGTGAATCAAATCCGTATTATGAATTTTGGTGACCATTGGACATAGTCAAAAGTAACTTGAATGAATAATAATGGTTTTAGCAAAGAATGAATTTAAATTAGCAATTGGCTAATGGGCTTAAAATAGTTTAAAACATGGAATAAAATTAAAAATGACTATTGGATGGAAATAAAAAGGTATTAAAATTGGATTTTTTGGGCACATGGACTTGAACTTGAGATGGGTTAAATATGAAATATTAATTTGGCCTAAAATGGAGATTTGAGTATTATGGTTTAAATTGAATAACGGATGTAGGTTTTAGAAATAATTGTTCGAGAATGGTTCATGGTACGAAAATGGATGAAGAGAGAAATCCAAATGTTGGATTAGAAAGGGATGGGTAATGAAGTATAGTCTTGAATTTCAATAAATCCACTTGACCAAATCTTAACATGCTTAGTTCACATCGATCTTCATATTCAAATCAAACTTATATTCGTAATGAATCTCCAATTTCAATCTCAAATTCAAATTAAAAAGTAACTGAATCCCCCCATATCATGAATACCAAAATGTCCTTGCCATAAAACCTTAATCCCTTTCATCCATTGATGAACATCAACAAAACTAGCATAAGAGATAAGAAACTTTGAGTCATCCCTTATTTTAATCTTGGAGGTAATACCCAACTACATCCTCTGACCATAACAAAACTCGAATCACCCGACACCACCTTGATCCCACTTCTTAGGAATGTGATGCGAATGCCTGACCATGAGTGTTATGACCTAATATAAATGTGGATGAATGCTAGGCATAAAGCCAATTAGAGGTAATAAATATGAGGGCAAATTTTGGGGTGTTACAGTATGTCAAATTAACTAAACATAGGATTGGAGTTCATCACGAGGATTGGTTGGGTTACAAATAAATTTTGAGCCTTTTATCCTTTATTTCATACATCGTGAACCAAGCCACGTTACAACCCTTAAAAGACCTAATTAAGGCAGGGTTATTTTGAGAGCATACTACAACAGGGTTGTGTTAACCTGACTCCTAAAGATCTTTGCTAATCATTTGTATTGATCGCTTCATCAACCATTCCATAAATGGCTAGATCCACTTTGTTTTTTTTCAATCAATGTTTACTCCATTGTATCACTATCATACCAATAAACTGTGATTTCAAAAACTTGCATAAATGTTGCATTAAAATCGCAATTTTTTAAATGTGCAATTTTTATTTGCAAGTCAATTTAGCATCAAGGGAATCCCAACGAATGCAGCCAGTTAGGGATTTTGACTTTGTAAGAGAAGCCCAGCCAGGGGCAATCACTTCAAGATCAGTCAATCTCAATCAATCTCTTCAAGAGTCAACTACTCAGAGGTTGAGCTTTTCTCAAAGACTCAGACTTGAGCAAGTTATCAAAAATAATTCATGAGTTCAATAGCCAGTCATCATAGAGGTTTCCCATCCCAAGGATCAGATAACCAGGGGCAAATCTCAGACGTCCAAACACTAGGGAAAGATAAGTCACACAAGGGGCAAGTCCTCTTTGTGCCTACAAGTTGTTCAAGCAAGCCTTATACAACAACAAATTTTGAGTTCAAGACGGGTGTCAGGAATCATGTCGTTATATTTGTCTCCTTCTAAAGAGTCTTCTGCCAAAAGAACTATCTCATCCATTACCCACACATGGACATATTTTGGAAATCAATGAGTCAGTGCATAATTACTCTCATGCTTTAGTCATGTCGCTCCGCTCATAGCATTAAACCTTGCATATCGTCTAGCATATGTCCAGGTCAAAACCCAAGTAAACCAGTTCCCGTCTGATACTCTCATTTAAAAGTTATTTAATAGTCAGCTCTCGTCTGACAGTCAGTTTTTACTCCAGTTCTCGTCTGGTAGCCCATTTCAAACCAGTCCCCTTCCGGTAGTCAATTTCTTTTCAAACCACTTCTCGTCTGGTATTTTCTTTTGAGAGTTACCTCAGAGTCAGTTCTCGTCTGACAGTCAGTTTTTACTCTAGTTCTCGTATGGTATTTGTCGCTCCCACCAAATGACACCTGGTCAGAAGGGGTACAGACGCGAACGGTTGGCGAAAAGAGAAGGAATGAATAGATTCGCCAGCTAGGCATTTTTATCCCGAAGGAAAGGTAATGCTGCATAAACCTAAGAAAAGATGGATAAAACGGTTGCGAACCAGAGAAACTGAGAAAGGGGGTTGGTTACAACCTGGGAAGGTATTAGCACCCAGATTGTCCGTCGTACTCGACGGGATCCACGCTTGAAATATTTGTGTTTTAAAGGGGTAGTGTTAGTGCAATCTGTGTATCAAAGCTGGAAAGAATGCAAGTGTCAGTGTAAAAGAATTGTGAAGTGAGATGAAGAAGTGTCAGTGCTAGAACAGGAGTGCAAACCTCAAGACTATGAGGCTAAAGAATAATGCTGGAAGGAGGGGAGGTATACAGAGACTTTCGTTCGATAACTGTTAAGTTACGCCTACGTATCCTCTCGTGCAATGAGGAAGTCAGAACACCGTAGTTCGACTCAAAGAGACTGAAAGATAAATTGACTTGTGAACTGCTTACTTGTCTATGCTCAAGTGTATGACCTGTCTGGCTCAGGTGCAAACTGTTTTGCATTAAACGGGAGAAGCAAGTTATCGTTTGTGAGTGAAGATGATGAGAAAAGAATCCCGGAGGAGACGATTATTGTTTGCTTTTGTGTTTTCAGTCTTTTATTGTTTTTTGGAGTTTGTCATAAGTTAATGAGCTTAAGCCTAAACCAAGGGGTTAATAAACTCATCACATCCTCCCTCTAATTAGGGGTAATGAGAATACCTTAAGTATGAAGTAAACACCTCACACTTAGCCACCATGATGTAGGATTAAGATCATTAACCTACTTGTAATTATTTGGATGTTTTTAGGAGTTTTTGGTTTAGTGTTAAGTAATGATTTTAAGCCATAATCAAAGATTTAATGGACTCATTACACCATCCTAATAGAAGGATAATAGATGAGAACATTTAAGCTGAGGAAGGCTCCTCAACTTAATCCATGATTAGGGATTAACCTCATGAAAAAACAAAGCCTTTATTAAAGTGGATTTTAGTTAATGGTAAGATTAAGAAGTGAATTTTATGATTTGTAAGACAACTTGAGGGGGATTTGTCCATTAACACTAGGGTTAGTCCTTCTTAACCAGTTAAGGAAGAATTAGAACCCTAATGCAAGGCCCAAGTTACAAGCTTGATGTCTTAGTGATTATTAGATGGATTGATTAAAGGATTTAAACACATTAAGGGTTTAACACTTAGTAAAAGTTATACACTCCACCCTAATAGAAGGATGCAGGCATAAACTTAATCACAAAGCCTTAAAACCTTTAAGGTTTAGTCCTTGTTTATGAGATGAGAAGAGAAGACTCAAAGATGACACAAAGGTAAAACTAAATGGGGGACTAATCAAACCCTAATTTTGATCATGCTTGGTTGTTCCTAGGGTTTATGAGGCTTGCAAAAGATCTTCAGGAAAAAAGCCACCAAGGAAGAAACAGATGAAAGGAGAAAGAAGCAGAAGAAGTAAGACAACTTACTTCACTTAAGAAGATAAGTTGCTTGAAGAAAGAAAGAGGGGAGGGAACATGAATGAGAAAGCTCACTCTAGAACAAAAGTAAAATGCAGCAATGAATGCATAAGAGATGAGAAGAGATTATGAGAAGTGAAGGCAAATTCACTTCTCAATGGCTTACCACCTGAAGAGTTAGCAACAAGAAAATGAAATGACATAAGAATGAGATGAAATGCAATGATGCAAACCAAAGTCAGAAGCATAAACATGATGTTAATGATGCTAAGAGGTGATGCAAACACATGTCAAGAGTTGTGGATGATCATACAAGGATGTGGATGCAAATGAAGCATGTTTTGAACCATGAAAGTTCATGAAAGTTTATGAAATGGAATGTATGCAAAACATGGCAAATGAATGATGCAATGATCACACATGATTCTAATGTGTCCTAAGATGTCTTATATGTCATGTGGATGCACAAAATGTCATGGAAAGTTCATGTATGCAAGCATATGAGAGATGAATGCAAATGAAGGCAAAAATTAGGGTTTATGCATAAGACACAAAGCAAAATCCAAAATCAGAAGCAAATGACAAGATAAAAAATTGAAAATGGGATCAAAGGAACCCTAAACCTACATAAGTTCACTGCCCAAAGGAGGGGACCTAACTCTTGACCTAATGGGGGGGTTATGATTTTCTCAAGTCAACTAGGGTTTCAAGGCACTTCAAAAGGAAAAATGCACATTAAATTGAAAATGAAAGATAAATTCAAACCAATTTTACCCTATAAACTACATGATATGAAGGATGCAATGCAAGAAGAACCATCATCAAACTCTTCATGGTTTGGCAGAATGAATTTTTCTAAGTTAGGACCAAAATATTGCCTTTAAATAATTTTAATTCCAATGAAAAATGTCAAAATAGGTCAAGAACCAAAAAGAAATTTGTTTGAAGAGTTTGATAATGTTTCTAAATGTTTTAAAATGCAATGTGAATTTTTTGGTGATTTTTAAGTACCTAAATGCATTTTTAATTAATTAATTTCCATTAATTAATTCAAAATAAACATTTAAATGATTTAAAAATGATTTTTAATGCAAAAAATAAAAATAAAAATATTTTTGGGTTCTGAAAATTAATAAAAGGTTTGATAAAAAAATTCAGAATTTTTTAATGTATTTTACTATTTTTAATAAAATGGACAAAACAAATGAATAAAAAAGAAAATAAAATGAAATTAAATGAAAAGTACACAGATCCAAGAGTCAGGATTCAAATGGGATGCGCGGGAGTTGACTGGCGCGTGATCTGAGGGTCCATATTCAAACTGGCATATTTAAAATTAAACCCTAATTAATTAAGTTAATGACATGGATTAGGGCTAAATCAAAAGATCTGGGCCGTTTACAGCGCGCGGGAAGATGGATCCAAAGGCCTACGTTTAAACCTCACTAATTACACTGATTAGGGCAAATCACTTTCCGGCGACCGGAACAGTGTTCCGGTCGTCTTCTCCGACGAACACAAAACCCTAGCTTCTTCTACAGGTCACCAAACTTCAAATTTCTTTCACAAAAATGACCCTCTAATCATTCTAAACCTAAACCCCCAACTAAAACTCATTTATTTCACTCCATAAGCATGAATCGAAGAAAAATGTAAAACACGGGCAAAAGTTCAGAGATCACATACATGGTGGTTTCTTCACCATTTTCAAAAGTAAACACATCCCCATGACCAGGGGAGCATATAGAGTCATAAAAGAACTTAAAAACTAGCTTCTGGGAAAAAAGTTCTTCATGTTACCTGAGATGAGGACTCTCTGATTCTGAGCTTTCTGGACCCTCCCTTTGTGCAAGCCTGCTCCCTTGAACCCCCTAAGGATGGAATGAAGCTTAGAAAGCTTTAAGAATGGCTGGTTTGAATGTTTCAGTTCTGGTGTAGCAGAAATGGAGGTCTGTGTATGTGATGTTTTTGGCTGCTTTGAGGGTTGATTCTTGTTCAGTGAGTGATATGTGATTTGTTGGTGAAGAAATTTTGGATTTTTGATGGCTGAGGAAGGAGTTTCGAAGAGATGAAGGCTTGGACAGTTTTTGTGAATCCTGGCTTCTTGGAGGTTGCAGGCTTGTGTGTGTTGTGTTTTGGGGTGCTTGAGGTCCACATATTAGGCTCTGATTGGGCAGAGAGTTGGTAGTGGCACAGTTTGATTGGCATGGGCAAAAATGCAAAAAGTCAAGATCTTGTGTACTATGGGTATGGCTCGGGTCAGAGGAGATCTTAGGGCTTGTCCTGCCTCAGCTTGAGTTAAGGAAGGCCTTTGGATCTGATTTTGTGAGCTGGATGGTCTTGATCTAGAGTTTCCAAAGTTCTTGCATATTTCCCTCTTTGAGTTTTCTTATGAACCAAGGCAAAGAATCTTGTGATTTCTTGGGCAAAATGCAGCAACATGAGCCATATAAAGTTGCTAGGATGCTTTGAGATCAATTAGTGTTCAATTCAAGCATAAAAGGTTCGTTTTGCAAAGATTCAATTTTGAAGCTTCATGAGAAAATGCCTTATGTAACTTGTAATCCAAGGCATGAAAGTGAGAAATTCTTTGGGCCATTCTGAATTTTAGGTCATGTGTTATGTTTATGTGATGCTTAGAAGTCATTTTGAAGTCATAGAAATGCTTGGCATGTGAATTTGCAAGTTTCCCTCTTTGGTGCCAAAGTGAAAATTTAGTGATTTTGTCCAACTTTGACAAGCCATAACTTTTGTTCTAAAATGAATTAGAATGAGTTCTTGTACTTTTAAAAAAACGGGAGAATCCAATCTACAACTTTCATGACCAAAGATTTTTCATTTGAAGCATTTTTGAATCAAAAAGAGGAGGTTGAAAAACTTTCCCAAAATGGCAATTTTGCATTACAAGTCACTTTCCCAAAAAGACAACTTTGCAAATGGCTTGAGATTCTTCAATTTTGTGAACTTCTAACATCTTTTATGATCAAATAAAGATAATACACATTCAAAATGATGGAGAAACCCCTTTGGTTGGGTGATTGGGGGCCTCAGATGCCCTGATTTTGCACTGACTTGCTCAAGAAGTCATCTATTGATCAGATGCCTTCCCCATTAAATTTCTTCATGAAAATTGATGTGCATGGTCCTCATAACATATAGGGACTAATAGAATCAAGAATGATAAAAACATTTGGAGTTATGGCCTCTGAAACCAAAACCCTAATTTTAGGTCATCTGTGCAGTTAAACCTGGCTCTGCTTCCATGCCTTTCTCAGTTCTTGTGATTATTTGACTTTATTGACCTTGGGAGGATATAATATGATGCTTGAACATATATGGACCTTCTTGAGATGATTGATGAGCTTTGGAGTGGCTCAAATGGCTCAAGGATGGCTCAGATCACAAACCCTAGATGCAGATGGCTTTGAATCAATGTAGTGAAGCAACAATGCAATATGGGATGCTATGTTGAAATTATGCAAATGAAAAGAGTCACAAGCCATGGTGTGAAAGAGTGAAGGAAAATTTGGGGTGTTTACAGTATTTTCTTTTGAAATTTATTTAACAGTCGGTCCCTGTCTGGTGGTCAATTTCTTTTCAAACCAGTTCTCGTCTGGTATTTTCTTTTGAGAGTTACCTCAGAGTCAGTTCTCGTCTGACAGTCAATTTTTACTCCAGTTCTCGTCTGGTAGCCCATTTTAAATCAGTCCTTGTCTGGTAGTCAATTTCTTTTCAAACTAGTTCTCTTCTGGTATTTTCTTTTGAGAGATACCTAAGAGTCAGTTCTCGTCTGATAGTCAGCTTTTTACCCTAGTTCTCGTCCGATATGTCTTTTGAAAGTCAGTTCTCGTCGGACAATCAATCATTTCAAACCAGTCCCTGTCTGGTAGTCAATTTCTTTTCAAACAAGTCTTCGTCTGGTGGTCAATCTCTTTTTAAACCAGTTCCCGTCTGGTATTTCATTTAAAAGTTATTTGACAGTCGGTTCTCGTCTGACAGTCATTTTTTCCAAATCCAGTTCAAAACCAATTCTTGTTTGGTAGACCATTTTCAAAGTCAATTCTCGTCTGACAATGATTCAAAAGAAACCAGTTCTCGTCTGGCATGAAAAAAAATCATTCGTTACTAGCAGCTTTGTCTGAAAATCCATTGTTGCTGATACCATTTAGTTTGGTCAACCGATGTTTTCCCCCCAGTAATACTGGTATCCCCTACAGAAATCCATTTGTTGTTGATATTTGCCCTTATTGCCATCAATATCTCTTTAAAGTCCAATTATCATTGGCACAAATCCGTTAAGCTGGTCGTGAAGCCTTTTGACTTACGGTTTAAGTCCATATAATTTGGTACATACCTGTGTTTTCCTGATGGTTCCGGAAGGTCTTCTTCTGACTCTTCATTTAGGGAATTTCCAGAGGTTGGACATTTATCTTTTTTAAAACTCCAACATTTCTTCTTATCTCCAGCCGGTCGTTTTGTTTCTCTCCTTTATTTTTAGTGTCAGCAGTTACACTTGAACCTATTGCGCATTCACTTTGAATATTTCCTTTATTTGTTTTCTGACCGCCGAGTCAATGTATTTTAATTATTTCCTCAATCGCCGTGTTGAGTTGTGTTCCCGACCGCCGAGTCGATGTTTTTAGTTATTTCCTCAATCGCCGTGTTGAGTTGTTTTCTTGACCACCGTGTCGATGTCCTTTTAGTTATTTCCTCAACCGCCGTGTTGAATTGTTTTCCCGACCGCCGAGTCGATGTCTGTTATTATTTCCTCAATCACCGTGTTGAATTTTGTTTTCCCGACCACCATGTCGATGTCATTTTAGTTATTCCCTTAATCACCAAGTTGAGTTTGTTTTCCCGATCGCCGAGTCGATGTCATTTCAACTATCTTTCTCAACCACCGAGTTTCTATATTGGGATCCCCATCAGTCACCCTTGAGCTTGCTGACTCATCACTTCGATTAGTTTGTTCTCATTTCCTGACGAACGTTTGGTCGCATCGGGCCACTGCTTTTTTACTGTGAACAATTTTCTAGCCGTCCTGGAGTGTCAGTCTGTTCATTGATCTAACACTTTAGATTTCTTTCTGTTTCCCGTCTTTTGATATTCTTAGTGCCATCAGTTACACTTGAACCTGTCGACTTATCACTTTGAATACTTCCTGTTTTCGTCTCTTTGTCCCCATCATATTGTTATCCCTAGTGAGTCTTCATCCTCAGTTTTGTTTCTGTGGATCACCATTACCATTTATTTTCATCATTTCCCGCATACCATATTGCATCATATTCATCATTTCAAAAAATCAGCATGCTGAGGTTCATTGCATCTCGCACGTCACATCCCCAACAAAAACTAAAAAAGAGTCTCATAAATTCATAACATTGCATATCATTGCATTTCATCTGCATTCGGTCAAAATTTTACGTATTTTAATATTTAATCCTCTTCTACGTTGAATGTCCAAAAAACTTTGTTATTCATACATTCAGGTTCAAGATGATTAAATAGGGGCAACTGTCACACCCTAAATTTTGACCGAACTTTTTTTCTTCTAATTTTTCATTCATCTGACGCACTTTACTGTAGTATCGTAGGTCAGACGTTCTTACATTTTTCATTAAACATTTCATTGATCATATAGTTTATCATCCATTGTCTTTTGTCATTTCTTATTCTTAATTTTGGAATTATTTAGAAATAGTTGTCTCGGTTATAATTTATTTTCTAATTTAGTTTAGTTAAGAATTAGTTTTAGTGTACATTTTATTTTAGTTTATATCATTTATTTATTATTAATCAATTTAGATTTTGTTTAATTTTAGTTTAAGTCTAATTGATTAATTTTATTTTAGATTTAGTTTTGGTTTATATTTTATTTTAGTTTATATCATTTATTTATTATTAATCAATTTAGATTTTGTTAAATTTTAGTTTAAGTTTAATTGATTAGTTTTATTTTAGATTTAGTTTTGGTTTATATTTTATTTTAGTTTATATTTTGTCTAGTTTATGATAATTTTAAATTAATTAGATTTAATTTAGAACATTTTTTTAATCCATTTAAGTTTTATTAGTTTATTTCTAATTAGATTAATTTATTTTCAATTTAGTTTAATTTTTCCATTAATTTATATTAGCTTGATTTTTTTAAATCAAATTATCTTAATTAGTTAATTTTTTTTAATTAGTTTAATTAGTTTTTTAAATTAGTTAAATCTTAATTCACATTTTATTTTAGTTTTGATATCTATTTATTTATTTTTAATTAGTATTGATTAGTCTCATTAATTATTTTTTCTTTCTTTCAAAAAAAAAAATTTAGTTTTTAAGAGTATTTAATTTCAGATTGGTGTAATATTTTATATTTATTTTAATTTTAGATTTAATTAGATTCTATTTTATCTAGTTTTAGTTTAGTTTAGGTTTTAGTTTAATGTTAATTATTAGATTAATTTTAATTTAGGATAGTGTTATTTCTAATTTAATTTAATTGGTTTTTTTAATTAATTTAAATTTAATTTATAATTTAATATTTTGATTTAATTAGTTTTTTTAAAAATTATTTTATGTGATTTAGTTTGTAGAATTACTTAGTTTAATTTGAAGATAATTTTAATTTAGTTTATATTTTAATTAGTTAATTTTAATTAAAATATTTTAATTAGTTATTTATAACTAGTCTAATTTATTTAGTTTTAGAGTTACTGAGGTTTTTTTAGTTAGTTTGTTAGTTTATATTTAGATTTAATTTCCTTTTTTTAAGTTGATTTCTAATTTAAGTTTTTTTTTTTAATTAGAGTTAAATTAGTGTAATATATTTATTTATTTAGTCCAACATTTGTCTCATAGGGCATTATTACTTCAAACTCATAACAGCAACTATACATCCAAATTGGTTAAACACTGCAACAAAAGTTTCTCCTGCAACATCCCTAAAATTTAAAGTTCTGCAACAACATGCAAATGAAAGAGACTAATTGTCGCTCCCGGGATTTTCATCCTAGTACAAACGCGAAAGTGGCACGGAAAAGGTAGAGTCGTCAGCCAGACATTTTTATCCCGAATGGAACGGGAAAGGTAATGTTGCCCAAACCTGAGGAAGAAGGAAAGGACAAGGCCTTGCGAACCAAAGATCTGAGTTCGGGAGTTGGTTACGACCTGGGAAGGTATTAGCACCCCAGATCGTCCGCCGTACCCGACGGGATCCACGCTTGCTTGTTTTGTTTCAAAGGGTGAGAAAATATAACTGCTGCTGAATAAAACTGCTGACTGGGATGGAAAATGAAAATGAGAAAGGAACTGAAATAAGAAAATGGAAAGAAAGGGGAAAATGTAGGGTAAAATGTGCTCGAACGGGCCCTACCCCGCTACCTACGTACCTCATCGGGATAATGAGGATCAGAGTCGACGTAGTTCGCCTAACCTAGGCGGGAACTATTTGTTTGTGTTTTTTTATAGCTGGAATTGCGTATGTCTATGCTCAGGTGTTGCAGGCTCGTTTGGTACGAGTGCGTTTACCGTCTTGCATGTGTGACAAGTCGCCGCGAGTTCGCGTTGTGAGTGAATGAGATGAGAAAAGAAGTTCCCGCAGGATAGTCGCTTATTATTTGTTTTTTTGTCTTTTATGAGAAATATTTTGAATTTGTTTGTGAACGGTCTCGTACTAAGACCTATCCATCGCGGGAAGTTTTTACACCTCGCCCCGAAACAGGACGCGTATAAACACTCCGCAACAAAGTCTCGTGTCGTACAAGATTGTTCGGTTTTTATTAAGTATTTTATTGTTTTTCTTTATGAGATGAGAAAGAATGACTCAAATTGGAAAAGGGAAAATCTAATGGGAACTAAGACACCCTAATTTTTTATTGATTTATTTACATGGGAAATCCTATGGTTTGTGAGGTTTTCTATTCCTAATAAAGAAGCACCTAGAACTAATAGAATGCAACTTACTTCCTAAGGAAGATAAGTTGATTCTAAAGCCAAGGGGAACCTATACAAGTGATATAATTAATCAACATACAAAAATATTGAAATGAATGACAAACTAAAGCTCAAAGCTAAACAATTCAAATAAAGGCATGAATTAAAATTATCCTATTTATTTATTCTAATTCTAATTAAAATGAAACTTAAGTCTAAGTCCTAAACTAAAGTCATACCTAATATTTTTTTCTTCTAAAAAATCAACATCTAAACTAGCCTAAGTCCATGTTAACTTCTAAGATTAAATCTAAACTAAACTATATTTTTTTTATTGAATTTAATATCCAAACCTAAACTAATAGGAATTACATGTAACAAAGCCTAAGACTAAAAATCCTAAAAAATAGCAAAACCTTTGAAAAAATTATGAAAATTAATCTATGGGGTCCTAAGATTACCTACAACATTGTGTTAAAAGGGATCCTAAAAAATCCTATTTTTTCTATGCCTAAAAATTGTTTATTTTTACCTAAGAATTAACCACTAATTTCTAAGGATTACACCATTAAAACCTAATATAAAAGGTCCTAAAAAATCCACAAAAATTACCCTAAGTACTATTATGAGTCCTCTAACTACAGTAAAAAGAATGGGCCAAAAAGATTACTGGAAGCCTCAAAAATAAAATCTACAAAAACTAGGTGCAGTTGAAGAAAATCTATTAAAACTACTTACATGAGAAATTCAAAATAAAATCAAAAATCAAGCAAATTCAGCAAAATAAAATGCTAAACAATTCTAAATTGAATTAAAAAAACTACTTAATTTTTTTGGGAATTTTTCTACTCATTTTCCTATTTTTTGTGAATTAATTCTAAACATATGGTAAAACAAAAAACTTAAATTCTACAGAAATAAATGGGGGGTGTTTTTTAGAAATTTATTTAGGTTGTTTTATTGGCTGGGCTCAAAAAAGGTGGTGCAGAAAGCAAAAAGGCAAGGCCCATTTTTCGTGAGAAGCTGGGAGGTGTTGAAAGAAGAATTTTTAGTTGTTTTTTTATTATGGGCTTAGAAGGGAGGTGAAATTAGCAAAAATGGCAAAGGCCCATACGCAGGTTTTAGAGAGGGTGCATGGGATAGACTTCGGTCAACTGTATTGACCCAATCAGAGCCATTAGATCAAGGGCTTCTTTGCTAGTAATCTCATCTAGTGGCTCTAAGACGCAGGCTTATGGGACCTTATGGTGGACAAAACACACCAGATCGGCCGCAGGAAACGCCAACCGGACGGTGACAAGTGTCACCGCCGGTGTGGCCAAAACTCTACCAAATCCAACCTTATCTCAATAGAGTTCTTAACGGTACAATTAAGATGGTTTAATGGATTGATTATTATTATTTATTCCCAATTAATTCCATGATTTTCTTTAATCATTTTCTTAATTTACAAAAAATAAAATTATAATATACAAAGAATCTAAAGGCTGAACATAAACAAATTAACCCCAAATCCCTAAGTCCTCTTCCTATGTTCTCCGCCGCCACCCCTTCCGTCTCTTCTCCTTCTTCTTTCCTCTTCTTCGCCCCATCTTCCTAGCATCCATCGTCACCTTTTATCACCTCCGTCTCCTCCATCCATAAAAACTCTAAAGCCTTCCTCATCTCCTTCGCCGCCTCTCTTTCAACTTCATCTTCATCTTCCTCGTTCTGAAACCAAACCTAACCTCCTTCATGCTCTATGAACTATACCTAACTATAACCCAAACTCTCAGAAATCAAAACAAGAAACCACACTAACTCAATCGCGCCCTAGAACAACGAATCTCCGATTACAAAACAAAAGGGTACACCCAAAGATTGTTCAGACTCACACCTGGAAAATGAGGATTATGAGCGATTGAGAGCTTCTCTTGATGGAGAGCAATACCGATGACACGCGATGCTTCCGGTAGGCGTTTTGGCTCAATACTGTGCGTTCTTGAATGTTGCGGTAGCTTGCGAGCTTTGATGAAAACCTGAAACTGAATTGGTGTTGGAGTTTGCGGAGAACAAATGAAGTGATACAAGGTTCAAGGATTTGGAGTCTGCGGGAAGAATCCGTTGAATCACTAGGGAATTGAGGTATGCAAAAGTCAGCTTCTTACTCCATTTCTTCGATCCCTTCTCCTATTTTCTAACTGTGATTCTTATGGTTGATTCGGTTTTGATGGTTCGAAGATGTTGCTTGTGTGATGCAGGGTTCGGATCTTAGAAGATGTATGAAGGTGAGGAAGATTTGAAAGATTATGGAAGAATGGTGGAGGAAATTGAAGAACCGAAAATGGTTGGAGAAGAATGGTTGAAGTGAAGGATTTGGACAATGGTGGGAAGATTGAAGATGGAGAGAATGGTTAAGACTTGAAGAAAAATCAGAAAAGTGGTGAATAGGGGAGTTGAAGAAGAATGGAATTCTGTTTTATAGAGGTGAAGATCAAGGCTAGATTGGTCAATTCTCAGGTAATCAGTTAGAGTTTGTTATGATTTCGTAACTAATTTGAGTTGTGATCCTCTGCTTCTTCTCTCTTGTAGTGTTCTCTAAACTTCTTTTGTTTTATCATTCTGGAATGCAGATGGAGGGTTGTGATTGAAGGAGAGGGAAATGTTCACAGAACTTTTTAGATTGAAGAAGCTTGGTTATCCTTTTTTTAATCTTGTTTTTCGGATGATAATGTCGCAGAATGTTGGTTCAATGATGAAGATGATTGAAAGGTTTTGGAAGGTTGAAAGAGAGTTGAGAAAATTGAAGAAAAAAGGTCAGAAGTTTGTTAGAGTTTGTTGTGAGTTTGTAACCGATTTTTCCATTGAGTTTCTTCAGCTATTGATTTGTACAAAGTCCTGCTAACTTACCTTTTTGTTGTTGTGATTTTTTTGATTTTCAGAAGCTTGTGAGGCCATTGATGGTGAAGATACCATGACTTTGAATGATGATGAAGAGTTGATGGAAGAGGATGATAGTGTGTGAAGGTTTCAGATGTGAGAATTGATGAAGAAAAAATGAAGAATGGTGATGTGGATGGAAGGTTCAATAATCGATTCTGTTTACAGTTGTAAAAATGAACTTTCTGATAAATTTCCTATTTTTACTGCTACTGAGTTCTTTGCATTATTCTACTCAGTTTTATTTATTTGTTTTGTAATCGATTTTCAGAGTTTTCCAACCAATGTAACTGAATCTTGATAACAATTTCTGTAACTGAATCTAAGTTTCCTCTGTTGTAACTTTCTTGATAATAGAATATCTTCTCCCAATTCTGTCGGAAACTTCAAGATGATACTCTTTTCGGTTCTGTTATAATTTCTCTTTTTTTTGTTGTAATTTTTTCATTTTGAATGAAGAAAATCTCATGGAAAGTCTCCCCTACTGCAGTGGAATTCCGCGTGTAGTACCGCACCGCCCGAATTCTAATATCTAAGCTTGCCTGATATGTAGAGAAGTCCAATTTCGCTTTTCCCTTGGTCAATTGTCTCTACCTTTTACAAATTGATCATAAACTCCTCAATTGCATATGTTAGTTCAACATATAAAAAGAAATTACACCATGTGAATATAAATTTTGTAATGATTTGAAGAAAGGTTTATGGACAAGAAATTGGGATTTATTGAATGAGTTTGGATAAAAATTCAAAATGGGTCAAGAAAAATAACCATCAAATGGGCTTTAGAAATGACAACAAATGACTATACGGGTTTATTGGCAAAAAAAGAAAAAAGAAAAAGGATTATGGCATGATGGCTTAAATGGACATGATTAAATTCGAAATCCCATTGGTCAAGTGAGATGGGTTGGCTTACTAAGATGGAGTTTAAAGAGAATAACATGCACAATGAATGTGGTTTTTTAAGAGACGACTTAAAAATGAATGAAATTGGGCTTTAAAATGAATATAGTCAATGGTAAAAACTTGGATTTGAAGTGAATACTCAAATGAGCTTATGGTAACCTTTGAATGACCTTGAATGCCTTTAATTTGAGAAATGGAATTGGACAAGTGAACAAAAATGGGAATTTGGGGATACGGATGATAGACCTTGAATTTATTTGAATCGTGAATGAATGTGATTTAAAATGGTTATTGATAATGAAATGAACACTCGAACATGGATCATAACACCATAATAGATTCCACACAATCCCAAATTATTGTTCCATAAACCAAATGGATCCAAACCAATCTTTAATAAACCAGACCTCAATTGGTAGAGTGCCTTCAAACCAAATCATGAACAAGAATTCCAAATTCCCCTTGAGATATTCAATGATGAGAACACAACTTGAGACGTTAAGAAGAGCCAACACTCTTATTTCAAGCAAATCTGCTTGAACACCTCAGTAATGGGTTAGATACACCCGTGAATATTCTCCACAAGTTCAATCCATAATGGATACGGATAAGGTATAAAACCCTAATTTTATATGGCCTTGATCACATGCCATAGGAGCCAATGCAATGCGTGATTGAATGCTATGACCTAATTAGAAATGCGGATGAATGCGAAGCGATAAGCCAGTCAAAGGAATAAATATGAGGGCAAATTTTGAGGTATTACAGCTGCCCCTATTCAATCATCTGCAAGCCTGAACGAATAATTGCAACGGCGTTTATACGTTCAAGGCGTGGAGTGATTGAATACTCGAATAAACCTGGAAATTTGCACATTGAGGGTAATGGAAATGCCATCTGCCCATTTACTTATTTATATATTTTTTTGGTTTTGACCTCTGAATAGGTAGCGAAAATAGAACCAGGTGGAAATATGCTGGGAAGAATGCCATCCTCGAATGACAACTCGCACGGGATCCTCGGATCCAGTACTAAAAACCTTTCTCGAATAGAGGGATAATGGTATATCGGCCGCAGGCGATAACCATCAACAACAAAGACTGACCTCAGACAGACTTTGCAAAAGAGACAAACTGACCTCGATCAATAAGCTCAAAAAGTGAACTACTATCCTCGAATAATAGCCACCACAAACAAAAAAAAAAGACCAACCGCAGAAGGACTTGAAGAAAAGAAATGCCATCCTCGAATGACAAACCGAAAGATCCTCGTATCTAACATGAAACCATCCTCGAATGGAGACGCAAAGGTATACCGGCCTCGACTGATAACCAAACACAAAGCTGACCTCAGACAGACTTTGCAAAAGAGACGAACTGACCTTGATCAATAAGCTCAAAAAGTGAACTACTATCCTCGAATAATAGCCACAACAACAAGACAAACCTCGGAAAGACTTGAAGAAAAGAAATGCCATCCTCGAATGACAAATCAAAAGATCCTCGGATCTAACGCGAAACCATCCTCGAATGGAGACGCAAAGGTATACCAGCCTCGACTGATAACCAAACACAAAGCTGACCTCAGACAGACTTTGCAAAAGAGACAAACTGACCTCGATCAATAAGCTCAAAAAGTGAACTACTATCCTCAAATAATAGCCACAACAACAAGACCAACCTCGGAAGGACTTGAAGAAAAGAAATGCCATCCTCGAATGACAAATCAAAAGATCCTCGGATCTAACACGAAACCATCCTCGAATGGAGACGCAAAGGTATACCAGCCTCGACTGATAACCAAACACAAAGCTGACCTCAGACAGACTTTGCAAAAGAGACAAACTGACCTCGATCAATAAGCTCAAAAAGTGAACTACTATCCTCAAATAATAGCCACAACAACAAGACCCACCTCGAAAGGACTTGAAGAAAAGAAATGTCATCCTCGAATGACAAATCAAAAGATCCCCGGATCTAACACGAAACCATCCTCGAATGGAGACGCAAAGGTATACCAGCCTCGACTGATAACCAAACACAAAGCTGACCTCAGACAGACTTTGCAAAAGAGACAAACTGACCTCGATCAATAAGCTCAAAAACTGAACTACTATCCTCGAATAATAGCCACAACAACAAGACCAACCTCGGAAGGACTTGAAGAAAAGAAATGCCATCCTTGAATGACAAATCAAAAGATCCTCGGATCTAACACGAAACCATCCTCGAATGGAGACGCAAAGGTATACCAGCCTCGACTGATAACCAAACACAAAGCTGACCTCAGACAGACTTTGCAAAAGAGACAAACTGACCTCGATCAATAAGCTCAAAAAGTGAACTACTATCCTCGAATAATAGCCACCACAAACAAAAAAAAAAGACCAACCGCAGAAGGACTTGAAGAAAAGAAATGCCATCCTCGAATGACAATCCGAAAGATCCTCGTATCTAACATGAAACCATCCTCGAATGGAGACGCAAAGGTATACCGGCCTCGACTGATAACCAAACACAAAGCTGACCTCAGACAGACTTTGCAAAAGAGACGAACTGACCTTGATCAATAAGCTCAAAAAGTGAACTACTATCCTCGAATAATAGCCACAACAACAAGACAAACCTCGGAAAGACTTGAAGAAAAGAAATGCCATCCTCGAATGACAAATCAAAAGATCCTCGGATCTAACGCGAAACCATCCTCGAATGGAGACGCAAAGGTATACCAGCCTCGACTGATAACCAAACACAAAGCTGACCTCAGACAGACTTTGCAAAAGAGACAAACTGACCTCGATCAATAAGCTCAAAAAGTGAACTACTATCCTCAAATAATAGCCACAACAACAAGACCAACCTCGGAAGGACTTGAAGAAAAGAAATGCCATCCTCGAATGACAAATCAAAAGATCCTCGGATCTAACACGAAACCATCCTCGAATGGAGACGCAAAGGTATACCAGCCTCGACTGATAACCAAACACAAAGCTGACCTCAGACAGACTTTGCAAAAGAGACAAACTGACCTCGATCAATAAGCTCAAAAAGTGAACTACTATCCTCAAATAATAGCCACAACAACAAGACCCACCTCGAAAGGACTTGAAGAAAAGAAATGTCATCCTCGAATGACAAATCAAAAGATCCCCGGATCTAACACGAAACCATCCTCGAATGGAGACGCAAAGGTATACCAGCCTCGACTGATAACCAAACACAAAGCTGACCTCAGACAGACTTTGCAAAAGAGACAAACTGACCTCGATCAATAAGCTCAAAAACTGAACTACTATCCTCGAATAATAGCCACAACAACAAGACCAACCTCGGAAGGACTTGAAGAAAAGAAATGCCATCCTTGAATGACAAATCAAAAGATCCTCGGATCTAACACGAAACCATCCTCGAATGGAGACGCAAAGGTATACCAGCCTCGACTGATAACCAAACACAAAGCTGACCTCAGACAGACTTTGCAAAAGAGACAAACTGACCTCGATCAATAAGCTCAAAAAGTGAACTACTATCCTCGAATAATAGCCACCACAAACAAAAAAAAAAGACCAACCGCAGAAGGACTTGAAGAAAAGAAATGCCATCCTCGAATGACAATCCGAAAGATCCTCGTATCTAACATGAAACCATCCTCGAATGGAGACGCAAAGGTATACCGGCCTCGACTGATAACCAAACACAAAGCTGACCTCAGACAGACTTTGCAAAAGAGACGAACTGACCTTGATCAATAAGCTCAAAAAGTGAACTACTATCCTCGAATAATAGCCACAACAACAAGACAAACCTCGGAAAGACTTGAAGAAAAGAAATGCCATCCTCGAATGACAAATCAAAAGATCCTCGGATCTAACGCGAAACCATCCTCGAATGGAGACGCAAAGGTATACCAGCCTCGACTGATAACCAAACACAAAGCTGACCTCAGACAGACTTTGCAAAAGAGACAAACTGACCTCGATCAATAAGCTCAAAAAGTGAACTACTATCCTCAAATAATAGCCACAACAACAAGACCAACCTCGGAAGGACTTGAAGAAAAGAAATGCCATCCTCGAATGACAAATCAAAAGATCCTCGGATCTAACACGAAACCATCCTCGAATGGAGACGCAAAGGTATACCAGCCTCGACTGATAACCAAACACAAAGCTGACCTCAGACAGACTTTGCAAAAGAGACAAACTGACCTCGATCAATAAGCTCAAAAAGTGAACTACTATCCTCAAATAATAGCCACAACAACAAGACCCACCTCGAAAGGACTTGAAGAAAAGAAATGTCATCCTCGAATGACAAATCAAAAGATCCTCGGATCTAACACGAAACCATCCTCGAATGGAGACGCAAAGGTATACCAGCCTCGACTGATAACCAAACACAAAGCTGACCTCAGACAGACTTTGCAAAAGAGACAAACTGACCTCGATCAATAAGCTCAAAAAGTGAACTACTATCCTCGAATAATAGCCACAACAACAAGACCAACCTCGGAAGGACTTGAAGAAAAGAAATGCCATCCTTGAATGACAAATCAAAAGATCCTCGGATCTAACACGAAACCATCCTCGAATGGAGACGCAAAGGTATACCAGCCTCGACTGATAACCAAACACAAAGCTGACCTCAGACAGACTTTGCAAAAGAGACAAACTGACCTCGATCAATAAGCTCAAAAAGTGAACTACTATCCTCGAATAATAGCCACCACAAACAAAAAAAAAAGACCAACCGCAGAAGGACTTGAAGAAAAGAAATGCCATCCTCGAATGACAATCCGAAAGATCCTCGTATCTAACATGAAACCATCCTCGAATGGAGACGCAAAGGTATACCGGCCTCGACTGATAACCAAACACAAAGCTGACCTCAGACAGACTTTGCAAAAGAGACGAACTGACCTTGATCAATAAGCTCAAAAAGTGAACTACTATCCTCGAATAATAGCCACAACAACAAGACAAACCTCGGAAAGACTTGAAGAAAAGAAATGCCATCCTCGAATGACAAATCAAAAGATCCTCGGATCTAACGCGAAACCATCCTCGAATGGAGACGCAAAGGTATACCAGCCTCGACTGATAACCAAACACAAAGCTGACCTCAGACAGACTTTGCAAAAGAGACAAACTGACCTCGATCAATAAGCTCAAAAAGTGAACTACTATCCTCAAATAATAGCCACAACAACAAGACCAACCTCGGAAGGACTTGAAGAAAAGAAATGCCATCCTCGAATGACAAATCAAATGATCCTCGGATCTAACACGAAACCATCCTCGAATGGAGACGCAAAGGTATACCAGCCTCGACTGATAACCAAACACAAAGCTGACCTCAGACAGACTTTGCAAAAGAGACAAACTGACCTCGATCAATAAGCTCAAAAAGTGAACTACTATCCTCAAATAATAGCCACAACAACAAGACCCACCTCGGAAGGACTTGAAGAAAAGAAATGTCATCCTCGAATGACAAATCAAAAGATCCCCGGATCTAACACGAAACCATCCTCGAATGGAGACGCAAAGGTATACCAGCCTCGACTGATAACCAAACACAAAGCTGACCTCAGACAGACTTTGCAAAAGAGACAAACTGACCTCGATCAATAAGCTCAAAAAGTGAACTACTATCCTCGAATAATAGCCACAACAACAAGACCAACCTCGGAAGGACTTGAAGAAAAGAAATGCCATCCTTGAATGACAAATCAAAAGATCCTCGGATCTAACACGAAACCATCCTCGAATGGAGACGCAAAGGTATACCAGCCTCGACTGATAACCAAACACAAAGCTGACCTCAGACAGACTTTGCAAAAGAGACAAACTGACCTCGATCAATAAGCTCAAAAAGTGAACTACTATCCTCGAATAATAGCCACAACAACAAGACCAACCTCGGAAGGACTTGAAGAAAAGAAATGCCATCCTCGAATGACAAATCAAAAGATCCTCGGATCTAACACGAAACTATCCTCGAATGGAGACGCAAAGGTATACCAGCCTCGACTGATAACCAAATACAAAGCTGACCTCAGACAGACTTTGCAAAAGAGACAAACTGACCTCGATCAATAAGCTCAAAAAGTGAACTACTATCCTCAAATAATAGCCACAACAACAAGACCAACCTCGGAGGGACTTGAAGAAAAGAAATGCCATCCTCGAATGACAAATCAAAAGATCCTCGGATCTAACACGAAACCAACCTCGAATGGAGACGCAAAGGTATACCAGCCTCGACTGATAACCAAATACAAAGCTGACCTCAGACAGACTTTGCAAAAGAGACAAACTGACCTCGATCAATAAGCTCAAAAAGTGAACTACTATCCTCAAATAATAGCCACAACAACAAGACCAACCTCGGAGGGACTTGAAGAAAAGAAATGCCATCCTCGAATGACAAATCAAAAGATCCTCGGATCTAACACGAAACCAACCTCGAATGGAGACGCAAAGGTATACCAGCCTCGACTGATAACCAAACACAAAGCTGACCTCAGACAGACTTTGCAAAAGAGACAAACTGACCTCGATCAATAAGCTCAAAAAGTGAACTACTATCCTCGAATAATAGCCACAACAACAAGACCAACCTCGGAAGAACTTGAAGAAAAGAAATGCCATCCTCGAATGACAAATCAAAAGATCCTCGGATCTAACACGAAACCATCCTCGAATGGAGACGCAAAGGTATACCAGCCATGACTGATAACCAAATACAAAGCTGACCTCAGACAGACTTTGCAAAAGAGACAAACTGATCTCGATCAATAAGCTCAAAAAGTGAACTACTATCCTCAAATAATAGCCACAACAACAAGACCCACCTCGGAAGGACTTGAAGAAAAGAAATGCCATCCTCGAATGACAAATCAAAAGATCCCCGGATCTAACACGAAACCATCCTCGAATGGAGACGCAAAGGTATACCAGCCTCGACTGATAACCAAACACAAAGCTGACCTCAGACAGACTTTGCAAAAGAGACAAACTGACCTCGATCAATAAGCTCAAAAAGTGAACTACTATCCTCGAATAATAGCCACAACAACAAGACCAACCTCGGAAGAACTTGAAGAAAAGAAATGCCATCCTCGAATGACAAATCAAAAGATCCTCGGATCTAACACGAAACCATCCTCGAATGGAGACGCAAAGGTATACCAGCCATGACTGATAACCAAATACAAAGCTGACCTCAGACAGACTTTGCAAAAGAGACAAACTGATCTCGATCAATAAGCTCAAAAAGTGAACTACTATCCTCAAATAATAGCCACAACAACAAGACCCACCCCGGAAGGACTTGAAGAAAAGAAATGCCATCCTCGAATGACAAATCAAAAGATCCCCGGATCTAACACGAAACCATCCTCGAATGGAGACGCAAAGGTATACCAGCCTCGACTGATAACCAAACACAAAGCTGACCTCAGACAGACTTTGCAAAAGAGACAAACTGACCTCGATCAATAAGCTCAAAAAGTGAACTACTATCCTCGAATAATAGCCACAACAACAAGACCAACCTCGGAAGGACTTGAAGAAAAGAAATGCCATCCTTGAATGACAAATCAAAAGATCCTCGGATCTAACACGAAACTATCCTCGAATGGAGACGCAAAGGTATACCAGCCTCGACTGATAACCAAATACAAAGCTGACCTCAGACAGACTTTGCAAAAGAGACAAACTGACCTCGATCAATAAGCTCAAAAAGTGAACTACTATCCTCAAATAATAGCCACAACAACAAGACCAACCTCGGAGGGACTTGAAGAAAAGAAATGCCATCCTCGAATGACAAATCAAAAGATCCTCGGATCTAACACGAAACCAACCTCGAATGGAGACGCAAAGGTATACCAGCCTCGACTGATAACCAAACACAAAGCTGACCTCAGACAGACTTTGCAAAAGAGACAAACTGACCTCGATCAATAAGCTCAAAAAGTGAACTACTATCCTCGAATAATAGCCACAACAACAAGACCAACCTCGGAAGAACTTGAAGAAAAGAAATGCCATCCTCGAATGACAAATCAAAAGATCCTCGGATCTAACACGAAACCATCCTCGAATGGAGACGCAAAGGTATACCAGCCTCGACTGATAACCAAACACAAAGCTGACCTCAGACAGACTTTGCAAAAGAGACAAACTGACCTCGATCAATAAGCTCAAAAAGTGAACTACTATCCTCGAATAATAGCCACAACAACAAGACCAACCTCGGAAGGACTTGAAGAAAAGAAATGCCATCCTCGAATGACAAATCAAAAGATCCTCGGATCTAACACGAAACTATCCTCGAATGGAGACGCAAAGGTATACCAGCCTCGACTGATAACCAAATACAAAGCTGACCTCAGACAGACTTTGCAAAAGAGACAAACTGACCTCGATCAATAAGCTCAAAAAGTGAACTACTATCCTCAAATAATAGCCACAACAACAAGACCAACCTCGGAGGGACTTGAAGAAAAGAAATGCCATCCTCGAATGACAAATCAAAAGATCCTCGGATCTAACACGAAACCAACCTCGAATGGAGACGCAAAGGTATACCAGCCTCGACTGATAACCAAACACAAAGCTGACCTCAGACAGACTTTGCAAAAGAGACAAACTGACCTCGATCAATAAGCTCAAAAAGTGAACTACTATCCTCGAATAATAGCCACAACAACAAGACCAACCTCGGAAGGACTTGAAGAAAAGAAATGCCATCCTTGAATGACAAATCAAAAGATCCTCGGATCTAACACGAAACCATCCTCGAATGGAGACGCAAAGGTATACCAGCCTCGACTGATAACCAAACACAAAGCTGACCTCAGACAGACTTTGCAAAAGAGACAAACTGACCTCGATCAATAAGCTCAAAAAGTGAACTACTATCCTCGAATAATAGCCACAACAACAAGACCAACCTCGGAAGGACTTGAAGAAAAGAAATGCCATCCTCGAATGACAAATCAAAAGATCCTCGGATCTAACACGAAACTATCCTCGAATGGAGACGCAAAGGTATACCAGCCTCGACTGATAACCAAATACAAAGCTGACCTCAGACAGACTTTGCAAAAGAGACAAACTGACCTCGATCAATAAGCTCAAAAAGTGAACTACTATCCTCAAATAATAGCCACAACAACAAGACCAACCTCGGAGGGACTTGAAGAAAAGAAATGCCATCCTCGAATGACAAATCAAAAGATCCTCGGATCTAACACGAAACCAACCTCGAATGGAGACGCAAAGGTATACCAGCCTCGACTGATAACCAAACACAAAGCTGACCTCAGACAGACTTTGCAAAAGAGACAAACTGACCTCGATCAATAAGCTCAAAAAGTGAACTACTATCCTCGAATAATAGCCACAACAACAAGACCAACCTCGGAAGAACTTGAAGAAAAGAAATGCCATCCTCGAATGACAAATCAAAAGATCCTCGGATCTAACACGAAACCATCCTCGAATGGAGACGCAAAGGTATACCAGCCATGACTGATAACCAAATACAAAGCTGACCTCAGACAGACTTTGCAAAAGAGACAAACTGATCTCGATCAATAAGCTCAAAAAGTGAACTACTATCCTCAAATAATAGCCACAACAACAAGACCCACCTCGGAAGGACTTGAAGAAAAGAAATGCCATCCTCGAATGACAAATCAAAAGATCCCCGGATCTAACACAAAACCATCCTCGAATGGAGACGCAAAGGTATACCAGCCTCGACTGATAACCAAACACAAAGCTGACCTCAGACAGACTTTGCAAAAGAGACAAACTGACCTCGATCAATAAGCTCAAAAAGTGAACTACTATCCTCGAATAATAGCCACAACAACAAGACCAACCTCGGAAGGACTTGAAGAAAAGAAATGCCATCCTCGAATGACAAATCAAAAGATCCTCGGATCTAACACGAAACTATCCTCGAATGGAGACGCAAAGGTATACCAGCCTCGACTGATAACCAAATACAAAGCTGACCTCAGACAGACTTTGCAAAAGAGACAAACTGACCTCGATCAATAAGCTCAAAAAGTGAACTACTATCCTCAAATAATAGCCACAACAACAAGACCAACCTCGGAGGGACTTGAAGAAAAGAAATGCCATCCTCGAATGACAAATCAAAAGATCCTCGGATCTAACACGAAACCAACCTCGAATGGAGACGCAAAGGTATACCAGCCTCGACTGATAACCAAACACAAAGCTGACCTCAGACAGACTTTGCAAAAGAGACAAACTGACCTCGATCAATAAGCTCAAAAAGTGAACTACTATCCTCGAATAATAGCCACAACAACAAGACCAACCTCGGAAGAACTTGAAGAAAAGAAATGCCATCCTCGAATGACAAATCAAAAGATCCTCGGATCTAACACGAAACCATCCTCGAATGGAGACGCAAAGGTATACCAGCCATGACTGATAACCAAATACAAAGCTGACCTCAGACAGACTTTGCAAAAGAGACAAACTGATCTCGATCAATAAGCTCAAAAAGTGAACTACTATCCTCAAATAATAGCCACAACAACAAGACCCACCTCGGAAGGACTTGAAGAAAAGAAATGCCATCCTCGAATGACAAATCAAAAGATCCCCGGATCTAACACGAAACCATCCTCGAATGGAGACGCAAAGGTATACCAGCCTCGACTGATAACCAAACACAAAGCTGACCTCAGACAGACTTTGCAAAAGAGACAAACTGACCTCGATCAATAAGCTCAAAAAGTGAACTACTATCCTCGAATAATAGCCACAACAACAAGACCAACCTCGGAAGAACTTGAAGAAAAGAAATGCCATCCTCGAATGACAAATCAAAAGATCCTCGGATCTAACACGAAACCATCCTCGAATGGAGACGCAAAGGTATACCAGCCATGACTGATAACCAAATACAAAGCTGACCTCAGACAGACTTTGCAAAAGAGACAAACTGATCTCGATCAATAAGCTCAAAAAGTGAACTACTATCCTCAAATAATAGCCACAACAACAAGACCCACCTCGGAAGGACTTGAAGAAAAGAAATGCCATCCTCGAATGACAAATCAAAAGATCCCCGGATCTAACACGAAACCATCCTCGAATGGAGACGCAAAGGTATACCAGCCTCGACTGATAACCAAACACAAAGCTGACCTCAGACAGACTTTGCAAAAGAGACAAACTGACCTCGATCAATAAGCTCAAAAAGTGAACTACTATCCTCGAATAATAGCCACAACAACAAGACCAACCTCGGAAGGACTTGAAGAAAAGAAATGCCATCCTTGAATGACAAATCAAAAGATCCTCGGATCTAACACGAAACTATCCTCGAATGGAGACGCAAAGGTATACCAGCCTCGACTGATAACCAAATACAAAGCTGACCTCAGACAGACTTTGCAAAAGAGACAAACTGACCTCGATCAATAAGCTCAAAAAGTGAACTACTATCCTCAAATAATAGCCACAACAACAAGACCAACCTCGGAGGGACTTGAAGAAAAGAAATGCCATCCTCGAATGACAAATCAAAAGATCCTCGGATCTAACACGAAACCAACCTCGAATGGAGACGCAAAGGTATACCAGCCTCGACTGATAACCAAACACAAAGCTGACCTCAGACAGACTTTGCAAAAGAGACAAACTGACCTCGATCAATAAGCTCAAAAAGTGAACTACTATCCTCGAATAATAGCCACAACAACAAGACCAACCTCGGAAGAACTTGAAGAAAAGAAATGCCATCCTCGAATGACAAATCAAAAGATCCTCGGATCTAACACGAAACCATCCTCGAATGGAGACGCAAAGGTATACCAGCCATGACTGATAACCAAATACAAAGCTGACCTCAGACAGACTTTGCAAAAGAGACAAACTGATCTCGATCAATAAGCTCAAAAAGTGAACTACTATCCTCAAATAATAGCCACAACAACAAGACCCACCTCGGAAGGACTTGAAGAAAAGAAATGCCATCCTCGAATGACAAATCAAAAGATCCCCGGATCTAACACGAAACCATCCTCGAATGGAGACGCAAAGGTATACCAGCCTCGACTGATAACCAAACACAAAGCTGACCTCAGACAGACTTTGCAAAAGAGACAAACTGACCTCGATCAATAAGCTCAAAAAGTGAACTACTATCCTCGAATAATAGCCACAACAACAAGACCAACCTCGGAAGGACTTGAAGAAAAGAAATGCCATCCTTGAATGACAAATCAAAAGATCCTCGGATCTAACACGAAACCATCCTCGAATGGAGACGCAAAGGTATACCCACCTCGACTGATAACCAAACACAAAGCTGACCTCAGACAGACTTTGCAAAAGAGACAAACTGACCTCGATCAATAAGCTTAAAAAGTGAACTACTATCCTCGAATAATAGCCACAACAACAAGACCAACCTCGGAAGGACTTGAAGAAAAGAAATTCCATCCTCGAATGACAAATCAAAAGATCCTCGGATCTAACACGAAACTATCCTCGAATGGAGACGCAAAGGTATACCAGCCTCGACTGATAACCAAATACAAAGCTGACCTCAGACAGACTTTGCAAAAGAGACAAACTGACCTCGATCAATAAGCTCAAAAAGTGAACTACTATCCTCAAATAATAGCCACAACAACAAGACCAACCTCGGAAGGACTTGAAGAAAAGAAATGCCATCCTCGAATGACAAATCAAAAGATCCTCGGATCTAACACGAAACCATCCTCGAATGGAGACGCAAAGGTATACCAGCCTCGATTGATAACCAAACACAAAGCTGACCTCAGACAGACTTTGCAAAAGAGACAAACTGACCTCGATCAATAAGCTCAAAAAGTGAACTACTATCCTCAAATAATAGCCACAACAACAAGACCCACCTCGAAAGGACTTGAAGAAAAGAAATGTCATCCTCGAATGACAAATCAAAAGATCCCCGGATCTAACACGAAACCATCCTCGAATGGAGACGCAAAGGTATACCAGCCTCGACTGATAACCAAACACAAAGCTGACCTCAGACAGACTTTGCAAAAGAGACAAACTGACCTCGATCAATAAGCTCAAAAAGTGAACTACTATCCTCGAATAATAGCCATAACAACAAGACCAACCTCGGAAGGACTTGAAGAAAAGAAATGCCATCCTTGAATGACAAATCAAAAGATCCTCGGATCTAACACGAAACCATCCTCGAATGGAGACGCAAAGGTATACCAGCCTCGACTGATAACCAAACACAAAGCTGACCTCAGACAGACTTTGCAAAAGAGACAAACTGACCTCGATCAATAAGCTCAAAAAGTGAACTACTATCCCCGAATAATAGCCACAACAACAAGACCAACCTCGGAAGGACTTGAAGAAAAGAAATGCCATCCTCGAATGACAAATCAAAAGATCCTCGGATCTAACACGAAACTATCCTCGAATGGAGACGCAAAGGTATACCAGCCTCGACTGATAACCAAATACAAAGCTGACCTCAGACAGACTTTGCAAAAGAGACAAACTGACCTCGATCAATAAGCTCAAAAAGTGAACTACTATCTTCAAATAATAGCCACAACAACAAGACCAACCTCGGAGGGACTTGAAGAAAAGAAATGCCATCCTCGAATGACAAATCAAAAGATCCTCGGATCTAACACGAAACCAACCTCGAATGGAGACGCAAAGGTATACCAGCCTCGACTGATAACCAAACACAAAGCTGACCTCAGACAGACTTTGCAAAAGAGACAAACTGACCTCGATCAATAAGCTCAAAAAGTGAACTACTATCCTCGAATAATAGCCACAACAACAAGACCAACCTCGGAAGAACTTGAAGAAAAGAAATGCCATCCTCGAATGACAAATCAAAAGATCCTCGGATCTAACACGAAACCATCCTCGAATGGAGACGCAAAGGTATACCAGCCATGACTGATAACCAAATACAAAGCTGACCTCAGACAGACTTTGCAAAAGAGACAAACTGACCTCGATCAATAAGCTCAAAAAGTGAACTACTATCCTCAAATAATAGCCACAACAACAAGACTCACCTCGGAAGGACTTGAAGAAAAGAAATGCCATCCTCGAATGACAAATCAAAAGATCCCCGGATCTAACACGAAACCATCCTCGAATGGAGACGCAAAGGTATACCAGCCTCGACTGATAACCAAACACAAAGCTGACCTCAGACAGACTTTGCAAAAGAGACAAACTGACCTCGATCAATAAGCTCAAAAAGTGAACTACTATCCTCGAATAATAGCCACAACAACAAGACCAACCTCGGAAGGACTTGAAGAAAAGAAATGCCATCCTTGAATGACAAATCAAAAGATCCTCGGATCTAACACGAAACCATCCTCGAATGGAGACGCAAAGGTATACCCACCTCGACTGATAACCAAACACAAAGCTGACCTCAGACAGACTTTGCAAAAGAGACAAACTGACCTCGATCAATAAGCTTAAAAAGTGAACTACTATCCTCGAATAATAGCCACAACAACAAGACCAACCTCGGAAGGACTTGAAGAAAAGAAATGCCATCCTCAAATGACAAATCAAAAGATCCTCGGATCTAACACGAAACCATCCTCGAATGGAGACGCAAAGGTATACCAGCCTCGACTGATAACCAAATACAAAGCTGACCTCAGACAGACTTTGCAAAAGAGACAAACTGACCTCGATCAATAAGCTCAAAAAGTGAACTACTATCCTCAAATAATAGCCACAACAACAAGACCAACCTCGGAGGGACTTGAAGAAAAGAAATGCCATCCTCGAATGACAAATCAAAAGATCCTCGGATCTAACACGAAACCAACCTCGAATGGAGACGCAAAGGTATACCAGCCTCGACTGATAACCAAACACAAAGATGACCTCAGACAGACTTTGCAAAAGAGACAAACTGACCTCGATCAATAAGCTCAAAAAGTGAACTACTATCCTCGAATAATAGCCACAACAACAAGACCAACCTCGGAAGGACTTGAAGAAAAGAAATGCCATCCTCGAATGACAAATCAAAAGATCCTTGGATCTAACACGAAACCATCCTCGAATGGAGACGCAAAGGTATACCGGCCGCAGGCGGTAACCAGAAACAAAGAAAATAGGACAAGATGGAACGGGATCGTTGTACATAAACGAGAGCCCAAGCAAACAGGACCGTTGTACAAAACGGGAACCTGCGACGCGACTGTTGTACCAAACAAGACGCGGAATAAGTGACACACATCAACTTGAAAAGACAAGGATGTCTGGAAAATGGCATTGGTAACCTCTGTGCGGAGTACTTCAGGTTGAGAAGATGTTATAGGTCGTATGTAATATACGTCAAAACTGGCCCATGCTGGCATGCATATGCTTGAATTCATGGTGTAATGCTCCATAACGATGGAAATGCTACGCTTTGGAGGATGCAAATGTAATAATGATTATGCGTATGCAAATGCAAAGAGATCTCTTGATAAGGAGACTGCAGGCATCCTAGATAGCTTGACTGGGGAGAAACGATGATCACTGCATTGATCTGGTCCATCCTGATGAGTAGGAAACAACTCTGCAGGGAAAACTGTTAATAATTCACCAGCTCTGAACAGCCGCCACTGCCAAAAATAAATTGGACTTTGAGATTGGAGTGCCAAGACCCTTCTGGAGATGGACCCTTCTTGTACTCTGGTGGGGAAGTGAGGATTTCCTGACTTGGTTGGGAACCAAAGGCATGACACTGCTGAGGAAGCAACTGCTGGGGAGGCGAAACACTCCTTATACTGCTGAGAATTCCCCTGTCTGAAGGGAAACTTCTGCTTGGGGATGACACCCACCTCCTGGCACCTTGCTGGGTGAAATTTCAGCTTCCACATGGCTGGGGATGATTGGAGACACCCTGGTAGACACTTGTTTCTGTTCAAACAAAAGGGAATGCCCCTCCTGGACAATAGTTGTTAGCTTTGTTAGCAACACCAGTACATGTACCTGCATGAACACCATCGATAGTACCTGCAACATAGAGAGTTAGTTTGGGACCTGCTTGCCCCAGGCTCATAGCATGAATCATTATTTAGGCATCTCGACACCCTTTCAGAGTTGTATTAAATGTTCCTATTCTCCTGCACGAGTTCGAAAGCATTCAAATGTTCACAACACAATGCAAGTCATAATTTGCTAGACGTTTTCACAATCAATCAATGCTAGATGAAAAAAAGCAAAAACAAAGAAGCAAATTGACTGAAGTTGAATTCTTATTGATTTGGAAAGGTGGCCCTGAATAGGCGATACAAAGGAAGCAGTTCCCTGGAATGAGGGAACAACTAAAAAGAAAAACAAACTATCCTATTGGCAATGTGAGAAGTGAGTCTCATCAAGTCTCAACCCAGTTATGACTCGTATGTCTTCAAGACGCTCCGCTCGCTCTGCCTTTTGAGAAAAAGTAAGTGAACTGATCTTCAACCCTTAGGATAGCCTCAACTGTAGGTAGGTCATGAATCTCGTAGATCGCAGTCGTTCGTGTTAATCCCTATTTTGCGTGGATCACCCTTTCAGGTTTTCAATCCACCGGGATACCTTTTTTTGCCTGAGTTGTCCGATGTGGCTTTTCAACTCAGCGGGTGTACATTTTTTTCAAGATTTCCCTAACTTTTGCCCGAGCCTTTTATTATGTTTTTGGCTCGCCGGGATGCCCATTTTTGCCTGGATCTTTATTCTGTTTTTATCCAGCGGGTCCTTTTTACACGAAGTATTTTCTTACTGCGTCTGTGTTGACAGGGGGTGGGAAGTCTTCTCCGTCCATGGTTGTCAGCATTAAGGCTCCGCCTGAGAAAACCTTTTTAACCACGAACGGTCCTTCATAATTAGGTGTCCACTTGCCCCTGTGATCGTTGAGAGGAGGAAGAATCCATTTCAGCACTAAATCTCCTGGCGTGTACCTTTGTGGTCGCACCTTCTTGTCAAAAGCCTGCTTCATTCGTCGCTGATACAACTGTCCATGGCATACAGCTGCTAGACGCCTCTCTTCAATGAGGTTCAATTGATTATATCTGGATCGGAGCCACTCAGCTTCATCTAGCTTGATATCCATCATCAACCTCAACGAGGGGATTTCCACTTTGATTGGTAGGACTGCCTCCATACCATACACCAATGAGAATGGAGTTGCCCCAGTTGAAGTGCATACTGATGTCCTATACCCATGCAACGTGAATGGTAACATCTCATGCCAGTCTTTGTACGTCACAACCATCTTCTGCACAATCTTCTTGATGTTTTTATTAGCCGCCTCGACGGCGCCATTCATCTTCGGACGATATGGAGAAGAGTTGTGGTGTTCTATTTTGAAGTCTTGACACAAGTCAGCCATCATCTTGTTGTTGAGATTAGAACCATTATCAGTGATGATCCTTTCAGGGACTCCGTACCGGCAGATGATGTCTCGTTTAATAAATCGGGCGACCACTTGCTTAGTGACATTGGTGTAAGACGCCGCTTCAACCCACTTCGTGAAATAATCAATAGCAACTAGGATGAAGCGATGACCATTAGAAGTTGTTGGCTCAATCTTGCCAATCATATCGATGCCCCACATAGCGAACGACCATGGTGAAGACATGACACTCAACGGATTCAGAGGCACATGGACCTTGTCGACATAAATTTGACACTTGTGGCACTTACGGGAGTACTTACAGCAATCAGATTCCATGGTAATCCAATAGTATTCCGATCTTAACAATTTCTTGGCCATGGCATGTCCTCCAGCATGGGTGCCAAAGGAGCCTTCGTGAACCTCCTGCATTAACATGTCTGCTTCGTGTCTATCCACGCATCTGAGCAGTACCATGTCAAAGTTCCGTTTGACAACACACCATCTTGATTCAAGAAGAAACCTCCTGCCAATCTTCTAAGGGTCTTCTTATCCTTACTAGATGCCCCAACCAGGTATTCTTGAGCCTTCAGGAATTTTTTGATGTCATGGTACCAAGGCTTGTTATCTTCACCATCATCAACCGCACTGACATAAGTAGGTCTTTCAAGACGGGAGACCGAAATTCGAGGCACGAAATTCTCTTGACAAACTTTAATCATGGACGACAAAGTTGCGAGAGCATTGGCGAACTGGTTTTCGTCTCTAGGAATATAGTTCAGCTTGACTTTTGTAAAGAAAGTTAACAGCCTCCTGACATAATCGCTGTAAGGAATCAAACGAGCTTGATGAACAAGCCATTTGCCATTGACTTGATTTACCACCAAAGCAGAATCTCCGAAGATCTCAAGGTTCTTGACTCACAAGTCTATTGCCTCTTCGATCCCCATGATACAAGCTTCATACTCCGCCTCATTGTTAGTGCATTCGAAAGTCAACCGAGCGGCTAAAGGTGTGTGGACCCCTTCTGGCGAGATAATAACAGCACCCACTCCACTTCCATTCATGTTTACAGCCCCGTCAAACATCAACTTCCATCTGGATTCAGGGTCGGGCCCCTCCTCCGGAAGTGGTTCTTCGTAGTCTTTAGACTTGAGGAACATGATGTCCTCATCCGGAAACTCAAACCTCATGGGTTGATAATCATCGATCGGCTGCTGGGCCAAGTATTCTAACAACACACTCCCCTTGATTGCCTTTTGTGAAGTGTATTGTATGTCATACTCCGTTAGTATCATCTGCCAACGGGCCACTCTTCCTGTCAAAGCCGGCTTCTCAAAGATGTACTTCACAAGATCCATCTTGGAAATTAAGAGAGTAGTGTGAGTCAGCATGTACTGTCTTAGTCGGCGAGCAGCCCATGCCAAAGCGCAGCAAGTTTTCTTGAGTAGTGAGTATCGCGTCTCACAATCGGTAAACTTTTTGCTAAGGTAATAAATGGCGTGCTCTTTTCGACCAGACTCGTCCTGCTGACCCAGCACACACCCCATCGATCCTTCAAGCACAGTAAGATACATAATCAAAGGTCTTCCTGGCACTGGCGACATAAGAATTGGTGGTTCTAACAAGTATTCTTTGATTCGGTCGAAGGCTTGCTGGCAATCTTCGTTCCATTTAATGGCCTGATTCTTCCTCAGAAGCTTAAAGATGGGCTCACACGTGGCCGTTAAGTGAGAAATAAACCGTACAATGTAGTTTAGTCTCCCTAAGAAACCACGCACTTGCTTTTCAGTCTTCGGCTCAGGCATTTCTTGGATAGCTTTCACCTTGGTTGGATCAACCTCAATTCCTCGTTCACTAACAATGAAGCCGAGTAACTTGCCGGAACGAACCCCGAAGGTACACTTATTCGGATTCAACCTCAGTCTGAACTTCCGAAGCCTGTCAAACAATTTTGCTAGGTTAACCAAGTGCTCTTCCTCCGTCTGGGATTTTGCTATCATATCATCAACATAAACCTCGATTTCATGATGGATCATGTCGTGAAATAGCGTCACCATTGCCCGTTGATAGGTAGCTCCTGCATTCTTCAAACCAAATGGCATGACCTTGTAACAAAAGGTGCCCCAAGGAGTGGTGAAAGTTGTCTTTTCCATGTCCTCGGGAGCCATCTTAATTTGATTATAGCCGGAGAATCCATCCATGAAGGAGAACACGGAAAACTGAGCAGTATTATCGACAAGTACATCTATGTGAAGTAGAGGGAAGTCATCTTTGGGGCTAGCCCTATTCAAATCCCTGTAGTCCACACACATCCTGACTTTGCCATCTTTCTTAGGAACCGGCACAATGTTAGCAACCCACGGAGGATAACTGGTCACGGCCAAGAAGCCAACATCAAACTGTTTTTGTACTTCTTCTTTTATTTTAATTGCCATGTCTGGACGCGTGCGCCTCAACTTCTGCTTTACAGGAGGACAATCTTCTCTGAGAGGCAGTTTGTGTACCACAATGTCAGTGTCTAAACCCGACATATCTTGGTAGGACCATGCGAAGACGTCAACATATTCTCGAAGCATAGCAATCAAACGAGTCTTGATAGACTTTTCTAATGCAGCTCCGATCTTGACTTCTTTCTTGTCTTCTTCAGTACCCAGGTTTATTACTTCGACATCTTCTTCGTGCGGCTGAATCATCTTCTCCTCCTGTTTAAGCAGTCTGGCCAATTCTTCAGGTAGATCGCAATCCTCTTCACCCTCCTCATCGGCTTGATAAATTGGATTGTCGAAGTCATACTCAGCCATAACAGGGTCGTCATTGATAAGATCCAATGACGAGCACCTGCATGAATGGTGATTCATGCAAGGCTTTAGCAACAACTTGAGAAAATGAGAAACATTGCCATTTTAAAACTTTTCTTTCTTTTTGAAAAACAAAAGTAAAAAACGAAAGAAAGAGAACAACATGAATGAATGTGAAACGTCAACTTTATTTATGATTGTGTTAATGAACAAATGAACCCTTACAAAGAGCTACTATGCCCCGGGCAAGGCATAGTGCTTTAATACAGGAAAAACAGAAACAAAAAATTATTACTCTTCGAAAGAGGTGACTGAAATAAGCCTTTCTGACGTCCAATTGCTAAGCTGACTTCCTAGAGCGGCAGGCCTGATCCATTCATCTAAGTCACAGTCACTATCGACAACGTCATCCTGCACCGCACTGATGTTTCCGTAGTCTACCACTCCCGCACTTGTGAAAGTGACCGGGCTCTGACAACCTTTAGCATTTGGTCCGGACGATGACTTCCCAGGATGATAGCCAATTCCGAACATATCTTTCTTCTCTGGCATTTCTACTGGACTGCCCCAGCCTTCTCGTATTCCAGATTCTACTAATTCAAGCGCTTGCTTATAAGAGGCTACGGAAGCCCCCTTCTTCGGTATTTCAGGAGAAGTTGCCACTGCGGATGCTTGCTCAGACTTCAAGGGCTCAAAAGCCTGACATGGGGTCTCAACTATTTCGCCATCCATCTCCACATATTTGAATGAAGCTAGATGACTAACAAAGATATCTTCTTCCCCACTGACAGTCACAATTTGACCCTCCCAGACAAACTTTAGCTTCTGACTGAGTGTAGACGATACCGCTCCTGCCAAATGTATCCAAGGCCTTCCGAGTAAACAACTATATGCAGGTTGGATATCCATTACGTAAAGCGTGGTATTGAAGATCTGTGGACCTACCTTGATGGGTAATTCCACCTCTCCAAACACCGATCTCCTCGACCCATCAAATGCTCGAACTACTAGGTCACCGGGCCTTAGAACCACTCCATCATAGTCCAGCTTCATCAGTGCTTTCTTAGGCAAGACGTTCAGAGATGATCCAGTATCTACCAACACGTGGGAGAGAACTGCACCCTTACACTCTAGAGAGATATGCAATGCCCGATTATGAGCACGCCCATCAGGAGTTAAATCCAAGTCTGTGAAACCCAATCCGTGACTGGCATTGACGCTGGACACCACCGCTTCTAATTGATTTATAGAAATATCCTAAGGTACGTATGCCTTGTTTAGAATATTCAGGAGAGCCTTCCTGTGAGAGTCAGAACACATGAGCAAGGACAAGATGGAAATCTTCGACGGCGTCTGCTGCAGATGATCCACAATCTTGTAGTCACTCTTCTTGATGATCCTCAGGAATTATTCAGCTTCTTTATCAAAGGTGAGGTCTGGATCAGTTGATGGTGTAGGATCATTGACAACTACTGGCTGTTTCCCTCTTGCTCTAGCTTGGGCTTCTGCAGTATCTCTGGGTGGTATCACATTGTTTCTCAGTGTTTCCGGCGCAAACAACCTTCCACTTCTAGTAAAGCCCCCTACTCCAACGTTTTCTACTTGAGCTGGGGTTGTACTAGTCGTGGCCAACTCTTGCCTCTAGCCGTTGCAGTACACTTCACCACCATAATTCCAAGGAACAGCTTTGTCACTTTGGTACATTACTGGTCCAGCAGTGGTAATGGTTATTTGTGCCACTCTGGCCCGTGAAGGAACTTGAGATGGATCATAGAAGATAATTACTGTGGAGACTTCACTTTCTTTTACAACCTTATCAAACTGCAACATTCCCTCATCAATCATGCTCTGGATTCCGGCCTTCAACCGCTTACAACCATTTGTAGCTTCAGCACATTCCGGACAGTCTCCTTCACATCCAGGGAAGATACCTTTATTTAACAAGCAAACCTTAACAGCAATCAACGAAGTCTGCAAGTCGTCAACATCACACACCAAATTCAGGTTCTCCCCTTCATCAATGGCCCCAACCGTACCCCTGTGAGGAGGCATGGGATTCTGAAGCACATTAGGAGAAGGAGCAAAGTTGATCGCTTTAGTATCCAGTAAGTCCTGAACAACATGCTTCAATGCTTTACAATTCTCTGTAGTATGGCCGGGAGCTCCGGAATGAAATTCACATCTAGCATTTGAGTCATAACCCTCGGGGATCTGGCCTGGCTTCGGAGGTTGCAGAGTTCGGAGTTGAATCATCTGAAGCTGTAGAAGATTCTTCAAAAGCTGTGAGTAAGACATCGGTGGAGCTTCGAAATGTCTATCCTTCGGTCTTTGAGGGTAGTATGAACGAGGGGCTCTTTGCTGATACCCTTGTGAGCACTGCGGCTGTGGTGGTTGGACCTGTTGTTGAACGGGTGGAGTTGAAATAGTGACAGGGGCCACTTGCTGATAATATCCTCGGTTAATCACTCCCCTCTGTGCATACACTGCACCTGTTTCCCCTTCCCTCCTTTTCACAAAGGGTTTCTTAATACCAGACCCTGAAGCACCTCCATTCTGAATTTTCCCCTGCTTGAGCCAGCTTTCTATTTTTTCTCCAGTCAAGATGATGTCTGAGAAACCACTTGAGGAACAACCAGCCAGCCTTTCCATGAAATGCCCTGGGAGGGTATCGAGGAAAAGGTCAATCATCTCTCTCTCCAATAAAGGTGGTTTCACTCGAGCGGCTACTTCACGCCACCTTTGTGCATAATCTTTGAAACTTTCCGAGCTCTTCTGAGTCAAACTCTGAAGTTGAGTACGACTAGGCGCCATATCGATGTTGTACTGATACTGCCTGAGGAAGGCTTCTCCCAAATCCTTCCAACTTCTTATAGAGCTCCTCTCCAGCTTCATGTACCATTCCAAGGATCCTCCGGAGAGACTATCCTGGAAGTAATACATCCAGAGTTTTTCATCTCGCGTGTGGGCCGCGATCTTCCGGTAGAAAGCCTGCAAGTGAGTCTTCGGGCAGGAGCTACCGTTGTATTTATCAAAAGCTGGTGGCCTGAATTTGTGGGGAATGACCACCCCAGGTACTAAACCCATGTCCGACACATCAATCCCCAAAGTGTCTCTACACTCAAGGGCTTTGACCTTCTCAGCAAGCACCAAAAAGTCGTTAAGATTTCCTTCTCCGCCGAATCCCATGTCATTGTTGAAATACTGGAATTGATCCTCCTGCCTGTCGTGCACTGGAGCGAAAGTTGCCATAGCTGGATCTGGAATATAAGGTCCACCTGGGCCGTTGTTGGCGTTGGAAGGAGCCCCTAGCCCGTCAGAAGTGGTCGCATGAGTATTAGTATTAGGAGGGGTTAGCCCTTGAATTGCATTCCTCAGCTCCTGCTGTCCCTGAGCCATCCCTTGCATTAGGGTCATGAACTCTGCCATCTTGGTACGAACTTCATTGAGCTCTGTCTGCATAGCATCCATGGCTGTCCTTTGATTGTTGCGGGCCGCGTAGCGATGCGGGATATCTTGTCGGAGATACCGGGTCTTGGCAGCTCTCGCAATCTTTGCCTGAAACACAGATAAATTAAGCATCCCGAAGAAAAACCTGCAAAGACAAAGACAAAATGCAAATGATGCGTATGAAATGCAATGTGTTCCTTTTATTCCCAAGACTTTCCCCGTTCCCGGTCCTGGCATTAAGAGAAGATAAGAATTGGGAAGAAGACCCAAGCAATATTCAAATATAATGACGGATGTGGAGAATTGGTGCTCATTACCCCGTGTCGGTGTAACAAATAACGAACAAGAGATTCAGAACAAATCAATCATATAAACTGGAGTTTGAAAATACAAAGTCCCCGAAGGGTTCCAATCACAATAACAACAAAAGTACATCAAACATAAGGAATCCCACAACAAGCTTGTGGGTAATCCAAGTACAATAACATGAAATTAAACTCTAGGGAACTCTAAATCTTGCAATCTCCAGCTAAGGCGCTTGACGTTCTGGAACAGCTGAACTACATCTGGATGATCGGGCTCCTGGATGAGTCTTTGGATGAGGAGGTCCCTCGTATCAAAAGAAGCGTGTAACTCCTCAATCTGCTGCAGGAACGTCGTCTCAATCTCTTTGGTTGGACCCGGCTCGGCCTTTGACCTTTTCACATCAGCTTTCAACTTCAAGTCTTCTATTTCCTTTTGAGCTTCCTTTAATGCTTGTTGACTTTCTGCTAAACGTTGGAGACGACCATTCTCTTGATGATAAGCCTTCCTGAGGAGTTCTTTCTGCCCATCCAAAGAATCCTGGAGACTCTTAATTTCCAGCTCATGCTTGACATCTAACTCCTTTTGATTCTTCAAATGGTCGGCCCATTTTTCTTGCCATAAGGTAACAGCTTCATTGGCTTCATTCAGATCTTTCTTCTCTCTTCGGCGCTGGGCCGTCTTGTGAGTCTCAGCTAACCCCTTTTTCCTGAAGTAAAGCTCTCTCTCTTCGAAGTCCTTCTGCTTGAGACGAACTGCTTCCTCGGCTTGTACAGCTCTATCTTCTAACTGACGGTTCTGAATCATCAGTTTCTGACAAGAATTATAAGCCTCCTGATTCTCCAACCTAAGCTGCTTGACCAAAGCTTTCAACTTCTGATAATCTTCCAAAGGCACCGTGGTAGGTGGTGGTAATGGTGCAGAGAAAGGGATTAGAGTCACTTGAGTTTTTTCTCTTACCCACGCTTCAAACTCGGGAAACATCTGGTTATTGCTCTTGCCCAAGCGATCTATACCCTTTCTATTAACCAGTTTCCAAGCACCTGCAGCCTCCCGCACCAATGGGATATTATCCTTCACAAAAAAATAAAAGGTCTGATCCAGCTCTGAATCCTTGGGAACATTCTTCAAAGCGTATCCTAATTGTCTTCTCAAGAGTATGAGGTTGTAGTTAATACCCCCAGCTACTCCTAAGAGGGGAACATTAGGATACTTTCCACAGCTGGAGATAAGCTCTTTCCCTTTTAGCCTTAAAGTGAACCATCTGATGTCTTTGGCAGTCAACGTGTTGAGCTTTTGTGACCAGATTACTTTGGGATCCGTGAACACTCCAGTAATAGGGATGTGCCTCATAAACCACGTGTAGAACAACTGAGCACAACATCTAACCAAGCCGCCTCGTCTCTTCTCATTCCTATAGTGCATTGAATAATACAAGTCACCTAGGAGAGTAGGTACCGGATTCTTCAACACAAACAAATGAATAGCATTTATGTCCATAAACTTGTCCATATCAGCAAACAAAACTATCCCATACACAGATAATGCCAAGATGGCGCAAACTGAATCCCACTGCTTTTCCACGGCACATTCTTCAGCTCTTCTGACCAGAAACTCTAAGGGAAAACCAAGCACTCCTGCCTTGGTGGCAACCAGATTAGCAGATACTTCCGATGGGCTCAAATAAAGAGCCTTAGAAATGTCGGCGTGAGTCGGCCTTGTCATTTCCGAATTGAAAGGAATCTGATCTTTGATAGGTAGTCTCAAAATCTCAACATACTCTTCTAGCAGTGGACATAGCTGGAAATCTGGAAATGTGAAACATCGGAGTCTAGGATCATAGTATTGTAGCAAGGTATGAATGACACTCTTTTGCGAACTATCCAGACTGAACACCATGTCCAAAATATCACCATATTGTTGTTTGAAGAAATCCAAATGACTCGGGGTAATGAGAGACACCATCTGCTTGAGCAAGTCCACCTTGGTATCAAAAAACTTGTAGAAAATATTCTTCTTTCTGACGTCTTCCATTTTGAAGCAAATATATGACCAGGAACCGAGAGTTATGCAAACCCTGAGAATAAAAGAAACACAAATGATTAATGATGATATGATGCTTATACAAGGAAAGGCATGTGATCAGTGAAGTGTCTGTGATGTGCCAATCAAATAATCAGGTGTCGGTGCAAGGTCACAATATCTGTATATAATCATCCTTCTGATCCGGGATCCATATCTTAAAACCAGCAATCCAGATCACAAAACTGAACCAAAGGCACGGTGGGTATGCTGAAGGTATTAGGGTTCCTGCAAACTTGTAAACCCCTCCCAATCTCACGGGTGTGCTACTCGGGTCAACATCACGGACTCTCAAAGCCACATAGCAATAATACGTTCACCATTTCCGAGAAATGGCTCATGACCAAATCAGGGAATCGGTTTGGCATTATGTACTATGCAGGGAGGTCTCAGTTGAGTCCGAAAAAACAAGCATCCCTCACAAGTCTCCAGCTTCAAGCACTGAATCGAGAAACAATAGTACATTCATCCTGAAGGGTACAATACTACTGTCATACGAACAGTTTTGCTTTAACTGAATTCCTATGAGAGAACCAGGCCATCCTATGCGAGTTCCTAATGGACCCTCGGATGCGAGTGGGTTTGCCAACAAATGTGGTCTGCCACTGTCATCACTGGAGAGGGGTGTTCCCATTAAGGTCCTCGAAGATCGGTCACCAGATGCACATAACTATCACGGTCGTACCCTGAAGTGAGGTAATCCCCACACAGGATAGTTCCAAGACGGTCGCAATCTGGGAGTGGAACACATCGCCACCCATCATGGTGAGATACCATGGGAGTACAATGTCTGTCCACGCTAATCCTATGGTGCACTCAAGTCGGGTATTTGGCTTATCTCACAGTAACTCCCAACCCACAGAAAAAATGAAAACCAGCACAGCCAGACAGTCCAGTATAATATGATGCATGGAAAATAAAATACTAAAAGCGGTAAATAAATGCGGTAAAGTAAAGCTGTAAAGTAAAACTGTAAACGAAAACAATAAAGCTAAACTAAAGCACACAACAACAAACAAATATACACCCAAAGAAACAAAATCAAACATGCGCTAGGATTGACTCTACAAGGGAAACCGGAAGAATCAGGTTAGTCCCCAGCAGAGTCGCCAGCTGTCGCTCCCGGGATTTTCATCCTAGTACAAACGCGAAAGTGGCGCAGAAAAGGTAGAGTCGCCAGCCAGACATTTTTATCCCGAATGGAACGGGAAAGGTAATGTTACACAAACCTGAGGAAGAAGGAAAGGACAAGGCCTTGCGAACCAAAGATCTGAGTTCGGGAGTCGGTTACGACCTGGGAAGGTATTAGCACCCCAGATCGTCCGCCGTACCCGACGGGATCCACGCTTGCTTGTTTTGTTTCAAAGGGTGAGAAAATATAACTGCTGCTGAATAAAACTGCTGACTGGGATGGAAAATGAAAATGAGAAAGGAACTGAAATAAGAAAATGGAAAGAAAGGGGAAAATGTAGGGTAAAAAAAAATGTGCTCGAACGGGCCCTACCCCGCTACCTACGTACCTCATCGGGATAATGAGGATCAGAGTCGACGTAGTTCGCCTAACCTAGGCGGGAACTATTTGTTTGTGTTTTTTATAGCTGGAACTACGTATGTCTATGCTCAGTTGTTGCAGGCTCGTCTGGTACGAGTGCGTTTACCGTCTTGCATGTGTGACAAGTCGCCGCGAGTTCGCGTTGTGAGTGAATGAGATGAGAAAAGAAGTTCCTGCAGGATAGTCGCTTATTATTTGTTTTTTGTCTTTTATGAGAAATATTTTGAATTTGTTTGTGAACGGTCTCGTACTAAGACCTATCCATCGCGGGAAGTTTTTACACCTCGCCCCGAAACAGGACGCGTATAAACACTCCGCAACAAAGTCTCGTGTCGTACAAGATTATTCGGTTTTTATTAAGTATTTTATTGCTTTTCTTTATGAGATGAGAAAGAATGACTCAAATTAGAAAAGGGAAAATCTAATGGGAACTAAGACACCCTAATTTTTTATTGATTTATTTACATGGGAAATCCTATGGTTTGTGAGGTTTTCTATTCCTAATAAAGAAGCACCTAGAACTAATAGAATGCAACTTACTTCCTAAGGAAGATAAGTTGATTCTAAAGCCAAGGGGAACCTATACAAGTGATATAATTAATCAACATACAAAAATATTGAAATGAATGACAAACTAAAGCTCAAAGCTAAACAATTCAAATAAAGGCATGAATTAAAATTGTCCTATTTATTTATTCTAATTCTAATTAAAATGAAACTTAAGTCTAAGTCCTAAACTAAAGTCATACCTAATATTTTTTTCTTCTAAAAAATCAACATCTAAACTAGCCTAAGTCCATGTTAACTTCTAAGATTAAATCTAAACTAAACTATATTTTTTTTTATTGAATTTAATATCCAAACCTAAACTAATAGGAATTACATGTAACAAAGCCTAAGACTAAAAATCCTAAAAAATAGCAAAACCTCTGAAAAAATTATGAAAATTAATCTATGGGGTCCTAAGATTACCTACAACATTGTGTTAAAAGGGATCCTAAAAAATCCTATTTTTTCTATGCCTAAAAAATCCTAATTTCTAAGGATTACACCATTAAAACCTAATATAAAAGGTCCTAAAAAATCCACAAAAATTATCCTAAGTACTATTATGAGTCCTCTAACTACAGTAAAAAGAATGGGCCAAAAATATTACTGGAAGCCTCAAAAATAAAATCTACAAAAACTAGGTGCAGTTGAAGAAAATCTATTAAAACTACTTACATGAGAAATTCAAAATAAAATCAAAAATCAAGCAAATTCAGCAAAATAAAATGCTAAACAATTCTAAATTGAATTAAAAAAACTAAATTTTTTTGGGAATTTTTCTACTCATTTTCCTATTTTTTGTGAATTAATTCTAAACATATGGTAAAACAAAAAACTTAAATTCTACAGAAATAAATGGGGGGTGTTTTTTAGAAATTTATTTAGGTTGTTTTATTGGCTGGGCTCAAAAAAGGTGGTGCAGAAAGCAAAAAGGCAAGGCCCATTTTTCGTGAGAAGCTGGGAGGTGTTGAAAGAAGACTTTTTAGCTGTTTTTTTATTATGGGCTTAGAAGGGAGGTGAGATTAGCAAAAATGGCAAAGGCCCATACGCAGGTTTTAGAGAGGGTGCATGGGATAGACTTCGGTCAACTGTATTGACCCAATCAGAGCCATTAGATTAAGGGCTTCTTTGCTAGTAATCTCATCTAGTGGCTCTAAGACGCAGGCTTATGGGACCTTATGGTGGACAAAACACACCAGATCGGCCGCAGGAAACGCCAACCGGACGGTGACAAGTGTCACCGCCGGTGTGGCCAAGACTCTACCAAATCCAACCTTATCTCAATAGAGTTCTTAACGATACAATTAAGATGGTTTAATGGATTGATTATTATTATTTATTCCCAATTAATTCCATGATTTTCTTTAATCATTTTCTTAATTTACAAAAAATAAAATTATAATATACAAAGAATCTAAAGGCTGAACATAAACAAATTAACCCCAAAACCCTAAGTCCTCTTCCTATGTTTTCTGCCGCCACCCCTTCCGTCTCTTCTCCTTCTTCTTTCCTCTTCTTCGCCCCATCTTCCTAGCAGCCATCGTCACCTTTTATCACCTCCGTCTCCTCCATCCATAAAAACTCTAAAGCCTTCCTCATCTCCTTCGCCGCCTCTCTTTCAACTTCATCTTCATCTTCCTCATTCTGAAACCAAACCTAACCTCCTTCATGCTCTATGAACTATACCTAACTATAAACCAAACTCTCAGAAATCAAAACAAGAAACCACACTAACTCAATCGCGCCCTAGAACAACGAATCTCCGATTACAAAACAAAAGGGTACGCCCAAAGATTGTTCAGATTCACACCTGGAAAATGAGGATTATGAGCGATTGAGAGCTTCTCTTGATGGAGAGCAATACCGATGACACGCGATGCTTCCGGTAGGCGTTTTGGCTCAATACTGTGTGTTCTTGAATGTTGCGGTAGCTTGCGAGCTTTGATGAAAACCTGAAGCTGAATTGATGTTGGAGTTTGCGGAGAACGAATGAAGTGATACAAGGTTCAAGGATTTGGAGTCTACTAGGGAATTGAGGTATGCGAAAGTCAGCTTCTTACTCCATTTCTTCGATCCCTTCTCCTATTTTCTAACTGTGATTCTTATGGTTGATTCGGTTTTGATGGTTCGAAGATGTTGCTTGTGTGATGCAGGGTTCGGATCTTGGAAGATGGATGAAGGTGAGGAAGATTTGAAAGATTATGGAAGAATGGTGGAGGAAATTGAAGAACCGAAAATGGTTGGAGAAAAATGGTTGAAGTGAAGGATTTGGACAATGGTGGGAAGATTGAAGATGGAGAGAATGGTTAAGACTTGAAGAAAAATCAGAAAAGTGGTGAATAGGGGAGTTGAAGAAGAATGGAATTCTGTTTTATAGAGGTGAAGATCAAGGCTAGATTGGTCAATTCTCAGGTAATCAGTTAGAGTTTGTTATGATTTCGTAACTAATTTGAGTTGTGATCCTCTGCTTCTTCTCTCTTGTAGTGTTCTCTAAACATCTTTTGTTTTATCATTCTGGAATGCAGATGGAGGGTTGTGATTGAAGGAGAGGGAATTGTTCGCAGAACTTTTTAGATTGAAGAAGCTTGGTTATCCTTTTTTTAATCTTGTTTTTCGGATGAAGATGTCGCAGAATGTTGGTTCAATGATGAAGATGATTGAAAGGTTTTTGAAGGTTGAAAGAGAGTTGAGAAAATTGAAGAAAAAAGGTCAGAAGTTTGTTAGAGTTTGTTGTGAGTTTGTAACCGATTTTTCCATTGAGTTTCTTCAGCTATCGATTTGTACAAAGTCCTGCTAACTTACCTTTTTGTTGTTGTGATTTTTTTGATTTTCAGAAGCTTGTGAGGCCATCGATGGTGAAGATACCATGACTTTGAATGATGATGAAGAGTTGATGGAAGAGGATGATAGTGTGTGAAGGTTTCAGATGTGAGAATTGATGAAGAAAAAATGAAGAATGGTGATGTGGATGGAAGGTTCAATAATCGATTCTATTTACAGTTGTAAAAATGAACTTTCTGATAAATTTCCTATTTTTACTGCTACTGAGTTCTTTGCATTATTCTACTCAGTTTTATTTATTTGTTTTGTAATCGATTTTCAGAGTTTTCCAACCAATGTAACTGAATCTTGATAACAATTTCTGTAACTGAATCTAAGTTTCCTCTGTTGTAACTTTTTTGATAATAGAATATCTTCTCCCAATTCTGTCGGAAACTTCAAGATGATACTCTTTTCGGTTCTGTTATAATTTCTCTTTTTTTGTTGTAATTTTTTCATTTTGAATGAAGAAAATCTCATGGAAAGTCTCCCCTACTGCAGTGGAATTCCGCGTGTAGTACCGCACCGCCCGAATTCTAATATCTAAGCTTGCCTGATATGTAGAGAAGTCCAATTTCGCTTTTCCCTTGGTCAATTGTCTCTACCTTTTACAAATTGATCATAAACTCCTCAATTGCATATGTTAGTTCAACATATAAAAAGAAATTACACCATGTGAATATAAATTTTGTAATGATTTGAAGAAAGGTTTATGGACAAGAAATTGGGATTTATTGAATGAGTTTGGATAAAAATTCAAAATGGGTCAAGAAAAATAACCATCAAATGGGCTTTAGAAATGACAACAAATGACTATACGGGTTTATTGGCAAAAAAAGAAAAAAAAGGATTATGGCATGATGGCTTAAATGGACATGATTAAATTCGAAATCCCATTGGTCAAGTGAGATGGGTTGGCTTACTAAGATGGAGTTTAAAGAGAATAACTTGCACAATGAATGTGGTTTTTTAAGAGACGACTTAAAAATGAAAGAAATTGGGCTTTAAAATGAATATAGTTAATGGTAAAAACTTGGATTTGAAGTGAATACTCAAATGAGCTTATGGTAACCTTTGAATGACCTTGAATGCCTTTAATTTGAGAAATGGAATTGGACAAGTGAACAAAAATGGGAATTTGGGGATACGGATGATAGACCTTGAATTTATTTGAATCGTGAATGAATGTGATTTAAAATGGTTATTGATAATGAAATGAACACTCGAACATGGATCATAACACCATAATAGATTCCACACAATCCCAAATTATTGTTCCATAAACCAAATGGATCCAAACCAATCTTTAATACACCAGACCTCAATTGGTAGAGTGCCTTCAAACCAAATCATGAACAAGAATTCCAAATTCCCCTTGAGATATTCAATGATGAGAACACAACTTGAGACGTTAAGAAGAGCCAACACTCTTATTTCAAGCAAATCTGCTTGAACACCTCAGTAATGGGTTAGATACACCCGTGAATATTCTCCACAAGTTCAATCCATAATGGATACGGATAAGGTATGAAACCCTAATTTTATATGGCCTTGATCACATGCCATAGGAGCCAATGCAATGCGTGATTGAATGCTATGACCTAATGAGAAATGCGGATGAATGCTAAGCAATAAGCCAGTAAAAGGAATAAATATGAGGGCAAATTTTGAGGTATTACACTAATCAACGCAAGGAAACTTAATAGACAAGTTCTTGAGGATTTAAAAAGGATAACACTAAACACCCCTACCATAAAAGGGGGTTGGGGGCGAAAAAAAAAAAAACTTTTACCTTTCTTCTCCTTAATACAAACCTCAAAATCCTCTTCAAGGAGGATAATAAAAAAACAAAACCTTCTTCCTCCTTCCGGATAAAAACCATTTTTGCTCCAAAAAAAAAAAGAAAAAAACCTTTCATTCTTTCTTCTGTAAAAAAATACTTCACCTTCTCCTTTCTCATAACAACATAAACCACAACAGAAAACCTCACCTTCAAAAAACATCATCAGACAAAAATCGACCCTCACAGATCCGAACTGCAAACTGAAAACGAAGCCAACTCGCGATTTCGATACTTCGCAACCACCGTTTCCCAAAACCACACCGCCGGAAACACGAATCCGCCGATACCAAAATCGTCGTGAATCCTTCCACCGCAAACCACACCGACGCGAAAACAAACACCTCACTCTCCATGAAATCCGCCGCGAGTGAGAGACGAAAAACCGAGTGAGAGAGCGAGCGATCGAGAAAAAGGCCGAGAGAGATGAGAGCAAGAGTGACGCGAATCTCACTGTTCACAGAGGGTGGATTTTCTGAACCAATTTGTTTTCCTCCTACCCGATCGTGTTTCCGTTTATTTATTTAACTTCTTATTTTTTATTTTCTTTTTCTTTTTCTTTTTCGTTTATGACGTGCATGTCTTGTTGCCTTTTTCTTTTTTGTTTTGTTTTCCTAACATTAATACTAATGGATTTCAAATTTGATTTCCTTTTTATTTGATTTATTTATTTTTTGTTAAAAACCATTTTATGTTTTTTCTCTTATATTACTTGTTTTGGGTTCATCTGCATTTATCCTAGCCCATGATAACTTTCTATTGTACACATTTACTGAAAACCAATGCATGCACCCTCATTTCAAGAGAAAGAACTGTTTGGTTATTGTTAATGGGCTCGAAGTCCATGATCCGAGTTTCGTTTTGGCACCCATGTTATTCGACGCCACCCCTTTTCCATGTTTCTTATGTATTTTTTTTGGTTTATTACTGTTCTATTTGGTTTAGTCCTTTTTTATAGTTTTATTTCAAGAAATTTATTAGTTTTTATTATTTCCACCGAAAAATTATTATTAAAAATATGGCAAGAATCATTTAGTAAAATCACTTGGTTATTTCTTGTTGGTCTAGTTTTTCTCTTTTTATTATTTGTTATTTTTATGCTTGGACCGTAATTTGTTAGGTCCATTTTTGGGCCGATGAAATGACAAAAGGTCACAATAAATTGTTTCCGATAAATCGTGACCAATATGAGGCCATTTATTTTTTATAAGCTTAATTTATTTTATATTTATTTTATTAAGTCTATTTAATTTATTTATTTAATTTTTTACACTTTTGTACAATATTAAGTTCTAACGGTTCTGAATATTTAATACACTACACACACGCTTCCTCTTGGGCAAATTACAACGATACCCTTTATTTAATCGCAATCCCGTGTAATTTATTTTGTACCCCTCTCCCGATTATTTTTGTACACAATTTATCTTTCTGCCTTTATGTTACAATTCGTATTGCTAGGAATACCCATAGGAACTAGAAATCGATTCACATACTCAATTAAACAACTCACACGTCTACATTTTGCACACACGTAAGTCGGTCACCTATGTGATCGCTATCTGCACGACTGTACGCGTCTTAATTAATTAACGAGGAACTGAATTTCAGAATCTAGCATTCCATGGGTTCTTTAATGAACCACTCTTGAGGCTAGCCTTCGAATTGTGTTTCATTTACTCCTTCATTATAAAAAAACATTAAACCCTAATTCATCCAAAACAATCGCAAAAACGTCTAAATCATAAATTAAAATCGTGAAAGAACTAAACTCAGGAATCTAGCATTCCTCGGGTTTTTGAATCGAATTACTTTTGGGGCTAGCCTTCGAGTTGTAATTCATTCGCCCTTTCATTTTCAAAACATCTAAATCTCAAATTAAAATCACAAAAGAACTAAACTCAGGAATCTAGCATTCCTCGGGTTTTTGAATTGAATTACTCTTGAGGCTAGCCCTCGAGTTGTACTTCGTTCACCATTTCGCATTAAAAGAATACAACTTGAAACTCACCAACAAATGCAAATCATTTTTTATAATTAATCAACGAATAGCTAAACTCTGGAGTCAATCACTCCACAGGTTCTTGAATGAAATCACTCCTAGGCTAGCCCCACACGTTGTGGTCCATTCGCCCTTTCGTTTAAAACACCTTAACAAGGGTCAAACATATTTTCTCTAAGCGAACATTGTTTAAATCTTTCTATCTCGCAAACATGCTAGCGCTTCAGCCTCTGCCGCGAGTAAAAGCCAATGCTTAGCAGATTAGAAAGCGTTTTAAACAATCGTTCAATAAAAAACACAAATCGTAGTTGCACGAACTACGAAGATCTGACTTTCCCATTGCACAAGGGAATACGTAGGCACATGGATTTTAATCTTTCGCGAGCACAATAATAAAAGTTTTTTAATCTTTTTCTCCGTCATCTTCATAATAATAATAATAATAAACTTTAATTTCCCTCAGAACAAACATCTTAACAAATATATAGAAGACAAAGACTTAAATCAACATTTAATCGCATAGTTAGACTAAGAGGTTCCCGTAGAGTAAAACGGACGTGAGGGGGGCTAATACCTTCCCCTTGCGTAACTGACTCCCGAACTTAGAATTTGGTTTCATTGACCATTTCTAATCCTTTATTAGGTTGTATCTATATCTCCCATTTCTCTCGTAGAATAAATAGAATTAGGTGGCGACTCTGTTGTTTCTTTCCGCGTCCCATCGCGAGGATCGTATTTTTTTCGAGGTACGACACTTTATATCATCCATTATCATGTTTATGTTTATGTCATTATTTCTTGTGGTTTTCTTCTTGTCCATATGGACACCAAAAACATTAATAAAGGCCTAAATACTTTAAAAGACTTATTCTTAATTGTGGACTATGGTTATTATCCCTTGCTTTGGCGGATTTTTACATTTGGACCTATGGACTCAGTACTAGGATTTTATCCCCTTGCTTGATTATGGAGTGGTTATGCTAGCCTTTATTTGTCTCATCATTTGCTCAAGAGGATGTAATTCTAAGTTACTTTTGTTTTGAGGTATTTTTAAGTGGTTAGGTCTCTTCTACCTTAGCTCTTTTCTTTCATTTTTAGGACAATCTCTTCATCTCCCCCCATTCTTTAATTTTCAAAAATCTTCTCCCTTTTTCAAAGGATTTTTCTTTTTAAAACCTTCACCACTTTCATAATTAAAACCTTGACCTTGTTCAAGTTATTTTTAACTTTTTATTTCATTTCTTAATAAATGCTAATGAACTTAAGCATATTGACCATTTTCAAAAGACCTTAAAAATACAAAAACTCATTCACTCCTTTTTTGTGCCTTTGTGCACTTTTTATTTTAACTCTTTTCATATGGTTAGACATGATTCATCATTTATAACTGAATTATTTGCTAATGGGTGACGACTTGTCTTTACATTCTTAAAATCAATCAAAACCTACAAAAAAAAATTGTTCTTTTTACCATGAAAAAAAGGTTTTGATCTTACTTTGGAGTTTGTGGCTACGTATACATGAGGTGGTAAACCTCTCCAAACATAAAACTATTAAAATCAATTCTTTTTCTCACCCCTCACTCTCATTTAACAAACCATTTTCAAACCAAAAAGCGTAAATATTTTAAAGGGCTCCCGTGGAGTACCACAGACGTTTTGGATGCTAACACCTTCCTATTTCATAACCAACCCCCTTACCAATTCTTTGTTTGTTTCTTTTAGATTTTGATTTTAGATTCATTTTTTAGAATTTATTCGCTCTTTTTCCCATTTTCCTTTTGGAATAAAATAAAAGCACGGTAGTGACTCTGTTTTTCTTGAGTTAAGTTAATAAATATCTTACAGTCACAATTTTTAGCGTTACACTATGCGCTGCGAAGTACCCCAGGTTCTCGAAGTAATTGGGGATGAAGAAATTCTCTAGGTGAGAGACGGATAATGCAATCTTTAGGGGAACTGCCTCTCCAGAAACTTCTTCCACTTTTTTGGCTTCCTCGTGTCGAGAAGCTCCATCCTTTACGTACATATTCAGGTGCCCTTCCTTGATGAGTATCTCGATGGCATCTTTAAGGTGAATACAGTCATCGGTGACATGCCAGTGGCTGCGATGGAACCAAAAATATTTTCTTTTGTCGGTCTTGTTCTTGGAGGCTGTTGGCTTTGGGAAGTGGAATCCTCCTTGTTTGAACTCTGTGTTGATATATTCAAAGATGATCTTCTCACAAGGAGTTGTTAGTAGCGTGTATTCGGTGAAGCGGCTAACACGCCCTTTGTTGTTACGCGTGCGGTCGTCTTTCCGTTTCTCGCATCTGGGAACCTCAGTATCGTCTTTTTGCTCCGGGACCCTTGAATTCTCTTGGTTCTTGGAATCTATGGTCTTATAAGCGGCCTCCTTCTCCTTGTACTTAATGTAGGTATGCGCTTTGTGAAGAAGTTTTGCGAGGGAGCGAGGGGTTTCAATCCCCACCGCCATGTAGAATTCGCTATTGGGGCACAAGCTTTTCTCAAGGAGGTACGCCTTTATGCAGTCAATGGTGTGGCTCTCCACGGCCTCTTTGTTGAGCTTGTCAATATAGTCGCACAGAGGATCTTCCTTGCCTTGGACAATTCCCTCAAGCTTAGCCTCAAATTTGGAGTGTCGTCTGGACACAGTGAATTGCCTCGTAAGCTGATTCTTCAGGTTTCTCCAAGACGTCATGGAGCCGGGGGGAGATGTTTGTACCAAGTCATAGCCCCTTTCCTTAAAGTGATGGGGAAAAGTCTACATTTGATGGCTCCCCCTACGTTGTGGTAGTGGACCATAACCTCTATGTTTCTATGTGATCATCAGGGTCAGTAGTCCCGTCGTACATAACCAAGGGAGGAGGTTTCTCTAGTTCACATGGAATGCGTGTGTCCATGATCTCACAACACAAGGGACCACAATTATCGTTGTTGTCCGACATGAGTTAAGGTGATCTGCTACAGCCAGGGCTTCTGCTATGCCTAGCAGAATGCTTTGGACGGTCTTCGTATCTGGATCTTTTGGGGCTTTTACCCTTCCTCTTGTCTGGAGAATGATGGTCTTTTCGAGGAGGAGAACGACTGTGTCTCTTTTTCTTCTTTGGGCGTGATTTTTATGGCTCTTGTCTATCCTTTCGAGGGGAGAGGTTCATGGCATTGTCCTTCTTGTGTCTCCGAGGAGGAGATCGTAACTGAGGAGAAGGGCTGCGGGTACACCTTCGATGACGTTCCCGCTTGGGGTAAGGAGAACGATGATCGCCTTCCAGCATCTGTAACTGCTTATTTTGTTGGAAGAGGGCTAAATTGGCATTCTTGAGGGCAGTGATGAGAGCGGTGGTGTTGGCATCAGCGTCTTGAGGGATGGTAATTGGCTCGAACATGTGATCCACCTGAGGAACATGGGTAGGATTCAGATTGTTGGAATACAGGGAGTTAGGTCGTCCATCCAAGTTATTTATTTTTGTGGGCAATGGTTCAACAATGAGAAAGGTTATCACCATCACTGATGAGGATGGTGACAAGGTTGTTAGTGATGTCGTTGAGCTGAGTAGCCATGAAGATGAAAAGAGTTTGAAATCCTTGATCTAGGGTTGAAAATATGGGATGTTGTTTCAAGAAAGATGGGGGAGTAGAGTTCCCACAGATGGCACCATTGTACATAAATATTCTGGACAAATCCTTGTGGCCTTCAGCTTGGGCAGTAACAACAGTTGTAGGAGAGGTGGTGGGGTACCTGCAAGGTACTCTGACGCTCAAGTAAGTTTCAATGGGAGGATGAAAACAAGACAAAAACGTTAGAAAAGTGTAGAGTTAGGTAATATAGAATTGAATACCCGACCCTCTAAGGGAGGAGGGTATTTATAAGGGCATGTGACCGAGATCACATAAAAAACTTGAAGTGAAAAGAGCCAAAACCCTTGGATCAGGTAATGTGTTTAAAACCTCTGAATCCTCTCATAACCCTAGGACCGAGAAATAAATACTTGAAACTCATAAGATCATATAAAAAAGAATTTGAGGTCTCTGATTCAAACTAGACCTCCCAATTTTAGGGTTCAATAAGAACCAGAAAAGAATAATTTTATGATGCCGATCAAGATACTGAGTCCAAGGAAGAAGACTCTTCCATGAATCATCAAGCTTCTACAGAGTCGGAGTCTAGGAGTACTGCAAAAGATGTTGAGACATTTTCTAATAAGGACAATAGGATTCATGAAGCTATCAATGTTGATGAATTGCCCTCAGATGATAATGTCATTGTGAAGAGCCTTAATCCTATTATTGCAAAGAGACTTAAACATAGACGATAGAAGGTCTTAACCATTGAGACAATCTCAAGGAAGACTGCAACGGTTGGGCCTTCTAAGGCAAGGAGTAAATTTGAGATTCTGACAAAGAAAAGGAAAACTACATCTGAGCCTGAGAGTGATGTTGAAGAAGATGTTCATGACATCATCCCTGTTCAAAAATCTAAAAGGAAGTATGGCACTATTCCTAAGGCACCTCTAGACAATGTGTTCTTTCTCTCTGTTGAAAATGCTGCAAAACGGCAGTATATCTATCACAGAAGGATTACTCTAAAAAGAGATTTGGGAAAAAATACCCTGGAATGTAAGGATGTTATGAAGCTGATAGAAGATGATGGTCTATGAAGTTTCTTTCTAATTTTGATCCTTGCTACAATAAGTATGTCAAGGATTTCATTGTGAACATCCATGAGGATTGTGACAATGAGATAAGTGAAGATTACATAAACGTTTATGTTAGAGGGAAGCTGGTGAATTTTTCTCCTACTATCATAAGAATTTTTTTCTCCTATTATTGAAAGATTAAATTCCTAAATACCCTAACTGGGGATAAAAAAGACGGACATTCCCCTGAGAGACTTATCCGACCTAGTGTCAATTCTTCGGAGGATATTAGGTTTGTGAGAAATCTGTCTGGGACTTTGTAGAGCTGGAAGGACAAGAGGCTACTTAGAATATTATGTTAGAATATATCCGTAAAGATTACACTGTGGGGATGAACCGTCAAAGATTCGTTGGATTCCTACCTCCGATTGTCCTTAGTAAATGCTATTATTGTATTTTATGCATTTCTGGTAAACATCAATCATATTCAAAAGCATATATACATTCAAACATAATCAACATACGTTTTCGCCTAAGTAAAAAGGGAAAAGTAAACCTGAATTCAGAGATAAAGTTGTATCAATTTTGAAAGTGTATACTCATTCAAAGTAACCAATGGATTTAGAACTTCTGAGATTCTTCCCCGAGTAATTTCCTAGGAATTCTCATGACTGAATCCGAAGACATGATACTGACACCACCTGATATTATTGGCACAAATAATTAATTTCCACAATGGCTTCTGCTGAAAATCTAGTATCAAGGAAATATGATGAGAGAAATGTGTTTTCAGAGTGCGGTGGATCGTGTATGCCCTGGGCAATAGTTAAAGATCTTGCAACTGAATTTGATCTGATTAGATTTAAAAATATAGCGTTGCTCCTAGCTGAGGATGATTTGTCCCAGAATGGAAGTATCTGAAAGGAGATACCTTAAGAGAAATAAACAAAATGCCCTATAATAATATGCCTCTGGCATTATGAATTCGGTAATGTTACTTCTAGAAATTCAGATGAGGAGACCTTCCCTTGGCTATTTAAGCATTGTTGAATCTTGACCTGACTGCCCCAGATGAATTGGACAATAACATGGCATGCCCCCTTGATTGGAAGATAATGACTATGCCCATTGTATACATTTTTGATCCAGGAAGCAACTTTGTCTGTCGGGAGGACTTTGGTTTATTGAATGTTCATCATGTAAGTTTTTCTGCGATCAAACACTTAGTTATATGCAAACAATGATATTCAAAATGCAACGCTTATGTCTGTCTTGAAGTTTTAAAAAACAATTATTTTAGCAAAACAATGTTTGTAAAAACTATGATATTAACTCAAGATTTATAATAAGCCCTAAAGGAGTCAGGATACCTTTTTGTAGCAGTACACTTTCGAACTAACCATGTTTCAGTTAGGACTTTGAAAGGTTGTAACGTGGCCTGGTTCACGGTTTAAGAAACAAATGATAAAGGCTCAAATTTTATTTGTACCCAACCCATTATCCGTGATGTTCTTCAGTCCTATGTTCGGTTAACTTATGCATTGAAGCTCCCAAAAGAGTTTGGAATTGTAATACTGACATTTACGATGGTTCATAAACCATAATTTTATTTGAAAAGTCAGTTATATTTATTTTGTTGAGGATTTATAGTGACCTCTTTTTCTTTTGTCCTTGTTATCCCTTCTTTTTGCCTGAACTATTTATTTCAAGATTACAATCAGCGGGATGTCTCAATTTTTAATAAGTCTCCTTCATAGGTTTTGACTTAGTGAGCTTTTCTTTTGCTAGATATTGGTTGTCGGACTTAACGATTATAAGAAACCTTCATTAGTTGTATACAAAAGGACAATTGGCATAATCGAGTTAACCGAAGAACTACCCTGCCCTAGGCTATGATTGAGGGTTTTAATTTGCATGAGAATGAAAACTCATACTTCATAGGCTCAAAATGGTTGACTAGAGATTAACTTCCTTATATCTCCACTGTTTAGGAATTGAAACAATGTCTATACATTGTCAGCATAGTCTGTTCAAATGCATACTGCATAAGATTATGGTATTTTTTTTGCCATCCTCCATTTAAAGGTGTAAACACCCCAAATTTTCCCTCAATCATATCACACCATGGCTTGTGATCTTTCATGTTTGCATTAGCATAAGCATACCATCTCATATTGCATTTTTTGTTTCACTGCATAGTTCAAGTTCATCTGCATCTAGGGTTTGTGATCTGAGCAATCCAAGATTCCATCTGAGCCACCCCAAAGGTCTTAAAGCATTCCAAGAGGGTCCATGTGTGTTCTATCATCATATTGTGTCCCTCAAAGTTCATGGAAATCAAGAGATCACAAGAACTGGCAAGGCATGGAAGCAGAGCTAGGGTTTTCACTTCACAGATGACCAAAATTAGGGTTTTGGTTTCAGAGGCCTCAACTCAAAATTTTTGGGCCATTATTGTTTCTAATGTTCTTAAGATGTTATAAGTATAATGTGTACCAAGTTTGATGAAGAAATTCATTGTGGAAGTCATCTGTTCACTGGGTAACTTCTTGAGCAAGTTAAGTCAAAATCAGGGCATCTGAGGCCCCCAACAATGGAAACAAAGGGGTATTTTCATCAAATTGAAGTTATATGATCTTCATTTGATCTTAGAAGAGGTTGGAAGTTCACAAGATTGAAGAATTTTGAGCCATTTACAAAGTTGCCAAAAATGGAAATGACTTGTAATGGAAACTTTCCATTTTGGGAAAGTTTTTCAACCACCTCTTTTTGATCCAAAAATGCTTCAAATGAAAAATACTCAAACATGAAAGTTGTAGGATGGATCTTCCCATTTTCAAAAAGTACAAGAACTCCTTCTAATTCATTATAGAACTCAAGTTATGATCTTTCAAAGTTGGCAAAAATCCTATAATTTTCAAAAGTGCACCAAAGAGGGATTTTTGCAAAACCACTTGCCAAGGCCTCAAATGACTTCTAAAGTGCCCAAATATTCCATAACATGATCAAACAACATCAAAGACTCAGAATTGGCCCAAGAATTAGGTCATTTCATGCCTTGAAACACAAGAAACATCAAAGAGGGAAAATATGCAAAAACATTGTAAAACCTAGCATCAAGTGTTCCAGCTCATCAGTTTCAATCCAAGGGCTCTCCATAAACTCAACTGAGGCCAGACATGCCCAAATATAGCTCTGACTCGTGCCCATGCTTGAGGTACACCAACCTTGACTTTTTTGCAAAACCTCCCATACCAATCAGCCTGTGCCACAACCACTTCTTTGAGCATTCTCATTGGCTTATACAAACCTTATGGATCACAAAGCACATAACACACAAGCATGAATCATCCCATAGCTCAGATTGCCAAAAATCCCTCAAGAACTTCATCTCTTCGAAACTCTCAAACCACCCAGCCAAACTTCAAAATTCTTTCACCAATCATCTCCATATAACTCATAGATCATTTTCCACCCCTTACACAAGCCTGAAACCCCTTGAAACAAAAACACGATTATGACATGCTCTGATCTGGAACCTTCAAAACAGCCAACAAAAACTTGTTCTAAGCTTTTCAACATCCTCAAGGGACTCAAGGGAGCTGGTTTGCACCAAAGAAGGGGCCAGGAAGCAGCTAACTGAAAAGCTCCAATTCAGGTAACCTCAAGAATATTTTTTCCAGAAATGTATTTTTAAGTTCCTAAATGATTCTTTATGCTTCACTGATCATGCTGAGGTGTTTTGTTTTGAAAATGGTTGAGAAATGAGTATGTATTCATGTTCTGAATTTATTTTGACCTAGAACTATTTTGATTCAATTCTCACTTTTGATGTGTTTTAAATGTTGTTTGTTTGTTGATTTGAGTTCCATGATGTTTTGGGATCATTTCTGGGTAGTTAGTTTGAGTTTTAGTGAGCTATAGAAGAATTTAGGATTTAGGGTCATCGAAGAAGATGACCGGAGCTTAGCTCCGATCACCTGAAAATCATTAGGGTTAGCGTGCCCAGATCAATGTCAGCCCTTGGATGAAGATTAGCTTAGTGCGTGAGTGGTCAGGATTTGTCATTAAACCCTAATTGTGATTAATTAAAATAAATTAAAATTATTTAGCCAGTTTGAATACCAGCCATCAGATTGCGCGCGTTTTGGAGGTTTAAACCAGACCCTTGATTCTGATTACCCTTGGTCAATTTGACTCACGCCCTAGACCCTTGATCATCTCAGCTTTGCATCCTGGCCATCCTTTGGGCATACTTTTTATTTTCTTTTATTTTTATTTCATTTTATTTCCTTTAATTATTAAAAATAGCAAAAATACTTTTAAAAATCTCATTTTTTGCGTTTTCATTTCAAATATTTTTCTAAACTCAGAAAAATTTTTATTTTTAATTTTTGCATTAAAAAAATATTTTTAAATCATTTAAATGTTTTATTTAATTAATTAATTCATTTTAATTAATTAAAAATACATTTGTGTATTTAAAAATCACCAAACAAATCAGAGAGCATTCTAAGACATTTAGAAACATTTACAAACTCACCTTATAAATTTCTTTTTGGTTTTGATCATACTTTGAGATTTTTCAATGAATTAGGGTTCTTAAAAATATCCATTTTCTAACCCTAGCTTCAAAAATTCATAACCTTAAACCTAAGTTGAGTTTGTGAATGATTCTTTTTGCCTTGCTTTGTACATGTCCTCTAGCATCTAAAAACATTTTTTTTATTTTTATCTTGCATTTTCAATTTGTTTGGAATTTTACATTGAAGATCACCCAAAAACCCTAACAAACTTAGAAAATCCATAACTTCTTCTAGGTTTAGTTTCTGACCTCCCCCTTTGGATGGTAACCTATTATAGGTATAGGGTTCCTTTGAGTGCATTTTCAATTTTTTATCTTGTGCATTGCTTCTGTTTTGGTCATGTGCATCTCATACATTCATAAAACCCTAATTTCTCATGTCTACTTGCATTCACCTTTGCATAAGCATCAATACCTGTACTTTCCATGCCATCTCAAGCATTTGTATGTCATATTAGACACCCTAGGACATGTTAGAACATAACTTGATCATTTATTCATCCATTTGGTATGCTTTGCATTCATAACATTTCATGAACATACATGTGTTTTCAAGCTTCTAACTTGCCTTCCTTTGCATCCATCTCTTGTATGATCATACATATGCATCATGTGTGACTTTGAATCATATCATAACTCATTTGCCTTGCATATTCACTTCTGACTTTGATCATAACACCTTTGTTTGTTGCATTTGCATTTCTTTTCTTCCTTTAAGTGTTCAACTAACATTTCAGGGGCTTATGGTAAGTGTTTTAAGGTGTGGATGTGCATCCACATCTAACTTCTCTTTCTCTCTTATTTTTTTACATTATACTTGTGTTTGAAGTGAATTTCATTCACTTGTGCCTCTTCCTTTCTTTTCTTTCTCTTAGGTTTACTTATCCTCTTAAATGAAGTAAGTAACCTAATCCTCATTTCTTCTCTTTTCATCTGCTTCTTCCTTGGTGGCCATCTTGAAGACTTCTCTTGAGCCTGATAAACCATAGGATAACCAAGCATGATAACTTTAGGGTTGTATATAGTCCCCCTTTAGTCTTTCACCTTTGAGTCTTCTTTGAGTCTCTCTTCTCATCTCTTAAACAGAGACTAAACTCTTAAAGTTTTAGGACTTTGAATTAGGGTTATGCCTGCATCCTTCTCTTAGGATGGAGTGTATAACTTTAATCCTAAGTGTTAAACCTTTAATTTGTTTAAACCACTTAATCAATTCATCTTAATAATCACTAAGACTTCATCTTGTAACTTGGGCCTTACATTAGGGTTCTAATTCTTCCTTTATGGCTAAGAAGGACTAAACCTAGTGTTTAATGGACAAGTCCTCCTCAAGTTGTCTTACAAACCATAAAACTTATTTCTTAATCTCATCCTTAATTAAAATCCACTTAATAAAGGTTTGTCATATAATTAATTTAATCCCTAACCATGGATTAAGTTGAGGTATCTTCCTCAGCTTAAGAGTTCTCATCTATTATCCTTCTATTAGGATGGTGTAATGAGCCCACTAATCTGTGATTAGAGATTAAACTCATTACTTAACACTAAAAAAAAACCCAAAAACATCTAAATAATCACAAGTAGGTTAATGATCTTAATCCTACATCATCATGGTAATTAAGTTGAAATGCTTATCTCATACTTAAGTATTCTCATTATCCCTAATCAGGGATGATATAATGAGTTTACAAGCCTTTGATTTAGGCTTAATCTCATCAACTTATGCAAATCACCAAAAACAATAACAAAACTGAAAACACAAAAACAAACAATAATCGTCTCCTTCGGGATTCTTTTCTCATCACACTCACTCACAAGCGGGAACTTGCTTCTTCCATCTAATGCAAGACAATTAGCACTCGAGCCAGACGAGTCATACACTTGAGCATATGCAAGCAAGCAGTTCACAGTCAATTTATCTTTCACTCTCTTTGAGTCGAACTACGGTGTTCTGACTTCCTCATTGCACGCGAGGATAAGTAGGCATAACTTAACAGTTATCGGACAAAAGTCTCTTTGTCATCCCCCCTCTTCCAGCATTCTTTCAAAAGCCTCAGTTCCTGAGCAATTCACCCTTTTTGCACTGACACTTGTAAATTCTTTTACTTAGCTTTTGCACACAGATAGCACAGACACTACCCCTTTTAAACACAATCTTTTAAGCGTGGATCCCGTCGAGTACGACGGATAATCTGGGTGCTAAGACCTTCCTAGGTTGTAACCAAACTCCTTTCTCAGTTTCTTTGGTTCGCAACCGTCTTATCCATCTTTTTCTAGGTTTATGCAGCATTACCTTTCCTTCGAGATAAAAATGCCTAGCTGGCGACTCTATTCATTCATCTTCATTTCATCTTCTCTTTTCGCTGATCGTTCGCGTCTGTACCCTATCAGACCCGGCGTCGTTTCGGGGGAGCGACAGCTTGGCGATTCTGCTAGAGACCCTTATATTGCAACCAGGGCTTCTGGTTCTTTTTGTGGGTTCCTCCTAGCGCTTGTTTGATTTGTGTTTACAGGGGTGTTATGTGCTACTTGTTTTTGTTGTTTATTGCTTTATTTATTGCTTTCTGTACAACTTTATTTACTGCTTTCATTTACAGTTTTATGCATTTTCATATTGTTATTATCATATCATTGGTGCTGGATCTCCTGTCTGCTTTGGTGGGTGGGATTGTTGAGTGATTAAGGTTCCATACCGGGGACCTGAGTGACACATAGGATATAGTGGCTTCATATTATTTCCCATTACATTTCGGTCTGGTGCGGGAATATGAAACACGGTTCAGACATGGGTTTCTTCTTGAGAACTCTGTGCTACGGATTTCCTGTAGTACTAGGGCTATCTGGGAAGCCTGCTAAGCCTGGATGACCTTTTATGACCTTCAACATCTGAGGTGAATTAGAGGAGGATCCTTTATGGTTATTGTAAACACTGTACCTCCGGGTTAGAAGTGTTTACACTTCTCATAACTGATCCAAGTCTGAGGATCCTTGTTCTAGAACAATACATGTGAGGGGGTTGGGATGTTTACAGGTTTGCAGGAACCCTTGGCCTCATCATACCCTTGTTACTAGATTTGTTAAGGTTGTATCATTTTGGACAGTTCTTGTGAAACCCTGGACTTGTGACTCTTTATTTGGGTCCCCCACCTGGTTACTGGTTTTCTAAGCCTCCATCCGTGAAATTCTGTGATCAGGTATGAGATGTCCTAAGAGATGTCCCAACACTTGACAGATTTAACCAAAACTTAAATAGCAAGAAAAATAAACAACACAGAAGTTTGTTAACCCAGTTCAGTGTATAACCACACTTACATCTGGAGGCTACCAAGCCAGGAGGAAATCCACTATAAGTAATATTAATTCAAGACTTAAACCACCCTGTTTAATCTATCACTTAATAACTACCCAATGCAATTTCTACCTAAGACACAACTTAGATAAGAGTACCCTACTCACTCCCCCTCAATCACACAGTGATCAAGTTTACAAGTTTAATAAAATTGAAGACATTCTTCAAACAATACAGCTTGATCTTACTTCACAGTTTCAATCAAGTCACAAATGCACTTTTGCTTAAAAGCTCATAAAGTGGTACAATTAAAAACAACCTGCTATTAAAACAATAAACACCCTATTTGGTCTTCTGGAATTCGTACCAAATTCTGTGAGTTTCTGTTGATTAAATAGGTGTTTGTAATTTGGGCTTTCTGTAGGTTAATCCAGTCCTAAAAGCATGCAGCTTCCACCTTGAATTTAGGGTTTGTTACTTCCTAAATTCTAGGTGATTTTAGTTCTTCTGATTAATCTGAATCTTCATAATAAAACTCCCTACAGATGCGCCTTGTTCTGTTTTTATCCATCCATCATTAATTCCAGATAACTCTCCTTAAATATCTCTGATCAGTTAGTTATTAATTAATTCTGGTAGCAGGTTTGAGATGTCTCAACATCTGTTGGGACATCCTGAAAAACTGAACTTAAGTCATTTACACAATGTCCCAACATCTGATGAGACATCCTAAAATAAGTTCTTATACTCTGTTTGATAATGTCCCAACATTTGATAGGACATTCTGAACTGAATTCAATATTTCTTGTTGGTAAAAAATTTTGCCAATTCTAGACATCTACAAACTCCCCCTTTGGCTAATTTTTGGCTAACATCTTTTCTGGTTTTCAGAGTGCAGCAGAAGTTCTTTTATTAGAGTATAACATTACTTTTCTGTTGATTCATATTTGAGATTACTCCCCCTCAAACATACATGTATCCAGTCTTGTTGCAACAGAAATATTTATCAAAACACACTGATTCAGTTCAGAAACAAACAAACAGATATTTCATTCATAATTAAACAGCAATACATTTTGTTGTTGTTGTTCTCCCCCTTGTTAGACACAAATTTTGGGGCCAAAGACACTAATCCAGAATTACAATGCAGTGCTGTCATTACATTTGCCTCACATACAATGATCACTCAGATTCATCACATTCAGTTTCTTCATCTTCCTCAGTTTCTTCATCAGAAGCAGCTTTCTGATCACCTTCACTTTCCAGCCTTTGGATGATTTCTTCTAGTTTCAGCTTCCTTGCTTCAAGTTCTTTGCAAGTGCTCTTTAGTTCAGCAATCAATGCCGCCTTGGAGATTGGAGTCTTGGCAGTTGAAGGACCTGCAGATGTCCCAGAGGGTGCTTCAACATCTGCTGCTTGATGACTGAGGAACAGTTTGTAGTGAAATGCCAGAGGGCTTTCTCTTTTGCAGACTGTGTCCTTCTCAGTGAGGATTCCAGGGTATTGACTTAGCACTATACCACACAACAAGGAGGGAAAAGCTATTGGCAGCTTTGTTGCAGAAGAGCTAGCATGCTTCAAGGTCTGATCAAATATGTAGGCACCATAATCCAGCTTAGTCTGAGTCCCCACAACATAAATAAATCTGCCCAAGCCAGTGGATATTGAAGATGTGTGATTGGTAGGCACCCAGTTTGCTGTACCAATCCTGTTCAGCATGGCATATTTTCTTGTCAGCATGCTCACTGAGAGCTTTCCTTTAACTGGCCATGCCTTGACCTGGTTTGCAGTGATAACCTTGCAGACTTGGTTATCAGTCTTTCCTAGCTCATTTGGTCCATCTGTTTCTCTTCCAAGGTATTGGTTGATGATCTGAGGAGAGAACTCTACATACCTACCTCTAACAAAGACTTTTCTAAATTCAGAAGACTTACCATTGGCACAATCTTCCTGAAGATTGACAATGAATTCTTTGACAAGAAGTTCATAGCAGGGAGAGAGATTGGAGACTGTTTTGAAGAGGCCTGCAGCAGAGATGAGATCAATCAGTTCAGTGCACTCAAGTGCATTACTGCTCAGCTCTCTTTCAAGGGCAACCCTTCTTTGGTACACAAACTTCCATCTGTTAACACTAGAGACATGATGGAATGAGATATTGTCCAAAGGAGCTTCTGGAACAGCAGTTGAAGCCCTAGAGGGTGCTGTTTTCTTCTTTGGAGGAGATGTTGGGACATCTGTTTCAACATCTGAGTCTGGAGGAGTGACAGCTTTCCTCTTCTGGGTTTGGACTTTACTCCATTGTTTTGTTGGACCAAAGATAGCTTTAGCTTTGTCTTTCTTTGGGGTAGCTTTCTTCTTCTCAGGAATTTCAAGATCTTCTTGCATCTTTCCTTTCCTAGATCTGAGCCTTTTGGCTATGCTAGGTCTTACAGAGGCAATGATCTCTGTATCAGAATCCTGCTCTAGGTTCACCACAGGAGGGGATTGAGCAGTCTCCTCTTCAGCTGGATGATCAGCAGAGATATGCTCTTCAGTTGAGGCTTTGGTCTGATCCTCAGATTCTTCTTCATCACTTTCATTTGAGGCCTTTTTCTGGTCCTCAGTTGGTTTAATATCAGCATCAGATGAGGTCTTTTTGTCATCCTCAGATGTTCCAACATCTATTGGGACATCCTGTTGAGCAGGAGTGTCCTTTGCAGCTTGAGTTTGTTCTTCTTGAGGGGCAGGAATGGTGTTCAGAGGAATAGAAATACCACTAACCACTCTCTGTTCAAAAAGGATCTTGTTAACTATCTCCTTGATAGAAGCATCCACATATTCAGAAGATTTTGGAGGCATGTTTGCTGGTGAAGGAATGCCTTTGGATTTGCTGCAGACTTGATCTTTATCTCTTTTTGGAGTTCTTGGCTTCTTAGCATGAGGAACACTTCCTCTTATTTCGTCCAGTGGGGTTGACTCCATGGGTACTACAGAAATAGGGGTTGCATGAACCACGTCTTCTTTGTTGAGAATTTCTTCAGGAATGTTAGGGTTTTGAGACATTGTCAAAGAAGATGGATGAAGAGTTTTAGGGTTGATGATTTCTGAAGAACAGCTAGATAATATGATTCGCTTTTGATAGTATGATGAGAATATTGATAGCTGATTATAAGCTGTTACTTAATAAGTAGCCGTTACATTGCAAATTATTAGGAATGGAATACACAGGGTTCTTGACCAGACTGGTGTTGCCATCTGGTGCTTATGCCACACAATGTCATATGACATGTTGGCACATCTCCATAACTGCTAATTCTCATATAAGCAGATTCCCAATTTGCCCCTTAAGTTCTCAAATTGTGTAGCATCCAATGCTTTGGTAAAGATATCAGCCAACTGCAGATTTGTAGCTACATGTTCCAATGAAATCACCTTTTCTTCTACAAGATCTCTGATGAAATGATGTTTGATATCAATATGCTTGGTCCTGCTATGTTGGATAGGATTCTTTGATATGTTGATTGCACTTAAGTTGTCACAGTACAATGTCATGACATCCTGTGGGACATTGTACTCAGTGAACATTTGCTTCATCCAAACCAACTGAGAACAACTGCTTCCAGCTGCTATATATTCAGCTTCAGCTGTAGATAAGGATACACAATTTTGTTTCTTACTGAACCAAGAAATCAAATTGTTTCCTAGAAAGAAGCATCCTCCTGAAGTGCTTTTTCTGTCATCAGCACTTCCAGCCCAATCAGCATCACAGAAGCCAGTGAGAATTGGTTTGCATCCATGAAAGTACATTATGCCATAGTCACAAGTACCATTAACATATTTAAGAATTCTCTTGACTTGATTGAGATGACTGACTTTTGGATCAGCTTTATATCTTGCACATACACCTACTGCAAATGCTATGTCTGGTCTGCTAGCAGTCAAGTATAACAAGCTTCCAATCATGCTTTTGTATAAGCTTTGATCTACATTCTCACCCTTTTCATCTTTAGTCAGCTTTAAATGTGTGGGAGCAGGAGTTCTCTTATGAGTAGCATTTTCAATTCCAAATTTCTTGACTATGTTCTTGGTATACTTGCTTTGGGAAATGAACATTGAGTCTTCCATTTGCTTTATTTGCAGACCAAGAAAGTAGGTTAACTCTCCTACTAGGCTCATTTCAAATTCATATTCCATCTGCTTGACAAAATGTTTGACCATCCTGTCAGACATCCCACCAAAGACAATGTCATCAACATATATTTGAGCAATCATGACATTTCCTTCTTCATCTTTAACAAACAAGGTTTTGTCAATTCCACCTTTCCTGTACCCTTGCTTGATAAGAAAAGTAGTCAATCTTTCATACCATGCCCTTGGAGCTTGCTTCAGACCATAAAGAGCCTTCTTTAGTTTGTATACATGATTGGGACAGCTTGGATCAACAAATCCTTTAGGCTGTTCTACATATACTTCTTCATTAAGATAGCCATTTAAAAAGGCACTTTTCACATCCATTTGAAATAGGTTGAACTTTAAGATACAAGCAATTCCCAAAAGTAGTCTGATTGATTCAAGCCTTGCTACTGGTGCAAAGGTTTCATCAAAGTCTACTCCTTCAATTTGAGTGTATCCTTGAGCTACAAGTCTAGCTTTGTTCTTTGTAACAACTCCTTGTTCATTTGACTTGTTCTTATACACCCATTTTGTTCCAATCACATTTATGTCATCAGGTCTAGGAACAAGATTCCACACTTCATTCCTTGTGAATTGACCTAATTCCTCTTGCATAGCACAAATCCAGTATTCATCAGTAAGAGCTTCCTTGATGTTTTTAGGTTCTATTTTAGAAACAAAACAAGAACCTGAAATCACTTCTCTTGATCTAGTGCTCACACCTCTGTTGGGATCACCAATTATCAAATCTTTGGGATGATCCTTCTGTATTCTGATTGAGGGAGGTTTGCTGGATTGTTCTGTCCTTGCATCAGTTTGAGTGAAGTCATAATGATCACTCTTTTCTTCAGCTTCAATCTTGATATCAGCAGATGTTCCAACATCTTCTGGGACATCTGTAGGAGCATCATCAATTATCACATTTATAGATTCCATGATAACCTTGGTTCTAGAATTAAATACTCTATATGCTCTGCTGTTTATAGAGTATCCAAGAAAAATCCCTTCATCACTTTTAGGATCCATTTTTCTTCTTTGCTCCCTATCTGCCAGAATATAACAATTACTTCCAAACACATGGAAGTACTTAACTGTGGGTTTTCTGCCCTTCCAGACTTCATAGATTGTGGACAAAGTTCCTTTTCTTAGAGTAACTCTGTTGTGAATGTAACAAGCTGTGTTCATAGCTTCAGCCCAGAAGTACAAAGGTAACTTTTTAGCATGGATCATAGCTCTTGCTGATTCTTGAATAGTTCTATTCTTCCTCTCAACAATCCTATTCTGTTGAGGAGTAATTGGTGAAGAATATTCATGATTGATTCCTTCTGAAGAACAGAAATCTAAGAACTTTTGGTTCTCAAATTCTTTTCCATGATCACTTCTTATTCTGATCACACAGCTGGCTTTTTCCCTTTGTATTCTTTGGCATAAGTCTTTGAATACATCAAATACATCAGAATTTTCTTTGATAAAATTTATCCATGTATACCTGGAAAAGTCATCAACCACCACATAGACATACCTCTTGCCACCAAGACTTTCAACCTGCATAGGTCCCATAAGATCCATATGCAATAGTTCCAAAACTTTGGAAGTTGTCAGATGTTGGAGCTTTGGATGGGACATCTTGGTTTGCTTGCCTATTTGACATTCACCACATATTTTGCCATCATCAATCTTCAGTTTAGGAATACCTCTTACAACATCCATAGATATTATCTTCTTTATGCCTCTGAAATGAAGATGACCTAGCCTTTGGTGCCATAATTTCACTTCTTCTTCTTTAGCTAAGGAGCAGGTTGAAGTAAGACTGAAGTCTTGAGATTCCCACATGTAACAGTTGTCTTTAGATCTGGCTCCTTTCATGACAACCCCTTGTTCTTTATTAGTAACAATGCATTCAGTTTTAGTAAAGTTTACACTGTACCCTTGATCACATAATTGACTTATGCTGATCAGGTTAGCAGTTAAACCTTTAACTAGCAGCACATCATCTAGTCTTGGAACATCTTGACAGTCCAAGGTCCCAACTCCCTTGATTTCTCCTTTAGCTCCATCTCCAAAGGTTACATACCTGGATGAATGTGACTTTAAGTTTACTAGCAGATTCTTCAATCCAGTCATGTGTCTTGAACATCCACTGTCAAAATACCAGTCTTCTTTAGCTGATACTCTTAGTGATGTATGGGCTATATATGCAGCATTTTTCTTTGACCATTTGAGTTGAGATTTCTTTTGATGCCTCTGCCCTGTGTGATGTTCATTAGTAGATATCCAAGATTGATTGTTGATCTTGTTCTTGGGTATGTAGCTTTGATCAGCCTGAATGCTAGTTTTTGGTCTCCATACCTTCTTGATGACTTCTGTCTTCTGCTTAGGAGGTTGCTGATTTCTTTGATGTCTATGCAGCACTTTCTTGTTAACTTCTATTTTCTGTTTAGAAGGTTGCTGATACATCTGATTTGGATATCCATGCAGCTTATAACAATGAGGTTTGATATGTCCAAATCTTCCACAGTGATGGCATCTCCATCTTTGATACTTCTTCTTCATTTTGTTCTTTCCAGAATGTTGAAACATCTGTTGGAACATTATGTTTGACTTTGTTTTCTTTTCCTGATGTTGAAGCATCTGTTGAGACATCTTGTTTGACTGTATGGATTTTGAAGTAGTTTTGCTAGAGCTGGCTTCATCTTTATGTACTCTGTTAAATCCCAGTCCACTTTTATCCCCTGAATGCTTATTGTTGTTGAGAATAACATCCAGTTCATTTGAGTTGTTGTTCAACATTCTAACAGATTTGGACATGTGTTCCAATTTGGAGTTGAGAAGACTTACTTCACTTTTCAAGGTGTCAATGATCTCTTGATCACTTGCTTTTTCATCTTCTAGTGCCTCATTCAGCTTCTTTAGCTTTATAACCTCACTGCATATTTCAGTACTTCTTTTGTACAGATCTTTGTAGGCTTGCTCAAGTTCTTCAACAGTAAGCTCCCCATCACTGGAATCACTTTCAGATTCACATAGTCCAGCTAAAGCAGTGATATGCTTAGCTGATTCTTCTTCTGAATCACCTCCTGAGTCTTCATCAGACCAGGTCACAGAGAGTCCTTTCTTTTGCCTTTTTAAGTAGGTAGGACATTCATTCCTGATGTGTCCATATCCTTCACATCCATGGCATTTGACTCCTTTTTCTTGACTGGTCTTTTCAGCATAATTTGACCTTCTGTTAGCATCATAAGGTCTCTTGTTCTCAGAAGAGTTTGTGTATCTTCCACTGGGATTGGATTTTCCTTCCATCCCTATGAGAATCTTTTTGAATTGTCTTCCAAGCATATCAATGTTGTCTGATAAGCTTTTACCAGTTTCTGATTCATCATCTTCTTCTTCATCAGTATTTGTCACCAAGGCTATGCTTTTGTTCTTCTTAACATTTGTGTCATTCATTCCCATCTCAAATGTTTGAAGGGAACCAATGAGTTCTTCAACTTTCATAGTGCATATGTCTTGAGCTTCTTCTATTGCTGTGACTTTCATGTCAAATCTTTTTGGCAAAGATCTGAGGATTTTTCTTACAAGTTTTTCATCAGTCATCTTTTCTCCCAAAGCTCCAGAAGTATTAGCTACTTCTAAGATGTTCATGTAGAATTCATGAACTGTCTCATCTTCCTTCATTCTCAAGTTTTCAAACTTGGTGGTGAGAAGTTGAAGTCTTGACATCTTTACCTTTGATGTTCCTTCATGAGTTGTTTTGAGAGTATCCCACACATCTTTGGCTAGCTCACAGTGATGCACAAGTCTAAAGATGTTCCTATCAATGCCATTGAATAGAGCATTTAAGGCCTTGGAGTTGCCTAGTGCTGAATCTTCTTCTTCCTTACTCCATTCTTCTTCAGGTTTCAACACTTTTGATCCATCTTTGGTGTCTTGGATAGGATGTTCCCATCCAATGTTGACTGCTCTCCAGGCCCTGTTGTCAAGTGATCTTAAGAATGCAATCATTCTTGGTTTCCAGTAGTCATAATTAGATCCATCCAGAATAGGTGGTCTATTTACTGATCCTATATCTCTGTCCATGTTTCCAGAATTTGTATTCCCTAGATCTCACCCAGTATAAACAGGCAGGGTGCCTGCTCTGATGCCAATTGAAATTCTGTGATCAGGTATGAGATGTCCTAAGAGATGTCCCAACACTTGACAGATTTAACCAAAACTTAAATAGCAATAAAAATAAACAACACAGAAGTTTGTTAACCCAGTTCAGTGTATAACCACACTTACATCTGGAGGCTACCAAGCCAGGAGGAAATCCACTATAAGTAATATTAATTCTAGACTTAAACCACCCTGTTTAATCTATCACTTAATAACTACCCAATGCAATTTCTACCTAAGACACAACTTAGATAAGAGTACCCTACTCACTCCCCCTCAATCACACAGTGATCAAGTTTACAAGTTTAATAAAATTGAAGACATTCTTCAAACAATACAGCTTGATCTTACTTCACAGTTTCAATCAAGTCACAAATGCACTTTTGCTTAAAAGCTCATAAAGTGGTACAATTAAAAACAACCTGCTATTAAAACAATAAACACCCTATTTGGTCTTCTGGAATTCGTACCCAATTCTGTGAGTTTCTGTTGATTAAATAGGTGTTTGTAATTTGGGCTTTCTGTAGGTTAATCCAGTCCTAAAAGCATGCAGCTTCCACCTTGAATTTAGGGTTTGTTACTTCCTAAATTCTAGGTGATTTTAGTTCTTCTGATTAATCTGAATCTTCATAATAAAACTCCCTACAGATGCGCCTTGTTCTGTTTTTATCCATCCATCATTAATTCCAAATAACTCTCCTTAAATATCTCTGATCAGTTAGTTATTAATTAATTCTGGTAGCAGGTTTGAGATGTCTCAACATCTGTTGGGACATCCTGAAAAACTGAACTTAAGTCATTTACACAATGTCCCATCATCTGATGAGACATCCTGAAATAAGTTCTTATACTCTGTTTGATAATGTCCCAACATTTGATAGGACATTCTGAACTGAATTCAATATTTCTTGTTGGTCAAAAATTCTGCCAATTCTAGACATCTACAATCCGGACTTATGAACACACATGGACCCTATCAAGGCAGATAATAGATCCAACACTTGATCACAAACCCTTTGCATATCATTCTGCATACATCATCTTGCATCATTTAACATTTGTCTATTTGTTTTACAGGGTATCCACATCTTATCTTTGGTTTGGTTTTGACCTGTTCTGCTGCTCAGACTTCTTCAGTTATCTGCACCAGTATCTTCATCAGTTGCCTTCACCAGAATTTATTCTTCAACACTTCCTCCAGTTATCTTCATCAGAGATTCTTCTCCAGCACCTTCATCAGTTTGTTTTCACCAGAGACTCTTCTCCAGTTGTCTTCATCAGAGACTCTTCTTCAGCATCTTCTTTAGTGGCCTTTATCAGCAATTACCTTCAGTCTTCTTCACCAGTATCCATTGTCATCATGGATACTTCCAGGAAGAGCAACATCACATACAATTTCTTTGAGCCCACCCTGACAGGCCTCAGACAGATCTAGTCTCTCATCACTCCTGATCATGTCCCTTTATTTAGGGAACATTATGGAGGCATTATGGACATGATCATGGACCTGGATGCATCCCAGAGGAGCATGATCCACACTTGCTTGCAGTTTTATGACCCTCCTCTCAGATATTTCACATTCCCAGATTTTCAGTTGGGACCTTTGCTGGAAGAGTTCTCCATGTTGTTAGGTGTCCCTATCAGGAGAGGGATTCTATTCAACCTTGAGATGGTTGCTCCCAAGAATGAAGATATAGCTAAGGATTTGCATTTGGAGCCTACCCTATTGATCAGAGCATGACCACCAAGGATGGAATCCCAGGCCTTCACTTGGACTTCTTAATCTCCCAGGCCACCCTGCATGCTGCAGCAGGGAAGTGGGATGCTGTTTGTGCACTCTTAGCCCTCAGCATATATGGAGTTATCTTGTTTGCAGACAAGCCAAAGTTTATAAGCAAGAATGTCATTCACATGTTCTTATTGAGGAACCCAGTCCCTACCTTGCTTGGAGACTTCTACTATTCAGTACACCAAAGGAATGAGAAGCAAAGGGGGAGATTGGTCAGATGCTGTGCACCCCTCTTCTATTGTTGGTTGTTAAGACACTTGCCGAAGTAGGACACTTTCTTGAATCCTCATCAACCAAGGAACTGGGCCAAAAGGATGATTGCCCTTACATCAGAAGACATCAGATGGTGCACTCAGAGCACCAAGGGAAAAGATATCATTACTAGCCGTGGGCAATATCCCAATGTACCCTTGATTGGAGTGAAAGGTTGCATCAACTACAACCCTTTGCTTTTCAAGAGGCAATTAGGGTATGCTTTGGTACACCCCCCAAGAGGGCAAAATTTGACAGAGACCCTCTATTGTGAAATTCAGCACAACTCTGCTATTGTCAGACAGGTAGCCTGGGCCTGGGACAATATTCAGACTAAGGGAACATCTATCCTTGGCAAGTGCAACAACATTGCTTCAGCTCAGTATCTTGATTGGTCTCGTACCAGGGCATAGATCACCCGGATGCCATTCACCTTAGAGGATACACCTGGACCATCAGCAGTGCAGCCTGCAGCCACTGTCAGTTTAGAGGAGTTTGAGAAGTTGAAGGAAAGAAATACTCAGCTCTCTGAAGCCTTGAAGAAGACCCTCTGGGAAAGGAATGACAGCCATCTAGATAATGAAAGGTTAGAGAGGCTCCTGATTTAGCACTTGACCAAAATTGAGAAGACGAATGACTACATAAGAAAGGCTAGAGTAGGGGAGTTAGTAGTGAAGAATGCTTGCAAGGAAGCTAAAACTCAGAAGGCTAGAGCGGAGCATTATCTAAAGGAGAGCTAGGCTAGGTGGATCAGGATCACTGAGGCCCGTGCATAGGAGGATCAGAGAGCTCAAGCTAAGATAGAGCAGTTGGAGGCTAGTGAGAAGAAGCATCAGGCAACTTTGTTGGCAGCACAGAAGGAGATCTCTGAGTTAAAGCTCCGGGCGGGGTTGAAGAGGTCAAAGGACCAGGATAAACACAAGAAGTTGACCAGTGCCATTGCCACCAGGAACCTCCTCATCAGGACCATTACAGAGCACCCAGTAGGTCTAGTGACTAAGGCTCTCCTGAAGGAAGTCAGAGAGGATGACTTTGGACTGGATGTTTGATTTCTTTGTATTTGTACCTCCTTTTGTTTGTACTTTTGATTTTGTTGTTGTATTTTAACCCACCATGGGAACTTTTGTTGTAATCAAACTATGTATCTTCACATTTTTGTAATATATGGTTTGTATTATTTCATGGGCTTTTACCTCTCTGTAACATCATCATTTCCCCGAGGTCTAGAAAGGTCAAAACCAAAGAACCAAACCGGATACCCTTTGAAGACAAATAGGCATCCTGCATTGCATACTAACCTATTTTCTTTCTTTTGTAGGTTTTTGTTTTTGTTGTTGTTGTTTCTCACTTTGTTGTGATTTCAGAAAACATTTCTTGCAGAAGAGTGTTCCCCGTCAATAGAGTGCACCGGTATCCGACAAGAAACAACCTTCCGGGATTACAAATGGATCTGGTTCAACAAGATTTGACTGATGTAAGGACCCAAATGGCCAATGAAAGAACAGAGATGAGGGCCCAAATGAATCAATTTATGGCAGTGATGATTGGACTGGCTCAGAGCCAGGAGAGACTGAGAGAGTTAGTCAAGCGGCAAACTCCCGAGGAAAACCATCCAGGTACAGGGGGTACTGGTAACAACGATTACGTACAGCCTCGTACTGATCCACCAGAGTTTGGACCTCATCTGTACCCAGACATCAACGCTATAAGAAACACCCAAGGTAACACTGGAGGGAGGGCCTTGCAGGAAGACCCTCAGGAAGAACAATTTATTGTGGTTGGGGCTGGAGACGAAGTTTACGACCGTCGGTTGGATGACATTGCAGAGAAGCTAAGGTCTCTTGAATCCCAAAACTCTTTGGGTTTTGATGTCATGGACATGGGATTAGTGGAGGGGGTGAGAATTCCTCATAAGTTCAAACCTCCCTATTTTGAAAGATACAATGGCACATCCTGCCCACGTACCCATCTTCAGTCTTTCCTGGGGAGATTGAAAACCTACACCATGGATGAGAAACTGTGGATGTTTTACTTCGAGGATAGCTTGACAGGGGCATCCCGGGAATGGTACTCCCATTTGACCAGAGCCACAGTAAGGAATTGGAAAGACTTAGCATAAGCTTTCATCCGTCAATATCAGTATAATCTGGACATGGCTCCAAACAGAACCCTTTTGATGGGAATGTCACAGTCTTCTCGTGAAAGCTTTAGAGAGTATGCCCAAAGGTGGAGGTAACTAGCTGCTTCTGTTCAACCCCCGATGTCAGAAAGGGAGATGGCAGACATGTTCATGAATACTCTCCAAGGAACCTATATTGACAGATTGACTGCATTTTCTTCTACCAGCTTTGCAGATGTGGTAATAGCTGGGGAAAGTATTAAGAGCTTACTGAAGATGGGAAAGATCTCCGACAACGGTGCCAATTCAAGCAGTGCAAGGAAGCCGTTTGCTGGGCCCCATAGATTTGGTGAAACAAATTCTGTACATGTGGGAAGAGGAAGACCCCAATATCCGCCCAGATCAGTTGCTGCCGTCACTATTCCTACTCCACCTCCTCAATATACTCAACAACCACGTCACTTTCCTAAACAACCACAGTTTCCTCAACAAAGGTCATACAACAACAATAACAGCAATCAATAACAACGCCCTTTTCAACAGTGGCCATCTCAGATCAACAGGGTGATTGACCCTATTCCAATGCCATATGCCACATTGCTGCCACAACTCCTAAAGCTCAATCTTGTTGAGTTGAGGACATTGGCTCCACCTGATCCTCAGAACCTTCCGAGAAATTATGATGTCAACGCTAGGTGTGCTTTTCATTCTGATGCACCTGGTCACTCCATGGAAAAATGCAGGGCTCTGCATATGAAGGTCCAGGATCTGGTAGATTCAAAGGCCCTGAACTTTGCACCACCTCCCAATGTCATGAAAAATCCTATGCCAAGCTACAGTGGGCCAAGGATTAATGCTATAGAGGAAGGTTCACCCATGATTTCAATTGAAGATACTGCAAGTATTCAGACACCTTTGGCAGAGGTTAAATCTCAGCTTTTGAACTGCCAAGTGTTTCCAGGATGTGAAGCCTGTTGTGAATCTTGCAAGGTTTCCGTGAACGGGTGCGCAAGTTTGAGGAATGGCATCAATGGCTTGATTAAAGAAGGCATTCTACAAATAACCACAACAGCTTCTACAACACCAGCAACTCATTTTTCTAGTGATTCTTCTACAACTGCAACAACAATTGTTCCCACTGACTCGTCTACAACTACAACGACCACCTCTTCCATCACTTCAACAAACAAAAGTTCCATTTCATCTCCTTCTACAACTTCAGTAACCACCAACAACGACGTCTCCACAGTTACTATTTATTATGACCCTACAACGGTCCCAAACTCCAGCAACTTTCAACAACAATCTCAGCAACAGTTTCAACAACAAACAAGCTTCAATTCATCACCACCAACATCCAACAGGGGTCCTGTCACCATTTTCTATGATCCACAGAAAATAACGGTTCCGACCTCTGCTGTAGTAAGCCCAGTCACCATTATGGTGCCAGGGCCAATTCCATATGATAAAGATAATGTTGTACCATGGCATTATAGTGCTGACCTTTACTACAACGGAGAAAAAGTCTTTCTTGATTCTTTAGTTCCTATTCCCCAAGTGGATAATGTCGGGGGAGGCAGAGGCTTCACCCGAAGCGGACGCCTCTTCGCGTCACAAGCACCAAGAACTAGTACTGAGGCGGAAGCTGCTGCCAAAGCCAAAGGAAAAAGTGTGATACCTGAAGAATCTGCATCAAAAGAGACTCATAAATCCTCCTTTGACCAGGATGTGGATGAATTTATGAGGATAATTAAAAGAAGTGACTACAAAGTTGTGGATCAGCTCCACCAGACTCCATCTAAGATCTCCATCTTATCCATGCTGTTATGTTCCGAAGCTCATCGGGATGCACTACTCAAAGTCTTGCACGCTGCCTACGTGCCAGAGGAGATCACAATGAATCAGCTTGAAACAGTGGTGTCTAATGTCAATACTAGCCATGGGCTAGGTTTCACCAATGCTGATTTGACAACAGAAGGACGTCACCACAGTTGAAGGAAGACCTCTAATAATGTACCTAGCAGTATTAGAAGGATCAATGGGATGTGTGTTGGGCCAGCATGACGAGTCTGGTCGAAAAGAGTATGCAATATACTACCTAAGCAAAAAGTTTACCGACTGTGAACAACGTTATTCACTGCTCGAGAAAACTTGTTGTGCTTTAGCGTGGGCTGCTTGCCGACTAAGACAGTATATGTTGACCCACACCACTTTATTGATCTCAAAAATGGACCCCGTCAAGTACATATTTGAGAAGCCAGCACTTACCGGAAGGGTTGCAAGATGGCAAATGATCTTGACAGAGTATGACATTCAGTACACATCTCAAAAAGCCATCAAGGGCAGTGTACTGTCTGGCTATCTAGCTGAGCAACCCATTGATGATTACCAACCAATGAGATTTGACTTCCCTGATGAAGACATCTAGTACCTAAAAGCAAAAGATCATGAAGAGCCTGTTCACACTGAAGGGCCTGACCCAGAAAAAGAATGGACAATGATGTTTGATGGGGCTGTCAATATGAACGGTCGTGGAGTTGGTGCAGTGATCATTACACCTAAAGGAGTTCACATGCCCTTCTCGACAAAACTCACCTTTTCCTGCACTAACAACGAAGCTGAATACGAAGCTTGTATCATGGGTCTTTAGGAAGCCATAGACCTCAGGATCAAGACATTGAAGGTATTCGGAGATTCAGCTTTGGTAATCAATCAGACCAGTGGAAAATGATACACTCACCAAGAGCATCTGATTCCATACTGTAAACACCCCAAATTTGCCCTCACTCATTCACACCATGGCTTGTAATTCTTTTCATTTGCATAAGTTCAATCATATCATCTCATATTGCATTTTTGCTTCACTGCATTGTTTCAAAGTCATCTGCATCTAGGGTTTGTGATCTAAGCAATCCCTGTGCCATTTGAGTCACTCCAAGGGTCATCAATCATCTCAAGAGGGTCCATATATGTTCAAGCATGCAGAGCCAGGTTTAACTGCACAGATGACCTAAAATTAGGGTTTTGGTTTCAAAGGCCATAACTCCAAATTTTTTGGTCATTCTTGATTCTATGGGTCTCTATATGATATGAGGATCATGCGTATCAATTTTCATGAAGAAATTCAATGGGGAAGGCATCTGATCACAAGATGACTTCTTGAGCAAGTCAGTGCAAAATCAGGGCATCTGAGGCCCCCAATGACCCAACCAAAGGGGTTTCTCCATAATTTTGAATGTGTATGATCTTTATTTGATCATAGAAGATGTTAGAAGTTCACAAAATTGAAGAATTTCAAGCCATTTGCAAAGTTGCCTTTTTGGGAAAGTGACTTATAATGTAAACTTGCCATTTTGGGAAAGTTTTTCAACCTCCTCTTTTTGATTCCAAAATGCTTCAAATGAAAAATCTTTGGTCATGAAAGTTGTAGATTGGATCCTCCCATTTTTAAAAAGTACAAGAACTCATTCTAATTCATTTTGGATCAAAAGTTATGGCCTTGCAAAGTTGGACAAAATCATTCATTTTTCACTTTTGTGCCAAAGGAGGAAAGTTGCAAAACCTCATGCCAAAGCCAAATGTGACTTCAAACCAGCTTCTAATCATCACACAAACATAATTCATGGCTCATAATTCAGATTTGCCCAAGAATTTCTCACTTTCATGCCTTGGATTACAAGTTACATAAGGCATTTTCTCATGAAAGCTTCAAAATTGAATCTTTGCAAAAGGAACTTTTTATGCTTGAATTGAACACTAATTGATTTCAAATAATTCTAGCAACTTCATATCGTTCATGTTGCTGCATTTTGCCCAAGAAATCACAAGATTCTTTGCCTTGGTTCATAAAAAAACTCAAAGAGGGAAACATGCAAGAACCTTAGAAACTCTTGATCAAGACCATCCAACTCACGAAATCAGATCCAAAGGCCTTCCTTGACTCAAGCTGAGGCAGGACAAGCCCTAAGATCTCCTCTGACCCGAGCCATACCCATAGTACACAAGATCTTGACTTTTTTGCATTTTTGCCCATGCCAATCACACTGTGCTACCACCAACTCTCTTCCCAATCAGAGCCTCATATGTGGACCTCAAGCCTTCCAAAACACACCACACACAAGCCTGTAATCTCCAAGAAGCCAGGATTCACAAAATTGTCAAAAACCTTCATCTCTTCGAAACTTCTTCCTCAGCAATCAAAACTCCAAAATCTCTTCACCAACAAATCACATATCACTCACTGAACAAGAATCAACCCTCAAAGCAGCCAAAAACATCACATACTCAACCCTCCATTTCTGCTACACCAGAACTGAAGCATTCAAACCAGCCATTATTAAAGCCTTCTAAGCTTCATTTCATCATCAGGGTGTTCAAAGAAGTGGGTTTGCACAAAGGGAGAGTCCAGAAAGCTCAGAATCAGAGAGTCCTCATCTCAGGTAACATGAAGAACTTTTTTTCCAGAAGCTAGTTTTTAAGTTCTTTTATGATTTTGTATGCTCCCCTGATCATGGGGATGTGTTTATTTTTGAAAATGGTGAAGAAACCACCATGTATGAAGTCTCTGAACTTTTGCCCGTGTTTCATATTTTTCTTCGATTCATGCTTATGAAGTGAAATAAATGAATTTTAGTTGGGGGTTTAGGTTTAGAAGGGTTAGAGGATCATTTTTGTGAAAGAAATTTGAAGTTTGGTGGCCTGTAGAAGAAGCTAGGGTTTTGTGTTTGTCGGAGAAGACGACCGGAACACTGTTCCGGTCGCCTGAAGGTGATTAAGCCCTAATCCCATTAATTAGGCAAGTTTGAATATTGACCCTTGATCTGACTTTCCCGCGTGTGTATGAATGGTCCAGATGGTTCATTAAAACCCTAATCAGTCATTAATTAGTTTAATTTAGGATTAATTAAATATTTAATTAAGTTTAGAGAAGTTTGAACCTGGGCCGTCCAGATGCGCGCCAGGTCAAACTTCTCAAGCCCAGAATCAATCTGAACCCTCCCTTTGGCATACTTCTCCATTTAATTAATTTTATTTCATTTTATTTGTATTTTATTTGTATTTTATTTCCACGAATTTTTAAAAATAGTAAAATGCATTAAAAAATTCTGAAATTTTTTATCAAATCTTTTATTAATTTTCAGAACCCAAAAATATTTTTATTTTTATTTTTTGCATCAAATATTATTTTTAAATCATTTAAATATTTATTTTTAATTAGTTAATGGAAATTAATTAATTAAAAATGCATTTAGGTATTTAAAAATCACACAAAAATTCACATTGCATTTTAATACATTTAGAAACATTATCAAACTCTTCAAACAAATTTCTTTTTGGTTCTTGACATATTTTGACATTTTTCTTTGGAATTAAAGTCTTTAAAAGTCAATATTTTGGTCTTAACTTAGGAAAATTCATTCTGCCTAACCATGAAGAGTTTGATGATGGTTCTTCTTGCATTGCATCCTTCATATCATGTAGTTTCTAGGGTAAAATTGGTTTGAATTTATCTTTCATTTTCAATTTAATGTGCATTTTTCCTTTTGAAGTGCCTTGAAACCCTAGTTGACTTGAGAAAATCATAACTTCCATTAGGTTAAGATTTAGGTCTCCTCCTTTGGGCAGTGAACTTATGTAGGGTTAGGGATCCTTTGATCCCATTTTCAATTTTTTATCATGTCATTTGCTTCTGATTTTGAATTTTGCATTGCATATTGTATGTAAACCCTAATTCTTGCCTTCATTTGCATCCATTTCTCATATGCTTGCATTCAAGAACTTGCCATGAAATTTTGTGCATCTATATGACATATAAGACATCTTAGGACATATTAGAATCATGTTTGATCATTGCATCTTTCATTTGCCATGTTGTGCATTCATTTCATTACATAAACTTTCATGAACTTTCATGGTTCAAAGCATGCTTCATTTGCATCCTCATCCTTGTATGATCATCCACAACTCTTGACATGTGTTTGCATCACCTCTTAGCATCATTAACATCATGTTTATGCTTCTGACCTTGGTTTGCACCATTGCATTTCATCTCATTCTCACTTCATTTCACTTCTTGTTACTAACTTTTCAGGTGGTAAGTGTTTGAGAAGTGAATTTGCCTTCACTTCTCACAATCTCTTCTCATCTCTCTTATGCATCATTGCTGCATTTTATCTTTGTATTAGAGTGAGCTTGCTCATTCATGTTCATCTCTTACTTTCTTTCTTCAGGCAACTTGTCTTCTTAGGTGAAGCAAGTTGTCTTATTTCTTTCTGCTTCTCCTCCTTTCATCTGTTTCTTTCCTGGTGGCTTTTCTCCTGGAGATCTTTTGCAAGCCTCATAAACCCTAGGAACACCCAAGCATGATCAAAATTAGGGTTTGATTAGTCCCCCATTAGTTTTACCTTTGTGTCATCTTTATGTCTTCTCTTCTCATCCCATAATCAAGGACTAAACCTTAAAGGTTTTAAGGCTTTGTGATTAAGCTTATGCATGCATCCTTCTATTAGGATGGAGTGTATAAATTTAATCCTAAGTGTTAAACCCTTAATGTGTTTAAATCCTTTAATAAATCCACTTAATAATCATGAAGACATCAAGCTTGTAACTTGGGCCTTGCATTAGGGTTCTAATTTTTCCTTAATTGGTTAAGAAGGACTAACCCTAGTGTTAATGGACAAGTCCCCCTCAAGTTGTCTTACAAACCATAAAACCCATTTCTTAACATTATCATTAACTAAAATCCATTTAATAAAGGCTTTGTTTTGTCAAGAGGTTAATCCCTAATCATGGATTAAGTTGAGGAGCCTTTCTCAGCTTAAATGTTCTCATCTATTATCCTTCTATTAGGATAGTGTAATGTGTCCATTAAATCCTTGATTATGGCTTAAACTCATTACTTAACACTAAACAAAAATACCAAAAACATATAAATAAATGAAAGTAGGTTAATGATCTTAATCCTATATCATGGTGATTAAGTGTGAGGTGCTTAAGCTCATTACCCCTAATCATAGGGAGGATGTGATGAGTTTACTAACCCTTGGTTTAGGCTTAAGCTCATTTTCTTATGACAAACACATAAAGCAATAAAAGATTGAAAGCATCAAAAACAAACAATAATCGTCTCCCCCGGGATTCTTTTCTCATCATCTTCACTCACAAACGAGAACTTGCTTCTTCTGTCTAATGCAAGACAGTTTGCACCTGAGCCAGACAGGTCATACACTTGAGCATAGACAAGTAAGCAGTTCACAAGTCAATTTATCTTTTAGTCTCTTTGAGTCAAACTATGGTGTTCTGACTTCCTCATTGCACGAGAGGATACGTAGGCATAACTTAACAGTTATCGAACAAAAAGTCTCTGTATATTCCCTCTCCTTCCAGCATTATTTTTTAGCCTCACTATCTTGAGCATTCCATCCTTGTTCTTACACTGACACTTCTCTTATACACTTCACTTCTCTTTTACATTGACACTTGCATTCTTTCCAGCTTTGATACACAGATTGCACTGACACTACCCCTTTTAAACACAAATCTTTTAAGCATGGATCCCGTCGAGTACGACGGACAATCTGGGTGCTAATACCTTCCTAGGTTGTAACCAACCCCCTTTCTCAGTTTCTCTGGTTCGCGACCGTCTTATCCATATATTTTCTTAGGTTTATGCAGCATTACCTTTCCTTCGGGATAAAAATGCCTAGATGGCGACTCTTTTCTTTTGAGTTCACCCTTGTGTGTTCTCTCTTCTCTTTCGCCGACCGTTCGCGTCTGTACCCCTTCTGACTTAGCCTCATTTGGTGGGAGCGACAGCTTGGCGACTCTGCTGGGGACCCTTATACTATAACCAGGGCTTCTGGTTCTTTTTGTGGGTTCCTCCTAGCGCTTGTTTGATTTGTGTTTACTGGGGTGTTATGTGCTAATTGTGTTTATTTGCTTTATTTATTGCTTTATGTACAGTCTTGTTTATTGCTTTCTTTACAGTTTTATGCATCATACTGTCATACTGTCATTGCTGGATCTGGTTTCTGTTTTTGGTGGGTGGGGCTTCATTTGAGAGTTTAAGGTCCTATACCTGGGACCTGAGTGACACCTAGGCTAGAGTGGTTCATGTTCTTTCCCATTCCATTTCGGTCTGGTGCGGGAATATGAAACACGGTTCAGATGTGGGTTTCTTCTTGAGAACTCTGTGCTACAGATTTCCTGTAGTGCTAGGGCTATCTGGGAAGCCTGCTAAGTCTGGATGACCTTTATTATGACCTTCAGAAGCTAAGGTGAATTAGAGGAGGATCTTTTATGGTTATTGTAAACACTGTACCTCCGGGTTAGAAGTGTTTACACTTCTCATAACTGATCCAAGTCTGAGGATCCTTGTTCTAGAACACTACCTGTGAGGGGGTTGGGCTGTTTACAGGTTTGCAGGTACCCTTGGCCACATCATACCCTGTTTCTGTTTTTTTTAAGAGTACTCCACTTTGGACAGTTCTTGTGATTAACCCTGGACATGTGACTCTTTATTTGAGTCCCCTACCCTGTTTACTGGATTTCTGAACCTTCATCTGGACCTTTGAACATACATGGACTTATATCAAGACAGATAATCAGATCCAGCTCTTGATCACAAACCCTTTCATATCATTTGCATATTCATCATTGCATCATTTAACATTTGCTTATTTATTTTTCAGGGTATCCACATCATATCTGGTTTGGTTTTGACCCTTTCTTTTGCATAGACCTCTGCTTCAGCTATCTTCATCAGTTATCTGCTTCAGCTATCTTCATCATCACCAGCATCAGCCTATCAGTGGCTCATCTCCAGTATCAGTCTTGATCCTCATCAGCACTTATCTTCAGCTCTTCATCAGCACTCATGACTACTCCCAGGAAGAGCAATGTATCCTACCATTTCTTTGAGCCTGTGTTGACTGGCATCAGGCAAGTCCAATCACTTATCACCCCTGACCACATCCCTTTGTTTAGAGAGCATTATGGAGGTATCCTGGATATGGTTATGGACCTTGACCCTTCTCAGAGAAGCATGATCCACACATGCTTGCAGTTTTATGACCCACCATTGAGATGCTTCACATTTCCAGACTTTCAGTTAGGACCTCTGCTGGAAGAGTTTTCTTCATTGATTGGAGTGCCTATCAGGGGTGGAATCCCCTTCAACCCAGAAATGCCAGCTCCCAGCAATGGAGAAGTAGCAAAAGCACTGTACCTGGAGCCTGCCTTGATTGAGCAAAGCATGACAACAAAGGATGGGATCCCTAGTTTGCACTTGGACTTCTTGATTTCTCAGGCCATCCTGAAGGCCTCTTTGGGAGAATGGAGGGCAGTTTGTGCACTGTTAGCCCTCAGCATATATGGGGTTATACTATTTGCAGATGAGCCCAAATTTGTCAGCAAGAATGCCATTTATCTGTTTCTTCTGAGGAACCCAGTACCCACATTGCTGGGAGATTTCTATTACTCCATCCATCAGAGGAATGAAAAACAAAGGGGGAAGTTGGTGAGATGTTGTGCTCCTTTGTTTCACACCTGGCTGCTCAGACACCTACCTAAGTCAGATGCCTTCCTGAATCCCCACCAATAGAAAAATTGGGCTAAGAGGCTCATTGCTTTGACTTCAGATGATATTAGATGGTGCACACAGAGCACCAAAGGCAAGGACATTATCACCAGCTGTGGGCAATACCCAAATGTGCCTCTAATAGGAGTGAAGTGTTGCATCAACTACAATCCTTTACTGTTTAAGAGACAACTGGGCTATGCTTTGTTTCATCCTCCTAGAGTGCAAGATTTAGCTGAGACCATGTATTGTGAAGTGAAACCTAATTCAGCTGTTGTCAGACAAGCATCCTGGGCTTGGGACAACATCCAGACAAAAGGGATGGCTATTCTTGGAAGGTGTAATAATATTGCTTCAGCTCAATACTATGATTGGTCCCGTACTAGAGCTCAGATTGCTGGAATGCCTTTCACCATTGAGGATATACCTGGACCATCTACAGCACAGCCAGCAGCAACTGTCAGCCTGGAAGAATTTGAGAAGCTGAAGGAAAGGAATGAGAATCTGTCTCAAGCTTTGAAGAAGACCCTTTGGGAAAGGAGTGATGGTTGTTTGGACATTGAGAGGTTAGAAAAGCTCAGGGTGGAGCATCTCACCAAAATTGAGAAGACAGAGGACTACATCAGGAAAGCAAGAGCTGGGGAGCAAATATTGAAGAATGCCTGTAAAGAGGCCAAGATTCAGAAGGCTAGAACTGAGCTCTATCTGCAAGAAAGTCAGGCTATGTGGGTCAGGATCACTGAATCCCGGACACAAGAAGATCAGAGAATTCAAGCCAAGATTGAACAGTTAGAGGCCAATGAAAAGAAGCAGCAGAAGGCTTTGTTGGCAGCCCAAAAGGAGATTTCAGAGTTAAAGCTCAGAGCTGGGTTGAAGAGATCAAAGGACCACGACAGGCATAAGAAGCTGAACACTGCCATTGCCACCAGGAACCTCCTCATTAGGACCATTACAATGCACCCAGCTGGTCCAGTGACTGAGGCACTCCTGAAGGAGGTCAGGGAGGATGAGTTTGGATTGGATGTTTGACTTCTTTGCTTGTTGTTCATTTCCATTTGATGTACTTTTCTCTTTTTGTATTTTGACCCTCCAGAGGCATGTGTTGTAAAACAAACTATGTATTGTTCATCATTTGTAATATATTAGTTTGCTTTCATTGGGTTTCTTTTCTCAGCAACATCAAGCATCTTCCTCAAGGTCTGGAAAGGTCAAAACCAAGAACCAAGCCGGATACCTTGGAAAACAAATAAGCATACTACATTGCATACTAACTTTTTTTTATGTTTTGTAGGTTTTGTTATTATCTTTGTTTCTAACCTTGTTGTGATCTCAGGAAATATTGCTCATCGCCGAGTGTTCCCTGTCAACCGCACGCACTGGTACCCTACTCGCAACAACCTTCCTGGTATTCAAATGGAGCAAGTACAGCAGGACCTGACTGAGGTCAGAACTCAGATGGCTAATGAAAGAGTGGAGATGAGAAACCAAATGACTCAATTCATGGCTGTGATGACTGGCTTGGCCGAGAGTCAAGAAAGGTTAAGGGAATTGGTGGAAAGACAAACTCCCGAGGAACCTCATCTTGGAACTGGAGGAACTAGTAATAATGAGCGGGGCCAGCCTCATGTAAATCCACCAGTATTTGGACCTCATCTGGATCCGGAAGTCAACATCCCGATAAATGTACAAGGAAATACTGCTGGGGGGATAATCTTGCAAGAGGATCCCCAAGAAGAGCAGTTTACTGTTATGGGAGCTGGAGACGAAGTCTATGATAGGAGGTTGGATGAAATTGCTGAGAAGTTGAGATCTTTGGAGTCTCATAATTCCTTGGGCTTCAATGTAATGGATATGGGACTAGTGGATGGGGTGAGAATTCCCCACAAATTCAAACCCCCGTGCTTTGAGAGATACAATGGAACCTCTTGTCCACGAACTCACCTGCAATCTTTCCTAGGAAGACTTAAAGCATATACCATGGATGAAAACCTGTGGATGTTCTACTTTGAAGACAATCTGACTGGGGCTTCAAGAGAGTGGTATTCACACTTGACGAGGGCTACCATTAGATGTTGGAAGGACTTGGCTGAAGCCTTCATCAGGCAATATCAATACAATCTGGACATGGCTCCCAACAGGACCCTCCTAATGGGAATGTCTCAATCTTCCAGGGAAAGCTTTAGGGAGTATGCCCAAACGTGGAGACAGCTTGTTGCTGCTGTCCAACCACCCATGTCAGAAAGGGAGATGGCTGACATGTTCATGAATACTCTGCAAGGAACATATATTGATAGACTGGCTGCCTTTTCCTCTACCAATTTTGCTGACGTAGTTATAGCTGTGGAAAGGATTGAAAGCCTTTTAAAAATGGGAAAGATTTCCGACAATGGTGCAAGTTCATCCAGTAATCCCAGGAAGCCTTTTGTGGGACCCCGAAGAGCCGATGAGACCAATTCCATTCATGCAAGCAGGGGCAGGCCTCAGTATGTTCACCGATCAGTAGCAGTAGTCACCATTCCAGCTCCGATTCCTCAGCAATCAGCATATCCTCAACAACAACCACAATATCAACAACAAGTTCAGTATCCGCAACAGAGAACCTACAACAACAGCAATAGCAATCAACAATAGTGACCCTTCCAACAAAGACCATCACAGGCAAACAGGGTGATTGACCCTATCCCTATGCCTTATGCTGCCTTATTGCCACAACTCCTGAAGCTTAACTTGGTTGAGTTAAGGACGTTGGCGCCACCAGATCCTCTCAACCTCCCAAAGAATTATGATGTCAATGCCAGGTGTGCTTTCCACTCCAATGCACCTGGTCACAATACTGAAAAATGCAGGGCCTTGCAAATGAAAGTCCAAGATCAGGTGGATTCTAAAGCCCTCAACTTCGCACCTCCTCCGAATGTCAACAGAAATCCTATGCCTAATCATGGAGGGCCGAGGATTAATGCCATTGAGGAAGACAAACCATCTACCTTGATCACCAGTGTTGCACAAATTCGAACACCTTTGGTCGAAATTAAAGCTCAGCTTCTAGAGTGCCAAGTGTTCCCCGGGTGTGAGCTCGGCTGTGGGTATTGCAACATTGCAGTCAACGGGTGTGAAAAGTTGAGAAGCGGCATAGATGGTCTTATTAAGGATGGTATCCTTCAAATCTCAACAACGGCGCCTACAAATCCAGCAATTCCTTTAACAACAATTCCCGATTCTTCTACAACAGCAGCAACAATCATTCCTACCGATTCATCAATATCATCAGCAATTACTCCGTCCATCACTTCAACAAGTCAAAATTCAACAACTGTTTCTTCTACAGCATCAGCATCCATTTTATTAGTAGAATCTTCTACAACGCCAGCAAAGGTTAATGAAGATGTCTCGACAGTTACAATCTACTATGACCCATCAAATGTTCCTCCCAGCAGCAATTTCCAACAACAAACCATGGCACCTCCTGCCAGATCACCAGTCATAATTTACTATGATCCGCACACTGTTACAGAACCCTCCTCTGCAGCAATCAGTCCAGTCACCATTACGGTGCCTGGACCAGTTCCTTATGAAAACAGTAATGCCATACCTTGGCATTATGGCTCTGATCTCTACTGCAACGGGGAGAAAATCACTCTGGATTCATCAACCTCTTCTCCACAAGTTGATAACGTTGGGGGAGGCGGAGGCTTCACCAGAAGCGGACGCCTTTTTGCCTCACAGACACAAAGACCTAATGTTGAAGCAGAAGCTGCTGCCAAAGCAAAAGGAAAGAGTGTGGTATCTGAAGAGCCGACTGTCAAAGATACTCAGAAGACATCTTTTGAACAAGATGTAGACGAGTTCATGAGAATCATAAAAAGGAGTGATTACAAGGTGGTGGATCAGCTTCACCAAACTCCCTCAAAAATCTCCATATTATCACTGTTGATGTGTTCCGAAGCTCACAGGAACGCATTGTTGAAGGTCCTACACGCAACATACGTGCCGGAGGAGATTACCGTTAATCAGCTAGAAACTATGGTTGCAAATGTCAATACCAGTCATGGACTGGGCTTTACCAATGCTGACTTAACAACAGAGGGACGCAACCATAATAAGGCTTTGCATATCACCTTGGAATGCAAGGGTGCTGTTCTGTCTCACGTACTGGTAGACACTGGGTCATCACTCAATGTTCTACCAAAGAAAGCCTTAGTGAAGCTGGAGTATGATGGCTTGGCACTGCGTCCGAGTAATTTGGTGGTGAGAGCATTTGATGGCTCTAAAAGATCAGTGCTTGGAGAGATTGATCTGCCTGTGATGATTGGCCCGCAGACCTTCAAAACTACCTTCTTTGTGATGGACATTCAGCCGGCCTACAATTATCTGTTGGGTAGACCCTGGATCCACGCCGCTGGCGCTATTACGTCTACCCTTCACCAGAAGTTAAAATTCGAGTGGGAAGGCCAAATCATCACCATCTATGGGGAGGAGGACATCTTTGTTAGCCAGTTGGCTACGTATAAGTACATAGAAATGGACGGGGAGATCCATGAAACCATGAGCCAAGGGTCTGAGGCCCTCAACATTAATGAAGCATCTGCTGTACTAGGAACTTCCATAACATCGTACCAGCAAGCCCGGAAGGTTGTTGAGGAAGGTACCGCCCAAGGCTGGGGCAAGCTGCTTCCGGTGGAAAAGAAAGAAGACCGATTTGGGTTGGGTTACAGACCAACTCAACAAGATCAACCAGAGGCTGCAAAGGAGCCCAAGTTTGTCAGTGGGGGAATGCTCACCCCGGATGCTGTGAACAATTTGGAAGACGAGGAGGAAAGCGACCGCAACCTGGAGAGCTGGATACGTCCAAGGATCCCGGGGAGCCAAGTCCTTAACTGGTCTTCCCAGGAAATTATTAGAGTTACTCTTGCAGACTAATTATTATTTCCTGTATTTTAAAGCATGCATCAAGTCTTGCATCTTTCCCAAGATGTCAAGACTCATTTTGTAATCGGGCCATCTTGTATTTTGTGCAAAGATCAATTAATGAATATCAGGACATCTTTTGCAAATGAGTCTTTTCTTTTCCGCTCACTGTTTTTCATTTTTCTTTTTTGTACAAAAATAAAATGGCAATGTTTTTCAAAATAAAATAACTTCATCTTCACTTTTTTCTAAATAATATAAAATTGATCACTAAAATAAACCAATCTAAACCCTTGCAGAAAGTGCCCTTCAGACTGCACCGAAAACAACACTGCTATGACTTCGTATGACTTTGACAATCCAATCAATCAAGCTGATGAAGGGATTGAAGAAGATTATGAGCTACCTGAAGAGCTAGCCAGGTTGTTGAGACAAGAGGAGAAGGATATCACTCCTCATCAGGAGGAGATTGAAACGGTTAATCTTGGTACGGAAGAAGACATGAAAGAGGTTAAGATCGGGGCCTGCCTGCAAGATTCAGTGAAAGAGCAATTGATTGACATGCTTCGAGAATATGTGGATGTTTTTGCTTGGTCTTATCAGGATATGCCAGGGTTGGACACCGACATTGTTATGCACAAGCTGCCTCTGAAAGAAGATTGCCCGCCAGTAAAACAGAAGTTGCGCTGTACTCGCCCGGATATGGCAATGAAGATAAAAGAAGAGGTACAAAAGCAGTGGGACGCCGGTTTCCTTGTCGTGACTAGCTATCCGCCGTGGGTTGCTAATATTGTACATGTGCCTAAGAAAGATGGCAAGGTGAGAATGTGTGTGGATTACCGGGATCTGAACAGAGCCAGCCCAAAAGATGACTTCCCTTTACCTCACATTGATGTATTGGTCGACAATACGGCTCAGTTCTCGGTGTTCTCCTTCATGGATGGATTTTCAGGATACAATCAGATCAAGATGTCACCTGAAGACATGGAGAAGACCACTTTCATCACACCCTGGGGCATATTCTGTTATAAGGTGATGCCATTCGGACTGAAGAATGCTGGTGCCACTTATCAACGGGCTATGGTAACATTATTCCATGACATGATCCACAAAGAAATTGAATGTTATGTGGATGACAAGATTGCCAAGTCCCTCACAGAAGAAGACTACCTGGTAAATCTGTTGAAGCTATTCAAACGTCTGAGGAAGTACCAACTGAAGTTAAACCCCAACAAGTGCACATTCGGGGTACGATCTGGTAAGCTGCTGGGATTTATTGTAAGTGAGAAAGGGATTGAAGTTGACCTTGATAAAGTCAAAGTCATTCAAGAAATGCCTGCACCGAAGTCGTAAAAGGAAGTTCAGGGGTTCCTAGGTAGGTTGAACTACATTTCACGGTTCATATCTCACCTTACAACAACCTGTGAGCCCTTGTTCAAGCTGTTAAGAAAAGAACAAACGGTCAGGTGGAATGAAGACTGCCAGAGGGCTTTTGATAAAATCAAAGAATAGTTACAAGAGCCTCCGATCCTTATGCCTCCAGTTGAAGGAAGACCTATAATCATGTACCTAACAGTACTACAAGAGTCAATGGAGTGTGTGCTGGGCCAGCATGACGAGTCTGGTCGAAAAGAGTATGCAATATACTACCTAAGCAAAAAGTTTACCGATTGTGAACAACGTTATTCACTGCTCGAGAAAACTTGTTGTGCTTTAGCGTGGGCTGCTCTCCGACTAAGGCAGTATATGTTGACCCACACCACTTTGTTGATCTCAAAGATGGATCGAGTTAAGTACATTTTTGAGAAGCCAGCACTTACCGAACGAGTTGCAAGATGGAAAATGATCCTCACAGAATATGACATTCAGTACACATCTCAGAAAGCCATCAAGGGCAGTGTATTGTCTGATTATCTTGCTGAGCAACCCATTGATGATTACCAGCCTATGAGATTTGACTTCCCTGATGAAGACATCATGTTCATAAAAGCAAAAGATCATGAAGAGCCTGTTCACACTGAAGGGCCTGACCCAGAGGAAGAATGGACTATGATGTTTGACGGGGCTGTTAATATGAATGGTCGTGGTGTTGGTGCAGTACTCATTACACCTAAGGGAGTTCACATGCCTTTCTCGGCAAAACTCACCTTTAACTGCACTAACAACGAAGCTGAATACGAAGCTTGTATTATGGGCCTTGAGGAAGCCATTGACCTCAGGATCAAGACTTTGACTGTGTTCGGAGATTCAGCTCTGGTAATTAATCAAACCAACGGCAAATGGTACACCCACCAAGATCATCTGATACCTTACCGGGATTATACAAGGAGGTTATTGACTTTCTTCACAACAGTCAAGCTTGAGTATATCCCTCAAGATGAAAATCAGTTTGCGGATGCTCTGGCTACCATTTCATCCATGATCAAAGTTCAAGCTGCCAACTTTGTGCCCCGAATTTCAGTATCCAGACTTGACAGACCAGCATATGTATTCTCAGCAGATGTTGTCAAAGATGATAAGCCTTGGTTCCATGACATTAAGTGCTTCTTGGAGGATCAAACATACCCACCTAGGGCATCTTCCAATGATAAGAAGACATTAAGAAGGCTAGCTGGTAGTTTCTTCCTGAATACTGACGGTTCCTTGTACAAGAGGAACTTTGATATGGTACTCCTCAGATGTGTTGATAGGGCAGAGGCAGACTTGTTGATGCACGAGGTGCATGAAGGATCTTTTGGTACCCATGCTGGAGGGCATGCTATGGCTAAAAAGTTGTTAAGATCAGGCTACTACTGGATCACAATGGATGCAGACTGTTGTGCTTATGCCAGGAAATGCCATAAATGCCAGATTTATGCAGATAAAGTGCATGTACCTCCCAATCCTTTGAATGTGATGTCTTCACCCTGGCCCTTTGCCATGTGGGGCATTGATATGATTGGCAAGATTGAACCAACTGCTTCAAATGGCCACAGATTCATCCTGGTAGCCATTGACTATTTTACCAAGTGGGTTGAAGCAACTTCTTATGCAAATGTCACCAGGCAAGTGGTAGCACGATTCTTGAAGAGAGACATCATATGTCGGTATGGGGTGCCCGAGCGAATCATTATTGATAATGGTTCCAACTTGAACAACAAAATGATGGCAGAACTATGCCGGGACTTCAATATCCAACACCACAATTCTTCTCCTTACAGGCCAAAGATGAATGGCGTTGTTGAGGCAGCTAACAAGAATATCAAGAAGATTGTGCAGAAGATGGTGGTTACCTACAAAGACTGGCATGAAATGCTACCATTTGCCTTGCATGGGTACCGTACGTCAATCAGAACATCCACTGGGGAAACACCGTATCAGCTTGTATATGGTATGGAGGCAGTCCTACCTGTTGAAGTTGAATTACCCTCCTTGCGGGTACTGATGGATGTCAAGTTGAATGAAGCAGAATGGGTCCGATCCCGATACGAACAACTAAATCTGATTGAAGAGAAGAGATTGGCTGCAATTTGTCATGGGCAGCTGTATCAGAAAAGAATGAAGAAAGCCTTCGATCAGAAAGTCAGGCTTCGAGAATACCAAGTAGGAGATCTTGTGCTGAAAAGACTCCTCCCTCCTCATACAGACCACAGGGGCAAGTGGACTCCGAATTACGATGGTCCATTCATAGTAAAGAAAGTTTTCTCTGGAGGAGCACTGATGCTCAGTACTATGGATGGTGAAGACTTCCTGTCCCCTGTAAATTCAGATGCAGTTAAAAAATACTTCACATAAAAAATGACCCGCTGGACATAAAAACAGAATGTAAGTCCAGGCAAAAATAGGGCATCCCGGCGAGTCAAAAACAGAATAAAAGACTCGGGAAAAAATAAGGGAAAATGAATAAGAAATGTACACCCGCTGAGTTGAAAAGCCACATTGGACAACTCAGGCAAAAATGGGTATCCCGGTGGATTGAAAACCCGAAAGGGCGATCCGCGCAAAATAAGGGAATAAACGAACAACTACATTCTAAATTCATTTGTATCATTTACAACATTGCAAGCTTCGAAAGGTTCGAGCATCGGTCAGAATCTGCCTTCTTCAGAAAGCAAGATGAGAAGAACGTCAATGTCATACGAGTCATAGCAAAAGGGAAGCTCCTTGAAGCGTCATCAACATTGCCAGCATCTTTTTTGTCCCTCAATTTGTAACGATCTCCTCATTTCAGGGGATCTGTTTCTTTGACTGTATCTGGCCAATGCAGGGCACACAAATTAATAAGATCAGATTTTCAGTCACGTTTCATCTCGTACATTCTATTTTTTGCAAAAATGTCCGATGTCCTTAATATAATGATTGCATAAATACAGATGTGTCTTTTCTAAACTACATGCTTGCAGGAAATATATTAACTCTCGGAAGTGTCAAAATTCTTATGATGGAATCCAGTAAGGGATACCTCGGGATACTTGTACGTTTCTTTGTCATACAGGGTTGCAAGTGGTCAAAACGCATCATGGGGCATGAAAGTTTCTCCCCAGCAAGCTGCCAAATCATTACTTACTCGGCACGTCTTCCAAATAGCACCAGAGTTGCTTTATCCCTAGCTGAGTTGCCAGTTGTCATTCCTCCTCAGCCAAGTGTCAGACAGGGAACCATCTCCCCACAGAGTTTCAGCCTCTATCCAGAAGAGCAATGCCTGAGGATCTCACAAGAGAGTGACGAAAGCTCCCACAGACCCCAGCTGGGTCCCTCATTACTAAGATAGGTCTATCAGTGATCTATTTCCTCAAGCAGAGTCATACATGCCAGATCTACCAATGATCTCATCCCCAGCTGGGATACTCACTTCAAGCAGGTCAATCGGAGATCTCCACAGCAACGGGATCCGAATCCCGGATCGGTATCTCTGCATAATCATAGCATTCGCATCATATTTTCCCCCAGAGCGTAGCATTCCGTCTAATACGGAGCATTACGGCAAAAATCACACATATTGCATAATCATAAGCCACGTGTCGAACCGAACACTTGTAAATACTAACATTCCATCAACAAAATACAAAATACCTCTCAAACTCCCCGACAGAATATTAAAGCATTTCCTTTACACTCACAAATACAGATACATGCTCCTTTTGGCACTCATCCGTGTCACCATTCCCCAGTAAATTCGCCCGAGCGTTCTCTACAAACAGATGCTTCTTGACACTCGTCTGTGTCATATCCCCAGCAGAAAGTCAAGGCGTCCCCTTTGCACTCACAAACACATGTTTGCATATATCTACACACTTCCCTGACACCCGTCCGTGTCGCCTCCCCCAGCATAACTACCTAAACACTGATTGTAAATCAAATACTTGTTTATAGTACACTTCTTCCGACACCCGTCCGTGTCGTGCTCTCCCCAGCAAGTTGAACACTTGTCTATGTCTCACTCGTCACTTTTCACTCATACCGATACTCGTCCGTATCTTGTACATACCACTTAAATCCCCTCAGAATCAGCACTCGTCAGTGTTCTTTGTTAACCAGTTGATACTCGTCCGTATCATTATCTCTGAACATGCGTCAGCATTTGTTTCTACCGATACTCGTCCGTATCATAGTCTTAAGGATGCTCGTCCGCATCTTTAATCTATACACGGTATCAAACACTTATCCCCTTTTCTTTATTGAATTTAGACACTCGTCTGTGTCTACTATTCCCCCAGAAAGGTCCCCGGCAAATCCCGAATAAACTTTCCTTTCTATCTGACATTTATCCTATGTCATGATATTTTCGGCAGCCGTACCCTGCCAGGTGATCGTCCTTCGCCTTTTTGATGATCGTCCTTCATCATTCCCAATGGAGTCTCTATTTCATTAGAACCCCTTCCTATCCGACATTCATCCTATGTCGTGATATTTTTTTAGCAGCCATCCCCTGCTAGGTGATCGTCATTCACCTCTTGATGATCGTCCTTCATCATTTTATCCGATGGCCGTCCCCGTCGTTGATCTCGTTATCTGACATTCGTCCTATGTCATGATAAACCCTCAGAGCAGCCGTACCCTGCTAGGTGATCGTCATTCACCTCTTGATGATCGTCCTTCATCATTTTATCCAATGGCCGTCCCCGTCGTTGATCTCGTTATCTGACATTCGTCCTATGTCATGATAAACCCTCAGAGCAGCCGTACCCTTCTAGGTGATCGTCCTTCACCTCTTGATGATCGTCCTTCATCATTTTATCCGATGGCCATCCCCATCGTCGATCTTTTTTATCCGGCATTCGTCCTATGTCGCGATATTTTTGGCAGTCGTACCCTGCCAGGTGATCGTCCTTCACCATTGGATGACCGTCCCTCATCCTTATCCCCAAGAGCAGTCGTCCCCTGCTAGGTGATCGTCCTTCACCTTTGATGACCGTTCCTCATCATCTATTTCTTCAACCCGATGGTCGTCCCCATCATTTACCTTTAAACCCCAGAAAGTCTTATTTCTTTACTTGATGGCCGTCCCCATTAGGATCTCTCTGTTTTCCCAGCATGTCGGCCGTCCCCGTCATCGCTTCTTCCCCAACAGTCGTCCACTGCTCGACGGTCGTCCTCCGTCGCCCGCACTTTATAATCATACTTTACTTCCTTTTACAATCTATATCCCTTTTCTTCTTCATTCTGTGAGTGCAAATTTTGGACTGTCTTTGGTATTCAACCACAAGTTATCTTGTTTGCCTGTAAAGCCGTTGCTTACATCCTGCACAGCTAACTCATGCTTGAATAGGGGAAGCTGTAAACACCCCAAATTTGCCCTCACTCATTCACACCATGGCTTGTAATTCTTTTCATTTGCATAAGTTCAATCATATCATCTCATATTGCATTTTTGCTTCACTACATTGTTTCAAAGTCATCTGCATCTAGGGTTTGTGATCTAAGCAATCCCTGTGCCATTTGAGCCACTCCAAATGTCATCAATCATCTCAAGAGGGTCCATATATGTTCAAGCATCATATTATATCCTCCCAAGGTCAATGAAGTCAAATAATCACAAGAACTGAGAAAGGCATGGAAGCAGAGCCAGGTTTAACTGCACAGATGACCTAAAATTAGGGTTTTGGTTTCAAAGGCCATAACTCCAAATTTTTTGGTCATTCTTGATTCTATGGGTCTCTATATGATATGAGGATCATGCATATCAATTTTCATGAAGAAATTCAATGGGGAAGGCATCTGATCACAAGATGACTTCTTGAGCAAGTTAGTGCAAAATCAGGGCATCTGAGGCCCCCAATGACCCAACCAAAGGGGTTTCTCCATCATTTTGAATGTTTATGATATTTATTTGATCATAGAAGATGTTAGAAGTTCACAAAATTGAAGAATTTCAAGCCATTTGCAAAGTTGCCTTTTTGGGAAAGTGACTTATAATGTAAACTTGCCATTTTGGGAAAGTTTTTCAACCTCCTCTTTTTGATTCAAAAATGCTTCAAATGAAAAATCTTTGGTCATGAAAGTTGTAGATTGGATCCTCCCATTTTCAAAAAGTACAAGAACTCATTCTAATTCATTTTGGATCAAAAGTTATGGCCTTGCAAAGTTGGACAAAATCATTCATTTTTCACTTTTGTGCCAAAGGAGGAAATTTGCAAAACCTCATGCCAAAGACAAATGTGACTTCAAACCAGCTTCTAATCATCACACAAACATAATTCATGGCTCATAATTCATATTTGCCCAAGAATTTCTCACTTTCATGCCTTGGATTACAAGTTACATAAGGCATTTTCTCATGAAAGCTTCAAAATTGAATCTTTGCAAAAGGAACTTTTTATGCTTGAATTGAACACTAATTGATTTCAAATCATTATAGCAACTTCATATGGCTCATGTTGCTGCATTTTGCCCAAGAAATCACAAGATTCTTTGCCTTGGTTCATAAGAAAACTCAAAGAGGGAAACATGCAAGAACCTTGGAAACTCTTGATCAAGACCATCCAGCTCACGAAATCAGATCCAAAGGCCTTCCTTGACTAAAGCTGAGGCAGGACAAGCCCTAAGATCTCCTCTGACCCGAGCCATACCCATAGTACACAAGATCTTGACTTTTTTGCATTTTTGCCCATGCCAATCACACTGTGCCACCACCAACTCTCTGCCCAATCAGAGCCTCATATGTGGACCTCAAGCCTTCCAAAACACACCACACACAAGCCTGTAATCTCCAAGAAGCCAGGATTCACAAAATTGTCAAAAACCTCCATCTCTTCGAAACTTCTTCCTCAACCATCAAAACTCCAAAATCTCTTCACCAACAAATCACATATCACTCACTGAACAAGAATCAACCCTCAAAGCAGCCAAAAACATCACATACTCAACCCTCCATTTCTGCTACACCAGAACTGAAGCATTCAAACCAGCCATTATCAAAGCCTTCTAAGCTTCATTTCATCATCAGGGTGTTCAAAGAAGTGGGTTTGCACAAATGGAGAGTCCAGAAAGCTCAGAATCAGAGAGTCCTCATCTCAGGTAACATGAAGAACTTTTTTTCCAGAAGCTAGTTTTTAAGTTCTTTTATGATTTTGTATGCTCCCCTGATCATGGGGATGTGTTTACTTTTGAAAATGGTGAAGAAACCACCATGTATGAAGTCTCTGAACTTTTGCCCGTGTTTCATATTTTTCTTCGATTCATGCTTATGAAGTGAAATAAATGAATTTTAGTTGGGGGTTTAGGTTTAGAAGGGTTAGAGGATCATTTTTGTGAAAGAAATTTGAAGTTTGGTGGCCTGTAGAAGAAGCTAGGGTTTTGTGTTCGTCGGAGAAGACGACCGGAACACTGTTCCGGTCGCTTGAAGGTGATTAAGCCCTAATCCCATTAATTAGGCAAGTTTGAATATTGACCCTTGATCTGGCTTTCCCGCGTGTGTATGAATGGTCCAGATGGTTCATTAAAACCCTAATCAGTCATTAATTAGTTTAATTTAGGATTAATTAAATATTTAATTAAGTTTAGAGAAGTTTGAACCTGGGCCGTCCAGATGTGCGCCAGGTCAAACTTCTCAAGCCCAGAATCAATCTGAACCCTCCCTTTGGCATACTTCTCCATTTAATTAATTTTATTTCATTTTATTTGTATTTTATTTCCACGAATTTTTAAAAATAGTAAAATGCATTAAAAAATTCTGAAAATTTTTATCAAATCTTTTATTAATTTTCAGAACCCAAAAATATTTTTATTTTTATTTTTTGCATCAAATATTATTTTTAAATCATTTAAATGTTTATTTTTAATTAGTTAATGGAAATTAATTAATTAAAAATGCATTTAGGTATTTAAAAATCACACAAAAATTCACATTGCATTTTAATACATTTAGAAACATTATCAAACTCTTCAAACAAATTTATTTTTGGTTCTTGACATATTTTGACATTTTTCTTTGGAATTAATGTCTTTAAAAGTCAATATTTTGGTCTTAACTTAGGAAAATTCATTCTGCCTAACCATGAAGAGTTTGATGATGGTTCTTCTTGCATTGCATCCTTCATATCATCTAGTTTCTAGGGTAAAATTGGTTTGAATTTATCTTTAATTTTCAATTTAATGTGCATTTTTCCTTTTGAAGTGCCTTGAAACCCTAGTTGACTTGAGAAAATCATAACTTCCATTAGGTTAAGATTTAGGTCTCCTCCTTTGGGAAGTGAACTTATGTAGGGTTAGGGTTCCTTTGATCCCATTTTCAATTTTTTATCATGTCATTTGCTTCTGATTTTGAATTTTACATTGCATATTGTATGTAAACCCTAATTCTTGCCTTCATTTGCATCCATTTCTCATATGCTTGCATTCAAGAACTTGCCATGAAATTTTGTGCATCTATATGACATATAAGACATCTTAGGACATATTAGAATCATGTTTGATCATTTCATCTTTAATTTGCCATGTTGTGCATTCATTTCATTACATAAACTTTCATGAACTTTCATGGTTCAAAGCATGCTTCATTTGCATCCTCATCCTTGTATGTGTAACACCCCAAATTTGCCCTCTTCATTTTAAGCATCATATCATATCATAATCATCATGAGCATACCATATTCTTAGCATTTTTGCATAGAAAAATGAGGCATAACACTCACGTGTTCTAGCATAAGGCATATGACCAACCATCTGGAAAGTTCGAAGCACCACAGATAAAAATCGAGAGCATGGTGACCAGGCAAAAATTTCACAGGATCACTCTGCACAAGTTCTGTATCAGGTTCAAAGCTTAAAAAGAAAGAAAGGATCAAGATCAGCTTGAAATGGCGGGCGCCGGCATCATTTTTGAAGTTTCCCACCAAAAGGGGGGAAATTCAAATTTTGCATGCGTTAACCGGTTAACGCATATGGTTAACCGGTTAACAGCTGCGAAATTTGAATTTCCAGCAGCATTTTCAGCATGTGTGTTTTGGCCCCATTTTCCAATTTTCTGATTTTTATTCATTTGAATTAAAATTGAATTTGAGAAGGATCTAGAGCATGTATCCAAACCTCTTTCCAACCCTAAAACCTAATCACATTACCAAGCCATATTTTTTGGATCCCAAACCAAGATTTTGGGCCCCAACCCTAAACCATATATATTCCATTTCTCTCCAAACCAAGGGGGCTCTCACTCATTTTTTCACTCTCATTTTCTGAATTTTCATTGCTCTCACTCACAATTCTCTCACTTTTCTCTCCCAATTTTCCAAATCACTCAAAGTTCCTCTTTGAAGATCACACAACCTTGCCTTGAGGTGTGTAGATCTTGGAACTAGACCGCCATCCATAGTTTCATTGCATCTTTTTGCTGGTTTAATTGGTGATTCAGATCTGGTTTGGGATCTAGAAGTGCTTTTGGATCAAAATTCTGCATCAAGAGCTTGATCTTGCATTTATTTTGCATAGAGTGTGGAGCTTAGCATCGGATCTTTGAAGTTTCGCGTGAGATCTATCATTTTCAGCATAATCAACAATTACCAAAGCATACCTCCGCTTTGTAGGTTGGTTGATTTCAGATCCGACTCTATTTTTAGCTTATTTGCATTGCTTGTGCTTTAGATCCACCATGTGTTTGTGTAATTGATTGTGTTGCATGAATTGATTGGTTGATTGGTATCCGGATCCGATTGTTATTGTTCGTGAGCATAATGTTATGGATTGATGTGCATTGATCTATTTTTCCATGTGTGATTGAGTGCTGGTCTGGTGCAGCTTATTTGAATAAGCTGTTTTTTGAAATGCTGTTTCTGCAGGAATTTGCTGCTGTTTTTACAGTGTTAACCGGTTAACGCATATGGTTAACCGGTTAACGCCCTGTTTCTGTGCGTGTTTTGTGCAGGTTTTGACTGGTTAACCGGTTAACGCATATGGTTAACCGGTTAACACTGATGCAGAATGGTTTTTTGGGGCTGTTTTGAGTTTGTTTGGTCCCTTTGCTTGTTCTAATTGCCATGAATCATTGTGTGATCATTAAGCATGATATTTTAGGGTATTTGCTTGCTGGTTGATGTTTGCTTTCATGTTCTCGACGCGTAAGTCGTGTATTTGCAATGTTGGCATGATTGTTTGATTTTTTGTTCAAGTACCTTTGAGCATGATTGATCCCATGATTGTTTCTTGGTCAATTTGCTGGATTTTTGCTAACTTTTCAGGGGCTCATGGTAAGAGAAGTGTGGATGTTTATCCACATTTCAACTTTTTTTCATCTTTCCTCTTTTGTTATTTGAACTAACCCTTTGTTGTTGGGCTTAGGCCTTTCTCATCCCTTCTTCTATCTTCTTCTTCTCTTCTTCATTAGGATAGAAACCTCACAAACTTAGGATCATCCATGCATGTTAACACTTAGGATTATTTTAGTCCCCCTTTAGCATTTTTACCTTTATGATCCTTTTGGTTCTTTTCTCTTCTCATCTCATAACTCTAAAAAACACCTTTAATAAATGTGAAGCGATGCATTGATCCATAGCCTTATTCCATGAGGTATGCTTGTAGTCTTCCCATCTTGGGATAGTACAAGTTTGCCTTGTGATGCACAAGTCTGATCAAGGTATCTTCTTCATAAAAGAAAAGCCTAAAAAAACACTTCTTCATGTAAATAACCAAAAACACTTAATAATTAAGCAAGTTAGTGAGCTTATGCCCTAATCTTTGGGTTCAAGTTTTGGGGATCTTCTCCTTACTTGAGTGTGCTTGTTCTATTATTCCATCTTGGAATGTAGTGACAAGTGCACGTTCCATTGGTGAGAGTTTGAGTTCACTTCCTTGTGACACACTCATAAAAGCTTCTAAAAAACACAAACAAACAATAAGCGTCTTTCCTTCGGGAATTCTTTTCTCATCTCCTTCGCTCCGTACGCGAACTTGCTCCTACTTGTCATTTTGCAAGACGGTTACGCACTCGTCGTCCGAGCCTGCAACACCTGAGCAATGGCATAGGCAGTTCAAGCCTTAATTCAAGCATTTTCCTTTTAGTACCCCTAGTTAGGGGAACTACGGCGTCTCTGATCCTCATTATCCCGATGAGGTACGTAGGCAGCGGGGTAGGGCCCGTTCGAGCACAATCTTTATTTTCCCTACATTTTTCCTTTTCTTTTCTTATTTCAGTTCTTTTCCAGTTCCAGTTTCTTTTCATTTTCTTTTCTTTTGCTGCAGTTTTCATACCCTCACCCTTTGAAACAGTTTCTCTTGCAAGCGTGGATCCCGTCGGGTACGGCGGATGATCTGGGGTGCTAATACCTTCCCAGGTCATAACCGACTCCCGATCCCAGTCTCTTTGGTTCGCAGGACCTGTGTCCTTCCTCTTTCTTTCTTCTGGTTTGTGCAGCATTACCGTTCCCTCTCTTCGGGATAAAAATGCATGGCTGGCGACTCTATTCTTTTTCCGCGCCACTTTCGCGTTTGTACCAGGATGGAAATCCTCGGGAGCGACAGCTTGGCGACTCTGCTGGGGAATATACCTCAAGAATCTCTGGTTCCCCTGTGAGTCTCTCCTAGCGCTTGTGTGTTGCTGTTTCATTGGGTGATGTTTGTTTGGTGTGGCTTGTTGTATTATATTGCTGTTTGTTTATTGCTTTATTTACAGCTTTATTTACAGCTTTATTTACAGTCTTCAGTATTTATTTTCCGCATCATATATATTATACTGGACTGTCTGGACTGGTTTTCTTTGGTGGGATGGGAGTTACTGGTTCTTGAGAGATGTGAGCCAGGTACCCGGCTCGAGTGCACCATAGGACTTAGCGTGGTTCCACTTTGGCCTCATGAGATCTTGTCATGAGGGTAGTAGTGAGTTCCACACCCAGGTTGCGATTGTCTTGGAAATGTCTTGATTTGGGGATCTTCCTCTCTCATTACATAACCCTGACAGTTATGTGCAGCTGGGGACCGATCATTGAGAACTTTTGTGGAAACAACCCTCTCCAGTGGTGACAGTGGCAGACCACATTTTGTGGCAAACCCATTCGCACCCGAGGGTCCACTGGGAACTCGCATAGGATGGCCTGGTTCTCTTATAAGAACTCAGTTAAAGCATCTGATCGTATGACATTAGTACTGTATCCTACGGGCTGAATGTACTATTGTTTCTCGATTTCAGCACTTGAAGCTGGGGACTTATAAGGGATGCTTGTTTTTCCCGGACTCAGCTGAGGCCTCCCTGCGTAGTACATAATGCCTAACCGATTCCCTGATTTGGTCATGAGCCATTTCTCGGAGATGGTGAAAGTATTATTGCTATTCGGCTTTGAGAGTCCGTGATGTCTGACCCGGAGCCTTTTACCTGTGAGATTGGGGGGTGTTTACAGGTGTGCAGGAACCCATGACCTCAACATACACTCATTTGTTCAGTTATGATCTTTGGTCCGGTGAATAAGATTTGTGGTTCCGAAGTTATGGTCCTGGAATTCTGGATTTCTTGATACTGTGATTCTGATCAGAGGGTTGTGATTATCAGAGGGTGTGACTCAGTGAACTGTTGAGATTGCCAGTTATTCAGAGGGCTTTGTCAGTGTGCCAGTTCAGATGGTCCCCGTTGGTCATATGTTTGCATTGCATCTGCATCATTCTTTGCATTAACTGTTTATGTTTCCCATTTTTCAGGGCATTGCTCGCATTTGTTCCCAGTTCTGGTATTCTTATCTCCATGGCAGAAATCAAAAGAGATCCAAGGAAAAAGAATGTGCATTACACCTTTCTTCAGCCGGAAGTCAAAAGTGTTCAGAGGTTAGCAGGTCTGATGAATGATCAAGTCTTAGGAAATTTCAAGAAAAGATATGGCCAGATACTGAAGTTTGTGGACAAGCCTACTACAGACCAAAAGGACAGCTTGCATACCTTGTTGCAATTTTATGATCCCTTGCTGCGTTGCTTTGTTCTTTCAGGTTACATCTTAGCTCCGACATTGGAAGAGATCTCCAGCATGCTGAGTATTCTGATCAGAGAGACATTGCCGTTCTACGGGTCAGAGGTTGTGCTCAAGGATGAAGACATAGCCAAGGTTTGTAGGTTGCCAGTTGTTTCGGTCAGAAAGGCTTTGCAAGAGAGTAAAGGCAGAGGTCTACCCTGGAGCGTGCTTATCCCAGAGGCTGAGAAATATGCTACAGAAGCTAAGTGGAACGACTTTGGAGCTTTGCTTGCATTGATGGTATATGGGTCTAGCTTGTTTCCCGGAGAGAAAGAGTTTGTCAGCTTAGAAGTGATCTCAATCTTCGCAAAAGGCAATCCGGCGCCTACTTTATTGGGTGACTTTTATTTTAGTGTCCATTACAGAAACGAGAAAGGTAGAGGTGGTCCAGTGGTCTGCTGTGCTCCTTTGTTTGCCGAATGGTTCGCTAGACAGTTACCTAAATCAGGTGCCTTCAAGGATATGCGAGGTGAATGGAGATGGTCCAGAAGGCTGATGGGATTGACTGAAGAAGACATTGCTTGGGGTTATGACAGGGATTTGCTAGGAAAGGAGTTGATGGTTAGTTGCGGAAGGTTTGCTGGAGTACCTTTGCTAGGAAGGAAAGGTGTCATCAGTTACTACCCGACATTAGCCAGAAGGCAGTTTGGCTACCCTTTGAAGGATCCTCCTCAGATGGAAATGTTTGCTGAATCTTTGTATTTTCCTGTTGATGGAAACGGAGAGCTAGTCCAACAAACCGTTCAATCCTGGGATCACAGGAAAAGGAAAGGGAAGAAAGACTTCGGCCGAGTTGATCCCAAGGCATATCCACCATATGCTGAATGGTTGCAAAGGCATATCGAGGCAGTTCTCATGCCTTTTTCAGTCGAAACTCCACTTTATCCTCGAGAGGTACCAGGTCCAAGCAGTACGGTTTCCTTGGAGGAGTACAAGAAGCTGGAAGCTCAGCTGCATGCGGTCAGAGTAGAGAATGTTGAGATGGTAAGCTTATACCACCAGGCTAATAGAGCTAAGAAGGAAGTCGAAGACAAGCTGCAGAAGCTCCAAGCTTCCTTGGAAAACAAAGAGAAAGATTTTGCCGGAAAAGAAGCCCATTTCCATCGATTGGGTATGATGGAAGCGCAAAGAGAAGCCAAGCACAAGGAGACTTTAAAGACTCTCAAGAGCGCTCGACAGTCCATTGTTTGGCTGAAAGGCCAAAGGGATGAAGACCAAAAGAAATTCAAAGAGAAGGAAGATTTCTTTGAGATTCAGATGACTTTTAAGAAGGAGGAAGTGGAACAAGCCCACGCCATCCGGAGGGAGAAGACCCAGCAGCTAGTTCAAAGTCAATTAGCTCTGGAGGAAGCCAGGAAAGAGATTGAAGAGCTCAAGCTGAGAGCAGGCGTCAAGAAGAGCAGGGCAGAGGTGGCAGAGCCGGGGTCTTTAGTTTAGTTTATTTTTCAGACTACCTACAGGCTTGTTGTAGGAGTCTTGCTTTTATTTCTTTTATCTTTATGTACTGATTTGTAACCCTTCGGGGAATATTCTTGGATGTACTCTGACTTTTAGCCTATAGTGGTTTGTCCATATTCAGTATTAATGTGCAAGTTATCGTTTTGAATGTGCAAGACTCGTTTGTCTAGATACTGCTAATATCTGAACACTTATCAAAGAGAAAGTTTGAAAGATAAAAAGTGATTGCCGAGATAGATGCCAGAACTGGGGCATGCCAAATGTTTAAAGTTGGGAACATGAACAGTTGCATTGCATTGCATATAACCTGTTTGTCTGTTTTGCAGGTGTCGCATCAATTACTAACGGGTTTTGTGTTTCAGGCGCAATAGCTCCTCGTAAGGTTCGAGAACGACCAGCAGTGCACAGATACCCAACCAAGGTTAACAGAGAAAGAGCCATGGATCAAATGCAGGCAGATTTGGCAGATCTGAGGCAGAGAATGGACAACTTCATGACGTTAATGACCGGCATGGGGCAGAATCAAGAACGGCTGCGAGAGTTGGTTGAGAATCAGAACAGAAACGCTGCTGCTGCTGCTAATGCTGATAATCATGCCGGTGCGGGCGCACGGCAGGCTGGACCTCAAGTTATACAACCAGGGGCGACCGTAGTCAATGACGGGATGCATAACATTCATGTGGATCACCAGGATGACCAGTTCACTTTGCTTGATGAGACCGAGGGTCAAGGGGTCGAGATGAACAAGAGATTTGAAGAGATGGCCGAGCAAATCAAGGCTATTCAATCCCAGAGTTCTTTGGGATTCGATATAACAGACTTGGGCTTGTTTCCGGGAGTCAGAATTCCGTATAAGTTCAAAGTTCCTACTTTCGAGAAGTACAACGGCACTGCTTGCCCAAAGACCCATCTGCAATCGTATGTTGGGAGAATTGCTGCGCATACAGACGATGAAAAACTGTGGATGTATTACTTTCAGGATAGCTTGGTGGGAGCTTCTCTTGAGTGGTACATGAAGCTCAGCAGGGTCAATGTCAAGAGCTGGAAAGATCTCGCTGAGGCCTTCGTGAAGCAGTACCAGTACAACATGGACATGGCTCCGAATCGCACCCAGTTGCAATATATGGCTCAGACAGCAAAAGAAGGCTTCAAGGAATACGCTCAGAGGTGGCGTCAGTTAGCTGCCAGGGTGCAACCACCACTGTTAGAGAATGAGATGGCCGATATGTTTATGGGCACCCTCCAGGGAGTATTTCTTGAAAGATTGGCGTCAAGTTCTGCTACAAAGTTCAACGATATTGTCATTGCGGGAGAAAGGGTTGAAACGCTGTTGAAAATGGGGAAGATACAAGACCCCAGTGCTAGTAGTTCAAGTGGAGCGAGGAAAGCTTTCAGCGGACCTCCGAGAAGGCGAGAAGGTGAGACCAATGCTGTATTCGGTCGAAACCAGGGCCGTGGTTACAGAAGACCTTATGGGCATGTGGCTGCTGTCACTATTCCTGCAGCTCCCGTACAACAAATGTTACCTCCACCACAACAACAGCAACAACAACAACAACCCAGAGCCAACTACCAGCAAAGGCCTTATCAGCCAAGGCAGGCTCGTCCTGCTAGCAGGGTGATTGAAGCTATTCCGATGACATATGCTGCCTTGTTGCCTAGACTACTGGATTTGAACCTTATTCAATTGAGGACTTTGGCACCACCACCTCCTGGAGAGCTTCCAGCTGGTTATGATGTCAACGCGCGATGCGCTTTTCATTCAGGGGCACCCGGGCACTCAACTGAGAAGTGCAGGGCGCTACATCACAAAGTTCAAGATCTCGTGGATTCAAAGGCAATCAACTTTGCGCCACCACCGAATATCAACTCGAACCCTATACCTAATCATGGAGGGGCAAGAGTTAATGCTGTTGAGCGTGATGATAAGTTGAGTTTGGTGCTGAGAATTGATGAAGTCAAGATGCCGTTGAAGGTGGTGAAAGAGAGACTGTTGAAAGGTCAAGTATTTCCTGGTTGTTCTCTCGATTGTGAAGACTGTATAAGTGTTGTGAATGGCTGCGAGAAATTGAAGACGGGTTTGCAAGAGTTGATTGATGATGGATCTCTGCAATTTAGCAAGATTAGTAATGAAGAGGCTGATGATGTGTCAACCGTTACTATTTTCTATGACGAAGCTGACATGCCCGTTCGACAAGGGCCTGTTACCGTTTACGCTCCTCAGATTAGTCCTGTGACTATAACTGTACCTGGGCCAATGCCGTATAATGATGATAGAGCCATTCCGTGGCATTATGGTTCCGATGTCTATGTGGCGGGACAGAAGATGGAAAGTAGACCTGTTGCTGATTTGACCATTGAGAATGTAGGAGGTGTTGGGGGATTTACTCGAAGTGGCCGTTTATTTGCTCCCCCTGCATTGAGAAAGGATCCCGAGGCCGAAGCTTCATCAAAAGACAAAGGAAAGCAGATTGTGAATGATGAGTCGAATACTCCTGTAGCTGGACAGGGGACGTTTGAAAAGGAGGTAGAGGAGTTTATGAAGATCATCAAAAGGAGTGACTACAAGGTGGTTGACCAACTGAATCAGACGCCTTCGAAGATTTCTATCTTGTCACTGTTGATGTGCTCACCCGCGCACCGAGAAGCCTTGCTGAAAGTACTTCAAATGGCTTACGTTCCTCAAGAGATTACGGTCAATCAGCTTGAAGCTGTTGTTGGAAGTGTCAATGCTAGCCATGGCTTGGGCTTCACTGACAGAGATCTTACTTTGGAGGGAAGAAATCACAATAAAGCACTGCATATCACGATGGAATGCAGGGGCGCTGTGTTATCCCATGTTCTGGTGGACACAGGCTCTTCGTTGAACGTGCTCCCGAAAAAGGCGTTGATGAAGCTTGACATTGATGGGGTTATCCTGACGCCGAGTGATTTGGTGGTTAAAGCTTTCGATGGTTCAAGAAGATCAGTTTTCGGAGAGGTTGAGTTGCCTGTTAAGATAGGCTCTCAAGTCTTCAAGAGTGTCTTCTATGTCATGGATATCCAGCCTGCGTATAGTTGCTTGTTGGGCAGACCATGGATACACGCAGCTGGAGCTGTCACCTCAACTTTACACCAGAAGCTTAAGTATGTGGTGGACGGCCAGGTCATCACAGTTTGCGGGGAAGAAGATATTTTCGTCAGCCACCTGTCGACATTTAAATATGTGGAAATGGACGGAGAAATTCACGAGACTTTGTGCCAAGCTTTTGAGGCAGATGTCAGTATCTTGACTCCGGTGAAGAAAAACAACGAAGGCACGTCAATTCATTCTTACCGGGAAGCAAAAGAGGCTGTCCAATCAGGCAATGCCCAAGGCTGGGGCAAGCTACTGGAGGTGGAAAAGAAGGATGACAAATTTGGCTTAGGGTATCAGCCTGGGGGGTCTATTCAGAGTGGTAAAGCTATCTCATTCACAAGTGCTGGGTTGCTCGACCGCGATCAAATCTGTACGGCAAGTCAAGACGGGGATAGTGACAGAGACTGGGACAACAATTGGATCCGCCCGTGTGCACCCGGCGAGGAGCTAGGAAATTGGTCTGCTGAGGACATTGTTCAAGTCACCTGGCTCTCAAAGTAATTGTTTTGTTTCCTTTTATTAGCATACTGCATTGTCAAATCCAGCATTCTGCCCAAGATGTTTGGATCCATTGTACTGGGCCACCATGTTTTGTATTGCATCGTTATTTTTGCCATGAAATGAAAGGACATTTTCAGACAAATTGTGCTCTCTTTCTTTGTTTTTAAATTTTTATAAAAAAAAAAAAAAATAAAAAATAAAAAAAAAAACAATATAAAAATGGCAATGTGTTTTTTTCACTTTTTTGCTTTGTGTTAGCGTCTCTTTTCAAAATAAGCAGATTCTGAATAAGCACATCATTTGTGCAGTATTGATCATCCGGATTCCACGGATAACGTTCCTGCTATGACTATGCATGACTTTGATAATCCAGTCTACCAAGCTGATGAAGGGGTTGAGGAAGACTGTGACCTCCCTGAAGAATTGGTCAGATTGTTGAAACAAGAGGAACGAGTTATTCAGCCTCATCAAGAAGAGATTGAGACCATCAACATTGGCAGTGAAGATGCAAAGAAAGAAATCAAGATAGGAGCCAATCTGCGGGCCGATGTCAAACAAGAGCTGATCAGTATGTTGAGAGAGTATGTGGATATCTTTGCTTGGTCATATCAGGATATGCCAGGATTGGATACCGACATCGTGATGCATAAGCTACCCCTGAGGGAAGACTGTCCTCCTGTAAAGCAAAAGTTGAGAAGAACTCGCCCGGATATGGCGATGAAGATTAAAGAGGAGGTACAGAAGCAGTGGGATGCCGGGTTCCTTGCCGTGACTAGTTACCCACCTTGGGTAGCTAACATCGTACCAGTGCCTAAAAAGGACGGCAAGGTCCGGATGTGCGTTGACTATCGAGATTTGAACAGAGCAAGCCCGAAGGATGATTTTCCGTTGCCACACATCGATGTGTTGGTCGACAGTACTGCTCAATTCTCAGTATTCTCCTTCATGGATGGATTCTCCGGTTATAATCAGATAAAAATGGCGCCGGAAGACATGGAGAAGACAACGTTCATTACCCCGTGGGGAACATTCTGCTACAAGGTCATGCCCTTCGGTTTGAAGAACGCTGGGGCAACTTATCAGCGGGCGATGGTCACGTTGTTCCATGACATGATCCACAAGGAGATCGAATGTTATGTGGATGATATGATTGCAAAGTCCAAAGACGAAGAGGAGCATTTGGTTAATTTGAAGAAGCTGTTTGACAGATTGATCAAGTACAAATTGAGGTTGAATCCGAACAAGTGCACTTTCGGAGTGCGTTCTGGAAAGTTGCTGGGTTTCATTGTAAGTCAAAAGGGAATTGAGGTAGACCCTGCTAAAGTGAAAGCAATTCAAGATATGCCTGCACCAAAGACAGAAAAAGAAGTGCGCGGGTTCTTAGGTAGATTGAACTACATTTCTCGGTTCATATCTCACCTAACTGCCACGTGCGAACCGATATTCAAACTGCTAAGAAAAGAGCAGACGGTCAGGTGGAATGATGATTGCCAAAGAGCTTTCGACAAAATAAAGGAATATTTGCAGGAACCTCCAATTCTGATGCCTCCAGTGGAGGGGAGACCGTTAATCATGTACTTGACCGTGCTAGAAGGGTCGATGGGGTGTGTGCTTGGCCAACATGACGAGTCTGGTCGAAAAGAGTATGCCATTTATTACCTTAGCAAAAAGTTTACCGACTGTGAATCCCGATACTCACTGCTCGAGAAAACTTGCTGCGCTTTGGTATGGGCTGCTCGCCGACTGAGGCAGTATATGTTGACCCATACCACACTTCTCATTTCCAAGATGGACCCCGTCAAGTACATCTTTGAGAAACCAGCATTGACCGGAAGGGTTGCTAGGTGGCAGATGATTTTAACTGAATACGACATCCAGTACACTTCTCAGAAAGCCATCAAAGGAAGTGTATTGTCGGAATACCTTGCTCAGCAACCTCTTGAGGATGACTATCAGCCGATGAGATTTGATTTCCCTGATGAGGACATCATGTACCTCAGAACAAACGATTATGAGGAACCACTTCCGGAGGAGGGGCCTGACCCTGAATCCAAATGGAAGTTGATGTTTGATGGGGCTGTCAATATCAATGGTCGTGGAGTTGGTGCCGTACTCATTACTCCTGAAGATGTTCATTTACCCTTCGCTGCCAAAATTACTTTTGGCTGCACCAACAATGAAGCGGAATACGAGGCGTGTATAATGGGAATAGAGGAGGCAATTGATCTTCGGATCAAGAACCTCGATATATTCGGAGATTCAGCCCTCGTCATTAACCAAATTACCGGCAAGTGGTACACACATCAAGAGCATCTAGTTCCGTACAGGGATTATGCTAGAAAACTGTTGACATTCTTCACGACAGTTGAGCTCAAATACATACCACGGGACGAAAATCAATTTGCCGATGCTTTGGCCACTCTCTCTTCGTCAATTAAAGTCCTATGTTGGAATTTTGTGCCCAGAATTGACATCTCCAGGCTTGACTCTCCGGCTTATGCTTTCTCTGTAGACGCCGTGTCTAACGAGAAACCTTGGTATTTTGATATCAAGTTGTTCCTGGAGAAACAAGAATACCCAACAGGGGCATCTTCCAAAGACAAGAAGACCTTGAGACGACTTGCTGCTAGTTTCTTCTTGAACACAGACGGGGTTTTGTACAAGAGGAACTTCGACATGGTCTTGCTCAGATGCGTGGATAGACACGAAGCAAGCCTGTTGATGCAGGAAGTCCATGAAGGATCTTTTGGTACCCATGCAGGAGGGCACGCCATGGCAAAGAAACTGCTGAGATCAGGGTATTACTGGATGACAATGGATGCAGACTGTTGTTCATTCGCTCGTAAGTGCCACAAGTGCCAAATATATGCAGATAAAGTGCATGTTCCTCCAAATCCGCTCAACGTCATGTCATCTCCTTGGCCTTTCTCTATGTGGGGCATTGACATGATCGGGAAGATCGAGCCAACTGCTTCGAACGGTCATCGCTTCATTCTGGTCGCGATTGATTACTTTACCAAGTGGGTAGAAGCAGCGTCTTATGCCAATGTCACTCGTCAAGTGGTGGCAAGATTTCTGAAAAGAGACATCATATGCAGATATGGAGTACCCGAAAGGATCATTACTGATAATGGTTCTAATCTCAACAACAAGATGATGGCAGACTTATGTCGGGACTTCAAAATACAGCATCACAATTCTTCTCCTTACCGACCAAAGATGAATGGTGCGGTAGAGGCAGCTAACAAGAATATCAAGAAGATTGTGCAGAAAATGGTTGTCACCTACAAGGATTGGCATGAGATGTTACCGTTTGCTTTGCATGGGTACCGAACGTCGGTCAGGACATCAACAGGGGCAACTCCCTTCTCTCTAGTGTACGGCATGGAAGCAGTCCTGCCTGTTGAAGTAGAGATTCCCTCACTGCGCGTGATGATGGATGTCAAACTGGATGAGGCTGAATGGGTGCGTGCTCGTTACAATCAGCTATGTCTAATTGAGGAAAAGAGGTTAGCGGCTATCTGTCATGGTCAGCTTTATCAAAGGAGAATGAAGCGGGCATTCGATCAACGAGTACGTACTCGAGGGTATCAAGTGGGAGAGCTTGTGTTGAAGAGAATCGTTCCTCCAGGTTCAGATAACAGGGGCAAGTGGACCCCGAACTACGAAGGACCATTCATAGTGAAGAAAGTATTCTCAGGAGGGGCACTGATGCTCACCACTATGGATGGAGAAGACTTCCCATCCCCTGTTAACTCGGACGCAGTTAAAAAATACTTCGCATAAAGAGACCCGCTGGACACAAAAACAGAATGTAAGTCCAGGCAAGAAAAGGGCATCCCGGCGAGCTAAAAACAGAATAAAAAAGCTCGGGCAAAAATTAGGGAAATGAATAAAAAAATGTACACCCGCTGAGTTGAAAAGCCGCATTGGACAGCTCAGGCAAAAAAGGGTATCCCGGTGGATTGAAAACCCGAGAGGGCGATCCACGCAAAATAAGGGAATAAGCGAACAACTGTGATCCGAGTTATCTGAACCACGTCATCGTTTTGTACAGTTTGACAATACCGGAAGGATAGGAAGCAGTCCCCTTGTCCTCTCAGAAAGCCAAAACAGAATGGAGAGTCTTGAAGACATGCAGGTCATAGCAGAAATGGAACTCCTTGGAATGCCGCGTACGTTGCCATTAGGATAATTTCTTTTCTCAATTTTATAGTGGCTACCTCTTTCCAGGTGGTTGCTTCCTGATGTAAATCTTTGCCTATTCAGAGGCCATTCAATAAAAATAATATTCAGTCAAAAAGCTGTGTGTGTTTATTTTTGTTTACAAAATGTCCTGAATTTTTGGCAAAAATAGCATTGCATCTAAACATGGTGATAATTTTGAAAAGAAAACTGACATGCAGGGAAACTGTAACCCTCTTTGAGCGTCGGGTGACGATGGATGAACCGATCATTCCATGCAAATCCCAGGGACACGCGGGTGTGTTCTGTTGTTGCAGGTTGCAGGTTGGCGTCACATTCTCTCAAGCGATTTAATATTCCCCGGCGGAGTACCTCCCCAGCAGAGTACTTTCCCAGTAGGGTATCCCCCAAGCAGAGATTTCCTTTCCCAGCAGGTATCTGAAGACTGGCATCTCCAGCAGAGATTTTTTCTCCAAGCAAGCCTTGGCAGCAGCCCAAGCAAGCTTTTCTTCCCCAGTGAAGTAACATTTCATTCTTCCTCAGCGGAGTATACCCAGCAGGTGCCCGAAAGCCTGGCATCATCAAAGATGGAATTAGTAGTCCATTATCCCCATCAGAGTATGCCTATCAGGTACCTGAAAGCCTGGTATCCCCTCAGAGTCTTGAACCATCAAATGCTCTCCCCAGCCAGAGTATTTGCCCAGGAAGCTTCCCCAGCCAAGTCTGAAGATGTTCCTGTCCCCACAGCGTTCATATTTGATTATCACTGCCGGTAGTGAAATATTCCCCAATAAAGTCGCCGTACTTTGGGTATTTGATGATACAGCCAGGTATTCACCACCTCAGTCAGAATGTGTATCCAGACATCTTGACTTGTATTACCCTGCAGAGTCGTATCTCTTATTGCCGATCAGGCATCCGTTTGTTGCTCGTCTGCAATCTTCGACACTCGTCTGTGTTATCTCTAAGCGGAGTTATCCCCAGCAATAATGTATCATGTTTTATTGCTGCTCGTTTGCATCTCTCAACACTCGTATGTGTTAGCTCGGTGGTATTGCTCGTTTGCTTTCCCCAATAGAGTCTATATCTTAGCACTCGTCTGTGCTCGCATCTTTATTTGATGCCCATCCTCTTTCAGCACTCGTCCGTGCCCTTTCCTCAGCAGATTCCTCTGTATTTGAGGTATTCCCCGGCAGTCGCCCGTGCCTTTGCCCCGGCAGTTTCCTCTTTATTTGAGGTACTCTCCAGCAATCTTCTGTGCTAGCATCTTTGTTTGATGACCATTCGCAGCTCTCGGCACCCGTCCGTGCTTGTTAGTCTTTGAAGTTTTCTCTCCCCAGCAAAGTTGCCTGTACTCGTTGGGGCGCGTATCTTCATTTGGTGCTCGTCCGCATCCCTGCAGCACTCGCCCGTGCATGTCATTCCTCTTTATTTGAGGCGTATTCCCTAAGAAGTGCCCAGTGCTCGTCCGTGCTCGCATCTTTATTTGATGCTCGACCGCATCTTTTAGCACTCATATGTGCTTGTTACTCCTTTGAAGGTTGCTCGGCGCCCGTCCGTGCCTGTTGCTCATCTGTTGCTCGTCCGCAACTCCTCAACACTCGTTTGTGCTTGATTGTATCCGTTGTTGTTTGCTCGTCTGCAAATCCCAGCACTCGTCTGTGCTTGGAAATGTCCCCAGCATCGTCCGCAACCCTTTTACACTCGTCTGTGTTCTGATATGATATTTGTTGTTGCTCGTCTGCAACCTCCCAGCACTCGTCTGTGTTCGGTATGGGATCCTTCGCTGCACTCGTCTGTGCCTTGATATGTATTCTCCGCTACTGCTCGTCTGCAACGACCCGGCACTCGTCTGTGCTTGTTTGAAGCTCGTCTGCTTTTATTCCCCGGAAGTTGTTTGTGTTCTGAAGCTCGTCTGCTTTGCTTGGATACTCGTCTGTATCATCCTCAGCACTCGTCTGTGCTAGCTTGCATCTGTATGTGAAGATTTGCTATTTATCCTGATAATGCTGTGACTACTTCAAATGCTCGTCTGTATTTGAATTTCTGGTATTCGTCTATACCAGTGGCTGATACTCGTCTGTATCATCGCCTGAAACGCTCGTCTGTGTTTCTCAGATCATCGTCTGATACTCGTCTGTATCATTGACTATTGGCACTCGTCTGTGTTCTCTTGATGATCATCCAATACTCGTCTGTATTGAAGAGGTTTAAAATCCTGACAGTGGGAATTAAATGTCAAAATGATTACCGGCCCTGGCGTAACAGGTAAATCCGAAGGAGGCTCGTCCGTCTCAAGCACCAATTATGGTAGCTGCACCTGGCGTAACAGGTTTGCTCAGAAGACTCGTCTGTCTTATGCCATATATCCGCGGATAATATATGAAGAAGGTTCGTCTACCTTGGTTGCATGTCTATCCCACAGACTTATATGCATTTTCGGAGCCTGCGTAAGGGTTATCCGAAGAAGACCCGTCCGTCTTATTCCACTTATCTGCGTAAGGATTAGTGAAGGAGATTCGTCTATCTCAGGATACTTTGAAGTTCTTTAAGGGCTCGTTCGCTCTCTGCACCTGGCGTCACAGGTCATTCAAAGACTCGTCTGTCTCAGATTGTCGTATTGCAGTGTTTTGAGGACTCGTCTGTCCAGCTCCTGGCGTCACGGGATTGTTTGAAGACTCGTCTGTCAATTTGTTCTTATTTCAGATATCATTTCCAACTTGGAAGAAGCTCGTTCGCTTCTTTCTCCCCTGCAGTTCCCAGAGCGTCATCTGGTCGGGTTTATTGCCCGGTGTTGCATTCTTCGTCAGAGTGCAAATTTCTGGTCTTCTTGGTATTCAATCACAGTTTATCTTGAACGGTCGATAGTCCGTACCATCGTCCTTTTCAGATTAACAGTTGATTGAATAGGGGCAGCTGTAACACCCCAAATTTGCCCTCTTCATTTTAAGCATCATATCATATCATAATCATCATGAGCATACCATATTCTTAGCATTTTTGCATAGAAAAATGAGGCATAACACTCACGTGTTCTAGCATAAGGCATATGACCAACCATCTGGAAAGTTCGAAGCACCACAGATAAAAATCGAGAGCATGGTGACCAGGCAAAAATTTCACAGGATCACTCTGCACAAGTTCTGTATCAGGTTCAAAGCTTAAAAAGAAAGAAAGGATCAAGATCAGCTTGAAATGGCGGGCGCCGGCATCATTTTTGAAGTTTCCCACCAAAAGGGGGGAAATTCAAATTTTGCATGCGTTAACCGGTTAACGCATATGGTTAACCGGTTAACAGCTGCGAAATTTGAATTTCCAGCAGCATTTTCAGCATGTGTGTTTTGGCCCCATTTTCCAATTTTCTGATTTTTATTCATTTGAATTAAAATTGAATTTGAGAAGGATCTAGAGCATGTATCCAAACCTCTTTCCAACCCTAAAACCTAATCACATTACCAAGCCATATTTTTTGGATCCCAAACCAAGATTTTGGGCCCCAACCCTAAACCATATATATTCCATTTCTCTCCAAACCAAGGGGGCTCTCACTCATTTTTTCACTCTCATTTTCTGAATTTTCATTGCTCTCACTCACAATTCTCTCACTTTTCTCTCCCAATTTTCCAAATCACTCAAAGTTCCTCTTTGAAGATCACACAACCTTGCCTTGAGGTGTGTAGATCTTGGAACTAGACCGCCATCCATAGTTTCATTGCATCTTTTTGCTGGTTTAATTGGTGATTCAGATCTGGTTTGGGATCTAGAAGTGCTTTTGGATCAAAATTCTGCATCAAGAGCTTGATCTTGCATTTATTTTGCATAGAGTGTGGAGCTTAGCATCGGATCTTTGAAGTTTCGCGTGAGATCTATCATTTTCAGCATAATCAACAATTACCAAAGCATACCTCCGCTTTGTAGGTTGGTTGATTTCAGATCCGACTCTATTTTTAGCTTATTTGCATTGCTTGTGCTTTAGATCCACCATGTGTTTGTGTAATTGATTGTGTTGCATGAATTGATTGGTTGATTGGTATCCGGATCCGATTGTTATTGTTCGTGAGCATAATGTTATGGATTGATGTGCATTGATCTATTTTTCCATGTGTGATTGAGTGCTGGTCTGGTGCAGCTTATTTGAATAAGCTGTTTTTTGAAATGCTGTTTCTGCAGGAATTTGCTGCTGTTTTTACAGTGTTAACCGGTTAACGCATATGGTTAACCGGTTAACGCCCTGTTTCTGTGCGTGTTTTGTGCAGGTTTTGACTGGTTAACCGGTTAACGCATATGGTTAACCGGTTAACACTGATGCAGAATGGTTTTTTGGGGCTGTTTTGAGTTTGTTTGGTCCCTTTGCTTGTTCTAATTGCCATGAATCATTGTGTGATCATTAAGCATGATATTTTAGGGTATTTGCTTGCTGGTTGATGTTTGCTTTCATGTTCTCGACGCGTAAGTCGTGTATTTGCAATGTTGGCATGATTGTTTGATTTTTTGTTCAAGTACCTTTGAGCATGATTGATCCCATGATTGTTTCTTGGTCAATTTGCTGGATTTTTGCTAACTTTTCAGGGGCTCATGGTAAGAGAAGTGTGGATGTTTATCCACATTTCAACTTTTTTTCATCTTTCCTCTTTTGTTATTTGAACTAACCCTTTGTTGTTGGGCTTAGGCCTTTCTCATCCCTTCTTCTATCTTCTTCTTCTCTTCTTCATTAGGATAGAAACCTCACAAACTTAGGATCATCCATGCATGTTAACACTTAGGATTATTTTAGTCCCCCTTTAGCATTTTTACCTTTATGATCCTTTTGGTTCTTTTCTCTTCTCATCTCATAACTCTAAAAAACACCTTTAATAAATGTGAAGCGATGCATTGATCCATAGCCTTATTCCATGAGGTATGCTTGTAGTCTTCCCATCTTGGGATAGTACAAGTTTGCCTTGTGATGCACAAGTCTGATCAAGGTATCTTCTTCATAAAAGAAAAGCCTAAAAAAACACTTCTTCATGTAAATAACCAAAAACACTTAATAATTAAGCAAGTTAGTGAGCTTATGCCCTAATCTTTGGGTTCAAGTTTTGGGGATCTTCTCCTTACTTGAGTGTGCTTGTTCTATTATTCCATCTTGGAATGTAGTGACAAGTGCACGTTCCATTGGTGAGAGTTTGAGTTCACTTCCTTGTGACACACTCATAAAAGCTTCTAAAAAACACAAACAAACAATAAGCGTCTTTCCTTCGGGAATTCTTTTCTCATCTCCTTCGCTCCGTACGCGAACTTGCTCCTACTTGTCATTTTGCAAGACGGTTACGCACTCGTCGTCCGAGCCTGCAACACCTGAGCAATGGCATAGGCAGTTCAAGCCTTAATTCAAGCATTTTCCTTTTAGTACCCCTAGTTAGGGGAACTACGGCGTCTCTGATCCTCATTATCCCGATGAGGTACGTAGGCAGCGGGGTAGGGCCCGTTCGAGCACAATCTTTATTTTCCCTACATTTTTCCTTTTCTTTTCTTATTTCAGTTCTTTTCCAGTTCCAGTTTCTTTTCATTTTCTTTTCTTTTGCTGCAGTTTTCATACCCTCACCCTTTGAAACAGTTTCTCTTGCAAGCGTGGATCCCGTCGGGTACGGCGGATGATCTGGGGTGCTAATACCTTCCCAGGTCATAACCGACTCCCGATCCCAGTCTCTTTGGTTCGCAGGACCTGTGTCCTTCCTCTTTCTTTCTTCTGGTTTGTGCAGCATTACCGTTCCCTCTCTTCGGGATAAAAATGCATGGCTGGCGACTCTATTCTTTTTCCGCGCCACTTTCGCGTTTGTACCAGGATGGAAATCCTCGGGAGCGACAGTATGATCATCCACAACTCTTGACATGTGTTTGCATCACCTCTTAGCATCATTAACATCTTGTTTATGCTTCTGACCTTGGTTTGAACAATTGCATTTCATCTCATTCTCACTTCATTTCACTTCTTGTTACTAACTTTTCAGGTGGTAAGTGTTTGAGAAGTGAATTTGCCTTCACTTCTCACAATCTCTTCTCATCTCTCTTATGCATCATTGCTGAATTTTATCTTTGTATTAGAGTGAGCTTGCTAATTCATGTTCATCTCTTACTTTCTTTCTTCAGGCAACTTGTCTTCTTAGGTGTAGCAAGTTGTCTTATTTCTTTCTGCTTCTCCTCCTTTCATCTGTTTCTTTCCTGGTGGCTTTTCTCTTGGAGATCTTTTGCAAGCCTCATAAAGCCTAGGAACACCCAAGCATGATCACAATTAGGGTTTGATTAGTCCCCCATTAGTTTTACCTTTGTGTCATCTTTGTGTCTTCTCTTCTCATCCCATAATCAAGGACTAAACCTTAAAGGTTTTAAGGCTTTGTGATTAAGCTTATGCCTGCATCCTTCTATTAGGATGGAGTGTATAACTTTAATCTTAAGTGTTAAACCCTTAATGTGTTTAAATCCTTTAATCAATCCACTTAATAATCATTAAGACATCAAGCTTGTAACTTGGGCCTTGCATTAGGGTTCTAATTTGTCCTTAATTGGTTAAGAAGGACTAACCCTAGTGTTAATGGACAAGTCCCCCTCAAGTTGTCTTACAAACCATAAAACCCATTTCTTAACCTTATCATTAACTAAAATCCATTTAATAAAGGCTTTGTTTTGTCATGAGGTTAATCCCTAATGGATTAAGTTGAGGAGCCTTTCTCAGCTTAAATGTTCTCATCTATTATCCTTCTATTAGGATAGTGTAATGGGTCCATTAAATCCTTGATTATGGCTTAAAATCATTACTTAACACTAAACAAAAATACCAAAAACATATAAATAAATGCAAGTAGGTTAATGATCTTAATCCTATATCATGGTGATTAAGTGTGAGGTGCTTACTTCATACTTAAGGTATTCTCATTACCCCTAATCATAGGGAGGATGTGATGAGTTTACTAACCCTTGGTTTAGGCTTAAGCTCATTTTCTTATGACAAACACATAAAGCAATAAAAGATTGAAAGCATCAAAAACAAACAATAATCGTCTCCCCCGGGATTCTTTTCTCATCATCTTCACTCACAAACGAGAACTTGCTTCTTCCGTCTAATGCAAGACAGTTTGCACTTGAGCTAGACAGGTCATACACTTGAGCATAGACAAGTAAGCAGTTCATAAGTCAATTTATCTTTCAGTCTCTTTGAGTCGAACTACGGTGTTCTGACTTCCTCATTGCACGAGAGGATACGTAGGCATAACTTAACAGTTATCGAACAAAAGTCTCTGTATATCCCCCTCTTTCCAGCATTATTCTTTAAGCCTCATAGTCTTGAGCATTTCATTCTTGTTCTTACACTGACACCTCTCTTATACACTTCACATTTATTTCTGCACTGACACTTGCATTCTTTCCAGCTTTGATACACAGATTGCACTGACACTACCCCTTTTAAACACAAATCTTTTAAGCGTGGATCCCATCGAGTACGACGGACAATCTGGGTGCTAATACCTTCCCAGGTTGTAACCAACCTCCTTTCTCAGTTTCTCTGGTTCGCGACCGTCTTATCCATATCTTTTCTTAGGTTTATGCAACATTACCTTTCCTTCGGGATAAAAATGCCTAGCTGGCGACTCTTTTCTTTTGAGTTCACCCTTGTGTGTTCTCTCTTCTCTTTCGCCGACCGTTCGCGTCTGTACCCCTTCTGACTTAGCCTCATTTGGTGGGAGCGACACATACCGCGACTATACGAGGAGATTATTGACTTTCTTCACAGCAGTCAAACTTGAGTACATCCCTCAAGACGAGAATGAGTTCGCGGATGCTCTAGCTACCATTTCCTCCTTGATCAAAGTTCAAACTGCAAATTATGTGCCTCGGAATTCAGTATCCAGGCTAGACCGACCAGCATATGTTTTCTCTGTGGACATTGCTAAAGATGAAGAGCCTTGGTTCCATGACATCAAAAGCTTCTTACAGGATCAAACATACCCACCTGGGGCATCATCCAATGATAAGAAGACATTAAGAAGGTTGGCTGGTAGTTTCTTCCTTAATGTTGACGGTTCATTGTACAAGCGAAAATTTGACATGGTACTACTCAGATGCGTTGACAAGAGGGAAACAGACTTGTTGATGCACGAGGTGCATGAAGGATCTTTCGGTACCCATGCTAGAGGACATGCAATGGCTAAGAAATTGTTAAGATCAGGTTACTACTGGATCACAATGGATGCAGACTGTTGTGCCTATGCTAGAAAGTGCCACAAATGCCAGATCTATGCAGACAAGGTGCATGTGCCTCCAAATCCTTTGAACGTGATGTCTTCAGCTTGGCCCTTTTCCATGTGGGGCATTGACATGATTGGAAAAATCGAACCGACTGCTTCAAATGGCTACAGATTCATCCTGGTAGCCATTCATTACTTCACCAAATGGGTTGAAGCAGCTTCGTATGCGAACGTCACCAAACAAGTGGTTGCCAGATTTCTGAAGAGAGACATTGTCGCTCCCACCAAATAACACCTGGTCAGAAGGGGTACAGATGTGAACGGTCGGCGAAAGGAGAACATGAAGATGAACTGAAAAGAGTCGCCATCTAGGCATTTTTATCCCGAAGGAAAGGTAATGCTGCATAAACCTAAGAAAAGATGGATAAGACGGTCGCGAACCAGAGAAACTGAGAAAGGGGGTTGGTTACAACCTGGGAAGGTATTAGCACCTAGATTGTCCGTCGTACTCGATGGGATCCACGCTTGAAAGATTTGTGTTTTAAAGGGGTAGTGTCAGTGCTATTTTGTGTGCAAAAGCTGGAAAAGAATGCAAGTGTCAGTGCAGAAGAAATGTGAAGTGGATAAGAGAAATGTCTGTGCTGGAAAGAAGTGCAAAGCTCAAGACTATGAGGCTTAAAGAATAAAGCTGGAAGAGGGGGAATATACAGAGACTTTTGTTCGATAACAGTTAAGTTATGCCTACGTATCCTCTCATGCAATGAGGAAGTCAGAACACCGTAGTTCGACTCAAAGAGACTGAAAGATGAATTGACTTGTGAACTGCTTACTTGCCTATGCTCAAGTGTATGACCTGTCTGGCTCAGGTGCTAACTATCTTGCATTAGACGGAAGAAGCGAGTTCTTGTTTATGAATGAGTGTGATGAGAAAAGAATCCTGAAGGAGACGATTATTGTTTGTTCTTTGTGTTTTCAATCTTTTATTGCTTTTTGGAGTTTGTCATAAGAAAATGAGCTTAAGCCTAAACCAAGGGTTAGTAAACTCATCACATCCTCCCTCTGATTAGGGGTAATGAGAATACCTTAAGTGTGAAGTAAACACCTCATACTTAATCACCATGATGTAGGATTAAGATCATTAACCTAATTGCCTTTATTTAGATGTTTTTGGAGTTTTTGTTTAGTGTTAAGTAATGAGTTTAAGCCATAATCAAGGATTTAATGGACCCATTACACCATCCTAATAGAAGGATAATAGATGAAAACATTTAAGCTGAGGAAGGCTCCTCAACTTAATCCATGATTAGGGATTAACCTCATGACAAAATAAATCCTTTATTAAAGTGTATTTTAGTTAATGGTAAGATTAAGAAATGGATTTTATGGTTTTTAAGACAACTTGAGGGGGACTTGTCCATTAACAATAGGGTTAGTCCTTCTTAACCAATTAAGAAATAATTAGAACCCTAATGTAAGGCCCAAGTTACAAGCTTGATGTCTTAGTGATTATTAAGATGGATTGGTTAAAGGATTTAAACACATTAAGGGTTTAACACTTAGGATCAAAGTTATACACTCCATCCTAATAGAAGGATGCAAGCATAACCCTAATCACAAAAGTGTTAAAACCTTAAGGGTTTAGTCCTTGATTATGAGATGAGAAAAGAAGACACAAAAGATGACACAAAGGAAAAACTAAATGGGGGACTAATCAAACCCTAATTGTTATCATGCTTGGGTATTCCTAGGGTTTATGAGGCTTGCAAGAAGATCTTCAGGAAGAGCCACCAAGGAAGAAGAAAGATGGAAAGAGGAGAAGCAGAAAGAAGCAAGACAACTTACTTCACTTAAGAAGATAAGTTGCTTGAAGAAGGAAGGTGAGGAGAGAACATGAATGAGCAAGCTCACTCCAATACAAAAGTAAAATGCAGTAATGAATTCATAAGAGAGATGAGAGGAGATTGTGAGAAGTGAAGGCAAATTCACTTCTCAAACACTTACCACCTGAAAAGTTAGCAAAAGGAAATGAGATGAAATGAGATGAAATGAAATTCAAAGATGGAAACCAAAACCAGAAGCATGTTCATGATGCTAATGATTCAAAGAGATGACATAAATGTATGTCATGAGATGAAGATGATCATACAAAGGATGGGAATGCAAATGAAGCATATAAGAAGCATGAAAGTTCATGAATGCATATGGAATGTAATGAAAGCATAACATGGCAAATGAATGATGCAATGATCAAACATGAATCTAATGTGTCCTAAGATGTCTTATATGTCATGTGGATGCACAAAATGTCATGGCAAGTTCATGTATGCAAGTTTATACAAGATGGATGCAAATGAAGATGCAAATTAGGGTTATATGAACATGTGAGATGCAAAACCCAAAAACAGAAGCAAAACATAAGATAAAAAATTGAAAATGCACTCAAAGGAACCCTAAACCTATACTAGTTCACCATCCAAAGGGGGAGGTCAGAAGCTAAACCTAAAGGAAGTTATGAATTTCCTAAGTTTCTAGGGTTTTAAGGGTGATCCTAAAGATAAAATGCCAAACAAATTGAAAATGCATTATAAAAATGAAACAAAAATGTTTTTAGATGCTTGAAACCATGCATAGCACAATGCAAAAAGAATCATTCACAAACTCACTTTAGTTCAAAAGTAATGAATTTTTGAAGTTAGGGTTAAAAATATTCAAATTTAAGAACCCTAATTCACTTGAAAATTGTCAAAGCATGATCAAAATTAGAAAGAAATTTTAGTTGAGAGTTTGTAAATGTTTCTAAATGTTTAAATATGCTCTCTGATTTTTTTTGTGATTTTTAAATACCTAAATGTATTTTTAATTAATTGATTCTTATTAACTAATTAAAAATAACATTTAAATAATTTAAAAATAATTTTAATGCCAAAAATAAAAATAAAAATATTTTTGGGTTCTGAAAATTAATTAAAGGTTGGATAAAAAATTTCAGAATTTTTTGATGTCTTTTTCTATTTTTAAAAATTCGTGCAATATTTAAATAAAGAAAATGAAATAAAAATTAATAAAAGGAAAAGTATGCTGATCTAAGGGCTGGAATTCAAATCTGGAAAGGGAGGGAAAGACCACGCGCGCATCTGGACGGCTGATATTCAAACCTGCCCTAATTATGTAATTAAACCCTAATCTGAACCCTAATGACTTTCAGATGACCGGAACAGTGTTCCGGTCATCTTCTCCGGCAGCTCTCTCACTCAATCTCTCTCAAAATGCCACTAAAACTCTCTAAACTCTCCAGAATCAATCCTAACTCATTCTAAATTAGATTCAGCCAGCAAAAATCATTTATTTCACATGAACATCAAGATTAGAAGCAAAACGGAAAATTATTCAGAAATTTCAGAAGCTTCATACATGCTTAATACTCAATCATTTTCAAAACCATAAGGTGCAGCGTGATCGGTGAAGCATGGAGAACCATCTAAGAACTTAAAAAATCATTTCTGGAAAATTTGTTCTTGAAGTTACCTAAAATGAAGCTTTCAAAAATGGAACTATCTGGGCTCTTCTTTAGTGTTTTCCCACTCCTCTTGACTCCCTCTTGCTTCTGGAATGCTTGGCTGAAGTGTTTGTGAACTCCTTTTGAAGTTTGATGAAGTTCAGTTCAAAGGGGGCCAAAATCGTGTTTTGTGTATGATGGCTTTTAGGGCAAAATGAAGGGTGGGAAATGATCAGTGAGTGAAGCTGAGATGAATGGTGGTGTTGGTTTGAAGAATGAATGGTTGAGTTGTGAGATTCGATAGAAAATGCAAAGAGGGAGTTTTTTGTGAACTATGGCGATGCTGATGATTCTGGCTGTGCTCTTGTGTCAAGTGGCTTGTATTTGGTCCATGTATCAATCTGTGATAGGCCTGTGGAGTTGGTGTGGGCTATGCTGATTGGTATGGCTTGTTTTGCAAAAAGTCATGGTTATGTGTCCTTTGAGGTATGGGCTATTTCAGGCCAAGGAAAAGGGGGTGTCTGGTGCAGCTTGATGCAAGGAGGTCCATAGAAATCAGTTTGAGGCAATTTGGCAAGCTTGTGGGAAGTTGTGGGGGGTTTTGCAATTTTGGCAAAGTTTAGCCCTTTCTTGATTTCTTCATGTACAAGTCATGGAAATGTGAAACTCTTTGGGCAATTCTGAGTTTTAGGCATTGTACTATGATGATATGATGTGTAGAAGTCCATTTGAAGTCATAAAATAGCTTGGCATGAAACATGAAATTATGTGATTTTTGCCAACTTTGAAAAGACATAACTTGAGTTCCGAAATGACCAATAATTTTTCATTTGAAACATTTTTGGTTAAGAAAGAGGAGGTTGAAAAACTTTCCCAAAATGGAAAGTTTACATTACAAGTCATTTCCATATTTGGCAACTTTTGGTTTAGCCCACTTTTCTTCAAATTTGTGAACTTCTAAGCACTTCAATGATCAAATAAAGACCATATTACTTCATTTTGATGAAAAATCCACTTTGGGTCCATTGATGGGGGCCTCAGATGCCCTGATTTGGCTCTGACTTGCTCAGGAAGTTACCCAGTGATCAGATGACTTCCACAATGAATATTTCCATCAAACCTGGTATGCATGATCCCTATATCATATTGAGACCAATAGAAACAATAATGAGCAAAAAATTTGGAGTTATGGCCTCTGAAACCAAAACCCTAATTTTAGGTCATCTGTGCAGTTAAACCTGGCTCTGCTTCCATGCCTTGCAAATTCTTGTGATTTTCTGACTTTCTTGATCTTGGGAGGATATACTATGATGATTGAACTTACATGGACCCTCTTGAGATGATTGAAGACCTTTGGAGTGGCTCAGATGGATCTTGGATTGCTCAGGTCACAAACCCTAGATGCAGATGACTTTGAACCAATGCAATGAAGCAAAAATGCAACATGATGGTATGATTATGCTTATGCAAAAAATGAAAGATCACAAGCCAATGGTGTGAACTTAGTGAGGGAAAATTGGGGTGTTTACAGCTGCCCCTATTCAAACATGAGTTAGCTGTGCAGGATATAAGCGACGGGCTTAACAGACAAACAAGATAACTTGTGGTTGAATACCAAAGACATTCCAAAATTTGCACTCATTGGGTGAAGAAGAAAAGGGATATAGATTGTAAAAGGAGGTATAGTATGATTATAAAGTGCGAGCGATGGAGGACAACCATCGAGCAGAGGACGACTGCTGGGGATAAAGTAATGACGGGGACGACCGACATGCTGGGAAAAGGTGAGATCATGATGGGGACGGCCATCAAATATAGTAACAAAATTCTCTGGGGATTAAAGGTTAAGGTAATGATGGGGACGACCATCAGGTTGAAGAAATAAAATGATGAGGGACGGTCATCAAAGGTGAAGGACGATCACCTGGCAGGGGACGGCTGCTCTGTTGGGGATAAGGATGAGGGACGGTCACCCAATGGTGAAGGACGATCACCTGGCACGGTACGGCTGCCGAAAATATCACGACATAGGACGAATGCCGGATAGAAAAGGTCGATGATGGGGACGGCCATCGGATAAGCATGATGAAGGACGATCATCAAGAGGTGAAGGACGATCACCTAGCAGGGTACGGCTGCTCTGAAGGTTTATCATGACATAGGACGAATGTCAGATAACGGAATCGACGATGGGGACAACCATCGGATAAAGTGATGAAGGACAATCATCAAAAGGTGAAGGACGATCACCTAGCAGGGTACGGCTGCTAAAATATCACGACATAGGACGAATGCCGGATATAAAAAGGTTCCAATAATGGAGACTCCGCTAGGGGAATGATGAGGGACGATCATCAAAAAGGTGAAGGACGATCACCTGGCAGGGGACGGCTGCCGAAAGTATCATGACATAGGACGAATGTCAGATAGAAAAGAAAATTTGCTTTTTACTGGGGATTTGCTGGGAACTCTTCTGGGGAATGATAGACACAGACGAGTGTCTACATTCAAGAAAGGAAAGGTATAAATGTTTGACGCTGTGTATAGATTAAAGATGCGGACGAGCATCCTTAAGACTATGATACGAACGAGTATCAACTGGTTAACAAAGAACACGAACGAGTGTTGAATCTGAGGAGAGATAAGTGGTGTATACAAGATACGGACGAGTATCTGTATGAGTGAAAAATAAGCATGAGTGAGACACAGATGAATGTTCAGCTTGCTGGGGAAAGTATGATACGGACGAGTATCATAAGAGAAAGTGTATAAGTTATGACCTTATAAGTGTAAAAGATATCTGGTGATCTGTGGGGATTGGATGGCACGGACGGGTGTCGATTAGAGTGTACTATAAACAAGTGTTTGGCAACCATGCTGGGGAAGGGTGACACAGACGAGTGTCAAAGGATTGTATAGATATCTGTTTGTGGTTTATATTTGCAGGGGAATGATGTGACACAAACGAGTGTCGAAAAGAGTATATATTGATATGTATTAGTGAGTGCAAAGGGGACGCTTTGGCTTTCTGCTGGGACTGTGAGTCTCTATATATATTGCTGACGGAATGTTGGTATATACAGGTGTTTGATTCAAAACATGACTTGTGATTATGCAATATGTTTGATTTTTGCCGTAATGCTCCGTATTAGATGGAATGCTACGTTCTGAGGGGAAATATGATGTAAATGCTATGATTATGCAAAAGATACCGATTCGGGATTCGGGTCCCGTTACTGCGAAGATCTCTGACTGATCTGTCTGAAAGGATATCCCAGCTGGGGATGAGATCATTGGTAGATCTGATACAAATGTTTCTGCTTGGGAAAATAGGCCACTGATAGACCAATCTTGGTCATGAGGAGCCCAGCTGGGGTCTGTGGAAGCTTTCGTCACTTTGTTGTGAGATTTTCAGACATTGTTCTTCTGGAGAGGCTGGAGCTCTGTGGGGGGATGGTTCCCTGTCTAGGACTCGGCTGGGGAGGAACAACCACTGAATGATCTTCCTAGAGATTTCTGTAGGGATCATGCTAAGGATGATAATATCTGACAACTCAGCTGGGGAAATGAACACCTTCTGATGCTGCTTTGAAGAAAGTGCTGGAGAAGTGATGTCTGGCTGCTCTGATGGGGAGAAAGCAGCTCTGGTGCTGTTTGGAAGATGTGCTGAGGAAATAATGATTTGGCAGCTTGCTAGGGAGAAGCTTTCATGCCCCATGTTGCGCTTTGAATACCTGCAATCCTGTTATGACAAAGAAACACAAAAGTATCCCGAGGTATCCCTTACTGGATTCCATCATAGGAGTTTAGACACTCCCAGGAGTAAGTAATATATTTCCTGCAAGCATGTGATCAGAAAGGCGCATTTGTTTCTTATGCAAACATTATATCAAGGATATCAGACATTTTTGCAAATAAAGTGTACAAGACGGAGTGTGACTGAAAATCTGATTTTATTAATTTGTGTGCCCTGAATTGGCAAGTACAGTCAAAGAAACAAATCCCATGAAATGAGGAGATTGTTACAAAAATTGAGAAACAAAAAGGTGCTGGCAATGTTGATGACGCTTCAGTGAACTTCCCTTTTGCTATGACTCGTATGACTTTTGACGTTCTTCTCATCTTGCTATCTGAAGAAGGCTGATTCTGACCGATGCTTGAACCTTTCGAAGCTTACCATGTTGTGAATGATACAGACGAATTCAGAATGCAGTTGTTCGCTTATTCCCTTGTTTTGTGTGGATCGCCCTTTCGGGTTTTCAATCCATCGGGATACCCATTTTTGCTTGAGTTGTCCAATGTGGCTTTTCAACTCAGCGGGTGTACATTTTTCTTTATTTTTCCCTTATTTTTGCCCGAGTCTTTTATTCTGTTTTTGACTCACCGGGATGCTCTATTTTTGCCTGGAACTACATTCTGTTTTTATGTCCAGCGGGTCATTTTATGCGAAGTATTTTTTAACTGCATCTGAATTCACAGGGGACAGGAAATATTCACCATCCATAGTAGTGAGCATCAGTGCTCCACCAGAGAAAACTTTCTTTACTATGAATGGACCATCATAATTCGGAGTCCACTTGCCCCTGTAGTCTGTATGAGGGGGAAAGAGTCTTTTCAGCACAAGATCTCCTACTTGGTATTCCCAAAGCCTGACTTTCTGATCGAAGGCTTTCTTCATTCTCTTCTGATATAGCTGCCCATGACAGATTGCTGCTAATCTTTTCTCTTTGATCAGACTCAACTGATTGTACCGGGATCGTACCCACTCTGCTTCATCCAACTGGACATCCATCAGTACCCGTAGGGAGGGTAATTCAACTTCAACAGGTAGGACTGCTTCCATACCATACACAAGCTGATACGGTGTTGCCCCAGTGGATGTTCTGATTGAGGTACGGTACCCATGCAAGGCAAATGGTAGCATCTCATGCCAGTCTTTGTAGGTAGGTGACCACCATCTTTTGCACAATCTTCTTAATGTTCTTATTAGCTGCCTCAACAGCGCCGTTCATCTTTGGCCTGCAAGGAGAAGAATTGTGATGTTGGATCTTGAAGTCCCAGCATAGTTCTGCCATCATTTTGTTGTTCAAGTTGGAACCATTATCAATAATGATTCGCTCGGGCACTCCATACCGACATATGATGTCTCTCTTTAGGAATCTGGCTACCACTTTCCTGGTGACATTTGCATACGAGGCCGCTTCGACCCACTTGGTAAAATAGTCAATGGCTACTAGGATGAATCTGTGGCCATTTGAAGCAGTCAGTTCAATCTTACCAATCATATCAATGCCCCACATGGCAAATGGCCAAGGTGAAGACATCACATTCAAAGGGTTCGGAGGCACATGCACTTTATCTGCATAAATCTGGCATTTGTGGCATTTCCTGGCATATGCTCAACAATCTGCATCCATTGTGATCCAGTAGTAACCTGATCTTAACAACTTCTTAGCCATTGCATGTCCTCCAGCATGGGTACCGAAAGATCCTTCATGCACCCCGTGCATTAGTAAGTCTGCTTCTTTCTTATCAACACATCTGAGAAGCACCATGTCAAAGTTTCTCTTGTATAATGAACCATCAGCATTCAGGAAGAAGCTACCAGCTAGCCTTCTTAATGTCTTATTATCATTGGATGATGCCCCAGGTGGGTATGTCTGATCCTCCAAGAAGCATTTGATGTCATGGAACCAAGGCTTGTCATCTCTGGCAATGTCCACAGAGAATACGTATGCTGGTCTGTCAAGTCTGGATACTGAAATCCGAGGCACAAAGTTGGCAGCTTGAATTTTGATCATGGATGAAATGGTGGCCAGAGCATATGCAAACTGATTTTAATCTCGAGGGATATACTCAAGTTTGACTGTAGTGAAGAAAGTTAGTAATCTCCTCGTATAGTCCCGGTAGGGTATCAGATGCTCCTGGTGAGTGTACCATTTGCCGTTGGTTTGATTGATTACCAGAGCTGAATCTCCAAATACAATTAAAGTCTTGATCCTGAGGTCAATGGCTTCCTCAAGACCCATGATACAGGCTTCGTATTTAGCTTCGTTGTTAGTGCAGTTAAAAGTGAGCTTTACCGAGAAAGGCATATGAACTCCTTTAGGTGTAATGAGCACTGCACCAACTCCACGACCATTCATATTAACAGCCCCATCAAACATCATTGTCCATTCTTCTTCTGGGTCAGGCCCTTCAGTGTGAACAGGCTCTTCATGATCTTTTGCTTTTAGGAACATGATGTCTTCATCAGGGAAGTCAAATCTCATAGGCTGGTAATCATCAATGGGTTGCTCAGCTGGATAGTCAGACAATACACTGCCTTTGATGGCTTTCTGAGATGTGTACTGAATGTCATATTCTGTGAGAATCATTTGCCATCTTGCAACCCGTCCGGTAAGTGCTGGATTCTCGAATATGTACTTGACTGGATCCATTTTTGAGATCAACAAAGTAGTGTGAGTCAACATGTACTGCCTTAGTCGGCGAGCAGCCCACGCTAAAGCACAACATGTTTTCTCGAGCAGTAAATAACGTTGTTCACAGTCGGTAAACTTTTTGCTTTGGTAGTATATTGCATACTCTTTTCGACCAAACTCGTCATGTTGGCCCAACACACACCCCATTGACTCTTCTAATACTATCAAGTACATTATTAGAGGTCTTCCTTCAACTGGAGGCATAAGGATTGGAGGCTCTTGTAAGTATTCCTTGATTTTGTCAAAAGCCCTTTGGCAATCTTCATTCCACCTGACCGTTCGTTCTTTCCTTAACAGCTTGAACAAGGGTTCACAGGTTGCAGTGAGATGAGATATGAACCGTGAAATGTAGTTCAATCTTCCTAGAAACCCCCGAACTTCTTTTTCAGTCTTTGGTGCAGGCATCTCTTGGATGGCTTTGACTTTATTAGGGTCAACTTCAATCCCTTTTTCACTTACAATAAATCCCAACAGCTTACCGGTATCGCACCCCGAATGTGCATTTGTTGGGGTTTAACTTCAACTGGTACTTCCTCAGACGCTTGAATAGCTTCAACAGATTCACCAGGTGGTCTTCTTCTGTGAGGGACTTGGCAATCATGTCATCCACATAACATTCAATTTCTTTGTGAATCATGTCATGGAATAATGTTACCATAGTCCGTTGATAAGTGGCACCAGCATTCTTCAGTCCGAACGGCATTACCTTATAACAGAATGTGCCCCAGGGTGTGATGAAAGTTGTCTTCTCCATGTCTTCAGGTGACATCTTGATCTGATTATATCCTGAAAATCCATCCATGATGGAGAATACCGAGAACTGAGCCGTATTGTCGACCAATGCATCAATGTGAGGTAATGGGAAATCATCTTTCGGGCTAGCTCTGTTCAGATCCCTGTAGTCCACACACATCCGTACTTTGCCATCTTTCTTAGGCACAGGTACAATGTTATCAACCCACGGTGGGTAACTAGTTATAGCAAGGAAACCGGCGTCCCACTGTTTTTGTACCTCTTCTTTTATCTTCATGGCCATATCCGGACGAGTACGGCGCAACTTCTGTTTTACTGGGGGATAGTCTCCTTTTAGTGGCAGCTTGTGCATAACGATGTCGGTATCCAGACCTGGCATGTCCTGATAAGACCAAGCAAAAACATCCACATACTCCCGAAGCATGTCAATAAGTTGCTCTTTCACTGAATCTTACAGACGAGCCCCGATTTTCACTTCTTTCAAGTCTTCTTCTGTACCAAGATTAACCGTCTCAACCTCCTCCTGATGATGAGTAATAACCTTCTCCTCTTGCCTTAACAACCTGTCTAATTCTTCAGGTAGCTCATAATCTTCTTCAACCCCTTCATCGGCTTGATTAATCGGATTGTCAAAGTCATACGAAGTCATAGCGGTGTTGTTGTCGGTGCAGTCTGGAGGGCACTCTCTGCAAGGGTTTAGATTTGTTCATTTTAGTGATCGATTTTATCTTGCTTAGAAAAAGTGAAAATGAAGTTATTATTTTGAAAAACATTGCCATTTTATTTTTGTACAAAAAATGAAAAATGAAAAACAGTGAGTGAGAAAAAAGAGACTCATTTGCAAAAGATGTCCTGATATTCATTAATTGATCATTTTCACAAAATACAAGATGGTCCGATTACAAAATGAGCCCTGACATCTTGGGCAAGATGCATGACTTGATGCATGCTTAAAGACAGGAAATAATAATTACTCTGCAAGAGTAACTCTTATAATTTCCTGGGAAGACCAGTTTGAGACTTGGTTCCCCGGGATCCTTGGACGTATCCAGTTTTCCAGGTTGCGTTCGTCTTCTTCCTCGTCTTCCAAACTATTCACAGCATCCGGGGTTAGCATTCCCCCGCTGACAAATTTGGGCTCTATTGCAGCCTCTGGTTGATCTTGTCGAGTTGGTCTGTAACCCAACCCGAATCTGTCTTCTTTCTTTTCTACTGGCAGCAGCTTGCCCCAGCCTTGAGCGGTACCCTCCTTAACAACCTTTCGGGCCTGTTGATATGATGTGATGGAAGTCCCAGACACAACAGATGCTTCATTGATGTTAAGGGCCTCAAACCCCTGACTCATGGTCTCATGGATCTCCCCTTCCATTTCTATGTATTTGTACGTAGCCAGCTGGCTAACAAAGATATATTCTTCCCCACAGATGGTGATGATTTGGCCTTCCCACTCGAATTTTAACTTCTGGTGAAGGGTAGACGTAACAGCGCAAACGGCGTGGATCCAGGGTCTACCCAAGAGACAGCTGTATGCCGGCTGTATATCCATAACAAAGAAGGTAGTTTTAAAGGTATGCGGGCCAATCAACACAGGTAAATCGATCTCTCCAAGCACCGATCTTTTAGAGACATCAAATGCTTTCACCACCAAATTACTCGGGCGTAATGCCAAGCCATCATACTCCAGATTCACCAGGGCTTTCTTTGGGAGGACGTTGAGTGAAGACCCGATGTCCACAAGTACGTGAGAAAGAACAGCACCTTTGCATTCCAAGGTGATGTGCAAAGCCTTGTTATGGTTGCTCCCCTCCGTTGTTAAATCAGCGTTTGTAAAGCCCAGTCCATGACTGGTGTTAACATTTGCAACCACAGTTTCTAACTGATTAACAGTAATCTCCTCCGGCACGTATGCTGCATGCAGGACTTTCAACAATGCGTTCCGGTGAGCTTCTGAACACATTAACAGTGATAATATGGAGATTTTGGAGGGTGTTTGGTGAAGCTGGTCCACCACCTTGTAATCACTCCTTTTTATTATTCTCATGAACTCGTCTACATCTTGTTCAAAAGATATCTTCTGAGTTTCTTTGGCAGTTGGCTCTTCGGATACCACATTCTTTCCTTTTGCCTTTGCAGTAGCTTCTGCTTCAGCATTAGGTCTTTGTGTTTGCGAGGCAAAAATGCGTCCGCTTCTGGTGATGCCTCCGCCTCCCCCAACATTGTCAATTTGTGGTGAAGAGGTTGATGAATCCATAGTGATTTTCTCCCCTTTGTAGTAGAGATCAGAGCCGTAGTGCCAAGGTATGGCATTACTGCTTTCATAAGGAACAGGCCCAGGTACCGTAATAGTAACTGGACTGATTGCTGCAGCAGAAGGAATTATGATAGTGTGCGGATCATAGTAAATCGTGACTGGAGATCTAGCAGGGGGTGCTGCAGCTTGTTGTTGGAAATTGTTGTTGTTATGAACATTTGCTGGGTCATAGTAGATTGTGACCGTTGAGACATCTTCATTAATGTTTGTTGGTGTTGTAGAAGATTCCGTTGATAAAATGGGTGCTGATGCTATAGAAGAAAAAGTTGTTGAACTCTGATCTGTTGAAATGATAGATGGAGTGATTGCTGGTGTTGTTGATGAATCAGTGGGAATTATTGTTGTTGCTGTTGTAGGAGAAACTGTTGGAGGAAGAATTGCTGGTGTTGTAGGAGGATCCATTGTTGCTGAAACCAGAGTTGCTTGAGGAGCTGTTGAAGTAATTTGCAAGATTCCATTTTTGATGAGGCCATCTATGCCAAACCTTAGCTTCTCACAACCATTACTAGCTGTCTTGCACAATTCACAGCAAGCCCCACAGCCTGGGAACACTTGGCATCTTAAAAGTTGAACTTTGACTTCATCCAGTGGTGTTTGAATCTGTGCAACACTATCAACTAGTGTAGATGGTTGGTCCTCTTCAATGTCATTAATCCTAGGCCCACCATGATTAGGCATAGGATTTCTGTTAACGTTTGGAGGAGGTGCGAAATTGAGAGCTTTGGAATCGACCAAATCTTGAACTTTCATCTGTAAGGCTCTGCATTTCTCAGTATTGTGACCAGGTGCGTTGGAGTGAAAGGCACACCTGGCATTAACATCATAATTTTTCGGGAGATTAAGAGGATCTGATGGTGCCAACGTCCTTAACTCAACCAGGTTAAGCTTCAGGGGTTGTGGCAATAAGGCAGCATAAGGCATAGGGATAGGGTCAATTACCTTATTTGCCTGAGATGACCTCTGTTGAAAAGGGTGCTGTTGTTGGTTGCTATTGTTGTTGTTGTAGGTTCTTTGTTGCGGAAAATGAGATGGTTGCTGATAGTGATGTTGTTGTTGTTGTTGAGGATATAATGGTTGTTGTGGAACTAGAACCGGGATGGTAACATCTGCTACTGACCTGTGAGAATATTGGGGTCTGCCCCTGCTTGTATGAATAACATTTGTTTCACCCGCCCTTCGGGATCCTGCAAAAGGTTTTCTAGGGTTGCTGGAGGAACTTGCACCATTGTCGGAGATTTTGCCCATCTTCAAAAGACTTTCAATTCTCTCACCAGCTATAACTACATCAGCAAAACTGGTAGAGGAGAAAACAGCAAGTCTATCAATATAAGTTCCTTGCAAGGTGTTCATGAACATGCCAGCCATCTCCCTTTCTGACATGGGTGGCTGGACAGCAGCAGCAAGCTGTCTCCACCTCTGAGCATAATCCCGGAAGCTCTCCCTTGAAGACTGAGACATGCCCATTAGAAGAGTTCTATTGGGGGCCATGTCTAGGTTGTACTGATATTGCCGGATGAAAGCCTCGGCCAAGTCCTTCCAACATCTTATGGTGGCCCTTGTCAGATGCGAATACCATTCTCTTGAAGCTCCAGTCAGACTGTCCTCAAAATAGAACATCCATAACTTCTCATCCATGGTATAAGCCTTGAGTCTTCCCAAGAAAGATTGCAGATGAGTACGCGGGCATGAGGTACCATTGTATTTCTCAAAGCATGGGGGTTTGAATTTGTGGGGAATCCTCACTCCATCTACTAGTCCCATATCCATTACGTCGAAGCCCAAAGAATTATGGGATTCCAAAGATCTTAACTTTTCAGCAATCTCATCCAATCTTCTATCATATACCTCATCTCCTGCCCCTATAACAGTAAACTGTTCTTCTTGGGGATCCTCTTGCAGGATTCTACCCCCAGTAGTATTACCTTGAACATTCCTCGGGATGTTAACATTTGGATTCAAATGAGGCCCATACTCTGGACGGTCAATACGAGGCTGCCCCCGTTCATTATTGCTGGTTCCCCCTGTTCCAAGATGGGGCTCTTCAGGTGTCTGCCTTTCTACCAACTCTCTCAATCTTTCTTGGCTCTAGGCTAAGCCAGTCATGATAGCCATAAACTAAGACATTTGGTTTCTCATCTCGACCCTTTCGTTTGCCATCTGATTTCTGACCTCATTCAGGTCCTGCTGTACCTGCTCCATCTGAATGCCTGGAAGGTTGTTACGTGTAGGGTACCGGTGTGTGCGGTTGACAAGGAACACTCGGCGACGAGCAATGTTTCCTGAAATCACAACAAAGTTAGAAACAAAAATAATAAAAAAAACCTACAAAACAAAGACCAAGTTAGTATGCAATGTAGTATGCTTATTTGTTTTCCAAGGTATCCGGTTTGGTTATTGGTTTTGACCTTTCCATACCTCGAGGAAGATGCTTGATGTTGTTGAGAAAAGAAGCCCAATGAAAACAAACTAAATATATTACAAATGGTGAGAAATACATAGTCTGTTTACAATACATGCCCATGGAGGGTCAAAAATACAACAAAAAGGAAATGTACATCAAAAGGAAAGAACAATAAGTAAAGAGGAGTCAGACATCCAATCCATAATCATCTTCCCTGACTTCCTTCAGGAGTGCCTCAGTCACCAGACCAGCTGGGTACTCTGTAATGGTCCTAATGAGGAGGTTCCTAGTAGCAATGGTAGTAGTCAGCTTCTTATGCCTGTCCTGGTCTTTTGATCTCTTTAACCCTGCTCGAAGCTTCAATTCTGAAATCTCCTTCTGAGTTGCCAATAAAGCTTCCTGCTGCTTCTTCTCATTGGCCTCCAACTGATCAATCTTGGCCTGAGTCTTCTGGTCTTCTTGTGCATGGGCTTCGGTGATCCTGACCCACCTAGCCTGGCTCTCTTGCAGATAGTGCTCAGCCCTAGCTTTCTGAATCTTGGCCTCCTTGCAGGCATTCTTCAATATCTGTTCCCCAGCCCTTGCTTTCCTTATGTAGTCCTCTGTCTTTTCAATCTTGGTCAGATGCTCAATCCTGAGCTTTTCCAATCTCTCAATGTCCAGATGACCATCACTTCTTTCCCAAAGGGTCTTCTTCAGGGCTTGAGATAGCTGCTCATTCCTTTCCTTCAATTTTTTAAATTCCTCCAGGCTAACAGTTGCTGCAGGCTGTATTGTAGATGGTCCAGGTGTGTCTTCCAAGGTGAAAGGCATTCTGGTAATCTGAGCTCTAGTACGGGACCAGTCTGAGTACTGAGCTGAGGCAACATTGTTACATCTTCCAAGAATTAGCTATTCCTTTTGTCTGGATGTTGTCCCAAGCCCAGGCAGCTTGCCTGACACCAGCTGAATTAGGTTGCACCTCACAGTATAGGGTCTCAACTAAATCCTGTCCTCTAGGAGGGTGAACTAAGGCATAGCCCAATTGTCTCTTAAACAGTAAAGGGTTGTAGTTGATGCAACCTTTTACTCCAATGAGAGGCACATTTGGGTATTGTCCACAGCTGGTGATAATTTCCTTGCCTTTGGTGCTCTGGGTACACCATCTGATATCATCTGATGTTAAGGCAATGAACCTCTTGGCCCAATTCTTCTGCTGATGTGGGTTCAAGAAGGCATCTGATTTAAGCAGGTGTCTGAGTAGCCAAGAGTAGAACAGGGGAGCACAACATCTGACCAACTTCCCCCTCTGTTTTTCATTCCTCTGATGAATAGAATAGTAAAAATCCCCTAGCAGTGTAGGTACTGGGTTCCTCAGAAGAAACAAATGGATGGCATTCTTATTGACAAATTTAGGCTCATCTGCAAACAATATAGCCCCATATATGCTGAGGGCTAAAAGTGCACAGACTGCCCTCCACTCTCCCAATGAAGCCTTCAGGATGGCCTGAGAAATCAAGAAGTCCAGATGTAAACCAGGAATCCCAGCTTTTGTTGTCAGGTTTTGCTCAATAAGGGCAGGCTCCAAGTACAATGCCCTTGCTATCTCTTCACTTCTGGGAGCAGTCATCTCTGGGTTGAAGGGGATCCCTCCTCTGATAGGTACTCCAATCAATAGAGAAAACTCTTCTAACAGAGGCCCCATCTGAAAGTCAGGAAAGGTGAAACACCTGAGTGGAGGGTCATAGAACTACAAGCATGTGTGGATCATGCTTCTTTGAGAAGAATCAAGGTCCATAACCATATCTAAGATACCTCCAAAGTTCTCTCTGAACAGTGGGATGTGGTCAGGTGTGATGAGTGACTGGACCTGCCTGATACCAGTCAATACAGGCTCAAAAAAGTGATAAGATATGTCGCTCTTCCTGGGGGTGGCCATGAGTGCTGTTGAAGAATCTGAAGATAAAAGCCCATGAAGATCACAAACTGAGAAGCTGGAAGTAAGTCTCTGGCAGACTGATGCTGGTGAGGATGGAGATAACTAAAGCAGATGCTGAAAAGGATAGCTGAAGCAGAGGTCTAAGCAGCAGAAGAGGTCAAAACCAAAACCAGGATATAATGAGGTGGATACCCTGAAAAACAAATAAAAAAATGTTAAATGATGCAATGATGATATATGCAAATGATATGCAAGGGTTTGTGATCAAGAGCTGGATCTGATTATCTGTCTTGATCTAAGGTCCATGTATGTTCAAAGGTTCAGATGGAGGCTCAGAAATCCAGTAACTAGGGTAGGGGACTCAAATAAAGAGTCACATGTCCAGGTTTAGTCACAAGAACTGTCCAAAGTGGAGTACTCTTAAACAAAACAGTAACAGGGTATGATGTGGCCAAGGGTTCCTGCAAACCTGTAAACAACCCAACCCCCTCACAGGTAATGTTCTAGAACAAGGATCCTCAGACTTGGATCAGTTATGAGAAGTGTAAACACTTCTAACCCGGAGGTAGAGTGTTTACAATAACCATAAAAAATCCTCCTCTAATTCACCCCAGATTCTGAAGGTCAATGTAAAGGTCATCCAGACTTAGCAGGCTTCCTAGATAGCCCTAGCAATACAGGAAATCTGTAGCACAGAGTTCTCAAGAAGAAACCCACATCTGAACCGTGTTTCATATTCCCGCACCAGACCGAAATGGAATGGGAAAGAATATGAACCACTCTAGCCTAGGTGTCACTCAGGTCCCAGGTATAGGACCTTAATCTCTCAATGGAATCCCACCCACCAGAACAGAAAACCAGATCCAGCAATGACAGTATGAAATATGCATAAGACTGTAAAGAAAGCAATAAATAAAGCTGTACAAAAAGCAATAAATAAAGCAAATAAACACACATAGCACATAGAACCCCAGGAAACACAAATCAAACAAGCGCTAGGAGGAACCCACAAAAAGAACCAGAAGCCCTGGTTGCAGTATAAGGGTCCCCAGCAGAGTCGCCAAGCTGTCGCTTCCACCAAATAACACCTGGTCAGAAGGGGTACAGACGCGAACGGTCGGCGAAAGGAGAACATGAAGATGAACTAAAAAGAGTCGCCAGCTAGGCATTTTTATCCCTAAGGAAAGGTAATGCTGCATAAACCTAAGAAAAGATGGATAAAACGGTCGCGAACCAGAGAAACTGAGAAAGGGCGTTGGTTACAACCTGGGAAGGTATTAGCACCCAGATTGTCCGTCATACTCGACGGGATCCACGCTTGAAAGTTTTGTGTTTTAAAGGGGTAGTGTCAGTGCATCCATGAAAGTACATTATGCCATAGTCACAAGTACCATTAACATATTTAAGAATTCTCTTGACTTGATTGAGATGACTGACTTTTGGATCAGCTTGATATCTTGCACATACACCTACTGCAAATGCTATGTCTGGTCTGCTAGCAGTCAAATATAACAAGCTACCAATCATGCTTTTGTATATGCTTTGATCTACATTCTCACCCTTTTCATCTTTAGTCAGCTTTAAATGTGTGGGGGCAGGAGTTCTCTTATGAGTAGCATTTTCCATTCCAAATTTTTTGACTATGTTCTTGGTATACTTGCTTTGGGAAATGAACATGGAGTCTTCCATTTGCTTTATTTGCAGACCAAGAAAGTAGGTTAACTCTCCTACTAGGCTCATTTCAAATTCAGATTCCATCTGATTGACAAAATGTTTGACCATCCTGTCAGACATCCCACCAAAGACAATGTCATCTACATATATTTGAGAAATCATGACATTTCCTTCTTCATCTTTAACAAACAAGGTTTTGTCAATTCCACCTTTTATGTACCCTTGCTTGATAAGAAAAGTAGTCAGTCTTTCATACCATGCCCTTGGAGCTTGCTTCAGACCATAAAGAGCCTTCTTTAGTTTGTATACATGATTGGGACAGCTTGGATCAACAAATCCTTTAGGCTGTTCTACATATACTTCTTCATTAAGATAACCATTTAAAAAGGCACTTTTCACATCCATTTGAAATAGCTTGAACTTTAAGATACAAGCAATTCCCAAAAGGAGTCTGATTGATTCAAGCCTTGCTACTGGTGCAAAGGTTTCATCAAAGTCTACTCCTTCAATTTGTGTGTATCCTTGAGCTACAAGTCTAGCTTTGTTCTTTGTAACAACTCCTTGTTCATTTGACTGGTTCTTATACACCCATTTTGTTCCAATCACATTTATGTCATCAGGTCTAGGAACAAGACTCCACACTTCATTCCTTGTGAATTGACCTAATTCCTCTTGCATAGCACAAATCCAGTATTCATCAGTAAGAGCTTCCTTGATGTTTTTAGGTTCTATTTTAGAAACAAAACAAGAACTTGAAATCACTTCTCTTGATCTAGTGCTCACACCTCTGTTGGGATCACCAATTATCAAGTCTTTGGGATGATCCTTCTGTATTCTGATGGAGGGAGGTTTGCTGGATTGTTCTGTCCTTGCATCAGTTTGAGTGAAGTCATAATGATCACTCTTTTCTTCAGCTTCAATCTTGATATCAGCAGATGTTCCAACATCTTCTGGGACATCTGTAGGAGCATCATCAATTATCACATTTATAGACTCCATGATAACCTTGGTTCTAGAATTAAATACTCTATATGCTCTGCTGTTTATAGAGTATCCAAGAAAAATCCCTTCATCACTTTTAGGATCCATTTTTCTTCTTTGCTCCCTATCTGCTAGAATATAACAGTTACTTCCAAACACATGGAAGTACTTAACTGTGGGTTTTCTGCCCTTCCAGACTTCATAGATTGTGGACAAAGTTCCTTTTCTTAGAGTAACTCTGTTGTGGATGTAACAAGCTGTGTTCATAGCTTCAGCCCAGAAGTACAAAGGTAACTTTTTAGCATGGAGCATAGCTCTTGCTGATTCTTGAATAGTTCTATTCTTCCTCTCAACAATCCCATTCTGTTGAGGAGTGATTGGTGAAGAATATTCATGATTGATTCCTTCTGAAGAACAGAAATCTAAGAACTTTTGGTTCTCAAATTCTTTTCCATGATCACTTCTTATTCTGATCACACAGCTGGCTTTTTCCCTTTGTATTCTTTGGCATAAATCTTTGAATACATCAAATACATCAGACTTTTCTTTGATAAAATTTATCCATGTATACCTGGAAAAGTCATCAACCACCACATAGGCATACCTCTTGCCACCAAGGCTTTCAACCTGCATAGGTCCCATAAGATCCATATGCAATAGTTCCAAAACTTTGGAAGTTGTCAGATGTTGGAGCTTTGGATGGGACATCTTGGTTTGCTTGCCTATTTGACATTCACCACATATTTTACCATCATCAATCTTCAGTTTAGGAATACCTCTTACAGCATCCATAGATATTATCTTCTTTATGCCTCTGAAATGAAGATGACCTAGCCTTTGGTGCCATAGTTTCACTTCTTCTTCTTTAGCTAAGGAGCAAGTTGAAGTAAGACTGAAGTCTTGAGATTCCCACATGTAACAGTTGTCTTTAGATCTGGCTCCTTTCATGACAACCTCTTTTTCTTTGTTAGTCACTATGCATTCAGTTTTAGTAAAGTTTACACTGTACCCTTGATCACATAATTGACTTATGCTGATCAGGTTAGCAGTTAAACCTTTAACTAGCAGCACATCATCTAGTCTTGGAACATCTTGACAGTCCAAGGTCCCAACTCCCTTGATTTCTCCTTTAGCTCCATCTCCAAAGGTTACATACCTGGATGAATGTGACTTTAAGTTTACTAGTAGATTCTTCAATCCAGTCATGTGTCTTGAACATCCACTGTCAAAATACCAGTCTTCTTTAGCTGATACTCTTAGTGATGTATGTGCTATATATGCAGCACTTTTCTTTGACCATTTGAGTTGAGATTTCTTTTGATGCCTCTGCCCTGTGTGTTGTTCATTAGTAGATATCCAAGATTGATTGTTGTTCTTGTAGCTTTGATCAGTCTGAATGCTAGCTTTTGGTCTCCATACCTTCTTGATGACTTCTGTCTTCTGCTTAGAAGGTTGCTGATTTCTTTGATGTTTATGCAACACTTTCTTGGTAACTTCTATTTTCTGCTTAGAAGGTTGCTGATACATCTGATTTGGATATCCATGCAACTTATAACAATGAGGTTTGATATGTCCAAATCTTCCACAGTGATGGCATCTCCATCTTTGATACTTCTTCTTCATTTTGTTCTTTCCAGAATGTTGAGACATCTGTTGGAACATTATGTTTGACTTTGTGTTCTTTTCCTGATGTTGAAGCATCTGTTGGGACATCTTGTTTGACTGTATGGATTTTGAAGTAGTTTTGCTAGAGCTGGCTTCATCTTTATGTACTCTGTTAAATCCCAGTCCACTTTTATCCCCTGAATGCTTATTGTTGTTGAGAATAACATCTAGTGTATTTGAGTTGCTGTTCAACATTCTAACAGATTTGGACATGTGTTCCAATTTGGAGTTGAGAAGACTTACTTCACTTTTCAAGGTGTCAATGATCTCTTGATCACTTGCTTTTTCATCTTCTAGTGCCTCATTCAGCTTTTTTAGCTTTATAACCTCACTGCATATTTCAATACTTCTTTTGTACAGATCTTTGTAGGCTTGCTCAAGTTCTTCAACAGTAAGCTCCCCATCACTGGAATCACTTTCAGATTCACATAGTCCAGCTAAGGCAGTGATATGCTTAGCTGATTCTTCTTCTGAATCACCTCCTGAGTCTTCATCAGACCAGGTTACAGATAGTCCTTTCTTTTGCCTTTTTAAGTAGGTAGGACATTCATTCTTGATGTGTCCATATCCTTCACATCCATGGCATTTGATTCCTTTTTCTTGACTGGTCTTTTCAGCATAATTTGACCTTCTGTTAGCATCATAAGGTCTCTTGTTCTCAGAAGAGTTTGTGTATCTTCCACTGGGATTGAATTTGCCTTCCATCCCTCTGAGAATCTTTTTGAATTGTCTTCCAAGCATAGCAATGTTGTCTGATAAGCTTTTACCAGTTTCTGATTCATCATCTTCTTCTTCATCAGTATTTGTCACCAAGGCTATGCTTTTGTTCTTCTTAACATTTGTGTCATTCATTCCCATCTCAAATGTTTGAAGGGAACCAATGAGTTCTTCAACTTTCATAGTGCATATGTCTTGAGCTTCTTCTATTGCTGTGACTTTCATGTCAAATCTTTTTGGCAAAGATCTGAGGATCTTTCTTACAAGCTTTTCATCAGTCATCTTTTCTCCCAAAGCTCCAGAAGTATTAGCTACTTCTAAGATGTTCATGTAGAATTCATGAACTGTCTCATCTTCCTTCATTCTCATGTTTTCAAACTTAGTGGTGAGAAGTTGCAGTCTTGACATCTTTACCTTTGATGTTCCTTCATGAGTTGTTTTGAGAGTATCCCACACATCTTTGGCTAGCTCACAGTGATGCACAAGTCTAAAGATGTTCCTATCAATGCCATTGAATAGAGCATCTAAGGCCTTGGAGTTACCTAGTGCTGACTCTTCTTCCTCCTTACTCCATTCTTCTTCAGGTTTCAACACTTTTGATCCATCTTTGGTGTCTTGAATAGGATGTTCCCATCCAATGTTGACTGCTCTCCAGGCCCTGTTGTCAAGTGATCTTAAGAATGCAATCATTCTTGGCTTCCAGTAGTCATAATTAGAACCATCCAGTATAGGTGGTCTATTTACTGATCCTATATCTCTGTCCATGTTTCCAGAATTTGTATTCCCTAGATCTCACCCAGTATAAACAGGCAGGGTGCCTGCTCTGATGCCAATTGAAATTCTGTGATCAGGTATGAGATGTCCTATGAGATGTCCCAACACTTGACAGATTTAACCAAAACTTAAAGTGCAAGAAAATTAAACAACACAGAAGTTTGTTAACCCAGTTCAATGTATAACCACACTTACATCTGGAGGCTACCAAGCCAGGAGGAAATCCACTATAAGTAATATTAATTCTAGACTTAAACAACCCAGTTTAATCTTTCACTTAATATCTACCCAATGCAATTTCTACCTAAGTCACTACTTAGATATGAGTACCAACTCACTCCCCCTCAATCACACAGTGATCTTGTTTACAAGTTTAATAAAATTGAAGTCATACTTCAAACAAAACAGCTTGATCTTACTTCACAGTTTTAATCAAGTCACAAATGCACTTTTGCTTAAAAGCTCATAAAGTGGTACAATAAAAACAACCTGCTATTAAAACAATAAACACCCTATTTGGTCTTCTGAAATTCGTACTCAATTCTGTGAGTTTCTGTTGATTAAATAGGTGTTTGTAATTTGGGCTTTCTGTAGGTTAATCCAGTCCTAAAAGCATGCAGCTTCCACCTTGAATTTAGGGTTTGTTACTTCCTAAATTCTAGGTGATTTTAGTTCTTCTGATTAATCTGAATCCTCATAATAAACCTTCCTACAGATGCGCCTTGTTCTGTTTTTATCTAACCATAATTAATTCCTGATAACTCTCCTTAAATATCTCAGATCAGTTAGTCATTAATTAATTCTAGTAGCAGGTTTGAGATGTCTCAACATCTGTTGGGACATCCTGAAAAACTGAACTTAAGTCATTTACACAATGTCCCAACATCTGGTGAGACATCCTGAAATAAGTTCTTATACTCTGTTTGATAATGTCCCAACATTTGATAGGACATTCTGAACTGAATTCAATATTTCTTGTTGATCAAAAATTCTGCCAATTCTAGACATCTACAAACTCCCCCTTTGGCTAATTTTTGGCTAACATCTTTTCTGTTTTTCAGAGTGCAGCAGAAGTTCTTTTATCAGAGTATAACATTACTTTTCTGTTGAATCATATTTGAGATTACTCCCCCTCAAACATATATGTATCCAGTCTTGTTGCAACAGAAAAACACTTATTCAGTTCAGAAGCAAACAGATTTTTCATTCATAATCAAACAGCATTACACATTGTTGTTTACACATTGTTGTTGGTGTTGTTCTCCCCCTTGTTAGACACAAATTTTGGGGCCAAAGAGACTAAATCTAAATTACAATGCAGCTGTCATTACATTTGTCCTCACATACAGATAATCACTCAGACTCATCACATTCAGTTTCTTCATCATCCTCAGTTTCTTCATCAGAAGCAGCTTTCTGATCACCTTCACTTTCCAGCCTTTGGATGATTTCTTCAAGTTTCAGCTTCCTTGCTTCAAGTTCTTTGCAAGTGCTCTTTAGTTCAGCAATCAATGCAGCCTTGGAGATTGGAGTCTTGGCAGTTGAAGGACCTGCAGATGTCCCAGAGGGTGCTTCAACATCTGCTGCATGATGACTTAGGAACAGTTTGTAGTGAAAGGCCAGAGGGCTTTCTCTCTTGCAGACTGTGTCCTTCTCAGTGAGGATCCCAGGGTATTGACTTAGCACTATACCACACAGCAAGGAGGGAAAAGCTATTGGCAACTTTGTTGCAGAAGAGCTAGCATGCTTCAAGGTCTGATCAAATATGTAGGCACCATAATCCAGCTTAGTCTGAGTCCCCACAGCATAAATAAATCTGCCCAAGCCAGTGGATATTGAAGATGTGTGATTGGTAGGCACCCAGTTTGCTGTGCCAATCCTGTTCAGCATGGCATATTTTCTTGTCAGCATGCTCACTGAGAGCTTTCCTTTAACTGGCCATGCCTTGACCTGGTTTACAGTGATAACCTTGCAGACTTGGTTATCAGTCTTTCCTAGCTCATTTGGTCCATCAGACTCTCTTCCAAGGTATTGGTTGATGATCTGAGGAGAGAACTCTACACACCTGCCTCTAACAAACACTTTTCTAAATTCAGAAGACTTACCATTGGCACAATCTTCCTGAAGATTGACTATGAATTCTTTGACAAGAAGCTCATAGCAGGGAGAGAGATTTGAGACTGTTTTGAAGAGGCCTGCAGCAGAGATGAGATCAATCAATTCAGTGCACTCAAGTGCATTACTGCTCAGCTCTCTTTCAAGGGCTACCCTTCTTTGGTACACAAACTTCCATCTGTTTACACTTGAAACATGATGAAATGAGATGTTGTCCAAGGGAGCTTCTGGAACAGCAGTTGAAGCCCTAGAGGGTGCTGGTTTCTTCTTTGGAGGAGATGTTGGGACATCTGCTTCAACATCTGAGTCTGATGGGGTGACGGCTTTCCTCTTTTGTGTTTGGACTTTGCTCCATTGCTTTGTAGGACCAAAGACAGTTTTGGCCTTGTCTTTCCTTGGGGTAGCTTTCTTCTTCTCAGGAACTGCATGTCCTGCTTGCATCTTTCCTTTCCTAGTCCTGAGCCTTTTGGCTATGCTAGGTCTTACAGAGGCAATGATCTTTGTATCATAATCCTGCTCCAGGTTCACCACAGGAGGAGATTGAGCAGTCTCCTCTTCAGCTGGTTGATCAGCAGAGATATGATCTTCAGTTGAGGCTTTGGTCTGATCCTCAGATTCTTCTTCATCACTTTCATTTGAGGCCTTTTTCTGGTCCTCAGTTGGTTCAATATCAGCATCAGATGAGGTCTTTTTCTCATCCTCAGATGTTCCAACATCTATTGGGACATCCTGTTAAGCAGGAGTGTCCTTTGCAGCTTGAGTTTGTTCTTCTTGAGGGGCAGGCATGGTGTTCAGAGGAATAGAAATCCCACTAACCACTCTTTGTTCAGATAGGATCTTGGTAACCAACTCCTTTATTGAAGCATCCACATATTCAGAAGATTTTTGAGGCATGTTTGCTGGAGAAGGAATGCCTTTGGATTTGCTGCAGACTTGATCTTTAGCTCTTTTTGGAGTTCTTGGCTTCTTAGCATGAGGAACACTTCCTCTTATTTCGTCCAGTGGGGTTGACTCCATGGGTACTACAGAAATAGGGGTTGCATGAACCACGTCTTCTTTGTTGAGAATTTCTTCAGGAATGTTAGGGTTTTGAGACATTGTCAAAGAAGATGGATGAAGAGTTTTAGGGTTGATGATTTCTGAAGAACATCTAGATAATATGATTCTCTTTTGATAGTATGATGAGAATATTGATAGCTGATTATAAGCTGTTACTAAATAAGTAGCCGTTACATTGCAAATTATTAGGAATGGAATACACAAGGTTCTTGACCAGACTGGTGTTTCCATCTGGTGCTTATGCCACACAATGTCATATGACATGTTGGCAAATCTCCATAACTGCTAAATCTCACATAGGCAGATTCCCAATTTGCCCCTTATGTTCTCAAATTGTGTAGCATCCAATGCTTTGGTTAAGATATCAGCCAACTGCAGATTTGTAGCTACATGTTCCAATGAAATCACCTTTTCTTCTACAAGATCTCTGATGAAATGATGTCTGATATCAATATGCTTGGTCCTGCTATGTTGGATATGATTCTTTGATATGTTGATTGCACTTAAGTTGTCACAGTACAATGTCATGACATCCTGTGGGACATTGTACTCAGTGAGCATTTGCTTCATCCAAACCAACTGAGAACAACTGCTTCCAGCTGCTATATATTCAGCTTCAGCTGTAGATAAAGATACACAATTTTGTTTCTTACTGAACCAAGAAATCAAATTGTTTCCTAGAAAGAAGCATCCTCCTGAAGTGCTTTTTCTGTCATCAGCACTTCCAGCCCAATCAGCATCACAGAAGCCAGTGAGAATTGGTTTGCATCCATGAAAGTACATTATGCCATAGTCACAAGTACCATTAACATATTTAAGAATTCTCTTGACTTGATTGAGATGACTGACTTTTGGATCAGCTTGATATCTTGCACATACACCTACTGCAAATGCTATGTCTGGTCTGCTAGCAGTCAAATATAACAAGCTACCAATCATGCTTTTGTATATGCTTTGATCTACATTCTCACCCTTTTCATCTTTAGTCAGCTTTAAATGTGTGGGGGCAGGAGTTCTCTTATGAGTAGCATTTTCCATTCCAAATTTTTTGACTATGTTCTTGGTATACTTGCTTTGGGAAATGAACATGGAGTCTTCCATTTGCTTTATTTGCAGACCAAGAAAGTAGGTTAACTCTCCTACTAGGCTCATTTCAAATTCAGATTCCATCTGATTGACAAAATGTTTGACCATCCTGTCAGACATCCCACCAAAGACAATGTCATCTACATATATTTGAGAAATCATGACATTTCCTTCTTCATCTTTAACAAACAAGGTTTTGTCAATTCCACCTTTTATGTACCCTTGCTTGATAAGAAAAGTAGTCAGTCTTTCATACCATGCCCTTGGAGCTTGCTTCAGACCATAAAGAGCCTTCTTTAGTTTGTATACATGATTGGGACAGCTTGGATCAACAAATCCTTTAGGCTGTTCTACATATACTTCTTCATTAAGATAACCATTTAAAAAGGCACTTTTCACATCCATTTGAAATAGCTTGAACTTTAAGATACAAGCAATTCCCAAAAGGAGTCTGATTGATTCAAGCCTTGCTACTGGTGCAAAGGTTTCATCAAAGTCTACTCCTTCAATTTGTGTGTATCCTTGAGCTACAAGTCTAGCTTTGTTCTTTGTAACAACTCCTTGTTCATTTGACTGGTTCTTATACACCCATTTTGTTCCAATCACATTTATGTCATCAGGTCTAGGAACAAGACTCCACACTTCATTCCTTGTGAATTGACCTAATTCCTCTTGCATAGCACAAATCCAGTATTCATCAGTAAGAGCTTCCTTGATGTTTTTAGGTTCTATTTTAGAAACAAAACAAGAACTTGAAATCACTTCTCTTGATCTAGTGCTCACACCTCTGTTGGGATCACCAATTATCAAGTCTTTGGGATGATCCTTCTGTATTCTGATGGAGGGAGGTTTGCTGGATTGTTCTGTCCTTGCATCAGTTTGAGTGAAGTCATAATGATCACTCTTTTCTTCAGCTTCAATCTTGATATCAGCAGATGTTCCAACATCTTCTGGGACATCTGTAGGAGCATCATCAATTATCACATTTATAGACTCCATGATAACCTTGGTTCTAGAATTAAATACTCTATATGCTCTGCTGTTTATAGAGTATCCAAGAAAAATCCCTTCATCACTTTTAGGATCCATTTTTCTTCTTTGCTCCCTATCTGCTAGAATATAACAGTTACTTCCAAACACATGGAAGTACTTAACTGTGGGTTTTCTGACCTTCCAGACTTCATAGATTGTGGACAAAGTTCCTTTTCTTAGAGTAACTCTGTTGTGGATGTAACAAGCTGTGTTCATAGCTTCAGCCCAGAAGTACAAAGGTAACTTTTTAGCATGGATCATAGCTCTTGCTGATTCTTGAATAGTTCTATTCTTCCTCTCAACAATCCCATTCTGTTGAGGAGTGATTGGTGAAGAATATTCATGATTGATTCCTTCTGAAGAACAGAAATCTAAGAACTTTTGGTTCTCAAATTCTTTTCCATGATCACTTCTTATTCTGATCACACAGCTGGCTTTTTCCCTTTGTATTCTTTGGCATAAATCTTTGAATACATCAAATACATCAGACTTTTCTTTGATAAAATTTATCCATGTATACCTGGAAAAGTCATCAACCACCACATAGGCATACCTCTTGCCACCAAGGCTTTCAACCTGCATAGGTCCCATAAGATCCATATGCAATAGTTCCAAAACTTTGGAAGTTGTCAGATGTTGGAGCTTTGGATGGGACATCTTGGTTTGCTTGCCTATTTGACATTCACCACATATTTTACCATCATCAATCTTCAGTTTAGGAATACCTCTTACAGCATCCATAGATATTATCTTCTTTATGCCTCTGAAATGAAGATGACCTAGCCTTTGGTGCCATAGTTTCACTTCTTCTTCTTTAGCTAAGGAGCAAGTTGAAGTAAGACTGAAGTCTTGAGATTCCCACATGTAACAGTTGTCTTTAGATCTGGCTCCTTTCATGACAACCTCTTTTTCTTTGTTAGTCACTATGCATTCAGTTTTAGTAAAGTTTACACTGTACCCTTGATCACATAATTGACTTATGCTGATCAGGTTAGCAGTTAAACCTTTAACTAGCAGCACATCATCTAGTCTTGGAACATCTTGACAGTCCAAGGTCCCAACTCCCTTGATTTCTCCTTTAGCTCCATCTCCAAAGGTTACATACCTGGATGAATGTGACTTTAAGTTTACTAGTAGATTCTTCAATCCAGTCATGTGTCTTGAACATCCACTGTCAAAATACCAGTCTTCTTTAGCTGATACTCTTAGTGATGTATGTGCTATATATGCAGCACTTTTCTTTGACCATTTGAGTTGAGATTTCTTTTGATGCCTCTGCCCTGTGTGTTGTTCATTAGTAGATATCCAAGATTGATTGTTGTTCTTGTAGCTTTGATCAGTCTGAATGCTAGCTTTTGGTCTCCATACCTTCTTGATGACTTCTGTCTTCTGCTTAGAAGGTTGCTGATTTCTTTGATGTTTATGCAACACTTTCTTGGTAACTTCTATTTTCTGCTTAGAAGGTTGCTGATACATCTGATTTGGATATCCATGCAACTTATAACAATGAGGTTTGATATGTCCAAATCTTCCACAGTGATGGCATCTCCATCTTTGATACTTCTTCTTCATTTTGTTCTTTCCAGAATGTTGAGACATCTGTTGGAACATTATGTTTGACTTTGTGTTCTTTTCCTGATGTTGAAGCATCTGTTGGGACATCTTGTTTGACTGTATGGATTTTGAAGTAGTTTTGCTAGAGCTGGCTTCATCTTTATGTACTCTGTTAAATCCCAGTCCACTTTTATCCCCTGAATGCTTATTGTTGTTGAGAATAACATCTAGTGTATTTGAGCTGCTGTTCAACATTCTAACAGATTTGGACATGTGTTCCAATTTGGAGTTGAGAAGACTTACTTCACTTTTCAAGGTGTCAATGATCTCTTGATCACTTGCTTTTTCATCTTCTAGTGCCTCATTCAGCTTTTTTAGCTTTATAACCTCACTGCATATTTCAATACTTCTTTTGTACAGATCTTTGTAGGCTTGCTCAAGTTCTTCAACAGTAAGCTCCCCATCACTGGAATCACTTTCAGATTCACATAGTCCAGCTAAGGCAGTGATATGCTTAGCTGATTCTTCTTCTGAATCACCTCCTGAGTCTTCATCAGACCAGGTTACAGATAGTCCTTTCTTTTGCCTTTTTAAGTAGGTAGGACATTCATTCTTGATGTGTCCATATCCTTCACATCCATGGCATTTGATTCCTTTTTCTTGACTGGTCTTTTCAGCATAATTTGACCTTCTGTTAGCATCATAAGGTCTCTTGTTCTCAGAAGAGTTTGTGTATCTTCCACTGGGATTGAATTTGCCTTCCATCCCTCTGAGAATCTTTTTGAATTGTCTTCCAAGCATAGCAATGTTGTCTGATAAGCTTTTACCAGTTTCTGATTCATCATCTTCTTCTTCATCAGTATTTGTCACCAAGGCTATGCTTTTGTTCTTCTTAACATTTGTGTCATTCATTCCCATCTCAAATGTTTGAAGGGAACCAATGAGTTCTTCAACTTTCATAGTGCATATGTCTTGAGCTTCTTCTATTGCTGTGACTTTCATGTCAAATCTTTTTGGCAAAGATCTGAGGATCTTTCTTACAAGCTTTTCATCAGTCATCTTTTCTCCCAAAGCTCCAGAAGTATTAGCTACTTCTAAGATGTTCATGTAGAATTCATGAACTGTCTCATCTTCCTTCATTCTCATGTTTTCAAACTTAGTGGTGAGAAGTTGCAGTCTTGACATCTTTACCTTTGATGTTCCTTCATGAGTTGTTTTGAGAGTATCCCACACATCTTTGGCTAGCTCACAGTGATGCACAAGTCTAAAGATGTTCCTATCAATGCCATTGAATAGAGCATCTAAGGCCTTGGAGTTACCTAGTGCTGACTCTTCTTCCTCCTTACTCCATTCTTCTTCAGGTTTCAACACTTTTGATCCATCTTTGGTGTCTTGAATAGGATGTTCCCATCCAATGTTGACTGCTCTCCAGGCCCTGTTGTCAAGTGATCTTAAGAATGCAATCATTCTTGGCTTCCAGTAGTCATAATTAGAACCATCCAGTATAGGTGGTCTATTTACTGATCCTATATCTCTGTCCATGTTTCCAGAATTTGTATTCCCTAGATCTCACCCAGTATAAACAGGCAGGGTGCCTACTCTGATGCCAATTGAAATTCTGTGATCAGGTATGAGATGTCCTATGAGATGTCCCAACACTTGACAGATTTAACCAAAACTTAAAGTGCAAGAAAATTAAACAACACAGAAGTTTGTTAACCCAGTTCAATGTATAACCACACTTACATCTGGAGGCTACCAAGCCAGGAGGAAATCCACTATAAGTAATATTAATTCTAGACTTAAACAACCCAGTTTAATCTTTCACTTAATATCTACCCAATGCAATTTCTACCTAAGTCACTACTTAGATATGAGTACCAACTCACTCCCCCTCAATCACACAGTGATCTTGTTTACAAGTTTAATAAAATTGAAGTCATACTTCAAACAAAACAGCTTGATCTTACTTCACAGTTTTAATCAAGTCACAAATGCACTTTTGCTTAAAAGCTCATAAAGTGGTACAATAAAAACAACCTGCTATTAAAACAATAAACACCCTATTTGGTCTTCTGAAATTCGTACTCAATTCTGTGAGTTTCTGTTGATTAAATAGGTGTTTGTAATTTGGGCTTTCTGTAGGTTAATCCAGTCCTAAAAGCATGCAGCTTCCACCTTGAATTTAGGGTTTGTTACTTCCTAAATTCTAGGTGATTTTAGTTCTTCTGATTAATCTGAATCCTCATAATAAACCTTCCTACAGATGCGCCTTGTTCTGTTTTTATCCAACCATAATTAATTCCTGATAACTCTCCTTAAATATCTCAGATCAGTTAGTCATTAATTAATTCTGGTAACAGGTTTGAGATGTCTCAACATCTGTTGGGACATCCTGAAAAACTGAACTTAAGTCATTTACACAATGTCCCAACATCTGGTGAGACATCCTGAAATAAGTTCTTATACTCTGTTTGATAATGTCCCAACATTTGATAGGACATTCTGAACTGAATTCAATATTTCTTGTTGATCAAAAATTCTGCCAATTCTAGACATCTACAATTTAGATGTTTTTGGAGTTTTTGTTTAGTGTTAAGTAATGAGTTTAAGCCATAATCAAGGATTTAATGGACCCATTACACCATCCTAATAGAAGGATAATAGATGAGAACATTTAAGATGAGGAAGGCTCCTCAACTTAATCCATGATTAGGGATTAACCTCATGACAAAACAAAGCCTTTATTAAAGTGGATTTTAGTTAATGGTAAGATTAAGAAATGGATTTTATGGTTTGTAAGACAACTTGAGGGGGACTTGTCCATTAACACTAGGGTTAGTCCTTCTTAACCAATTAAGGAAGAATTAGAACCCTAATGCAAGGCCCAAGTTACAAGCTTGATGTCTTAGTGATTATTAAGATGGATTGGTTAAAGGATTTAAACACATTAAGGGTTTAACACTTAGGATCAAAGTTATACACTCCATCCTAATAGAAGGATGCAGGCATAACCCTAATCACAAAAGTCTTAAAACCTTAAGGGTTTAGTCCTTGATTATGAGATGAGAAAAGAAGACACAAAAGATGACACAAAGGCAAAACTAAATAGGGGACTAATCAAACCCTAATTGTTATCATGCTTGGGTATTCCTAGGGTTTATGAGGCTTGCAAGAAGATCTCCAGGAAGAGCCACCAAGGAAGAAGAAAGATGGAAAGAGGAGAAGCAGAAAGAAGCAAGACAACTTAATTCACTTAAGAAGATAATTTGCTTGAAGAAGGAAAGTGAGGAGAGAACATGAATGAGCAAGCTCACTCCAATACAAAAGTAAAATGCAGTAATGAATGCATAAGAGAGATGAGAGGAGATTGTGAGAAGTGAAGGCAAATTCACTTCTCAAACACTTACCACCTGAAACGTTAGCAAAAGGAAATGAGATGAAATGAGAATGAAATGAAATGCAAAGATGGAAACCAAAACCAGAAGCATGTTCATGATGCTAATGATGCAAAGAGATGACATAAATGTATGTCATGAGATGAAGATGATCATACAAAGGATGGGAATGCAAATGAAGCATATAAGAAGCATGAAAGTTCATGAATGCATATGGAATGTAATGAAAGCATAACATGGCAAATGAATGATGCAATGATCAAACATGGATCTAATGTGTCCTAAGATGTCTTATATGTCATGTGGATGCACAAAATGTCATGGCAAGTTCATGTATGCAAGTTTATACAAGATGGATGCAAATGAAGATGAAAATTAGGGTTATATGAACATGTGAGATGCAAAACCCAAAAATAGAAGCAAAACATAAGTTAAAAAATTGAAAATGCACTCAAAGGAACCATAAACCTATACTAGTTCACCATCCAAAGGGGGAGGTCAGAAGCTAAACCTAAAGGAAGTTATGAATTTCCTAAGTTTCTAGGGTTTTAAGGGTGATCCTAAAGATAAAATGCCAAACAAATTGAAAATGCATTATAAAAATGAAACAAAAATGTTTTTAGATGCTTGAAACCATGAATAGCATAATGCAAAAAGAATCACTCACAAACTCACTTTTGTTCAAAAGTTATGAATTTTGGAAGTTAGGGTTAAAAATATTCAAATTTAAGAACCCTAATTCACTTGAAAATTGTCAAAGCATGATCAAAATCAAAAAGAAATTTTTGTTGAGAGTTTGTAAATGTTTGTAAATGTTTAAATATGCTCTCTGATTTTTTTTGTGATTTTTAAATACCTATTTGTATTTTTAATTAATTGATTCTTATTAACTAATTAAAAATAACATTTAAATAATTTAAAAATAATTTTTTAATGCAAAAAATAAAAATAAAAATATTTTTGGGTTCTGAAAATTAATTAAAGGTTGGATAAAAAATTTCAGAAATTTTTGATGTCTTTTTCTATTTTTAAAAATCCGTGCAAGATTTAAATAAAGAAAATGAAATAAAAATTAATAAAAGAAAAAGTATGCTGATCTAAGGGCTGGAATTCAAATCTGGAAAGGGAGGGAAAGACCACGCGCACATCTGGACAGCTGATATTCAAACTTGCCCTAATTACGTAATTAAACCCTAATCTGAACCCTAATGACTTTCAGATGACCGGAACAGTGTTTCGGTCATCTTCTCCGGCAGCTCTCTCACTCAATCTCTCTTAAAACGCCACTAAAACTCTCTAAACTCTCCAGAATCAATCCTAACGCATTCTAAACAAGATTCAGCCAGCAAAAATCATTTATTTCACATGAACATCAAGATTCGAAGCAAAACGGAAAATTATTCAGAAATTTCAGAAGCTTCATACATGCTTAATACTCGATCGTTTTCAAAACCAAAAGGTGCAGCGTGATCAGTGAAGCATGGAGAACCATCTAAGAACTTAAAAAAATCATTTCTGGAAAATTTGTTCTTGAAGTTACCTGAAATGAAGCTTTCGAAAATGGCACTATCTGGGCTCTTCTTTGGTGCTTCCCCACTCCTCTAGACCCCCTCTTGCTTATGGAATGCTTGGCTGAAGTGTTTGTGAACTCCTTTTGAAGTTTGATGAAGTTCAGTTCAAAGGGGGACAAAATCGTGTTTTGTGTATGATGGCTTTTAGGGCAAAATGAAGGGTGGGAAATGATCAGTGAGTGAAGCTGAGATGAATGGTGGTGTTGGTTTGAAGAATGAATAGTTGAGTTGTGAGATTCGATAGAAAATGCAAAGAGGGAGTTTTTGTGAACTATGGTGATGCTGATGATTCTGGTTGTGCTCTTGTGTCAAATGGCTTGTATTTGGTCCATTTATCAAGCTGTGATAGGCCTGTGGAGTTGGTGTGGGCTATGTTGATTGGTATGGCTTGTTTTGCAAAAAGTCAAGGTTATGTGTCCTTTGAGGTATGGGTTGTTTCAGGACAAGGACAAGGGGGTGTCTGGCGCAACTTGATTCAAGGAGGTCCATAGAAATCAGTTTGAGGCAATTTGGCAAGCTTGTGGGAAGTTGTGGGGGGTTTTGCAATTTTGGCAAAGTTTGGCCCTTTCTTGATTTCTTCATGTACAAGTCATGGAAATGTGAAACTCTTTGGGAAATTTTGAGTTTTAGGCATTGTACTATGATGTTATGATGTGTAGAAGTCCATTTGAAGTCATAAAATAGCTTGACATGAGGTTTTGCAAAAATCCCTCTTTGGCATGAAACATGAAATTATGTGATTTTTGCCAACTTTGAAAAGCCATAACTTGAGTTCCAAAATGAATTAGATCTTGTTCTTGTACTTTTTGAAAAGGGAATGATCCAATCTACAACTTTCATGACCAATAATTTTTCATTTGAAGCATTTTTGGTTAAGAAAGAGGAGGTTGAAAAAACTTTCCCAAAATGGAAAGTTTACATTACAAGTCATTTCCATATTTGGCAACTTTTGGTGTAGCCCACTTTTCTTCAAATTTTTGAACTTCTAAGCACTTAAATGATCAAATAAAGACCATATTACTTCATTTTGATGAAAAATACACTTTGGGTCCATTGATGGGGGCCTCAGATGCCCTGATTTGGCTCTGACTTGCTCAGGAAGTTACCCAGTGATCAAATGACTTCCACAATGAAGTTTTCATTCAAACTTGGTATGCATGATCCCTATATCATATTGAGACTAATAGAAACAAGAATGACCAAAAAATTTGGAGTTATGGCCTCTAAAACCAAAACCCTAATTTTAGGTCATCTGTGCAATTAAACCTGGCTCTGCTTCCATGCCTTGCAAATTCTTGTGATTCTCTGACTTTCTTGATCTTGGGAGGATATAATATGATGATTGAACTTACATGGACCCTCTTGAGATGATTGAAGACCTTTGGAGTGGCTCAGATGGATCTTGGATTGCTCAGGTCACAAACCCTAGATGCAGATGACTTTGAACCAATGCAATGAAGCAAAAATGCAACATGATGGTATGATTATGCTTATGCAAAAAATGAAAGATCACAAGCCAATGGTGTGAACTTAGTGAGGGTAAATTGGGGTGTTTACAGACATCATCTGTCGATATAGAGTTCCCGAGCGAATCATTACTAACAATGGTTCCAATTTGAACAACAATATGATGGCATAACTATGCCGGGACTTCAAAATCCAACATCACAATTCTTCTCCTTATAGGCCAAAGATGAATGGCATTGTTGAGGCAGCTAACAAAAACATCAAGAAGATTGTGCAAAAGATGGTGGTTACTTACAAATACTGGCATGAGATGCTACCATTTGCTTTGCATGGGTATCGAACCTCAATCAGAACATCCACTAGGGCAACACCTTATCAGCTGATATACGGTATGGAAGCTGTCCTGCCTGTCGAAGTTGAGCTACCTTCCTTACGGGTACTGATGGATGTAAAACTGAATGAAGCGAATGGGTCCGATCTCGGTACAATCAACTGAATCTGATCGAAGAAAAGAGGCTAGCTGCCATCTGTCATGGGCAGTTATATCAAAAACGGATGAAGAAAGTCTTCGATCAGAAAATCAGGCTTCGGGAATACCAAGTAGGATATCTTGTGCTAAAAAGACTTCTTCCTCCTCATACAAACCACATGGGCAAATGGACTCCAAACTACGATGGCCCATTCATAGTAAAGAAGGTCTTCTCTGGTGGAGCACTGATGCTCTCTACTATGGATGGTGAAGATTTCTTATCCCCTGTGAATTCAGATGTAGTTAAGAAATACTTTGCATAAAATGATCCGCTGGACATAAAAACAGAATGTAAGTCCAGGCAAAAATAGGGCATCCCGACGAGTCAAAAACAGAATAAAAGACTCGGGCAAATATAAGGGAAGAATTGAATAAAGTACACCCACTGAGTTGAAAAGTCACATTGGACAGCTCAGGCAAAAATGGGTATCCCAGTGGATTGAAAACCCGAAAGGGCGATCCACGCAAAATCAGGGAATAAGCGAACAACTGCATTCTGAATTTGTCTGTATCGCTCGCAACATAGCAAGCTTCGAAAGGATAAAGCATCAGTCATAATCAACCTTCTTTTGAAAGCAAGATGAGAAGAACATCAAGGTCATACAGGTCATAGCAAAGGAAGCTCAACGAAGCGTCGTCAACATTGCCAACACTTTTACTTTTTCAATTTGTAACAATCTCCTCATTCTGGGAGATCTGTTTCTTTGACTGTATCTGCCAATTCAGGGCACCTAGATTAATAAAATCAGAGTTTTCAGTCACACCTCGTTTTGTACATTTTTGTTTCGTTTGCAAAATGTCCAATATTCATGATATAACACTTGCATAGAACAAGTGAGCCATTTTTAATAAATGCTTGCAGGAAATAAATTTACTTTCAGGAAAGCCTAACTCCTATGACGGAATCCGGTAAGGGATACCTCGGGATACTTGTGCGTCTCTTTTGTCTTAATAGATTACAGGTATTCAATATGCAACATGGGGCATGCCAAGCATCGCATCCCCATCATGCTAATTTCCGGAAGAGAAATATCTGAAATGCTTTTCCCCAGCAAAGTTGTCAAAGCCTCCTCATCCTCAGCACAAGTATACTCAACAGGAGCTTCCCCAGCCGAGAACCCCACCAGAGTGCTAGATCCCTCATCTTCAGTAAGGTTGAAAGAACCATCTCCCCACATAGTCTCCAGCTTCTCCCTAGAAGAGCAATACCTGAAACTCTTACACAACAGAGTGACGAAAGTTTCCTTCTACCCAGCTGAGTTCTCCTTACGGATAGGTCTATCAACGATCTATTTCCCCAGGAAAGACTATATCTCCTGATAGATCTACCAATGATCTCTTCCCCAGCTGGGATATCCCTCCAAGCAGATCATCCAGAGATCTTTTCTTTAGCAGGATCCGAATCCCGTATCGTTTCCTCTTTTGCATAATCATAGGATTTGCATCATACTCACCAAGTAAGCGTAGCATTCCGTCTAATACAGAGCATTACGGCAAAAATCAAACATTTGCATGATCACAAGTCAGGATCAAGCCAGTCACCTGCAAATACCATCAGTATTTCATCAGCAATGAATATAAGAACTCACATCCCCTGCAAATAAAAGCCAAAGCGTCCCCTTTGCACTCTCCAACACAAATGCATGTTCATATATACCCTTTTCGACACTCGTCAGTGTCGTATTATTCCCTGCAGATATAAGACAAAACATCTCCTTTGCACTCTCAAATATAGATATACATGCTCTTTTGACACTCGTCCGTGTCATACACCCCCTGCATGGTTGCCAAATCACTTGGTGCAAACAAAGTACTTATTTATAACACACTCTTTTCGGCACCCGTCCGTGTCATCCTATCCCCATAGGTCTCCAGAACACCTTTTGCACTCTCACATGCAAATATTTGTTCATAACTTATATATAGTCTCTTTTGACACTCGTCCGTGTCATACATTCCCCAGCAAGTTGAACACTCATCCGTGTCTTGCTCATACTTCTCCAATAAACCAATACTCACTCATACTTATACAAAAGTCTTCGATACTCGTTCGTATCCTTTTTTAAATATCACTCCCCACAGATTCGACACTCGTCCTTGTTCTTTGTTAACCAGTTGGTACTCGTCCATATCATCATCTCTGAACACGCGTCAGCGTTTGTTTCTACCAATACTCGTCTGTATCATGGTCCTAGGGATGCTCGTCCGCATCTTTAATCTACACACAGCGTCAAACACTTATACCTTTTATTTCTTGAGCGTGAACACTCGTCCGTGTTTACCGTTCCTCAGTAAGTCACCAACAAAGCAATTTTCTTCTATCCGACATTCGTCCTATGTCATGATACTTTCGGCAGCCGTCCCCTTCCAGGTGATCTTCCTTCACCTTTGGATGATCGTCCCTTATCCCTTCCCCAATGGAGTCCCCATTAGTGGAACCTATTTCTATCCGACATTCGTCCTATGTCGTGATAAAGAGCAGCCGTCCCCTGCTAGGTGATCGTCCTTCACCTTTTGATGACCGTGCCTCATCATTTTATCTGGTGGTCGTCCCCATCGTTGATCTTGTTATCCGACATTCGTCCTATGTCGCGATAAACCCAGCCGTACCCTGCTAGGTGATCGTCCTTCACCTCTTGATGATCGTCCTTGATCATGCTTAACTGATGGCCGTCCCTATCGTTGACCCTTCTCTATCCGACATTCGTCATATGTCGTGATATTTTTCAGCAGTCGTCCCCTGCTAGGTGATCGTCCTTCACCTGTGATGACCGTCCCTCATAATTTATTTCATTTATTCCTTAAACTGATGGCCGTCCCCATCATTGCCTTTACTTTAATCCCCAGGGAATCTTGTTTCCTTACCCGATGGCTGTCTACATCATGATATCTTTATTTTCCCAGCTTGTCGGCCGTCCCCGTCATTGCTTTATCCCCAACAGTCGTCCCCTGCTCGATGGTCGTCCCCCATCGCCTTCATTTGATAATCATACTATACTACCTTTTACAATTTATATCCCTTTTCTTCTTTTATCCAGCGAGTGCATATTTTGGACTGTCTTCGGTATTCAACCACAAGTTATCTTGTTTGTCTGTTAAGCCAGGCGCTTACATCCTGCACAACTAACTCATGTTTGAATAGGGGCAGTTGTAAACACCCAAAATTTTCCCTCACTCATATCACACCATGTCTTGTGATCTTTCATGTTTGCATTAGCATAAGCATCCCATCTCATATTGCATTTTTTGTTTCACTACATAGTTCAAGTTCATCTGCATCTAGGGTTTGTGATCTGAGCAATCCAAGATTCTATCTGAGCCACCCCAAAGGTCTTAAAGCATTCCAAGAGGGTCCATGTGTGTTCTATCATCATATTGTGTCCCTCAAAGTTCATGGAAATCAAGAGATCATAAGAACTGGCAAGGCATGGAAGCAGAGCTAGGGTTTTCACTACATAGATGACCAAAATTAGGGTTTTGTTTTCAAAGGCCTCAACTCCATATTTTTGAGCCATTCTTGTTTCTAATGTTCTTAAGATGTTATAAGGATCATGTGTACCAAGTTTTATGAAGAAATTCATTGTGGAAGTCATATGTTCACTAAGTAACTTCTTGAGCAAGTTAAGTCAAAATCAGGGCATCTGAGGCCCCCAACAATAGAACCAAAGGGGTATTTTTATCAAATTGAAGTTATATGATCTTCATTTGATCTTATAAGAGGTTGGAAATTCATAAGATTGAAGAATTTTGAGCCATTTGCAAAGTTGCCAAAAATGGAAATGACTTGTAATGGAAACTTTCTATTTTGGGAAAGTTTTTCAACCACCTATTTTTGATCCAAAAAAGCTTCAAATGAAAAATACTCAAACATGAAAGTTGTAGTATGGATCTTCCCATTTTCAAAAAGTACAATAACTCCTTCTAATTCATTATAGAACTCAAGTTATGATCTTTCAAAGTAGGCAAAAATCCTATAATTTTCAAAAGTGCACTAAAGAGGGATTTTTGCAAAACCACTTGCCAAGGCCTCAAATGACTTCTAAAGTGCCCAAATATGCCATAACATGATCAAACAACATCAAAGAATCAGAATTGTCCCAAGAATTAGGTCATTTCATGCCTTGAAACACAAGAAACATCAAAGAGGGAAAATATGCAAAAACCTTGTAAACCCTAGCATCAAGTGTTCCAGCTTATCAATTTCAATCCAAGGGCTCTCCATAAACTCAGCTGAGGCCAGACATGCCCAAATACAGCTCTGACTCGTGCCCATGCTTGAGGTACACCAACCTTGACTTTTTTTGCAAAACCTCCCATACCAATCAGCCTGTGCCACAACCACTTCTCTGAGCATTCTCATTGGCTTATACAAACCTTATGGATCACAAAGCACATAACACACAAGCCTGAATCATCCCATAGCTCAGATTGCCAAAAACCCCTCAAGAACTTCATCTCTTCGAAACTCTCAAACCACCCAGCCAAACTTCAAAATTCTTTCAACAATCATCTTCATATAACTTATAGATCATTTTCCAACCCTTACACAAGCCTGAAACCCCTTGAAACAAAAACACGATTCTGACATGCTCTGAACTGGAACCATAAAAACAACCAACAAAAACTTGTTCTAAGCTTCTCAACATCCTCAAGGGACTCAAGGGAGCTGGTTTGCACCAAAGAAGGGGCTAGGAAGCAGCTAACTGAAAAGCTCCAACTCATGTAACCTTAAGAACATTTTTTCCAGAAATGCATTTTTAAGTTCCTAAATGATTCTTTATGCTTCACTGATCATGCTGATGTGTTTTGTTTTGAAAATGATTGAGAAATGAGTATGTATTCATGTTCTGAATTTTTTTTGACCTAGAACTGTTTTGATTCGATTCTCACTTTTGATGTGTTTTAAATGTTGTTTGTTTGTTGATTTGAGTTCCATGATGTTTGTGGATCATTTCTGGGTAGTTAGTTTGAGTTTTAGTGAGCTATAGAAGAAGTTAGGATTTAGGGTCACCGGAGAAGATGACCGGAGCTTAGCTCCGGTCACCTGAAAATCATTAGGGTTAGCGTGCCCAGATTCAATGTCAACCCTTGGATGAAGATTAGCTTAGCGCGTGAGTGGTCAGGATTTGTCATTAAACCCTAATTGTGATTAATTAAAATAAATTAAAATTATTTAGCTAGTTTGAATACCAGCCATCAGATTGCGCGCGTTTTGGAGGTTTAAACCTGAGCCCTTGATTCTGATTACCCTTGGTCAATTTAACTCACGACCTGGACCCTTGATCATCTTAGCTTTGCATCCTGGCCATCCTTTGTGCATACTTTTTATTTTATTTTATTTTTATTTCATTTTATTTCCTTTAATTATTAAAAATAGCAAAAATACTTTTAAAAATCTCATTTTTTGTATTTTCATTTCAAATATTTTTCTAAACTCAGAAACATTTTTATTTTTAATTTTTGCATTAAAAAAATATTTTTAAATCATTTAAATTTTTTATTTAATTAATTAATTCATTTTAATTAATTAAAAATACATTTGGGTATTTAAAAATCACCAAAAATATCAGAGAGCATTCTAAGACATTTAGAAACATTTACAAACTCACCTTATAAATTTCTTTTTGGTTTTGATCATACTTTGAGATTTTTCAATGAATTAGGGTTCTTAAAAATGTCCATTTTCTAACCCTAGCTTCAAAAATTCATAACCCTAAACCTAAGTTGAGTTTGTGAATGATTCTTTTTGCCTTGCTTTGTACATGTCCTCTAGCATCTAAAAACATTTTTGTTTCCTTTTTATCTTGCATTTTCAATTTGTTTGGAATTTTACATTGAAGATCACCCAAAAACCCTAGCAAACTTAGAAAATCCATAACTTCTTCTAGGTTTAGTTTCTGACCTCCCCCTTTGGATGATAACCTAGTATAGGTATAGGGTTCCTTTGAGTGCATTTTCAATTTTTTATCTTGTGCATTGCTTCTGGTTTGGTCATGTGCATCTCATACATTCATAAAACCCTAATTTCTCAGGTCTACTTGCATTCACCTTTGCATAAGCATCAATACCTGAACTTGCCATGCCATATCAAGCATTTGCATGTCATATTAGACACCCTAGGACATGTTAGAACATAGCTTGATCATTTATTCATCCATTTGTTATGCTTTGCATTCATAACATTTCATGAACATACATGTGTTTTCAAGCTTCTAACTTGCCTTCACTTGCATCCATCTCTTGTATGATCATACATATGCATCATGTGTGACTTTGCATCATCTCATAACTCATTTGCCTTGCATATGCACTTCTGACTTTGATCATAGCACCTTTGTTTGTTGCATTTTCATTTCTTTTCTTCCTTTAAGTGTTCAACTAACATTTCAGGGGCTTATGGTAAGTTGTTTAAGGTGTGGATGTGCATCCACATCTAACTTTTCTTTCTCTATTATTTTTGTACATTATACTTGTATTTGAAGTGAATTTCATTCACTTGTGCCTCTTACTTTCTTTTCTTTCTCTTAGGTTTACTTATCCTCTTAAATGAAGTAAGTAACCTAATCCTCCTTTCTTCTCTTTTCATCTGCTTCTTCCTTGGTGGCCATCTTGAAGACTTCTCTTGAGCCTCATAAACCATAGGATAACCAAGCATGATAACTTTAGGGTTGTATATACTCCCCCTTTAGTCTTTCACCTTTGAGTCTTCTTTGAGTCTCTCTTCTCATCTCTTAAACAGAGACTAAACTCTTAAAGTTTTAGGACTTTGAATTAGGGTTATGCCTGCATCCTTCTCTTAGGATGGAGTGTATAACTTTAATCCTAAGTGTTAAACCTTTAATTTGTTTAAACCTCTTAATCAATTCATCTTAATAATCACTAAGACTTCATCTTGTAACTTGGGCCTTACATTAGGGTTCTAATTCTTCCTTTATGGTTAAGAAGGACTAACCCTAGTGTTTAATGGACAAGTCCTCCTCAAGTTGTATTACAAACCATAAAACTTATTTCTTAATCTCATCCTTAATTAAAATCTACTTAATAAAGGTTTGTCATATAATGAATTTAATCCCTAACCATGGATTAAGTTGAGGTATCTTCCTCAGCTTAAGTGTTCTCATCTATTATCCTTCTATTAGGATGGTGTAATGAGCCCACTAATCTGTGATTAGATATTAAACTCATTACTTAACACTAAACAAAAACCCAAAAACATCTAAATAATCACAAGTAGGTTAATGATCTTAATCCTACATCATCATGGTAATTAAGTTGAGATGCTTATCTCATACTTAAGTATTCTCATTATCCCTAATCAGGGAGGATATAATGAGTTTACAAGCCTTTGATTCAGGCTTAAGCTCATCAACTTATGCAAAACACCAAAAACAATAACAAAACTGAAAACACAAAAACAAACAATAATCGTCTCCTTCGGGATTCTTTTCTCATCACACTCACTCACAAGCGGGAACTTGCTTCTTCTGTCTAATGCAAGACAGTTAGCACTCGAGCCAGACGAGTCATACACTTGAGCATAGGCAAGCAAGCAGTTCACAGTCAATTTATCTTTCAGTCTCTTTGAGTCGAACTACAGTGTTCTGAATTCCTCATTGCAGGCGAGGATACGTAGGCATAACATAACAGTTATCGAACAAAAGTCTCTTTGTCATCCCCCCTCTTCCATCATTCTTTCAAAAGCCTCAGTTCCTGAGCAATTCACCCTTTTTGCACTGACACTTGTAAATTCTTTTCCTTAGGTTTTGCACATAGATATCACAGACACTACCCCTTTTAAACACAATCTTTTAAGCATGGATCTCGTCGAGTACGACGGACAATCTGGGTGCTAATTCCTTCCCAGGTGTAACCAACCCCCTTTCTCAGTTTCTCTGGTTCGCAACCGTCTTATCCATCTTTTTCTAGGTTTATGCAGTATTACCTTTCCTCCAAGATAAAAATGCCTAGCTGGAGACTCTATTAATTCATCTTCATTTCATCTTCTCTTTTCACCGACCGTTCGCGTCTGTACCCTATCTGACCCGGCGTCTTTTCTGGGGAGCGACAAAAGGCTTACAACTTTAACAAGAGTTGAATATCACAAAATAGAAATAAGAAGCATAGTTTTAAATATAGTGAAACAAATGGATTAATTCAAGACAAACATACGCAATGCATTAATGTGAAAACAAAGTTTGACATAATAGTAAGTGTTTGAGCAAACAAAAGAAATTACAACTGAAGAAATCAAATGATGTCCCATCCAGTTGACTGAATGTCTTCGATTGCATTTTGTGAACTTTCAGGTGCGGTATATTTTATCATGAAATCAAATATGCCACTTGGCTGTCCTAAGGTATCCCAAACTTCAACAGAGATATGTGGGCTTTCTTTCTTGCTACCTCGGGCAATTTGTCTTGCAGCTTCGATGTTTGATGGACGATAGGAGAATTCAATCTCATCTTCTGGCGTAACCTCGAGGATTCCTTCGTCAATCAGGCCTTGAATCTTATTCCTCAATGCCCAACAGTTATCAGTTTCATGTCCAGGACAGTTGGAGTGATATGCACACCTTGAATTGGGATTATAGCGAGGAGAGGAAGTATTGGGCTTTTGAGGATAATTTTTCAAGGAAGTTAGCTTCATCTCCAACAAGCATTGCAAAGTTTGCGACATTGGCGTGTCGAATTTGATGAATTGTCTTCTATATTCCTTGTGTTGAGGTGGATTAACCCTACAAGATCTTCTTTCTTTAATTGAAGAACTATCAATATTAACCTGTCTCTTTCCTTCTCTTATCCTCATTTTCCTTTCAACCAAGTAAGTTTGTTTCATCAGAGGTTCACTGATGATTAGATTCTCGACTCCGTTATCTTGAAGTTTATTGCCAAAGACTCTCAGCTCTTCTTGCCCTTGGGCTAAGCTATGGATAAGAGCCACCTGACCATTCATCTAGATTCTCATCTCTGCCATCTCAACTTGTAATTTCTCCAACTGATCATCCTTGTTGTCTTCAGGATTCTTCTTTTTCACGTCCTTAGTGAAGAGGGCTTTCAACTCTTCTTGCCCATTGGAAAAATTCAGGATCATCTCTTGGAATTGGTCATTATGAGCTTGAAGGTCTTTGACGGATTTTTTGAGAGCCATTTCTCCTGAAATAAACAGCGAGAAAATGAGAAACCTGTTGTGAAAACCTGTCATGCAATGATATGGTATGTAAATCTGTATGCAATGTTTTCAAGGACCGCAGAATTTAAATTTGTTAAAACAAGCAAAAACAAAAACTCTTATTAGTAGGCTTGAAATAATATTGCCCATTGGGCTTACAAATGAAAGAAAACAAAACATAGAAATAAAACATCTGATATTTAAGTCTCCCATGGACGCTTCCTCTTAGTGTTGAGATATGTGTTGAGATTTCGTTCCTCGTGAAGTTGCTTTGTCAACTCCATAACTCTTTCTTGGCTAATCCTTAATTGAGCTTCAAAGGTATCTCTTTGCTCCTTCAATTGGATCCAGGATTTCTGCAGCTTCTCCATATTAGTAGGCATGTCAGGATAAAGGATGGTATAAGGAACATCTCTTTCAACAAAAGACTCCATAGTAACCGGTAGAACAACATGATATGGCATCATAAGAGTTTGAGCACGAGACCGCACCCATCTGAGATAAGGTTCCATAGGAATAGAGTACTTTGGTTCCAGAGTTTTACTATCAACCTTGTTCACCTTACTCCAAGCTCGTATAAACCTTTGACGATAACCTTGAAGATCGTTGTCATAATCAAACATAATACCTTGAATAAGCATGTAATAAGGACCATAACTTCGAGCATAACCAAACTGACGCAGTTCTAAAGAAGGATTATAAGTAATTCCCCCTCTTATGCCAAGGAGTGGCACATTAGGAAACTCTCCACAACAGTCAATGATAGTGACATTTTCCATAGATCGGGAACACCAATGAATATCTGAATGAGAAAGTGACATTATCCTTTTAGACCACCTCAAACCTTGTTCATTCTTCATCACAGTTCGAGGAAGGTGTGAAATAAACCACCTTGAGAGTATAGGTATGCAACACATCAGAGTTCCTCGTGCCTTCGTAGTATGAGTGTGAAGAGAGTGCAAGATATCTCCAAGCAAGGTAGGCACCGGATTGTGAGTCAAAAATATGCTGATGGAGTCTACATCAATGAATTGGTCTGGATTAGGGAACAATACCAAACCATAAATCAGCAAGGCTAAGATCTCCTCAAAAGCATCGTAACTCATATCATCCAAGAACAACTGAGCCTTATCTCTCAATACCTTAGCAAGAATACCCTTAGTTCCACTTCTGGTTTCCAGTACACTGTCTGATTTCTTCAGATGTAAGGCTGCTGCAATAACTTCAGGTTTAGGATCCTTCTATAAGCCTGTGAAATGTTTCTGATCAAGGATAGGCACACCAAGAAATTTGGAGAATTCTTCCATTGTGGGTACCAACTGATAATCGGGAAATGTGAAGCAGTGATGTTTAGGATCAAAGAACTAGAACAAAGCATTCATCATATCTTCATCAAACCCTGAAGTAACCAAATCAAGTAGATGACCATGCTTTTTGATGAACTGAGAGCTTTCAGAAACTTTTGAAACCAATTCCTTAAGCTTGGAAGGTATCCTTACAAAGTTGACTCGGATAGTGTTCCTACGAGCGGAAGCCATAACCTGCAACAAAGAACAAAGATAAATCCCTTGGCCCTTGAAATAGTTACTGAAAAATGCTATGTTATGATGTCATGATATTATGATGTTGTGTTCAATCACAAACATGTGGCACACACAAGCAAGTCACACAATAGCCTTAGGTTTAGAGGCTTGCATGAGGTTTAAAGGAAAGTAACCTCCCCCTAAAGTTTAGTTGGTTCATCTTGTCCTACAAAAGTGACCAGGTTCTAAGGGATCTCAATATCACTAATCCTTCTCAAGGGTTGTTGTTCAGTAGGCAACTAACTTGCCAACCAAAATCCCCAAGATTAGAATCTCAATGAGCGTAGCATCGAGTATCAACCAACTTTAGACTTCTACAAAGCCGGCTATCTCACTACTTTTTAAAGGCCAAGATGGGTCAATTAAGGTTCTAAAGGGTAGTTAGTGTTAATAACAACATATGGCAGCCTCATATTATCCTCAACTTACTTAAGGAATATAAGAACCAACCAAGTAGTCACACTAACTATAGCCACAAGATCAACCATATCGGTATACGCCGTACATTTTCCTTGGTCTATTGCCACTTACCTAAGGTACACTAGATCCGGGTTAAGATCTTTCACACAGTAACCCGACAACAATCCCTTAAAGATAAAGCAAACAAATCAAACAAGTAAGTGATCTTAATTCCTAAGGTAACCCCTCTTTTACTAAGTAATCCCCAACAGAGTCGCCAGTTCTGTAACATGGTGGAATAACTGACTTGGTGTTTTTGTTTGACAAAAACATGTGCGGATAGCAAGAGTCGCCACCGACTTTTATTTTATCCAATAGGAAAGGGTATAAAAGAACATGAATACCTTTTAAAATTTTTGAGTTCGGGGGATAGGTTATATAAAGGGAAGGTATTAGTGATGCGTGTTTTTCGCAAGTGTACTAACACATCAGAGTAATATAAAAGATTGTCGAATCCACAGAGACCAAGTGTCAATCTATCGTATCTAGTGTTATGGTGTGTATCTAAGGCAATCGAAAATAATGGTTTTAACAAGTGCGCAATGATAAATAAAATAGTAATTTAATTAATTGATAAAGACAGGTTCAAATGCAATTCACATAACCAATTGATAATCCAATACTTGTTAATAGAACTACTTATGGGCAGTGTTTTCTACTTTAAAAAGAACTAATTTAACGGAAACTGTCGCTTTCGCATATTCAGAACCGAGTTGTACTCTCTAATCAACCCCTCCTATTGTCACGGATAAAAAGGTGCGTACTGCGTTAGAGTAGTAAACCTATTTTTAAGAAATATAGTATCTTAACTAAGTTGAAAAGTATTTTGACCTAGATTTCTTAGCAAAAAGAGGTTCTCACGAACCAGACCCTAAACTTCTTAACGCGTCCGAAAATAGTTTTAAAATCTCTTTTCTTTTTAATCTAAAAACTCCTAATGAACTAGACAAAGCGCTTTTGGCTGTTTTTGAAATAGTTAAAAACAATTAAGTTAAATAGGCGTTAGACGGCTTTCGATCTTACCCAACGGGACTTTAAAGAACATGAAACTTATATTGAAAGTTAAAATATCCCTTAAGCGTTTCTACGAACAGTTGTACTGATTACCAGTTCAATTATGATCCTTACATTCTAACCTTATAGATTTAGTTAGACATGGTAAAGTAAAAGTTCATTTAAATATTTTTCATAAAAGTATTTAGTGTGAGTGCGGAAAGTAAATTAAAGTAGTGCGAGTGCGGATAATAAAGAAAGTAAAGCGAGTGCGAGAAATAAACGAAAGTAGTGCGAGTGCGAGAAATAAATAAAGTAAAGCGAGTGCGGGAAATAAATAAAGTAAGGCAATGCGGAAAGTAAATAAAGTAAAGCGAGTGCGGAAAACTAAAATACGAATTGGAAATAAAATGGCGGCAGGATTAACTTTCTCCCAAAGTGCTCCAAGACTCGATCACACAGACGTATACAGACTCGATCACTCGATTGTAGTAACACCCCGATGTGAAGTGATTACTACTTTAAAACTGATATATGCCTAAGAGATTCTAAGTTTGGATGATAAAAACGAAATTCTAAAGTCCTATTTATAGGAAAACATTAAATGGGAAAAGACAGGAGGGAAACCACTTTTGCCTTGTGGCGCCCGCCACAGGCTCATGGCTAACCCCATAGTGCCAGCCACGGTGGGTGCCGCAAGTGCAAAATGCTGAATTTCTTGATTTTTATTCTTTTCAGCTCCATTTCACTCCTTTTCTCGATTGAGGCCCTGATTACATTAAAACCCTGAAAATAAAGAAAAACAAAGTAATAACATAACAAAATAGCAATAAAGACCTAGAATGCATGCGAAATCAGAGTCAGAAATACGGTGAAATTTAGTGTTATCAAATCCTCCCATACTTAGACCTTTGCTTGTCCTCAAGCAAACATTTAAAGCTCAACGAAGAAAACTGGTGTCAATACGTGATTTGGGCTAAAAGGGCTTCTAAGTTTAGGTCAGGTTGCAGTGACAGGTACTAACTAAGTGAACCAAGGCTATCATAATGACACAAACATAAACTTCAATCTTATATTAACCAACCCATATCATCCCACAATACCTAGGACTACCTTTTCATCTGTTTTTGGGTCCCTTTCATTCAGGCGCAATCACATTAAGCCCGTTATCCGTACATGCTTCATAGTAGAGTAACTGGTTAGCGATTCTGATCCATAACATAGGGTTTCTGGAACATAAGCATGTGTAAACCCTTTTTTATTTGACTTAAATGTAGTTGCAGGGGATCAGATCGTAATCCGCCCTACCAAGTTCAGTGCCAGATACCTCTGAACCAACTAACAATAGGTGACTGCAAGTTTTTTTTTTCTTTTTGCGGCAATAATTTTTTTTATCTTTTTGGTTTTAATGACTTTGTGAGGGTCACCTATCCTAGAGTTTTCCTTTTTCTCTTTTTTTATTAGCACTGGATCATTCATTTATGTTCATCGGCCCCCTACGTAGAGCACGCTTAGGCCGGAGCTGACTGCTAGAATAAACTACTTAGGACAATTTTTTGAATGATAATAAAGGCCATGGTATGCGGGGTTTAGGAGTGATTCCTATATTCATGAAGTCTATGGTGCTAAAACGATACTGATGTTTCAAAAAGTTCACCTAAGTCACCACATCCTAATCCAAACCTGTCTTAAAGCCAAAAAAACATGTGAAACAACATTGTCTTGAATTTATTTTTGGTAAGGCTAAGGAAATGGGGAAAATGGGGATGTACTAAAGATACATTATACTGGTGATTCGTCAGACTCATGCATTATCTAAAAAACTTAAACCAAATAACTAACTGAAAAGGAAAATAACAGAAAGCAATAAAATCCCCTCCCACACTTAAATCGAACATTGTCCCTAATGTTTTGAAATAAGATAAGGAGAGTAACCTAGAAAACTACTGCGGAGGAGCACTGGTGCCCTCGTCGTCCTGCTGTGATGGTCTGGAACGACGGGATCTACTGCGCTGCTGGTCCCTCCGGTCTAGTCGTGCTGATAAGGCAGCTTGGGCACTCCGGACCTCTCGAAGGTTACCTAGGATAGAACCCTGGGTGGCCTCCACAAGCTGGTAGTGCCATATGTTGACTTCTCAATGGCGGGCCTGCTCTGCTGTGATATCGGTCAAGGTGCGGCAAGCATTCCCGTGGGCACGATCCGAAACCAATCGTGATTGTTCCATATAGCTTATGTTGTCCTCCAGTTGTTGTGAAATGGTAGAGAGTAGGCCGTATCGCCTTTCCTCTCTAGCCATCATATCACGCTACATCTCCTCAGTGATATAGAATCCAGGAGTAGCACCTGCAACAGGGTTAGAGGAAGATGGTGCGGTGTGTGACTGTGAAGGATGATGAAGGGACACGCGAGGTACGAGAGAATTCTCTCTCCGATCATATTCTACATCAGTGTCATGTCCCTCCCCATCAGGAACATTAGGAGGAAGTGGACCCAAAACAGGTGGAGCATTCAAATCATAGGTCCAGTTCCTTTCATTATGTACATCGGTACGACTACTGCAAGGTAAAGCAACAAATGGGATAGCTACCCCATAAACCATCAACTCATAACCACACGCTCTCCTTGTTCGGCACAATTTCATGTCTTTTAGAAATTTTAAGTTAATTGTGCGAGGAGGTAGGGGTTCAAGTGTAGCTATCTCATTGTTCAGGTTAAGGGCCCGAGCAATAGATGTAACAAGTCCTCCAATAACAATCGGTCCTGTTTTATTAACAGTTAAAGCCATGTGTGCAAGCATAAACAGGACCAGATTGATATGACTATTTGTGAGGCTTCCTTGCAAAAATAGAAGCTCTTTAGCGTTTACCTTATTTGGACTCTCCCGACCAAAAATAGTACATGCCAAAAGATATCTGAAAACTCTGATGGTCGGGTTATGGATGGTCGACGTGAGTATTCCTTCAAAAGAATTTATTGAAGTACTTGACAGCCTCTTCCAGAAGGAAAATACTTCGGCCGACCATTCAGAATCCAAAGGTGCCTCACATATAGCACCTTCCCAATGAGGGATGCCTAACAAGCCTGTTAGTTCGCCGATACTGTATTCATATTCAATTCCAAACATTCTAAAATTAACAGTACTGACTGTGCTAGCAGTGTTAGGATTGACATTATATATTAACAAACTCAAAAATTCAATTGTCAGTCTCTCAAAGGTGGGTTCTTGATTCACAAAAATATTGTGCAAGCCTAGAAAATCTAATAAATGAAAAACACTATGATACAGACCCAAAGAGTACATACAATTATCATCTACGTACCTAGTCGAGAGCATTTCTCGACTCTGAAGCCTTTGAATGATCTTTCTCTGCCCATCTCTCGGTTTTCCATCGCGAAGAATATATCCGTTGAACTCCATTGTTGTTGCTCCTTGAGAAGTTGAATGTAGTGAAAAGTGGTTTATGTAGGAAATGGTAAAGATTGGATTTTTATGGTTTGTAGTGAATGAAAATAAAAATGGATTTTGGATGGGTTTTATTGATGGTGAATGAATGAGAATGGTGGGAGCTTTAATGGGGTTCAATGGGGTTTTTGGAAGATGGAAAAATGGGTTTTTGGAAGTTTGAAAGTGTGAAAATGGTGGGGGAGATGAATCTTCCCCGAAATAAGGTGGAACGGCATGGCGGACGCCATAGGCCTATGGCGGGCGCCATAAGGACATTTTCCTTATGGGCCAATTTTTTTTAATTCCCCTAGTGGGCTTCGCGTACCTTTTGTCTTTGGGGGGTCCGAATAGCGTTTTCTTCTTTCTTATAAGGCACAAAGCTTGCATACCTTGACTAAATATTAGACATAAAGAGAAATATATATATTTATTATTATTATTTTTTTGTTTATTAGAGACTCATATATAAAATAAATTCTCATGCATATAATAAGGCATATATATATAAATGATTGTCAACAAAAATACATGGAAACTGTAGCATATGCGATAAAATAAAATATGTCTAGATATGCGAGAAATAAAATAAAGCATGAAATATTAAATACTAGAGCAATAAAGTCAGTGTAAAAAGATCATGTGATAGGCTTCTGTGCCTGGTCCAATCCATGAATCTCAGCAATCTCCCTCCGAAGATCTCCAATCTCCTGATATAGAGTGTCTGCCTCTGTGGCGTGGGTGAGGTCAGATATCTCAATCTGTAATGCTAAGTCCGCTACTTCCTGTTTGAGCCAGGAAATCTCCCTGTGGAGCTTATAAATTTGGGTTTGTAGATCAGGCGGCTGCAAAGATATATTGTTAGACATAACAGTGATTCGGGGAGAATGAAGTGTAGGAGTGTATTCAGCAGCGGGAGGTGATTTTGGCTCTTCGACAGTCTCCCTATAACCCTCTAAGGCATAACTCCAATTAGCCGGGTCATGGACATTGGTTATCAGCGGGTCAGGTAATGTAAAGTAATGTATCACTTTGCCGTTAATCAGTAATCTAAACATGTTGGGCCCAAAAGAGGCCCTCCTCATCAATCCTCTGTCAAGACAAAAGTCAACATCCATGGTGGTGTAGCTGCAGAAGGTCCTGAGATGTAATAATTTGCGGGATAAACCCAATGCAGTAGCAATATGTGTAACAATCCCACCGACATGTATAATGCCTACAGATGACCTGGCGACACTAGCAAGGCTCTTCAACAAAAAGTTGCCGCAAGCAACAGGGCGTGACTGAGTCGCACAAAATAGCAGGAAAATCTCCTCCTCACTCAGCAAAGTCTCTATATCTGGCAAACCGAGGAAAGAGTGTGCTAGAATCATCTGGAAGTACCTTAACGCAGGGTTGTCGATGACCTGAGAAAACTGAGTGGAAGGATCTTGGCTCCCTCCACCTGAGATGTTACTCCAAATTTTCTCCACCTCTCTACTCATAAAGTACCCGTCAGTGTCTCTAGAATAGGATCAGGGGTAGTCTGGAATCCTACTAAATCACCAAACTCTTTGTGAGAGAAAGAGTATTCAGTCCCGAACAACCTGAAAACAGCATGTCCATCTGGTCCAGCCCAGGGGTTATGATTAAACGAGCCGAGGAACTCTAGAGTCAAGTTCCTGTAGGTATTGTTCATATCGTCGAACTGGTCCCACTAGAGTTGGTGGCATAAGAATCTGACGCTTGGCTCTATCCTCAAGGCATCTATGCATTATTGGTTTGGGTACCGTGTAGGTGCCATAGGGCGTCTCATGTGGACTTAGTAACGCTCTCTCTATGCGTCGTCTCTGAAGGCCACGTGCATGTCGTCGGGATTTTAAATTTCGCACAAGGTTAGCAAAAACGGTCCTGAAATCACATAAAACATTCAATCGTTAGTCCTGGAAGAATAATAAAGGAAACAAATTAAAGTAAAGTAAAAATAAATAAAAGTAAGATAAGAAAACCATGGGTTACCTCCCATGCAACGCTTGTTTAACGTCGTTAGCTCGACGACCAGATTTTACACATCATTTGAAGGATTTGGTGGATCACTTAAAGTATGGCTGGAGTATGTTGTTGGAATGTCTCCTCCTTCGTAGTACTTCAGTCTATGTCCATTGACAATGAACGGTTTACATGTTTGGTTCTTGATTTCAATAACTCCAGATCTTAGAATCTTAGATACTTCAAAAGGGCCAGTCCATCTTGAACGAAGCATTCCTGGAAAAAGTCCTAACCTAGAATTGAACAGAAGAACAAAATCGCCTATTTTGAAGTCTTTTCTTATGATTCTTTTATCATGCCAAGCTTTTGTTCTTTCTTTGTATATAATGGCATTTTCGTAGGCTGATTGTCTGAGCTCTTCTAATTTGTGGATATCAAGGATACATTTTTCACCAGCAGTTAGGTAATCCAAATTCAATGTTTTAATGGCCCAATAGGCTTTATGCTCTAACTCAAAAGGTAAGTGACATGATTTTCCATAGACTAGTTGATAATGGGTTGTTCCTATAGGGGTTTTGAAAGCGATTCTGTAGGCCCGTAACGCTTCTTGAAGTTTCTACGACCAATCTTTTCTAGATATAGAGACAGTCTTCTCAAGAATTTGTTTGATCTCCCTATTAGATACTTCTACTTGTCCATTAGTTTGTGGGTGGTATGGTGTTGCTACTCTATGCTTAACTCCATACTTGCTTAAAAGTTTATAAAATATTCTCGATATAAAGTGTGATCCTCCATCACTTATGACTAAACGGGGGTGTTCCAAATCTGGGAAATATATAATTTTTAAATAATTTGATGACTACTCTGGTGTCATTTGTGGGTGCGACGATAGCTTTAATCCACTTAGACACGTTGTCAACAGCTACTAAGATATACTGGTTTCCTAAAGATGGTGGGAACAGTCCCATAAAGTCTATACCCCATACGTCGAAGAGTTCTACTTCTTGGATATTTCTTAGAGGCATTTCATTACGTCGTGAAATATTTCCTGTACGTTGGCATCTGTCACATTTGACATGAAAGCATGGACATCATGCCACTTGGTAGGCCAGAATAGGCCATCTTGAAGAATCTTGGTGTAAGTCTTAGAGGTGCTTGCATGTCCACCATAGGGTGCAGAGTGACAATGCTCAATTATATTATGTACCTCCTCTTCCGGGACGCAATGGCGGAAAATTCCATCTTTACCTCTCTTGAAAAGAAATGGTTCGTCCCAATAGAAGTTTCTTACATCACAGTAGAACTTCTTCTTCCGGTGGTAATTTAGATCGGGGGGTATGATGTCAGCGGCTAGGTAATTAACAAAGTCTGCATACCAGGGAACATTACTTATAGCTAAGGATTTTTGAGAGTGCTCATGTGGGTCTGGGTTACCATCTTCAATAGTTTCTAGTTTGGCTATCAGTCTATCATAGGCAAAATCGTCATTTATGGGTACTGAGTCAGGTTTCAAGTATTCTAGCCTAGAAAGGTGATCAGCTACTACATTATCTGTGCCTTTCTTATCGCGGATATCTAAATCAAATTCTTGCAGTAATAGAATCCATCGAAGTAAACTAGGTTTGGCATCCTTTTTACTTAGTAAGTAACGAATGGCAGCATGGTCGGTGTAAACTATAATTTTGGCTCCTACTAGATAAGATCTAAATTTGTCTATGGCGAAAACTACAACTAGGAGCTATTTTTCAGTTGTTGCGTAGTTGAGCTAGGAAGCGTCTAGGGTTCTATTGGCATAATAAATTACGTGTAACTTTTTATCTTTTCTCTGACCTAGAACGGCTCCAACAACATAGTCACTAGCGTCACACTTTTTATAGGTGCTGAAATCAAAGCTTGCTTCAAGAGGTTAAACTCTTCAGTACATTTTTCATCGAAGATGAATTCAACATCTTTCATTAAAAGGCCAGTTAAGGGCTTTGTTATTTTGGAGAAGTCCTTGATAAAACGTCGGTAGAATCCGGCATGTCCAAGAAAACTTCTTATTTCCCTGATAGTCTTCGGCGGTTTTAGATTCTCTATGCCTTCTATTTTAGCTTTGTCTACCTCTAATCCTTTTCCGGAAACTATATGTCCTAAAACAATCCCTTCGGTAACCATAAAATGACATTTTTCCCAATTTAGCACAAGGTTTACCTCCATACATCTTTCCAGGATTTTCTCAAGGTTGATAAAACAATTTTTGAAATCAAATCCACAAACTGAGAAATCATCCATAAATACTTCCATGATTCCATCTAGATAGTCTGCAAAAATAGACATCATGCAGCGTTGGAAAGTGGCCGGGGCATTACATAGTCCAAAAGGCATTTGTCTATAGGCAAAAGTTCCAACAGGGCATGTAAAGGTAGTTTTTTCTTGATCTTCGGGGTAAACAGGTATTTGGAAGAATCCTGAATATCCATCTAGGTAACAAAAGTAAGAGTGTCTGGCTAGGCGCTCCAACATTTGGTCTATGAACGGTAAAGGTAAATGGTCCTTCCTAGTTGCTTTATTTAATTTTCTATAGTATATACACATACGCCATCCTCCATCAGTTCTTTTTGCTACGGGTTAGCCTTTCTCGTTTTGCACGACTATGATGCCTCCTTTTTTAGGTACTACATGCACATGACTTACCCATTTACTATCCGAGATCTGATATATTATACCTGCCTCTAGTAACTTAAGAACTTCAGTCTTAACTACTTTACTCATCATAGGATTTATTCTTCTTTGGTGTTCTCTGGAGGGTTTTGAATCTTCTTTGAGCAAAATCCAATGCATGCATATGGATGGGCTTATTCCTTTTAGATCAGAGATCTTATATCCTAAGGCCGAGGGGTACCTTCGTAAAACATTTAATAATTGGTTTGTTTCCTCTTGGTTCAAGGTATCACTGACTATAACAGGATGGTCCATTTCTTCATCAAGAAACTCATATCTCAGGTTTTTAGGCAGTTCCTTAAGTTTTACGGTTGGTTTCATAGGGCAAGTCATATGATCTGGTGTAAGAGATAAACATTCGTGAAGGTTATCATCAATGTAAAGTATTTTATAATTGTCATCTTCCTAAATAGGAGTTGATGGCAATTTTATTGATTCAGTTTCTTCTTCCTGTTCTAGTACAAATTCTATCTTCTCGTTACCTACCTCAAAGGTTAGTTTCCCTTTTTTAATATCTATTATGGCTCCGGCGGTTGATAAGAACGGTCTACCTAGGAGGATTGGTATGTCGTCATCTTCTTTAATGTCCATGACAACAAAATCAGTAGGTTTAAACAGCTGACCTATCCTAACAGGGACGTCTTCAAGTATGCCTATAGGGTATTTAACAGATCTATCGGCTAATTGAAGTGACATCTTAGTAGGTTGTAATTCTTCTAAGTTTAATCTTTCACAAACTGCTAAAGGCATTAAGCTCACACTAGCTCCTAAGTCTAGAAAAGCTTTTTCGATGACATGATTCCCCAAAATACAAGGAATGGAAAAATTTCCGGGATCTTTATCTTTCTTTGCTAACTTATTCTCGGAAATAGAATTACATTCCACGGGTTTCGGATCTTCAAGTCTACGTTTATTTGTAAGTATGTCTTTGAGAAACTTTGCGTAAGAAGGTATTTGGGTGATGGCTTCTGTAAAGGGGATTTCTACGTGAAGTTTTTCTATAACCTTAACGAATATTTTATACTGGTTATTGATCTGGGTTTGCTTTAGTCTTTGCGGGTATGGTATTGGTGGTTTGTATGGCGGTGGTGGTACATAGGTTTTGTTTTTAGGTTCTCCTTTTTCTTGACTTCCCTGGTTTTCAGATTCCTCAGATTCCTTCTCTTTATTTCTCTCAGAAGTTTCGGGCTCACTCAATCTAGGGTTTAAGGGTTCCTTATAAGCAGTCCCACTTAGTAGAGTAATGGCATTTGCTTGCCCTTTTGGGTTCTGTTGAGGTTGTCCAGGGAACTGTCCTCCAGGTGTAGTCTGAGGGGCTTGGTTTAAAGCTACCCGAGAGATCTGGGTTTCAAGCATCTTATTGTGAGTAATAATTTGGTCAACCTTGGTCCCTAACTGGGTAATTAGTTCGTTAACATGAATGTTTTGATTCATGAACTCTTTGTTTTGTTGTGTTTGAGCAGTGATAAAATTTTCCATAATTTTCTCAAAGCTCAGTTTTGGTGGTACATGTTGCATAGGTTGATTTGTTCTTGGGGCTTGATAACCTTGTTGTCTCGAAGGTGCGGTATTTTGGATAGGGTTATTATTTTTATAGGAGAAGTTTGGGTGATTCCTCCATCCTGGGTTGTAGGTGTTTGAAAATGGGTTCCCTTGGGTGTAGTTCACTTGTTCAGAGCTGGTCTCATTTAAAAAATTGCATTCTGCGGATTGGTGTCCTTGCGTCCCACATATCTCACAATTCGACGAAACTGCAGCTATAGTATTCGGGGTTGTACACATATGTTCGACTCTAAGGGCCAATGCGTCCATTTTAGCTTGCATCATGTCTATAGAGCTTAACTCATGTATTCCTCCTTGGGCTTCCTTTGTTTCCACTATCACTCGTTCTTCTCCCCATGATTGATGGTTTTGGGCCATATCCTTGATAAGGGCACTAGCTTCAGGGTAAGGTTTGTTCATCAATGCGCCACCAACGACAATGTCGATGGTCATCTTAATGTAATAGTGAAGTCCATTATAGAAGGTTTGAATGATTAGCCAGTTCTCTAAACCATGATGTGGGCATGCTCTTAATAGCTTTTTATATCTCTCCCAGGCTTCGAACAATGATTCTCCTTGGTTTTGGGTAAATCTGGTTATTTGGTTTCGAAGAACAGCGGTCTCACTCGGGGGAAAATATCTAGCAAGGAATACTTTTCTAAGATCTTCCCAAGTTGTTATGGAATTGGGTGGAAGGGAATCTAACCATGATAGGGCTTTATCTCTGAGAGAAAAGGGAAAAAATCTTAAGCGTATCGCCTCAGGAGGAGCTTCATTGGTTTTAAAGGTGTCTGCTAACTGGAGAAAGTTTTTTAAATGTTGATTTGGGTTTTCGGTAGCAAGACCTGCAAATTGTCTCTGCTGCACTAATTGCAACAAGGATGGTTTAAGTTCAAAATTATTAGCTGAAATAACGGGGTTTACTATACTTGAACTAGGTTCCTCGTTTGATGGTTGGGCGAAGTCTTTAAGAGGTCTTCGGTTTTGATCTTCGGCCATAGCTCTCCTAATTCTATGGAAAAATAAACGTGCGCGAGCGTAACGCTCAGGTTCAGTGAGAGGGTCTACTAAGCTTCTAGCACTGCGAGTCTTTCACATTGACCGGCTGGTAACAACCTTAGTCTAAACGGTATAACTACAGGGTATGACATTTGACGAAATTGGTCCCCGACGACGGAGCCAAAAACTTGATGCGTGTTTTTCGCAAGTGTACGGACACGTCAGAGTAATATAAAAGATTGTCGAATCTGTAGCGGTAAAAATCATGAGTGTAAGCTATTGGTTAACTTAACTCAAAGTAAACAGAGTCGCCACCGCGCTTTTATTTTATTTCAAGAGGAAAAGGAAAAGAGAGCGAATAAATCCTAATGAATCTAAAAGCAAAAAGCTGAAGAAACACGATAGAGAAATATGTAAGGGGATATGTTACACAATGGGAAGGTTTTACGCACCCAAAATGTCCGTGGTACCCCACGGGAGCCCTTTGAAACATTTACCGCTTTTGGTTTGAAAATGGTTTGTAAAATGTGAGTGGAGAGGTGAGAAAAGAATTATTTTTCTTAATATTTTTGCGTTTGGAGAGGTTTACCACCTCATGCCTACGTACCCACAAAGTACAATGCAAGATCAAAACCCCGTAGTTCGTGGTACAAATAGTGAAAAGGGTGGGTTATGATTCATTTTATTAAGTAAAGAGAATTTGTCATCTTCAAGTGGGTAGCCAAACAAATTTACCATGAGAATGAAGGTATGGACTCATACATCATTATGGGGAGGGCGCCAACTCGGATAAAATCGACGAGTATGCCACTAAACCCCCACGAATGACAAGAGACTCAATTACAACAAACTACAACCATGGAGATTGAGAGACTTACACCCGACTAAAGAATAATGACTCATAATCGGCACTCTTTAAAAGAAAATAAATAAAAGTGCAGAAAGACACAACAAATTGAATGAGTTTGATTCTTTTTATTTTTGAATTAAGGTCAACATGATTAGATTCATTGATTTTTAAAGAGAAAAGAAAGAGGTAAAAAAGAATCCTTTGAAAAAGGGAGAAGGTTCTGAAAAAGGGAGAAGGTTCTGAAAATTGAAGAATGGGAGGAGATGAAGGGACTATCCTAAAAAAAGAAAATAAAGAGATAAGGGAAGAAAGATCTAACCAAACTTGATGATATTCTAAATTATGAGCATAAGAGTTCCTTCCTTATAATCTAGCAAATGGCCAAATAAAGGCTAAATCCAACTTTATGAAGATCAAGGCAAAGGAAGTGTCCTAAGAATCTAAGTCCAAATCTTCACTCCAAAGGCTAAGGATAGTAACCAAAAGTCCATTAATTAAAGTCACAAGCTTTTTTAGAGGTTTAAACCTTTATTAATGTTTTTGTGTCCAAATGGACAAAAGTAAAATAACAACAAAATAAGAGCAAATAATAAACATGATATGGATGAATAGAGCAAAAATAGAATAAAGGCAATAAAAGTGCAAGAAATTAAATGTTAGTAACAAAAAGAAATTAAAGTGAAAGAATCTAAAATATTAATAGTAGTAGTAGTATAATAATATTTACATAATAATGGTATGGTGAACTTAATCAACCATAACCAAAAAAGTAACCAAAACAGAAAGGCAAATGGATCCGCTTAGCATCTTACACTATATTTGAAAGGCAAACCGAACCGAATTCAAGGAAATTTGAAAGGCGTTTGGGAAACCCAAAGCACCTACGCATCAAACATTCATAAGTCTCGATTCTTGATGTAATATGATTAACCACTTTGGGATTACGCGATCAACAAGAGATCCGGCCCACGAAAGTGCAAGTACCCAATTAGATTTTTATTCCGAAGTCGGGACACATTTAGGTCCATGTTAAGCAATTGCCGAGTAATTTACGAAGTAATTACCCTACAAATGAGGCCGACCACCACCAATTAAGGTGCATAATGTTAGTGCTAATGCATGCGAGATAAACAATATGTAAATCGTTATCCGAATGCGATATCGCACAAAACTAAAGGTGAATACCAAATTGAGCCACACTTATGGTATTCTTCCATCCTTAAGTTCAATCACTCATCTCGGTGGATTCAAGCATGAAAATGTATCACTAATGCAAAGTACCTTAAATGAATTGAATAATCCATTTAAAGGTAGTTTTGAATTAATGAACATTAACTACTCTAATCTACACACAAAGTTCATTTAAATTAAGGAGAAATTACTCCCAAAAAATGTTTCCCAAGGTAAAAATAAAAAGGAGGAAGAAGGAGAAGAAAGAGGAACCAAAAGGGGGCTTGAAACAAGCCAAAAACACCATTCTGACTTGTGTTAATCGGTTAACCAATTGGTTAACCGGTTAACGCAAGCAGATTTTGAATAATCTGCATTGTTTTTAAACTAGTTAACCGGTTAACCAAATGGTTAACCGGTTAACGTTGTACCAAAGGCTGAAAAATGAAGAAAATTCAGCATGATCCATTTTGAAACCTTTTCTCAAACATTGGATGATCATGATCTGAATTTGCACGAATTTTAAAACCAAAATACAGTGGAATCCCTGTAATCAAAAAACAAATAAAGATCCAAAGGATCTAGAAATAAGAGCACCAAAGATCTACATCTTGAATGTTGATGGTGAATATGGGTTTATGGAGAAAGATGAATTACCAAAAACTTTTCTTCAAATTGGACCAACACAAGCTTAGATCTACTGAAATTGATGAACAAAATGAATGAAAGGATAAAGGTTTAGCTCAAGTTAATCAAGAATTCAATGTGAATTCTTGATAACTTCAAAAGAAAGAAATACGAGCTTTGGAGAATTTTGGTGTTGGGGGAGTATTTTGCAAGAGGTTTTGTGGCTATCAAAAGCTTGTGGAATGAATGAAATTGTGGTCCTATTAAAAGGCCTTTGGTATGGAAATTTGGTGGAATGGAGCTTGCTTTGGTAATTTGAATTTAGGTTTGGTAATTAGAATTTTGGTGGGAAATGGAAAAGAGGGGTGATTAGTGAGGGTTTATGGTAGGAAATGATTAAAGTGATGTAGAGAAATCAGAAACCAATGGATCTAGAATATTCCAATTAAATCAATGATCTAAGGGTGCTGAATTTGAATAAAAAATTCAAATTTCGCACTGGTTAACCGGTTAACCATTTGGTTAACCGGTTAACCAAGCTGAATTTTGAATTTTTTGTTCAAACATAGCTGCTTGGTTGTTTCAGCCCGATTCTTGTAGTTCGTCGAAGAAATGAACACATGGTCCTTGGAAATCCTTTAAATGAATCAATTAACTTGGGAAATCCTTGATCAGATAAAATCAACTTCGACTTTTTTCGTGAAATTTTGCTCGAGTTGCGCGACTGCTATTTTTTGGTATTTTCATATGGCTCCTCTTCGTGAAAAAATGGTTAGCAAAAGGAAACAAAATATTTTTTTGGGATTTTGATTAATGGTTAGTAAACACAACCAAATAAATTAATTAAAGACAACGGTAATCCCTTGCGAGGCATAAACCTAAATCGAGAAGAACCGTGCAACCAGTGCGATCTTGTTTGTATGCAAGATGCAAATGAAAATGTAAAGAACACTTAGGGAAAAAATTAGGGTGCAACAACTGCCCCTATTTAAGTTTCTTCAATCTGGAGATATAAAGATTGACATCTTCGTCTCTACAAGATGGGAGAGACTTAAATACAGAAAACCCAATTTTTGTCCTAAGAGACCATGATATGATATGGATATGATATGCAAACGCAAGATCTTTGTGGGGAAAATATGACCACCAGAGGAATGCAAAAGCTTGGGGACACAGAAAAAAAATCCCGCCGGGGAAAACAAGAGACACCAAAAGAGTTACAAGGAAAATAAATCACTGGATAACCGACTCCACATGGGGAAAAGAAAATATGATATAATCAAAGTAAAGGGTTCAACGAGGAAGGGCGAACTCTCTGCCGGGGAATACAACCAAACAAAGTATTCGAGTCCAAAAATGGAAGAATACTGAGTTGGGAAAGAATCAATAACTACCGGTTTACGGGGTAGGAAAACAAGGGACTCGACTATCAATTTACTGGATAGGAGCAAAACAAAGAGGGATAACCTCTACTACCTTTTTACTGGGTAGAAAAAACTTCAACTACCGGGTTTACTGGGTAGGATCACAATCAAAGGGGAATAACTTCTATTACCTTTTTACTGGGTAGGAAGAAGAAATCTCGACTACCAGATTTACTGGGTAGGAGCACAAGCAAAAGAGCTTGATCAATTTGGTAATATTACCCACTATCGAATAATTGATAGCTTAATTCCAAAGTAATATACTCAAGCTGGAGAAAATATTTCCCACTATCAAACAATGATAGCTTAATTCCAAAGCAAACATTACTCACAAAGGGGACCAAAATTCAATCCAAGATCAAATTGGAGAGAAACGATCAAACAAGACTCATCCCGAGGAGGAAATATCTCAACTGGGGAAGTTCCATCCAGATAATGAACTGGGGAGGAAACTGAATCAAAATCATCCACGAGAAGCAAACTCAGTGGGGAAATAGAAAAGATAAACATTTTCTGCTTAAGGGTTGACACTCTAAACTTGAGAGGAAAACCACACATACACTCTGCGGGGAAAGATCACACCAAAGAGCGGGGAACAAAGATAAATGCAAGAATGCAAGCAAAAGATGCTATGCTCATGCGTATGAATATGCATATGAATATGCTGACAAAACAGACATAAAGATAAGCAACAGGTGACATAAACACCACAACAACCGGACACTCGGCTAATCAGGGCAACAAGGTCGGGGACCATGCTGGAGATATGAATCAAAATCCTACAGGGGAACATCAAAAGCCGATAAAGGAATAAAATCCTACTACAAGGAAAAACTTAGATTGGGGAAAACAACTGCTAGGGATGTATAACATGTCGGAGATATCTCAACAACTCAAAATCTTCCATACTCTGGGGGAAAAGGGAAACGTCCCTGTTAAACTCTGATGGGGACGAATATCTTCATAAATCTGCATGGGGAAATGAAGTAAAGATCTACCAGTGGTGTAAATAAAACATAGCCTACTGGAGTATCACACTTTAATTATCAACTCTGCATAGGAATACCATCCTATCGAGGAAAGGTAAAAATCTACTGAGGATGGGGAATATTTCCACGATCCATGTTAGAGACATAAATGTTTTTAAACAAACTCTTGCAAGAACAATCATCATACTAATCTTGTTCCATTTGGGGAAAGAGGTATGCCACTCTTACTCTGCTTGGGGAAAGAGTTACGTCACTCCTGCTTTGCTCAGGGAAAGAGTGCAAAAATTGCCAAAGATCAAAAATAGAGATATGCTGGAAACCATCACACACAGATTTACTAGGGATCTATGAAGATCTTTCATCATTGAACGTTTGGACTTTTCAACCCACGGGGAAATACCAGAAGTTAACATCATAACAAATCATAGTTACGAGGGATTTTAAATAAATAATCACCAACAGGTGAAAGAAAACCTCTAAACTAATTGACATACCAATACTTCAGCCGAGGGATGCAACCAACTTATGCTGAGGAGCAAAGACTCGGTCGGGGGCGTCCAAGACTTTTCAAGTCAAGGGTAAACTACTGAGGAAGAGATCAAAACTCAGTTGGGGATTTTCCAGGATATACCTTCCAACAACTCTTCTGGGGGGAGGAGAAAAATTAATAGTATTTACAATCCTTGCTCATGCTGGTTGCTGGGGAACAAAACATCACTAACATCGACATGCCAGGACCAATCAGGAATTCATAAGGACACAAACGGATCAAACCCTGCTTTGGGAGAGACAAGTTACAAACATCCAGACTTTACCATCCCTGGAATCACTATTGATATCCTTTCTTTGTTCACAAATCAAGAAAAATGTTTTTATAATTTTCAAAGATTAAATTTATTAAATTTGTTTCAAAAATTATCATCAACAATAAATTGAAACTTTGTAAACAGAAACAATATAAAGAGTTTCAAACAATTGGATAAAAGCTCAAATTCATTGATAGAATGAAAGTCAGCAAATGGCGTGACTCCATGGATCATTACAAGTTTGAAAAATGGTAAATACATGGAAAAGGGCTACATTGAAATACAATGATCACTATTCTCCCTATCAACTTTGAACTCCACTGTGTCCGAAACTTCAGTCCAGGATGAGTGAATAAGAATCTTTGATGGGCAATTCTTTTGAGGGATAGAATATGAAATCCTCGATCGTTACAAGTGATCCAATCTGTCGATGCAGTTACTTGCCATGATCCCTAACGTTTGCCTAGATTTCCCTTTCGGGTTTTCAATCCACCGGGATAATTATTTATGTTTATGTCTCTAATTTTTGCCTGGACCACCCTTTCGGGTTTTCAATCCACCGAGACGCTCATTTTTTCCTAAGTCGCCCTTTCGGGTTTTCAACTTAGCAATCTGTTCTTTTATTATTTTTTTAGGCAAAGTATTTCTTGACTGCATCCGCATTCACAGGACGAGTGATCTCCTCACCATCCATAGTTGCAAGAATTAATGAACCGCCAGAGAAGGCTTTCTTGACAACATATGGGCCATCATAGTTCGGAGTCCACTTGCTTCGAGAATTTGTAATGAAAGACTGGATCTTTTTTAGCACGAGATCGCCTTCTCTGAATATACGAGGTTTGACCTTCTTGTCAAAAGCTTTCTTCATTCTTTGCTGGTACAACCGACCATGACACAAAGTTGTTATTCTCTTTCCTCAATTAAATTTAACTGATCAAATCTACCCTGACACCATTCAGCCTCAGTCAACTTGGCTTCCATCAGAACTCTCATTGATGGGATCTCAACCTCGACGGGGAGCACTGCTTCTGTACCATAAACAAGTGAGAAAGGGGTTGCCCCTGTTGAAGTGCGGACAGATGTACGATACCCATGCAAAGCAAAAGGGAGCATCTCATGCCAGTCCTTATATGTTACAAACATCTTCTGAATGATTGTCTTAATGTTCTTATTCGCAGCTTCAACAACCCTGTTCATCTTCAGTCTATAAGGAGAAGAATTATGGTGTTGAATCCTGAATTCTTCACAAAGCTCTTTCATCATCTTATTATTCAAGTTTGAACCATTATCGATAATGATTCTATTTGGAACGCCATATCTGCAGATAATGTTATTCTTGATAAACCGAACCACAACTTACTTGGTCACATTAGCATACGATGTCGCTTCCACCCACTTAGTGAAGTAGTAGATTGCCACGAGAATGAAACAATGTCCATTCTAAGCCTTGGGTTCAATCATACCAATCATATTAATTCCCCACATAGAGAAAGGCCACGGGGAAGAAATCACATTGAGATGAGTTAATGGAACATGAATCTTATCAGCATACACTTGGCACTTATGGCACTTTTTCACATACTTGCAACAATTAGATTCCATTGTCAGCCAATAGTAACCTACTCTCAACATCTTTTTAGCCATCGCATGCCCATTAGCATGAGTACCAAAAGATCCTTCATGAATTTCTTTCAATAACATGTCTGCTTCGTGTCTATCCACGCATCTGAGCAAGACCATGTCAAAATTCCTCTTATAAAGCATATTTCCATTCAGGAAGAAATTGCCTGCTAATCTCCTCAAAGTTCTCTTGTCTTTATTGGATGCCCCAAGTGGGTATTCATGACTCTGGAGGAAACCTTTAATATCATGATATCAAGGCTTATCATCATGGACCTCTTCAACTGCAAACACATGAGCTGGTCTTTCAAGTCGCATCACTCTGATCATGGGAACATCATTCCACTGGTGCACTTTTATCATAGAAGCTATAGTTGCTAAAGCATCTGCCATCTGATTCTCATCACGAGGAATATAATGAAACTCGACTTTAGTGAAGAAAATTGATATCCTTCTGGCATAATCTCTATAAGGGATCAAGTGGGGTTGATGAGTTACCCACTTATCCTTAATTTGATTGATTACTAAGGCAGAATCTCCATACACATCAAGATGCTTAATCCTCAGATCAATAGCTTCCTCAAGACCCATTGTTGCACCCCAAAATTTGCCCTCCACAAGACAAGGAATTGTGTACTAAGAGGCTCACAAGGTTCACAAGGTTCACAAGGTTCACAAGACATCTCATGAGGTTCACAAGGTTCACAAAGTTCCCAATTAGTCAGAAAGTTTGACAAATCCCTCAGACAATGCATCCTCCTAAGCATTGCATCCTAAACTAGGGTTTTGACTTTAATCAGGCTAAATGGACTTCCAAGACTTCAGGTGAGCTTCATAGCATCTTATATGTGTTCAATAATCCCCATGTCAAGTTTCAAGACTTTCCCAAAAGATTTGCTCAATCAGATGATCAGATAGGTTAAAATCAGTCTAAGCAGTTAAAAAGTCAAACTGAGGTCAACTATGGTCAAACCAAAGTCAAACTTCATGATTTTTTGCCAACATCAATTATATGAAGTAAAATTCATCATTTGATCAAGGGTTGATCATAATTCATCTAGGAGATTTCAGATCATCAAGAATCAGGAGTTTCTAAATTAGGGTTTTCACAGGAAAAGTCAACTGAACTTTGACCAGCCATAACTTTCACATGCTTCATCAAAAATTTTCCATCCAAATCTCATTTTGAAGGAAATTTAATTCTCTACAACTTTGTGTCTCACAAGCCAAGCCAAAAATGCTTCATTTGGAAGGTATGAGCTAAGACATTATAGGTCCTTTTAAAAGTCAACAAAACATCAACAACTTCCAAAGAGCATAACTTGAGAATGGTAAAAGATATGGACATGAGACCAAAGAGGTTGGTTAGAGGACTCTTTAAACTTTCCAAAATGTCCAAGAACATCCTCATAGCATTAAAATTGAAGGATTTGTGCCCTTGCAAAGTTGGGAAATTGTTGAGTGGTTTATGAAGTAAATGGGGTCTTAAAACCATAATTCTTCAAATGGGATGACTTTTTGGTGATCCAATATGTTCCATGACATCATGCACGAAATTAATTTAATATTTTCATAATTTTATTCATTTTATTCATTTTATTTTTATTTATTATGATTTTTTATATTAAAAATCATTTTAAATTCAAATAAAATATAAAATGGTGAAGATTTAAAATTATTTTGCTTCTAGAATGTCATAAAGGTTATTTGGATCTAATTGATACAAAAATTATGAAGATTGTCTTAAAATAGCAAGTTCATATCAAGAATATTCAAATTTTTAAAGCTAATCTTTTTCAATCTTCAATGATCCAAATATCCATCAAATTGGTGAAGTCTTTGACCTAATTCATTCACTCATATATATACAACATTTAGCAAACCATAGTGCACGAATTCACAGCCTCCCAAGTCACTTTCAAACTTCACAAAATTCATCCAAATTCAATTTTCGGTTTCCTCATTACAAAGAGTTTTAAGGTATTTTAAAGACACAAGAAGGTTCCTTGGACTTTAATGAGTCGAAACCAACCCTCAAACACATCCAATCCATGCTCATATGATCAACCCGAATGCATCTTGTTCATGTTTTAAATTTTTTCGATTTGAATGATTTATGCATTAATAATGAAAACTAACCATGGATTTGTGTTTGTTGTGATGTTTAGAAGCTTTCTGGATGACTTAATTTGATTCTTATGGACTGTATCAAAATCCACCATTATTAGGGTTTGGAGCTCAAATTTGGGAACCTAGCATTTAGGGCATCTAAATAAATTCTAAAAACATAGTTGTGACCTATAAACTTCCTATAACTGATATGGGCTTCGAATTTGAATTAATATTATGATTTGCTTGATGATTGAAAAACGTAGGATTCTGGTTTATGAACTTGCAGGAAAATTCGCAGGAAGTTTTGAAGAAAAATTCGCAGGAAATTTGAATGAAGAAGATGAAGTCTGGCGCCAAAATTCAGTTTAAAAAGTTGTTTTAAAATAAAAGAATTTGTTGTTGATTCTATGTTATACGCGCCCTTGTGGCTCAGCTGGTTTGTGTGTTTGTCTGTGAACGAATGGTCCTGGGTTCGATTCCCCCATGCCATTTTGTGTTGTTTTGTTTTTTTTATGATTTTTGCAGGTTAGAAACAAAAAGGTCTTGCAGCTCATTCAATATCACCAACGCGCGCATAGCCCAGTGGAAGGTAGGCTGGTCCAAGATGCATAAAGCCTAGGGCCTGGGTTCGAATCCCAGCCCCATGTATGTTTCTTTTTTTTCATTCTTTTATTTATTTTGTTTATATTTTATAATTCAACTTATTTAATTCCTTAATGATTATTTCTTATACCAAAAATTCATATTTTTTTCAAAAAAATCCAAAATTTATCTTAAAAAACCTAATTATTTATATTTATATATTATATGTTCATATTATTAAATATATATATCATTTGTAAATAAATTGATTTATTTTTGTAAATTAATAAATAAAAACCTAATATTTTTATATCTAAAACCCTAATTATTTTTAAACCCTAATTTATTTTCTAACAATTCAAAACCCTAATTTTCTTTTATAATTTTAATTTCTTATTTTTTAATTATACTTAATAAATATTTCTAATGTATACATATAATTGAATTATTAATTATGTTTATTCATGCAAATAAATTAGTATATAATAATTATTATTATTCTCATCATAAAATTATTTAAAAATTGCTTATCTAAAAAATCTAAAAAAATTTAATTGATTTGTATATTATTATGCTAACCTCTTTTTCTCTTATATTTATTTTTATTATTACTAACCTTTTATTTATTTATTATATGCTTATTATTTAAATTGTTTTATTATAATGTAATTGTGCAAGCTATGTAATAGTGGTAGAATTTTTATTATTTACTTAAATTGCTATGGTTAGTAAATTAGGGAGTGAAAACATGTTTGTGTTTAAAAATTGAATTTAGATCACTAATTATAAGATAAATACTTGAATTTGTACACGCACACACGAAGTCGATCTTGGATCGCCATCTCACTTCTTAAGGGTTACCTCTCATGTTGGCTAAAGAAAAAGGTCAAGTAAGGTGTATAAAGCAAAGTCCCTTCTCTTATTAATATCATCTAGTCCCTTTAAAGATTATAAGATCAAGTCCCTTCATGGTTGCCTTCGTAAATGATCTTGTCCCTTTCGAATAAGAGATGATAAGTCCTTTCGAATTGCTAATACACCTTACAGTTGCCTAATCACAGATGTCCCTTCGCTTGTCCCTCATAACACCCAAGGTAATGACTACCTATTCCTTAATAATAGGGATAGTCTTACCATTTAAAGGACATTTAAGAACAGAAAAGATTTAATCATTAGGGTAGATTCCTCTTAAGTACTTGCTCACTCCTTCAAAAAAATACTTCATTACACTTCACATTTTCAAACAATTTTCAAAACAAAGTCTTTATATATATCCATACAAGGATCATTATAAAGTATTTAAGAAAATTTTTAATCACACACTACACTTCTCAAAACAGTTTAAAATGAGCTAAGTAACTAAGAGCCCATGGATAACCATGAATGTAAAGGGTGCTAACACCTTCCCTTTACATAACCTACCCCCCGAACTCAAAATCTTTTTAAGGTCTTTCCTGTTCTTGTATGTCCTTTCCTTTTGGATAAAATAAAAGTCGGTGGCGACTCTTGCTATCCGCAACATTTAACTAAAGTCAATTCTCCCACCGTGTTACACCCATAATACAGGCTTCATACTCAGCTTCATTATTGGTACAAGGAAAATTCAACCTCGCAGCAAAAGGAATATGTGAACCATGGGGAGTAATGATCATTGCCCTAATTCCTCTTCCGCGTGCATTCAGAGCACCATCAAAAACTAAACCCCATCGAGATCCAGGCTCCGACCCTTCCTCAATCAAATGTTCATCACAATCTTTCATTTTCAAGTACATCACATCCTCATCTGGGAAATCAAACTTGATAGGCTGGTAATCATCAATAAGTTGATGCGCCAAATGGTCAGCCAAGATACTACCTTTTATAGCTTTTTGAGCTCGGTACTCAATATCATATTCTAACAATAACATTTGCCAACGAGCAATCCTCCTAGTCAAAGCAGGCTTTTCAAATATATACTTGATCGGATCCATTTTAGAGATCGACCAAGTTGTATGATTCAGCATATACTGGCGAAGACGTCTTGCAGCCCAAGCTAAGGCACAACAGGTGTTTTCAAGCATGGAGTACCGAGACTCACAATCAGTGAATATCTTACTCAAGTAGTAAATTGCATATTCTTTTCTTCCAGATTCATCTTGCTGACCAAGTACACAACCCATGGAATCTTCCAACACAGTTAAGTACATGATCTTCGGTCTACCTTCCACTGGAGGAGACAAGATAGGAGGTTCCAGCAGATATTCTTTGATACTTTCAAACGCTTTGTGACAATCATCTGTCCAGACACAACCTTTGTCTTTCTGAAGCAACTTGAAGATCGGAGCACATGTGGCAGTCATGTGAGAGATAAACCTCGAAATATAATTCAAACGACCCAAGAATCCTCTTACTTGCTTTTCGGTTCTTGGAGCAAGCATTTCACGAATGGCTTTCACTTTATCAGGATCAACTTCAATGCCTCTTTGGCTGACAATGAAACCTAACAACTTTCCAGAACGTACACCAAATGTGCACTTGTTCGGATTCAAACGAAGCTTAAACTTTCTTAACCTCTGAAACAACTTCAGCAAATGTTCAACATGATCCTCTTCAGTCCTCGACTTAACGATCATATCATCAACATATACCTCAATTTCGTGGTGTATCATATCATGGAAAGTGTGGTCATAGCTCTTTGATATGTCGCACCAGCATTCTTCAATCCAAAGGGAATCACTCTGTAGCAGAATGTTGCCCATGGTGTAATAAATGTGGTCTTTTCCATGTCCTCGGGTGCCATCTTTATTTGATTATAATCGGAAAATCCGTCCATAAAGGAGAACACATCAAACTTAGCCGTATTATCTACCAACACATCAATGTGTGGCAATGGAAAATCATCTTTTGGACTGGCTTTATTTAAATCTCTGTAATCAACGCACATTCAGACTTTTCCGTCTTTCTTTGGAACAAGCACAATATTAGCCACCCATTGAGGATACTTTGACGTCACAAGAAAACCTGCATCAATCTGCTTTTGAACCTCCTCTTTGATTTTTACTGCCACATCAGGATGATTTCTTCTCAACTTTTGCTTCACAGGTGGACATTCAGGCTTCAGCGGTAATTTATGCTCCACAATATCAGTATCAAGACCTGGCATGTCTTAATAAGACCAAGCAAACACATCAACATACTCTCTAAGAAGCTCTACAATCCTCTTCTTAACATCAGGACCAAGCAATGCTCCAACTTTGACTTCTTTCTTATCATCTTCAGAACCCAAGTTAACCATTTCTATAGACTCTCCATGAGGCTGAATAACCTTCTCCTCGTGCTCAAGAAAACGAGAAATCTCATCAGGAATCTCTTCAACATCCTCTTCCTCAGCTTCAAACACAGGGAATTCAAAGTTGGGAGTGGCCATAGGATCATTATTTTAAATGGGTTTATCAATCAATCTGCACAATGATTTTATTTTTATTTTAGAGTATGAACAAAAGTGCAAACAATATGCAGATAAATAATTATTATTTTTGGGTTTTTTATGTTACCATTTTTCAGAATAAAGCAAAAAGGAAAAACACATATGGAAATAACAAAATAACATTTTATTGATGATGATAAAATTTGAAACAAAGCCTGACAAACATTACTTTCACCTTGGGCAGAGTGAAAGGATTTTAGAAAGAAAATAAAACAAATTACTTTGAAGCATGAACAATAAAAGGAACATCAACAACAATCCAGTTCTTGCAAATCTTTTCGTGCGTAACAAAGTTAGGAATTTCTTCATCTTCATCATCTTCAATGATGGCAGCAACGAAATGATCGTTGATAAACCCAGCACTTCGGAATCCTTCCTGAAAAGTCTTCGGGTCATTGAGAACCACACCTGGTGCAAAGCCGATACCAAATCCTTCCTTGTTGTCGATAGCATCAATAACTCGTCCCCAACCGTCAGATCGACCAGTTTCAAGCACGCGCAGAGCATCCTTGAGAGAAGACATAGGCATGACATTCTTCTTAACAGCATTATCAACAACAGAAAGAGCCTGAAATGAAGTTCCCACCTCTTCTTCAGCATCAATATAGGAGAAAGATGACAAATTGCTTACTAGCATCGCCTGTTCACCGCCAATAGTCACTAATTTCCCATCTTTCACAAACTTCAGCTTCTGATGAAGAGTAGATGTCACAGCTCCTGCCTCATGAATCCAGGGTCTTCCAAGGAGACAATTGTAAGCGGGACGTATATCCATTACTTAAAAGTAATTTGGAATATAAACGGTCCAATAAGAATAGGAAGATCCACTTCACCAATCACAGTCTTCTTCGATCCATCAAAAGCTTTCACAATAATCCCACTATGCCTCATGGGAACACCTTGGTATGCAAGCCTTGACAAGGTCGACTTCGGCATGACATTCAGAGAAGACCCAGTATCAACCAGCACCTTAGACATAGAATCTTCCTGACAGTTCACTGAAATATGCAAAGCCAAGTTATGATTCCTTCCTTCTTCATGCAAATCATCATTACAGAAACTTAAATTGTTGCACGATGTGATATTAGCCACAATACTATCAAACTGATCAACAGTCACATCGTGGTCAACATAAGCTTGATCAAGAATCTTCTGCAAAGACTGCCTATGAGCCTCAGAGCACATCAAGAGTGATAAAACTAATATCTTCGACGGAGTATGCAACAACTGTTCAGTAACGTTGTACTCGCTTTTCTTTATCAATTTTAACACCTCATCTTCACTATCACCAAATTGGTCTGATCGGGAAACAACATCCATAATCTATTTACTCTCACTTGTATCTTCAACTCTCTTCGGAGGGTCTGAAGCATAAACTCTACCACTTCGGGTAACCTTTATCACATCAGCAATGCTAACTACAGACTTTGGAGAAGGAATAGGAACTTCCTTACCATTTTCTATCATCGTAGCATTATACCGGTACGGAATAGCTTTATCAGACTCATATGGCATTGGACCAGGCAAATTGATCACCAAGGGAGTAACAACATATTTACGGCTATCAAAAGAAATAACCACCTTCTCAGGAACAACCTTCTCAGGAATATTGAACTGAGGCACAATAATGTTCACTTCATTTTCATACTCATCTCTTTTTGCTGTCACTTTAATCAACTTATCATCCATCATCTTTTGAATGTATCTCTTAACAATCACGCAACCACGAGGATTCACCGAGCAAATACAACAACCAGCATAATCGTGATCAATATCATGATATTCACTTAAGAAAGCATGCATCTCAACCAAAGACCTTCGAATATGGCGGACCTCATAGATCATGAACAAACCAGGACAACCATCCACCATATTCACAGACGTATTACCATGCTTCGGAAGCGGATTTGTCTTTACATTTGTGTAGATGTTTAGAATTGGCAGAATTTTTGACCAACAAGAAGTGTTGAACTTAGTTCAGGATGTCACACCAGATGTTGTGACATTATCAAACAGAGTATAAGTTAATGAACTTAATTCAGGATGTCACACCAGATGTTGTGACATTGTATAAGTTAATGAAGTAAGTTCAGATTTCAGGATGTCACACCAGATGTTGTGACATCTCAAACCTGCTACCAGAATTAAATAATGCATAACAGAACTGAGTAAATTCAGGGAATTTATCTGGAATAAATTGTGAATGGATAAAAAATACAAGGCGCGTCTGTAGGGAGATTAGTTATATGATTTCAGTATAACAGAAGAACTATCTCACCTAGAATCAAGGAAGTAACAAACCCTAATTCAAGGTGATGACAACATGCGTATCAGGACTGGATAACCTACAGAAAGCCCAAAATCCAAGCATCTATTTAAGCAACAGAAACTCTCAGAATAGAGTACGAAATTAAGAAGACTAAATAGGGTGTTTGTGTTTTAATAGCAGGTTTTATATGTGTATCACTTTATGAGCTTTTAAGCAAAAGTGTATTGTGTCTTGATTGAAATTGTGATGTAAAATCAAGTTGTTGTGTTTGAAGTGTGACTTCAATTTTATTAAACATTGTAACATATCACTGTGTGATTGAGGGGGAGTGAGTTGGTACTCATATCTAAGTTGTGTCTTAGGTAGAAATTTCCTTGGGTAGATATTAAGTGAGGGATTAAACTGAGTGGTTTAAGTCCAGAATTAATATTATTTATATTGGATTTCCTTCCTGGCTTGGTAGCCCCCAGATGTAAGTGTGGAGATACACTGAACTGGGTTAACAATTTCCTGTGTTGTTTAATTTACCTGCACTTTAAGTTTTGTTTAAAGTCTTCAAGTGTTTAAACATCTCATTTGACATCACGTACCTGATCCCAGAATTTCAATTGGCATCAGAGCAGGCACCCTGCATGTTTAACTGGGTGAGATCTAGGGACTGCAAATTTTGGGAACATGGACAGAGATGTAGGATCAGTAAATAGACCACCTATATTGGATGGATCCAACTATGACTACTGGAAGCCAAGAATGGTAGCATTCTTAAAATCACTTGACAGTAGGGCTCGGAAAGCAGTCAACAAAGGATGGGAGCACCCTGTCCAAGACAACAAGGATGGGGAAAAAGTGTTGAAACCTGAAGAAGAATGGAGCAAGGAGGAAGAAGATTCAGCACTTGGAAATTCCAAGGCCTTAAATGCCTTATTCAATGGCATTGATAGGAACATATTCAGACATGTGCATCACTGTGAGCTGGCCAAAGATGTTTGGGACACTCTCAAAACCACTCATGAAGGAACATCAAAGGTGAAGATGTCAAGACTTCAACTTCTCACCACCAAGTTTGAAAACATGAGAATGAAGGAAGATGAGACAATTCATGAGTTTTACATGAACATCTTGGAAATAGCTAATACTTCTGGTGCTTTGGGAGAGAAGATGAGTGATGAAAAGCTGGTAAGAAAGATTCTCAGATCTTTACCAAAAAGATTTGACATGAAGGTTACAGCAATAGAAGAAGCTCAAGACATATGCACAATGAAGGTTGAAGAGCTCATTGGTTCCCTTCAAACATTTGAGATGGGAATGAATGATACAATTGTAAAGAAGAACAAAAGCATAGCCTTGGTTTCAAATACTGATAAAGAAGAAGAAAATTATGAAGCAGACCCTGAAGAAAATTTATCAGAAACAATTGCTATGCTTGGAAGACAATTCAACAAGATTCTCAAAAGAATGGATAGCAGGTCCAGACCAAGTGGAAGAAACTCAAACTCTTCTGAGAATAAAAGACCTTATGATAGAAGGACAAATTATGATGAAAAGATCAACAAAGAAAAAGGGATTAAATGTCATGGATGTGAAGGATATGGACACATCAGAAATGAATGCCCTACCTATCTAAAGGAGCAGAAGAAAGGTCTCTCTATGACCTGGTCTGATGAAGACTCAAGATGTGATTCAGAAGAAGAATCAGCAAAGCACATCACTACTCTAGCTGGAGTATGTGAATCTGAAAGTGGATCCAGTGATGAGGAGCTTACTTTTGAAGAGCTTAAAGAATCATACAAGATGCTGTGTAAAAGGAGCACTGAAGTATGCATGGAGAATATAAAGCAGAAGAAGCAGATTGAGGCATTAAAGGCTGAAAAAACAAGTAATCTTGAGATCATTGACACTTTGAAAAGTGAAGTAAGCCTTCTCAACTCCAAGTTGGAGCATATGTCCAAATCTGTCAGAATGCTGAACAGTAGCTCAAACACACTGGATGTCATTCTCAACAACAACAAGCACTCAGGGGATAGAACTGGGTTGGGATTTAATAAAGCTCAAAAGCTTGAGGCTAGCACCAACAAAACAACTTCAAATCCCATAAAGTCAAACAAGATGTCCCAACAGATGTCCCAACATCATGAAAAGAACATGATGAAAAAGAAGTATCAAAGATGGAGATGTCATCATTGTGGAAGGTTTGGTCACATCAAACCTTATTGCTACAAGTTGCATGGATATCCAAATCAGATGCATCAGCAACCTCCTAAGAAGAAGAGAAAGGTCACCAAGAAAGTGCTGCATGGACATCAAAATCAAAGATATCAGCAACCCCCTAAGCAGAAGACAGAGGTCATCAAGAAAGTATGGGTACCTAAAGCTAGTCTTCATGCTGATCAAAGCTACATGCCCAAGAACAAGTTCAACAAACAACCTTGGAGCTCTAAAGATAGACACTATACAGGGCAGAGGCATCAAAGGAAACCTCACAACAAGTAAAAATGGTCAAAGAAGGGTGTTGCATATATAGCTCATACATCTCTCAGAGTATCAGCTAAGGAAGACTGGTACTTTGACAGTGGATGCTCAAGGCACATGACTGGATTGAAGAATCTGCTGGTAAACTTAAAGTCACATTCATCCAGATATGTAACCTTTGGAGATGGAGCTAAAGGAGAAATCAAGGGAGTTGGGACCTTGGACTGCCCAGATGTACCAAGACTAGATGATGTGGTACTGGTAAAAGGATTGACTGCTAACTTGATCAACATAAGTCAATTATGTGATCAAGGTTACAGTGTAAACTTTACCAAAACTGAATGCATAGTGTCTGATAAAGAACAGAAGGTTGTCATGTGTAAACACCCCAAATTTGCCCTCACCCATTCACACCATGGCTTGTGATATCTTCATATGCATAAGTTCAATCATAGCATCTCATATTACATTTTTGATTCACTGCATTGATTCAAGGTCATCTGCACTTAGGGTTTGTGACCTGAGCCATCCCAGAGCTATTTAAGCCACTCCAAAGGTCATCAATCACTTAAAGGGGATCCATGTATGTTCAAGCATCATATTATATCCTCTCAAAGTCAAGAAAGTCAAAGGATCACAAGAACTGGGAAAGGCATGGAAGTAGAGCCAGGTTTAACTGCACAAATGACCTAGAATTAGGGTTTTGGTTTCAAAGGCCATAACTCCAAATTTTTTGGTCATTATTGTTTCTATTGGTCTCTATATTTTATAAGGATCATGCATATCAATTTTCATGAAGAAATTCCATGGGGAAGGCATCTGATCAAGAGTTGACTTCTTGAGCAAGTCAGTGCAAAATCAGGGCATCTGAGGCCCCCAATGACCCAACCAAAGGGTGTTCTTCATCATTTTGAATGTGTATGAACTTTATTTGATCATAGAATATGTTAGGAGTTCACAAAATTGAATAATTTCAAGCCATTTGCAAGGTTGCCTTTTTGGGAAAATGACTTGTAATGGAAACTTGCCATTTTGGGAAAGTTCTTCAACCCTTTCTTTTTGATTCAAAAATGCTTCAAATGAGAAAACTTTGGTCATGAAAGTTGTAGAATGGATCATTCCCTTTTCAAAAAGTACAAGAACTCATTCTAATTCATTTTGGATCAAAAGTTATGGCTTGTCAAAGTTGGGAAAAATCACATAATTTCAAGTCTTGTACCAAAGAGGCAAAGTTGCAAAACCTCTTGCCAAGGAAAAATGAGACCTCAAAGTGACTTCTAATCCTTGCACAAACATAAACCAATGCCTAAAAGTCAGAATGCATCAAAGGTTTGCCCATTTTCATGACTTATGGATCAAGAAATCACAAAAGGGCCAAAATTGGACAAAGTTGCAAAACCTATGATAAACCCTAACCCACTTGCTGCATTGCTTCTAATTCATTTCCATGGTTCTCCCTAAACTCAGCTGAGCCAAGCCATGCCCCTATCACAGCCTTACACTTGCCCATACCTCAAGTACACCTAACTTGGACTTTTTGCAAAAAGACCCATACCAATCAAGCTAGGCCACACCAACTCCTCTGACCTATCCAAGAGTGATAAGTGGACCAAAAGAGACTAAACACAACACACAACACAAGCTGAAACCTCAGATTGCCAAAGTTATCAAAAATTCCCCAACTTGCAAAACCTTTCGAATCTCTCAGCTCACTCAACCAATCTTCAAACCAACTTCACCATTGATCTCAAAGTGACTCACTGACCACAAACCAACAATTGAAACAGCCAAAAACACCCCATAAACCAAACACGATTTTTGACCAGTTGGCTTGCAAACTCCCAAATCAGCCAAAAGAAATCCCTTCCAAGCATCAAAACTTCATCAGGAGTTCAAGGGGAGTGGTTTGCACAAAGAGAGAAGGCCTAAAAGTCCCAAACTGAGAAAGCTCAAGCTCAGGTACCTCCTTGAAACATTTTTCCAGAACTCTTGTTTTTAGTTTCTAAATGATAAAGCATGCTCTCCTGATCATACTGGACTTTGAAATTTTGAAAATGGTGTAGAAATGAGCTTGTATTGACTGACTGAAATTTCTGCCATTTTTGTTCTTCCTTTCGAATCTTGTTAATGGTGAGAAATAAATTGTTTTTGAAGGCAGGGATGAGTTTAGGGAGGTGAGAGGAAGTGATCTAGAGCTTTAGAGCTCCAGAAATAACCTAGGGAGTGATTTTGAAACTTTCAGGGAGGGGTGTCACTGGAGAAGACGACCGAAGCTCTTCTCCGGTGACCTGAAAGTGATTAGGGTTTGATAATTAGGTTTAGCCAAGTTTAAATGTGGACCTTTGATCTTGTGGACTTTTGTTGACTCCCGCGCGAATGGAGGGCCTGGTTCTCTCATTAAACCCTAATCTTCAATTAATTAGTTTAATTAAAATTAATTAGTCAGAAGCAATCTGGACCACCCATTTGCGCGCAAGTCAGCTCCCGCGTGTTTAGTTTGAATCTCAGCCTTAGATCCTGCATACTTTCCATTTAATTTCTTTTTTATTTCATTTTTATTCATTTATCTTTCATATTTATTTTAAAATAGTTAGAAAAATCCTAAAAATATTTCCCTTTGTATTTTTGTTTCAAATATTTTTCTTAATCAGAAAATGATTTTTATTTTATTTTTTGCATTAAAAATTATTTTTAAATCATTTAAATGTTTATTTTTAATTAGTTAATGAAAATTAATTAATTAAAAATACATTTAGGTATTTATAAATCACAAAAAAAATTCACATAGCATTTAGAAACAAATTTCTTTTTTGTTCTTGATGCCTTTTGATCATTTTCATTGGATTTAATTTCATTTTTAGACAATATTTTGTTTCAAACTTCAAAAATTTCTTTCTGCCTAACCTTTGAGAGTTGAATGATGATTCTTCTTGCATTGCACCCTTCATAGCATGTAGTTTATAGGGTAAATTTGATTTGAATTGATCTTGCATTTTTAATTTGTTTTGCATTTTTCTTGACAAGGTACCTCAAAACCCTAGCAATCTTAGGAAATTCATAACCTTCACTAGGTTAAGAGTTGGATCCTCTCCTTTGGGCAGTGAACTTGTATAGGTTTAGGGTATCTTTGATTGCATTTTCAAATTTTTATTATGTCATTTGCTTCTGGTTTTGGATTTTTGCTTTGTATGGTGCATATAACCCTAATTTGTGCCTTCCTTTGCATCCATCTTTCATTTGCTTGCATCCTTTGACTTGCCATGACATTTTGTGCATTCACTTGGTTCATAATACATCTTAGGACACATTGGAATCATGTTTGATCATTGCATCTTTCATTTGCCATGTTGTGTGTCCATTACATTTCATAACTTTTCATGTACATTCATGGTCCAGTGCATGCCTCATTTGCATCCTTATGCTTGTTTGATCATTCTCATGCCTTGCCTCATGTTTGTATCATCTCCTAGAATCATTAGCATCATACTTATGCTTCTGACTTTGGTTTTCATCTTTGCATTTCATCTCATTTGCATGGCATTTCATTTTCTTATGCTAACATTTCAGGTGGTAAGTTGTCTGAGAAGTGAATTTGCCTTCACTTCTCACAATCCCTTCTCATCTCTCTTGCATCATTGCTGCATTTTATCTTGTGTATTGGATTGAGCTTGCTCATTCATGTTCATCTTACTTTCTTTCTTCAAGCAACTTGTCTTCTTAAGTGAAGCATGTTGTTTTGCTTCTCTTTGCTTATTTCTCCTTTCATCTGCTTCTTGGTGATTTCTCTGAAGATCTTCTTGCAAACCTCATTAACCCTAGGAATGACCAAGCATGATAATAATTAGGGTTTGATTAGTCCCCCATTTAGCTTTTACCTTTGTGTCATCTTTGAGTCTTCTCTTCTCACCTCATAATCAAGGACTAAACCCTAAAGGCTTTAAGGCTTTGTGATTAAGCTTATGCCTGCATCCTTCTATTAGGATGGAGTGTATAACTTTAATCCTAAGTGTTAAACCCTTAATGTGTTTAAATCCTTTAATCAATCCATCTAATAACCATCAAGACATCAAGCTTGTAACTTGGGCCTTGCATTAGGGTTCTAATTCTTCCTTAACTGGTTAAGAAGGACTAACCCTAGTGTTAATGGACAAGTCCCCCTCAAGTTGTCTTAAAAACCATAAAAGCCACTTCTTAATCTTACCATTAACTAAAATCCACGTTAATAAAGGCATTGTTTTGTCATGAAGTTAATCCCTAATCATGGATTAAGTTGAGGAGTCTTTCTCAACTTAAATGTTCTCATCTATTATCCTTCTATTAGGATGGTGTAATGAGTCCATTAAATCCTTGATTATGGCTTAAACTCATTACTTAACACTAAACAAAAACAACAAAAATATCTAAATAATCACAAGTAGGTTAATGATCTTAATCCTACACCATGGTGATTAAGTTTGAGGTGCTTACTTCACATTTAAGGTATTCTCATTACCCCTAATCAGAGGGAAGATGTGATGAGTTTACTAATCCTTTGGTTTAGGCTTAAGCTCATTTTCTTATGACAAATTTCCAAAAGCAATAAAAGGCTGAAAACACAAAAACAAACAATAATCGTCTCCTCCGGGATTCTTTTCTCATCTCATTCACTCACAAACGAGAACTCGCTTCTTCCGTCTAATGCAAGACAGTTTGCACCTGAGCCAGACAGGTCATACACTTGAGCATAGACAAGTAAGCAGTTCACAAGTCAATTTACCTTTCAGTCTCTTCGGGTCGAACTACGGTGTTCTGACTTCCTCATTGCACGAGAGGATACGTAGGCATAACTTAACAGTTATCGAACAAAAGTCTCTGTATATTCCCCCTCTTCCAACATTATTTTTTGAGCCTCATAGTCTTGAGCATTTCACTTCTGTTCTTACACTGACACTTTTTCATCTCACTTCACACTTCTTTTACACTGACACTTATATTCTTTTCCATCTTTTGTACACAGATAGCACTGACACTACCCCTTTAAAACACAAATCTTTTAAGCGTGGATCCCGTCGAGTACGACGGACAATCTGGGTGCTAATACCTTCCCAGGTTGTAACCAACCCCCTTTCTCAGTCTCTCTGGTTCGCAACCGTCTTATCCACATCTTTCTTAGGTTTACGCAGCATTACCTTTCCTTCGGGATAAAAATGCCTAGCTGGCGACTCTTTTCTTTTTCTCCTTTCGCCGACCGTTCGCGTCTGTACCCCATTTGACCTAAGCCTCATTTGGTGGGAGCGACAGCTTGGCGACTCTGCTGGGGACCCTTATACTCTAACCAGGGCTTCTGGTTCTTTTTGTGGGTTCCTCCTAGCGCTTGTTTGATTTGTGTTTACTGGGGTGTTATGTGCTAATTGTGTCTATATATTTGCTTTATTTACTGTTTTATGTACAGTTATTTATTGCTTTCTTTACAGTTTTATACATCATACTGTCATACTGTCATCTTGCTGGATCTGTTTTTTGTTTTGGTGGGTGGGGTTCTACTGAGAGTTTAAGGTCCTATACCTGGGACCTGAGTGACACCTAGGCTAGAGTGGTTCACGTTCTTTCCCATTCCATTTCGGTCTGGTGCGGGAATATGAAACATGGTTCAGATGTTGGTTTCTTCTTGAGAACTCTGTGCTACAGATTTCCTGTAGTGCTAGGGCTATCCAGGAAGCCTGCTAAGTCTGGATGACCTTTACTACGACCTTCAAAAAACTGAGGTGAATTAGAGGAGGATCCTTTATGGTTATTGTAAACACTGTACCTCCGGGTTAGAAGTGTTTAGACTTCTCATAATTGATCCAAGTCTGAGGATCCTTGTTCTCGAACACCACCTGTGAGGGGATTGGGCTGTTTACAGGTTTGCAGGTACCATTGGCCACATCATACCCTATTACTATTTGGTTTAAGAGTACCTCACATTGGGACAGTTCTTGTGATTTGAGCCCTGGACATGTAACTCTTTATTTGAGTCCCCCCACCTTGGTTATTGGACTTCTGAACCTCCATCTGGACTTCTTAAACATACATGGACTTATATCAAGGCAGTAATCAGATCCAGCTTGATCACAAACCCTTGCATATCATTTGCATACTCATCATTGCATCATTTAACATTTGCTTATTTGTTTTTCAGGGTATCCATATTGTATCTGGCTTGGTTTTGACCCCTTCATCTGCATAGACCCCTGTTCATCAGTTATCTGCCTCAGCTATCTTCATCAGTTGCCTGCTTCAACTACTTTCATCACTAGCCTCAGCCTATCAGTGGCTCATCTCCAGTATCAGTCTTCATCATCAGCATTTGTTTTCAGCTCTTCATCAGGAGTCATGGCACCCAAGAAGAGCAACATTTCATACCATTTCTTTGAGCCTGTGTTGACTGGTATCAGGCAAGTCCAGGCACTTATCACTCCAGACCACATCCCATTATTCAGAGAGCATTATGGAGGCATCCTTGATATGGTTATGGACTTGGACCCTTCTCAGAGGAGTATGATCCACACTTGCCTACAGTTCTATGACCCTCCTTTGAGATGTTTCACTTTCCAGAACTTTCAGCTAGGACCTCTGTTGGAGGAGTTCTCATCATTGATTGGAGTACCTGTCAGGGGTGGTGTCCCCTTCAACCCAGAGATGACTTGTCCCAGCAATGGAGAAGTGGCAAAAGCACTGTACCTGGAACCTATTTTGATTGAGCAGAACATGACAACAAAGGCTGGGATCCCTGGTTTGCACTTAGACTTTCTAATTTCTCAGGCCATCCTGAAGGCCTCCTTGGGTGAATGGAGGGCAGTTTGTGCATTGTTAGCCCTCAGTATATATGGGGTTATACTATTTGTAGACGAGCCCAAATTTATCAGCAAGAATGCCATTCATCTTTTCCTTCTGAGGAACCCAGTGCCCACATTGCTGGGAGATTTCTATTATTCTGTTCACCAAAGAAATGAGAAGCAAAGAGGGAAGTTGGTGAGATGTTGTGCTCCCTTGTTTCATACCTGGCTGCTTAAACACTTACCCAAGACTGATGCCTTCTTGAATCCTCACCAACAGAAGAATTGGGCTAATAAACTTATTGCTTTGACTTCAGATGACATCAGATGGTGCACCCAGAGCACCAAAGGCAGGGACATAATTACTAGCTGTGGAAAGTTCTCCAATGTACCTCTAATAGGAGTGAAGGGTTGCATCAACTACAACCCTTTGCTGTTTAAGAGACAATTGGGCTATGCTTTGGTTCACCCTCCTAGAGTGCAAGACTTGGCTGAAACCTTGTATTGTGAGATAAAACCTAATCTAGCTGTTGTCAGACAAGCATCCTGGGCTTGGGACAACATCCAGACCAAAGGGATGGCCATTCTTGGGAGGTGCAACAATGTGGCTTCAGCTCAGTATTATGAATGGTCTCATGCTAGAGCTCAGATTTCTGGGATGCCTTTCATCATTGAGGATGCACCTGGACCATCCACAGTACCACCTCCAGCCACTGTCAGCTTGGAAGAATTTGAGAAGCTGAAAGAAAGGAATGAGAATCTGGCTCAAGCTCTGAAGAAGACCCTCTGGGAGAGGAGTGATGGTCGTCTGGACATCGAGAGGTTGGAGAAGCTTAAGGTGGAGCATCTGGCCAAGATTGAGAAAGCAGAGGACTACATCAAGAAATCAAGAGCTGGAGAGCAAATATTGAAGAATGCCTGTAAAGAGGCCCAGTTTCAGAAGGCTAGGACTGATCTCTATCTGCAAGAAAGTCAAGCTAGGTGGGTCAGGATCACTGAAGCTCGTACTCAAGAAGATAAGAGAACTCAAGCCAGGATTGAGCAGTTGGAGGCCAATGAAAAGAAACAACAGGATGCTCTGCTAGCAGCCCAGAAGGAGATTTCAGAGTTGAAGCTTAGGGCTGGTTTGAAGAGGTCAAAGGACCAAGATAGGCACAAGAAGCTGACCACTGCTATTGCCACCAGAAACCTTCTTATCAGAAACATTACAGAGCATCCGGCTGGTCCTGTAACTGAAGCACTTTTGAAGGAGGTTAAGGAGGATGAATTTGGATTAGATGTTTGATTTCCTTGCTTGTTGTTATTTCCATTTGATGTACTTTTCTTTTATGTTGTATTTTGACCCCTCATGGGCTTGTGTTGTAAAAAACAAACTATGTATGATCCACCATTTGTAATATATTTGTTAGTTTGTTTCATTGAGTTTCTTTTCTCAAGCAACATCAAAGCATCTTCCTCAGGGTCTGGAAAGGTCAAAACCAAGAGCCAAGCCGGATACCTTGGAAAACAAATAAGCATACTGCATTGCATACTGACTCTTGTTTTGTTTTGTAGGTTTTTGTTTTATTTGTTACTAACTCTGTTGTGGTTCAGGAATTATTGCTCGTCGTCGGGTGTTCCCTCTCAACCGTCTGCACCGGTATCCTACTCGCAACAATCTTCCTGGTATCCAAATGGATCAAGTACATCAAGATCTGACAGAGGTCAGAACTCAGATGGCTAATGAAAGGCTGGAGATGAGAAACCAAATGACCCAATTCATGGAAGTAATGAATGGCTTGGCCCAAAGTCAAGAAAGGTTGAGGGCATTAGTAGAAAGACAAACCCCGGAAGAACCCCATCTGGGAACCGGAGGAACAAGTAACAATGAAAGGGGTCAGCCTCATGTTAATCCACCAGTATATGGGCTTCATCTACATCCGGAAGTCAACATCCCGGGTAATGTGCAAGGAAATACTACTGCAGGCAGGATCTTGCAAGAAGATCCTCAAGAGGAGCAGTTTACTGTAATAGGAGCTGGGGATGAAGTCTATGATAGGAGGTTTGATGAAATTGCTGAGAAGTTGAGATCTCTGGAGTCTCAAAATTCCCTAGGTTTTGATGTCATGGATATGGGGTTAGTGGATGGGGTGAGGATTCCCCACAAGTTTAAACCCCCGTGCTTCGAGAAGTACAATGGCACTTCCTGTCCACGAACTCACTTGCAGTCCTTTCTGGGGAGACTTAAGGCATACACCATGGATGAAAAACTGTGGATGTTTTAATTTGAAGACAGTTTGACTGGGGCTTCAAGGGAGTGGTACTCACACTTGACCAGAGCTACTATCAGATGCTGGAAGGACCTAGTTGAAGCCTTCATCAGGCAGTACCAATACAATCTGGACATGGCTCCTAACAGGACCCTTTTGATGGGAATGTCTCAGTCCTCCAGAGAAAGCTTCAGGGAATATGCCCAGAGGTGGAGACAGCTTGCTGCTGCTGTCCAGCCACCCATGTCGGAAAGAGAAATGGCCGACATGTTTATGAATACTCTGCAAGGAACGTATATTGATAGGCTAGCTGCCTTTTCTTCCACCAGTTTCGCAGACGTAGTTATAGCTGGAGAAAGAATTGAAAGCCTTCTGAAGATGGGTAAGATTTCTGATAATGGTGCTAGTTCGTCCAGTAATCCCAGGAAGCCTTTTGTGGGACCTAGAAGAACCGGTGAGACAAATGCCATTCATGCCAGCAGGGGCAGACCTCAGTATGTCCACAGATCAGTAGCAGCTATCACTATTCCAGCTCCGATTCCTCAGCAACCAACATATCAACAACCACAACAACCCCACTATCAACAGCAAGTTCAGTATCCGCCGCAGAGAACCTACAACAACAGTAACAGCAATCAACAACAAAGGCCCTTTCAGCAAAGACCATCACAGGCAAATAGGGTGATTGACCCTATCCCTATGCCTTATGCTGCCTTATTGCCACAACTCCTGAAACTCAACTTGGTTGAATTAAGGACATTGGCACCACCAGATCCCTCTAATCTTCCAAGGAATTACGATGTCAACGCCAGATGTGCTTTCCACTCCAATGCACCTGGCCACAATACTGAGAAATGCAGGGCTTTACAAATGAAGGTACAAGATCTGGTGGATTCTAAAGCCCTCAACTTTGCACCCCCTCCAAGTGTCACCAAGAATCCCATGCCCAATCATGGAGGGCCAAGAATTAATGCCATTGAGGAAGACAAGCCATCTTTCTTAATCACCAGTGTTGGACAGATTCGGACACCTCTGGTCGAAATTAAAGCTCAGCTTCTAGAGTGCCAGATGTTCCCCGGGTGTGAGCTCGGTTGTGGGTATTGCAACATTTTGGTCAACGGGTGTGGTAATTTTAGAAGCGGCATAGATGGTCTTATCAAAAGTGGTATACTTCAGATCACAACAACGGCGCCTACAAATCCAGCAATTCCTTTTACAACAATTCCTGATTCTTCTACAACAGCAGCAACAATCATTCCAACCGATTCATCAATATCATCAACGATGGCTTCATCTATCACTTCAACAAATCAGATGTCAACAACCCTTTCTTCTACAACATCAGCATCCATTTATTCAGCAGAATCTTCTACAACGCCAACAGAAATTAATGAAGATATCTCAGCAGTCACCATTTACTATGATCCATCAGATGTTCCTCCAAACAACAACTTTCAGCAACAAACAGTGGCACCTCCTGCCAGGTCACCAGTCACCATTTACTACGATTCGCACACCGTTACAATACCCTCATCTGCAGCAGTCAGTCCAGTTACCATCACGGTGCCTGGACCCGTTCCATATGAAAGCAGTAATGCCATACCCTGGCATTATGGCTCTGACCTCTACTGCAACGGGGAGAAAATCACTTTGGACTCTTCAACTTCTTCTCCACAGATTGATAATGTTGGGGGAGGCGGAGGCTTCACCAGAAACGGACGTCTTTTTGCCTCACAATTGCAAAGACCTAATGCCGAAGCAGAAGCTGCCGCAAAAGCAAAGGGGAAGAGTGTGATATCTGAAGAACCAATCATCAAAGAAACTCAGAAGACATCTTTTGAGCAAGATGTAGATGAGTTCATGAGAATTATAAAGAAAAGTGATTACAAGTTGGTGGATCAGCTTCACCAAACTCCCTCAAAAATCTCCATATTATCCCTGTTGATGTGTTCTAAAGCTCACAAGAATGCATTATTGAAAGTCTTGCACGCAGCATACGTGCCAGAGGAAATCACTGTTAATCAGCTAGAAACTGTGGTGGCAAATGTCAACACCAGTCATGGACTGGGCTTTACCAATGCTGACTTAACAACTGAGGGACGTAACCACAACAAGGCTTTACATATCACCTTGGAATGCAAAGGTGTTGTTCTATCTCATGTGCTGGTGGACACTGGGTCCTCACTCAATGTTTTGCCAAAGAAAGCCTTAGTGAAGCTGGAGTATGATGGCTTGGCATTGCGTCCAAGTAATTTGGTGGTGAGAGCATTTGATGGCTCTAAAAGATCAGTGCTTGGGGAGATTGATCTGCCTGTGATGATTGGCCCGCAAACCTTCAAAATTACCTTCTATGTGATGGACATTCAGCCGACCTACAGCTGTTTGTTGGGTAAACCCTAGATCCATGCCGCTGGCGCTGTTACGTCTACCCTTCACCAGAAGCTGAAATTCGAGTGGGAATGCCAGATCATCACCATCTGTGGTGAAGAAGACATCTTTGTTAGCCATCTGGCTACATACAAGTACATTGAGATGGATGGAGAAATCCATGAAACTATGAGCCAAGGGTTTGAGGCCCTAAACATTAATGAAGCGTCTGCTGTACTGGGAACCTCCATGACATCTTATCAGCAAGCCAGGAAGGTTGTTGAAGAGGGTACTGCCCAAGCCTGGGGCAAGCTGCTGCCCATGGAGAAGAAGGAGGACAAATTTGGGTTGGGTTACAGACCAACTCAACAAGATCAATCGGAGGCTGCCAAGAAGCCCAGTTTTTTCAGCGGGGGAATGCTCACCCCGGATGCAGTGAACAACTTGGAAGACGAGGAGGAAAGCGACCGCAACCTGGAGAGCTGGATACGTCCAAGGATCCCGGGGAACCAAGTCCTTAACTGGTCTTCCCAGGAAATTATAAGGGTTACTCCCGCAGAGTAATTATTATTTCCTGTATTTTTTTAAGCATGCATCAAGTCTTGCATCTTGCCCAAGATGACAAGACTCATTTTGTAATCGGTCCATCTTGTAATTTTGTGCAAACAGATTAATCAATGAATATCGGACATCTTTTGCAAATGAGTCTTTTCCTTTCCCGCTCACTGTTTTTCATTTTTCTTTTTGTACAAAAATAAAATGGCAATGTTTTCCAAAATGATAACTTTATTTCACTTTTTTCTAAACAAGATTAAAATTGATCACTAAAATGAACAATCTAAACCCTTGCAGAGAGTGCCTTTCAGACTACACCGACAACAACACTGCCATGACTCCGTATGACTTTGACAATCCAATCAATCAAGCTGATGAAGGGGTTGAAGAAGATTAAGAGCTTCTTGGTACGGAAGAAGACGTGAGAGAGGTTAAGATCGGGGCCTGCCTACAAGATTCAGTAAAAGAGCAACTGATTGATATGCTTCGGGAGTATGTGGAGGTCTTTGCTTGGTCTTATCAGGATATGCCAGGGTTGGACACCGATATTGTCATGCACAAGCTGCCTTTAAAAGAAGATTGCCCACCAGTAAAGCAGAAGCTGCGCCGTACTCGCCCAGATATGGCAATGAAGATAAAGGAAGAGGTGCAAAAGTAGTGGGATGCCGGTTTCCTTGCTGTAACTAGCTATCCGCCGTGGGTTGCTAATATTGTACCTGTGCCTAAGAAAGACAGCAAAGTGAGAATGTGTGTGGATTACCGGGATCTGAACAGAGCCAGCCCGAAGGATGATTTCCCTTTATCTCACATTGATGTATTGGTTGATAACACGGCTCAGTTCTCGGTATTCTCCTTCATGGACGGATTTTCAGGATACAATCAGATCAAGATGTCACCTGAAGACATGGAGAAGACAACTTTCATCACACCCTGGGGCACATTCTGTTACAAGGTGATGCCGTTCGGACTGAAGAATGCTGGTGCAACTTATCAACGGGCTATGGTAACATTATTCCATGACATGATCCATAAAGAAATTGAATGTTATGTGGATGACATGATTGCCAAGTCCCTCACAGAAGAAGACCACCTGGTAAATCTGTTGAAGCTATTCAAGCGTCTGAGGAAGTACCAATTGAAGTTAAACCCCAACAAATGCACATTCGGGGTACGATCCGATAAACTGCTGGGATTTATTGTAAGTGAGAAAGGGATTGAAGTTGACCCTGACAAAGTCAAAGCCATTCAAGAAATGTCTGCACCAAAGACAGAAAAAGAGGTTCGGGGGTTTCTAGGTAGGTTGAACTACATTTCAAGGTTCATATCTCACCTCACTGCAACCTGTGAACCCTTGTTCAAGTTGTTAAGAAAAGAACAAACGGTCAGGTGGAATGAAGACTGCCAAAGGGTTTTTGACAAGATCAAGGAATACTTACAAGAGCCTCCAATCCTTATACCTCCAGTTGAAGAAAGACCTCTGATAATGTACTTGACAGTTTTAGAAGAGTCAATGGGGTGTGTGCTGGGCCAGCATGACGAGTCTGGTCGAAAAGAGTATGCAATTTACTACCTAAGCAAAAAGTTTACCGACTGTGAACAACGTTATTCATTGCTCGAGAAAACTTGCTGTGCTTTAGCGTGGGCTGCTCGCTGACTAAGGCAGTATATGTTGACCCACACTACTTTATTGATCTCAAAGATGGACCCAGTCAAGTATATTTTTGAGAAGCCAGCACTTACCGGACGGGTTGCAAGATGGCAAATGATCCTCACAAAATATGACATCCAGTACACATCTCAGAAAGCCATCAAGGGCAGTGTATTGTCTGATTATCTTGCTGAGCAACCCATTGATGATTACCAGCCTATGAGATTTGACTTCCCTGATGAAGACATCATGTTCATAAAAGCGAAAGATCATGAAGAGCCTATTCACACTGAAGGGCCTGACCCATAAGAAGAATGGACTATGATGTTTGATGGGGCTGTTAACATGAACGGTCGTGGTGTTGGTGCAGTACTCATTACACCTAAGGGAGTTCACATGCCTTTCTCGACAAAACTCACCTTTAACTGCACTAACAATGAAGCTGAATACGAAGCTTGCATTATGGGTCTTGAGGAAGCCATTGACCTCAGGATCAAGACTTTGACTGTATTCAGAGATTCAGCTTTGGTAATCAATCAAACCAACGACAAATGGTACACACACCAGGATCATCTAATACCTTACCGGGATTATACAAGAAGGTTATTGACTTTCTTCACAACAGTCAAGCTTGAGTATATCCCTCGAGATGAGAATCAGTTTGCAGATGCTCTAGCTACCATTTCATCCATGATCAAAGTTCAAGCTGCCAACTGTGTACCTCAAATTGCAGTGTCCAGACTCGACAGACCGGCATATGTATTTGTAGCAGATGTTGTTAAAGACGATAAGCCTTGGTTCCATGACATTAAATGCTTCTTGGAGGATCAAACATACCCACCTGGGGCATCTTCCAATGATAAGAAGACTTTAAGAAGGCTTGCTGGTAGTTTCTTTCTGAATACTGATGGTTCCCTGTACAAGAGAAACTTTGATATGGTACTCCTCTGGTGCGTTGATAGAACAGAAGCAGACTTGTTGATGCACGAAGTGCACGAAGGATCCTTTGGTACCCATGCTGGAGGGCATGCAATGGCTAAAAAGTTAATGAGATCGGGCTATTACTGGATCATAATGGATGCAGACTGTTGTGCCTATGCCAGGAAATGCCATAAATGCCAGATCTATGCGGATAAAGTGCATGTGCCTCCGAATCCTCTGAATGTGATGTCTTCACCTTGGCCATTTGCCATGTGGGGCATTGATATGATTGGCAAGATTGAACCGACTACTTCAAACGGCCATAGATTCATCCTAGTAGCCATTGACTATTTTACCAAGTGGGTTGAAGCAGCTTCTTATGCAAATGTTACAAGGCAGGTGGTAGCCCGATTTCTTAAGAGGGACATCATCTGTAGATATGGAGTGCCCGAGCGAATCATTACTGATAATGGTTCCAACTTAAACAACAAAATGATGGCAGAGCTATGTCGGGACTTCAAGATCCAACACCACAATTCTTCTCCTTACAGGCCAAAGATGAATGGCGCTGTTGAGGCAGCTAATAAAAATATCAAGAAGATTGTACAGAAGATGGTGGTTACCTATAAAGATTGGCACGAAATGCTACCGTTTGCCTTGCATGGGTACCGTACGTCGATCAGGACATCCACTGGGGCAACACCGTATCAGCTTGTGTATGGTATGGAGGCAGTCCTACCTGTTGAAGTTGAATTACCCTCCTTACGGGTGATGATGGATGTTAAGTTAAACGAAGCAGAGTGGGTCCGATCCCGATACGAACAACTGAATCTGATTGAAGAGAAGAGATTGGCTGCGATCTGTCATGGGCAGCTGTATCAGAAAAGGATGAAGAAAGCCTTCGATCAGAAAGTCAGGCTCCGAGAGTACCAAGTAGGAGATCTTGTGTTGAAGAGACTCCTCCCTCCTCATACAGACCACAGGGGCAAGTGGACTCCGAACTATGAAGGGCCATTCGTAGTAAAGAAAGTTTTCTCTGGTGGAGCACTGATTCTCAGCACTATGGATGGTGAAGACTTCCTGTCCCCTGTGAATTCAGATGCAGTTAAAAAATACTTCGCATGAAAATGACCCGCTGGACATAAAAACAGAATGTAAGTCCAGGCAAAAATAGGGCATCCCGGCGAGTCAAAAACAGAATGAAAGACTCGGGCAAAAATAAGGGAAAATAAACAAAAAATGTACACCCGCTGAGTTGAAAAGCCACACCGGACAACTCAGGCAAAAATGGGTATCCCGATGGATTGAAAACCCGAAAGGGCGATCCATGCAAAATAAGGGAATAAGCGAACAACTGTATTCTGAATCCGTCTGTGTCACTTACAACTTGTTAAGCTTCGAAAGGATCAAGCAAGACGAAAAGAACGTCAAATGTCATACGAGTCATAGCAAAAGGGAAGCTCCTTGAAGCGTCATCAACATTGCCAATACCTTTTTTTCTCAATTTGTAACAATCTCTTCATTTTAGGGGATTTGTTTCTATGACTGTATCTTGCCAATTCAGGGCACACGAATTAATAAAATCAGATTTTCAGTCATGTTTCGTCTCATACATTTTATTTTCATTTGCGAAAATGTCCGATGTCTTTAAGATACTGATTGCATAAATACAAATGCTTCTCTTCTAAAAAATGCGTGCTTGCAGGAAATATACTTACTCCCGGGAGTGTCTAAACTCCTATGATGGAATCCGGTAAGGGATACCTCGGGATTACTTGTGCGTTTCTCTGTCTTTTCAGGATTGCAGGCATTCAAAGCACAACATGGGGCATGAAAGCTTCACCCCAGCAAGCTGGCAAATCAGTATCTACTCAGTCTTAGCACCGGAAGTGCTTTCTCCCCAGCTGAGTTACTACTTATCATTTCCTCCTCAGCCAAATGCAAAAGCCAGGGAACCATCTCCCCACAGAATGTCAACCTCTACCCGGAAGAGCAACGCGTGAAGGAATCACAACAGAGTGAAGATAGCCCCTACAAACCCCAGCTGGGTCCCCCGTTACCAAGATGGGTCTATCAATGACCTATTTCCCCGAGCAGAGTCATATATATCAGATCTACCAATGATCTCATCCCCAGCTAGGATATCCTTTCAAGCAGATCAGCCAGAGATCTCCACAGCAACGGGATCCGAATCCCGGATCGTTACCTTTTGCATAATCATAGCATTCGCATCATTATTTTCCCCACAGAGCGTAGCATTCCGTCTTAAAACGGAGCATTACGGCAAAAATCAAACATATTGCCTAATCATAAGCCGTGTTCTGAATCAAACACTTGTAAATACTGACAATCCATCAACGATGTACAGAAAACTCCCCAGATTCCCCGGCAGAGAGCCAGGGCATTTTCCCTAAAGATACAGATACTTCCTGACACCCGTTCGTGTCATATCCCCGGTAGAAAGCCAAAGCGTCCCCTTTGCACTCACAGATACTTATACACAACTTCCTTGGTACACATACATTTGTTTATATTACACTTTTCTCTTTCTTGACACTCGTCCGTGTCACTCTTCCCAGCAAGTTAAATACCCGTCTATACACCACTCATACGTGTTACTCCTGTTTTACTCATACAGATACTCGTCTGTATCTTCTATACACCACTCATACGTGTTACTCCTGTTTTACTCATACAGATACTCGTCCGTATCTTTTATACACCACTTATATCCCCTCAAATTCGACACTCGTCCGTGTTCTTTGTTAACCAGTTGGTACTCGTCCGTATCATCATCTCTGAACATGTGTCAATATTTGTTTCTACTGATACTCGTCCGTATCATGATCTTAAGGATGCTTGTCCGCATCTTTAATCTATACACCGTGTCAAACACTTATGTCTTCTCGAATTTGGACACTCGTCTGTGTCTACTTTTCCCCAGAAGAGTCCCCGCAGAATCAATACTTGTCCGTGTTCTTTGCTAACTGGTTGATACACGTCCGTATCATCATCTCCAAACATGTGTCAGCATTTGTTTCTACCTGATACCCGCTCGTGTCATAGTCTTAAGGATGCTCGTCCGCATCTTTAGCCTATACACCGTACCCAAACACTTATACCTCCCTTTTCTTGGATGTAGGCACTCGTCCGTGTTTACTTTTCCCTCAGCGAAGTCCCCAACAAAACTTGTTAAACTATTTCCTGTCTATCTGACATTCTTCCTATGTCATGATACCTTTTCGGCAGCCGTACCCTGCCGGGTGATCGTCCTTCACCTTTTTGATGATCGTCCTTCATCAACCCCCAGTGGAGTCTCTATTCATTAGAACCCCTTCTTATCCGACATTCATCCTATGTCGTGATATTTTCAGCAGCCGTCCCCTGCTAGGTGATCGTCCTTCACCTCCTGATGATCGTCCTTCATCACTTTATCCGATGGCCGTCCCCATCGTTGATCTGGTCATCTGACATTCGTCCTATGTCATGATAAATCTTGAGAGCAGCCGTACCCTGCTAGGTGATCGTCCTTCACCTCTTGATGATCGTCCTTCATCATGCTTATCCGATGGCTGTCCCCATCGTCGACCTTTTTATCCGGCATTCGTCCTATGTCACGATGCTTTTGGCAACCGTACCTTGCCCGGTGATCGTCCTTCACCTCAGATGACCGTCCCTCATCTTATCCCCGACAGAGCAGCCGTCCCCTGCTAGGTGATCGTCCTTCACCTTTGATGACCGTACCTCATCATTTATTTCATTTACCTATAATTCCCGGAGAGTCTTATAGCTTTACTTGATGGCCGTCCCCGTCACTATCTCTCATATCCCCAGCATGTCGGTCATCCCCGTCATTGCTTCATCCCCAGCAGTCGTCCTCTGCTCGACGGTCGTCCTCCGTCGCCCGCACTTTATAATTATACGTTATTTTCTTTCACAATCTATATCCCTTTTCTTCTTCATTCTGTGAGTGCAAATTTTGGACTGTCTTTGGTATTCAACCACAAGTTATCTTGTTTGCCTGCTAAGCCGTTGCTTACATCCTGCACAGCTAACTCATGTTTGAATAGGGGCAGCTGTAAACACCCCAAATTTTCCCTCACCCATTCACACCATGGCTTGTGATATCTTCATATGCATAAGTTCAATCATAGCATCTCATATTACATTTTGATTCACTGCATTGATTCAAGGTCATCTGCACCTAGGGTTTGTGACCTGAGCCATCCCAGAGCTATTTAAGCCACTCCAAAGGTCATCAATCACTTAAAGGGGGTCCATGTATGTTCAAGCATCATATTATATCCTCTCAAAGTCAAGAAAGTCAAAGGATCACAAGAACTGGGAAAGGCATGGAAGCAGAGCCAGGTTTAACTGCACAAATGACCTAGAATTAGGGTTTTGGTTTCAAAGGCCATAACTCCAAATTTTTTGGTCATTCTTGTTTCTATTGGTCTCTATATGTTATAAGGATCATGCATATCAATTTTCATGAAGAAATTCCATGGGGAAGGCATCTGATCAAGAGTTGACTTCTTGAGCAAGTCAGTGCAAAATCAGGGCATCTGAGGCCCCCAATGACCCAACCAAAGGGTGTTCTTCATCATTTTGAATGTGTATGAACTTTATTTGATCATAGAAGATGTTAGGAGTTCACAAAATTGAAGAATTTCAAGCCATTTGCAAGGTTGCCTTTTTGGGAAAATGACTTGTAATGGAAACTTGCCATTTTGGGAAAGTTCTTCAACCCTTTCTTTTTGATTCAAAAATGCTTCAAATAAGAAAAATTTGGTCATGAAAGTTGTATAATGGATCATTCCCTTTTCAAAAAGTACAAGAACTCATTCTAATTCATTTTGGATCAAAAGTTATGGCTTGTCAAAGTTGGGAAAAATCACATTATTTCAAGTCTTGTACCAAAGAGGCAAAGTTGCAAAACCTCTTGCCAAGGAAAAATGAGACCTCAAAGTGACTTCTAATCCTTGCACAAACATAAACCAATGCCTAAAATTCAGAATGCATCAAAGGTTTGCCCATTTTCATGACTTATGGATCAAGAAATCACAAAAGGGCCAAAATTGGACAAAGTTGCAAAACCTATGATAAACCCTAACCCACTTGCTGCATTGCTTCTAATTCATTTCCATGGTTCTCCCTAAACTCAGCTGAGCCAAGCCATGCCCCTATCACAGCCTTACACTTGCCCATACCTCAAGTACACCTAACTTGGACTTTTTGCAAAAAGACCCATACCAATCAAGCTAGGCCACACCAACTCCTCTGACCTATCCAAGAGTGATAAGTGGACCAAAAGAGACTAAACATAACACACAACACAAGTTGAAACCTCAGATTTCCAAAGTTATCAAAAATTCCCCAACTTGCAAAACCTTTCGAATCTCTCAGCTCACTCAACCAATCTTCAAACCAACTTCACCATTGATCTCAAAGTGACTCACTAACCACAAACCAACCATTGAAACAACCAAAAACACCCCATAAACCAAACACGATTTCTGACCAGTTGGCTTGCAAACTCCCAAATCAGCCAAAAGAAATTCCTTCCAAGCATCAAAACTTCATCAGGAGTTCAAGGGGAGTGGTTTGCACAAAGAGAGAAGGCCTAAAAGTCCCAAACTGAGAAAGCTCAAGTTCAGGTACCTCCTTGAAACATTTTTCCATAACTCTTGTTTTTAGTTTATAAATGATAAAGCATGCTCTCCTGATCATACTGGACTTTGAAATTTTGAAAATGGTGTAGAAATGAGCTTGTATTGACTGACTGAAATTTCTGCCATTTTTGTTCTTCCTTTCGAATCTTGTTAATGGTGAGAAATAAATTGTTTTTGAAGGCAGGGATGAGTTTAGGGAGGTGAGAGGAAGTGATCTGGAGCTTTAGAGCTTCAGAAATAACCTAGGGAGTGATTTTGAAACTTTCAGGGAGGGGTGTCACCGGAGAAGACGACCGAAGCTCTTCTCCGGTGACCTGAAAGTGATTAGGGTTTGATAATTAGGTTTAGCCAAGTTTAAATGTGGACCTTTGATCTTGTGGACTTTTGTTGACTCCCGCGCGAATGGAGGGCCTGGATCTCTCATTAAACCCTAATCTTCAATTAATTAGTTTAATTAAAATTAATTAGTCAGAAGCAATCTGGACCACCCATTTGCGCGCAAGTCAGCTCCCGCGTGTTTAGTTTGAATCTCAGCCTTAGATCCTGCATACTTTCCATTTAATTTCTTTTTTATTTCATTTTTATTCATTTATCTTTCATATTTATTTTAAAATAGTTAGAAAAATCCTAAAAATATTTCCCTTTGTATTTTTGTTTCAAATATTTTTCTTAATCAGAAAATGATTTTTATTTTATTTTTTGCATTAAAAATTATTTTTAAATCATTTAAATTTTTAATTAGTTAATGAAAATTAATTAATTAAAAATACATTTAGGTATTTATAAATCACAAAAAAAATTCACATAGCATTTAGAAACATTTAGAAACATTGTCCAACTCTCAAACCAAATTTCTTTTTTGTTCTTGATGCCTTTTGATCATTTTCATTGGATTTAATTTCATTTTTAAACAATATTTTGTTTCAAACTTCAAAAATTTCTTTCTGCCTAACCTTTGAGAGTTGAATGATGATTCTTCTTGCATTGCACCCTTCATAGCATGTAGTTTATAGGGTAAATTTGATTTGAATTGATCTTGCATTTTTAATTTGTTTTGCATTTTTCTTGACAAGGTACCTCAAAACCCTAGCAATCTTAGGAAATTCATAACCTTCACTAGGTTAAGAGTTGGATCCTCTCCTTTGGGCAGTGAACTTGTATAGGTTTAGGGTATCTTTGATTGCATTTTCAAATTTTTATTATGTCATTTGCTTCTGGTTTTGGATTTTTGCTTTGTATGGTGCATATAACCCTAATTTGTGCCTTCCTTTGCATCCATCTTTCATTTGCTTGCATCCTTTGACTTTCCATGACATTTTGTGCATTCACTTGGTTCATAATACATCTTAGTACACATTGGAATCATGTTTGATCATTGCATCTTTCATTTGCCATGTTGTGTGTCCATTACATTTCATAACTTTTCATGTACATTCATGGTCCAGTGCATGCCTCATTTGCATCCTTATGCTTGTTTGATCATTCTCATGCCTTGCCTCATGTTTGTATCATCTCCTAGCATCATTAGCATCATACTTATGCTTCTGACTTTGGTTTTCATCTTTGCATTTCATCTCATTTGCATGGCATTTCATTTTCTTATGCTAACATTTCAGGTGGTAAGTTGTCTGAGAAGTGAATTTGCCTTCACTTCTCACAATCCCTTCTCATCTCTCTTGCATCATTGCTGCATTTTATCTTGTGTATTGGATTGAGCTTGCTCATTCATGTTCATCTTACTTTCTTTCTTCAAGCAACTTGTCTTCTTAAGTGAAGCATGTTGTTTTGCTTCTCTTTGCTTATTTCTCCTTTCATCTGCTTCTTGGTGATTTCTCTGAAGATCTTCTTGCAAACCTCATTAACCCTAGGAATGACCAAGCATGATAATAATTAGGGTTTGATTAGTCCCCCATTTAGCTTTTACCTTTGTGTCATCTTTGAGTCTTCTCTTCTCACCTCATAATCAAGGACTAAACCCTAAAGGCTTTAAGGCTTTGTGATTAAGCTTATGCCTGCATCCTTCTATTAGGATGGAGTGTATAACTTTAATCCTAAGTGTTAAACCCTTAATGTGTTTAAATCCTTTAATCAATCCATCTAATAACCATCAAGACATCAAGCTTGTAACTTGGGCCTTGCATTAGGGTTCTAATTTTTCCTTAACTGGTTAAGAAGGACTAACCCTAGTGTTAATGGACAAGTCCCCCTCAAGTTTTCTTACAAACCATAAAAGCCACTTCTTAATATTACCATTAACTAAAATCCACCTTAATAAAGGCATTGTTTTGTCATGAGGTTAATCCCTAATCATGGATTAAGTTGAGGAGTCTTTCTCAACTTAAATGTTCTCATCTATTATCCTTCTATTAGGATGGTGTAATGAGTCCATTAAATCCTTGATTATGGCTTAAACTCATTACTTAACACTGAACAAAAAAAACAAAAATATCTAAATAATCACAAGTAGGTTAATGATCTTAATCCTACACCATGGTGATTAAGTGTGAGGTGCTTACTTCACATTTAAGGTATTCTCATTACCCCTAATCAGAGGGAAGATGTGATGAGTTTACTAATCCGTTGGTTTAGGGTTAAGCTCATTTTCTTATGACAAATTTCCAAAAGCAATAAAAGGCTGAAAACACAAAAATAAACAATAATCGTCTCCTTCGGGATTCTTTTCTCATCTCATTCACTCACAAACGAGAACTCGCTTCTTCCGTCTAATGCAAGACAGTTTGCACCTGAGCCAGACATGTCATACACTTGAGCATAGACAGGTAAGCAGTTCACAAGTCAATTTACCTTTCAGTCTCTTCGGGTCGAACTACGGTGTTCTGACTTCCTCATTGCACGAGAGGATACGTAGGCATAACTTAACAGTTATCGAATAAAAGTCTCTGTATATTCCCCCTCTTCCAGCATTATTCTTTGAGCCTCATAGTCTTGAGCATTTCACTTCTGTTCTTACACTGACACTTTTTCATCTCACTTCACACTTCTTTTACACTGACACTTATATTCTTTTCCAGCTTTTGTACACAGATAGCACTGACACTACCCCTTTAAAACACAAATCTTTTAAGCGTGGATCCCGTCGAGTACGACGGACAATCTGGGTGCTAATACCTTCCCAGGTTGTAACCAACCCCCTTTCTCAGTCTCTCTGGTTCGCAACCGTCTTATCCACATCTTTCTTAGGTTTATGCAGCATTACCTTTCCTTCGGGATAAAAATGCCTAGCTGGCGACTCTTTTCTTTTTCTCCTTTCGCCGACCGTTCGCGTCTGTACCCCATTTGACCTAAGCCTCATTTGGTGGGAGCGACATCATGAGAGGAGACAAATCTAAAGACAACTGTTATATGTGGGAACCTCAAGACTTCAGTCTCACTTCAACTTGCTCCTTAGCCAAAGAAGAAGAAGTGAAGCTATGGCACCAAAGACTGGGTCATCTTCATCTCAGAGGAATAAAGAAGATCATATCTATGGAGGCTGTAAGAGGTATTCCAAGACTGAAGATTGATGAAGGCAAACTATGTGGTGAATGTCAAATAGGCAAGCAAACCAAGATGTCCCATCCAAAGCTCCAACATCTGACAACTTCCAAAGTTTTGGAATTACTGCATATGGATCTTATGGGACCAATGCAGGTTGAGAGTCTTGGGGGGAAAAAGGTATGCCTATGTAGTTGTTGATGACTTTTCAAGATATACATGGATAAATTTCATCAAAGAAAAGTCTGATGTGTTTGATGTATTCAAAAATCTGTGCCAAAGAATACAAAGAGAAAAAGCAATCTGTGTGGTCAGAATAAGAAGTGACCATGGAAAGGAGTTTGAGAATAAAAAATTCTCAGATTTTTGTTCTTCAGAAGGAGTCAATCATGAGTATTCTTCTCCTATCATCCCTCAACAGAATGGGATTGTTGAGAGGAAGAACAGAACTATCCAAGAGTCAGCAAGAGCTATGATCCATGCTAAAAAGTTACCACTGTACTTCTGGGTTGAAGCTATGAACACAGCTTGTTACATTCACAACAGAGTCACTCTAAGAAAAGGAACCTTGTCCACCATCTATGAAGTCTGGAAGGGCAGAAAACCTACAGTCAAGTACTTCCATGTGTTTGGAAGTAATTGTTACATTCTGGCTGATAGGGATCAAAGAAGAAAGATGGATCCCAAAAGTGATGAAGGGATTTTCATTGGATACTCCATAAATAGCAGAGCCTATAGAGTATTTAACTCCAGAACCAAGGTTATAATGGAGTCAATAAATGTGATCATTGATGATGCCCCTGCAGATGTTGCAGATGATGTTGGAACATCTGCTGACAGTCAGACTGAAGCTGAAATAAAGAGTGATCATCCTGACTTCACTCAAACTAAGGCAAGGACAGAACAATCCAGCAAACCTCCCTCCATCAGAATCCAGAAAGATCATCCTAAAGATCTGATAATTGGTGATCCCAACAGTGGTGTAATCACTAGATCAAGAGAGATGATTTCAGGCTCCTGCTTTCTTTCAAAGATAGAACCTAAAAACATCAAGGAAGCTCTGAATGATGAGTACTGGATCTCTACTATGCAAGAAGAATTAGGCCAGTTCACAAGGAATGAAGTGTGGGATCTTGTTCCTAGGCCTGATGACATAAATGTGATTGGCACTAAGTGGGTGTACAAGAACAAGTCAAATGAGCAGGGAGTTGTTACAAAGAACAAGTCTAGACTTGTAGCTCAAGGATTCACACAAATTGAAGGAGTAGACTTTGATGAGACCTTTGCACCAGTAGCAAGGCTTGAATCAATCAGACTACTTTTAGGAATTGCTTGTATCCTGAAGTTCAAGCTATTTCAAATGGATGTGAAAAGTGCCTTTCTAAATGGATATCTTAATGAGGAGGTATATGTGGAGCAGCCTAAGGGATTTGTTGATCCAAGCTGTCCAGATCATGTATACAAACTAAGGAAGGCTCTTTATGGTCTGAAGCAAGCCCCAAGAGCATGGTATGAAAGGCTGACTACTTTTCTCACAAAACAAGGATATAGGAAAGGTGGAATAGACAAAACCTTGTTTGTGAAGGATGAAGAAGGAAATGTCATGATTGCTCAAATATATGTAGATGACATAGTCTTTGGTGGGATGTCAGACAGGATGGTTAAACATTTTGTCACTCAAATGGAATCTGAATTTGAGATGAGCCTAGTAGGTGATATAACCTACTTTCTTGGACTGCAAATCAAGCAGATGGAAGACTCCATGTTCATATCCCAAAGCAAGTATGCAAAGAACACTGTCAAGAAGTTTGGGATGAACAATGCAAGTCATAAAAGAACACCTGCCCCCACTCATTTAAAGATGACAAAGGATGACAAGGGTGAGAAGGTGGACCAAAGCCTATACAGAAGCATGATTGGAAGCTTATTATATCTGACTGCTAGCAGACCAGATATAGCCTTTGTAGTAGGTGTATGTGCAAGATATCAAGCTGATCCAAAAGTTAGCCATATAAACCAGATTAAGAGAATTCTGAAATATGTCAATGGTACTTGTGACTATGGCATAATGTACTCCCATGGATGTGAACCAATTCTCACTGGCTTTTGTGATGCTGATTGGGCTGGAAGTCCTGATGATAGAAAGAGCACATCAGGAGGATGCTTCTTTCTAGGAAACAATTTGATTTCTTGGTTCAGTAAGAAACAAAATTGTGTATCCTTATCCACTGCTGAAGCTGAATATATTGTAGCTGGTAGCAGTTGTTCACAGTTGGTTTGGATGAAGCAAATGCTCATAGAATACAATGTCCCACAAGATGTCATGACATTGTACTGTGACAATTTAAGTGCTATTAACATATCAAACAATCCTATCCAACACAGCAGGACCAAGCACATTGATATCAGACATCATTTCATCAGAGATCTTGTGGAAGAGAAGGTGATCTCATTAGAACATGTAGCCACAAATCTGCAATTGGCTGATATATTTACTAAAGCTTTGGATGCTACCCAATTTTAAAACCTAAGGGGTAAATTAGGAATCTGCTTATGTGAAATATAGCAGTTATGGAGAAGTGCCAACATGTCCTATGACATCGTGTGGCATGATCACCAGATGGCAACACCAGTCTGGTCAATAACTCTGTGTATTCCACTCTTTAAAATTCCATCAGTAACGGTTTTTATAAAAGCTCAAGCTTGCTCTCAGCTCTTCATCTCCTCACTATCCTCTCAAAACCATTTGCATGTTAAAGTTGTTTTTCTGAGCTCATCAAAATCAATCAACCCTAAACTCTTCTTTCATCACATTCGAAAATGTCTCAACATCAAAACCCTAACATCATGGATGAAAATCTCAACCAAGAAGATGTGGTGCATGCAACCCCAATCTCCATGGTTCCAATGGATACTACTCCCATGGACGAAATCAGAGGAAGTGTCCCTCTAGCTCAAAAGCCTAGAACTCCAAATGTGAGAAGAGCAAAGGAACCTGTGTTCAGCAAAAGCAAATGGATTCCTTCATCCTCAAACACCACCCCCAAAGCCTCTGATTATGTGGATGCCTCCATCAAGCATCTTGTTAATAGGATTTTTCTGAGCAAAGAGTAGTGCGTGGGGTATCTATTCCTCTGAACACCATGCCAGCTCCACAAGAAGAACATAGCAATCAGGCTGAAGAGGACACTCCTGCTCAACAGGATGTCCCAATAGATGTTGAAACATCTGAGGACCAGAACAAGGCCTCAACTGATGATGATGTTGAAGCCACTGATGACCAAGCTTCTGTTGATCCACCTGCTGAAGAGGAGACTTCCCAACCTCCTCCTGTTGAAGACATAGATAATGACTCTGACACAAAGATCATTGCATCTGTGGACCCTAGCATAGCCAAAAGGCTTAGGGCTAGGAAGGAGAAGAAGACTGTAGGACATGCAACTCCTGAAAAGAAACAGCCTACTCCAAAGAAAGACAAGGCCAAAGTGTTATTTGGACCTACTAAACAATGGAGCAAGGTGAATACACAAAAGAGGAAAGCTGTAACTCCACCAGATTCATATGTTGAAAAGGATGTCCCAACATCCCAACCAAAGAAGAAACCAACACCTTCAAGGTCTACCTCTGCTGTTCCAGAAGCTCCTCTGAACAATGTGTCCTTTCATCATGTGTCAAGTGTGAGCAGATGGAAATATGTCTACCAAAGAAGGGTGGCACTTGAAAGAGAGCTGGGCAGCAATGCACTGGAGTGCACTGAGGTAATAGACCTAATATCTTCTGCTGGTTTATTCAAAACAGTTTCAAATTTTTCACCCTGCTATGAGCTGCTAGTCAAGGAGTTCATTGTCAACCTGCAAGAAGACTGTGCTGATGGAAAGTCAGAAGAATTTAGAAAAGTCTATGTAAGAGGGAGATGTGTGGAATTCTCTCCTTGGGTTATCAATCATTACCTAGGGAGAGAATCTGATGGGCCTAATGAGCTGGGGAAGACTGACAACCAAATTTGCAAGGTCATCACTGCCAATCAGGTCAAAACTTGGCCAGTCAAGGGCAAACTTTCTGTTAGCTTGCTAACAAGAAAGTATGCAATGCTGCATAGGATTGGTACTGTCAACTGGGTCCCTACCAACCATACCTCTTCAATAGCAACTGGATTGGGAAGATTCATTTATGTTGTGGGCACCCAAACAAAGCTGGACTTTGGGGCTTACATATTTGATCAAACACTGAAGCATGCAGGAACATCAGCAACAAAGCTTCTTATTTCTTTTCCATCTCTGCTATGTGGAATCATCCTCAGCCAGTATTCAGGTATCCTCACTGAGAAGGATTCAGTCAGCAAAAGAGAAAGTCCACTGGCCTTCCACTACAAACTTTTCTTGAGCCATCATGCTGCTGATGTTGAAGCTCCCAGTGGGACATCTGCTGGACCTTCAAAAGCAAAGACTCCAATATCCAAAGCTGCCTTGATTGCAGAACTGAAGAACACCTGCAAAGAGCTGGATGCTAGGAAGAAAAAGCTTGAGGAAATTATTCAAAGGCTGGAGATGGAAGAGAGTGCTCAGAAGGCTGCTAAAACTGATGATGACTCTGATGATGAATCTGAAGAAGAGGAAGATACTGAATATGAAGACTCTGAGTGAAAATGTGTGTGAGGAATGTGGACTGTCTGCTTCAGCATTGTATTTTGGTTTTGTATTTCTCTCTGCTTATGTAATTTGGCCCCAATTTCTGTCTAACAAGGGGGAGAAGAGAAGTAACAACAACAACAATGTCTGCTGCAGTTTACATGATTAATGAACAAGCTGTTTGTCTGTTTAATATCTGCTTCTGAACTAAGTTTTTTTTAAATTCTGTTGAACAAGTCAGAATACATACAGGTTTGAGGGGGGAGCAAACTCTCATATAATTAAAACAGAAAAGAACTCTGTTGCACTCTGATAAAACCAGAAGATTGTGTTAGCCAAAAATTAGCCAAAGGGGGAGTTTGTAGATGTTTAGAATTGGCAGAATTTTTGACCAACAAGAAGTGTTGAACTTAGTTCAGGATGTCACACCAGATGTTGTGACATTATCAAACAGAGTATAAGTTAATGAACTTAATTCAGGATGTCACACCAGATGTTGTGACATTGTATAAGTTAATGAAGTAAGTTCAGATTTCAGGATGTCACACCAGATGTTGTGACATCTCAAACCTGCTACCAGAATTAAATAATTCATAACAGAACTGAGTAAATTCAGGGAATTTATCTGGAATAAATTGTGAATGGATAAACAATACAAGGCACATCTGTAGGGAGATTAGTTATATGATTTCAGTATAACAGAAGAACTATCTCACCTAGAATCAAGGAAGTAACAAACCCTAATTCAAGGTGATGACAACATGCGTATCAGGACTGGATAACCTACAGAAAGCCCAAAATCCAAGCATCTATTTAAGCAACAGAAACTCTCAGAATAGAGTACGAAATTAAGAAGACTAAATAGGGTGTTTGTGTTTTAATAGCAGGTTTTATATGTGTATCACTTTATGAGCTTGTAAGCAAAAGTGTATTGTGTCTTGATTGAAACTGTGAAGTAAAATCAAGCTGTTGTGTTTGAAGTGTGACTTCAATTTTATTAAACATTGTAACATATCACTGTGTGATTGAGGGGGAGTGAGTTGGTACTCATATCTAAGTTGTGTCTTAGGTAGAAATTGCCTTGGGTAGATATTAAGTGAGGGATTAAACTGAGTGGTTTAAGTCCAGAATTAATATTACTTATATTGGATTTCCTTCCTGGCTTGGTAGCCCCCATATGTAAGTGTGGAGATACACTGAACTGGGTTAACAATTTCCTGTGTTGTTTAATTTACCTGCACTTTAAGTTTTGTTTAAAGTCTTCAAGTGTTTAAACATCTCATTCGACATCACGTACATGATCCCAGAATTTCAATTTGGATTAACATCATTGAAGAATAGAACATTGTTCCTTATCAATTTCTGCACTTCAAACTTCAATGAATAACAGTTCTCAACATCGTGCCCTGGGGCACCTTGATGAAAAGCACAGTGGGCCTCTGGCTTATACCACCATGGGATAGTCTCTGGAATTGGAGGTGGAGAACGTGTTTGCACAAGATTCTTTGTAATCAAAGATGGAAGAAAATATGCATACAACATCGGAATGGATCAAAACTCGGCTTAGCACGAACCTGTTGATTACCACTCTGTTGCACAGAAGGTTGTTGATAATGAGGCTGATACTTTGGAGCTACTGGAACAGTTGGAGTCACATTAATAACTGGAGTTACAGAAGCTACGTGTTGCTGATGGTGATTCTCACGACCACGAGGTCTTCTGTAACTTTCACGAGACACAACATTAGTCTCACCTTCTTTCTTTTTACCAAAGTTGAACCTTCTAGAGCTTGAGCCATTACTATTCTCCTGACTCAACCATCCCTCACAGACACCTTCTTCTAAATGCATCCCCATACTCACCATTTCAATGAAATCAGAAGGAGCACTTGCTATCATCTTCTCATAGTAGAAAGAACCTAAATTCTTCAAAAATATTTTCGTCATTTCTATCTCTTCTAGAGGAGGAACAATCTGAGCTGCTAGCTCACGCCATCTCTACGCATACTCTTTGAAAGTCTCTTTGTCCTACTGAGACATAACACAAAGCTGATCTCTGTCCGGTGCCATATCAACGTTATACTTGTATTGCCTAACAAAAGCCTCTCCCAAATCATTGAAAGTCTTTATTTGGCTATTATCCAAACTCATGTACCATCTCACGGCTGCACCAGTCAGACTGTCCTGGAAATAATGAATCAGCGGCTGATCATTGTCTGTCTGAGCTGACATCTTCCTAGCATACGTAGTCAAATGGCTCAGAGGACAAGTGTTGCCTTTATACTTCTCGAACTCAGGCAACCTGAACTTGTATGGAACTTTAACATTAGGGACCAAACAAAGATCATAAGCATCTTTTCCGAACAAATCTTTATGCTTCAAAGCTCTCACCTCCTTCTATATTTCAGCAAAACGACCTTGAAAATCATCAAGTCTTTCAATCACACCAGCGCCTTCACTAGGCTCAGCATGGTAAATCACTTCATCATGGTGCGGAATAGTGTGCATCACAGGCAGTGCAGTAGTCATCACTGGTGGAAGAGTAGTCATCACTGGCGGAAGAATATTAAATGCAATAGTCTCAGGAGGAGGAGGATGATAAACAGCAGGAATAAAATCGACCGGCATGCCCCACGGTGTGCTAAAAGGCATGTGATAGCGAGGAGAAATGACAGTTTCAACAGGAATTGATGCAGTGACAATCTCAAAGATGATTGTATTCTGAATAGGAGAATTAGGAGGAGGTGGCTGATTCTGAGCAGCCACCAAGCTTTCCATCATGGCAGTAACTCTTTCCAAGCTTTCCCTCAGATATGCAACTTCCTTGCGCAACTCGTGATTCTCTTGTTGTAAGCTTTTCGACATCTTCTTCCGATTAGCTCGAGTATCAACTTTGTGAGTCAGCTTAACAGGAGAACTGAATGAAGACCAAGAAACAACATAAGATCCCCGGAGAACACTCAAAAAGCAAGACAAATGCGGGTATGATGCATGGTATGCGTATGCAAATGCACAGATTTCAAAGGATTATAAGATAACTTGCAATATTTATAAAGAAATACTTTTTTTGAAATACTTAAAAACTCATTCTCATTAAAATCAAAGTAAAGATTACAAGTGAAGTACAGGCCTCAACAATCCTAATACATGAGAGGGAAAGTAAACTAGGCCTAGGGGATCACATCCGAAGAAGATCTGAATCCCGGCTGGTACTTCATGCGAATCCTCTTAATCTCTTTCTTGTACCGATTCTCCATGTCTTCCTTATCCTACACCAACTGGTCAACAATGGTCTTCCAAGCACCAGATGTAGGAGGAATGGTAGATGGAGTACTAGAGGAAGATAAATCCTCTCTTGGCCTCTTCGTAACACGCCGCTCAAGTAACTCAATGAGACCATCCTTCTCCTTCAGTTTCTCTTGCATCGTAGTCTTCTAAAGTAGCCATTCTTCTTTCTCTTTCTTCATCTTTTCCAACTCTTCTTGAAGAGAAACCTTCTCATCAACGGGAGGAAGAAAAGCGGACAATGGTATTATAGGAAACAAAGGCTCCTCGGGTGGATAAGGCATCTTGAGCTTGGAAGCCCTAGATCGAACCCACTGGATGTAACACTCGTAGGGAGCAAGGTGTTGTCTTCCTAATTGACCCTTCTCTTTCCGATGAACCGCATGCCAAGAATGAGCAATCATTTTCTTCATTTCTACATGATCTGCACCATTAAGAAAGAAGAAACGGGATAAGGAAAGATTGTTTGGTATGTCCTTCAAACAATATCCCAACTGTCGCCTAGCAAGAATAGGGTTGTAACTAATTCCCCCACGTGTACCAAGAAAAGGTACGTTGGGAAACTCTCCACAACTATCAATAAGCACTACAGTATCATAATGGGAACAATACCAAGTCATATCCTTATGAGAAAGAGACATAATCCTTTGAGACCATCTTCGCTTTTCTCTATTATCCTTGTAGACGTCGGACTTTGGTAGGTGCGAAATAAACCACCTATAGAGAAGAGGCGCACAACACACAATCTCTCCATCACCTTTGGAGGTCCTATAGTGAAAGGCATGATACATGTCTCCAAGCAAAGTAGGTACCTGATTCTTCTTCAAGAAAATCTGAATGGCATTCTCATCCACAATACCATCTAAGTTAGGAAACAAGACAATCCCATAAATGAGCAAAGCAAGAATAGCCTCAAATGCATCCTTATGACCCAAAGTAAGTGAAGTAGAAGCTTTCCCCATCAAGAACTTAGCATTAATACCACAAACACTCCCTTTTGGAAGAAACTTCCCATTAAGATCGGACTCCTTGAGAAAAAAGGCTTTGGCGATGACTTTGGTTGTAAGCTCCTTCTCTAAACCACTGAAAAGAAATTCCTTGTCCAAAATAGGTAGACCCATCCAATGAGAATACTCCTCCAAAGTCGGCACAAGCTGATAATCAGGAAAAGTGAAACAATGATGCAACAGATCATAAAACTGAGCTAAAGTAGGGAGAATCCCCTCTAGTACATCGGTATCCAAAATAAACAAGAGCTTCCCATAACATTTCCGGAACTCCTGGGTGTCAACCACCAATGCTCCTAGCTTTCTCAACTCCACTATATTAAGATTCTTGAAAGTGTACTTCTTTGTGTTCCTTCTTTCAAAATTCATAACCATAGACATCTGAAATTTTGCAAAAGTTCCTTATGAGTCCCTTGAAATCTCAAAAACAATGCTCATGAATGTATGATGGCATGTATGCAACAACCACAAACAAGATCACACAAAGCACACAGGTTTAGGTACCGAGTCACAAGCATGAAGTCAAGGTAACAGAACACCTACCCACATAGGTAAGTACTAAGGTTTTGTCTTCATTGTACCTGCACAAAACCAAAAGGGTGCTAACAGAGGTGCCCGGAGTTAACAGCCATCTTTAGAATATCATCGGAATGTTGGATTACTCCCCAACCGATAATATTCTTAAAATAGACCTCGTCCGAGTTTAGTATCACTTGACAACCACCTTAGGTTTACACCCAGATAGTTTCCGCACTACGTTCCTAAATTGGCTTGGATGGGTTAAGGGTTCTACGGTCCTCAGTATGATCAACTCAAGGTCAGAAGATAATTCCACGTATGATTACTCATCATGACATTGATAATCCAAGAGAGCCTAACCGAGTGGAGATTATCAAATTGATATAGCTTTGGACTACTCCATCGCTTATCGCTTCGAATATCGCCGTCCTATCATAAGTTCAACTCAGATCCGGGTTAGAATCTATCTCACTCACAAAGGATCATCAAAACTGAAATAGAACAAACAAATAACAAACAAATCAAACCAAAGCAGTAAATAAATCAAAGTAGGCCGAATCCACTTAGAGATTACTCCCCAGCAGAGTCGCCACTTTTCTGTAGCGGTAAAAATCATGAGTGTAAGCTATTGGTTAACTTAACTCAAAGTAAACAGAGTCACCACCGCGCTTTTATTTTATTCCAAGAGGAAAAGGAAAAAAGAGCGAATACATCCTAATGAATCTAAAAGCAAAAAGCTAAAGAAACACGACAGAGAAACAGGTAAGGGGATAGGTTACACAATGGGAAGGTTTTATGCACCCAAAATGTCCGTGGTACCCCACGGGATCCCTTTGAAAAATTTACCGCTTTTGGTTTGAATATGGTTTGTAAAATGTGAGTGGAGAGGTGAGAAAAGAATTATTTTTTTTAATATTTTTGCGTTTGGAGAGGTTTACCACCTCATGCCTACGTACCCACAAAGTGCAATGCAAGATCAAAACCCCGTAGTTCGTGGTACAAATAGTGAAAAGGGTGGGTTATGATTCATTTTATTAAGTGAAGAGAATTTGTCATCTTCAAGTGGGTAGCCAAACAAATTTACCATGAGAATGAAGGCATGGACTCATACATCATTATGGGGAGGGCACCAACTCGGATAAAATCGGCGAGTATGCCACTAAACCCCCACGAATGACAAGAGACTCAATTACATCAAACTACAACCATGGAGATTGAGAGACTTACACCCGACTAAAGAATAATGACTCATAATCGGCACTCTTTAAAAGAAAATAAATAAAAGTGCACAAAGACACAAAACAAATTGAATGAGTTTGATTCTTTTTATTTTTGAATTAAGGTCAACATGATTAGATTCATTGATTTTTAAAGAGAAAAGAAAGAGGTAAAAAGCCACTTGACAAAAGTCAAGGTTTTGATTATTAAAGAGGTGATGATTTAAAAAGAAAGAATCCTTTGAAAAAGGGAGAAGGTTTTGAAAATTGAAGAATGGGAGGAGATGAAGGGACTATCCTAAAAAAAGAAAATAAAGAGATAAGGGAAGAAAGATCTAACCAAACTTGATGACATTCCAAATTATGAGCATAAGAGTTCCATCCTTATAAGCTAGCAAATGGCCAAATAAAGGCTAAATCTAACTTTATGAAGATCAAGGCAAAGGAAGTGTCCTAAGAATCTAAGTCCAAATCTTCACTCCAAATGCTAAGGATAGTAACCAAAAGTCCACAAATTAAAGTCACAAGCTTTTTTAGAGGTTTAATCCTTTATTAATGTTTTTGTGTCCAAATGGACAAAAGGAAAATAACAACAAAATAAGAGCAAATTAATAAACATGATATGGATGAATAAAGCAAAAATAGAATATCTGCAATAAAAGTGCAAGAAATTAAATGTTAGTAACAAAAAGAAATTAAAGTGCAAGAATCTAAAATATTAATAGTAGTAGTAGTATAATAATATTTACATAATAATGGTATGGTGAACTTAATCAACCACAACCAAAAAAGTAACCAAACCCGAAAGGCAAATGGATCTGTTTATTATCTTACACTATAGCGATTAATCAAGGCAAACCGAACCGAATTCAATGAAATTTGAAAGGCGATTGGGAAACCCAAAGTACCTACGCATCAAACATTCATAAGTCTCGATTCTTGATGCAATATGATTAACCACTTTGGGATTACGTGATCAACAAGAGATCCGGTCCACGAAAGTGCAAGTACCCAATTAGATTTTTATTCCGAAGTCGGGACACATTTAGGTCTATGTTAAGCAATCGCTGAGTAATTTACGAAGTAATTACCCTACAAATGAGGCCGACCACCACCAATTAAGGTGCATAATGTTAGTGCTAATGCATGCAAGATAAACGATATGTAAATCGTTATCCGAATGCGATACCGCACAAAACTAAAGGTCAATACCAAATTGAGCCACACTTATTGTATTCTTCCATCCTTAAGTTCAATCACTCATCTCGGTGGATTCAAGCATGAAAATATATCACTAATGCAAAGTACCTTAAATGAATTGAATAATCCATTTAAAGGTAGTTTTGAATTAATGAACATTAACTACTCTAATCTACACCCAAAGTTCATTGAAATTAAGGAGAAATTACTCCCAAAAAATGTTTCCCAAGGTAAAAATAAAAAGGAGGAAGAAGGAGAAGAAAAAGGAACCAAAAGGGGGCTTGAAACAAGCCAAAAATACCATTCTGACTTGTGTTAACTGGTTAACCAGTTGGTTAACCGGTTAACGCGAGCAGATTTTGAATAATCTGCGTTGTTTTTAAACTGGTTAACCGGTTAACGAAATGGTTAACCGGTTAACGTTGTACTAGAGGCTGAAAAATGCAGAAAATTCAGCATGATCCATTTTGAAACCTTTTCTCAAACATTGGATGATCATGATCTGAATTTGCACGAATTTTAAAACCAAAATACAGTGGAATCCCTACAATCAAACAACAAATAAAGATCCAAAGGATCTAGAAACAAGAGCACCAAAGATCTACATCTTGAATGTTGATGGTGAATATGGGTTTATGGAGAAAGATGAATTACCAAAAGCTTTTCTTCAAATTGGACCAACACATGCTTAGATCTACTGAAATTGATGAACAAAAAGAATGAAAGGATGAAGGTTTAGCTCAAGTTAATCAAGAATTCAATGTGAATTCTTGATAACTTCAAAAGAAATACGAGCTTTGGAGAATTTTGGTGTTGGGGGAGTATTTTGCAAGAGGTTTTGTGGCTATCAAAAGCTTGTGGAATGAATGAAATTGTGGTCCTATTCAAAGGCATTTGGTATGAAAATTTGGAGGAATGGAGCTTGCTTTGGTAATTTGAATTTAGGTTTGGTAATTGGAATTTTGGTGGGAAATGGAAAAGAGGGGTGATTAGTGAGGGTTTATGGTAGGAAATGATTAAAGTGATGTAGAGAAATCAGAAACCAATGGATCTAGAATATTCCAATTAAATCAAAGATCTAAGGGTGCTAAATTTGAATAAAAAATTCAAATTTCGCACTGGTTAACTGGTTAACCATTTGGTTAACCGGTTAACCAAGCTGAATTTTGAATTTTTTGTTCAAACATAGCTGCTTGGTTGTTTCAGCCCGATTCTTGTAGTTCGTCGAAGAAATGAACACATGGTCCTTGGAAATCCTTTAAATGAATCAATTAACTTGGGAAATCCTTGATCAGATAAAATTTTGAATTATTTGTGAATCAACTTCGACTTTTTCTGTGAAATTTCGCTCGAGCTGCGGGACTGCTATTTTTTGGTATTCTCACATGGCTCCTCTTCCTGAAAAAAAGGTTAGCAAAAGGAAACAAAATATTTTTTTGGATTTTGATTAATGGTTAGTAAACACAAACAAATAAAGTAATTAAAGACAACGGTAATCCCATGCGAGGCATAAACCTAAACCGAGAAGAACCGTGCAACCAGTGCGATCTTGTTTGTATGCAAGATGCAGATGAAAATGCAAAGAACTCTTAGGGAAAAAATTAGGGTGCAACAGAATCCACAGAGACCGAGTGTCAATCTATCGTGTCTGTTGTTATGGTGTGTATCTAAGGCAATCGAAAATAATGGTTTTAAAGAGTGCGCAATGATAAATAAAATAGTAATTTTAATTAATTGATAAAGACAGGTTCAAATACAATTCACATAACCAATTGATAATACAATACTTGTTAATAGAACTACTTATGGGCAATGTTTTCTACTTTGAAAAGAACTAATTTAACGAGAATTGTCACTTTCGCATATTCAGAACCGAGTTGTACTCTCTAATCAACCCCTCCTATTGTCACGGATAAAAAGGTGCGTACTGCGTTAGAGTAGTAAACCTATTTTTAAGAAATATAGTATCTTAACTAAGTTGAAAAGTATTTTGACCTGGATTTCTTAGCAAAAAGAGGTTCTCACGAACCAGACTCTAAACTTCTTAACGCGTCCGAAAATAGTTTTAAAATCTCTTTTCTTTTTAATCTAAAAACTCCTAATGAACTAGACAAAGCGCTTTTGGCTGTTTTTGAAATAGTTAAAAACAATTAAGTTAAATAGGCGTTGGACGGCTTTCTATCTTACCCAACGGGACTTTAAAGAACATGAAACTTATATTGAAAGTTAAAATAGCCCTTAAGCGTTTCTTCGAACAGTTGTACAGATTACCGGTTCAATTATGATCCTTACATTCTAACCTTTATAGATTTAGTTAGACATGGTAAAGTAAAATTTCATTTTAATATTTTTCATAAAAGTATTTAGTGCGAGTGCGGAAAGTAAATTAAAGTAGTGCAAGTGCGGATAATAAAGAAAGTAAAGCAAGTGTGAGAAATAAACGAAAGTAGTGCGAGTGCGAGAAATAAATAAAGTAAAGTGAGTGCGGGAAATAAATAAAGTAAGGCAATGCGGAAAGTAAATTAAGTAAAGCGAGTGCAGAAAAATAAAATACGAACTGGAAATAAAATGGCGGCATGATTAACTTCCTCCCAAAGTGCTCCAAGACTCGATCACACACTCGATCACTCGATTGTAGAAACACCCCTATGTGAAGTGATTACTACTTTAAAACTGATATATTCCTAAGAGATTCTAAGTTTGGATGATAAAAACGAAATTCTAAAGTCCTATTTATAGGAAAACATTAAATGGGAAAAGACTAGGATGCCCCCTCCACTAAAAAGTGGAGGGAAACCACTTTTGCCTTGTGGCGCTCGCAATGGGTGTAATATGGTGGACAAAGTGGGGATCGTGGGCATATGGCAGTTGTGGAGTAGTCTTGAGACGTGGCCACGTCATGGCTGACCCCATGGCGCTAGCCACAGTGGGTGTCGCAAGTGCAAAATGCTGAATTTCTTGATTTTTATTCTTTTCAGCTCCTTTTTCACTCCTTTTCTCGATTGAGGCCCCGATTACATTAAAAAACTGAAAATAAAGAAAAACAAACTAATAACATAACAAAATAGCATTAAAGACCTATAATGCATGCGAAATCGGAGTCAGAAATACGGTAAAATTTAGTGCTATCAGTTAGCACCCTTTATATCCATGGTTATCCATGGACTCTTAGTTACTTAACTCATTTGTTTGTTTGAAAAGAAAAGTGAAGTGTGTGTTTAGAAATTTTCATTAGTTTTTGTAATGATCTTCGCATGGATGTATACAAAGCTTTGAGTTTGAAAATGTTTGAAAGTGAGGTGTGAAAAAGAGTTTTTGAAATTTGAGCAAGTAACTAAGAACTACCTACCCTAGAATGGTCTTTCATGTTTCTTTATTTCCTTTCAAGGGTAAGACTGTCCTTACTATTAAGGAGTAAGTAGTCATTTACCTTGGGTTAATTAAGGGACGAGCGTAGGGTCATCATATGGTCAATGAAGGCAACTTGTAGAGGCGTCTTTAGCAACTCGTAGGGACTATCATCATTTATTCTGTAGGGTCATCGTGGGACAAGATCATTTATTCTGTAGGCAACCTCGAAGGGACTATGATCTTTTTTAATCTGAAGGGACTTGATGATTTTTCTGTTAAAAGGACTTTGCTTAAGACACCCCTACTTTCAAGGGTCTTGACCATATTAAAGGCAACCAAGAGGGGTAACCCTAGGAAGTGCAGATGGTGATCGTAGAACGATCGACTTACGAGTGTGAGTGTTGTTTTTAGATATTTATCTTATTATTAATTATCTAATTCCGAATTAATTTTCAATTAAGTCTTTGCACGCCCTATATTACTAACCACACAAGAAATAATAAAAATTAAAAGCAGAAATTAAAAGCAAAAATTTAAACTCCTACACTATTACATGGCTTCGGGGCAGTTACATAATAATTATGCCAAAAATAAAAATAAGTTATTACAGATGCGAAATAAATACATAATAAAGCATATAATGAATAACATAAAAATAAATGAAAAACAATAGAAAATAGGTTTGCAAATTTGGTTAAAGAAAAAAATTAGGGTTAGGGTTTGAGAAAAATTTTAAGATTTAATAAAAAAATTTAGATTTAGGAAAAATTTTAGGGTAAAAGTTAGGGCTAAATTTTTAGGTTCAAAATTTAAGGTTTGAGGCAAGAAACTCAGGGTTTATGAAAAATAGGGTTAAGGTTAAGGTTTATATGAAGAATTAGGGTCCCTAAACTTTTTTAGGGTTTTTTAGAGAAAATTTAGGGTTTGATTAATTATAAAATATTTTTTATAAACCTAAAAAAGAATTTATATATAAAAATAAATAAAATATAATAAAATTTCAAAGAAATAATAATGAATTATGAAATTTAGGAGGAAAAGTTAATTAACAAAAAGGGTTAATTAAGGTTTTTTTAGATAAAATGTTTAGGAGGTTAATCATGGTTAAAAGAATTTTTAGGTTATTAATTAAGGAAATTACATAAAATTTGGAAGAAAATATAAAGAAAACCATGTTTCTTTGTCAAAATTTTGGGGATGGGTATTGAGCCCACGCCCTCAGCTTCACACATCATCTCCATATCTACTAGGCTATAGGCGCGCTGGTGACAATATCTTGAAAAAATTTAAATATAAAATAAATCCACTGAAATAAATGAGATATAAAACAAAGTGCTAAAGGCTGGGTTTGAACCCACACCCTTAAAGTGATAGTCACACTTCTCAACCACCAAGCCAAACGCGCGTTTCTGATAATTGTATGAAACAAATAAAATAAAAAAACAAGTCAAAGTTTGAAATCTGCAACGCGCCAAATTGGTCATCCCCTACCTTCAGACCTGCAAGTTTACCTATGATTTTTATTGCAATATTACCTGCAAATTTGGTTTTGTAGGAAAACCTACAAATGTTACATTGTTCATACCAAGCACAATTTCTTCCAATTAATCATACCAATATAATCCATACAGTTCATACAACTCAAATATGTCAATGAAAATTATTTAAATGGCTTATATCATGAAACCCCAATTTGGAGGTCAAAACCCTAACAATGGTGATACATAGATTTGGCCATGAAACTTCAAGGAAATCGTCCAAAAATCATCTATGTAACCTCACAAACAATAAAACAAAGTCAAATTTCATTAATAATACATGAATAATGGAAATCGAAAAAGTCAAATTTCAAGAACCATATGAATTCGGTTTGTATGATTTTTCATGATTTTGATGTTAATGATGATTGGGATATGTTTGGGAAGCCTCAAGGAATGATTCTACACCTTTAAACCTCTTGTGAATGGCTTGAATGGTTGAATATGAATCTTACCTTTTCCTTGATTTTTTTTTAAGTTTGAATGTTCTTACCTTGTCTCAAAAAAATCGTCCCCTAGTATTATGGCCTTGTTGTGTTTATGTAGTAGTACAATTTAGGGTAAAAATAATTGGGCTTTGATGGAGTTTTGTGGATTGCTTAAAGTTGAAGAAACCAATTTGACTTAATCATCCAAAAATCAAATATCTTCATACCATGTTGGTTTTACACGAATTTGAATGATTCCAATCATCTTAATCGCAAAATATTTGATCCAAAAATAGGTATTAGACCAAATATTTGACTTTCATAATTTATTTTCAATTAAAATTGAATTTTAATGATAAAAATCCAAAATAATATAAAATAAATAATAAAAAATCAGAACAATTGATCATTGGGTCGTGTATGTCCTCATCTTTAAGTTTGGATTGGAATATTATGGGCCCATTTGACAAAATCTTGAGTTTAGAGCCTTTTTGCTTCATAAACCTCTTGAAACTTTCTCAACTTTTACAATGCACAACTTCTTCAATTTTGACCCTATGAAGGTGTTCTTGGACATTTTAGAAATATTAGAGTGTCCTCTAATCAACCCTTTTGGCCCCATGTCCATATCATTTACCATTTTTAAATTATGAGCTTTGGAAAAAGTTGACTTTTTGTTGACTTTTAAAAAGACCTATAATGTCTTAGCTCATATCTTTCAAATGAAGCATTTTTGGACTTGGCTTGTGAGACACAAAGTTATAGATAATTAAATTTCCTTCAAAATGAGCTTTGGATGGGAAATTCTTGATGAAATATGTGAAAGTTATGGCTGGTCAAAGTTCAGTTGACTTCTCCTACACAAAACCCTAATTTAGCAACTTATGATTCTTGATGATCTGAGGTTTCCTTGATGTATCATGATCAACCCTTGATAAAATGATGAATTTCACCTCATAATCTTGATGTTGGCCAAAGATCTTGAAGTTTGACTTTATGTTGACCACAATTGACTTGTTGACCATGTTAATTGATTTTTAGGTGTCTGAGCATCTGACTGGCCACCCTTGTAGTGAAAGCCTTGAAACTTGACATGAGGATTCATTGAAGTATGTGGGACACCATGAAGTCCACTTAAGGCTTTTAGATGTCTAATTTTCTTTGAGACATTCAAAACCCTAGTTTTAAGATCCATTGCTTAGGAGGAAGCTTAGTCTGATGAAACCTAGAATTCCTTTTAGCAATTGAGAATTTGTGATCCTTAGAAGACCTCTTGTGACATATTGTCTTGAAGATGTGAGGGAAAATTTTGGGGTAGAACAGCTGCCCTTGTTTAATTTTATGAAACCTGAGGAGTTTAGATTGGCATGTACGCCATTCGTAACTTGAAGGTTGAAGATGATTGAACACTAAAGCCCAAAAATTTGCACTCGCTGGTGCATAAAGTAATACTGTTGGTTGATTGTATTGCTTGAATGGGCTTAAAGATGCCATTCGGAGTAAATGAAGATGGGCATATAGATTCCATCAAAGTATCTATCTATGTAACATATCCGAGCTAAATATCAGTACTAGATCTTCGTGTAGATCCTCTCTGAATTATCTCTAGGAAAATATCTTGAATTAAGTATCAGAAATAAATCTTCGTGTCGATTATCTCTGAATTACTTCTGGAAAGTATCATGCACTAAGTATCAGCACTAGATCTTCATATAGATCGTCTCTGAACTGTCTCGGGGATAATTTCCTGAACTAAGCATCAGAATTAAATCTTCGTGTCGATTATCTCTAAATTGCTTTTGAAAAGAGTCATGCACTAAGTACCAGCACTAGATCTTCGTATAGATCGTCTCTGAACTGTCTCAAGGACAATTTCCTGAATTAAGCATCAAAATTAAATCTTTGTGTCAATTATCTCTAAATTGCTTTTGGAAAGTATCCTGCACTAAGAATCAGCCCTAGATCTTCGTATAGATCGTCTCTGAGTTGTCTCTGGGAAAATCTCTTGAATTAAGTTTCAGAAATAAATTTTTGTGTCAATCATCTTTGAACTGCTTCTGGAAATTATCCTGTACTAAGTATCAACACTAGATCTTCGTATCGATCATCTCTGAATTGTCTCAAGGACAATTTCTTAAATCAAGCATCAGAACTAAATCTTCATTTAGATTATCTCTGAATTGCTCCTAGAAAGTATCCTGTACTAAGTATTAGCACTAGATCTTCGTATAGATCGTCTCTGAACTATCTCAAGGACAATTTCTTAAATCAAGCATCAAAATTAAATCTTCATTTAGATTATCTCTGAATTGCTCCTGGAAAGTATCTTGCACTAAGTATCAGCACTAGATCTTCGTATAGATCGTCTCTGAACTGTCTCAAGGACAATTTCTTAAATCAAGCATCAGAATTAAATGTTCATGTCGATTATCTCAGAATTGCTTCTGGAAAGTATCTTGCACTAAGTATCAGCACTAGATCTTCGTATAGATCGTCTCTAAATTGTCTCAAGGACAATTTCTTAAATTAAGCATCAAAATTAAATCTTTGTGTCGATTATCTCTAAATTTCTTCTGGAAAGTATCATGCACTAAGTATCAGCACTAGATCTTTGTATAGATAGTCTCTGAACTATCTCAAGGAAAATTTCTTAAATTAAGCATCATAATTAAATCTTTGCGTTGATTATCTCTGAAATGCTTCTAAAAAGTATCCTGCACTAAGTATCAGCACTAGATCTTCGTATAGATCGTCTCTGAACTGTCTCAAGGACAATTTCTTAAATTAAGCATCAAAATTAAATCTCCGTGTCGATTATCTCTAAATTTCTTCTGGAAAGTATCCTGCACTAAGTATTAGTAGTAGATCTTCGTATAGATCGTCTATGAATTGTCTCAAGGACAATTTCTTAAATCAAGCATCAGAATTAAATCTTCATTTAAATTATCTCTGAATTTCTCCTAGAAAGTATCATGCACTAAGTATCAGCACTAGATCTTCGTATAGATCGTCTCTGAACTGTCTTAAGGAGAAAAATATAGCATGCACTAAGTATCAACACTAAATCTTTGTATAGATCATCTCTGACCTATCTCAAGGATTTGATAATGTTTATCTGACTGTAAACTATCCTAAAAAAGAAAGATTAGTTTATGCAGGATTGCAAAAATGTTGTATGTATTACATGATATTCTTAATGTAAATGAGAATGTCTTATGCGTTATGGATGCATATGACATGATATGATGTAAACGATATGTGTATGAATTATGTAATTGAAGCACACTAGCATCTTCATGTAATAACTTTTGGTTGGGGAAAATAAATCCCGATTTGTTGCTAAGAAATATGAAGACATCATTCCCGTCTTGTTTCAGAATATTGTACATAAGACCTTTCATTTTCTGTTCGTCGTACTTCTTATTGAAAGATTAAATTCCTAAATACCCTGAATGGGGATAAAAAAGACTGACATTTCCCTGAGAGACTTATCCGACCAAGTGTCAATTCTTTGGAGGATATTAGGTTTGAGAGAAATCTGTCTAGGACTTTGTAGAGCTAGAAGGACAAGAGGCTACTTAGAGTATTTCGTTAGAATATATCCGTAAAGATTACTCTATGGGGATGAACCAACAAAGATTCGTTGGATTCCTACCTCCGATCGTCCTTAGTAAATGTTATTATTGTATTTTATGCATTTCTGGTAAACATCAATCATATTCAAAAGCATATATACATTCAAACATAATCAACAGACGTTTTCTCCTAAGTAAAAAGGGAAAAGTAAACCTGAATTCGGAGATAGAGTTGTATCAATTTTGAAAGTGTATACTCATTCAAAGTAACCAATGGATTTAGAACTTCTGAGATTCTTCCCCGAGTAATTTCCTAGGAATTCTCATGACTGAATCCGAAGACATGATACTGACACCATATGATATTATTGGAACATACAATTAATTTCCACAATGGCTTCTGTTGAAAATCCAGTATCAAGGCAATGTGATGAGAGGAATGTGTTTTCAGACTGCGGTGGATCGTGTACACCCTGGGTAATGGTTAAGGATCTTGCAACTGAATTTGATCTGATTAGATTTGAAAATATAGCGTTGCTCCTAGATGAGGATGATTTGTCCTAGAGAAATAAAAAAAATTCCCCACAATAATATGCCCCTGGCATTATGAATTCGGTAATGTTACTTCTAGCAATTCAGATGAGGATACCTGCCCCTGGCTATTTAAGCATTGTTGAATCTTGACCTGACTGCCCCATATGAATTGGATAATAACATGGCATTCCCCTTGATTGGAAGATAATGATTATTCCCCTTGTATACATTTTTGATCCAGGAAGCAACTTTGTCTGTCGGGAGGACTTTGGTGTCGTACCTCAAAAAATATGATCCTCGTGATGGGATGTGGAAAGAAACAACAGAGTCGCCACCTAATTCTATTTATTCTAATTAAAGAAAAGGGATATATAGATACAACCTAAACATGATAAGAAATGGTCAACGAAACCAAATTCTAAGTTCAGGAGTCAGTTACGCAAGGGGAAGGTATTAAAACCTCTCACGTCCGTTGTACTCAACGAGAACCTCTTAGTTAACTATGCGATTAAATGTTGATTTATGTCTTTGTCTTCTAAATGGTTTGCTAAGATGTTTGTTAAAGGAAAATAATTTTTAATTATTATTGTTATTATGACGGAGAAATGATTAAATTTTTTATTATTGTGCTCGCGAAGGATTAAAATCCCTGTGCCTACGTATTCCCTTGTGCAATGGGAAAGTCAGAACTTCGTAGTTCGTGCAACTACGGTTTGTGATTTTTATGAACAATTATTTGAAACGCTTTCTAACTACTAAGCGTTGGCATTTACTCACGGTGGAGGCTGAAACGCTATCTTGTTTGTGGGATATAAAGATTTAAACAATGTTCACTTAGATAAAGATATTTGATCTAACTTAAGGTATTTTAAACGAAAGAGCGAGTGAACCACAATGCGTGGGGCTAGCCCAGGAGTGATTTCATTCAAGAACCCGAGGAATTCTAGATTCATGAGTTCAGTTCTTCGTTGATTAATTATGAAAAATAAAGTTTGCATTTGTTAGATATCTTTAAGAGAGATGTCTCGCTTATTCCACCACAAACATTTGAGGAATGAAATTGAAAGAAGCTTTAAACTTGGATACGAGGATCGACAAGCAATGCCACATTCTTTCTTTGAATCATGTCTCATCTTTGGAAGTTTATTGAATCGTTTTAAGTGTTTTGAATACGAAAGGGAGAATGGACCACAACGCGTGGGGCTAGCCCAAGAGTGATTTCATTCAAGAACCCGAGGAATGTTGGATTCCTGAGTGCAGTTCTTTCATATAATTAATTTGTAAGAATTAGGTATTTTAGGAACGAGAGAGAGAGAGAGAGAATAAACCACAACTCGAAGGCTAGCCTCAAGAATGATTTATTCAAGAACTATGTGGAATGCTAGACTCCAGAATTCAGTTCCTCCGTTATTTAATATGTGAATTAAGTGTTTGCATTTTGATGATTTGGGGTTTATAATTTTAGAAACGAAGGAGTAAACGAAACACAACTCGAAGGCTAGCCTCAAGAGTGGTTCATTAAAGAACCCGAGGAATGCTAGATTCTTGAGTTCAGTTCCTTGTTAATTGTTAAGTTAGAAGAGTTAGATGGTGATGCACGGAGCAATCGACTTACAGGTGAAATGCAAATGGAGGTTGTTTATTTGATTGACTAAATGGATTCGAATCCTAGTCCCTAGGGGTGCTCCTAGTAATACGAATACCTAAGCGTATGGAATGTGCAAGTGTGCGAGTGAAACTGTTCGGTGTTGGACCGAAAGTTCGTGAATGAAATAAAAGCAATAAATACAGAGAAATAAATGAATTGCGTACAATGTAATCGGGGGAGGGGTACAAAATAATTTACACGGGATTGCGATGAAATAAATGGTCTCGTTGTAATTTGCCCAAGAGAAAGCGTGTGTGCAGTGTATTAATAATTCGGAACCGTTAGAACTTGATATTGTATAAAATGCGAAAAATTAATAAATAAAATAACTAGACTAGATAAAAATAAACTAGACTCTGGAATAAAAATAAAATAAACGGCCTCATATTTGTCACAATTTATCGATTTATCGGAATCGATTTAATCATACTTTTTGTTATATCATCGGCCCAAAAATAAATCGAAAAATAACATTATAATAAAATGAAGCCAATCACTGAATCAAAACAAACTACAACTTAGAAATTTTAGCAACAAAAAGAAAATATATAAGAAGAAATCACCAAAATGAAATAAAATTGAGAATGGAGTGTGTAGACTGGGTCTGAGGCGTTTGGATAGTAAAAATTTGAAACAGCCATGGGCTTAGCCCAAACCTCATAAGAATACTAAAATAAATAATAATAAAAAAGAATAAAAAATAAATAATGAGAGTGTGATGTTCGTGTGATATGTGTTGCAGTGTGTGCATAATGATTTGATTCGTGGGTTCAGCCCATTAAAACAACAGTCAGAAAAAAACAATATAATCTAAATCCTACAAAACGTTTTAAAATAAACCAAAAAGAAAAAGTCATCCAATACTTTAAAACATACAAATAACCCAAAAGCAAAAAAAAAAAAAACTCGACGCACACAACAATCCCCTTTCAAAAAATAAATCGAAAAAGTGGCTCTCAACCTTCGTCTCTCACGGATCTGCTCCATTCAACATATTAACTCGTCTCTATCTCTCTCAATCAGTTCATTTTCTCACTGACCGGTTCGTTCTCAGTGGTTTGCGTTCATGGAGGTTTAGGGATTTGGTTGGAAAATGTGGTGTTTAACGGCGGAATCGGTTCTGCGATTTGGTTTTGGTTCGCGTTTTGGGTTGCGATGAAGGTTCGTGATCTGAGTTCGGTTTAGATGAAGGTGGTTTTCGATTCTGGCTCGGTAATTGAAGGTGTTGTTGTTCCGGTTATGAGGTGGTTGAAGGAGGTTTCAAGATTGCACGGTTTGCGATTTGGTTGTTACTAGGTTTCACGGCGGTGGTGGGTATTGTGGTGTTTTGTCGATGATGATTTTTGAGTTGAAGGGAGGAGCGGCGGTGAGGTGTGGTGAAGGGTTTTTCCTCAAAGGTCTCGCGGTATTTCTCTTTGCCTTGCAGCTATGATCGATGAAGGTATATGATGGTCGGAGGGTGAGTGTTAATGTTGAGGGTTCTGAAGAGTTGGATCTTGTGCTTTCAGATCAATTTCGGTGTTAGTTAAGGTTTTGAATCTGGTTTTGTTGGTTTTGTTTGCAGGTGGGTTTGTTGGAGAGGGAAGGTTTGGTGTTATGGAGATTCAAGGTTTCGGTAATTTCTGGTTTCCATCGCAAGAACAAGGTTTTATTTTTTCTATTATTTTTTGAAATTTTCCTTTTTCCTTCTGTCTTTTTATCTTGACCTTTCCCCCTCCCCTTTTTATGATTTCTCCCTCTTTTTAAAACCAAAATCAAACCTGTTGGATAAGTTTAAGTCATCAGTCATTGTGTCTGGTATTGATGTTGAGTCCTTTTTAATTGTAGGTCTTGTTGCAGACTGGTTGCTTTGTTGCTATAGGTTTATGTGTAGGCTAGTGTTATGTATCAGGCTATGTTGCAAGCAGGGTGTAGTTGTTATCTGTAGTGATGTAGAACATGCTTTGGTATTTGTCAGAATATAATGTAAATGATTTTTCATGGCCTTCTTGTTGTCACAACATGAACGATGAACTTGAAAACATTGAAGTTGAAATTGTTTTTGTCATAATTCTAATAATAAAAGGTAAATAATACTAACAAATAAAGGTAAATAATAATAAATAAGAAAAACAAAAACGAAGGTAATTGATGAAAAAAGAGAACAAAATAAAAATGTTGAATAAATAAACCAAACTAAATAAGAAATAAGAAATAAATAAAATAATAAATAAAACCGTAAAAATTAAATTCTAAATATAAACTAATTGAAGTAATAATTATACTAACTAAAATGATTAAACTAATCTAATTAAAATAATCTGATTAAAATAATCTAAACTTAAGAATAAACTAAATCAAAACTAAAACTAGAAATAACTTAAATGAACAAAATTGAACTAATTAAAAATATAAATTAATTAACTCTAATTAATCTAAACTTCTATTTGTCAGAATTTTGAATAATAAAATAAATAAAAGTTATAAAAGGTTAATTGAATAACCAAAAAACAAGTGGTAAATGAAAAATAAAATCGAACCAAAAGAGGTATAAATTTCAAAAGTTAAAATTCTAAAATTTGAAAATAAAATAATATGTGAAGAATAATTAAGTTAAAGTAATGGGACAAACATTCTAAATAAACTCTAAAATTAAGAATAAAAAACGAAAATGACATGGAACGATAGAAATCAATATAAAAAAGAGAATGATTAATGATCAAAAGACTACTTAACTGACTTTCGATGCTGCGATAAAATGCGTTAGATGAATGCAAATTTCGAAAAAAGCTTGGTCAAAATTTAGGGTGTGACAGTTGCCCCTATTTAATCATTTTGAACCTGAATGTATGAATAACAAATTTTTTGGACATTCGAGGTAGAAGAGGATTAAATATTAAAATACCTAAAATTTTGACCGAATGCAGATGAAATGCAATGATCTGAATTCATGAGAGACTCTTTTTTATTTGCTGGGGATATGAGGTATGAGATGCCATGAATCATAGCATGCTAATTTTTTTTTGAATGATGAATATGCCTGGCGAAATGATGAAGATATATGGTAATGGATGATCCACAAAAACAACACTGAGGATGAAGACTCACTGGGGATAACATATGTTGGGGATGCCATATCAACCCGGGGTTGAAAGAAAAATCTATTCATGGATCGAAAACATAAAGACATGAATAATGACTCTGGGGTCAAACAAATATCAACTCGGGGGTTGAGACAGTAAAGATAAAATCGACTTGGGGATCGAAAACATAAAGACAAGAATAATGACTCAGGGGTCAAACAAAAACAAAATCGACTCGATGTCAAATATACAAAAGATAATGAATCGGGGGTCAATAACAAGTCAACTCGGCGGTTGAGGAACTGAAGGCAACAAGATTGACTCGGGGGTCAAAAACACATTAACTCGGGGGTTGAGAAAACAAGTCAACTTGGAGGTTGAGGAAATAATTAAAACTACATCGACTCGGTAGTCGAGAAAACAAGTTAACTCGGAGGTTGAGGAAATAAATAAAACGACATCGACTCGGTGGTCAAGAAAATAAGTCAACTTGGCGGTTGAGGAAATAAATAACACGATATCGACTCGGCGATCGAGAAAACAAGTCAACTCGGTGATTGAGGAAATAACTAAAACGACATCGACTCGGCGGTCGAGAAACAAGTTAACTCGGCGGTTGAGGAAATAAACAAAAGACATCGACTCGGAGGTTGGGAAAACAATTCAATTCGGCGGTTGAGGAAAAGGAAATAAAAGACATCGACTTTGCGGTCGGGAAAACAAATCAACTCGGCGGTTGAGGAAATAACTTAAAAGACATCGACTCGACGGTCGGGAAACCAAATCAACTCAGTGGTTGAGGAAATAACTTAAAAGACATCGACTCGGCGATCAAGAAAACAATTCAACTCGGCGGTTGAGGAAAAGGAAATAAAAGACATCGACTCGGGGTTCGAGAAAACAAGTCAACTTGGCGGTTCAGAAAATAAATAAAATGACATCGACTTGGCGGTCGAGAAAACAAGTCAACTCGGCGGTTGAGGAAAAGATTATTTTCAAATTATCCAAAGTGATAAATCAACAAGTTCAAGTGTAATTGTTGATAGTGAGAATAAAGAAGACAAACAAAGTGATTGGGCAGCGGCTCTATGCGACCAATTGATACCGGGAGTAAAGATAGATCAACGGCTCTAGGCGACCGACTGGCACTGAGAATAAAGGTAAGAAATGTTGGAGTTTTTAACAAGGTAAAACATCCAACCTCTGGAAATTTCTTAAATAAAGAGGACATTCAGGAACCATCAGGAAAACACAGGTATGATGCCAAATTAAATGGGCTTAGACTGCAACCGAAGGGGTTTCACGACCAGCTTAACAGATTCGTGCCAATGATAATTGGAATTCAAAGAGATCTTAGAGAGTCAAAAGATTTGCATGTCAGAAGAGGCTTGTTTTGCAAAGGATGACTCTTTTCTACTATGGGCACATGATCGATGAATAAGACGGTAACATGGCTTAACGCTAAGAGCAAATCGACGTAACCAGCATGAGAATGATTTATGCATTGACTCAAAGGTTTCCAAATATGCCCCTGTAATGGGTATTGGATGGAAAGGATTCTTTTTGCAAAAGACTCTCTAGAGGGAGACAAAAATGACGACATGATTCCCGACACCCGTCCTGAACTCAAAGTTTGTTGTTGCATAAGGCCTGCTTGAACAGCTTGAAGGCACAAATAGGGTTTGCCCCTGTATGATTCATCTTGCCCCTGAATCAATGGTTTTGGAACCATCAGGAAAACACATGTATGATGCCAAATTAAATGGACTTAGACTGCAATCGAAGGGGTTTCGCGACCAACTTAACAGATTCGTGCCAATGATAATTGGACTTCAAAGAGATCTTAGATAGACAAAATATTTGCATGTCAGAAGAGGATTGTTTTGCAAAGGATGACTTTTTTCTACTGTGGGCACATGCTCTATGAATAAGACGATAGCAGGGCTTAACACTAAGAGCGAAGCGACGTAACAGGCATGGGAATGATTTATGCATTGACTCAAAGGTTTCCAAATATACCCCTGTAATGGGTATTGGATGGAAATGATTCTTTTTGCAAAAGACTCTCTAGAGGGAGACAAAAATGACGACATGATTCCCGACACCCGTCTGTCGCTCCCAGGATTTTCGTCCTAGTACAAACGCGAAAGTGGCGCGGAAAAGGTAGAGTCGCCAGCCATGTATTTTTATCCCGAAGGAACGGGAAAGGTAATGCTGCATAAACCTGAGGAAGAAGGAAAGGACAAGGTCCTACGAACCAAAGATCTGGGTTCGGGAGTCGGTTATGACCTGGGAAGGTATTAGCACCCCAGATCGTCCGCCGTACCCGACGGGATCCACGCTTGTTTGCTTGTTTCAAAGGGTGAGAAATAACTGCTGCTGAACAAATGAAATGCTAACTAGAATGGGAGAAAGGGAATGAGAAAAGGATCTGGAAAAGAAAATGAAAAGAAAAGGGGAAATGAAGGGAAAATAAAGAATGTGCTCGAATGGGCCCTACCCCACTGCCTACGTACCTCATCGGGAAAATGAGGATCAAAGTCGACGTAGTTCGCCTAACTAAGGCGGGAACTATTTTTTTGTGTTTTTTAAGGCTGGAACTGCGTATGTCTATGCTCAGGTGTTGCAGGCTCGTCTGGTACGAGTGCGTTTACCGTCTTGCATGCGAGACAAGTCGTCGCGAGTTCGCGTTCAGAATGAATGGGATGAGAAAAGAAGTTCCCGCAAGAAAGTCGCTTATTGCTTGTTGTTTTCTTTTTAAGAGTTTTTATGAATTTGGCACAAGGAAGTGAATTCAAGCTCTTTTCCATGGAATGTGTACTTGCTACTACATTCCAAGATGGAATAATAAAACAAGCACACCAAGCAAGGAGAATTTATCCAAGACTTGTTTCCTAGGATTATGGTTCAAGTTCACTAGCTTGTTGAACTTTATTAAGTGTTTTTGTTGCTTTTGTGAAGAAATGTCTTTTATGTTTTCTTTGTGAAGCAACCCCTTGATGAGACTTGTACATCATGCTAGACAAGCCTACACTATTCCAAGATGGAATGAATGTAGGTGCCCCATGGAATAAGGCTATACACAAGGGATCCTTTCATGCATTTATTAAGTCTTTTTGGATTTTGTTTGAAGATGAGAAAGAAGACTTAAAATGGAGAAAGGGAAAAACTAAGGGGACTAAGACACAACCCAAAGTTGTTTATTAAAATGGTGGTCCTAATGGTGAGTGAGGTTTTTCTAATCATAAAGATCAAAAGGAAAAGAAAAAAAGAAAAAGGATGCAACTTACTTCCTAAGGAAGATAAGTTGGTCCTAACAATGGGGAATCCCACCAATCACAAATATGGAAAGAAAGAAGGAATTAAATGCATAAATAAAATGCATAAAAAATAAAGGATAAGGTGAAGGAAACATACCTCAATCTTCCCCTCTACAAAACAAAGGTTAATGTTCATTTTTATTAAAAAAGAAATGAGGTAAAAACACACCAAATATTCCTAAGGCAACTTGGACCTAAACTAAACTCAATCTTAAGTTTAAGGGTGCCTACACTATGCTAAGCTAAAATTCAGCCACTATTTACAGCACTCAAACACACAATCAGCTATGAAAACAATGTATAACACAAATCAGTTTTTTACAGCCAGCATGCAGCATGAAAAGGTAGGTGTAAAAAGTCATAAACAACATGCAAACATAACAAACATCATACATTTTACAACACCTATATGCAAAAACAGCTATGAAATGCAAAATCCAGAATTGATTATTTTCATTTTATGCACAAAGTGAATGATAAACAACACATTAATGTCACTTAACATGAATCTACATGCATCACAAAATGAACTCAAACATGTGAATTTATTTACATAATTTATTTGATTAAAAATGACAATGATCAATCAAGAACAAACATACTTTTTCATGTTGCACAAATGAACATTTTATCATGAGATTGAACAAGTATCACTACAAGCATCAATTGTTACACAATTGTTACACATGCATGGCATAAAAATCAGAATTGAACTCATGTTAATATATGATCAATTAAGCACAAGAAACTTGCATGAACATGTGAAGCATTTAATCACTTTGGGCAAAAAAATCAACATGACATTTAATCACTTTATCAATCAAGCAAGCAATGACAATAATCATGAAGCACATATTGAATTTAAGCAAGCACTTAACATGTGAAACAAATGATTAAAGTGTAGCAAAACAACACCAAGAATCAATTATATCACATTTGCACATTTAACACAAAACATGGAAAAGTGAACGGAAACATGTCGAAACGACTCGAAACAAATGAATTGGCTACTGGAAATAGACCCGAAAATTCCCTAAAATCAATACCTAAACATACATGAACCTTAGAAGCACTAGGAAGCAAGATTGAGCAAGAAAATAAGCTAAAAATCCAAAAATGAACAGCGTTAACCGGTTAACCAAATTAGTTAACCCGTTAACGGACCCTGGACAACACTAAAAATGGCCAAAAACGCATGCGTTAACCGGTTAACCAAATGCGTTAACCGGTTAACGCTGAACAGAAAGTGAAAAATGCTTTTGAAATAAGTGCTTTTGGCCACAATCTTCCTTCTAAACAACCCTGACCCCCACCTAATCATGCTAACACGAATTTGTACTCAATTAGGGCTTATTAACACATGCTAGAATCTATAACAAGCTACAATCCTAACTTCTAATCCATCAAAACCACAAATCGCAAGCAAAACTTAACGAACACGTATTCAAACATGAGCAATACGAAAAGCACTTAAAGAATGCCGAAATGGCGAGATGAAGAGAATAATTTAAAGGAAAAGTGATTTAGATCACCAACCTACGAAGCGGAGAAGTGCTTCGGTGAATGTTGCAAGAATCGAAGCTTGATCGAAGAGAAAACCAAGAAAACCGCAAAATAAATGCGTTCTTGATGCTTGAACCTTCGTGTGCTTCCGATAAGTCGAAACCTTAACCAAAATTCAGTAGCTTCTTCTTCCACAATCCACAAAATCAATGGAGGTTGAGGCTAAGCTTCAAGATCTTCAAGTTTCAATGTGAAACTTGAAGAGCTTATTCAAAAAGCTTTTGTGAAAGGAGGGAAAAAGGAGGAAAAGTGAGAGAGAAAAAGTGATTATGAGAGAATGAGAAATTTGGAAATGAAAATTGTGTGTGTAAAATCCCTTTGGTTTGGATGAAAATAGATTAAATATGGCTTAGGTTTGGGGCCCAAAAATTAGGCTTGGGATCCAAAATTATGGTTTGGTAATGAGGTTAGGATTTAGCAATGGAGCTAGGTTAGAAGAAGGAACATTCTAGAAGATGGTAGAACATGGTAGAAGTTTCCAAGGGAAATGGAGTGGAATTGAAATGGGAAAACAAGAGGGAAAGAATGAAAGGAAGTGTGGAAGGAAAAGTGGAGGGAAATGTAAAACCAACCACTTTTCAAATGATTTTTCTTTGATTTTTTTTTATGATTCCTCCATCATTTCTTAACCAAATTTGAACCATAGGATCATTGTAACCCTAATTTCAAGATCTCGATCTTAAAAGTCCGGAGTCGACCCTCTTTTACCTAGCTCGGTTGTTTTCCCCCCGATTCCTCGAGTTTTAGTTGTCTGGCCAATCGAACCCCTTCCAAAATGAATTTGTGGACGAGATTTGAACCCTAGGCACTTGACATCATATATAAGACAAAGGAATCCACTTTGAATCAAAACTTCATGCCGAAGCCCCATAGAAGTGAAACCCTAATTTGGCCCTTTTCATCAGGAAATATTGCACTGCTCGCCTCCTTTGATCAACTCCATCTGTCCATGGCTCGTGGCTCCAAGTGAAGACTTGTGGGATGTTGTGAACCTTTTGTACAAGGTTGAGAAGCTTTGTGGCCCTTTGATTTCCTTTGTATAGCCTTCAGTTGCTCCACCCATTGACTACATGGATATGCCTCAGCCATGCTATACATGATGCAATGTTTTTGGTTATTTTATGAATCCATATATGCAAAATGTTGAGGATATGAGAGAGAAAATTTTGAGGTATTACAGTTGCCCCTATTCAATCATCTGCAGGCCTGAACAAATAATTGAGAGAGCTTTTAGACGTTCAAGGTATGGAGTGATTGAATACTCAAATAAAACCTGGAAATTTGAACTCTGTGGGAAATAAAATATATTGGGAAGAATGCCATCCTCAAATGATAATTCTCAAAGGGATCCTCGGATCTAAAACGAATTCATCCTCGAATGGAAACATTATGGTATATCGGCCTCAGTCGATAACCAGAACCAACAAAGACTGACCTCAGACAGACTTTTCAAAAGAGACAAACTGACCTCAATCAATAAGCTCAAAATGGTCTATCATCCTCGAATGATAGCCACAACAACAAGACCAACCTTAGAAGGGCTTGAAGAAGAGAATGCCATCCTCGGATGACCATTCTCTAAAAGATCCTCGGATCTAAAACAAAACCATCCTCGAATGGAGACGCAATGGTATACCGGCCTCAGTCGATAACCAGAAACACAACAAAGACTAACCTCAGACAGACTTTGCAAAAGAGACAAACTGACCTCAATCAATAAGCTCAAAATGGTATATCATCCTCGAATGATAGCCACCACAACAAGACCAACCTCAGAAGGACTTGAAGAAAAGAATGCCATCCTCGAATGACAATTCTCAAAAGATCCTCGGATCTAACACGAAACCATCCTCGAATGGAGACGCAATGGTATACCGGCCTCAGTCGATAACCAGAAACACAAAGACTGGCCTCAGACAGACTTTGCAAAAGAGACAAACTGACCTCAATCAATAAGCTCAAAATGGTCTATCACCCTCGAATGGTAGCCACAACAACAAGACCAGCCTCAGAAGGACTTGAAGAAAAGAATGCCATCCTTGAATGACAATTCTCAAAAGATCCTCGGATCTAACACGAAACCATCCTCAAATGGAGACGCAATGGTATACCGGCCTCAGTCGATAACCAAAAACAACAAAGACTGACCTCAGACAGACTTTGCAAAAGAGACAAACCGACCTCAATCAATAAGCTCAAAATGGTCTATCATCCTCGAATGATAGCCACAATAACAAGACCAACCTCAGAAGGACTTGAAGAAAAGATTGCCATCCTCGAATGACAACTCACAAAAGATCCTCAGATCTAAAACGAAAACATCCTCGAATGGAGACGCAATGGTATACCGGCCTCAAGCGGTAAACCAAAAACAACAAAGAAAATAGGACAAGATGGAACGGGATCGTTGTACATAAACGAGAGCCCAAAAAAACAGGACCGTTGTACAAAATGATAACCTGCGACGCGACTTTTGTACCAAAAAAGACGCGGAATAAGTGACAAACATTGACACGGATGTCTGAAAAATGATATCGGTATCCTCTATGTGGAGTACTTCAGGTTGAGAAGATGTTCGTAATATACCTCAAAACCGGCCCATGATGGCATGCATATGTTTGAATTTATGGCGTAATGCTCCATGATGATGGGAATGCTACACTTTGGAGGATGCACATGCAATGACGATTATGCAAAATGCAAATGCAAAGAATCTCCCGGAAAGGAGACTGCAAGTATCCCAAACGGCTTGACTGGGAAGAAATGATGATCACGACATTGATCTGGTTAATCCTGGTGAGGAGGAGACAACTCTACGGGGAAAGCTGTCAATGATACATTGGCTCTGAACTGCCGCCATTGCCAAAAATCAATTGGAATTTGAGATTGGAGCGCCAAGACCCTGCTGGAGATGGACCCTTCTTTCACTCTGGTGGGGAAATGGAGACCTCCTGACTTGGTTGGGAACCAGAGGTATGACCCTGCTGAGGAAGCAAACCGCTGGGGAGGAAAGACACTCCTTATACTGCTGAGAATTGCCCCTGTCTGAAGGGAAACTTCTGCTTGGGGATGACACCCACCTTCAGCTAACTTGCTGGGAGAATATTTCAACTTCTACTTTACCGGGGATGATTGGAGACACCTTCTCATGTTCAACCATAAAGAAATGCTCCTCCTGGGAATTCACTTTTAGCTCTGTTAACAACACCGACATTTGTACCTGCATGAACACAATCGATAGTACCTGCAACATGGAGAGTTAGTTTGGGACCTGCCTGCCCCAGGCTCGTAGTATGAATCATTGTCTGGGTATCTCGACACCCTTTCAGAGTTGTATTAAATGTTTCTGTCCTCCTGCACGAGTTAGAAAGCATTCAAATGTTCACAACACAATGTAAATCACAATTTGTTGGACGTTTTCGCAATCAATCAATGCTAGATGAAAAAGCAAAAACAAGAAGCAAAATAGTCATAAATTGACTGAAGTTGAATTTTATTGATTCAGAAAAATGGCCTTGAATAGAAAATACAAAGGAAGCAATTCCCTGGAAAGAGGAAACAACCAAAAAGGAAAACAAACTATCCTATTGGTAATGTGAGAAGTGGATCTCATCAAGTTTCGACCCGGTTATAACTCGTATATCTTCAAGACGCTCCGCTCGCTCTGCCTCTTGAGAAAGAGTAATTGAACTGATCTTCAATCCTTAGGATAGCTTCAACTGTAGATAGGTTACGGATCTCGCAAATCGCAGTCGTTCGTGTTAATCCCTCTTTTGCGTGGATCGCCTTTTCAGGTTTTCAATACACCGGGATACCCTTTTTTTCCTGAGTTGTCCGATGTGGCTTTTCAACTCAGCGGGTGTACATTTTTTCAAGATTTCCCTAATTTTTGCCTGAGCCTTTTATTCTATTTTTTGCTCGCCGGGATGCCCATTTTTGCCTGGATCTTTATTCTGTTTTTATCCAGCGGGTCCTTTTTACACGAAGTATTTTCTTACTGCGTCTGCGTTGACAGGGGATTGGAAGTCTTCTCCGTCCATGGTTGTCAGCATCAAGGCTCCACCTGAGAAAACCTTTTTAACCACGAACGGTCCTTCATAGTTGGGTGTCCACTTGCCCCTGTGATCTTTAAGAGGAGGAAGAATCCTTTTCAGCACTAAGTCACCTGGCATGTACCTCTGTGGTCGTACCTTCTTGTCAAAAGCCTGTTTCATCCGCCGTTGATACAACTGTCCATGGCATACAGCTGCTAGACGTTTTTCTTCAATGAGGCTCAATTGATTATATCTGGATCGGAGCCACTCAGCTTCATCTAGCTTAATGTCCATCATTAACCTCAACAAGGGGATTTCCACTTCAATTGGTAGGACTGCCTCTATACCATACACTAGCGAGAATGGGGTTGCCCCTGTTGAAGTGCGTACTGACGTTCTGTACCCATGCAATGCAAATGGTAGCATCTCATGCCAGTCTTTGTATGTTACAACCATCTTCTGCATGATCTTCTTAATGTTTTTATTGGCCGCCTCGACGGCGCCATTCATCTTCGGGCGGTATGGAGAAGAGCTGTGATGCTCTATTTTGAAATCTCGACACAAGTCAGCCATCATCTTGTTGTTGAGATTAGAACCATTATCAGTAATGATCCTTTCAGGAATTCCGTACCGGCAAATGATGTCTCTTTTAATAAATCGGGCTACCACTTGTTTAGTGACATTGGCATAAGATGCCGCTTCGACCCACTTCGTGAAGTAGTCTATATCAATCAGGATGAAGCGATGACCGTTAGAAGTTGTTGGCTCGATCTTGCCAATCATATCAATGCCCCACATGGCGAACGACCATGGTGAAGACATGACACACAATGGATTCAGAGGAACATGGACCCTATCGGCATAAATCTGACACTTGTGGCATTTACGGGAGTACTTATAGCAATCAGATTCCATGGTGATCCAATAATATTGTAATACCTCAAAATTTTCCCTCATTTCTTTTTACCTTAACTGGTGTACACTTCGCATTCATCTGCATTTTCCCATTAGGTCATATTCACAATCATGCATTTGCACTGTATCACTGAGGCATGGGAATCAGTGCACTCTGAAGAGCCAGGTTATCCCCTTGCTTTGTGGTTTCTACTTCACGGGAATTTGTTTCATGGATTATGGTATTAGGGTTTCATATTTTATGAATGGTCATCATAGAAATTTTGGGCTTTGATTATATGATCATCAATATCATCCTCTTGTTGTTTGATTAGGGTTTACCTTCCTAATTAAGCGATCTTCAGGGAATTCACTTAGGGAAATTCATGGGCGCACCTAATCCATCATTAAGGTGTTCTTACTATGTCTGTTTTGGATTAGGGTTTTGGGTTCTTCTTGACAGCTCAAGTTGTATTCCTTTTCATGGAAAGTCTCAAAGAGAATTTGGAATTCTTGTTCATGCTTTGGTTTGAGGGCACGTCACCAATTGAGGTCTTGTATAAAATCGAAGCATTTCTTTATGATTTGATTTTTCTATTCATAAGTGGTTCTCCGGCTATTGCATTCGATTTAAGCAGTTCAAAGGTTCCCATGTCTGGTATGGCTTTGTTGATGGTGTCGATCAATTGGAAATGTTGTTCAAGGTTTCACTTCAAGGGTATCGTGGTATTCAGGTCATTATGGTACAAGTTCGTGAGGTTTTAGACTGAAGTTGATTGAAGCTTGTGGATTTATTGAAAATACAAGTTTGATATGGATTGGGCGTTTGAGTTGATATAAGCAGGTTAAGTCGAATAATAGGGACTAAGTGAAATTCGAAGATGCGAGTTTATTGAAACCACACCCTATCCAAAAGATTATGTCATACCTATGTCGAAATCAAAGCTAATATTCGAGAATCGTATCCATTAACCTTCATAATTCATTTTTAGCCCATATCCATGTTCTTGCTTCTAATCGATTAATTCGATGTCCATCATCATTTCTCATTATGTTTCTATTATCTTCATGTCAAATTTTATTTCCACTTAATCTTTTTAAGCCCAATTAAATCACTTCATCAGTCTTATTTTTGTCCATAAGTTAATGGCCTAAAGCCCATTTTCCATATCCATTTTTCGAGTCGACTTAATTCACATCAAACCATTATTACATCCGCATTACCATCATATGCCTCATTTACCGTTATTGTGGTCATATCCCATTTCTCTAACCAAATCCATTTACTCGTCCCTACCATAAGTCGATTTTTAATCCCATTACCATAATCATTTTCTGTCCATTTAATATTTATTTCTATCGTTTTGTTAACCCTTTTCATTTTTTTTGATAACTGTCATCCCCAAACAATCTTGAGCCCAAGGCCCATTACATATTCCAAAAATAATGACAAAAGAAAAAGAGAAATTAATTAGTTAGAAACAAAAGGAAAGATGGAAAACTAGAGGAAAAGATGGGCTGAAGAAATGACTAAAAAGGGTAGTTACACAAAACAAAAAAGTTCAATTAGAAAAATAAAAACTTTAGTTATAACTTCAAAAAAAGGATATAGTTACGAAGGGGGGAAAAACCAGAAAAAGGAGGGATATCTCTAACTGATATAGAGATCCATATCAGAAAAAACTCAGATATATACCAGAAAAAAAAACTCAGTTACGGCTCGGAAAAATCAGTTATAATACCAGAAACAGAAACAGTTACGAAAAAAACTCTCATATCTTCATCAGCTTTTCTTCATGATTCACCTTCCACATCTCTTTTCACCTTCAACCATCTTCCAAAAAATCACCTAAAGAAAAAGCCTGCAAAACCACAAAAAAATCAGGGGAGGGATTCATCAATTTTTTGATTGATGCAATTCAACAAGAAGGAAAAGAAACTCAGAAAAGTGCATTATCACCTGCAAACTCTTCAATCTCAGCTCCAACATTAAATGTCAATCTTCGATGTATCTTTGTATCAGCATCTTCATCAAACCTGTATCAGAATTTCTAACAAACTTCAACCACATTGATTGATGTTCAGCAATACAACCTGCAATAAGGCGCAAGAATCATCGCATTAACTCAAAGATTCAGATTCAGATTCAACGAATTCATCGTATTCGCGTATCAACAACAACGGCGAGACCGCAACACAATCTAGAATTACTAGCAAGAAGAACGATATTTGCATCAAGGACTGGATAACAATTCAACGTCATGGTAACGACAAAAACTCAACAATGCAGCACACGGTTCAGGAGAAGAGGAGGGACGATTCGAAGATTCCATACCTGAAAGATGTATCACCATTGTCGTCGAAATCCTCTTCTCTCTTTAACAACTTCTCACCCTCCTTCATCTTGAAGATTCAACATTACACACCTTCAATTTCTCTCTAATTATCAACTCTTCACCACTCTTGAATTCAGGGACAAAAAAGGCTCTCTCCATCAACTTCTGGCACTACCATCATCATCAATGCATAACTCAATCCACCATTACCGAAACAACATCATCTTCATCGCACAACAACTTCAGTTCAAGCAAAGTTCCTGCAGGATTCACATTAGCACACACAAATCACACTTCAAGAATGGTTCAGAAACTCAAATTCAGAGCAAAAGAAAGAGAAAATTAAAGCAAGAATTGCGCAATATAATCTGAATCTATACCGAGAAAGCCTCGAATCAATATCGTTGTTGCTGATGTATTATCGCTGCCGACAAAGTCGAGGTATAACAGTAGAGCTTAAAGGTTGCCGCCATTGTTTAAGAGATCGACGACGAGAAAAAGTCACGGAGGAACAAAGGTCGGTCGTGGCTGAGACGGAGACAGAATGAGGGCGAATGACACGGTGACGGAATCACCGGTGGCGGCGGTCTTAAAAGCCATCGGAGAAGATGGCGACAAAGCTTCATCGATGACGGTGAAGACACGTTGATAATGAAGAAGAAGAGCCAGAAGCGGAGATACCTGAGCATCAAGTCATCATTTCTGCCACCATGTAAACCGCACATCCTTCGACGCGATGCAGTTCGATTTTCATAGAGACTATTGGGGAAAAGTTGAGTTTCCGCATATGTTCGAAGGAGAGTGGTCGACGGCGTGTTCGAGAGGGGAAGACGACGAGTTTGGTTGATTCTTCAACGACGAGGTCGATTCGTTTCTTCGACAGCGAGGTTTAGCGCAATGAGGTTTTTTTCACGGAGAAGCATTGCGGCGTAATAAAGAAGAAGATAAGGTTCAATTTTGTCTTCATAAGTTATTAGGTTAAAGAATCTCATCGGATTGGGCTTATGCTTCTTGGCCATGGAGTTACTTCCCAAACCTCCTATTCGCTCCTGCACCCCCGAAGCCACTCTCCTCACACGAATTGGGCCTCAGCCCCAGTAAGTTGCTACTTGCGCCCTTGAAATTGCTTCGACACCCCCCCTGTGCAAGCATTAAGTTAATTGGGCCAGGGCTTTGTTTTCTGCAACCTCTGAATTCTTAATGAACCCCTGTCTCTTTATGTTTGAGATTTTGTTAATTAATTGTGTTCGTAATTTTTTTTGTTAATTAATTTTCCTTTTTTAAAAAAAATCATTTTTGTGGATTAATATTTTAATTCGTTTTCTTGACAATTTTTAATTATAATTTTGTGATAATTTTAATTAATTGTTTTGGGATCAATTATGGATGAAAATGGTTCATCCACGTTTTTTGATCGATATTGGATCGATTTCAATAATGGTGGATCATCACAAAGCGAATATGGAAGATGAGCATTTATTTTGCTCATGGAAGATTACAAGACCTTGCTCGGAGTTTTTTCGGATTTCTTTTATGAAGAATCGCCACTTCGATCAAGTAAGTAATTCCGACTTTTTCGGCTTTTAAGCATCATTATAGTTGTATGCGGCTTAGGACCATATAGCTTAAGGTGCATATTGAGCCCTCCCACCAGAGGCATTGGATATATTTGTGGTATATGTTGGTATGTATCGATTTCGGAGCTTAGGGATTAGGTTACGAACCATTAGGATCGATTCCTTTCACTTCCCCTTAAAATCCACTTTTTTTCCCGTTTCGTCGCAATTATTAAAAATAGTTTTAGGTGGGGTAAAATTCTGTAAAAATTCATGAGTGATCCTCATCCTCTTAATTAATTTGTCATAATTTTTGTTTCCAGATTTGGGTGGTTTAAATAATTAATTTGGATTTTAGATCATAAGTTGTCCCAAAAAGGAGTGTTTTCGCATAAGGGACCGAAATCGATTTTTCCCCATAGGTGTGAAACCTATTTTTTGTGTGTGATTAATCACTGTAATTTTTGATATCATGATGCTCATTAAGAATTTTTTTTCATAATCTTAGATGCCCTTTTTGATCCACTTTGTGGAGTTGTTTTTCGATGATCGTGATTTGTTACCTTGCTAGTCAATGAATTGTTTTGGCACTTTGGTGCATAATTTTAGGGAATCCTTTTAGAAAATGTGAGATAATGACTATATCATTCCAGGGATTTAATTTCATAATTTTTTAAGCATTTTTGCTATTTTTCCATGTCACCTAGATTATAGGTTTGATTTATGTGTGTATTTGCTCCATAACCTAAATGTTAAGAAGGCATTCATGCCATTTTATTGAAGGGATTTTTGGTAGCTTTTAGGAGTTGATTATAGGTCATTTGTATGTCTTTAATTCCAGTCATAGGTCATTTTTTGAACCATACTCATTTGGTTTGTTTTAGTGTTTTAAAGTGCATACTTATGTGAATTAACTTTAACTTAAACTAGTTTCTCTTCTCTTCTAATTGTTAACATGAAGTATGTGGAATAATTAATGCCAAACCATGCATTCTAATTTCATCTCATATCTTGTATGCTACTGACCCATAATCATTTCATGCATATTCACATGCCATTCTTCCTTAACTTTCATCATGTGCGATCTTATGCGATTTTTGCTCATTTCTTCTCATATCTTCTTCTCATTGCTCCATATGCCTAATCCATTGCATCCATGATTGTATATTCATTCATCCATATTCATAAGAATTCACTACTGACTTTGATGTTCATTTCATGTATTAATTCATGCTTGTAAGCCATATGCATTCATACTTCATCCATAAACCCTAATTTGCATTTAGGTGAACTTAGGTGAACTTTTTGTACATAGTTTGACATAGTTTAATCTTGTGAGGTATCCTAGCACACCTAGGGACCTATAGCATGTAGCTACTGACTTTAGAAGTTATGTAACCTTTAGGTACCTTCACCTTTAGACTTAGGTCTTATTTTGAACCCTAGTTCCATTCTAGGACGTTCATGGTACTTAATCGCTTTCATGCTTTGATTTTACTTTCAATATGCATTGTCATGCTAACTTGTGTTTTGTAGGGGGGAAGATTGAGGTAAGCCTCACTTCATTCCTATCTTTTATGCATTCTAAATGTGTTTTCCTTAGCACTTGGTGTTTGCTTATAGGTTTTCCCTTTCTTTAGAAACAACTTAACTTCCTTAGGAAGTAAGTTAGTTTCTAACTCTCTTTTCTTCTTTTCCTTTTATTCATTAGGATTAGAAAACTACACTAACCATTAGGATCTCCCTTTTGCATATAAATAACTTAGGGTTGTGTCTTAGTCCCCCTTAGTTTTTTCCCTTTTGCAATTTGAGTCATTCTTTCTCAACTCATAAAGAAAAGCAATAAAACACTTAATAAAAACCGAACGTTCTTGTACGACACGAGACTTTGTTGCGGAGTGTTTATACGCGTCCTGTTTCGGGGCGAGGTATAAATACTCACCGTGATTGATAGGTCTTAGTACAAGACCGTTCACAAATAAAATTCAAAACACTTCTCATAAAAGACAAAAACAAATAACAAGCGACTATCCTGCGGGAACTTCTCTTCTCATCTCATTCACTCACAACGCGAACTCGCGACGACTTGTCTCGCATGCAAGACGGTAAACGCACTCATACCAGACGAGCCTGCAACACCTGAGCATAGACATACGCAGTTCCAGCATAAAAAACACAAACAAATAGTTCCCGCCTTAGTTAGGCGAACTACGTCGACTCTGATCCTCATTATCCCGATGAGGTACGTAGGCAGCGGGGTAGGGCCCGTTCGAGCACATTCTTTATTTTCCCTACATTTCCCTCTTTCTTTCCATTATCTTTTCTTATTCATTTCTCATTCCCATTCCACTTAGCGGTTTTATTCAGCAGCAGTTATTTTTCTCACCCTTTGAAACAAACAAGCAAGCGTGGATCCCGTCGGGTACGACGGACGATCTGGGGTGCTAATACCTTCCCAGGTCGTAACCGACTCCCGAACTCAGATCTTTGGTTCGCAGGACCTTGTCCTTTCCTTCTTCCTTAGGTTTGTGCAACATTACCTTTCCCATTCTTTCGGGATAAAAATGTCTGGCTGGCGACTCTACCCTTTCCGCGCCACTTTCGTGTTTGTACTAGGATGAAAATCCCGGGAGCGACAAATATCCCGATCTCAACAATTTCTTGGCCATAGCATGTCCTCCAGCATGGGTACCAAAAGAGCCTTCGTGAACCTCCTGCATCAACAGGTCTGCTTCGTGTCTACTGAGCAGAACCATGTCGAAGTTTCGCTTGTACAACACACCATCTTGATTTAAGAAGAAACCTCCTGCCAGTCTTCTAAGGGTCTTCTTATCCTTACTAGATGCCCCAGCCGGGTATTCGTGAGCCTTCAGGAATTTCTTGATATCATGATACCAAGGCTTGTTATCTTCACCACCGTTAACTGCAAAGACATAAGTAGGTCTTTCAAGAAGGGAGACCGTAATTCGAGGCACGAAATTCTCTTGACAAACTTTAATCATGGACGACAAAGTTTCTAGAGCATCGGCGAATTAGTTTTCATCTCAAGGAATATAATTCAATTTGAGTTTGGTGAAGAAGGTTAACAGCCTCCTGACATAATCTCTGTAAGGAATCAAATGAGGTTGATGAACCAGCCACTTGCCATTGACTTGATTCACCACCAAAGCACAGTCTCCGAAGATCTCGAGGTTTTTGACTCGCAAGTCGATTTCTTCTTCAATCCCCATGATACAAGCTTCATACTCTGCCTCATTGTTAGTGCATTCGAAAGTCAACCGAGCAGCTAAAGGTGTATGGACCCCTTCTGGCGAGATGATAACAACACCTACTCCACTTCAATTCATGTTCACGGCTCCGTTAAACATCAACTTCCATTTGGATTCAGGGTCTGGCCCCTCCCCGAAAGTGGTTCTTCGTAGTCTTTCGACTTGAGGAACATGATGTCCTCATCCGGAAACTCGAACCTCATGGGTTGATAATCATCGATTGGTTGTTGAGCCAAGTATTTTGATAACACACTTCCTTTTATTGCCTTTTGCAAAGTGTAATGTATATCATACTCTGTTAGTATCATCTGCCACCGGGCTACTCTTCCTGTCAGAGCTGGCTTTTCAAAAATGTATTTCACAGGATCCATCTTGGAAATTAAGAGAGTAGTGTGAGTCAGTATGTACTGTCTTAGTCGGCGAGCAGCCCATGCCAAAGCGCAACAAGTTTTCTCGAGTAGTGAGTAGCGCGTCTCATAATCGGTAAACTTTTTGCTAAGGTAATAAATGGCGTGCTCTTTTCGACCAGACTCGTCCTGCTGACCCAGCACACATCCCATCGATCCTTCAAGCACAGTAAGATACATAATCAAAGGTCTCCCTGGCACTGGAGGCATGAGAATTGGGGGTTCTAGCAGGTATTCTTTGATTCGGTTAAAGGCTTGCTGGCAGTCTTCGTTCCATTTAATGGCCTGATTCTTCCTTAGAAGCTTAAAGATGGGCTCACAAGTGGCCGTTAGATAAGAGATAAATCATGCGATGTATTTTAGTCTTCCTAAGAAGCCACACACTTTCTTTTCAGTCTTCAGCTCAGGCATCTCGTGGATGGCTTTCACTTTGGCTGGATCGACCTCAATTCCTCGCTCACTAACAATGAAGCCGAGTAGCTTGCCAGAACGGACCCCGAAGGTACACTTATTCGGATTCAACCTCAGTCTGAACTTCCAGAGTCTGTCAAACAACTTTGCTAGATTATCCAAGTTCTCTTCCTCCGTTTGGGATTTTTCTATCATATCATCAACATAAACCTCAATTTCAAGATGGATCATGTCGTGAAATAGCGTCACCATCGCCCGTTGATAAGTGGCTCCAGCATTCTTCAACCTAAATGGAATAACCTTGTAACAGAAAGTGCCCCAAGGCGTGATGAAGGTTGTATTTTCCATGTCATCGGGAGACATCTTAATCTGGTTATAGCCGGAAAATACGTCCATGAAGGAGAACACAACAAACTGAGTAGTATTATCGACGAGCACATCTATGTGAGGTAGAGGAAAGTCATCTTTGGGGCTGGCCCTATTCAAATCCCTGTAGTCTACACACATCCTGACTTTACCGTCTTTCTTAGGGACCGGCACAATGTTGGCAACCCACGGAGGGTAACTGGTCACGGCCAAGAAACCAGCATCAAACTGTTTTTGTACTTCTTCTTTTATCTTGATTGCCATATCAGGACGCGTGCGCCTCAACTTCTGCTTCACTAGAGGACAATCTTCTCTGAGAGGCAGCTTGTTGTCGCTCCCGGGATTTTCATCCTAGTACAAACGCAAAAGTGGCGCGGAAAAAGAATAGAGTCGCCAGCCATGCATTTTTATCCCGAAGAAAGGGAATGGTAATGCTGCACAAACCAGAAGAAAGAAAGAGGAAGGACACGGGTCCTGCGAACCAAAGAGACTGAGTTCGGGAGTCGGTTACGACCTGGGAAGGTATTAGCACCCAGATAGTCCGCCGTACCCGACGGGATCCACGCTTGCAAAAGAAAATGTTTCAAAGGGTGAGGGTATGAAAGCTGCAGCAAAGAAAAAGAAATGAACTGGAAAAGAAACTGAGAAAAGAAACTGGACAAAGAGAAAAATGTAGGGAAAATAAAGATTGTGCTCGAACGGGCCCTACCCCGCTGCCTACGTACCTCATCAGGATAATGAGGATCAGAGACGCCGTAGTTCCCCTAACTAGGGGTGGAAAGGATTGTTTGTGTATTAAGGCTTGAACTGCCTATGTCAATGCTCAGGTGTTGCAGGCTCGGACGACGAGTGCGTTACCGTCTTGCAAAGTGACATGTAGTAGCAAGTTCGTACGTAAGGAGTGAGTGGGATGAGAAAAGAATTCCCGAAGGAAAGACGCTTATTGTTTGTTTGTGTTTTTTAGAGGCTTTTATGAGTGTGTCACAAGGAAGTGAACTCAAGCTCTTTTCCATGGAATGTGCACTTGTCACTACATTCCAAGATAGAATAATAGAACAAGCATACTCAAGTAAGGAGAAGATCCCTAAAACTTGGTTCCAGAGATTAGGGCCTAAGCTCACTAACTCGTTGAATTTATTAAGTGTTTTTGTAATTTTGTATGAAGAAGTGTTTTTTATGCTTTTCTTTTATGAAGAAGATACCTTGATCAGACTTGTGCATCACAAGATAAACTTGTACTATCCCAAGATGGGAAGACTACAAGCATACCTCATGGGATAAGGCTATGGATCAATGCATCACTTCAAACTTATTAAAGTGTTTTTTTAAGAGTTATGAGATGAGAAGAGAAGAAGAACCAAAAGGATCTCAAAGGAAAAAGTCTAAAGGGAGACTAAATAATCCTAAGTGTTAACATGCATGGATGTCCTAAGGGTTGGTGAGGTTTCTATCCTAATGAAGAAGAGAAGAAGAAGATAGAAGAAGGGATGAGAAAGGCCTAGGCCCAACAACAAAGAGTTAGTACACACAAACATAAGAAGAAGAGATTAGATTTGGAGATGTGGAACTCAACTTCCACACCTCACACTTACCATAGCCCCTGCAAGATTAGTAATACAAGCAAACAAGTGAAAATGAGAATATTTACGCAAACCAAAAGATGACAATCACAAGCCAAACCAGAAAAAAAGTCAGTACCTAACCCTATAGGTGACCTAAAACAAAGACCCACAAATCCTAATAGGATGGCATAAATGCCTTCCTCAAACTATGTTAGAAAGAGAGAATAAGGAGGCACGAAACACTACCTAAGAGACGAGACTCCAAACAAATATCAAATGACATGGAAAATTATGAAATTAAATTTCTACAGTCAACAACCAGCAACTAACAATGCATCAAAATATCTCACAAAAATTCACAAAGAAACTCCACCAAATAATCACACGAAATCGCTTAAGAACGAGTAACGGAAACGCACAAATATGACTTACAAAAGTATGGCTAAAATGGAATTAAAAATATAAGAAAAATGTTTTAGATACTTTTATGCGTCTATGAAATAATACAAAAAGAACGGAGCTAAAAAAATGAACGAGGGAGGAGAAACAAATTTTACAAGATGAAGCTCTAATTATGGAAACTAAATGAAAAAAGAAATTAAAAGAAAATCGAAATAAAATGAAAATTAATAAAAATCAGGAAATGAAAAATATGACAAAATTTTAAAATGGATTATGAGCGTAAATATATTTTTTGTAGATTTTTCTGATGTATTTTAGTATTTAAAATGAATTAAAATGAACTAATATGGAAAAGAAAATTAAAAACTAAGAAAAAGGGAGGGGGACAAACAGCAAGAGAAATAGTTAGAAAAAGGAAGAATGGGCCTTCGGGGGGTGCAAAAAGTAGCACTGGGCAGGCCCAAAACGCAGGAGCATGAAGGTCTATGGTGGGGGTGCTGTAATGCACATACGCAGGATGGCAATGGATGTATCCTACCGGACGGTGACAAGTGTCACCGCCGGTAAGGAGGATATCACAAAAATCAGCCAGCAATCTTATCTCTTATCACCTAGGAAATCTAAACCAATCAGCAACCATTTTATTCATTCCAATTTTATGAATTTCTTTTAACGTTACAACTCTTCAAATTAAATCAACATAATAAAAAAACAAGAACAAAAGCCACAACACACTCTCTCCCTCCCAGAGCACTGTTCATCGCCTTCCTCACCTCTACGCCTTGCCGCTGCACGTTCATCTTCTCCTTCACTCCTGACCGTCGGCGCTATCTATCTCGTATCACGACGCTTCTCACCGCAAATCCTCACGCAAACATTCCAACTAAATCCGACTCTACTCTTAAGCACCACGGACGAACAAACCGATGGCAAAAGAAACCAAACAACCACAATCGCAATATGCAGAAATGAAAATCAACTAGAGGAGGTTGCGATTCATACCTAAAAGTCGAAAGCACAGCAGTCGGAATCGCGGTGAGCTTTACTCTGAGCTTTACTCGAATTCGCGCGATATGATGAACACGGCTTCGGTATGACGAAGAACACGGCTGTGGTGTCGACACGATGATGATGAACACAGCTTTGAAGTGCTACGAGATTGACAGTGAGTTCGTCTTCGATGTGCACTGAAGAGTTCGATTGTCGACTCGAAGATGTTGATGCGGTTTGGCTGCCAACGAAGAAGAGTGCTGCGTGAATTCTGTTCAGTTTTGCCGTTGAAGAAGATTGACGCTGATAATGATTAGGTGCGGCTTTATTGTTGATGAAGATTGAGGAAGAGCGTCGATGAAGATTGAAGTTTGATTCGCAATGCTGATGAAGATGATGTATTCTCAGAGAAGTTTCTTCGTTTTCTTTTTCAAAAGGACGTGATGATAAACTTCAGTGAGCTTCTGTTTCGGTGTAACATGGTGAAGATGATGAGCCTGCTACGTTGATGATGATGAAGAGTCATGAAAATGAATTCTGATTTTTGATTGTTGTGTGATGGAAAGAAGGAAATCTGTGTTTGGCTTGGTCATGAAGAAGAAGGGATTTTCGGTTTTTTTGTGCGGTGAAGAGAGAGTGAGATTCAATTCAGTTAGGCCTCTATTGATGAAGAAAAATTCATCTTATTATTATGGTGAGAACTCTGGTGTTTTTTTTTGAAAAAGAAATGAAAAAAACTGTTATATTCATCCGAAATCGTGATCCCCCCCTTTGTTTCTGAGTTTGTTACTTCTCATGAGGAAAATTAGTAAATTCCCATTCTGTTATTTCTTTTTTTTTTAACTGAATTCTCTTTTTCCACCTTTTTTAGCATTTTTTTGTGTGATCTCCCTTTTCCTATGATCCCCTGCGTTTTTGTGTGATGCGTGTGATGATTCAGTGGGCTTTAGCTGCTTTTGTGCGTGTGCAGTCACGAAATTCTTGCCGTGCCATTGCTTGCGTTTTTCCCATATTCCACGTGTTTTCTGTTATGAGCAAGGATGCATCCCCTGTGCACAAGAGGAAATGCCCAAGCTGAAGAGTGAATGTTGGTCACGTGGCGTCCCCTTGGCACTATGTGGCGTCCTTTTTCTCTCTCTTTTTTGTTTTGTTTTTGATGCTGAATCACTTTGGTCATGCTTATTAGGTGATGGTGGTGTACGTTGATGTCACTAACTTCCCATTTCTTATAAGTTTTTTGCATTAATTGGACTTAAAATAAAAACAAATGAAAATTGTAAATGGATAAATGGTTTGGACAATAGATGTTGAAGTTATGAATATGGATTATGACTTTAAAGTGGAAATTATGAATAATGGTTTTCAACAATGAACAATTATAAGAAAATAAAAATGGTCATCATAAAAAAAACTAAATGGATTTTGGAATTAAAGTGAAATCTAAGGACATGGTTATTGAAATGAAATGGCTCTAATTAGATATTTGATTAGAGTGAATTTTCGGGTGGTTTATTTTGGTTTAATGTGAAATTGAAAAGAAATCAAATTTGGAAGATGGATATTAGAATACGGATAATCGAAGAATGAATATTTGTGGGTTTAATGAAATGAATCAGCCACCACCGCCCGCACACGACCGTAAACTTTGATCTTTCAACCCAAAATCAAACTTGAACTTGATTACTTGAAACCATACCGGGGAAGATAAATCCACAGCCAAAACACTGATGCCCTGAAGATTTAAACATAATTTCACATGAAATCTTGCTTGATAAACTAATGAATTTCCGCACGCGACAACTTGAATTTTGAAAATGCACGGCCCGAGGGATAATCGCCTATCAAGATAACTTGCAATTCAACCAATCTCTTGATAGTTTGACCAAAATTAGGTCAAACATCCATCTGAAACGAATCGCGAACTGAACAACCACACCCAACTGAAATCACTGCCAGCTCTACACTATGCTATGGGTGTTATGCTTCCTTTTCTATGCTAATGATGCAATGTGAAATATGAAAATGATATGCTAAATGTTATGAAAAAGATATGAAACTAAGAGGGCAAATTTGGGGTGTTACAGCTGCCCCTATTCAATCATCAGTTAATCTGAAAAGGGCGATAGTACGGGCTATCGACCATTCGAGATAAACTGTGGTTGAATACCAAGAAGACCAGAAATTTGCACTCTGACGAAGAATGCAGAACTGGGAAATAAACCCAACCAGATAACGCTCTGGGAATAAGAAGGAGAGAAAGCAGACGAGCTTCTTCCAAACTGAAATTGATATCCAGAATAAGAATGCCAAGATGGACAAGTCTTCAAACAAACCTGTTACGCCAGGATCTGGACATACGAGTCCTCAAACACTTCAAGAACATAAGCTTGAGACAGACGAGCCTTCAAACAATCCTGTGACGCCAGGAACTAGACATACGAGTCCTCAAAACACTAAAAATAACATGAGACAGACGAGTCTCCTTCGGATTTACCTGTTATGCCAGGACCGGTAACCATTTTGACATTAATTCCCACTATCAGGATTTGAAACATCTTCAATACAGACGAGTATTGGGTGATCATCAAGATAACATAGACGAGTGCCATAAGTCAATGATACAAACGAGTATCAGACGATGATCTGAGAAACACAGACGAGTGCTTCAGGCAATGATACAGACGAGTATCAGCCACTGGTACAGACGAATACCAGAAATTCAAACACAGACGAGCATTTGAAGTAGCAATACAGAAATACCAGGATAAATAGCAGACCCTCACAATACAGATATAGCTAGCACAGACAAGTGATGGGGATGATACAGACGAGTATCCAAGCAAAGCAGACGAGCTCCAAACAGGTCAACAACACAGACGAGTGCTGGCAATGATACAGACGAGTATCCTCGAATATCAGGCGCACCAAACACAGACGAGTGCTGGAAAGCGGCATACGAGCGACAATAAGGTATGAGCACAGACGAGTGCTGAGGAAAGTGCAACCGAGCAGCAGCAACGTGCCCTGAGTGGCAACAAAATCACAACTCTGCATGGGATAACCAGGTCAAGAGGCTTTAACAGCTAACTCTGACTGTGGTGATGAATACCTAACTGTATCATCATGTTGACCAAAAGAATGACAGCTTCGCTGAGGAATATTTCACTGATGGAAGTGAAAATCACCTATGAACTCTGTGGGGAATATCATATAGTGACATCTTGCATTTTCTGGACTAGTTGACTGCTTGAAGATCAAACTAAGAGGATTTTACAGAAGACCTGACATCCAAAATGCCCAAGTGTCTTCAAACTCTTAGAGATTCGTCGAATCTTGACATAACTGCCCCAGACTGCATAAACTGTGGAAGAATTTGTCTCACGAAGATTCCTAAAAAATCTCGCATCACTGCGAAATACTGTGCCCTGTAAGCACAGAGATATGCACACTTGGCCCGGGCATAAATGAATCCAGTGGTTGAACTTTGATGTTGCGATTTTGAATTTTCCTTGTTTGACAGACTTCCTGGGTATCAACTCAAGGGTTGAAGAAGTGAAGACTATGATATCGACTCAAGGGTCGTAAGAAACAGAAATATCGACTCAAGGGTCGAGGAGAACACAACAACATCAACTCGAGGGTTGAGGAATAAAGCGACAACAACATCGACTCGAGGGTCGAGGAAAGAAAGCAACAACATCAACTTGAGGGTCGAAGAAAGTAAAGAAACGTCAACTCGAGGGTTGAGGAAATAAAATAGCAACATCGACTCGAGGGTCGAGGAAAGAAAGCAACAACATCGACTCGAGGGTCGAAGAAAGTAAAGAAACGTCAACTCGAGGGTTGAGGAAACGAAGGAAGCAACATCGACTCGAGGGTCGAGAAACAGAAGCGATGATATCGACTCGAGGGTCGAAGCAAACCAAAGCGAAGATCGCCACACTCAGCTGAAGTGAGAGGCTGGACGCATATAGATACCAACTAGTCATAGTTGAAAAGATGCCAACAAAGATTGGACTTTAACCGTATATGATGCCAATGACTATTGGACTCTAGTTGTGTACGATGAAGAAAACATAACGACTGAGGATAACTTCTCTGACCAGGGAAGCACCCTACTGGGATCAATCATCAGATGTTCATTCTGGGAATGGCCTTGCATGCCTCAAGAGGATTTTACAGAAAACCTAGCATCTGAAATGCTTCAGTATTTTCAAACTCTTGAATATCCCGAAGTAACCACCTCAAACTGTATGGTCCATGAAGGAATCTGCCCCAAGATCTTGCATCATCATGAGGTGTCCTGCCCCAGTATTCTAAACCTCGGGCATGTGAATTATCTGATTAACCGTCTTCTGGAGAGAGTAACTTCTAGACCTGCCCCAGTACGAGCCTTGCTTTGGAAAAACACCCAGGATAACTGCTCTGCGAGAGATTTAAATCTCGAAGTGATTGTTCCAGTTTGGCTGCATTTAACCCAATTGGTTGGAAAAGTCCTTATTCAATGGAGTTTCTTGGAAAAAGGCCCCTTGACATGAATATCCTTCAGAAGTTTCCGTCTTCTCAAACTTGGCAAGATTAAGCTTCTAGACTGAGGTTCCATATGTGAACTTCTTTGATGCCAAACAAATGTATGCAAGCAGAAAATGTCTTATTCTCATAATGAAAATTCTAATGCAACACATATTAATCTTGAAGCTTTTATTGAAAAGATGTCGTTTATGAACGAATCACTGGTTAAGACAGTACAATATTTTTTATGAAATAAACATGCATATGCAATACCAACGAGGGTCTGTTAGCACAACTCGTAGGAGTCAGGAATGCTATCTCATGGTGGCACACTCTCGAATTAACCCTGTTTAATTTGGACTTTTAAGGGTTGTATCGTTGCCTGGCTCACGGTTATAGAAACAAAGGTTATAGGCTCGAAGTTTGTATGTGCCCACCCATCTTCGTGATGTCCTTCCATTCCTATGTCCAACTAGTTTTCACAAACGCTCACCTCTCAAATGGGTTTCGTATTGGTTGAGGAACCATTACTCTAATAGTTAAGCACCACTGAGGTTATTGTTGGGCATAACAGTCACCCTTATTGTCTTTTGTGTTTGTATCACACGATTTGTTTTTGCTCAAGGATCTTTCTTTCGCTTTTCATTCTTTTTCTTATCCCTAACTTTTGCCTGGACTTATTCTTGTAAATCTTTTGCAATTGGAGTCCAGCGGGATGCCCTAATTTTTTCCTAAGTCGCTTGTTTTCATGTTTCGACTTAGCGGGCTACTTTACTTTTTACCCTTTTTTCTCTTTTTTTCCCGAACAAATCGTGTGACACTGTTTGTCCTGATTGTTTTGTAAGGGTCGTGACTGTCTCCCTTTTTGGTCGCTGATGGATAACCGTTGTGGTTTCCGGTCTTTGGACCTATTGATTGGAATAACCATTGTGGTTTCTGGTCTTTGGACCTCTTGATTTTCTGGAAGGAAAGGTAGTGGATCCTCAAATACACTCCTTTGTGAAATTCTGAACGCTTGGTCCAACTAGCTGACACCTACCCTGCCCCGGGTTAAATGTGAGGGTTTTTTTTCATGTGAAAAGAATACTCCTACTTCAAGGCTCAAAGGGGTTAACGAGGGTCTATCTCCCTTATATCTCCGGTGTTTGGGATTTGAAACAAAGCCTGTACATCGTCAACAAGGTCTTATTCAAGAGCACACAATTGGAGATTTTTGCGTTTTCATTTCGTCATCCTCCATCACAGAGTTTAAGAACAACAGTTGGTATTGCAATGCACACACAAAATTATAAGTAAAAACACGAATTAATTACTTCAAGAAAAACATGTGCATTTCATTAGTTAACATTCAAAATAAACAAGTTTCATGCAAGCATACAAATGTTCAAACAAACATATAAAAGCGACACATGAAAATGCAGTAAAGAAACCGAGCAATGCCATTGTTGAGGAGACTTGACTCCGTCTGGACCTGTTGATCTTGAATACTTTCAGTAGTCAGCATCTTTTCCCTGATGAGATTTGCAATCTTCAATCAAATGACCACGTGTCAGCACCATACTTCATTCTCAATTATTCTGACCTGAAGCTTCCGACGTTCAAACATTGACACAAGACGTCTGAAGAGAAGAGTGACACTGAGATGAAATTGCCACATAAGTTTGACACCTAAGGTTGCTCGGAAAGACCTGACGATCTTCTGCCTACGTATCTCCATTAACCAAAGGCCAATGAAGAATCAGAGCGACGTAGTTCCCCACAATAGGGATCAAAATGAGGTACACAACTGCTCTTCAGAATCAAAATGAGAATCACCTTCACATATATCTTCAATAAATTCCCCCATAACATGAGCTGACGAACCCACATGACCAAACGAAGACTTGTTAACTTGAATGCCTTGAGGCATCACTGAAATCAAACCAGACTCAATCAAATCTTGAACCTTATCCCTGAGAGGCTTGCATTCTTCAGCTGAATGTCCTGGTGCGCTGCCATGGAAACCACATTGAACATTGGGATCAAAACTTGGTGGGTATGGAAAAGGCATTGGACCCGGTTTCTTCGGCACTACCAATCCATTATCGATCAAGCATGGAAGTATATGACTGTATGGTACCGGCAATGGATCAAAATACCTTTTGGATCTCTTAGTGTAGTAACGACGCCTTTGCAGAGTATGCTTATGTTGGCATGGTAGCTGTTGATATTGATGAGATTCACTGTTAATTGATATCTGACATACGACTTCAGAAGGTTGCTGACTCTGAACAGTTGAAATGCCTTGGTAATGTGGATAAGTCAATGGAGTTGGAGGATCTTCCCAGATTGCATCAATCACATCCTTTCCTTGGGAACCGACAAAAGATTCATTCTCTTCAGCTGAGCTATCTGAAATTCCTTGGATCTTTCCCATCTTAATAAAGCTCTCAATGCGTTCTCCCACTATCACCAAGTCCGAGAAACTCGAAGTTCCACTGCCACTCAACCTCTCCAAGTACGGCCCCTGTAAGGTCTCTATGAAAAAATCAACCAATTCTCTATCTGATAACGGGGGTTGCACCCGAGCAGCTATTTCTCTCCACCTTTGGGCATACTCTCTGAAAGATTCACCATCTCTTTGGGATAAAACTTGCAAATCCATGCGGCTAAGAGCTCTGCCAAGATTGTAGTCATATTGCTTCACAAAAGCATTGGCTAGGTCTGACCATGATTGGATACGACTGCTCTCTAACTGCATATACCAATTGGACGATGCCTCACTCAGACTGTATTGGAAACAATGAATCATCAATTTGTCATTATGCTCATGTGAGGCCATCCTTCTGCAAAATCTCACCAAATGCTGCCTTGGACAACTATCCCCTTTGTACTTTTCAAACTTCGGTACTTTGAACTTTGGAGGTATTACAAGGCCGTGCACCAGACACATGCTTGCAGCACTTAGATCAATGACATTACGACTTTGAAGGGCTTTGATATCTTCCTCCAACACACGGAATCTTTCCTCCCTCTCCACAATTCGTGGATCTGGGAGTCTCACCACAGGGATTGCCTCTTGGGGATCTGGCATGGTAAAAGCAAAACTGTGATAATCCGCAGCATCAACAGAAGAAGAATGTCCACTTCGGGCGACCTGGCGCTCTTGAACATCTGGATTCCCAACAGGGGTCCGTGCAGGCTGAGCTTGAGCGGAATTAAGGTCATCCTGCCTTGCCAAAGTCATCATAACCTCCAAAAGTTGGTCCCACTGATCTCTTGTCAACCCAACATTTGCAGACTGGCTTTGCTCTCCAGGGTCCATGATCTTCTCGAAAGTTGCTTCAAGTCTGATACGAGAACTGGAGTCTTAACTGTAGATGGTAAACAAAGAACGGATGAGCCCTGCCTGCTGAACAGAAATGCAATGCAAATGGTATGAGATACCATGTTCAGTTACTTCCAAAGAATATATCTACTTCGATCCACATTATGATACAAAAATCCAACAACAATAATTCAGATATGGGATTCTCGAAAATAACTGAACATGTATGCTAAAATGCCATGATGGTATGTATGCAGCTGGCAAGTGATCAGGAACTGGTGTCTGTCTGGATACGGAACACTGAGCTGAGAACCAAGCAACTGATGATATATGCCCTCTGAATAATAACCATCTGATAAGAACTCAAAACCAAGGATCAAGAACTCCAGAACCATAGTAACCAGATCAAAACATAAGATCGCACTGATGATGAAGGGTATGTTGAGGTTAAGGGTTCCTGCAAACCTGTAAACCCCTCCCAATCTCACTGGTAGGCTCCGGGTCAGACATCATGGACTCTCAAAGCCGAATAGCAATAATACTGTCACCATCTCCGAGAAATGGCTCATGACCAAATCAGGGAATCGGTTTGGCATTATATACTACGCAGGGAGGCCTCAGCTGAGTCCAGGACACAAGGTCATCCTATGCGATCCCCAGGTGGGCCCTCGGATGCGAATGGGTTTGCCACAAAATGTGGGCTGCCACTGTCATCATTAAAGAGGGATATTTCCACAAGGTTCTCAATGATCGGTCCCCAGCTGCACATAACTGTCAGGGTTATGTAATGAGAGAGGAAGATCCCCAAATCAAGACATTTCCAAGACAATCGCAACCTGGGTGTGGAACTCACTACTACCCCCATGACAAGATCTCATGAGGCCAAAGTGGAACCACTCTAAGTCCTATGGTGCACTCGAGCCGGGTACTTGGCTCATATCTCTCAAGAACAAGTAACACCCATCCCACCAAGTAGAAAAACAGTCCAGACAGTCCAGCATATATACATGATGCAATAAATAAAGACTGAAAACTGTAAATAAAGTTGTAAATAATGCTGTAAATAAACAACAATAAAATACAACAAGCCACAGCAAATAAACATCACCCAATGAAACAGCAACACACAACCGCTAGGAGAGACTCACATGGGAACCAGAGATCTCTGGTGTGCAGTCCCCAGCAGAGTCGCTAGCTGTCGCTCCCGGGATTTTCATCCTAGTACAAACGCGAAAGTGGCGCGGAAAAAGAATAGAGTCGCCAGCCAGGCATTTTTATCCCGAAGAAAGGGAATGGTAATGCTGCACAAACCAGAAGAAAGAAAGAGGAAGGACACGGGTCCTGCGAACCAAAGAGACTGAGTTCGGGAGTCGGTTAAGACCTGGGAAGGTATTAGCACCCAGATCGTCCGCCGTACCCGACGGGATCCACGTTTGCAAAAGAAAATGTTTCAAAGGGTGAGGGTATGAAAGCTGCAGCAAAGAAAAAGAAATGAACTGGAAAAGAAACTGAGAAAAGAAACTGGACAAAGAGAAAAATGTAGGGAAAATAAAGATTGTGCTCGAACGGGCCCTACCCCGCTGCCTACGTACCTCATCAGGATAATGAGGATCAGAGACGTCGTAGTTCCCCTAAATAGGGGTGGAAAGGATTGTTTGTGTATTAAGGCTTGAACTGCCTATGTCAATGCTTAGGTGTTGCAGGCTCGAACGACGAGTGCGTTACCGTCTTGCAAAGTGACAAGTAGTAGCAAGTTCGTACGTAAGGAGTGAGTGGGATGAGAAAAGAATTCCCGAAGGAAAGACGCTTATTGTTTGTTTGTGTTTTTTAGAGGCTTTTATGAGTGTGTCACAAGGAAGTGAACTCAAGCTCTTTTCCATGGAATGTGCACTTGTCACTACATTCCAAGATAGAATAATAGAACAAGCATACTCAAGTAAGGAGAAGATCCCTAAAACTTGGTTCCAGAGATTAGGGCCTAAGCTCACTAACTCGTTGAATTTATTAAGTGTTTTTGTAATTTTGTATGAAGAAGTTTTTTTTATGCTTTTCTTTTATGAAGAAGATACCTTGATCAGACTTGTGCATCACAAGATAAACTTGTACTATCCCAAGATGGGAAGACTAGAAGCATACCTCATGGGATAAGGCTATGGATCAATGCATCACTTCAAACTTATTAAAGTGTTTTTTTAAGAGTTATGAAATGAGAAGAGAAGAAGAACCAAAAGGATCTCAAAGGAAAAAGTCTAAAGGGAGACTAAATAATCCTAAGAGACGAAGGAAAAAGTCTAAAGGGAGACTAAATAATCCTATGTTAGAAAGAGAGAATAAGGAGGCACGAAACACTACCTAAGAGACGAGACTCCAAACAAATATCAAATTACATGAGAAAATTATGAAATTAAATTTCTACAGTCAACAACCAAAAACTAACAATGCATCAAAATATCTCACAAAAATTCACAAAGAAACTCCACCAAATAATCACACGAAATCGCTTAAGAACGAGTAACGGAAACGCACAAATACGACTTACAAAAGTATGGCTAAAATGGAATTAAAAATATAAGAAAAATGTTTTTAGATACTTTTATGCGTCTATGAAATAATGCAAAAAGAACGGAGCTAAAATAATGAACGAGGGAGGAGAAACAAATTTTACAAGATGAAGCTCTAATTATGGAAACTAAATGAAAAAAGAAATTAAAAGAAAATCAAAATAAAATGAAAATTAATAAAAATCAGGAAATGAAAAATATGAAAAAATTCTATAATGGATTATGAGTGTAAATATATTTTTTGTAGATTTTTCTGATGTATTTTAGTATTTAAAATGAATTAAAATGAACTAATATGGAAAAGAAAATTAAAAACTAAGAAAAAGGGAGGGGAGACAAACAGCAAGAGAAATAGTTAGAAAAAGGAAGAATGGGCCTTCGGGGGGTGCAAAAAGTAGCGATGGGCAGGCCCAAAACACAGGAGCATGAAGGTCTATGGTGGGGGTGCTGTAATGCACATACGCAGGATGGCAATGGATGTATCCTACCGGACGGTGACAAGTGTCACCGCCGGTAAGGAGGATATCACAAAAATCAGCCAGCAATCTTATCTCTTATCACCTAGGAAATCTAAACCACTCAGCAACCATTTTATTCATTCCAATTTTATGAATTTCTTTTAACGTTACAAATCTTCAAATTAAATCAACATAATAAAAAAACAAGAACAAAAGCCACAACACACTCTCTCCCTCCCAGAGCACTGTTCATCGCCTTCCTCACCTCTACGCCTTGCCGCCGCACGTTCATCTTCTCCTTCACTCCCGACCGTCGGCGCTATCTATCTCGTATCACGACGCTTCTCACCGCAAATCCTCACGCGAACATTCCAACTAAATCCGACTCTACTCTTAATTACCACGGACGAACAAACCGATGGCAAAAGAAACCAAACAACCACAATCGCAATATGCATAAACGAAAATCAACTAGAGGAGGTTGCGATTCATACCTAAAAGTCGAAAGCACAGCAGTCGGAATCGCGGTGAGCTTTACTCGGATTCGCGCGATATGATGAACACAACTTCGGTATGACGAAGAACACGGCTGTGGTGTCGACACGATGATGATGAACACAGCTTTGAAGTGCTACGAGATTGACAGTGAGTTCGTCTTCGATGTGCACTGAAGAGTTCGATTGTCGACTCGAAGATGTTGATGCGGTTTGGCTGCCAACGAAGAAGAGTGCTGCGTGAATTCTGTTCAGTTTTGCCGTTGATGAAGATTGACGCTGATGATGATTAGGTGCGGCTTTATTGTTGATGAAGATTGAGGAAGAGCGTCGATGAAGATTGAAGTTTGATTCGCAATGCTGATGAAGATGACGTATTCTCAGAGAAGTTTCTTCGTTTTCTTTTTCAAAAGGACGTGATGATAAACTTCTGTGAGCTTCTGTTTCGGTGTAACATGGTGAAGATGATGAGCCTGCTACGTTGATGATGATGAAGAGTCATGAAAATGAATTCTGATTTTTGATTGTTGTGTGATGGAAAGATGGAAATCTGTGTTTGGCTTGGTCATGAAGAAGAAGGGATTTTCGGTTTTTTTGTGCGGTGAAGAGAGAGTGAGATTCAATTCAGTTAGGCCTCTATTGATGAAGAAAAATTCATCTTATTATTATGGTGAGAACTCTGGTGTTTTTTTTTGAAAAAGAAATGAAAAAAACTGTTATATTCATCCGAAATCGTGATCCCCCCCTTTGTTTCTGAGTTTGTTACTTCTCATGAGGAAAATTAGTGAATTCCCATTCTGTTATTTCTTTTTTTTTAACTGAATTCTCTTTTTCCACCTTTTTCGCATTTTTTTTGTGTGATCTCCCTTTTCCTATGATCCCCTGCGTTTTTGTGTGATGCGTGTGATGATTCAGTGGGCTTTAGCTGCTTTTGTGCGTGTGCAGTCACAAAATTCTTGCCGTGCCATTGCTTGCGTTTTTCCCATATTCCACGTGTTTTCTGTTATGAGCAAGGATGCATCCCCTGTGCACAAGAGGAAATGCCCAAGCTGAAGAGTGACTGTTGGTCACATGGCGTCCCCTTGGCACTATGTGGCGTCCTTTTTCTCTTTTTTTTTTTTTGTATTTGATGCTGAATCACTTTGGTCATGCTTATTAGGTGATGGTGGTGTACGTTGATGTCACTAACTACCCATTTCTTATAAGTTTTTTGCATTAATTGGACTTAAAATAAAAACAAATGAAAATTGTAAATGGATAAATGGTTTGGACAATAGATGTTGAAGTTATGAATATGGATTATGACTTTAAAGTGGAAATTATGAATAATGGTTTTCAACAATGAACAATTATAAGAAAATAAAAATGGTCATCATAAAAAAAACTAAATGGATTTTGGAATTAAAGTGAAATCTAAGGACATGGTTATTGAAATGAAATGGCTCTAATTAGATATTTGATTAGAGTGAATTTTCGGGTGGTTTATTTTGGTTTAATGTGAAATTGAAAAGAAATCAAATTTGGAAGATGGATATTAGAATACGGATAATCGAAGAATGAATATTTGTGGGTTTAATGAAATGAATCAGCCACCACCGCCCGCACACGACCGTAAACTTTGATCTTTCAACCCAAAATCAAACTTGAACTTGATTACTTGAAACCATACCGGGGAAGATAAATCCACAGCCAAAACACTGATGCCCTGAAGATTTAAACATAATTTCACATGAAATCTTGCTTGATAAACTGATGAATTTCCGCACGCGAAAACTTGAATTTTGAAAATGCACGGCCCGAGGGATAATCGCCTATCAAGATAACTTGCAATTCAACCAATCTCTTGATAGTTTGACCAAGATTAGGTCAAACATCCATCTGAAACGAATCGCGAACTGAACAACCACACCCAAATGAAATCACTGCCAGCTCTACACTATGTTATGGGTGTTATGCTTCCTTTTTCTATGCTAATGATGCAATGTGAAATATGAAAATGATATGCTAAATGTTATGAAAAAGATATGAAACTAAGAGGGAAAATATGGGGTGTTACACTTGTGTACCACAATGTCAGTGTCTAACTCAGGCATATCTTGGTAGGACCATGCGAATACATCAACATACTCTCGAAGCATAACAATCAACCGAGTCTTGACAGATCCTTTTAATGCGGCCCCGATCTTGACTTCTTTCTTGTCTTCTTCAGTACCGATGTTTATTACTTCGACAGCTTCCTCGTGCGGTTGAATCATCTTCTCCTCCTGTTTAAGCAGTCTGGCCAATTCTTCAGGTAGTTCGCAATCCTCTTCACCTTCCTCATCGGCTTGATAAATCGGATTGTCGAAGTCATACTCAGCCATAACAGGGTCGTCATTGATAAGATCCGGTGACGAGCACCTACATGAATGGTGATTCATGCAAGGCTGTAGCAAAAACTTGAGAAAATGAGAAACATTTCCATTTTAAAACGTTTCTTTCTTTTTGAAAAACAAAAGCAAAAATGAAAGACAAAGAACAACATTAATGAATGAGAAACGTCAGCTTTATTTATGATTATGAATTATGTTAAGAACAAAAGAACCCTTACAAAGAGCTACTATGCCCCGGTCAAGACATAGTGCTTGAATATAGGAAAAACAGAAACAAAAATTATTACTCTTTGAAAGAGGTGACTGAAATAAGCCTTTCTGATGTCCAATTGCTAAGCTGAGTCCCTGGAACGACAGGCCTGATCCACTCATCTAGGGAACAATCACTATCAACTGCGTCATCCTGCACGACACTGATATTTCCATAATCCACCACTCCCGCACTCGTGAAAGTAATTGGGCCTTGACGACCTCTAGCATTCGGTTCAGACGATGACTGCCCAGGATGGTAACCAATTACAAACATATCTTTCTTTTCTGACACTTCTACTGGACTGCCCCAGCCTTCTTGCACCCCTGACTCTACCACCTCAAGAGCTTCCTTATAAGAGGCTATGGAAACCCCCTTCTTCGATTCTTTAGGAGAAGCCGCCACGGCGGATGCTTGTTCAGTTTTCAGGGGCTCAAAAGCCTGACATGGGGTCTCAACTATTTCTCCATCCATCTCCACATACTTGAATGAAGCCAGATGACTAACAAAAATGTCTTCTTCCCCACTGACAGTTACAATTTGGCCCTCCCAGATGAACTTTAGCTTTTGATGAAGTGTGGACGATACTGCTCCCGCTGAATGTATCCAAGGTCTTCCGAGCAAGCAACTGTACGCAGGCTGTATATCCATTACGTAGAACGTGGTATTGAAGATCTGTGGACCTACTTTAATAGGTAACTACACCTCCCCGAACACCGATCTCCTCGACCCATCAAATGCTCGAACTACTAGGTCACTGGGCTTTAGAACTCCTCCACCATAATCCAAATTCATCAGTGCTTTCTTGGGTAAGACATTCAACGACGATCCGGTATCTACTAACACGTGAGAGAGTACCGCACCTTTACATTCTAAAGAGATATGCAGTGCCCGATTATGAGCACGCCCTTCAGAAGTCAGATCCAAGTCTGTGAAACCCAATCCGTGACTAGCATTGACACTGGATACCACCGCCTCCAACTGATTTACCGAAATATCCTGAGGAACATATGCCTTGTTCAGAATATTCAAGAGAGCCTTCCTGTGGGAATCAGAACACATGAGCAAGGACAAGATGGAAATCTTCGACAGAGTCTGCTGCAAATGGTCCACAATCTTGTAGTCGCTCTTTTTGATAATCCTCAGGAATTCTTTAGCTTCTTTATCAAGGGTAAGGTCTGGATCAGTTGCTGGTGCAGGATCGTTGACAACCACTGGCTGCTTCACTTTTGCTTTAGCCTGGGCTTCTGCGGTGTCTCTGGGTGGTATCACACTATTTCTTAGTGTTTCCGGCGCGAATAATCTCCCACTTCTGGTGAAGCCCCCTACTCCAACATTTTCCAATTGAACCAGGGTTGTACTAGACGTGGCCAACTCTTGCTTCTGGCCGTTACAGTATACTTCGCCACCATAATTCCAGGGAATGGCTTTATCATTCTGATACAGTATTGGTCCTGCAGTGCTGATGGTTATCGGAGCTACTCTGGCATGTGGAGGAACTTGAGATGGATTTTAGAAGATGGTTATTGTAGAGACTTCGCTTTCCTTTACAACCATGTCAAACTACAACACTCCTTCATTAATCATGCTCTGGATCCCTGCTTTCAACTGCTCACAACCATTTGTAGCTTTAACACATCCTGGACAATCAACTTCACAACCAGGAAAAATACCCTTTTGTGATAAGCATACTTTAACAACAATCAACGGAGTCTGCAAGTATTTGACATCGCGCACCAAGTTCAAATTTCCCCTTCATCAACTGCCCCAAACATACCTCCGTGAGGAGGCATGGGGTTCTGAATTACATTAGGAGTAGGAGTAAAGTTGATTGCTTTAGAATCCAGTAGGTCTTGAACAACATGCTTCAGTGCTTTGCAGTTCTCTGTGGTATGCCCGGGAGCTCTGGAATGAAATTCGCATCTGGCGTTTGTATCATAAACCTCGGGGATTTGGCCTAGCTTCAGGGGTTGTAGAGTTCGGAGTTGAACCATCTGAAGTTGTAGGAGGTTCTTCAAAAGCTGTGAATAGGACATCGGCGGAGCTTCGAAATGTCTTTCTCTGGGCTTCTGGGGGTAATATGGACAAGGAGCTCTTTGTTGATACCCTTGTTGGCGTTGTTGTTGTGGTTGTTGGACTTGCTGTTGAACAGGTTGAGCTGAGATGGTGACAGGGGCCACTTGCTGATAAAACCCTCTATTACTTCCTCCCCTCTGTGCGTACACTGCCCTAGTTTCTCCTTCTCTCCTCTTCATGAAGGGCTTCTTACTACCAGAACTTGAAGCGCCCCCGTTCTGAATCTTCCCTTGCTTGATCCAACTTTCTATCCTCTCGCCAGTCAAGATGATATCTGAGAATCCACTTGAAGAACATCCAGCTAGCCTTTCCATGAAATGCCCAGGAAGGGTATCTAGGAACAGGTCTACCATTTCTCTCTCCAGTAAAGGCGGTTGCACTCTAGCAGCCACTTCACGCCACCTTTGTGCGTAATCTTCTGAGTCAGAATTTGAAGTTGAGTGCGACTGGGCGCCATGTCGATGTTATACTGATACTGCTTGAGGAATGCTTCTCCAAATTCCTTCTCGTTTCTTACGGAGCTTCTCTCTAGCTTCATATACCATTCCAAGGACCCTCCAGAGAGAATATCCTGGAAGTAATACATCCAGAGCTTTTCATCCCTAGTATGGGCCGCAATTTTTCGGTAGAATGCCTGCAAATGAGTCTTTAGGCAGGAGCTACCGTTATACTTGTCAAAAGTAGGCGGCTTGAATTTGTGAGGAATAACCACCTCGGGGACTAGGCCCATGTCAGATACATCTATCCCCAAAGTGTCTCTACACTTGAGGGCTTTGACTTTCTCAACAAGCATAAAAAAGTCTTGGAGATTTCCTTCTCCGCCGAACCCCATGTCATTGTTGAAAGAAGGGAACTGATCATCCTGCTTGTCTTGTACCAGAATGAAAGTTGTTGTGCCCTGCTCTGGAATTTTAGGTCTGCCTAGGCCATTGTTGGTGTTGGGAGGAGTCACTTGGACGTCAGGAGTGGTTACAAGGATATTAGTCTGAGGAGGGTTGAGCCCCTGAACTGCATTCCTTAACTCTTGTTGTCCCTAAGCCATCCCTTGCATCATGACCATGAACTCTCCCATTCTGGTGCGAAACTCATTAAACTCAGTTTGCGAGTTACATAGCAATGCGAGATATCTTGTCGGAGATGCCGGGTCTTGGCAGCTCTCGCAAGCTTTGCCTATAACACAGATAAGTTAAGCATCCTGTAGAAAAACCTGCAAAAACAAATAAGAAATGCAAATGATGCGTATGCAATGCATTGTGTTCCTTTTATTCCCAAGGCTTTAATTACTTTCCCATTCTGGTGTTGAGGAAACATCCCTTGCAAGAAAAACCTGTGTGCCATTCGAATTTGAAGTGGTGGCATTTATTTTATGTCCGTGCAATAGATATAACCAGAGACTAGAAGATAATTGAAACAACAAAAACCCTCACAGGGTGTAAATTCAATATACCAAGAAGGAAAAAGTACATCAAGAAAGAGGGGACTCCCACAACAAGCCTGTGGGTAATCCAAGTCATATGAAAATACAACTAAAGCTTAGGAAAGTCTACATCATGTAATCTCCAACTAAGGCGCTTGACATTTTGCAACAGCTGAGCTACATCTGGATGTGTAGGTTCCTGTACGAGCTTCTGAATTAGGATATCCCTAAGGTCAAAGGAGGCATGCAGTTCCTCGATTTTCTGTAAGAACACCTTTTCACTTTCTGTGCTTGTAATAGGACCAACCTTAGCTCTCTTGACATCAACTTTCAATTTCAAGTCTTCTATTTCTTTCCGAGCTTCCTTTATTTCTTGTTGGCTCTCTGCTAAACTTTGGAGACGATTCTTCTCTTGATGATAAGCCTTCTGAAGGAGCTCTCTCTGTCCATCCAAAGAATCCTGAAGACTCTTGATTTCCAGCTTATGCTTGACTTCCAACTCTTTCTGCTTCCTCAAATTGTCCTCCCACTTCTCTTGCCATAAGGTGACAGCTTCATTGGCTTCATTCAAATCCTTCCTCTCCTTCCGGCGCTGGGCCGCCTTGCGAGTTTCAGCTAATCCTCTTTTCTTGAAGTAGAGCTCTCTCTCTTGAAAATCTTATTGCTTGAGCCTGACCATCTCTTCAGCTTTATGAGCTCTTTCCTCCAACTTTTGATTCTGCATCTTTAGCTTCTGACATGAATTGTAGGCTTCTTGATTCTCCAATTTGAGCTGTTGAACCAAGGCTTCCAACTTCTGATAGTCTTGAAGAGGCACTGAAGTTGTGGGTGCTACCTCCTTAGGGTAGAGAGGTGTTTCCTTAGAGAACGGGAGCAACATAGTCTTTACACGATCCTCCAACTAGCTGGAAAAAGGATCATAAGTGTTGGGATCCACTCTCCCAAAGTCTTTCTTCCCTTTCATCACTCTAACTTCCCAAGCTTGGGATGCTAGTATGCTCATCTTGGAATTTCCTTCTGCTGGAAAGTATAAAGACTCATTTGTATTGTCAGTCAAAGGCACATCTCTTAAAGGATAGCCAAATTGTTTCCTGGATAAGATAGGATTGTAGCTGATCCCACCTTTCCTTCCTATCAAAGGCACATTTGGAAAAGTACCACAACTGACCAACATTTCTTTGCCCACAAGGTCTCTGTTGCATCCCCAAGCAATGTCAGCTGAGGTTAAGCCCATTAATCTTTTGGACCACTTCCAAGACTGTTTCAAGTCCTGAAAAGGTCCTGATTTAGGGAGTTGCCTTACAAACCATTCAGCAAATAGGGGAGCACAACAATTTACATGTCCCTTCCTCTTTTCATTCTTGTGGTGAACTCCATAGTAGAAGTCAGCTAGCAATGTAGGTACATGATTTCTTTTGACAAATATGGTAATGGCCTCCATACTAATTAGCCTTTTCTCTCCTGGAAATAAACTGATTCCATACACTATCATGGCTAATAATGCTTTGAGTTCTTCCCATTTCTTTCCCAATGCCATGATATGTGCCTCTGTGATAAGAAAATCCAAAGGGATCCCCTTACTTTGGCCAACCTCTAATCCCATCTTGAGTCTGAGCATACTTAAATGACAGGCAACAATGATATCCTCATGAGGAGGGGTCCTCTCTAAAGCATAATAAGGCATACCTTATTTAATAGGAACATTCAGCATTCTAGAAATATCCTCTAATGTAGGTGCCAAGATATAATCAGGGAAAACAAAGACCCTCAGCTGTGGATCATAGAACTGCAACAAAGAATGCAAGCTATCCCTCTGGTCGACTGTGGGCTTGCTCACATAATCCAGGATCTTGCCAAACTCTTTCCTGAAATCATCAAGGACTTTGTCACCCATCAAGTTAATCAACCCCTGAATACTCTGTCTCCGGTTGTGGGAAAGTATAGGGGACATTTCTTTTCCTTTGAATCTCCATGTTGAAGCAGCAAATATGACCAGGACTAGGAAGTAATGAACCCTGGGAATAAAAAGAACACAAAATGATTAATGATGTCATGATGTTATGCAAGGCAAGGCATGTGATCAGTGACGTGTATGTGTAGTGAATCAGGTAATCAAGTGTTTGTGCAAGGCCACAATATCATCACAAGTATCTCTGATCAGGAGTTCATAACTTCAGAATCCATAATTAATAGAACAAGATCATATCACTGAAGTATAATGGCATACGAAGGGTATGTTGAAGTTTCGGGTTCCTGCAAACCTGTAAACCCCTCCAAATCTCACGGGTGTGCTACTCGGGTCAACATCATGGACTCTCAAATCCGAATAGCAATAATACGTACACCATTTCCGAGAAATGGCTCATGACCAAATCAGGGAATCGGTTTGGCATTATGTACTACTCAGGGAGGTCTCAGCTGAGTCCAAGGAAAAACAAGCATCCCTCATAAGTCCTCAGCTTCAAGCACTGAATCGAGAAACAATAGTACATTCATCCCGAAGGGTACAATACTATCGTCATACAAACAGTTTGCCTTGACTGGATTCCTATGAGAGAACCAGGCCATCCTATGCGAGTTCCCAGTGGGCCCTCAGATGCGAGTGGGTTTGCCAACAAATGTGGTCTGCCACTGTCATCACTGGAGAGGGATGTTTCCATAAATGTTCTCAATGATCGGTCCCTTGACTGCACATAACTATCAAGGTAGCGTATTAACCCAGAAAGATTCCGGTATCAATACATTCCCGAGAAAGTCACAAGTCAAGGTGTGGAACTCAGTACTACCAACATAGCAAGATGCCATGAAACAAAAGTGGAACCACACTAAGTCCTAGGGTGCACTCTGTCGCTCCCACCAAATGACACCTGGTCAAGAGGGGTACAGACGCGAACGGTCGGCGAAAGAGAACATGAAGATGGACTGAAAAGAGTCGCCAGCTAGGCATTTTTATCCCGAAGGAAAGGTAATGCTGCAAAGACCTAAGAAAAGATGGATAAGACGGTTGCGAATCAGAGAAACTGAGAAAGGGGGTTGGTTACAACCTAGGAAGGTATTAGCACCCAGATTGTCCGCCGTACTCGACGGGATCCACGCTTGAAAGTTTGTGTTTAAAAGGGGTAGTGTCAGTGCTATTTTTGTGTGCAAAAAGCTGGAAAAGAATGCAAGTGTCAGTGTAAAAGAAATGTGAAGTGAAATAAAAGAGTGTCAGTGATAGGAAAGAGTCCAAAGCTCAAGATTATGAGGCTTAAAAGAATAATGATGGAAGAGGGGGAATGGACAGAGACTTTTGTTCGATAACTGTTAAGTTATGCCTACGTATCCTCTCGTGCAATGAGGAAGTCAGAACACCGTAGTTCGACTCAAAGAGACTGAAAGATAAATTGATTGATGAACTGCTTGCTTGCCTATGCTCAAGTGTATGACCTGTCTGGCTCAGGTGCTAATTGTCTTGCATTAGACGGAAGAAGCGAGTTCTCGTTTGTGAGTGAATGAGATGAGAAAAGAATCCCGGAGGAGACGATTATTGTTTGTTTTTGGTATTTTCAGTTTTGTTATTGCTTTTTGTGTTTGTCATAAGAAAATGAGCTTAAGCCTAAACCAAGGGTTAGTAAACTCATCACATCCTCCCTCTGATTAGGGGTAATGAGAATAATTTAAGTATGAAGTAAACACCCCACACTTAATCACCATGATGTAGGATTAAGATCATTAACCTACTTGTATTTATTTAGATGTTTTTTGGAGTTTTTGTTTAGTGTTAAGTAATGAGTTTAAGCCATAATCAAGGATTTAATGGACCCATTACACCATCCTAATAGAAGGATAATAGATGAGAACATTTAAGCTGAGAAAGGCTCCTCAACTTAATCCATGATTAGGGATTAACCTCATGACAAAACAAAACCTTTATTAAATAGATTTTAGTTAATGGTGAGATTATGAAGTGGATTTTATGGTTTGTAAGACAACTTGAGGGGGACTTGTCCATTAACACTAGGGTTAGTCCTTCTTAACCAATTAAGGAAGAATTAGAACCCTAATGCAAGGCCCAAGTTATAAGCTTGATGTCTTAGTGATTATTAGATGGATTGATTAAAGGATTTAAACACATTAAGGGTTTAACACTTAAGATTAAAGTTATACACTCCATCCTAATAGAAGGATGCAGGCATAATCTTAATCACAAAGCCTTAAAACCTTTAAGGTTTAGTCCCTGATTATGAGATGAGAAGAGAAGACTCAAAGATGACACAAAGGTAAAACTAATGGGGGACTAATCAAACCCTAATTGTTATCATGCTTGGGTATTCCTAGGGTTTATGAAGCTTGCAAGAAGATCTTCAAGGAAAAGCCACCAAGGAAGAAGCAGAAGAAAGAAGGAGAAGCAGAAGAAACAAGTTAACTTACTTCACTTAAGAAGATAAGTTACTTGAATAAAGAAGGTGAAAGAGGAACGTGAATGAGCAAGCTCACTCTAAAGCAAAGATAAAATGCAGCAATGAATGCATAAGAGAGATGAAAAGAGAATGTGAGAAGTGAAGGCAAATTCACTTCCCAAAGCACTTACCACCTGAAAAGTTAGCATAAGAGAAAGAATGACGTGGAAATGAGATGTATGCAAGGATGCAAACCAAAACCAGAAGCATGTTCATGATGTAAATGATGCTAAGAGATGATGCAAATGTATGTCAAATGCAATGGAGGATCATACAAAAGGATGAGAATGCAAATGAAACATGTAGGAAGCATGAAAGCACATGAAAGTTCATGGAATGAAATGAATGCATATCATGGAAAAGGGATGAAGAAATGATCAAGCATTATTCTAATGTGTCCTAAGATATCTTATATGTCATGTGGATGCACAAAATGTCATGACAAGTTCATGTATGCAAGCATATGAAGTATGAATGCAAATGAAGGCAAAGATTAGGGTTTATGTACAAGATGCAATGCAAAATTCAAAATCAGAAGCAAATGACAAGATAAAAAATTGAAAATGGGATAAAAGGTACCCTAAACCTATACAAGCTCACTACCCAAAGGGGATGGTCAGAAGCTAAACCCTAAAAGACTTATGATTTTCCTAAATTTGCTTGGGTTTTAAGATACTTCACAAGGAAAAATGCAAAACAAATCAAAAATGAAAGATAAATTCATGCCAATTTTATCCTAGAAACTACATGATATGTGGAATGCAATGCAAGACGAACCATTATCAAACTCTTCATGGTTAGGCAAAAGAGATTTTTCTAAGTTAGGGTCAAAATATTGATTTTTAAGAACCCTAAATCAAAAGAAAAATGTCAAAATGGATCAAACCACCAAAAAGAAATTTGTATGAATGGTTTGATAATGTCTTTAAATGTGTCAAGATGCAATGTGATTTTTTTGGTGATTTTTAGAAACTTAAATGGTATTTTAATTAATTAATTTCCATTAATTAATTAAAATAAACATTTAAATATTTTAAAAATACAAATTTTATGCAATAAATAAAATAAAAATTATTTTTGGGTGGAGAAAAATATTTGAAATTAAAATGCAGAAGGAAATATTTTTTATAATTTTCTAAGTATTTTAAATTAAATGACAAAGAAAATGGGATTAAAATGAAATAAAAATGAAAATAAAAGAAAGTCAGTTGATCCAATGGACAGGATTTGAACTGGGGAAGTCCTAGTTGACCAGCGCGTAAATGAGTGGCTGAGATGCACTCTGGCTAATTAATCCAGATTAATTTAATTAATTAAAAATTAGGGCTAAGTGAACAGATCCCAACCCTCCAAACACGCGCGAATCTCACATCAAACGCTCCACATTCAAACCTGGCTAATCACCTGATATTAGCCCTAATTACTTTCAGATGACCGGAATAGTGCTTCGGTCATCTTCTCCGGCAGCTCAAAATGCCATCTCTCTCCCTAAGCCTCTAAAACCTAATCTCTCTGCCCAGAATCAAACCCCACGCATCACATAACAAGAATCATCCACCAAAACAAATTTATTTCACACATTTAAGCTGAATCGAAGCAAATTAGTTCTAGGTCAAAAAATTTCAGAGAGCTCATATATGCTTAATACTTGATCATTTTCAAAACTAAACATATCAGGATCATCAGTGAATCATGAAGAGCCATTTGGGAACTTAAAAACACATTTCTGGAAAAAATGTTCTTGAGGTTACCTGAGCTTGAGCTTTCTTAGTTTGAAGCTTTTGGTCCTCTTCTCTTGTGTAAATCCACTCCTCTTGACCTCCTGATGATGTTGGAATGCTTTGATGGAGCTTAGAATGGTTAGAATGAGAGCTTGCACTCTTGTTGCACCAGAATCGTGTTTTGGTTTGGGGTGCTTTGAGGCATTTTTTATGGTTGGTTTATGCTCTATGGATCATTTCTGAATGAATGGTGAAGTTTGTTCTGAAGTTTGATGGCTGGGCAGAAAGTTTCGAAGGAATTTGCAAGAGGGATGATTTTTGAGAACTTGAGGATTCTGATGTTTCAGCTTGCAATGTTGTGTGAAATGGCTTGCCTTTGGTACACATATCAATCCTTGATAGGTCAAAGAGTGGGTGGTGGCCTATGGTGATTGGTATGGGCAAGTTGCCAAAATGTCAACATGACTTGTACTTGAGGTATGGACATGTGGCAGACTTGGATTTGGGTATGGTTGTGCGCATCAAAGATCAAGGAAGGCTTATGGATCAGATTTGATGAGCTGTAACAAGTGGAGGCATGGTTACATGAGCTTTTGCAAATTGGTGCAACTTTGGCCCCTTTGTGATTTCTTGATGTGTAAGGCATGAAAAGTTGTGATTCTTGGGCCAATTCTGATCCTTAGGCAATGCATTATGATGTTAAGACATGTAGAAGTGTGTTTGAGGTCACAAAAATGCTTGGCATGAGAATTTGCAAACTTCCCTCTTTGGTATAAAAGTAAAACTTCCCAACTTTGACAAGCCATAACTTGAGTTCCAAAATGAATTAGGTCAAGTTCTTGTACTTTTTGAAAAGGGAATGATCCAATCTACAACTTTCATGACCAAGAATGTTTCATTTGAAGCATTTTTGAATCAAAAAGAGGAGGTTGAAAAACTTTCCCAAAATGGCAAGTTTACATTACAAGTCACTTTCCCAAAATGGCAACTTTGCAAATGGCTTGAAATTCTTCAATTTTGTGAACTTATAACTTCTTCTAAGATCAAATAAAGATCATATACACCCAAAATGATGGAGAAGACCCTTTGGTTGGATGATTGGGGGCCTTAGATGCCCTGACTTTGCACTGACTTATTCAAGAAGTCATCTATTGGTCAGATGCCTTCCCCATTGAATTTCTTCATGAAAATTGGTATGAATGATCCTCATATCATATAGAGACCAATAGAAACAAGAATGACCAAAAAATTTGGAGTTATGGCCTTTGAAACCAAAACCCTAATTTCTAGGTCATTTGTGCAGTTAAGCTTGGCTCTGCTTCCATGCTTCCTCAGTTCTTGTGATTTTCTGGCTTTCTTGGTCTTGGGAGGATATAATATGATGCTTGAACATATATGGACCCTCTTGAGATGATTGGAGACCCTTGGAGTGTCTCAGATATCCCAGGGATGGCTCAGATCACACACCCTAGATGCAGATGACTTTGAACCAATGCAATGAAGCAAAAAATGCAATATGAGATGTGTGATTGAACTTATGTAAATGAAAAGAATCACAAGCCATGGTGAAATGAGTGAGGGAAAATTTGGGGTGTTTACAGCTTCCCCTATTCAAACATGAGTTAGCTGTGCAGGATGTAAGCGACGACTTGACAGGCAAACAAGATAACTTGTGGTTGAATACAAAAGACAGTCCAAAATTTGCACTTACTGGTTGTGAAGAAGAAAAGGGATATAGATTGTAAAAGGAAGTAAAGTATAATTATAAAGTGTGGGCGACGGAGGACGACCGTCGAGCAGGGGACGACTGCTGGGGATGAAGCAATGACGGGGACGACCGACATGCTGGGGAAATGATGAGATTATGATGGGGACGACCATCAAATACAATAACAAGGCCATCGGGGTGAAGAAATAAATGATGAGGGATGGTCATCAAAGGTGAAGGACGATCACCTAGCAGGGGACGGCTGCTCTGTTAGGGATAAGGATGAGGGACGGTCATCCAAGGTGAAGGACGATCACCTGGCAAGGTACGGTTGCCGAAAGTATCACGACATAGGACAAATGCCGGATAGAAAAGGTCGACGATGGGGACGACCATCGGATAAGCATGATGAGGGGCGATCATCGAGAGGTGAAGGACAATCACCTAGCAGGGTACGACTGCTCTCGAGGTTTATCATGACATAGGACGAATGTCAGATAACAAGATCAACGATGGGGACGGCCATCGGATAAAATGATGAAGGACGATCATCAAAAGGTGAAGGAAGATCACCTAGCAGGGTACGACTGCTAAAAAAATCATGACATAGGGAGAATTTCGGATAGGGAAGGGTTCCAATAATGGAGACTCCGCTGGGGATGATGAAGGACGATCATCAAAAGGTGAAGGATGATCACCTAGCAGGGTGCGACTGTCGAAAGTATCATAACATAGGACGAATGTCAGATAGAGAGGAAATAAATTAATGGGATTTGCTGGGGACTCCTCTGGGGAACGGTAGACACAGACGAGTGTCTAAATTCAAGAAAGAAAAGGTATAAGTGTTTGACATTGTGTATAGATTAAAAATGCGGACGAGCATCCATAAGACTACGATACGGACGAGTATCAGTAGAAACAATGTTGACACATGTTCAGAGATGGTGATACGGACGAGTATCAACTGGTTAACAAAGAACACGGACGAGTGTCGACTCTGAGGGGAAAAGAAGGTGTGTATGCAAGACACGGACGAGTATCTGTATGAGTAAAAAGTATGAGTGAGACACAGACGAGTGTTCAACTTGCTGGGGAGAGCATGATACAGATGAGTATCATAGAAGGAAGTGTATAAGTTATGAACTTATAGATGTAAGAGATATTCTGACGATCTGTGGGGATAGGATGATACGGACGGGTGTCGAAAGAGAGTGTATTATAAACAAGTGTTTGGTTTGCAACAAGTGTTTAGGCAACCGTGTTGGGGAATGGTGACACGGACGAGTGTCCAAAGAGTGTATAGATATCCGTTTGCGGAGAATGTCCTGGCGACTTTACTGGGGAATGATGACACGGACGAGTTCCAAAAGGAGCATGTATCTGTTTTTTGAGAGTGCATAGGGGATGCCTTGGCTTTCTGTTGTGACTGTGAGTCTTTGTATATATATATTGCTGATGGAATGTTGGTATAGACAGGTGTTTGATTCAAAACATGGCTTATGATTATGCAGTATGTTTGATTTTTGTCGTAATGCTCCGTATTAGACGGAATGCTACGCTCTGAGGTGAAATATGATGTGAATGCTATGATTATGCAAAAGATGCTGATCTGGGATTCGGATCCCGTTGCTGTGAAGATCTCTGGCTGATCTGCTTTGAAAGAATATCCCAGCTAGGGGAAAAGATCATTGGTAAATCTGATAAGATGTATGACTTCTTGGGGAAATAGGTCACTGATAGACATATCTTTGATGATGAGGGGCCCAGCTGGGGCTGTGGAAGCTTTCGTCACTTTGTCGTGAGATCTTCAGACATTGCTCTTCTGAATAGAGGTTGACACTCTACGGGGAGATGATTTCTTGCCTGACACTTGGCTGGGGAGGAATTATCACTGAACGATCTTCCTAGAGATTTCTGTAGAGAATCCTGCTAAGGATGATGAAATTAGTTGGGGAAATGAGCCCCTTTCTGATGCTGCTTTTAGAGAGAGTGCTGAGGAATTGATGATTTGGCATCCTGCTGGGGAGAAGCTTTCATGCCCCATGTTGCACTTTGAATACCTGCAGTCTTGTTATGACAAAGAAACGTACAAATATCCCGAGGTATCCCTTACTGAATTCCATCATAGGAGTTTAGACACTCCCGAGAGCAAATATATTTCCTGTAAGCATGTGATTAGAAAAAGGTGCATCTGTACCTATGCAATCAATATTATAAGGACATCAGACGTTTCTGCAAATGAAAATGAAATGTACGAGACAAAGTGTGACTGGAAATATGATTTTATTAATTTGGGTGCCCTGAATTGGCAAGTACAGTCAAAGAAACAGATCCCCTGAAATGAGGAGATTGTTACAAGTTGAGAACAAAAAGGTGCTGGCAATGTTGATGACGCTTCAATGAGCTTCCCTTTTGCTATGACTCGTATGACATTGACGTTCTTCTCATCTTGCTTTCTGAAGAAGGATGATTCTGACCGGTGCTTTAACCCTTCGAAGCTTGCCATGTTGTAAGTGATACAGACGAATTCAGAATGCAGTTGTTCGCTTATTCCCTTATTTTGCGTGGATCGCCTTTTCGGGTTTTAAATCCACCGGGATACCCATTTTTGCCTGAGTTGTCCAATGTGGCTTTTCAACTCAGCGGGTGTACATCTTTTATTTATTTTCCCTTATTTTTGGCCGAGTCTTTTTATTCTGTTTTTGACTCGTCGGGACGCCCTATTTTTGCCTGGACTTACATTTTGTTTTTATGTCCAGCGGGTCATTTTATGCGAAGTATTTTTTAACTGCATCTGAATTCACAGGGGACATGAAGTCTTCACCATCCATAGTACTAAGCAACATTGCTCCACCAGAGAAAACTTTCTTTACTATGAATGGACCATCATAATTCGGAGTCCACTTGCCCCTGTGGTCTGTATGAGGAGGGAGGAGTCTTTTCAGCACAAGATCTCCTACTTTGTATTCCCGAAGCCTGACTTTCTGATCGAAGGCTTTCTTCATTCTTTTCTGATATAACTGCCCATGACAGATTGCAGCTGATCTCTTTTCTTCGATCAGACTCAGTTGTTCATATCGGGATCGGACCCATTCTGCTTCATTCAGTTTAACATCCATCAGTACCCGCAAGGAGGGTAATTCAACTTCAACAGGTAGGACTTCCTCCATACCATACACAAGCTGATACGGTGTTGCCCCAGTGGATGTTCTGATTGATATGCGGTACCCATGCAATGAAAATGGTAGCATTTCATGCCAGTCTTTATAGGTGACCACCATCTTTTGCACAATCTTCTTGATATTCTTGTTAGCTGCCTCCACAGCGCCATTCATCTTTGGCCTATAAGGAGAAGAATTGTGGTGTTGGATCTTGAAGTCCCAACACAGTTCTGCCATCATTTTGTTGTTTAAGTTGGAACCATTATCAGTAATGATTCGCTCGGGCACTCCATATCGGCAGATGATGTCTCTCTTCAGGAATCGGGCTACCACTTGTCTGGTGACATTGGCATAGGAAGCTGCTTCCACCCACTTGGTAAAATAGTCAATGGCTACCAGGATGAATCTGTGGCCATTTGAAGCAGTCGGTTCAATCTTGCCAATCATATCTATGCCCCACATGGCAAAGGGCCAGGGTGAAGACATCACATTCAGAGGATTCAGAGGCACATGCACTTTATCTACATAAATCTGGCATTTATGGCATTTCCTAGCATAAGCACAACAGTCTGCATCCATTGTGATCCAATAACAGCCTAATCTTAACAACGTTTTAGACATTGCATGCCCTCCAGCATGGGTACCAAAAGATCCTTCGTGCACTTCGTGCATCAACAAGTCTGCTTCTGTCCTATCAACACATCTGAGGAGTACCATATCAAAGTTTCTCTTGTACAAGGAACCATCAACATTCAGGAAGAAACTACCAGCTAGCCTTCTTAATGTCTTATTGTCATTGGAAGATGCCCTAGGTGGGTATGTTTGATCCTCCAAGAAGCACTTGATGTCATGAAACCAAGGCTTATCATCTTTAGCAAGGTCTGCAGAGAATACGTATGCTGGTCTGTAAAGTCTGGACACTGAAATCCGAGGTACAAAGTTGGTAGCTTGAACTTTGATCATAGATGAAATGGTAGCCAGAGCATCTGCAAACTGATTTTCGTCTCGAGGGATATACTCAAGCTTGACTGTCGTGAAGAATGTAAGTAACCTCCTTGTATAGTCCCGGTAAGGTATCAGATGCTCCTGGTGAGTGTACCATTTGCCGTTGGTTTGATTAATTACCAAAGCTGAATCTCCGAATATAGTTAAAGTCTTGATCCTGAGGTCAATGGCTTCCTCAAGACCCATAATACAAGCTTCGTATTCAGCTTCGTTGTTAGTGCAGTTAAAGGTGAATTTTTCCGAGAAAGGCATGTGAACTCCCTTAGGTGTAATGAGTGCTGCACCAACACCACGACCATTCATATTAACAGCCCCATCGAACATCATAGTCCATTCTTCTTCTGGGTCAGGCCCTTCAGTGTGAATAGGCTCTTCATGATCTTTTGCTTTTATGAACATGATGTCCTCATCGGGGAAGTCAAATCTCATAGGCTGGTAATCATCAATGGGTTGCTCAGCAAGATAATCAGACAATACACTGCCTTTGATGGCCTTTTGAGATGTGTACTGAATGTCATATTCTGTGAGAATCATTTGCCATCTTGCAACCCGTCCGGTAAGTGCTGGCTTCTCAAAAATGTAATTGACTGGGTCCATTTTGGAGATCAATAAAGTAGTGTGGGCCAACATATACTGTCTCAGTCGGCGAGCAGCCCACGCTAAAGCACAACAAGTTTTCTCGAGAAGTGAATAACGTTGTTCACAGTCGGTAAACTTTTTGCTTAGGTAGTAAATTGCATACTCTTTTCGACCAGACTCGTCATGCTGGCCCAGCACACACCCCATTGACTCTTCTAATACTGTCAAGTACATTATTAGAGGTCTTCCTTCAACTGGAGGCATAAGGATTGGAGGCTCCTGTAAGTATTCCTTGATTTTGTCAAAAGCCCTTTGGCAGTCTTCATTCCAACTGACTGTTTGTTCTTTTCTTAACAACTTGAACAAAGGTTCACAGGTTGCTGTAAGGTGAGATATGAACCTTGAAATGTAGTTCAATCTACCTAGAAACCCCGAACTTCTTTTTCAGTCTTTGGTGCAGGAATTTCTTGAATGGCTTTAACTTTATCAGGGTCAACTTCAATCCCTTTCTCACTTACAATAAATCCCACCAGCTTACCGGATCGCACCCCGAATGTGAATTTGTTGGGGTTTAACTTCAATTGATACTTCCTCAGACGCTTGAATAGCTTCAACAGATTGACCAGGTGGTCTTCTTCTGTGAGGGACTTGGCAATCATGTCGTCCACATAACATTCGATTTCTTTGTGGATCATGTCATGGAATAATGTTACCATAGCCTGTTGATAAGTGGCACCAGCATTCTTCATTCCGAACGGCATTACCTTATAACAGAATGTGCCCCAGGGAGTGATGAAAGTTGTCTTCTCCATGTCTTCAGGTGACATCTTGATCTGATTATATCCCGAAAATCCATCCATGAAGGAGAATACCGAGAACTGAGCTGTATTGTCGACCAATACATCAATGTGAGGTAATGGGAAGTCATCTTTCGGGCTGGCTCTGTTCAGGTCCCGGTAATCCACACACATCCTCACCTTGCCATCCTTCTTAGGCACAGGTACAATGTTAGCAACCCACGGCGGGTAACTGGTCACAGCAAGGAAACCGGCGTCCCACTGTTTTTGTACCTCTTCTTTTATCTTCATGGCCATATCTGGACGAGTACGGCGCAGCTTCTGTTTTACTGGCGGACAGTCTTCTTTCAGAGGCAACTTGTGCATAACAATGTCGGTGTCCAACCCTGGCATATCCTGATAAGACCAAGCAAAAACATCCACATACTCCCGAAGCATGTCAATAAGTTGCTATTTTACTGAATCTTACAGACAGGCCCCGATTTTCACTTCTTTCAAGTCTTCTTCTGTACCAAGATTAACCGTCTCAACTTCCTCCTGATGAGGAGTGATAACCTTCTCCTCTTGTCTCAACAACCTGGCTATCTCTTCAGGTAGCTCATAATCTTCTTCAACCCCTTCATCGGCTTGATTAATCAGATTGTCAAAGTCATACGAAGTCATAGCAGTGTTGTTGTCGGTGCAATCTAGAGGGCACTCTCTACAAGGGTTTAGATTTGTTCATTTTAGTGATCAGTTTTATTTTGTTTAGAAATAGTGAAAATGAAGTTATTATTTTGAAAAACATTGCCATTTTATTTTTGTACAAAAAATAAAAAATGAAAAACAGTGAGCGGAAAAGAAAAGACTCATTTGCAAAAGATGTCCTGATATTCATTAATTGATCGTTTGCACAAAATACAAGATGGCCCGATTACAAAATGAGCCCTGACATCTTGGGCAAGATGCAGGACTTGATGCATGCTTTAAAGACAAGAAATAATAATTACTCTGCAGGAGTAACTCTTATAATTTCCTAGGAAGACCAGCTTGAGACATGGTTCCCCGGGATCCTTGGACGTATCCAGCTTTCCAGGTTGCGCTCGTCTTCTGACTCATCTTCCAAACTATTCACAGCATCCGGGGTGAGCATCCCCCCGCTGACAAACTCGGGCTTCGTTGCAGCCTCTGGTTGATCTTGTCGAGTTGGTCTGTAACCTAACCCGAATCGGTCTTCTTTCTTTTCAACTGGCAGCAGCTTGCCCCAGCCTTGAGCGGTACCTTCCTCAACAACCTTCCGGGCTTGTTGATATGATGTGATGGAGGTCCCAGACACAGCAGATGTTTCATTGATATTAAGGGCCTCAAACCCTTGACTCATGGTCTCATGGATCTCCCCATCCATTTCAATGTACTTGAAAGTAGCCAGCTGGCTAACGAAGATATCCTCTTCCCCACAAATGGTAATGACTTGGCCCTCCCACTCAAATTTTAACTTCTGGTGAAGGGTTGACGTCACGGCGCCAGCGGCGTGTATCCATGGTCTACCCAATAGACAGCTGTAGGCAGGCTGTATATCCATCAGAAAGAAGGTTGTTTTGAAAACCTGTGGGCCAATCATTATTGGCAACTCTATCTCTCCCAGAACTGATCTCTTAGAACCGTCAAAGGCTCTCACTACCAAGTTGCTTGGGCGTAGTACCAATCCATCATACTCCAGCTTCACAAGGGTTTTCTTGGGTAGGACATTGAGTGATGACCCTGTGTCCACCAATACGTGAGAAAGAACTGCACCCTTACACTCCAAGGTAATGTGCAAAGCCTTGTTGTGATTGTGACCTTCCATTGTCAGATCAGCGTTGGTAAATCCTAGTCCATGACTAGCGTTGACGTTTCCAACCAAAGCCTCTAACTGATTGACAGTAATCTCCTCCGGCATATAAGCTGCATGCAGGACCTTTAATAGTGCGTTCTGATGAGCCTCTGAGCACATTAGCAATGATAGTATGGAGATTTTGGAAGGTGTCTGGTGAAGCTGGTCCACCACCTTATAATCGCTCTTCTTGATTATCCGCAGGAATTCATCAACCTCTTGATCAAAAGGAGTCTTCAAAGTTTCTTTAGCAATTGGTTCTTCTTGCACCACGCTTTTCCCTTTTGCCTTGGCAGCAGCTTCTACTTCAGCAATGGGTCTTGGTATTTGCGGGGCAAAGAAACGTCCGCTTCTAGTGAAGCATCTGCCTCCCCCCACATTGTCTATCTGAGGTGAAGAAGTTGATGAATCTAAAGTGATTTTTTGCCCCTCGCAGTATAGATCTGAGCCATAATGCCAAGGGATGGCATTATTGCTTTCGTAAGGAACTGGCCCAGGCACTATGATAGTGACCGGACTGGTAGTAGTTGCAGAGGGGACCACAATGGTGTGTGGATCACAATATATGGTAACCGGAGCTCTGACAGGAGTAGCAATTTGTTGTAAGTTGTTGGAAGGAACATTCGCAGGATCATAGTATATTGTAACCGTTGAGACGCTTTCATTAACTGTTGCTGATGTTGTAGACGGAGTTGATTGGACGGGTGTTGAAGTTGTAGCAGGTACTGATGGAGTGATGGGTATTGTCGTTGTAGAAGGAATTGTGACTGAATCTGTATCCGTTGAAATGATTGATTGAATATTTGTTGGAGTTGTAGCAGAATCTGTTGGAACAATGGTTGCTGACGTTGTAGGAGTATTTGTGATTATTGATGAAGGAATTGTTGGAGTTGTAGTCGCTGTTGTCGTAATCTGAAGAATGCCATCTCTAATGAGGCCATTTATGTCGTTTCTCAGTCACTCACATCCATTAACGGCAATATTGCAATATCCACAGCCGACTTCACATCCGGGGAACACTTGGCATTCTAATAGCTGAGCTTTGATTTCAACCAAGGGTGTTCGGATTTGTGCAACACTGCTGATTAATGTGGATGGTTTGCCTTTTTAAATAGCATTGATCCTAGGCCCGTTGTGACTAGGCATTAGATTTCTTGTAACGTTCGGAGGAGGTGCAAAATTGAGAGCTTTTGAGTCCACCAGATCCTGGATTTTCATCTGTAGGGCCCTGCACTTTTCAGTATTATGCCCAGGCGCGTTTGAGTGGAATGCACACCTGGCATTTGCATCATAGTTCTTTGGCATATTGAGAGGATCTGGAGGTGCCAACGTCCTTAATTCAACTAAGTTGAGCTTTAGGAGTTGTGGCAAGAGTGCAGCATACGACATTGGGATTGGGTCAATTACCCTGTTTGCTTGTGATGGCCTCTGTTGGAAAGGACGCTTCTGCTGGTTGCTATTGTTGTTGTTGTACGACCTTTGTTGCGGATAATGAGCTTGTTGTTGATATTGTGGTTGTTGTTGTTGAGGATATGATGATTGTTGTGGAATTGGAGCTGGGATAGTAACAGCTACTACTGACCGGTGAGCATATTGAGGCCTGCCCCTGCTTGTATGAATGGAATTTGTTTCACCTGCCCTTCGGGGTCCCGCAAAAGGTTTTCTGGGATTGCTGGAGGAACTTGCACCATTGTCGGAGATTTTGCCCATCTTCAAGAGACTTTCAATTCTCTCACCAGCTATGACTACGTCAGCAAAACTGGTAGATGAGAAAGCAGCCAGTCTATCGATATAAGTCCCTTGCAAAGTGTTCATGAACATGTCAGCCATTTCCCTTTCTGACATGGGTGGTTGGACAGCAGCAGCAAGCTGTCTCCACCTCTGAGCATAATCCCGGAAGCTCTCTCTGGAAGACTAAGACATGCCCATTAGAAGAGTTCTATTGGGAGCCATGTCCAGGTTGTACTGATATTGACGGATGAAAGCCTCGGCCAAGTCCTTCCAGCATCTTATGGTGGCCCTAGACAAATGCGAATACCATTCTCTCGAAGCTCTAGTCAGACTGTCCTCAAAGTAGAACATCCATAACTTTTCATCCATGGTATATTCTTTGAGCCTTCCCAAGAAAGACTGCAGATGAGTGCGAGGACAATAGGTACCATTGTACTTTTCAAAGCATGGGGGTTTGAATTTGTGGGGAATTCTCACCCCATCCACTAATCCCATATCCATCACGTCGAAGCCCAAAGAATTCTGAGATTCTAAAGATCTTAGCTTCTTAGCAATCTCGTCCAATCTTCTGTCATATATCTCATCTCCAACCCCAATGACAGTAAACTGTTCTCCCTGGGGATCCTCCTGCAGGATTTGGCCCCCAGCAGCATTTCCTTGAACATTCCTCGAGATGTTAACTTCTGGATTCAGATGTGGTCCATATTCTGGTGGGTTAATACGAGGCTGGCCTCCTTCATTGTTGCTAGTTCCTCCTGTTCCAAGATGAGGCTCCTCAGGAGTTTGTCTTTCCACCAGCTCTCTTAACCTTTCTTGACTCCGGGCTAAGCCAGTCATCACTGCCATGAATTGAGACATCTGATTTCTCATTTCTACTCTCTCATTGGCCATCTGATTTCTGACCTCAGTCAGATCCTGCTGTATTTGTTCCATTTGAATGCCGGGAAGATTGTTACGAGTCGGGTACCGGTGCGTGCGGTTGACAGGGAACACTTGGCGACGAGCAATGTTTCCTGAGATCACAACAAAGTTAGAAACAAAAATAATAACAAAAACCTACAAAACAAAAACAAAGTTAGTATGCAATGCAGTATGCTTATTTGTTTTCCAAGGTATCTAGTTCGGTTCTTGGTTTTGACCTTTCCAGACCTCGAGGAAGATGCTTGACGTTGTTGAGAAAAGAAGCCCAATGAAAACAAACTAAAATATATTACAAATGGTGAACAATACATAGTTTGTTTTACAATTCATGCCCATGGAGGGTCAAAATACAACAAAATAAAAAAGTACATCAAATGGAAACAAACAACAAGCAAAGAATCAAACATCCAGTCCAAACTCATCTTCTCTGACTTCCTTCAGGAGTGCCTCAGTCACTGGACCAGCTGGGTGCTCTGTAATGGTCCTGATGAGGAGGTTCCTGGTAGCAATGGCAGTAGTCAGCTTCTTATGCTTGTCCTGGTCCTTTGATCTCTTCAATCCTGCTATGAGCTAAAACTCTGATATCTCTTTCTGTGCAGCCAACAGAGCTTCCTGTTGTTTCTTCTCATTGGCCTCTAGCAGTTCAATCTTGGCTTGAGTCTTCTGGTCTTCTTGTGTACGGGCTTCAGTGATCCTGACCCACCTAGCCTGACTCTCTTGCAGATAGTGCTCAGCCCTAGCTTTCTGAATCTTGGCCTCTTTACTGGCATTCTTCAATATTTGTTCCCCAACCATTGCTTTCCTGATGTAGTCCTCTGTCCTCTCAATTTTGGCAAGATGCTCCACCCTGAGCTTTTCCAATCTCTCAATGTCCAGACGACCATCACTTCTTTCCCACAAAGTCTTCTTCAAGGCCTGAGATAGCTGCGCATTCCTTTCCTTCAACTTTTCAAATTCCTCCAGGCTAACTGTTGCTGCAGGTTGTACTGTGGATGGTCCAGGTATGTCTTCCATGATGAAAGGCATTCTGGTAATCTAAGCTCTAGTACGGGACCAGTCTAATTAATGTGCTGAAGCAACATTGTTACATCTTCCAAGAATAGCTACCCCTTTTGTCTGGATGTTGTCCCAAGCCCAAGATGCTTGTCTGACAACAGCTGAATTAGGTCGCACTTCACAGTATAGGGTCTCAGCTAAATCCTGTCCTCTGGGAGGGTGGACCAAGGCATAGCCCAATTGTATCTTAAACAGTAAGGGGTTGTAGTTGATGCAACCCTTCACTCCTATCAGAGGCACATTTGGGTATTGTCCACAGCTGGTGATAATGTCCTTGCCTTTGGTGCTCTGGGTGCACCATCTGATATCATCTGAAGTCAAGGCAATGAACCTCTTGGCCCAATTCTTCTACTTGTGGGGATTCAAGAAAGCATCTGACTTAGGCAGGTGTCTGAGCAGCCAGGTGTAAAACAAAGGAGCACAACATCTTACCAACTTCCCCTTTTGTTTCTCATTCCTCTGATGAATGGAGTAGTAAAAATCTCCTAGCAGTGTGGGTACTGGGTTCTTCAGGAGAAATAGATGGATGGCATTCTTGCTGACAAATTTGGGCTCATCTGCAAACAGTATAGCCCCATATATGCTGAGGGCTAACAGTGCACAGACTGCCCTCCACTCTCCCAATGAAGCCTTCAGGATGGCCTGAGAAATCAAGAGGTCCAAATGCAAAACAGGAATCCCAGCCTTTGTTGTCATACTTTGCTCAATCAGGGCAGGCTCCAAGTATAGTGCCCTTGCTAACTCTTCATTTCTGGGAGCAGTCATCTCTGGGTTGAAAGGGATTCCACCCATGATAGGTACTCCAATCAATAAAGAAAACTCCTCCAACAGAGGCCCTAGCTGAAAGTCTGGAAATGTGAAGCATCTCAATGGAGGGTCATAAAACTTCAAGCATGTGTGGATCATGCTCCTCTGAGAAGGGTCAAGGTCCATAACCATGTCCAGGATACCTCCATAGTGCTCTCTAAATAGTGGGATGTGGTCAGGTATGATAAGTGACTGGACCTTCCTGATACCAGTCAACACAGGCTCAAAGAAGTGGTAGGATATGTTGCTCTTCCTGGGAGTAGTCATGAATGTTGCTGAAGAAGCTGAAGACAAATGATGATGAAGATCACAGACTGAGACTAGAAGTGAACCAATGACAGACTGGTGCTGGTGAGGAGATAACTTAAGCAGATAACTGGTGAAGACAGCTGAAGCAGAGGTCTATGCAGAAGAAGGGGTCAAAACCAAAACTAATGTAATGAAATGGATACCCTGAAAAGCAAATAAACAAATGTTAAATGATGCAATGATGATATATGAAAATGATATGCAAGGGTTTGTGATCAAGCTGGATTTGATTATCTGTCTTGATATAAGGCCCATGTATGTTCAAGAGTCCAGATGGAGGCTCAAAAATCCAGTAACCAGGGTGGGGGACTCAAATAAAGAGTCACATGTCCAGGGTTAATCACAAGAACTGTCCAAAGTGGAGTACTTTTAAACAAAACAGTAACAGGGTATGATGTGGCCAAGGGCTCCTGCAAACCTGTAAACAGCCCAACCCCCTCACAGGTATTGTTCTAGAACAAGGATCCTCAGACTTGGATCAGTTATGAGAAGTGTAAACACTTCTAACCCGGAGGTACAATGTTTACAATAACCATAAAAGATCCTCCTCTAATTCACCTCATCTTCTGAAGGTCATAATAAAGGTCATCCAGACTTAGCAGGCTTCCCAGATAGCCCTAGTACTACAGGAAATCTGTAGCACAGAGTTCTCAAGAAGAAACCCACATCTGAACCGTGTTTCATATTCCCGCACCAGACCAAAATGGAATGGGAAAGAACATGAACCACTCTAGCCTAGGTGTCACTCAGGTCCCAGGTATAGGACCTTAAACTCTCAATGGAACCCCACCCACCAAAACAGCAAACCAGATCCAGCAAATGACAGTATGAAATATGCATAAGACTGTAAAGAAAGCAATAAATAAAGCTGTACATAAAGGAGTAAATAAAGCAAAATAAATAAACACACATAGCACATAACACCCCAGTAAACACAAATCAAACAAGCGCTAGGAGGAACCCATAAAAAGAACAAGAAGCCCTGGTTGTAGAATAAGGATCCCCAGCAGAGTCGCCAAGCTGTCGCTCCCACCAAATGACACTTGGTCAAGAGGGGTACAGACGCGAACGGTCGGCGAAAGAGAACATGAAGATGGATTGAAAAGAGTCGCCAGCTAGGCATTTTTATCCCGAAGGAAAGGTAATGCTGCAAAGACCTAAGAAAAGATGGATAAGACGGTTGCGAACCAGAGAAACTGAGAAAGGGGGTTGGTTACAACCTGGGAAGGTATTAGCACCCAGATTGTCCTCCGTACTCGACGGGATCCACGCTTGAATGTTTGTGTTTAAAAGGGGTAGTGTCAGTGCTATTTTTGTGTGCAGAAAGCTGGAAAAGAATGCAAGTGTCAGTGTAAAAGAAATGTGAAGTAAAATAAAAGAGTGTCAGTGCTAGGAAAGAGTCCAAAGCTCAAGACTATGAGGCTTAAAAGAATAATGCTGGAAGAGGGGGGAATGGACAGAGACTTTTGTTCGATAACAGTTAAGTTATGCCTACGTATCCTCTCGTGCAATGAGGAAGTCAGAACACCGTAGTTCGACTCAAAGAGACTGAAAGATAAATTGACTGATGAACTGCTTGCTTGCCTATGCTCAAGTGTATGACCTGTCTGGCTCAGGTGCTAATTGTCTTGCATTAGACGGAAGAAGCGAGTTCTCGTTAGTGAGTGAATGAGATGAGAAAAGAATCCCGGAGGAGACGATTATTGTTTGTTTTTGGTATTTTCAGTTTTGTTATTTCTTTTTGTGTTTGTCATAAGAAAATGAGCTTAAGCCTAAACCAAGGGTTAGTAAACTCATCACATCCTCCCTCTGATTAGGGGTAATGAGAATACTTTAAGTATGAAGTAAACACCCCACACTTAATCACCATGATGTAGGATTAAGATCATTAACCTACTTGTATTTATTTAGATGTTTTTTGGATTTTTTGTTTAGTGTTAAGTAATGAGTTTAAGCCATAATCAAGGATTTAATTGACCCATTACACCATCCTAATAGAAGGATAATAGATGAGAACATTTAAGCTGAGAAAGGCTCCTCAACTTAATCCATGATTAGGGATTAACCTCATGACAAAACAAAACCTTTATTAAATGGATTTTAGTTAATGGTGAGATTAATAAGTGGATTTTATGGTTTGTAAGACAACTTGAGGGGGACTTGTCCATTAACACTAGGGTTAGTCCTTCTTAACCAATTAAGGAAGAATTAGAACCCTAATGCAAGGCCCAAGTTACAAGCTTGATGTCTTAGTGATTATTAGATGGACTGATTAAAGGATGTAAACACATTAAGGGTTTAACACTTAGGATTAAAGTTATACACTCCATCCTAATAGAAGGATGCAGGCATAATCTTAATCACAAAGCCTTAAAACCTTTAAGGTTTAGTCCCTGATTATGAGATGAGAAGAGAAGACTCAAAGATGACACAAAGGTAAAACTAATGGGGGACTAATCAAACCCTAATTGTTATCATGCTTGGGTATTCCTAGGGTTTATGAAGCTTGCAAGAAGATCTTCAAGGAAAAGCCACCAAGGAAGAAGCAGAAGAAAGAAGGAGAAGTAGAAGAAACAAGTTAACTTACTTCACTTAAGAAGATAAGTTACTTGAAGAAAGAAGGTGAAAGAGGAACATGAATGAGCAAGCTCACTCTAAAGCAAAGATAAAATGCAGAAATGAATGCATAAGAGAGATGAAAAGAGAATGTGAGAAGTGAAGGCAAATTCACTTCCCAAAGCACTTACCACCTGAAAAGTTAGCATAAGAGAAAGAATGAAGTGAAAATGAGATGCATGCAAGGATGAAAACCAAAACCATAAGCATGTTTGTGATGTAAATGATGCTAAGAGATGATGCAAATGTATGTCAAATGCAATGGATGATCATACAAAAGGATGAGAATGCAAATGAAGCATGTAGGAAGCATGAAAGCACATGAAAGTTCATGGAATGAAATGAATGCATATCATGGCAAATGGATGAAGAAATGATCAAGCATTATTCTAATGTGTCCTAAGATATCTTATATGTCATGTGGATGCACAAAATGTCATGACAAGTTCATGTATGCAAACATATGAAGAATGAATGCAAGTGAAGGCAAAGATTAGGGTTTATGTACAACATGCAATGCAAAATTCAAAATCAGAAGCAAATGACAAGATAAAAAATTGAAAATGGGATCAAAGGTACCCTAAACCTATACAAGCTCACTACCCAAAGGAGAAGGTCAGAAGCTAAACCCTAAAAGACTTATGATTTTCCTAAATTTGCTTGGGTTTTAAGATACTTCACAAGGAAAAATGCAAAACAAATAAAAAATGAAAGCTAAATTCATGCCAATTTTATCCTAGAAACTACATGATATGTGGAATGCAATGCAAAAAGAACCATTATCAAACTCTTCATGGTTAGGCTAAAGAGATTTTTCTAAGTTAGGGTCAAAATATTGATTTTTAAGAACCCTAAATCAAAAGAAAAATGTCAAAATGGATCAAGAACCAAAAAGAAATTTGTATGAATGGTTTGATAATGTCTTTAAATGTGTCAATATGCAATTTGATTTTTTTGGTGATTTTTAGAAACTTAAATGGTATTTTAATTAATTAATTTCCATTAATTAATTAAAATAAACATTTAAATATTTTAAAAATACAAATTTTATGCAATAAATAAAATAAATATTATTTTTGGGTGGAGAAAAATATTTGAAATTAAAATGCAGAAGGAAATATTTTTTATAATTTTCTAAGTATTTTTAATTAAATGACAAAGAAAATGGGATTAAAATGAAATAAAAATGAAAATAAAAGAAAGTCAGCTGATCCAATGGACAAGATTTGAACTGGGGAAGTCCTAGTTGACCAGCGCGCAAATGAGTGGCTGAGATGCACTCTGGCTAATTAATCCAGATTAATTTAATTAATTAAAAATTAGGGCTAAGTGAACAGATCCCAACCCTCCAAACACGCGCGAATCTCACATCAAACGCTCCACATTCAAACTTGGCTAATCACCTGAGATTAGCTCTAATTACTTTCAGATGACCAGAATAGTGCTCCGGTCATCTTCTCCGGCAGCACAGAATGCCATCTCTCTCCCTAAGCCTCTAAAACCTAATCTCTCTGCCCAGAATCAAACCCCACGCATCACATAACAAGAATCATCCACCAAAACAAATTTAATTGACACATTTAAGCTGAATCGAAGAAAATTAGTTCTAGGTCAAAAACTTTCAGAGAGCTCATACATGCTTAATACTTGATCATTTTCAAAACTAAACATATCAGGATCATCAGTGAATCATGAAGAACCATTTGGGAACTTAAAAACACATTTCTGGAAAAAATGTTCTTGAGGTTACCTGAGCTTGAGCTTTCTCAGTTTGAAGCTTTTGGTCCTCTTCTCTTGTGTAAATCCACTCCTCTTGACCTCCTAATGATGTTGGAATGCTTTGATGGAGCTTAGAATGGCTAGAATGAGAGCTTGCACTCTTGCTGCACCAAAATCGTGTTTTGGTTTGGGGTGCTTTGAGGCTTGTTTGATGGTTGGTTTATGCTCTATGGATCATTTCTGAATGAATGGTGAAGTTTGTTCTGAAGTTTGATGGCTAGGCAGAAAGTTTCGAAGGAATTTGCAAGAGGGATGATTTTTGAGAACATGAGGATTCTGATGTTTCAGCTTGCAATGTTGTGTGAAATGGCTTTCCTTTGGTACACATATCAATCCTTGATAGGTCAGAGAGTGGGTGGTGGCCTATGGTGATTGGTATGGGCAAGTTGCCAAAATGTCAACATGACATGTACTTGAGGTATGGGCATGTGGCAGGCTTGGATTTGGGTATGGCTGTGCGCAGCAAAGATCAAGGAAGGCTTATGGATCAAATTTGATGAGCTGTAACAAGTGGAGGCATGGTTACATGAGCTTTTGCAAATTGGTGCAACTTTGGCCTCTTTGTGATTTCGTGATGTGTAAGGCATGAAAAGTTGTGATTCTTGGGCCAATTCTGATCCTTAGGCAACTCATTATGATGTTAAGACATGTAGAAGTGTGTTTGAGGTCACAAAAATGCTTGGCATGAGAATTTGCAAACTTCCCTCTTTGGTGTAAAAGTGAAATTTATGTGATTTTTCCAACTTTGACAAGCCATAACTTGAGTTCCAAAATGAATTAGGTCAAGTTCTTGTACTTTTAAAAAAGGGAATGATCCAATCTACAACTTTCATGACCAAGAATTTTTCATTTGAAGCATTTTTGAATCAAAAAGAGGAGGTTGAAAAACTTTCCCAAAATGGCAAGTTTACATTACAAGTCACTTTCCCAAAATGGCAACTTTGCAAATGGCTTGAAATTCTTCAATTTTGTGAACTTCTAACTTCTTCTAAGATCAAATAAAGATCATATACACCCAAAATGATGGAGAAGACCCTTTGGTTGGATTACCGGGGGCCTCAGATGCCCTGATTTTGCACTGAATTGTTCAAGAAGTCATCTATTGGTCAGATGCCTTCCCCATTGAATTTCTTCATGAAAATTGGTATGCATGATTCTCATATCATATAGAGACCAATAGAAACAAGAATGACCAAAAAATTTGGAGTTATGGCCTTTGAAACCAAAACCCTAATTTCTAGGTCATCTGTGTAGTTAAGCTTGGCTCTGCTTCCATGCTTCCTCAGTTCTTGTGATTTTCTGGCTTTCTTGGTCTTGGGAGGATATAATATGATGCTTGAACATATATGTACCCTCTTGAGATGATTGGAGACCCTTGGAGTGGCTCAGATAGCCCAGGGATGGCTCAAATCACAAACCCTAGATGCAGATGACTTTGAACCAATGCAATGAAGCAAAAATGCAATATGAGATGTGTGATTGAACTTATGTAAATGAAAAGAATCTAAAGCCATGGTGAAATGAGTGAGGGCAAATTTGGGGTGTTTACACACTCGAGCCCCGGTTATGAGCTCATCTCACAGTAACCCCATCCCGTAGAAAAAATGAAAACCAGCATAGTCCAGCATATGATGCATGTGAAAATAAATATTGAAAGCAGTAAATAAAGTTGTAAAATAAACTGTAAATGAAAACAATAAAGCTAAACTAAAGCACACAGCAGTAAACAAGTGAACACACAAATAAACAAAACCAAATAGGTGCTAGGATTGACTCTACGAGGGAAACCAGAGATTATGGGTTCGATCCCCAGCAGAGTCGCCAGCTGTCGTTCCCGGGATTTTCATCCTAGTACAAACACGAAAGTGGCGCGGAAAAGGTAGAGTCGCCAGCCATGCATTTTTATCCCGAAGGAACGGGAAATGTAATGCTGCACAAACCTGAGGAAGAAGGAAAGGACAAGGTCCTGCGAACCAAAGATCTGGGTTCGGGAGTCGGTTATGACCTGGGAAGGTATTAGCACCCCAGATCGTCCGTCGTACCCGACGGGATCCACGCTTGTTTGCTTGTTTCAAAGGGTGAGAAATAACTACTGCTGAACAAATGAACTGCTAACTAGAATGGGAGAAAGGGAATGAGAAAAGGATTTGGAAAAGAAAATGAAAAGAAAGGGGGAAATGAAGGGAAAATAAAGAATGTGCTCGAATGGGCCCTACCCCACTGCCTACGTACCTCATCAGGAAAATGAGGATCAGAGTCGACGTAGTTCGCCTAACTAAGGCGGGAACTATTTGTTTGTGTTTTTTAAGGCTGGAACTACGTATGTCTATGCTCAGGTGATGCAGGCTCATCTGGTACGAGTGCGTTTACCGTCTTGCATGCGAGACAAGTCGTCGTGAGTTCACGTTCAGAATGAATGAGATGAGAAAAGAAGTTCCCGCAGGAAAGTCGCTTATTGCTTGTGTACTTGCTACTACATTCCAAGATGGAATAATAGAACAAGCACACCAAGCAAGGAGAATTTATCCAAGACTTGTTTCCTAGGATTAGGGTTCAAGTTCACTAGCTTGTTGAACTTTATTAAGTGTTTTTGTTGCTTTTGTGAAGAAATGTCTTTTATGTTTTCTTTGTGAAACAACCCCTTGATGAGACTTGTACATCATGCTAGACAAGCCTACACTATTCCAAGATGGAATAAATGTAGGTGCCCCATGGAATAAGGCTATACACAAGGGATCCTTTCATGCATTTATTAAGTCTTTTTGGATTTTGTTTGAAGATGAGAAAGAAGACTTAAAATGGAGAAAGGGAAAAACTAAGGGTACTAAGACACAACCCTAAGTTGTTTATTAAAATGGTGGTCCTAATGGTAAGTGAGGTTTTTCTAATCTTAAAGATCAAAAGGAAAAGAAAAAAAGAAAAGGATGCAACTTACTTCCTAAGGAAGATAAGTTGGTCCTAACAATGGGGAATCCTACCAATCACAAATATGGAAGGAAAGAAGGAATTAAATGCATAAAGAAAATGCATAAAAAATAAAGGATAAGGTGAAGGAAACTTACCTCAATCTTCCCCTCTACAAAACAAAGGTTAATGTGCATTTTTATTAAAAAAGGAATGAGGTAAAAACACACCAAACAATTCCTAAGGCAACTTGGACCTAAACTAAACTCAATCTTAAGTTTAAGGGTGCCTACATTATGCTAAGCTAAAATTTAGCCACTATTTACAGCACTCAAACACACAATCAGCTATGAAAATAATGCATAACACAAATCAATTTTTTACAGCCAGCATGCAGCATGAAAAGGTAGGTGTAAAAAGTCACAAACAGTATGCAAACATAACAAACAACATACATTTTACAGCACCTATATGCAAAAACAGCTATGAAATGCAAAATCCAGAATTGATTATTTTCATTTTATGCACAAAGTGAATGATAAACAACACATTAATGTCACTTAACATGAATCTACATGCATCACAAAATGAACTCAAACATGTGAATTTATTTACATCATTTATTTGATTAAAAATGACAATGATCAATCAAGAACAAATATACTTTTTCATGTTGCACAAATGAACATTTTATCATGAGATTTAACAAGTATCACTATAAGCATCAATTGTTACACAATTATTACACATGCATGGCATAAAAATCAGAATTGAACTCATGTTAAGATATGATTAATTAAGCACAAGAAACTTGCATGAACATGTGAAGCATTTAATCACTTTGGGCAAAAAAATCAACATGACATTTAATCACTTTATCAATCAAGCAAGCAATGACAATAATCATGAAGCACATATTGAATTTAAGCAAGAAAATAAGCTAAAAATCCAAAAATGAACAGCGTTAACCGGTTAACCAAATTGGTTAACCCGTTAACGGACCCTGGACAACACTAAAAATGGCAAAAAACACATGCGTTAACCGGTTAACCAAATGCGTTAACCGGTTAACGTTGAACAGAAAGTGAAAAATGCTTTTGAAATAAGTGCTTTTGACCACAATCTTCCTTCTAAACAACCCTAACCCCCACCTAATCATGCTAACACGAATTTCTACTCAATTAGGGCTTATTAACACATGCTAGAATCTATAACAAGCTACAATCCTAACTTCTAATCCATCAAAACCATAAATCGCAAGCAAAACTTAACGAACACGTATTCAAACATGAGAAATACGAAAAGCACTTAAAGAATGCCGAAATAGCGAGATGAAGAGAATAACTTAAAGGAAAAGTGATTTAGATCACCAACCTACGAAGCGGAGAAGTGCTTCGGTGAATTTTGCAAGAATCGGAGCTTGATCGAAGAGAAAACCAAGAAAACCGCGAAACCGCAAAATAAATGCGTTCTTGATGCTTGAACCTTCGTGTGCTTCCGATAAGTCGAAACCTTCACCAAAATTCAGTAGCTTCTTCTTCCACAATCCACAAAATCAATGGAGGTTGAGGCTAAGCTTCAAGATCTTCAAGTTTCAATGTGAAACTTGAAGAGCTTATTCAAAAAGCTTTTGGGAAAGGAGGGAAAAAGGAGGAAAAGTGAGAGAGAGAAAGTGATTGTGAGAGAATGAGAAATTTGGAAATGAAAATTGTGTCTGTAAAATCCATTTGGTTTGGATGAAAATTGATTAAATATGGCTTAGGTCTGGGGCCCAAAAATTTGGCTTGGGATCCAAAATTATGGTTTGGTAATGAGGTTAGGATTTAGCAATGGAGCTAGGTTAGGAGAAGGAACATTCTAGAAGATGGTAGAAAATGGTAGAAGTTTCCAAGGGAAATGGAGTGGAGTTGAAATGGAAAAACAAGAGGGAAATAATGAAAGGAAGTGTGGAAGGAAAGTAGAAGGAAAAGTGGAGGGAAATGTAAAACCAATCACTTTTCAAATGATTTTTCTTTGATTTTTTTTTATGATTCCTCCATCATTTCTTAACCAAATTTGAACCATAGGATCATTGTAACCCTAATTTCAAGATCTCGATCTTAAAAGTTCGGAGTCGACCCTCTTTTACCTAGCTCGGTTGTTTTTTCCCCGATTCCTCGAGTTTCAGTTGTCTGGCCAATTGAACCCCTTCCAAAATGAATTTGTGGACGAGATTTGAACCCTAGGCACTTGACATCATATATAAGACAAATGAATCCACTTTGAATCAAAACTTCATGTCGAAGCCCCATAGAAGTGAAACCCTAATTTGGCCCTTTTCATCAGGAAATATTGCACTGCTCGCCTCCTTTGATCAACTCCATCTGTCCATGGCACGTGGATCCAAGTGAAGACTTGTGGGATGTTGGGAACCTTTTGCACAAGGTTGAGAAGCTTTGTGGCCCTTTGATTACCTTTGTATAGCCTTCAGCTGCTCCACCCATTGACCACATGCCTATGCCTCAGCCATGCTATACATGATGCAATGTTTTTGGTTATTTTATGAATCCATATATGCAAAATGCTATGCAAAATGTTGAGGATATGAGAGGGCAAATTTTGAGGTATTACACCGTCCTGAACTCAAAGTTTGTTGTTGCATAAGGTCTGCTTGAACAACTGGAAGGCACGGAGAGGGTTTGCCCCTGTATGATTCATCTTGCCCCTGAATCAATGGTTTTGAAATTTCCCCCTTCACAAAAAGGTTTGGAAACAACTTGCCATGACATGACCTTTGAAATGGTTACCCCAGTGCTTGAATATCTGAGATTTGCCCATGGTTCAACTCTTGGTATGGGAAACTTCTGATTTGGTTGTCCATTGAATTCTTGAATAGTTTGTGATAACTCAACCTAGTCTGAGTCTTGAGAGAAGGCTCAACCTCTGAGTAGCTGACTCTTGAAGAGATTGATTCAGATTGACTTATTCTCGAAGCGGTCGCCCCTGGCTGGGCTTCCCTTACCAAGTCAAATTCCTTAACTGGCTGCATTCTTTGGGATTCCCATGATGCTGAATTGATTTTAAAATAAACATTATTCATTTAAGAAATTGACAATTTAATGCAACATTTATGCATGTTTTTTTGAAATCACAATTTATTGGTATGATAGTGATTCAGTGGAAACAAACAATATTCAACACACGAAGTGGATCCGGCCATTTATGGAATGGAAGATGAAGTGATCAATACAAATAATTAGCAAAGATCATTAGGAGTCAGGTTAACACAACCTTGTTGTAGCATGCTCTCAAAGTAAACCCTGCCTCAATTAGGTCTTTTGAGGGTTGTAACGTGGCTCGGTTCACGGTTTATGAAACAAAATGAGGGAAAGTGAGAGAGAAAAAGTGATTGTGAGAGAATGAGAAATTTGGAAATGAAAATTGTGTCTGTAAAATCCCTTTGGTTTGGACAAAAATGGATTAAATATGGCTTAGGTTTGGGGCCCAAAAATTAGGCTTGGGATCCAAAATTATGGTTTGGTAATGAGGTTAGGATTTAGCAATGGAGCTAGGTTAGGAGAAGGAACATTCTAGAAGATGATAGAACATGGTAGAAGTTTCCAAGGGGAATGGAATGGAATTGAAATGGAAAAACAAGAGGGAAAGAATGAAAGGAAGTGTGGAAGGAAAGTGGAATGAAAAATGGAGGGAAATGTAAAACCAACCACTTTTCAAATGATTTTTCTTTGATTTTTTTTTATGATTCCTCCATCATTTCTTAACCAAATTTGAACCATAGGATCATTGTAACCCTAATTTCAAGATCTTAATCTTAAAAGTCCGGAGTCGACCCTCTTTTGCCAAGCTCGGTTGTTTTTTCCCCGATTCCTCGAGTTTCAGTTGTCTGGCCAGTCGAACCCCTTCCAAAATTAATTTGTGGACGAGATTTGAACCCTAGGCACTTGACATCATATATAAGACAAAGGAATCCACTTTGAATCAAAACTTCATGTCGAAGCCCCATAGAAGTGAAACCCTAATTTGTCCCTTTTCATCAGGAAATATTGCACTGCTCGCCTCCTTTGATCAACTTCATCTGTCCATGGCACGTGGATCCAAGTGAAGACTTGTGGGATGTTGGGAACCTTTTGCACAAGGTTGAGAAGCTTTGTGGCCCTTTGATTGCCTTTGTATAGCCTTCAGCTGCTCCACCCATTGACCACATGCCTATGCCTCAGCCATGCTATACATGATGCAATGTTTTTGGTTATTTTATGAATCCATATATGCAAAATGCTATGCAAAATGTTGAGGATATGAGAGCGCAAATTTTGAGGTATTACACCGTCCTGAACTCAAAGTTTGTTGTTGCATAAGGTCTGCTTGAACAGCTGGAAGGCACGGAGAGGGTTTGCCCCTGTATGATTCATCTTGCCCCTGAATCAATGGTTTTGAAATTTCCCCCTTCACAAAAAGGTTTGGAAACAACTTGCCATGACATGACCTTTGAAATGGTTACCCCAGTGCTTGAATATCTGAGATTTGCCCATGGTTCAACTCTTGGTATGGGAAACTTCTGATTTGGTTGTCCATTGAATTCTTGAATAGTTTTTGATAACTCAACCTAGTCTGAGTCTTGAGAGAAGGCTCAACCTCTGAGTAGCTGACTCTTGAAGAGATTGATTCAGATTGACTTATTCTCGAAGCGGTCGCCCCTGGCTGGGATTCCCTTACCAAGTCAAATTCCTTAACTGGCTGCATTCTTTGGGATTCCCATGATGCTGAATTGATTTTAAAATAAACATTATTCATTTAAGAAATTGACAATTTAATGCAACATTTATGCATGTTTTTTTGAAATCACAATTTATTGGTATGATAGTGATTCAGTGGAAACAAACAATATTCAACACACGAAGTGGATCCGGCCATTTATGGAATGGAAGATGAAGTGATCAATACAAATAATTAGCAAAGATCATTAGGAGTCAGGTTAACACAACCTTGTTGTAGCATGCTCTCAAAGTAAACCCTGCCTCAATTAGGTCTTTTGAGGGTTGTAACGTGGCTCGGTTCACGGTTTATGAAACAAAATGAGGGAAAGTGAGAGAGAAAAAGTGATTGTGAGAGAATGAGAAATTTGGAAATGAAAATTGTGTCTGTAAAATCCCTTTGGTTTGGACGAAAATGGATTAAATATGGCTTAGGTTTGGGGCCCAAAAATTAGGCTTGGGATCATAAATTATGGTTTGGTAATGAGGTTAGGATTTAGAAATGGAGCTAGGTTAGGAGAAGGAACATTCTAGAAGATGATAGAACATGGTAGAAGTTTCCAAGGGAAATGGAATGGAATTGAAATGGAAAAACAAGAGGGAAAGAATGAAAGGAAGTGTGGAAGGAAAGTGGAATGAAAAATGGAGGGAAATGTAAAACCAACCACTTTTCAAATGATTTTTCTTTGATTTTTTTTTATGATTCCTCCATCATTTCTTAACCAAATTTGAACCATAGGATCATTGTAACCCTAATTTCAAGATCTTAATCTTAAAAGTCCGGAGTCGACCCTCTTTTGCCAAGCTCGGTTGTTTTTTCCCCGATTCCTCGAGTTTCAGTTGTCTGGCCAGTCGAACCCCTTCCAAAATTAATTTGTGGACGAGATTTGAACCCTAGGCACTTGACATCATATATAGGACAAAGGAATCCACTTTGAATCAAAACTTCATGTCGAAGCCCCATAGAAGTGAAACCCTAATTTGTCCCTTTTCATCAGGAAATATTGCACTGCTCGCCTCCTTTGATCAACTTCATCTGTCCATGGCACGTGGATCCAAGTGAAGACTTGTGGGATGTTGGGAACCTTTTGCACAAGGTTGAGAAGCTTTGTGGCCCTTTGATTGCCTTTGTATAGCCTTCAGCTGCTCCACCCATTGACCACATGCCTATGCCTCAGCCATGCTATACATGATGCAATGTTTTTGGTTATTTTATGAATCCATATATGCAAAATGCTATGCAAAATGTTGAGGATATGAGAGCGCAAATTTTGAGGTATTACACCGTCCTGAACTCAAAGTTTGTTGTTGCATAAGGTCTGCTTGAACAACTGGAAGGCACGGAGAGGGTTTGCCCCTGTATGATTCATCTTGCCCCTGAATCAATGGTTTTGAAATTTCCCCCTTCACAAAAAGGTTTGGAAACAACTTGCCATGACATGACCTTTGAAATGGTTACCCCAGTGCTTGAATATCTGAGATTTGCCCATGGTTCAACTCTTGGTATGGGAAACTTCTGATTTGGTTGTCCATTGAATTCTTGAATAGTTTGTGATAACTCAACCTAGTCTGAGTCTTGAGAGAAGGCTCAACCTCTGTGTAGCTGACTCTTAAAGAGATTGATTCAGATTGACTTATTCTCGAAGCGGTCGCCCCTGGCTGGGCTTCCCTTACCAAGTCAAATTCCTTAACTGGCTGCATTCTTTGGGATTCCCATGATGCTGAATTGATTTTAAAATAAACATTATTCATTTAAGAAATTGACAATTTAATGCAACATTTATGCATGTTTTTTTGAAATCACAATTTATTGGTATGATAGTGATTCAGTGGAAACAAACAATATTCAACACACGAAGTGGATCCGGCCATTTATGGAATGGAAGATGAAGTGATCAATATAAATAATTAGCAAAGATCATTAGGAGTCAGGTTAACACAACCTTGTTGTAGCATGCTCTCAAAGTAAACCCTGCCTCAATTAGGTCTTTTGAGGGTTGTAACGTGGCTCGGTTCACGGTTTATGAAACAAAATGAGGGAAAGTGAGAGAGAAAAAGTGATTGTGAGAGAATGAGAAATTTGGAAATGAAAATTGTGTCTGTAAAATCCCTTTGGTTTGGACGAAAATGGATTAAATATGGCTTAGGTTTGGGGCCCAAAAATTAGGCTTGGGATCCAAAATTATGGTTTGGTAATGAGGTTAGGATTTAGCAATGGAGCTAGGTTAGGAGAAGGAACATTCTAGAAGATGATAGAACATGGTAGAAGTTTCCAAGGGAAATGGAATGTAATTGAAATGGAAAAACAAGAGGGAAAGAATGAAAGGAAGTGTGGAAGGAAAGTGGAATGAAAAATGGAGGGAAATGTAAAACCAACCACTTTTCAAATGATTTTTCTTTGATTTTTTTTTTATGATTCCTCCATCATTTCTTAACCAAATTTGAACCATAGGATCATTGTAACCCTAATTTCAAGATCTTAATCTTAAAAGTCCGGAGTCGACCCTCTTTTGCCAAGCTCGGTTGTTTTTCCCCCGATTCCTCGAGTTTCAGTTGTCTGGCCAGTCGAACCCCTTCCAAAATTAATTTGTGGACGAGATTTGAACCCTAGGCACTTGACATCATATATAAGACAAAGGAATCCACTTTGAATTAAAACTTCATTCCGAAGCCCCATAGAAGTGAAACCCTAATTTGTCCCTTTTCATCAGGAAATATTGCACTGCTCGCCTCCTTTGATCAACTTCATCTGTCCATGGCACGTGGATCCAAGTGAAGACTTGTGGGATGTTGGGAACCTTTTGCACAAGGTTGAGAAGCTTTGTGGCCCTTTGATTGCCTTTGTATAGCCTTCAGCTTCTCCACCCATTGACCACATGCCTATGCCTCAGCCATGCTATACATGATGCAATGTTTTTGGTTATTTTATGAATCCATATATGCAAAATGCTATGCAAAATGTTGAGGATATGAGAGCGCAAATTTTGAGGTATTACACCGTCCTGAACTCAAAGTTTGTTGTTGCATAAGGTCTGCTTGAACAGATGGAAGGCACGGAGAGGGTTTGCCCCTGTATGATTCATCTTGCCCCTGAATCAATGGTTTTGAAATTTCCCCCTTCACAAAAAGGTTTGGAAACAACTTGCCATGACATGACCTTTGAAATGGTTGCCCCAGTGCTTGAATATCTGAGATTTTCCCATGGTTCAACTCTTGGTATGGGAAACTTCTGATTTGGTTGTCCATTGAATTCTTGAATCGTTTGTGATAACTCAACCTAGTCTGAGTCTTGAGAGAAGGCTCAACCTCTGAGTAGCTGACTCTTGAAGAGATTGATTCAGATTGACTTATTCTCGAAGCGGTTGCCCCTGGCTGGGCTTCCCTTACCAAGTCAAATTCCTTAACTGGCTGCATTCTTTGGGATTCCCATGATGCTGAATTGATTTGAAAATAAACATTATTCATTTAAGAAATTGGCAATTTAATGCAACATTTATGCATGTTTTTTTTAAATCACAATTTATTGGTATGATAGTGATTCAGTGGAAAAAAACAATATTCAACACACGAAGTGGATCCGACCATTTACGGAATGGAAGATGAAGTGATCAATACAAATAATTAGCAAAGATCATTAGGAGTCAGGTTAACACAACCTTGTTGTAGCATGCTCTCAAAGTAAACCCTGCCTTAATTAGGTCTTTTGAGGGTTGTAACGTGGCTCGGTTCACCGTTTATGAAACAAAATGAGGGAAAGTGAGAGAGAAAGAGTGATTGTGAGAGAATGAGAAATTTGGAAATGAAAATTGTGTCTGTAAAATCCCTTTGGTTTGGACGAAAATGGATTAAATATGGCTTAGGTTTGGGGCCCAAAAATTAGGCTTGGGATCCAAAATTATGGTTTGGTAATGAGGTTAGGATTTAGCAATGGAGCTAGGTTAGGAGAAGGAACATTCTAGAAGATGATAGAACATGGTAGAAGTTTCCAAGGGAAATGGAATGGAATTGAAATGGAAAAACAAGAGGGAAAGAATGAAAGGAAGTGTGGAAGGAAAGTGGAATGAAAAGCGGAGGGAAATGTAAAACCAACCACTTTTCAAATGATTTTTCTTTGATTTTTTTTTATGATTCCTCCATCATTTCTTAACCAAATTTGAACCATAGGATCATTGTAACCCTAATATCAAGATCTTAATCTTAAAAGTCCGGAGTCGACCCTCTTTTACCAAGCTTGGTTGTTTTTTCCCCGATTCCTCGAGTTTCAGTTGTCTGGCCAGTCGAACCCCTTCCAAAATTAATTTGTGGACGAGATTTGAACCCTAGGCACTTGACATCATATATAAGACAAAGGAATCCACTTTGAATCAAAACTTCATGCCGAAGCCCCATAGAAGTGAAACCCTAATTTGTCCCTTTTCATCAGGAAATATTGCACTGCTCGCCTCCTTTGATCAACTCCATCTGTCCATGGCTCGTGGCTCCAAGTGAAGACTTGTGGGATGTTGTGAACCTTTTGCACAAGGTTGAGAAGCTTTGTGGCCCTTTGATTGCCTTTGTTAGCCTTCAGCTGCTCCACCCATTGACCACATGCCTATGCCTCAGCCATGCTATACATGATGCAATGTTTTTGGTTATTTTATGAATCCATATATGCAAAATGCTATGCTTAATGTTGAGGATACGAGAGCGCAAATTTTGAGGTATTACACCATCCTGAACTCAAAGTTTGTTGTTGCATAAGGTCTACTTGAACAGCTTGAAGGCACGGAGAGGGTTTGCCCCTGTATGATTCATCTTGCCCCTGAATCAATGGTTTTGAAATTTCCCCCTTCACAAAAAGGTTTGGAAACAACTTGCCATGACATGGCCTTTGAAATGGTTGCCCTAGTCCTTGAATATCTGATATTTGCCCATGGTTCAACTCTTGGGATGGGAAACTTCTGATTTAGTTGTCCATTGAATTCTTGAATCGTTTGTGATAACTCAACCTAGTCTGAGTCTTGAGAGAAGGCTCAACCTCTGAGTAGCTGACTCTTGAAGAGATTGATTCAGATTTACTTATACTCGAAGCGGTTGCCCCTGGTTGGGCTTCCCTTACCAAGTCAAATTCCCTAACTGGATGCATTCTTTGGGATTCCCATGATGCTGAATTGATTTGAAAATAAACATTATTCATTTAAGAAATTGGCAATTTAATGCAACATTTATGCAAGTTTTTTTGAAATCACAATTTATAGGTATGATAGATATTCACTGGAAAAAAACAATATTCAACACACGAAGTGGATCCGGCCATTTATGGAATGGCAGATGAAGTGATCAATACAAATGATTAGCAAAGATCGTTAGGAGTCAGGTTAACACAACCTTGTTGTAGCATGCTCTCAAAGTAAACCCTGCCTTAATTAGGTCTTTTGAGGGTTGTAACGTGGCTCGGTTCACGGTTTATGAAACAAAAGGAAGGAAAGTGAGAGAGAAAAAGTGATTGTGAGAGAATGAGAAATTTGGAAATGAAAATTGTGTCTATAAAATCCCTTTGGTTTGGATGAAAATGGATTAAATATGGCTTAGGTTTGGGGCCCAAAAATTTGGCTTGGGATCCAAAATTATGGTTTGGTAATGAGGTTAGGATTTAGCAATGGAGCTAGGTTAGGAGAAGGAACATTCTAGAAGATGGTAGAATATGGTAGAAATTTCCAAGGGAAATGGAGTGGAATTGAATTGGAAAAACAAGAGGGAAAATATGAAACGAAGTTTGGAAGGAAATTGGAAGGAAAAGTGGAGGGAAATGTAAAACCAACCACTTTTCAAATGATTTTTCTTTGATTTTTTTTTTATGATTCCTCCATCATTTCTTAACCAAATTAGAACCATAGGATCATTGTAACCCTAATTTAAGGATCTCGATCTTAAAAGTCCAGAGTCGACCCTCTTTTACCTAGCTCGGTTGTTTTTTCCCCGATTCCTCGAGTTTCAGTTGTCTGGCCAGTCGAACCCCTTCCAAAATGAATTTGTGGACGAGATTTGAACCCTAGGCACTTGACATCATATATAAGACAAAGGAATCCACTTTGAATCAAAACTTCATGCCGAAGCCCCATATAAGTGAAACCCTAATTTGGCCCTTTTCATCAGGAAATATTGCACTGCTCGCCTCCTTTGATCAACTCCATATGTCCATGGCTCGTGGCTCCAAGTGAAGACTTTTGGGATGTTGTGAACCTTTTGTACAAGGTTGAGAAGCTTTGTGGCCCTTTTATTACCTTTGTATAGCCTTTAGCTGCTCCACCCATTGACCACATGCCTATGCCTCAGCCATGCTATACATGATGCAATGTTTTTGGTTATTTTATGAATCCATATATGCAAAATGCAATGCAAAATGTTGAGGATACGAGAGGGCAAATTTTGAGGTATTACACCGTCCTGAACTCAAAGTTTGTTGTTGCATAAGGTCTGCTTGAACAGCTGGAAGGCACGGAGAGGGTTTGCCCCTGTATGATTCATCTTGCCCCTGAATCAATGGTTTTGAAATTTCCCCCTTCACAAAAAGGTTTGGAAACAACTTGCCATGACATGACCTTTGAAATGGTTGCCCCAGTGCTTGAATATTTGAGATTTTCCCATGGTTCAACTTTTGGTATGGGAAACTTCTGATTTGGTTGTCCATTGAATTCTTGAATCGTTTGTGATAACTCAACCTAGTCTGAGTCTTGAGAGAAGGCTCAACCTCTGAGTAGCTGACTCTTGAAGAGATTGATTCAGATTGACTTATTCTCGAAGCGGTTGCCCCTGGTTGGGCTTCCCTTACCAAGTCAAATTCCTTAACTGGCTGCATTCTTTGGGATTCCCATGATGCTGAATTGATTTGAAAATAAACATTATTCATTTAAGAAATTGGCAATTTAATGCAACATTTATGCATGTTTTTTTGAAATCACAATTTATTGGTATGATAGTGATTCAGTGGAAAAAAACAATATTCAACACACGAAGTGGATCCGGCCATTTATGGAATGGAAGATGAAATGATCAATACAAATGATTAGCAAAGATCATTAAGAGTCAGGTTAACACAACCTTGTTGTAGCATGCTCTCAAAGTAAACCCTGCCTCAATTAGGTCTTTTGAGGGTTGTAACGTGGCTCGGTTCACGGTTTATGAAACAAAATGAGGGAAAGTGAGAGAGAAAAAGTGATTGTGAGAGAATGAGAAATTTGGAAATGAAAATTGTGTCTGTAAATCCCTTTGGTTTGGACGAAAATGGATTAAATATGGCTTAGGTTTGGGGCCCAAAAATTTGGCTTGGGATCCAAAATTATGGTTTGGTAATGAGGTTAGGATTTTGCAATGGAGCTAGGTTAGGAGAAGGAACATTCTAGAATATGATAGAAAATGGTAGAAGTTTCCAAGGGAAATGGAGTGGAATTGAAATGGAAAAACAAGAGGGAAAGAATGAAAGGAAGTGTGGAAGGAAAGTGGAAGGAAAAGTGGAGGGAAATGTAAAACCAACCACTTTTCAAATGATTTTTCTTTGATTTTTTTTTATGATTCCTACATCATTTCTTAACCAAATTTGAACCATAGGATCATTGTAACCCTAATTTCAAGATATTAATCTTAAAAGTCCAGAGACGACCCTCTTTTACCAAGCTCGGTTGTTTTTTCCCCGATTCCTCGAGTTTCAGTTGTCTGGCTAGTCGAAGCCCTTCCAAAATTAATTTGTGGACAAGATTTGAACCCTAGGCACTTGACATCATATATAAGACAAAGGAATCCACTTTGAATCAAAACTTCATTCTGAATCCCCATAGAAGTGAAACCCTAATTTGTCCCTTTTCATCAGGAAATATTGCACTGCTCGCCTCCTTTGATCAACTCCATTTGTCCATGGCTCGTGGCTCCAAGTGAAGACTTGTGGGATGTTGTGAACCTTTTGCACAAGGTTGAGAAGCTTTGTGGCCCTTTGATTGCCTTTGTTAGCCTTCAGCTGCTCCACCCATTGACCACATGCCTATGCCTCAGCCATGCTATACATGATGCAATGTTTTTGGTTATTTTATGAATCCATATATGCAAAATGCTATGCTTAATGTTGAGGATATGAGAGCGCAAATTTTGAGGTATTACACCGTCCTGAACTCAAAGTTTGTTGTTGCATAAGGTCTGCTTGAACAGCTTGAAGGCGCGGAGAGGGTTTGCCCCTGTATGATTCATCTTGCCCCTGAATCAATGGTTTTGAAATTTCCCCCTTCACAAAAAGGTTTGGAAACAACTTGCCATGACATGGCCTTTGAAATGGTTGCCCCAGTGCTTGAATATCTGAGATTTGCCCATGGTTCAACTCTTGGGATGGGAAACTTCTGTTTTGGTTGTCCATTGAATTCTTGAATCGTTTGTGATAACTCAACCTAGTCTGAGTCTTGAGAGAAGGCTCAACCTCTGAGTAGCTGACTCTTGAAGAGATTGATTCAGATTGACTTATACTCGAAGCGGTTGCCCCTGGCTGGGCTTCCCTTACCAAGTCAAATTCCCTAACTGGTTGCATTCTTTGGGATTCCCATGATGCTGAATTGATTTGAAAATGAACATTATTCATTTAAGAAATTGGCAATTTAATGCTACATTTATGCAAGTTTTTTTGAAATCACAATTTATAGGTATGATAGTGATTCAGTGGAAAAAAACAATATTCAATACACGAAGTGGATCCGGCCATTTATGGAATGGCAGATGAAGTGATCAATACAAATGATTAGCAAAGATCGTTAGGAGTCAGGTTAACACAACCTTGTTGTAGCATGCTCTCAAAGTAAACCCTGCCTTAATTAGGTCTTTTGAGGGTTGTAACGTGGCTCGGTTCACGGTTTATGAAACAAAAGGAAGGAAAGTGAGAGAGAAAAAGTGATTGTGAGAGAATGAGAAATTTGGAAATGAAAATTGTGTCTATAAAATTCCTTTGGTTTGGACGAAAATGGATTAAATATGGCTTAGGTTTGGGGCCCAAAAATTTGGCTTGGGATCCAAAATTATGGTTTGGTAATGAGGTTAGGATTTAGCAATGGAGCTAGGTTAGGAGAAGGAACATTCTAGAAGATGGTAGAATATGGTAGAACTTTCCAAGGGAAATGGAGTGGAATTGAATTGGAAAAACAAGAGGGAAAGAATGAAAGGAAGTGTGGAAGGAAAGTGGAAGGAAAAGTGGAGGGAAATGTACAACCAACCACTTTTCAAATGATTTTTCTTTGATTTTTTTTTATGATTCCTCCATCATTTCTTAACCAAATTTGAACCATAGGATCATTGTAACCCTAATTTAAGGATCTCGATCTTAAAAGTCCAGAGTCGACCCTCTTTTACCTAGCTCGGTTGTTTTTTCCCCGATTCCTCGAGTTTCAGTTGTCTGGCCAGTCGAACCCCTTCCAAAATGAATTTGTGGACGAGATTTGAACCCTAGGCACTTGACATCATATATAAGACAAAGGAATCCACTTTGAATCAAAACTTCATGCCGAAGCCCCATATAAGTGAAACCCTAATTTGGCCCTTTTCATCAGGAAATATTGCACTGCTCGCCTCCTTTGATCAACTCCATCTGTCCATGGCTCGTGGCTCCAAGTGAAGACTTTTGGGATGTTGTGAACCTTTTGTACAAGGTTGAGAAGCTTTGTGGCCCTTTTATTACCTTTGTATAGCCTTCAGCTGCTCCACCCATTGACCACATGCCTATGCCTCAGCCATGATATACATGATGCAATGTTTTTGGTTATTTTATGAATCCATATATGCAAAATGCTATGCAAAATGTTGAGGATACGAGAGGGCAAATTTTGAGGTATTACACCGTCCTGAACTCAAAGTTTGTTGTTGCATAAGGTCTGCTTGAACAACTGGAAGGCACGGAGAGGGTTTGCCCCTGTATGATTCATCTTGCCCCTGAATCAATGGTTTTGAAATTTCCCCCTTCACAAAAAGGTTTGGAAACAACTTGCCATGACATGACCTTTGAAATGGTTGCCCCAGTGCTTGAATATTTGAGATTTGCCCATGGTTCAACTCTTGGTATTGGAAACTTCTGATTTGGTTGTCCATTGAATTCTTGAATCGTTTGTGATAACTCAACCTAGTCTGAGTCTTGAGAGAAGGCTCAACCTCTGAGTAGCTGACTCTTGAAGAGATTGATTCAGATTGACTTATTCTCGAAGCGGTTGCCCCTGGCTGGGCTTCCCTTACCAAGTCAAATTCCTTAACTGGCTGCATTCTTTGGGATTCCCATGATGCTGAATTGATTTGAAAATAAACATTATTCATTTAAGAAATTGGCAATTTAATGCAACATTTATGCATGTTTTTTTGAAATCACAATTTATTGGTATGATAGTGATTCAGTGGAAAAAAACAATATTCAACACACGAAGTGGATCCGGCCATTTATGGAATGGAAGATGAAGTGATCAATACAAATGATAAGCAAAGATCATTAGGAGTCAGGTTAACACAACCTTGTTGTAGCATGCTCTCAAAGTAAACCCTGCCTCAATTAGGTCTTTTGAGGGTTGTAACGTGGCTCGGTTCACGGTTTATGAAACAAAATGAGGGAAAGTGAGAGAGAAAAAGTGATTGTGAGAGAATGAGAAATTTGGAAATGAAAATTGTGTCTGTAAAATCCCTTTGGTTTGGACGAAAATGGATTAAATATGGCTTAGGTTTGGGGCCCAAAAATTAGGCTTGGGATCCAAAATTATGGTTTGGTAATGAGGTTAGGATTTAGAAATGGAGCTAGGTTAGGAGAAGGAACACTCTAGAATATGATAGAACATGGTAGAAGTTTCCAAGGGAAATGGAGTGGAATTGAAATGGAAAACCAAGAGGGAAAGAATGAAAGGAAGTGTGGAAGGAAAGTGGAAGGAAAAGTGGAGGGAAATGTAAAACCAACCACTTTTCAAATGATTTTTCTTTGATTTTTTTTTATGATTCCTACATCATTTCTTAACCAAATTTGAACCATAGGATCATTGTAACCCTAATTTCAAGATCTTAATCTTAAAAGTCCAGAGTCGACCCTCTTTTACCAAGCTCGGTTGTTTTTTCCCCGATTCCTCGAGTTTCAGTTGTCTGGCCAGTCGAACCCCTTCCAAAATTAATTTGTGGACAAGATTTGAACCCTAGGCACTTGACATCATATATAAGACAAAGGAATCCACTTTGAATCAAAACTTCATTCCGAAACCCCATAGAAGTGAAACCCTAATTTGTCCCTTTTCATCAGGAAATATTGCACTGCTCGCCTCCTTTGATCAACTCCATCTGTCCATGGCTCGTGGCTCCAAGAGAAGACTTGTGGGATGTTGTGAACCTTTTGCACAAGGTTGAGAAGCTTTGTGGCCCTTTGATTGCCTTTGTTAGCCTTCAGCTGCTCCACCCATTGACCACATGCCTATGCCTCAGCCATGCTATACATGATGCAATGTTTTTGGTTATTTTATGAATCCATATATGCAAAATGCTATGCTTAATGTTGAGGATATGAGAGCACAAATTTTGAGGTATTACACCGTCCTGAACTCAAAGTTTGTTGTTGCATAAGGTCTGCTTGAACAGCTTGAAGGCACGGAGAGGGTTTGCCCCTGTATGATTCATCTTGCCCCTGAATCAATGGTTTTGAAATTTCCCCCTTCATAAAAAGGTTTGGAAACAACTTGCCATGACATGGCCTTTGAAATGGTTGCCCCAGTGCTTGAATATCTGAGATTTGCCCATGGTTCAACTTTTGGTATGGGAAACTTCTGATTTGGTTGTCCATTGAATTCTTGAATCGTTTGTGATAACTCAACCTAGTCTGAGTCTTGAGAGAAGGCAACCTCTGAGTAGCTGACTCTTGAAGAGATTGATTCAGATTGACTTATTCTCGAAGCGGTTGCCCCTGGCTGGGCTTCCCTTACCAAGTCAAATTCCTTAACTGGCTGCATTCTTTGGGATTCCCATGATGCTGAATTGATTTGAAAATAAACATTATTCATTTAAGAAATTGGCAATTTAATGCAACTTTTATGCATGTTTTTTTGAAATCACAATTTATTGGTATGATAGTGATTCAGTGGAAAAAAACAATATTCAACACACGAAGTGGATCCGGCCATTTATGGAATGGAAGATGAAGTGATCAATACAAATGATTAGCAAAGATCATTAGGAGTCAGGCTAACACAACCTTGTTGTAGCATGCTCTCAAAGTAAACCCTGCCTCAATTAGGTCTTTTGAGGGTTGTAACGTGGCTCGGTTCACGGTTTATGAAACAAAATGAGGGAAAGTGAGAGAGAAAAAGTGATTGTGAGAGAATGAGAAATTTGGAAATGAAAATTGTGTCTGTAAAATCCCTTTGGTTTGGATGAAAATGGATTAAATATGGCTTATGTTTTTGGGCCCAAAAATTAGGATTGGGATCCACAATTATGGTTTGGTAATGAGGTTAGGATTTAGCAATGGAGCAAGGTTAGGAGAAGGAACATTCTAGAAGATGGTAGAACATGGTAGAAGTTTCCAAGGGAAATGGAGTGGAATTGAAATGGAAAAACAAGAGGGAAAGAATGAAAGGAAATGTGGAAGGAAAGTGGAAGGAAAAGTGGAGGGAAATGTAAAAGCAACCACTTTTCAAATGATTTTTCTTTGATTTTTTTTTATGATTCCTCCATCATTTCTTAACCAAATTTGAACCATAGGATCATTGTAACCCTAATTTCAAGATCTCGGTCTTAAAAGTCCGGAGTCGACCCTCTTTTACCTAGCTCGGTTGTTTTTTCCCCGATTCCTCGAGTTTCAGTTGTCTGGCCAGTCGAACCCCTTCCAAAATGAATTTGTGGACGAGATTTGAACCCTAGGCACTTGACATCATATATAAGACAAAGGAATCCACTTTGAATCAAAACTTCATGCCGAAGCCCCATAGAAGTGAAACCCTAATTTGGCCCTTTTCATCAGGAAATATTGCACTGCTCGCCTCCATTGATCAACTCCATTTGTCCATGGCTCTTGGCTCCAAGTGAAGACTTGTGGGATGTTGTGAACCTTTTGCACAAGGTTGAGAAGCTTTGTGGCCCTTTGATTGCCTTTGTATAGCCTTCAGCTGCTCCACCCATTGACCACATGCCTATGCCTCAGCCATGCTATACATGATGCAATGTTTTTGGTTATTTTATGAATCCATATATGTAAAATGCTAGGCAAAATTTGAGGATATGAGAGGGAAAATTTTGAGGTATTACACCGTCCTGAACTCAAAGTTTGTTGTTGCATAAGGTCTGCTTGAATAGCTTGAACGCACGGAGAGGGTTTGCCCCTGTATGATTCATCTTGCCCCTGAATCAATGGTTTTGATATTTCCCCATTCACAAAAAGGTTTGGAAACAACTTGCCATGACATGGCCTTTGAAATGGTTGCCCCAGTGCTTGAATATCTGAGATTTTCCCATGGTTCAACTCTTGGGATGGGAAACTTCTGATTTGGTTGTCCATTGAATTCTTGAATCGTTTGTGATAACTCAACCTAGTCTGAGTCTTGAGAGAAGGCTCAACCTCTGAGTAGATGACTCTTGAAGAGATTGATTCAGATTGACTTATTCTCGAAGCGGTTTCCCCTGGCTGGGCTTCCCTTACCTAGTCAAATTCCCTAACTGGCTGCATTCTTTGGGATTCCCATAATGCTGAATTGATTTGAAAATAAACATTATTCATTTAAGAAATTGGAAATTTAATGCAACATTTATGCAATTTTTTTTAAATCACAATTTATTGGTATGATAGTGATTCAGTGGAAAAAACAATATTCAACACATGAAGTGGATCCGGCCATTTATGGAATGGCAGATGAAGTGATCAATACAAATGATTAGCAAAGATCGTTAGGAGTCAGGTTAACACAACCTTGTTGTAGCATGCTCTCAAAGTAAACCCTGCCTCAATTAGGTCTTTTGAGGGTTGTAACGTGGCTCGGTTCACGGTTTATGAAATAAAAGGAGGGAAAGTGAGAGAGAAAAAGTGATTGTGAGAGAATGAGAAATTTGGAAATGAAAATTGTGTCTGTAAAATCCCTTTGGTTTGGATGAAAATGGATTAAATATGGCTTAGGTTTGGGGCCCAAAAATTAGGCTTGGGATCCAAAATTATGGTTTGGTAATGAGGTTAGGATTTAGCAATGGAGCTAGGTTAGGAGAAGGAACATTCTAGAAGATGGTAGAACATGGTAGAAGTTTCCAAGGGAAATGGAGTGGAATTGAAATGGAAAAACAAGAGGGAAAGAATGAAAGGAAGTGTGGAAGGAAAGTGGAAGGAAAAGTGGAGGGAAATGTAAAACCAACCACTTTTCAAATGATTTTTCTTTGATTTTTTTTTAAGATTCCTCCATCATTTCTTAACCAAATTTGAACCATAGTGAAATTCTGTGATCAGGTATGAGATGTCGAATGAGATGTTTAAACACTTGACAACTTAACCAAAACTTAAAGTGCAGGAAAATTAAACAACACAGTAATTTGTTAACCCAGTTCAGTGTATAACCACACTTACATCTGGAGGCTACCAAGCCAGGAGGAAATCCACTATAAGTAATATTAATTCTAGACTTAAACCACCCAGTTTAATCTTTCACTTAATATCTACCCAATGCAATTTCTACCTAAGACACAACTTAGATATGAGTACCAACTCACTCCCCCTCAATCACACAGTGATCTTGTTTACAAGTTTAATAAAATTGAAGTCATACTTCAAACAAAAACAGCTTGATCTTACTTCACAGTTTCAATCAAGACACAAATACACTTTTGCTTAAAAGCTCATAAAGTGGTACAATAAAACAACCTGCTATTAAAACTCAAAACACCCTATTTTGTCTTCTGAAATTCGTGCTCTATTCTGAGAGTTTCTGTTGCTTAAATAGGTGTTTGGATTTTGGGCTTTCTGTAGGTTTATCCAATCCTAAAACGCACGCTGCTTCCACCTTGAATTAGGGTTTGTTACTTCCTAGATTCTAGGTGATTCAGTTGTTCTGATTATGCTGAAGACATATAACAACACTCCCTACAGATGCGCCTTATTCTGTTTTATCCATCCATAATTAATTCCAGACAACTTTCCTTAATTTACTCAGTTCTGTTAGTCATTAATTAATTTTGGTAGCAGGTTTGAGATGTCACAACATCTGTTGGGACATCCTGAAAAACTGAGCTTACTTCATTTACTGATACAATGTCACAACATCTGATGTGACATCCTGTAAACTGAACTTATTTCATTAACTGATACAATGTCCCAACATCTGGTGTGACATCCTGAATTAAGTTCATTTACTTATACTTTGTTTGATAATGTCCCAACATCTGATAGGACATCCTGAACTGAATTCAACAACTCTTGTTGGTCAAAAATTCTGCCAATTCTAAACATCTACAAACTCCCCCTTTGGCTAATTTTTGGCTAACATTCTTTTCTGGTTATCAGAGGGCAGCAGAAGTTCTATTCTGTTGAGTCATGTGTGAGTTTACTCCCCCTCAAACATACATGTATTCAGTTTTGTTGCAACAAAATTTTTCATTAAAACACAGCTTTAGTTCAGAAGCAAACAGAAGATTTTCATTAATCAGTAATTTGGATTATACATTGTTGTTGTTGTTCAGTTCTCCCCCTTATTAGACATAAATTGGGGCCAAAGTTACTAATACAAAATGACAATGCAGCAGTCATTACATTTTCCTCACATACAGTTTTTCACTCAGACTCCTCATAGTTAGTTTCTTCCTCTTCCTCAGTCTCCTCATCAGAAGCATCAGTTTTCTTAGCACTTTCTTCAGCCTCCAGCCTTTGAATAATCTCCCCAAGCTTCTGCTTCCTTGCATCCAGTTCTTTGCATGTGATCTTCAGCTCAACAATCAAGGCAGCTTTGGAGATTGGAGACTTTGCCTTTGAAGGACCAGCAGATGTCCCAGAGGGAGCTTCAACATCAGTTGCATGATGACTCAGGAACAGCTTGTAGTGGAAGGCCAGAGGGCTTTCTCTTTTGCAAATTGTGTCCTTCTCAGTGAGGATACCAGGATACTGACTCAGCATTATTCCACACAGCAAGGAAGGGAAGTCAATTGGCAGCTTAGTTGCAGATGATCCAGCATGCTTCAAAGTCTGATCAAATATATAAGCCCCATAATCCAGCTTTGTTTGGGTGCCCACAGCATATATGAACCTGCCCAATCCAGTTGATATTGAGGATGTATGGTTGGTAGGGACCCAGTTTGCAGTGCCAATCCTATTCAGCATGGCATACTTCCTTGTCAGCATGCTAACTGAGAGCTTCCCTTTAATTGGCCAAGTCTTGACCTGATTAGCAGTGATAATCTTGCAAACCTGGTTATCAGTCTTCCCTAACTCATTTGGACCATCAGATTCTCTTCCAAGGTAGTGGTTGATAACCCTAGGAGAGAATTCTACACACTTTCCTCTTACATATACTTTTCTAAAGTCAGCAGACTTACCATCAGCACAATCTTCTTGGAGGTTTACTATGAATTCCTTGACAAGCAGCTCATAGCAAGGAGAGAAGTTGGAGACAGTTTTGAAAAGGCCAGCAGAAGAAATGAGATCAATTAACTCTGTGCACTCAAGTGCATTACTGCTCAGCTCTCTTTCAAGTGCTACCCTTCTTTGATAAACAAACTTCCATCTATTCACACTTGAAACATGATGAAAGGAAATGTTGTCCAAAGGAGCTTCTGGAACAGCAGTTAATGACCTTGAGGGTGCTGGTTTCTTCTTTGGTGGAGATGTTGGGACATCTTCTTCAACATCTGAATCTGGAGGAGTGACAACTTTCCTCTTTTGTGTTTGCACCTTGCTCCATTGTTTTGTAGGACCAAAGACAACTTTAGCTTTGTCCTTCTTTGGTGTAGCTTGCTTCTTCTCAGGAGTTGCATGTCCTGCATTCTTCTTTTCCTTCCTGGTTCTAAGCCTTTTGGCTATGCTAGGGTTGACAGAAGCAATGATTTCTGTATCAGAATCATGCTCTATATTCACAACAGGAGGAGGTTGAGAAGTCTCCTCTTCAGCAGGTGGTTCAACAGAGATTTGATCTTCAGTGGAGGCCTTGTGCTGGTCCTCAGATATTTCTTCATCACTATCAGTGGAAGCCTTTTTCTGGTCCTCGGATGTTTCATCAGCAGCATTAGATGAGGCCTTTTGCTGGTCCTCAGATGTTTCAACATTTATTGGGATATCCTGTTGAGCAGGGGTGTCCTTTTCAGCCTGAGTTTGTTGATCTTCTTGTGGAGCTGGCATGGTGTTCAGAGGGATAGATATTCCACTTACCACTCTTTGCTCAGATAAGATCCTGTTTACCAGCTCCTTTATGGAATCATCCACATATGCAGAAGCTTTTGGAGTGGTGTTTGATGGTGAAGGCATGCCTTTGGCCTTGCTGAATATAGGATCCTTTGTCCTTTTCACAGTAGGGGTTCTTGGTTTTTGAGCAAGAGGAACACTTCCTCTGATTTCGTCCATTGGAGTTGAATCTATGGGTACCACAGAGATGGGGGTTGCATGCACCACATCTTCCTTGTTGAGGATTTCTTCAGAAATGTTAGGGTTTTGGTGATGAGCCATTTTAGAATGTGGTGAAGAAAGAGACTGAGAATGGCTGATTTTGATGAGTTCAGAACAAGCAGTTAGAGAATGCAATTCGTTTTGAGAGAGTGATGAGAAGATAGATAGGTGAGAGCAAGCTGATATTTTTATAAGTAGCCGTTACTTTGAGAAATTTTAGGAGTGCAATACCCAGAGTCCTTGACCAGACTGATGTTGCCATCTGGTGATCATGCCACACGATGTCAAATGACATGTTGGCACATCTTCATAACTGTTATATTTCACATAAACAGATTCCCAATTTACCCCTTAGGTTTTCAAATTGGGTAGCATCCAAGGCTTTAGTAAATATATCAGCTAACTGCAGATTTGTAGCTACATGTTCCAATGAAATCACTTTCTCTTCCACAAGATCTCTTATGAAATGATGTCTGATATCAATATGCTTGGTCCTGCTATGTTGGATAGGATTCTTTGATATGTTAATAGCACTTAAGTTGTCACAGTACAATGTCATGACATCTTGTGGGACATTGTACTCAGTGAGCATTTGCTTCATCCAAACCAATTGTGAACAACTGCTTCCAGCTGCAATATATTCAGCTTCAGTAGTAGATAAGGATACACAATTTTGTTTCTTACTGAACCAAGAAATCAAATTGTTTCCTAAAAAGAAGCATCCTCCTGAAGTGCTTTTTCTGTCATCAGCACTTCCAGCCCAATCAGCATCACAGAAGCCAGTGAGAATTGGTTTGCATCCATGAAAGTACATTATGCCATAGTCACAAGTACCATTGACATATTTCAGAATTCTCTTGACTTGGTTTAGATGACTGACTTTTGGATCAGCTTGATATCTTGCACAAACACCTACTGCAAAGGATATGTCTGGTCTGCTAGCAGTAAGATATAATAAGCTTCCAATCATACTTCTGTATAGACTTTGATCTACATTCTCACCCTTGTCATCTTTAGTCAGCTTTAAATGTGTGGGGGCAGGAGTTCTTTTATGAGTAGCATTGTCCATCCCAAATTTCTTGACAATGTTCTTAGCATACTTGCTTTGGGAAATGAACATGGAATCCTCCATTTGCTTTATTTGCAATCCAAGGAAGTAGGTTAGTTCTCCTACTAGGCTCATCTCAAATTCAGATTCCATTTGAGTGACAAAACGTTTAACCATCCTGTCTGACATCCCACCAAAGACAATGTCATCTACATATATTTGAGCAATCATGACATTACCTTCATCATCCTTCACAAACAAGGTTTTGTCTATTCCACCTTTCCTGTACCCTTGCTTGATAAGAAAAGTAGTCAGCCTTTCATACCATGCTCTTGGGGCTTGCTTCAGTCCATAAAGAGCTTTCCTTAGTTTGTACACATGATTTGGACAGCTTGGATCAACAAATCCTTTAGGTTGTTCTACATATACTTCTTCATTAAGATATCCATTTAGAAAAGCACTTTTCACATCCATTTGAAATAGCTTGAACTTCAAGATACAAGCAATTCCTAACAGTAGTCTGATTGATTCAAGCCTTGCTACTGGTGCAAAGGTTTCATCAAAGTCTACTCCTTCAATTTGTGTGTATCCTTGAGCTACAAGTCTAGCTTTGTTCTTTGTAACAACTCCCTGCTCATTTGACTTGTTCTTATACACCCATTTAGTGCCAATCACATTTATGTCATCAGGTCTAGGAACAAGATCCCACACTTCATTCCTTGTAAATTGACCTAATTCTTCTTGCATTGCACAAATCCAGTACTCATCAGTAAGAGCTTCCTTGATGTTTTTAGGTTCTATTTTTGAGACAAAACAGGAACCTGAAATCACCTCTCTTGATCTAGTGCTTACACCTCTGTTGGGATCCCCAATTATCAAATCTTTGGGATGATCCTTCTGGACTCTTATGGAGGGAGGTTTGTTGGAAGTTTCTGTCCTTGCATCAGTTTGAGTGAAGTTAGAATGATCACTCTTTTCTTCTGCTTCAGTTTGGCTTTCAGCAGATGTTCCAACATCTTCTGTAACATCTGTAGGAGCATCATCAATTATCACATTTATGGACTCCATGATAACTTTAGTTCTAGAATTAAATACTCTATATACTCTGCTGTTTATAGAGTATCCAAGAAAAATTCCTTCATCACTTTTAGGATCCATTTTTCTTCTTTGCTCCCTATCAGCCAGAATATAACAATTACTTCCAAACACATGGAAGTACTTAACTTTGGGTTTTCTACCCTTCCAGACTTCATAGATTGTGGTCAAAGTTCCTTTCCTTAGAGTGAATCTATTATGGATGTAACAAGCTGTGTTCATAGCTTCAGCCCAGAAGTAGAAAGGTAACTTTTTAGCATGGATCATAGCTCTTGCTGATTCTTGAATAGTTTTATTCTTTCTTTCAACAATACCATTCTGTTGAGGAGTGATTGGTGAAGAGTATTCGTGATTTATTCCTTCTGAAGAACAGAAATCTAAGAATTTTTTATTCTCAAACTCCTTTCCATGGTCACTTCTTATTCTGACCACACAGCTGGCTTTTTCTCTTTGTATTCTTTGGCATAAATCTTTGAATACATCAAATACATCAGACTTCTCTTTGATAAAATTTATCCATGTATACCTTGAAAAGTCATCAACCACCACATAGGCATACCTCTTACCACCAAGGCTCTCAACCTGCATAGGTCCCATAAGATCCATATGCAATAATTCCAAAACTTTGGAAGTTGTCAGATGTTGAAGCTTTGGATGGGACATCTTGGTTTGTTTGCCTATTTGACATTCACCACATATTTTGCCATCATCAATCTTCAGTTTAGGAATACCTCTCATAACTTCCATAGATATGATTTTCTTTATGCCTCTGAAGTGAAGGTGACCCAGTCTTTGGTGCCATAGTTTCATTTCTTCTTCTTTGGCTAAAGAGCAAGTTGAAGTGGGACTGAAATCTTGAGGTTCCCACATATAACAATTGTCTTTAGATCTGGCTCCTCTCATGACAACCTTCTGTTCTTTATTTGACACTATGCATTCAGCTTTGGTAAAGTTTACACTGTAACCTTGATCACATAATTGACTTATGCTGATCAAGTTAGCAGTGAATCCTTTTACTAGCAGCACATCATCCAGTCTTGGTACATCTGGACAGTCCAAGGTCCCAACACCCTTGATTTCTCCTTTAGCTCCATCTCCAAATGTTACATATCTGGATGAATATGACTTTAAGTCTACTAGCAGATTCTTCAATCCAGTCATGTGTCTTGAACATCCACTGTCAAAGTACCAGTCTTCTTTAGCTGATACTCTTAGAGATGTATGAGCTATATATGCCACATTCTTCTTTGACCATTTGTATTGAGGTTTCTTTTGATGCCTCTGCCCTGTGTAGTGTCCATTAGAAGAGCTCCCAGCTTGTTTGTTGAACTTGCTCTTGGACATGTTGCTTTGATCAGCATGAAGACTAGCTTTAGGAACCCATACTTTCTTGATGTCCTCTATCTTCTGCTTAGGGGTTTGCTGATACATCTGATTTGGATATCCATGCAGCTTGTAACAATGAGGTTTGATGTGTCCAAACTTTCCACAATGATGACATCTCCATCTTTGATATTTCTTCTTCATTATGTTCTTTTCATGATGTTGAGACATCTGTTGGAACATACTGTTTGACTTTGTGTTCTTTTCATGATGTTAAAGCATCTATTGGGACATCTTGTTTGACTGTATGGAATTTGAAGTAGTTTTGCTGGTGCTTGCTTCAGCCTTATAAGCTTTGTTAAATCCCAGTCCACTTTTATCCCCTGAATGCTTATTGTTGTTGAGAATAACATCCAGTGTGCTTGAGCTACTGTTCAGCATTCTAACAGATTTGGACATATGTTCCAACTTGGAGTTGAGAAGACTTACTTCATTTTTTAAGGTGTCAATGATCTCTAGATCACTTGCTTTTTCATCCTTTAGTGCCTCAATCTGCTTCTTTAGTTTTATACTCTCCCTGCATATTTCAGTGCTTCTTTTGACTAGTTCTCTGTATGATTGCTCAAGTTCTTCAAAAGTAAGCTCCCCATCACTGGATCACTTTCAGATTCACATAATCCAGCTAGAGCAGTGATATGCTTAGCTGATTCTTCTTCTGAATCACCTCCTGAGTCTTCATCAGACCAGGTTAATTCCTTCACATCCATGGCATTTAATTCCTTTTTCTTGACTGGTCTTTTCATCATAATTTGACCTTCTATTAGCATCATGAGGTCTTTTGTTCTCAAAAGAGTTTGTATATCTTCCACTTGGTCTGGACTTGTCTTCCATCCTTCTAAGAATCTTTTTGAATTGTCTTCCAAGCATAGCAATGTTTTCTGATAAGTTTTCATCAGTTTCTGATTCATCATTTTCTTCTTCTTTATCAGTATTTGTCACCAAGGCTATGCTTTTGTTCTTCTTTACAATTGTGTCATTCATTCCCATCTCAAATGTTTGAAGGGAACCAATGAGCTCTTCAACTTTCATTTTGCATATGTCTTGAGCTTCTTCTATTGCTGTGACCTTCATGTCAAATCTTTTTGGTAAAGATCTGAGAATCTTTCTTACAAGCTTTTCATCAGTCATTTTTTCTCCCAAAGCTCCAGAAGTATTGGCTATTTCTAAGATGTTCATGTATAATTCATGAATTGTTTCATCTTCCTTCATTCTCAAGTTTTCAAACTTGGTGGTGAGAAGTTGAAGTCTTGACATCTTCACTTTTGATGTTCCTTCATGAGTTGTTTTGAGAGTGTCCCAAACATCTTTGGCCAGCTCACAGTGATGCACAAGTCTAAAGATGTTCCTATCAATGCCATTGAATAAAGCATTTAAGGCCTTGGAGTTGCCAAGTGCTGAATCTTCTTCCTCCTTACTCCATTCTTCTTTAGGTTTCAACACTTTTGCTCCATCTTTGGTGTCTTGGACAGGATGTTCCCATCCATTGTTGACTGCTTTCCAGGCCCTATTGTCAAGTGATCTTAAGAATGTAATCATTTTTGGCTTCCAGTAGTCATAATTAGATCCATCCGGTATAGGTGGTCTATTTACTAATCCTACATCTCTGTCCATGTTCCCAGAATTTGTATTCCCTAGATCTCACCCAGAATAAACAGGCAGGGTGCCTGCTCTGATGCCAATTGAAATTCTGTGATCAGGTATGAGATGTCGAATGAGATGTTTAAACACTTGACAACTTAACCAAAACTTAAAGTGCAGGAAAATTAAACAACACAGTAATTTGTTAACCCAGTTCAGTGTATAACCACACTTACATCTGGAGGCTACCAAGCCAGGAGGAAATCCACTATAAGTAATATTAATTCTAGACTTAAACCACCCAGTTTAATCTTTCACTTAATATCTACCCAATGCAATTTCTACCTAAGACACAACTTAGATATGAGTACCAACTCACTCCCCCTCAATCACACAGTGATCTTGTTTACAAGTTTAATAAAATTGAAGTCATACTTCAAACAAAAACAGCTTGATCTTACTTCACAGTTTCAATCAAGACACAAATACACTTTTGCTTAAAAGCTCATAAAGTGGTACAATAAAATAACCTGCTATTAAAACTCAAAACACCCTATTTTGTCTTCTGAAATTCGTGCTCTATTCTGAGAGTTTCTGTTGCTTAAATAGGTGTTTGGATTTTGGGCTTTTTGTAGGTTTATCCAATCCTAAAACGCATGCTGCTTCCACCTTGAATTAGGGTTTGTTACTTCCTAGATTCTAGGTGATTCAGTTGTTCTGATTATGCTGAAGACATATAACAACACTCCCTACAGATGCGCCTTATTCTGTTTTATCCATCCATAATTAATTCCAGACAACTTTCCTTAATTTACTCAGTTCTGTTAGTCATTAATTAATTCTGGTAGCAGGTTTGAGATGTCACAACATCTGTTGGGACATCCTGAAAAACTGAGCTTACTTCATTTACTGATACAATGTCACAACATCTGATGTGACATCCTGTAAACTGAACTTATTTCATTAACTGATACAATGTGTCAACATCTGATGTGACATCCTGAATTAAGTTCATTTACTTATACTCTTTTTGATAATGTCCCAACATCTGATAGGACATCCTGAACTGAATTCAACAACTCTTGTTGGTCAAAAATTCTGCCAATTCTAAACATCTACACATAGGATCATTGTAACCCTAATTTCAAGATCTTGATCTTAAAAGTCCGGAGTCGACCCTCTTTTACCTAGCTCGGTTGTTTTTTCCCCGATTCCTCGATTTTCAGTTGTCTGGCTAGTCGAACCCCTTCCAAAATGAATTTGTGGACGAGATTTGAACCCTAGGCATTTGATATCATATATAAGACAAAGGAATCCAATTTGAATCAAAACTTCATGTTGAAGCCCCATAGAAGGGAAAACCTAATTTGGCCCTTTTCATAAGGAAATATTGCACTGCTAGCCTCCTTTGATCAACTCCATCTGTCCATGGCTCGTGGCTCCAAGTGAAGACTTGTGGGATGTTGTGAACCTTTTGCACAAGGTTTAGAAGCTTTATGGCGCTTTGATTGCCTTTGTATAGCCTTCAGCTGCTCCACCCATTGACCACATGCCTATGCCTCAGCCATGCTATACATGATGCAATGTTTTTGGTTATTTTATGAATCCATATATGCAAAATGCTATGCAAAATGTTGAGGATATGAGAGGGCAAATTTTGAGGTATTACACCGTCCTGAACTCAAAGTTTGTTGTTGCATAAGGTCTGCTTGAACAGCTTGAAGGCACGGAGAGGGTTTGCCCCTGTATGATTCATCTTGCCCCTGAATCAATGGTTTTGAAATTTCCCCCTTCACAAAAAGGTTTGGTAACAACTTGCCATGACATGGCCTTTGAAATGGTTGCCCCAGTGCTTGAATATTTGAGATTTGCCCATGGTTCAACTCTTGGGATGGGAAACTTCTGATTTGGTTGTCCATTGAATTCTTGAATTGTTTGTGATAACTCAACCTAGTATGAGTCTTGAGAGAAGGCTCAACCTCTGAGTAGCTGACTCTTGAAGAGATTGATTCAGATTGACTTATTCTCGAAGCGGTTTCCCCTGGCTGGCCTTCCCTTACCAAGTCAAATTACCTAACTGGCTGCATTCTTTGGGATTCCCATAATGCTGAATTGATTTGAAAATAAACATTATTCATTTAAGAAATTGGAAATTTAATGCATAATTTATGCAAGTTTTTTTGAAATCACAATTTATTGGTATGATAGTGATTCAGTGGAAAAAAAACAATATTCAACACACGAAGTGGATCCGGCCATTTATGGAATGGTAGATGAAGTGATCAATACAAATGATTAGCAAAGATCGTTAGGAGTCAGGTTAACACAACCTTGTTGTAGCATGCTCTCAAAGTAAACCCTGCCTCAATTAGGTCTTTTGAGGGTTGTAATGTGGCTCGGTTCACGGTTTATGAAACAAAAGGAGGGAAAGTGAGAGAGAAAAAGTGATTGTGAGAGAATGAGAAATTTGGAAATGAAAATTGTGTTTGTAAAATCCCTTTGGTTTGGATGAAAATGGATTAAATATGGCTTAGGTTTGGGGCCCAAAAATTAGGCTTGGGATCCAAAATTATGGTTTGGTAATGAGGTTAGGATTTAGCAATGAAGCTAGGTTAGGAGAAGGAACATTCTAGAAGATGGTAGAACATGGTAGAAGTTTCCAAGGGAAATGGAGTGGAATTGAAATGGAAAAACAAGAGGGAAAGAATGAAAGGAAGTGTGGAAGGAAAGTGGAAGGAAAAGTGGAGGGAAATGTAAAACCAACCACTTTTCAAATGATTTTTCTTTGATTTTTTATTATGATTCCTCCATCATTTCTTAACCAAATTTGAACCATAGGATCATTGTAACCCTAATTTCAAGATCTTGATCTTAAATGTCCGGAGTCGACCCTCTTTTACCTAGCTCGGTTGTTTTTTCCCCGATTCCTCGAGTTTCAGTTGTCTGGCCAGTCGAACCCCTTCCAAAATGAATTTGTGGACGAGATTTGAACCCTAGGCACTTGACATAATATATAAGACAAAGGAATCCAATTTGAATAAAAACTTCATGTTGAAGCCCCATAGAAGGGAAACCCTAATTTGGCCCTTTTCATAAGGAAATATTGCACTGCTAGCCTCCTTTGATCAACTCCATCTGTCCATGGCTCGTGGCTCCAAGTGAAGACTTGTGGGATGTTGTGAACCTTTTGCACAAGGTTTAGAAGTTTTATGGCCCTTTGATTGCCTTTGTATAGCCTTCAGCTGCTCCACCCATTGACCACATGCCTATGCCTCAGCCATGCTATACATGATGCAATGTTTTTGGTTATTTTATGAATCCATATATGCAAAATGCTATGCAAAATGTTGAGGATATGAGAGGGAAAATTTTGAGGTATTACACCGTCCTGAACTCAAAGTTTGTTGTTGCATAAGGTCTGCTTGAACAGCTTGAAGGCACGGAGAGGGTTTGCCCCTGTATGATTCATCTTGCCCCTGAATCAATGGTTTTGAAATTTCCCCCTTCACAAAAAGGTTTGGAAACAACTTGCCATGACATGGCCTTTGAATTGGTTGCCCCAGTGCTTGAATATCTGAGATTTGCCCATGGTTCAACTCTTGGGATGGGAAACTTCTGATTTGGTTGTCCATTGAATTCTTGAATCGTTTGTGATAACTCAACCTAGTCTGAGTCTTGAGAGAAGGCTCAACCTCTGAGTAGCTGACTCTTGAAGAGATTGATTCGGATTGACTTATTCTCGAAGCAGTTGCCCCTGGTTGGGCTTCCCTTACCAAGTCAAATTCCCTAACTGGATGCATTCTTTGGGATGCCCATGATGCTGAATTGATTTGAAAATAAACATTATTCATTTAAGAAATTGGAAATTTAATGCAACATTTATGCAAGTTTTTTTGAAATCACAATTTATTGGTATGATAGTGATTCAGTGGAAAAAAACAATATTCAACACACGAAGTGGATCCGGCCATTTATGGAATGGCAGATGAAGTGATCAATATAAATGATTAGCAAAGATCGTTAGGAGTCAGGTTAACACAACCTTGTTGTAGCATGCTCTCAAAGTAAACCCTGCCTCAATTAGGTCTTTTGAGGTTTGTAACGTGGCTCGGTTCATGGTTTATGAAACAAAAGGATTAAAGGCTCAAAATTTATTTATTCCCACCCAATCTTCGTGATGAACTCAAATCCTACGCTCAGGTAATTTGACGTACACATTCATATCTCAAAAGTATCTTGACGATGCATGATCAGGATTTTAAATGAGATGGAAACTACCTTGTTTTGTCTCTGCTTTGCGGAGGATTTGATGACTTCTTTGTCTTGACTTCATTATCTTTCGCATAAGTCGTCTTTTCTTGTTTTTGGACTCAGCGGACTTTTTCTTTGTATTTCTTTTTCTTTCTTCATTCTTTTGTTGAATGGTTGTGACTGCCATTTTGTTGGAGGATAGAAAACGAACACTACAAAATTTTGACCCTTCACGACTTCTTTGATGTGTGGAGGAAAGTATGTAGCTGATCCTTCTTGAATGATGGACTGAATCTCTTGAAGATTGAATGCAAACAGATTAACTGAACCGACTACCCTGCCCTAGGTTTAAAAAATTAAGGGTTTTTGCACTTTTTTTTGAAAAAAGAAACTCCTACTTCTAGGCTCAAAGAGGTTGATAAGGGATTATCATCCTTATTTCACCGGTGTTTGGGAATTTGAAACAATGCTTGTACATCATTGGCAAGGTTTTAATTGAAAGCATATAAATGGAGAATTCAGGTATCTGGTTTTCATCATCCTCCCTCCAATCTTTGCTAAAACAAAAGTTTGATAAACAAAATGATAGAAATATGTTTTTTTTGTTTTTTATAACAATAAAAGAAAACGAGTGAATACGAATGGATTGATTCAAAATATGCATAAACATTTCATTAATTTTGCCAATTCGAAAAACAACAATGCTGACAAGCAAGTATAAAATCAACATGCAAAGAAAATACAACAATGCTGAAACAAACAAGGGATTGCCAGCTTTAGGGAATTGAACTTCCTTCTTCAGAGTTAGAGGTCTTCATACTCATTGGTGCCAGTGTACCAATCCTCTTCACACCCATCCTTGACAATTTCTTCCATAGCATAGACTGATGGACCAACCTGACCAGACGAAGGATTGATGTTGATGTGAAGACCTTGAGGCATAAATGAAATGGAATCTGACTCAATCAGATCCTAAACCTTATTCTGGAGTTGTTTGTAGTCTTCAGTCGAGTGCCCTGGAGCATTAGCATGGTAACCGCATCGAGCATGAGGATCAAAGCCTGGTGGGTATGAAGGAATCACTAGATTCCGTTTCTTCAGCTCTATCAATCCGCTATCGATTAAACGTGACAGTATGTGAGTGTATGGCATTGGAAAAGGATCAAACTTCCTCTTTGTCTTCTTAGTATACTGGAGCCACTGCTGAGGAGCGTGTTGCTGTTGGTATGGCTGCTGTTGTGGCATCTGTTGCTGATGACAAACAGGAGGATATTGACCATGTAGAGGAAATGTCATCAGATATGCAGACCCAAAAGGTTGTTGACTTTGAACAGCTGACACATATGGATGTTAATAGTATGATGCTAGAGGTGGAGCTTGTGGAGATTTCTCGGTTGAATCAGCCTCCTCTTCTTCTTCTTTTTGGGAATCCTTAAGGGATTCACTGTCAATGCTCTAGAGACTAGAGGCACCTTGGATTCTTTCGCTTTTGAGACAACTCTCAATACATTCTCCCATTTTTACCAGGTCAGATAAACTTATTGATGTGATGCCTACCATCTTCTCAAAGTATAGGCTTTGCAAAGTATCCAGAAACAGGTCAACTAACTCTTTTTCTGAGAGCGGCGGTTGAACGTGATCATCAAACTCCTTCCATCTCTGGATGTACCTTTTGAATGACTCGTTACTTTCTTTAGATATGTCCTTCAAGTGAAAGCGACTGGGAGCTTCTTCCAAATTGTATTGGTATTGCTTCACAAAAGCATTGGCTAGGTCCTACCATGACTGAATATGACTTCTTTCCAATTCCATGTACCAATTCAACAGTGCCCCAGTCAAACTGTCCTGGAAGCAGTGAATCATCAACTTATCGTCAAAAGCATATGCGTTCATTTTTCGATAGAACATCACCAAATGGTGCTTTGGAAAACTATCCCCTTTGTACTTCTGAAAGTTAAGTGCTTCAAACTTCGGAGGTATAACTAAACCAGGTACTAAGCACATGTTTAAAGCATCCAGGTCAAAAGCATTCTGCCCCTCTACAGCTTGGAGTCTTTCATTTAGAAACCAACATCTCTCAGTTATCTCAACAACTTCTGGTCTCTTAGTCATCCTCACTGGGACTGCCCCTTGGGAATTTAGCTCAGAGAACCCAAAGCTTTGGTACTCAACGACATCGTGAGGTAAGGAGTTTCCATATCGAATAACGGTATGCTCATTGTTGTACCCCAAAATTTTCCCTCACACAATCAAGGAAATGTCTCTCAAGATTTCTCAATGATCATAAGGTTCTCAAGGTCCCCAATTGGTCAAAACGTTTGAGAGTTTCCTCAGACAAAGCCTCCTCCTAAGCAAAGGATCCAGAACTAGGGTTTTGGTTTTCTCCAAGCAAAATAGACTTCCAAGGCCTCAAGTGAGCTTAATAACATCCCATGTGACTTCAAGAATCCTTGTGTCAAGTTTCAAAGCTTTCCCAATAAGTTTGACCAGTCAGATGATCAGACATGCAAAAATCAGTCAAAGTGGTTAAAAAGTCAAACTGAGGTCAACTGTGGTCAAACTAAAGTCAAACTTCAAGATTTTTTTGCCAATATCAATATTATGAAGTAAAATTCATCATTTGATTAAGGGTTGATCATGATTCATCAAGGAGATCTCAGATCATCAAGAATCAGGAAGTTTCTAAATTAGGGTTTCCTAGGAAAAGTCAACTGAACTTTGACCAGCCATAACTTTCACATACTTCATCAATTATTTCCCATCCAAATCTCATTTTGAAGAAAATTTAATTCTCTACAACTTTGTGTCTCGCAAGCTAAGCTTAAAAATGCTTCATTTGGAAGGTATGAACCAAGACATTATAGGTCATTTCAAAAGTCAACAAAAAGTCAACTTTTTCCAAAGAGCATAATTTGAAAATGGTAAAAGATATGGACATGAGACTAAAGAGGTTTGTTATAGGACTATTTAATATTTCCAAAATGTCCAAGATCATCTTCATAGCCTTAAAATTGAGAGAGTTATGCCTTGGCAAAGTTGGGAAATTTTCAAGGGGTGCATTGAGCAAAAAGGGTCTCAAATCCAATTTTTTCCAAATGGGCTTGTGAAATTGCAATCCAATCTTCACAATAACATCAAGCACGGCCCAATTCCAATTATTTCTGATTTTTATAATTTATTTATCATTTATTTGGATTTTATTTATTAAAATTCATTTTAAATCAAAATAAAATATAAAAATCAATATTTGGATGTGATTCTTGTTCTAGAAGCTCTTAAAAAATATTTAAGACTGATTGAGACTCTCCAAAATCGTGCACAACCAAAATAGCAAGGATATATTTGATTTTTTTAAATATTTTTGGTTGTTTCTTCCTTCACCATCAAGTAATCCCAAATGCCCAATAATCCACTTTTTTCTTGACCTAAATTCACTCACCTATAAGACTACAACATACACAAACACAAGGGGACGAGAGATTCAGGCAAGACGGACACTTTCAAACTTAAAATTTTCCAAGAAATTCAATTTTCGGTTTCATAGTTCAAGGCCTTTTCAAAGCATTATAAATGTTGCAATTGGTTTATTGAAGCATTCTAGACATGTTTCCATCCTTATCTTTATCAAAACCATAACAACATGCATAAACCGAATCGCCCTTCATAGCTTTCTTGAATTTTTTCGATTTCATTGATTCGTGCGTTATAAATTGATTTTGATGTTTGAATATTATTTATAATGTGTCATAGAACGTTTCTGGATGCTTTATTTGAAGCTTTGATGCAGGTATAATGTTTTGCCATTGTTAGGGTTCAAGCTCTTAATTTGGGACTTCCTAAACTAACAAATATAAATGAATTCTAAACACGTAAACGAACTGGATTTGTTATGGGGAGTGCAATGTGTAACACGGTGGAAGAACTAACTTTCTATAAATGTTGCGGATAGCAAGAGTCGCCACCGACTTTTATTTTATCCAAAAGGAAAGGACATAAAAGAACAGGAAATACCTTAAAAGATTTTGAGTTCGGGGGGTAGGTTATATAAAGGGAAGGTGTTAGCACCCTTTATATCCATGGTTATCCATGGGCTCTTAGTTACTTAGCTCACTTTGAATTGTTTTAAAAAGGTGTAGTGTGTGATTAGGAAAATTTCATTAAGTGCTTTGTAATGACCCTCGTATGGGTGTATACAAAGCCTAGTTTAGAAATTCTGAGGTGTAAAAGTAATTTTGAAGAGTGTGAGCAAGTAACTGAGAGAAACCTACCCTAGATTAAGTCTTTCATGTTCTCATGTTCTTTCAATGGTAAGACTATCCCTATTATTAAGGAATAGGTAGTCATTACCTTGGATGTAATAAGGGACATATGTAGGGACATCTGAATATAGGCAACTGCAAGGTGTCTTTAGCAATACGTAGGGACTTATCATCTTTTACTCGAAGGGACAAGATCATTTATCGTAGGCAACCTCGAAGGGACTTGATCTTATAAACTGAATGAACTTGATGATATTTATGAAGGGACTTTTCTTAAGACACCTTACTTGACCTTTTGAAATAGGCAACATGAGAGGCAACCCTAGAAAGTGCAAGATGGTGATCAAAGATCGACTTACGTGTGTGCGTGTTCATATTCAAATACTTATCTTTTTAAAGTTAATTATTCTAAGTTAATTTTAATCACAAGTATGTTATTCACACCCTAGAATTACTAACCATACAATAAATATATTCATAATAAAAATAAAGCAAAAATATAAACTAAACTATTACAAAGCTTCGGGATAATTACAATATAATCGAGAAATATGATAACGATAAATAATAATAATAAATAAGCAATCAATAATAATAACAATTAAGTTAAAAGGTTAGAAAATAAAAATAAGAGAAAATAAGAAATTTGCAAAATAGTTTAATATTAGAAAAGATTTTAAATATTTGATAAAGAAAATAGGTTTTAATAATAATAATTAAATACTAGATTATTTATATATTTAGCAAATGAGAACTAATTAATTATAACTTATAAAAATATTAGGTTAAATTTTAAAAGTTGAGAAAAATTAGGATTAGGGTTAGAATTATAAAAATTAGGGTTTATGCATCATTAAAAAAATTAGGGTTTTTATTATTAATTTAAACATAATTAATTTATTTACAAAATATATATACAATAATAATATAAATATACAATGAAATAAATATAAATAATTTGATTTTTTAAGAAAATAAATTATGAATTAAAAAAATAAGTTTTTTATATAAGAAAATAATATATACATTTATTTTATAAATTATTATTTAAAAATTAATTAAGTTAAATAAATATAATATAAACAAAACAAATAAATGAAAAAAAAAATGAGAAAAAACACATACCTGGGGCTGAGATTCGAACCCAGGCCCTAGGCTTCAATCCTTCAGTCCCATAACCACAACCACCAGGCCAAGCACGTCTTGGTGTTAGCATCAGGGGTCATAATCCTTTTGTTGTAATCCTGTGAAAAATCAAATAAAAAGCAGCAAAACAAAATGGCCTGGGGGGAATCGAACCCAGGACCATCACCTTCACACACCAACACAAAAACTAACTGAACTAATACTGCGCATTCAATATATAATCAATAATAAAACATTATATTTTAAAACCAATTTTTGAATTTGATTTTCAGCGCCAATTCATCATCTTCTTCCTTGGTACCTGCGAACATACTTGCAAAATTACATACGAAATTTCCTGCGAATTTTTCCAAATTCATAACCTGCGAAAATCGTATCTTATGGCCAGGCCTATTGTTTACCCAAATTTATTTGGTTAATGTGATCCTTAGGAGGTATACGGTCTAGCCATGGTCTTTGAATGGATTTATATTGCCTCATACGCAAAACCCTAAAACGAGCTACAAACCCTAACAATGGTGAAACTCCAAACCTGCATCGAAACTCATAACAAACCACCCAGAATCCATCTACATCATTCAACAAACAATATTACAAGCTCAAATTTGATTAATCATGCATTAAACTTATGAATCGAAAAAATATATATTTGACATAAAACCGATTCGGTTTTCATCATTCATGAGGTTATGAATGCTTATGATTATGTGGATAGCATCATGAGAGTCCAAGGATCATGTCTATGTCCTTAGAATACCTTTAATTACCCTGCAACTATGAATCCGAAAATTGAAATTTCAAGGAATTTTTTGAATGTCAAAAGTGTTCTTGGAGGCTGCCAAAATTCGTCCCCTTGCTTGTGATCACTTCTATGTATATATTGGAAGCAAATTAGGTCAAAAAGTCATGAGTTTATGGGCCTTGTAAAGATTACTTGATCATGAAGATACCACTTGCTATTTTAGTAAAAAAATCACATAAATCTTTTCCTCTTTGGTCTAGCACGAATTTCAATCTTCCAATCTACTTTAAATCTTGTTTATGAGTTTCTAGAATGAAAATCGAATCAAATATTGAGCTTTTCATATTTTATTTTGATTTAAAATGATTTTAAATGAATAAAATCAAAATAAATAAAATAAAATTAATAAAAATCTGAATAAATGATTTTTGGTTCGTGCATGATGTCATGGTAGTGATTGGATCATAAAAATGCAAGCCCGTGTGGAAAGAATTGGTTCTAAGATCCCATTTGCTCAAAAAACCCCTCAAAAATTTCCCAACTTTGCAAAGACACAAATCCCTCAATTTTAAGGATATGGAGGTTTTCTTTGACATTTTGGAAAGCTTAAAGAGTCCTATAACAAACCTCTTTGGTTTCATGTCCATATCCTTTACCATTCTCAAGTTATGCCCTTTGGAAGATGTTGACTTTTTGTTGACTTTTGAAATGACCTATAATGTCTTAGCTCATACCTTCCAAATGAAGCATTTTTAGGCTTGGCTTGTGAGACACAAAGTTGTATAGAATTCCATTTCCTTCAAAATTAGCTTTGGATGGGAAATTTTTGATGAAGCATGTGAAAGTTATGGCTGGTCAAAGTTCAGTTGACTTTTCCTGTGAAAACCCTAATTTAGAAACTCTTGATTCTTGATGATCTGAAATCTCCTTGATGAATCATGATCAAACCTTGATAAAATGATGAATTTTACTTCATAAAATTGATGTTGGCGAAAAATCATGAAGTTTGACTTTGGTTTGACCACAGTTGACCTTAGTTTGACTTTTTAACTACTTTGACTGATTTGTGCATATCTGATCATCTGACTGAGCAAACTTTTAGGGAAAGCCTTGAAACTTGACATAGGGATTCTTGAAGACATATAGGATTCTATGAAGCTCACTTTAAGCCTTGGAAGTCCATTTAGCCTGATGAAATTCAAAACCCTAGTTTAGGGTGCATTGCTTAGGAGGATGCTTTGTCTGAGGGAATTTCCAAACTTCCTGACTAATTGTGAACCTTGTGAACCTCTTGAGATACCTTGTGAACCTTGTGAACCTCTTGGGACACCTTGATACACAATGCCTTGACTAGGGGAGGGAAAATTTTGGGGTGCAACAGCTGCCCCTGTTCAATTTTCTGAAACCTGAGGAGTTAGATTGGCCTGTGTGCCATTCGTGACTTGGAAGGTTGAAGGGGATTGAACACAAAAGCCCAAAAATTTTCACTCGCCGGTGCATAAAGTAACACTGTTGAGTGGTTGTATATGCTGGAGTGGGCTTAAAGTTGCCACTCGGAGGAACTAGAGATGGGCTTATAGATGCCAATCATAATATCAGAAAGTGATAGTATCCTTATGTTGTCACTGGATATCAGTACTAGGTCTTCGTACAGGCCGTCTCTGAATCATTCCTGTAACAAGGTTTGAGTTGAATGTCAGTACTAGATCTTCGTATAGATCGTCTCTACATTATCTCTAGGGAAAAATAATATCCTTCATTAGGTGTCAGTACTTAGATCTTCGTATAGATCGGCTCTGAGCCATCTTTAAGAACATACTCTAATTTAAGCACCAGAATCATATCTTCGTGGTGGTCTTTTCTGAATTGCTTTTGATAATATCTTGGGCTAAGTACAAGATCTTCGTATCGATCATTTATGTACCATCCCAAAGATAAAATGTTGCATAGACCATTAGAAATAAATCTTCGTAACGATTATCTCTTCTGGTAAATATCTCGCATTAGGTAATAGATCTTCGTATAGACCATTTATATACCCTCCCAAGGATAAAAGAATATCAGGATTAAATCTTCGTGGCGATTATCCCTGAACTTTTCTGAAAGAATCTCTAGGATTAAGTGTTAGATCTTCGTATAGATCATTTACACACTATCCCAAAGATAGTTGACCATCAGAAATAGATTTTCATAACGATTATCTCCTTTGGAAATATCCTGGATTAAACACTAGATCTTCGTATAGATTATTTACGTACCCTTCCAAGGACAACTTGAGTATTGATCATCAGAAATGAATCTTCGTAGCGATTATCTCTGAGTTAGGTATCAGTACTAGATCTTTGTATAGATCGTCTCTGAACTGTTTCGAATTGTTGATAGTGTTTATTTGTTTTCAACTATCCTGAAAAGAAAAGGTTAATTTATGTAATATGTATGCATGTATGGCATGATGTACCTAAGTAAATGTTTTTATGCATTATGGATGTGTATGCTGTGATATGATGTAAATGATGTATGTATGAATCAGGCAGCCTGAAGTGTCTGAATATCTCTGTACAACAACTGCTGGCTAAGGAAAATAAATCTCAATTCATTGCTGAGGAATATGAGGACCTCGTTCCTGTGTTGCTTGATAGTATGGTACTTATAACCTCCCGTCTTTGTTCGTCGTACTTCTTATTGAAGGAATAAGTTACTGAGTATTCTGACTGAGGATAAAAGAGATGGACATAAGTCAAAGGGGAGAAGTTACTCGAAGTATCTATAAATATAGATTTGCTCTGCTGGGGATTTGTGGTTGTCTTGTGAGGATGAACCGGCGAAGCTTCGTTGAATTCCTACCCTCGTTCGTCCTTAATAAATACTATTACTGCATTTTATGCATTTCTGGTAAACATCAACCATATTCAAAAGCATACATACATTCAAACATAACTAATGGACTTTTTCGTTTAGGTAAACAGGGTAAAAGTAAATCTGGATTCAACGACGAGATTTTATTTATATTAGAAAGTGGCCTATACACAGGCAAGTTTGTACAAGGAGACAGAAATCCTAGTAAGAGGAATTCGTCATAAAAGTTTTACAAAAACAAAGAAACACAACTATGTGAGAAATAATCCTATTGAGTTTCAATTCCACTATTTCCATTATCTTCAAGTATCTTATCCTTTGCTGTCGAGATGGAAATGATTGGATTGATCTTTATCTGTTTGAACTTGAATCTGGTAATACAACTGGTTGGGGTTACATGAGTGATCCAACGAGACATAGTCATACGCTTTAATCCCTAACTTTTTCCTGGATTTCCTTTTCAGGTTTTCAATCCACCGGGATACCCTTTTTTGCCCAAGCCGCCTTTTCAGGTTTTCGACTTGCCGGGTGTACATTATATATATATATATATATATATATATATATATATATATATATATATATATCCCTAATATTTGCCCGAACCCTTTTGGTTCGTCGGGATGCCTTTATTTTTGCCTAGGCCAGTCAGCCTAGCGGGTCTCTTTTTATGCGTAGTAGTTTTTTAACTATGTCTGCGTTTACAGGCTGTGGGAAGTCTTCACCATCCATAGTAGTAAGCATCATGGCACCACCTGAGAATACTCTCTTGACTACAAATGGTCCTTCATATGTAGGAGTCCACTTGCCCCTAGGATCACCCTGTGGTAATATGATACGCTTGATTACCAAGTCACCAGTCTGATATACCTTTTGCTTAACCTTCTTATTAAAAGCTTTGATCATCCGTTTCTGGTACATCTGTCCATGACAAACAGCTGCCAGCCTTTTCTCATCAATCAAATTTATTTGGTCAAGTCGAGTCTGAATCCATTCATCTTCATCCAAGCCTGCATCCTTCATGATTCTCAAGGAAGGGATCTGAACCTCAATGGGTAAAACTGCTTCCATACCATAGACTAAGGAGAATGGGGTTGCCCCGGTTGAAGTATGTATTGTAGTACGATAACCATGAAGAGCAAATGGTAACATCTCATGCCAATCCTTATACGTAACAGTCATCTTCTGTAGAATCTTCTTGATGTTCTTATTAGAAGCTTCTACTGCCCCATTCATTTTTGGACGATACGGAGAAGAATTATGATGCTTAATCTTGAATTGTATGCAGAGATTAGTAATCATAGTGTTATTCAGATTAGAGCCATTGTCTGTGATAATCCTCTCAGGGATGCCATACCTACATATGAGATTATTCTTAATGAACCGAGCCACCACATTCTTAGTAACAGATGCAAATGAAGCTGCCTCCACCCACTTTGTAAAGTAATCAATAGCAACCAGGATGAAACAATGCCCATTAGAAGTAGTAGGTTTGATCTCACCAATCATATCAATGCCCCACATAGCAAAAGGCCAAGGAGTAGTCAACACATTCAATGGAGCTGGAGGTATATGCACTTTATCAGCATAAATCTGACACTTGTGACATGTTTTGGAATGTTGATAGCAGTCAGCTTCCATGGTAGACCAATAGTAACCTGCTCTCAATATCTTCTTTGCCATTGTATGACCACTAGAATGAGTGCCAAAAATCCTATCGTGCATGTCTTCCATTATCTTTGTTGCTTCCTTCTTATCCACACAACGAAGCAAAGTCGAATCATAATTGCGTTTGTACAAAATTCCATTACTCAAGAAAAACTTAGCAGAAAACCTCCTCATAAACTTCTTATCTTTGACAGATGCCCCTTCAGGGAACTCCTGAGTTTCAAGATATCTTTTCACTTCATAGAACCAAGGCTTTTCCTCTCCTCATTCAGTGTCAATCTCATTACAGTATGCAGGCTTCTCAAATCTGTCAATAGTGATCTTGGGAGCTTCATCATCCCAGCTAATCTCAAACATAGATGCCATGGTGGCTAATGCATCTGCTAACTGATTCTCTCCTCGTGGAATATGTCCAAAGGTAATCTCTTCAAAATGTGGGATCAATTTCAACACATGCTCTCTGTAAGGAATAAGATTTTCATGCTTGGTATCCCAATCTCCTTTAATCTGACTCACTACCAGGGCTGAATCTCCATATACATCCAGGAACTGAATCTTCATCTCAATGGCAGCTTTGATACCCATGATACATGCTTCATATTCAGCCATGTTGTTGGTACAATAGAAACAAAGTCTTGCAGTAATTGGGGTATGAAAACCTTCAGGGGAAATGATCACAACACCAACACCATTACCAAGCGCATTAGAAGCTCCATCAAAAACCATAGTCCATCGGGATCCTTGTTCAAGTCCGTCATATTGTCCAGGTTCTTTGGTAATAATCATAATGTCTTCATCAGGGAATTCAAAATTTATTGATTGATAATCATCCACTGCTTGATGAGCCAAATGATCATTTACCATCTCGCTATTCGTCCAAAGAGAGCAGGTTTCTCAAATATGTACTTGATTGGATCCATCTTTGAAATCAACAAGGTAGTATGAGTCAACATATACTGCCTTAGTCGGCGAGCAACCCATGCCAAAGCGCATCAAGTTTTCTCGAGCAGTGAGTATCTTGTTTCACAGTCGGTAAACTTTTTGCTAAGGTAGTATATTGCCTGCTCTTTTCGACCAGACTCGTCATGTTGCCCCAACACACACCCCATTGAGTTGTCTAACACTGTTAAGTACATAATCAAGGGTCTTCCATCAACTGGTGGCATCAGGATTGGAGGTTCTAGGAGATATCTCTTGATTTCATCAAAGGCTGTCTGGCACTCGTCATTCCATTCCATTACCTGATCTTTCTTCAACAACTTGAAGATTGGCTCACAAGTAGCAGTTAGCTGGGATATAAACCTTGCAATGTAATTCAGTCGTCCCAAGAAACCTCTAACCTCCTTTTCAGTACGGGGAGCTGGCATCTCTTGTATAGCTTTTACTTTTGCAGGATCCACCTCAATACCTTTTCCACTGACAATGAAACCCAGGAGTTTACCAGACCTAACCCCAAAAGTACACTTATTTGGATTCAATCTGAGCTTGTATTTCTTCAACCTTTCAAACAGCTTATGCAGATGATCAAGGTGTTGTTCTTCATTCTGGGACCTGGCTATCATATCATCCACATATACCTCTATCTCATGATGAATCATATCGTGAAACAAAGCCACCATAGCACGCTGATATGTTTCCCCGGTGTTCTTCAAACCAAATGGCATCACTTTATAACAAAAGGTGCCCCACTGTGTAACAAATGTAGTCTTCTCCATATCTTCAGGGGCCATCTTGATCTGATTGTAACCAGAAAAACCATCCATGAAAAATAATACCTTATGTTAAGCTGTGTTGTCTACCAGAACATCAATATGAGGAAGTGGAAAGTCATCTTTAGGACTGGCCTTATTCAGATCTCTGTAATCCACACACATGCATACTTTACCATCCTTTTTAGGTACCAGTACCACATTTGCAACCCATTGAGGATAAGAAGTCACAACTAAGAACCCTGCATCAAATTGTTTCATCACTTCTGCTTTAATCTTTTCTGACATCTCAGGACGCATGCGACGAACCTTCTGTTTCTTTGGACGACAGTCTTCTTTTACCGGTAAACGGTGAACCACAATGTCTGTATCCAACCCTGACATATCTTCATAAGACCAAGCAAAGATCTCCACATAATCACGTAACATCTAGATCAGTCTGCTCTTAACATCATCTTCTAGTTCAGCCCCTATCTTGACCTCCTTCCTGTTTTCTTCAGTTCCCAGATTCACCACTTCGATTGGCTCTTCATGTGGCTGTATAGCTTTCTCTTCTTATTGAAACAACCTAGCAAGCTCTACAGGTACTCCACAATTTTCCTCCTTTCCATCTTTAGCTTGATAGATCGGATTCTCGAAATTATAATTGGCAATAGTAGAACTGTTATCAACAGGATCCAGAGTGGATGAGGATCTGCATTTTAGTGATGTGGGTGTGCGTAAGAACACATAGCTGATAAAAAATAAAAATAAAAGAAAGACAATGAGCACAATATTTACGAAAACGAAACGTCCAATGACTTTTATTGAATGAAGTATGCAAATGAAATGACATCCCGAAATAAGCATACCATTGTGCCGCGGGTAAGACACAAGGCTTAAAAGTTTAATTGTTCGAAATTACAAACTTAAAATAAAAACACAGTAATAGTATTTACTCCTGACTAAAGGAGATAGGAATAACGTCTTCGGTCTTCCAATTGTTGAGCCCATCACCCATGGTAGGAAAGACCCAATCATCCAGGTTGTAGTTTTCATTATAGTCACCCACAACATTGATTTGATCTCTTATGACCCCTTGACTGGTGATACGAACAACACGAGCACGACGAACAACCTTCTGAGATTCTGCAGTGAAACCCAACCCAAACTTGTCAGACTTGTAAGGGATGTTGGGAAGCTGGCCCCAAATAGCAGAACCACCTTTTGCAACCACAACCTTAGCATCTTTGAGGGAGGCCATTGTAGGAGGTATGTCAGTAACCATAGGAATTTTTTCAGAAGCAGGAACAGACTGAGGAACAGGATCAGAGCAAGGAACAACTTCAAATTTTTGACACGGTGTTTCAACCATTTCACCCTCCATTTCCACATACTTGAAAGTATTCACGTGGCTAACCATGTACTCCTCTTCACCATAGACAGTGACAATTTTGTTCTTCACTGGATATTTCAATTTTTGATGCAAGGTGGAAGTCACAGCACCTGGCCCATGGATCTAGGGGCGCCCAAGCAAACATGAATACGCCGGACGGATATCCATCACATAGAAAGTAGAATTAAAGACTTGAGAGCCTACTTTGATCGGGAGGTCTACTTCTCCATGAACCACTTTTCTTGAGCCATCAAAGGCCCTCACTACTACATCACTTGGTCTTAACACATCATCTTCAGAATTGAGCTTGTCCAGAACCTCTTTAGGGAGCACATTTAATGAAGAACCATTGTCCACCAGCATATGAGACAAGGTAGTGCCTTTGCATTCAATGCAAATATGCAGAGCTCTATTATGGTTTCTCTTGGCAGGAGTTAGATCAGCATCAGAAAAGCCCAGTCCATTATCACAAGTCAGATGTGCCACACAATTCTCAAATTGATCTACAGAAATCTCATTTGGCAGATGAGCAGTCTTCAGGAACTTGATTAAGGCTTTAGCATGAGCCTCAGAACACAACAACAAAGATAACATGGAGATTTTGGAGGGAGTATGCCCCAACTGATCAACAATATCGTAATCACTCTTGCGAATGATCTTCAGTACTTCTTCCATTTGTTTAGAAAGACTCTCAGTAGTTGGTGTCTCAGCTTGCATAGGTTCAATTACAGGACCTTTGCCCCGAGTGTCAGTATTTGGTTCAGAAGTGGTAGTAGTATTTGAAGTAACTGGACTTTTGGAGGTAGCCTGAGGATAGAAGATTCTTCCACTTTTGGTAATCTTACTAGATCCAGAAATATTATCAACATCAAGACTAACATTAATAGCTGGTGCATCAGTTACAGGTTCTTGTTTGACACCATGGATATAAACATCAGAATCATAATTCCAGGGTATAGCTTTATCAGAAGTATAAGGAACAGGGCCAAGATTGGTAATGATCATGGGAACCACTCTAGCTTCAACAACAGTCCTCACAGGGCCTTCAGCAGTAATCCTGACAGGACCCTTAGAGGTGATCCTGACAGGGCCTTTGGAGGTAATATTTATTGGCACTTTGTCAACCATAGCTATGTCTTCCAGCTTCGTACTTCAAGTCAGATGTTCACACATACTTTCAACATAAGGTGTCCTCTCAAACAATATAGTGTAATTGTCCATGAGGCATTGAATACCATCCTTCAACTTCCAGCAACTATCAGGTTTGTAGGCACAATAGAAACAATCTTCATTGCAACCTGGAAAGAACCTAGCCTGCACCAGCTTCTTCTTGATAATGGATAAGGGAGTAGTCACATCTTCTACTGAGGAAACATAGGCAACCTCATCAACAGCATTAACAGTCTTCTCATGATTGGGCATGGGAGCAGTAATCACATTTGGGGTCCCAAGAGGGTCAAATTCAATTTCCCCAGCTTCGATCATGTCTTGAATCTTGTTTTTCAACACCCAACAATTGTTGGTGTCGTGTCCCGGACTATTAGAATGATATGCACATCTTGCATTAGGATTGTATCGAGGAGAGGAAGTGTTAGTATTCTGAGGAGGGTCCCTAAAAGTAATGAGTTCCCCTTTCAACATGTGTTGCAAGGCTTGGGCTAGTGACATGTTGATCTTGGTGAACTGTCTTCTAGGCTTCTGTTGATTATTTTGTTGTGGCTCTGGTGTTGCAGGAGTAGGATTAGAAATGTGAACTGCTCCCACAGATTAATGACTCCTGTTACGACTATGTTGACCATACACAGCATTAGACTCCTTCCCACTAGGGGGCTTCTTAGCAGTGCTTGGTGAAGAGTCACCCACCTGTATCTTACCATTTCTTATACAACTTTCCACGCATTCTCCAGTCATTATCAGCTCAGTGAAACCAGATGATGAGCTTCCAATGAGGTGACTATAAAAAGGACCATTCAACGTACTCATAAACATATCCACCAACTCCCTGTCAGTTAGAGGAGGTTGAACTCTGCCAGCCAGGTCTCTCCATTTTTGGGTATACTCTTTGAAACTCTCCTTAGCACCCATAGACATGCTTTGGAGCTGCATGCGAGTAGGTACTAAATCAGCATTGTATTGGTATTGCCTATAGAAGGACTCAGCAAGATCATTCCAATCACGAATATTAACACTTTCCAGTTGATAGTACCATTCCAATTGTGCTCCAGACAAGCTCTCTTGGAAGAAATGAATCCATAACTTCTTATCAGCAATATGTGGTTGAATCCTCCGGACATAGGACCTCAAGTGCAGCTTAGGACATGAGATACCATCATACACCACAAAAACAGGAACTTTGAACCCAATAGGTATGACCACTCCAGAAACTAAACTCAGGTCTTCAAAATCAAGCCCAAAAGATTTTTGTAGTTCCATAGCATTCATTCTGTCCACCAGCATCTTGTACTTCTCCTCACTAGCAGTATCATGATAATAATTTGCCTTAGAGTCAGAATCTCCCACAGTATCATGGAGACTACCTCTCTCCTTCTCAGAATTTTCAGACTCAGAATCCTCAATCTGTTCCTTTGTCTTGATAGGACCTCTGAACCTTCTTCCCAGATTAATAAGGCCTCCTGATTTCCTGGTCTTCTTCTTCTTTTTAGCCAGCAGTGTCTTCAACTCATCTTGCCCTTTAGACAAGTTCAGAATCAACTCTTGGAATTGTGCATTCTGAGCCTGGAGATCTTTGAAAGTCTGTTCAAGAGCCATTTCTGCTGAAATAAATAGCGAGAAGATAAGATAACTGTTCATAGAAAACCTCTGATGGAATGATATGGTATGTATATGTTTATGCAATCTTTTCAAAGACCGCAGGATTTAAATTTGTTTAGACATCCATAAAGTAAACTTTTATTAGTGATCAATAAACTTGTTTGCCTCTTGGGCTTACAACAAAAATGAAATGAATACAAAAATGGGGTTTTAAGTCTCCCATGGACGCTACCTCTTTGTGTTGAGGTATGATTTGAGATTCCTCTCTTCGTGAAGTTGTTTTGTTAGCTCCAGGATTCTTTCTTGACTAGCTTTGAAATGAGTCTCAAAAGTATCCCTCTGCTCCTTCAACTGGATCTCACTGTAATTCTTCCATGTCAGTGGGTATGTCTGGATGAAGAATGATATAAGAAGTATCTCCTTCAGCAACAGGCTCCATCGTAACTGGCAGGATAGCGGGATATGGCATCATAAGAGTCTGAGCACGAGATCGTACCTATCTGAGGTAAGGTTCCATAGGAATGGAGTACTTTGGTTCCAGAGTCTTGCTGTCAACCTTGTTCACTTTACCCCATGCTCGTATAAACCTTTGATGATAACCTTGAAGATCGTTGTCGTAGTCGAACACAATACCCTGAATCAACATGTCATGAGGACCATCACTCCGAGCGTAACCAAACTGACGTAGAGCTAAAGAAGGGTTGTAAGTAATGCCCCCTGTTATGCCAAGGATTGGCACATTAGGGAACTCCCCACAATGGTCAATGATAGTAACATTCTCCATAGATTGAGAGCACCAATGAATATCTGAATGAGAAAGTGACATGATCCTCTTGGACCACCTGAACCTTTGTTCATTCTTCATCACTGATCGAGGAAGGTGAGAAATAAACCACCTAGACAATAGAGGTATACAACACATCAGAGTTCCTCGTGCCTTCGTAGTACGGGTATGAAGAGAGTGTAAGATGTCTCCAAGTAATGTAGGCACTGGATTGCGAGTCAGAAATATGTTGATGGCGTGTACGTATATGAACTGATCTAGATTAGGGAACAACACTAGGCCATAGATTAGTAAGGCCAAGATCTCCTCAAAAGCATTATAACTCATAGCCTTCAGGAACACTTGAGCTTCCTCCATCAATACTTTAGCAAGAATACCCTTAACTCCGCTTCTTGTTTCTAAGACAATGATTGATCTCTTCAGATGTAGGGCTGCAGCAATGGCTTCAGGTTTAGGCTCTTTTTCTAAGCCTGTGAAAGGTGTCTGATAAAGGATAGGTATACCCAATAGTTTAGATAACTCCTCCATTGTAGGAACCAGCTGATAATCGGGGAATGTGAAACAATGATGTTTAGGGTCAAAGAACTGAAATAGGACACTCATCATGTCTTCATCAAATCCTGAAGTAACCAAGTCAAGTAGGTGACCATGCTTCTTGATGAACTGGGATCTTTCAGAAACTTGAGAGACCAATTCCTTAAGCTTAGGAGGTATCCCTACAAAGTTGATCCGAATAGTATTCCTACGAGCATAAGCCATGACCTGCAACAAAGAACAAAGATAAATCCTTTGGTCCTTGAAATGGTTAGTGAAAATGTTATGCTTATGATGCATGATGATGTTATGATGTTATGCTCAATCACAAACATGTGGCACACACAAACAAGTCACGCCATAGCCCTAGGTTTAGAGGCATGCATGAGGTTTAAAGGTAAGTACCCTCCCCTGAAGTTTAGTTGGTTAATCCTGTCCTACAAAAGTAACCGGATTCTAAGGGATCTCAATATCACTGATCCTTCCCAAGGGTGGTTGTTCAGTAGGCAACTTACTTGCCAACCAAAACCCTCCAAGTTTAGGATCTCAATGAGTGTAGTATCGAGTATCAACCAACTTCAGTCTTCACCAAAGCCGGCTATCTCACTACTTTCTAAAGGCCAAGATGGGATAACTAAGGTTCTAAAAGCCAGTTAGTGCATTGACAGCATATGGCAGCCTCATATTATCCTCAACTTACTTAAGGAACATAAGCACCAACCAAGAAGTCACACTAACTATGGCCACCAGATCAACCATATCGGTATACGCCGTACAGTTTCCTTGGTCTATTGCCATTTTCCTAGGGTACACTAGATCCAGGTTAGGATCTTTCACACATAAAGCCCAACAAGTAATATAAAGTAAACACATCAAACAATTTAAAGTGATTTAATTCCTAAGGGTACCCCTCTTTTACTTAGCATCTCCCCAACAGAGTCGCCAGTTCTGTAACACGGTGGGAGAACTGACTTTCTATAAATGTTGCGGATAGCAAGAGTCGCCACTAACTTTTATTTTATCCAAAAGGAAAGGACATAAAAGAACAGGAAAGACCTTAAAAGATTTTGAGTTCGGGGGGTAGGTTATATAAAGGGAAGGTGTTAGCACCCTTTATATCCATGGTTATCCATGGGCTCTTAGTTACTTAGCTCACTTTGAATTGTTTTGAAAAGGTGTAGTGTGTGATTAGGAAAATTTCATTAAGTGCTTTGTAATGACCCTCGTATGGGTGTATACAAAGCCTAGTTTAGAAATTGTGAGGTGTAAAAGTAATTTTGAAGAGTGTGAGCAAGTAACTGAGAGAAACCTACCCTAGATTAAGTTTTTCCTGTTCTCGTGTTCTTTCAATGGTAAGCTATCCCTATTATTAAGCAATAGGTAGTCATTACCTTGGATGTAATAAGGGACATATGTAGGGACATCTGAATATAGGCAACTGCAAGGTGTCTTTAGCAATACGTAGGGACTTATCATCTTTTATTCGAAGGGACAAGATCATTTATCGTAGGCAACCTCGAAGGGACTTGATCTTATAAACTGAAGGGACTTGATGATATTTATGAAGGGACTTTGCTTAAGACACCTTAATTGACCTTTTGAAATAGGCAACATGAGAGGAAACCCTAGAAAGTGCAAGATGACGATCAAAGATCGACTTACGTGTGTGCGTGTTCATATTCAAATACTTATCTTTTTAAAGTTAATTATTCTAAGTTAATTTTAATCACAAGTATGTTATTCACACCTGTAAACACCCCAAATTTGCCCTCACACATTCACACCATGGCTTGTGATCATTTCATATGCATAAACACAGTCATAAGATCTCATACCACATTTTTGATTCACTGCATAGATTCAAAGTCATCTGCACCTAGGGTTTGTGATCTGAGCAATCCAAGAGCCTCCTGAGCCACTCCAAAGGTCATCAATCACTTCAAAGGGGTCCATGTATGTTCAAGTATCATATTATATCCTCTCAAAGTCAAGAATGCCAAAGAATCACAAGAACTGGGATTGGTATGGAAGCAGAGCTAGGCTTGACTGCACAGATGACCTAAAATTAGGGTTTTGGTTTCAGAGGCCATAACTTCAAATTTTTTGGTCATTCTTGTTTCTATTGGTCTCTATATGGTATAGGGAGTATGCATATCAATTTTCATGAAGAAATTCCATGGGGAAGTCACCTGATCAAGAGTTGACTTTCTGGACAAGTCAGTGCAAAATCAGGGCATCTGAGGCCCCCAATGACCCAACCAAGGGGTGATCTTCATCATTTTGAGTATATATGATCTTTATTTGATCATAGAAGAAGTTGGAAGTTTACAAAATTCAAGAATTTCAAGTTTTTGCAAAGTTGACTTTTTGAGGCAAGGTTGACTTTTAAGGAATTTGTTATTTTAGGCAACTTTTCAATCCTTACTTTTTGATCCAAAAATGCTTCAAATGGAAAAACTTTGGTCATGAAAGTTGTAAAATAGATCTTTCCCTTTTCAAAAAGTACAAGAACATGACCTATTTCATTTTGGATCAAAAGTTATGGTGTGTCAAAGTTGGCAAAAATCACTAAATTTCAAGTTATGCACAAAATGGAAAACTTGCAAAATCTTGTACCAAGGCAATTTGTGACTTCTAATTGATGTCAAACCATTACACAAACATCACATGTGACCTAAAAATCAGAATGGGCCAAGAGTTTCTCATTTGTTTGGCCTTTGGAGCAAGATATTTTCATGGAAAGCAAAAGCAAAGTCAAGTTGCAAAAGCTCATGATCACTTCACATCCACTTGCTGCCTTGGATGCTGAACCACCCTAGCCTTTCCCCTCACCATGCTGCGCAGCCCACAGCCCTTGTACTTGGCTAGAACAAGACCCATGCCTTCTCTTACACAAAGTTGACATTTTGCAAAAGCCACCATACCAATCAATAAAGCACATGTCATGTCATCTGACCAATGGGATTTGTTTATGTGGATCAAATGCAAGCTAAACATCACAAGAGGCAAGGCTGAAACACAACACAACTCACCATTCACAAAATCTCTCCCTCTTGCAAAAGCTTTCGATTCTCCCAACTCAAGCACTAAATCTTAAAACAAACACCACCATTCACTTCTGAATCATCCACTGACCCAAAACCACCCATCAAAACAACCAAGAACACACCATAAGCCAGATACGATTTCTGACCAGTTGGAGTGCAAACCCCCAAACCAGCCACTTTCAAAGTTGTCCAAGCACTGCAAACTCCTCAGGAAGGTCATTAGAAGCTTTTTGCACCAAGAAAGCAGCCAGAAAGCTCAAAGGGTGAAAGCTCCATCTCAGGTAGCCTTTCGAATTAACTTTCCCAGGACCTCTATTTTATGTTACAAAATGATTAAGCATGCTTCACTGATCACACTGAACTTGAAATTATTGAAAATGGTTGAGAAATGAGACTGTATTGCTTGTCTGAAATTTTGGCAGTTTTTGTTCCTAGCTTCGATTCATGATTATGGCTGGAAATAAATGAGAAATGAGGTTAGGGTTGAGTTTAGGAGAGTGAAAGGAACAAATCTGGAGCTTTAGAGCTCCAGAAATGACCTAGGGAATGATTTGGAGATTCTCAAGGAGGGAGGTCACCGGAGAAGACGACCGGAGCTCGTCTCCGGTGACCTGAGAGTGATTAGCTGGTAATTAGGGTTAGGGCACCAAGTTTAAATGTGAGCCACTGGATGCTGTTTCCCGCGCGTGTATGGAGGGCCTGGATCACTTCATTAACTTTTAATTATAGATTAATATTTAATTAATTAGAATTAGGCTGGTTTGAACTTGGGCCGTCCAGATGCGCGCCCAGTCAAACGTTTTAAACCCAGTTTCAATCTGAGCCTTCCATCCTGCATACTTCCCATTTATTTTCTTTTCTTTTCTTTTTATTCCATTTAATTTGTCCATTTAATTTAAAATAGCAAAAATACTTTAAAAATTCTGAAATTTTTTGTACAAGTTATTATTTAATTTCAAAACACAAAAATATTTTTATTTTCATTTTTAGCATTAAAAAAGTATTTTTAAATATTTAAAAGTTTCTTTTTAATTAATTAATGAGAATTAATTAATTAAAAATACTTTTAGGTATTTAAAAATCACCAAAAAATTCATGAAACCTTTAAAAACATTTAGAAACATTGTCCAACCCTCAAACCAAATTTCTTTTTTGATCTTGATGCATTTTGAGAATTTTTCATGGAATTAAAATCATTTTGATGCATTATTTTGATCCAAACTTCCAAAAATCATTTCTGCCTAACCCTAAAGAGTTGGACTTTGATTCTTTTTGCATTGTGTTATGCATATCATGTAGTTTGTGAGATTAATTTGGCATGAATTGATCTTACATTTTCCATTTGTTTGACATTTTTCTTGTTAAGGAACCCTAAAATCCTAGAAAACTTAGGAAAATCATAACTTGAATTTGGTTAAGAGTTGAAGCTTCTCCTTTGGGCAGTGAGTTAGTATAGGATTAGGGGTCCTTTGAGTGCATTTTCAATTTTTTGTATTGAAGTTTGCTTCTGATTTTGGTTTGTGTTTGATGCTTTGATCATAAACCCTAATTTGGGTTTCCATATGCATCCATCTTGCATTTGCACTCATACCTTGACTTGCCATGACATTTTATGCATCCATTTGATTCACTTGGCATCTTAAGACATATTAGAAGCATGTTTGGTCATTGCATCTTGCATTTTCCATGTTATATGCCATTTGCATTTCATAACTTTTCATGAATGTTCATAATTCTTAACTTGCTTCATTTGCATCCATAAGCTTGTATGATCATCCCCATGTGTTGTCTCATGTTTGTAGCATCCCATAGCATCATTAACATCATGTATGTGCTTCTGGTTTTGTTTCTCATCATGCCATTTCATTCCATTTGGCATTGCATTGCATTTCTTTTCTAACTTTTCAGGTGGTAAGTGGATTTGAGAAGTGAATTTGCCTTCACCTCTCATAACTTTCTCTTCATCTCTTTTATGCATCCATGCTGCATTTTGATATGTGTTTGAGATTGAGCTTGCTCTTTCTTCTTCTTCTTACTTTCTTTCCTCAAGTGACTTGACTTCTTGAATGAAGCAAGTTACTTTGCTTCTCCTGATCTTTTTCTTTGCTTCCTGGTGGTTCCATTGAAGATTTCTCTTGTAAACCTCACAAACCTTAGGAACAACCAAGCATGACAATGATTAGGGTTTTGATTAGTCCCACACTTAGTTTTTACCTTTGTGTCTCCTTGAGTCTTCTCTTCTCATCTCATAATCAGGGACTAAACCCTAAAGGCTTTAAGGCTTTGTGATTAAGCTTATGCCTGCATCCTTCTATTAGGATGGAGTGTATAACTTTAATCCCAAGTGTTAAACCCTTAATGTGTTTAAATCCTTTAATAAATCCACTTAACAATCATCAAGACATCAAGCTTGTAACTTGGGCCTTGCATTAGGGTTCTAATTCTTCCTTAATTGGTTAAGAAGGACTAACCCTAGTGTTAATGGACAAGTCCCCCTCAAGTTGTCTTACAAACCCTAAAAATCACTTCATCATCATATCATTAAATAAAATCCACTTAATCAAAGGCTTGTTTTGTCATGAGTTTAATCCCTAATCATGGATTAAGTTGAGGAGCTTTCCCCAGCTTGAACTTTCTCATCTATCATCCTTCTATTAGGATGGTGTAATGAGTCTGTTTAATCCTTGATTATGGCTTAACCTCATTACTTAACACTAAACAAAAACACCAAAAACATCTAAATAATCACAAATAGGTTAATGATCTTAATCCTATATCAAAGGTGATTAAGTGTGAGAAGCTGACTTCACACTTAAGGTATTCTCATTACCCCTAATCAGAGGGAAGATGTGATGAGTTTACTAAATCCATTGGTTTAGGCCTAAGCTCATTAACTTATGACAAACTCTCAAAAGCAATAAAAGACTGAAAACTCAAAAATAAACAATAATCGTCTTCTTCGGGATTCTTTTCTCATCTCATTCATTCACAAACGAGAACTTGCTTCTTCCGTCTAATGCAAGACAGTTTGCACCTGAGCCAGACAGGTCATACACTTGAGCATAGGCAAGTAAGCAGTTCACAAGTCAATTCATCTTTCAGTCTCTTTGGGTCGAACTACGGTGTTCTGACTTCCTCATTGCACGAGAGGATACGTAGGCATAACTTAACAGTTATCGAACAAAAGTCTCTGTATATTCCCTCTCTTTCCAGCCTTATTCTCTTAGCCTCATTATCATGAGCATTTCACTCTTGTCCTTACACTGACACTGTACATTTATACACATCACTTTCTTTTACACTGACACCTGCACATCCTTTTTCCAGCTATTTTTTTACACAGATTGCACTGACACTACCCCCTTTAAAACACAAATCTTTTAAGCGTGGATCCCGTCGAGTACGACGGACAATCTGGGTGCTAATACCTTCCCAGGTTGTAACCAACCCCCTTTCTCAGTCTCTCTGGTTCGCAACCGTCTTATCCATCTCTTTCTAGGTCTATGCAGCATTGCCTTTCCTCCGGGATAAAAATGCCTAGCTGGCGACTCTTTTCATCTCCAGTGAGTTCACTGCTGTGTGTTCTCATTGTCCCTTTCGCCGACCGTTCGCGTCTGTACCTTTATTTGGGCCATTTCCCATTTATCGGGAGCGACAGCTTGGCGACTCTGCTGGGGACCCTTATACTGCAACCAGGGCTTCTGGTTCTTTTTGTGGGTTCCTCCTAGCGTTTGTTTGATTTGTGTTTACTGGGGTGCTATGTGCTATTTGTGTTTGTATATTTGTTTTATTTACTGCTTTACGTGCAGTTTTGTTTATTACTTTCTTTATAGCTTTGTGCACATATATCATACTGTCATGCTGTCTGGCTGGATTTGGTTTTGCTTTGGTGGGTGGGGGTTCTATTGAGAGATAAGGTCCTATACCTGGGACCTGAGTGACACCTAGGCTAGAGTGGTTCATATTCTTTCCCATTCCATCTCGGTCTGGTGCGGGAATATGAAACACGGTTCAGATATGGGTTTCTTCTTGAGAACTCTGTGTTGCAGATTTCCTGCAATACTAGGGCTATCTGGGAAGCCTGCTAAGTCTGGATGACCTTTAGTATTGACCTTCAGAAACTGAGGTGAATTAGAGGAGGAACTTTTATGGTTATTGTAAACACTGTACCTCCGGGTTAGAAGTGTTTACACTTCTCATAACTAATCCAAGTCTGAGGATCCTTGTTCTAGAACATCACCTGTGAGGGGGGTTGGGCTGTTTACAGGTTTGCAGGTACCCTTGACCTCAACATACCCTGTTACTTTGATTTGATTAAGAGTACTCCATGTTGGAACAGTTCTTGTGATTTTTAACCTTGGACTTGTGACTCTTTATTTGAGTCCCCCACCTTGGTTACTGGACTTATGAACCTCCATCTGGATTTCTTGAACATACATGGACATATATCAGAGCAGTTAATCAGATCCAGCTCAGTCACAAACCCTTGCATATCATTTGCATACATCCTCATTGCATCATTTTAACATGTGTTTATTTGTTTTTCAGGGTATCCATCCTATTACTTTGGCTTGGTTTTGACCCCTTCTTCAGCATAGACCTATCTTCATCAACACCTGCTTCAGCAATCAGCCACCTGCTTCAGTCACTTGCATCTTCAGTCTCAGCCTGTCAGAGGCCTATCTTCAGTATTGTCCTCAGTCATCATCATCAACACCTATCTTTCAGCAACATGGCGCCTAAGAAAAGTAACATCTCCTATCATTTCTTTGAGCCTGAGTTGGCTAGCATCAGGAAGATTCAGACCCTGATTACTCCAGACCATATACCACTTTTCAGAGAACATTATGGAGGAATCCTCGATGTGGTTATGGATTTGGACCCTTCACAGAGGAGCTTGATACATACTTGCCTGCAGTTCTATGATCCCCCTCTGAGGTGCTTCACATTTCAGAATTTTCAGTTGGGACCCTTGCTGGAGGAGTATTCATCATTGGTTGGTGTGCCTATCAGGGGTGGAATACCCTTCAACCCTGAAATGGCTTTCCCAAGTAATGAGGAGATAGCAAAAGCATTACATCTGGAACCAGTTTTGATTGGGCAGAATTTGACATCTAAAGCTGGAATCTCTGGTTTTCATCTGGATTTCTTGACTTCTCAGGCTAGCCTGAAGGCCTCCCTAGGGGAGTGGAAGGCAATCTGTGCTCTGTTGGCCCTTAGCATATATGGGATCATACTTTTTGCAGATGAGCCTTGGTTTGTTAGCAAGAATGCAATCCATCTTTTCATCCTGAGGAACCCAGTGCCCACCTTACTGGGAGATCTTTACTACTCAGTTCATCAAAGGAATGAAAAGCAAAGGGGGAGATTAGTGAGGTGTTGTGCACCCTTGTTCCATACTTGGCTGCTCAAGCATTTGCCGAAGACTGATGCATTCTTGAACCCTCACCATCAGAAGAACTGGGCTAAGAGGCTTGTTGCTCTAACCTCAGATGACATCAGATGGTGTACCCAGAGTACTAAGGGCAGAGATATCATTACAAGTTGTGGGCAATTTCCCAATGTGCCTCTGATTGGAGTGAAGGGTTGCATCAACTACAACCCTCTGCTATTCAAAAGACAACTGGGCTATGCATTAGTCCATCCCCCTAGAGCACAAGATCTGACTGAGACCCTTTATGTTGAAATCAAGCCTAATCTGGCTAGTGTCAGGCAAGCATCCTGGGCCTGGGACAATGTGCAGACTAAGGGGGTAACCATTCTTGGAAGATGCAATAATGTGGCCTCAGCCCAGTATTATGAGTGGTCTCATGCCAGGGCTCAAATTTCTGGAATGCCCTTCACTGTTGAAGATATGCCTGGACCTTCCACAACCCCACCTCCAGCAACTGTCAGCTTAGAGGAGTTTGAGAAATTGAAAGAGAGAAATGAGAAGCTGACTCAAGCTCTGCAGAAGACCCTCTGGGAGAGGAGTGATGGTAGGTTGGATATTGAGAGGCTAGAAAAGTTGAAGGTGGAGCATTTGGCTAGAATTGAGAAGTCTGAGGATTACATTAAGAAGTCTAGGGCTGGAGAGCAGATCTTGAAGAATGCCTGCAAGGAAGCTCAGTTCCAGAAAGCCAGGACTGATTTGTATCTAAAGGAGAGTCAGGCTAGGTGGGTCAGGATCACCGAAGCTCGTACTCAGGAGGACAAAAGGACTCAGGATAAGATTGAACAGATGGAAGCTAGTGCAAAAGAACAACAGGAAGCCCTGGCAGCAGCCCAGAGGGAGGTCTCAGAGTTGAAGATCAGAGCTGGAGTGAAGAGGTCAAAGGACCAGAGTCAGCACAAGAAGCTAACTGCAGCTATTGCTACAAGGAATCTCCTTATCAGGAATCTTACAGAGCGTCCAGCTGATCCTGTAACTGAAGCACTTCTCAAGGAAGTTCAGGAGGATGAATTTGGCCTTGGTGTTTGACCTTTTGCTTGTTGTTGCTTTCATTTTATGTACTTTTCTTCATGTTGTATTTTTGACCCCTCAGAGGGCTTGTATTGTAAAAGAAACAAACTATGTATCATTTACCCTTTTGTAATATATGTGTTGGTTTGTTTCATCTGAATTCTTCAAGCAACATCACAAGTATCTTCTTCAGGGGTCTGGAAAGGTCAAAACCAAGTACCAAGCCGGATACTTTGGAAACAAATAGACACACTGCATTGCATACTAACCCTTTGTTTTGTTTTGTAGGTTTTTGTTTTATTGTTACTAACTCTGTTGTGACTACAGGAATTATTGCTCGACGTCGAGGGTTTCCACTCAACCGTCCACACAGATACCCCACCCGCAACAATCTTCCGGGCATACAGATGGACCAAATGCAGCAGGACCTTACAGAGGTCAGGAATCAAATGACCAACGAGAGGTTGGAAATGAGGAATCAGATGACACAGTTTATGGAGGTGATGAACAATATGGCTCAAAGCCAGGAGAGGTTAAGAGCACTGGTAGAAGGGAGAAACCAGGAAGACCATCAGCCAGGGACTGCTGGGACAAGCAACAATGAAAGAGTCCAACCTCATGTCAATCCCCCAGTCTTTGGACCCCACCAGCATCCAGAGATCAACATCCCTGTCAATGTGCAAGGGACTGCTACAGCAGGTAGAGTGCTGCAAGAAGACCCCCAGGAGGATCAGTTCACAATGATGGGAGCTGGGGAGGAAGCCTATGACAGAAGGCTGGATGAGATAGCTGAGAAATTAAGATCCTTAGAGTCTCAAAATTCTTTGGGTTTTGATGTTATGGACATGGGCTTGGTAGACGGGGTCAGGATTCCCCACAAATTTAAACCACCATGCTTTGAGAAGTATAATGGGACTTCCTGTCCCCGGACCCATTTGCAATCCTTTCTGGGGAGGCTGAAGGCCTATACCATGGACGAAAAGCTATGGATGTTTTATTTTGAGGATAGCTTAACTGGAGCATCGAGGGAATGGTACTCCCACCTGACAAGAGCAACTATTAGATGCTGGAAGGACCTGGCAGAGGCCTTTATCAGACAGTATCAGTACAACCTGGATATGGCTCCCAACAGGACCCTCCTGATGGGGATGTCTCAGTCATCCAGGGAAAGTTTCCGAGAGTACGCTCAAAGGTGGAGACAGCTTGCTGCTGCTGTCCAGCCACCTATGTCAGAGAGGGAGATGGCTGATATGTTTATGAACACCCTCCAGGGGACTTACATTGATAGGCTAGCTGCCTTCTCATCTACCAGCTTTGCAGATGTAGTCATAGCCGGGGAGAGAATTGAAAGCCTATTGAAGATGGGTAAGATCTCAGACAACGGTGCAAGCTCATCCAGTAACACAAGAAAACCTTTTGTAGGCCCAAGAAGAACTGGTGAGGCCAATGCTATCCACACCAACAGGGGCAGGCCCCAATATGTTCATAGGTCTGTGGCAGCAGTCACCATTCCCGCTCCAGCTCATCCACAACCAGCTTATCAACCACCGCAACAAAATTATCAGCAACAACCTCAGTACCAGCAACAAACTCAGTATCCTCAAAGAAATTACAACAACAGCAACACCAACAATAATAATCAGCAGAGACCATTCCAACAGAGGCCCTCTCAGGCCAATAGGGTGATCGATCCGATCCCTATGCCCTATGCCACATTGCTGCCACAACTCTTGAAACTCAACCTAGTTGAGCTAAGGACGTTGGCACCTCCGGATCCTAACAGTCTGCCCAGAAATTACGACGCCAGCACCAGGTGTGCCTTTCACTCAAATGCACCTGGTCATAGTACAGAAAAATGCAGAGCTTTGCACATGAAAGTGCAGGATCTAGTGGATTCCAAGGCTTTAAACTTTGCACCACCACCAAATGTCAACAAGAACCCTATGCCACACCATGGTGGTCCCCGAATCAATGCTATTGAAGAAGACAAGCCGTCTTACTTGATAACCAGTGTGGGTCAGATTCGGACACCTTTGGTAGAGATCAAAGCTCAGCTCCTCGAATGTCAAATGTTCCCAGGATGTGAGCTAGGGTGTGCTTACTGCAACATTTCAGTGAATGGTTGTGATAACCTGAGAGATGGCATAGATAGTCTCATTCAGAGTGGCCTGATTCAGATTACAACATCAATTCCTACCAATCCAGCAATCTCCATAACAACAGCTCCAGAACCTCCTACAACCGCAACAACCATTGTTCCAGACAACTCTTCAGCTTCATCAACAAATGTTCCATCTGTCATTTCAACTGACCAAATATCAACGAACATTCCTTCTACAACTTCAGCACCACTTCATTTTGAATCTCCTACAACAACAACACCCATCCTTCCAACAATGTCTCCTGCAACGTCAGCAGCAAACCATGAAGATGTCTCAACAGTTACGATTTACTATGATCCTGAAAATGATTCCGCCTACAACTCACAAAGTGCTACTCCTATCAGAGCACCAGTCACAATATATTATGATCCACAGACCATCACGGTTCCTTCCGCAGCTGCCATCAGTCCAGTCACAGTCACAGTGCCTGGACCAGTACCTTATGAAAGCAGTAATGCCATCCCTTGGCATTACGGCTCTGATTTATACTGCGAAGGACAGAAAATCACTTTCGAATCATCAACTTCTTCACCACAAATAGACAATGTGGGAGGAGGCGGAGGCTTCACTCGAAGCGGACGTCTCTTTGCCCCGCAAATTCAAAGACCCACTGCCGAAGCAGAAGCTGCTGCCAAGGCAAAAGGGAAGGGCACAATGCAAGAAGAACAGGTTGTTAGAGAAGCTTTGAAAACACCTTTTGATCAGGAAGTTGATGAGTTCATGAGAATCATCAAGAAAAGTGATTACAAGATAGTGGACCAGCTTCACCAGACGCCTTCCAAGATTTCCATCCTATCATTGCTTATGTGCTCCGAAGCCCATCGGAACGCACTACTCAAAGTCTTGCACGCAGCTTATGTGCCAGAAGAGATCACAGTCAATCAGTTGGAAGCTGTGGTTGGAAATGTTAATGCTAGTAATGGACTAGGATTCACCAACACTGATTTGACTTCGGAAGGCCGCAATCATAACAAAGCTTTGCACATTACCATGGAATGTAAAGGTGCAGTTCTTTCCCATGTGCTGGTAGACACAGGATCATCCCTCAATGTCTTACCTAAAAAGGCCCTTGTAAAGCTGGAATATGAAGGATTGGCATTACGACCCAGTAACTTAGTAGTAAGAGCTTTTGACGGCTCTAAGAGATCAATTCTGGGGGAAATTGAGTTGCCTGTAACGATTGGCCCACAAACTTTCAAAACGACCTTCTACGTGATGGACATTCAGCCTGCCTACAGCTGTTTGTTGGGTAGACCATGGATTCATGCCGCTGGCGCAGTTACGTCTACCCTTCACCAGAAGTTAAAATTCGAGTGGGAGGGCCAAGTCGTTACTATTTGTGGAGAGGAGGATATTTTTGTTAGCCATCTGGCTACTTATAAGTATATTGAGATGGATGGGGAGATCCACGAGACCATGAGTCAGGGGTTTGAGGCCCTGAATATTAATGAAACCTCTGCTGTGCTTGGGACCTCCATGACATCCTACCAACAAGCCCGGAAGGTGGTGGAAGAAGGAAACGCACAGGGTTGGGGAAAACTGTTGCTTGTGGAGAAGAAAGAAGATAGATTTGGGTTGGGTTACAAACCAACTCAAGAAGGTCAAACAGAGGCTGCCAAGAAGCCCAACTTTGTTAGTGGGGGGATGCTTACCCCCGATGCTGTCAACAACTTGGAAGATGAGTTGGAAGAAGAACGCAACCTGGAAAGCTGGATTCGTCCAAAGATCCCGGGGAGCAATATCTCAAACTGGTCTTCCCAGGAAATTATAAGAGTTACTCCTGCAGAGTAATTATTATTTCCTGTATATTTTAAGCATGCATCAAGTCTTGCATCTTGCCCAAGATGACAAGACTCATTTTGTAATCGGGCCATCTGTACTTTTTGTGCAACAAGATTAATCAATGAAATATCAGACATCTTTTTGCAAATGAGTCTTTTTCTTTTCCGCTCACTGTTTTTCCATTTTTCTTTTTGTACAAAAAAATAAATGGCGATGTTTTCAAAATGACAACTTTATTTCACTTTTCTAAACAAGATTAAAATCAATCACTAAAATGAACAAACTGAACCCTTGCAGAGAGTGCCTTCCAGACAGCACCGACAACAACACGGCTATGACTTCGTATGACTTTGACAATCCGATCAATCAAGCTGATGAAGGGGTTGAAGAAGATTACGAGCTTCCTGAAGAGCTAGCCAGATTGTTGAGACAAGAGGAGAAGTTTATCACTCCTCATCAGGAGGAGGTGGAAACGATTAATCTTGGTACAGATGAAGATGTGAAAGAGGTTTAAATCGGGGCCGGCTTACAAGACTCAGTGAAGAAACAACTGATTGACCTGCTTCAGGAATATGTGGATGTGTTTGCTTGGTCTTACCAGGATATGCCAGGGTTGGACACCGATATCGTCATGCACAAGCTGCCTTTAAGAGAAGAATGCCCACCAGTTAAACAGAAACTGCGCCGTACTCGCCCAGACATGGCAATGAAGATCAAAGAAGAGGTACAGAAGCAGTGGGACGCCGGGTTCCTTGCTGTAACTAGCTATCCACCGTGGGTTGCTAACATAGTACCTGTGCCTAAGAAGGACGGCAAAGTAAGAATGTGTGTCGACTACCGGGATCTGAACAGAGCCAGCCCGAAGGATGATTTCCCATTACCTCACATTGATGTGCTGATGGATAACACGGCTCAGTTCTCGGTATTCTCCTTCATGGATGGATTTTCAGGATACAATCAGATTAAAATGTCACCTGAAGACATGGAGAAGACAACCTTCATCACACCCTGGGGCACTTTCTGTTATAAGGTGATGCCATTCGGATTGAAGAATGCTGGTGCAACATATCAACGGGCTATGGTAACGTTATTCCACGATATGATCCATAAGGAAATCGAGTGTTATGTGGATGACATGATTGCCAAGTCCCTTACAGAAGAAGACCACTTGGTAAATCTGCTGAAGTTATTCAAGCGCCTGAGGAAGTACCAACTGAAGCTAAACCCCAACAAATGCACATTTGGGGTGCGATCTGGTAAGTTGCTGGGTTTTATTGTAAGCGAGAAAGGGATTGAAGTGGACTCTGATAAAGTCAAAGCCATTCAAGAAATGCCTGCACCGAAAACTGAGAAAGAAGTTCGAGGGTTTCTGGGTAGATTGAATTACATCTCAAGGTTCATATCTCACCTTACAGCAACCTGTGAACCCTTGTTCAAGCTGTTAAGAAAAGAACAGACGGTCAGGTGGAATGAAGACTGCCAGAGGGCTTTTGACAAGATCAAGGAATACCTGCAAGAACCACCGATCCTTATGCCTCCAGTTGAAGGAAGACCTCTGATAATGTACCTGACCGTATTAGAAGAGTCGATGGGGTGTGTGCTGGGCCAGCATGACGAGTCTGGTCGAAAAGAGTACGCGATTTACTACCTGAGCAAAAAGTTTACCGACTGTGAACAACGTTATTCACTGCTCGAGAAAACCTGCTGTGCTTTAGCGTGGGCTGCTCGCCGACTGAGACAGTATATGTTGACCCACACTACCTTATTGATATCCAAAATGGACCCAGTTAAGTACATTTTCGAGAAGCCAGCTCTTACCGGACGGGTTGCAAGATGGCAAATGATTCTCACAGAATATGATATCCAGTACACCTCTCAGAAAGCCATTAAGGGCAGTGTACTATCTGAATATCTTGCTGAGCAACCTATTGATGACTACCAGCCTATGAGATTTGACTTCCCTGATGAAGACATCATGTTCATAAAAGCAAAAGATTATGAAGAGCCTGTTCACACTGAAGGGCCTGACCCGGAAGAAGAATGGACTATGATGTTTGATGGGGCTGTTAATATGAACGGTCGTGGTGTTGGTGCAGTGCTCATTACACCTAAAGGAGTTCACATGCCTTTCTCGGCAAAACTCACTTTCAACTGCACTAACAACGAAGCTGAATACGAAGCTTGCATTATGGGTCTTGAGGAAGCCATTGACCTCAGGATCAAGGCGTTGACTGTATTCGGAGATTCAGCTTTGGTAGTTAATCAAACTAACGGCAAATGGTACACCCACCAGGATCATCTGATACCTTACAGGGATTATACAAGGAGGTTATTGACTTTTTTCACAACAGTCAAGCTTGAGTATATCCCTCGAGACGAGAATCAGTTTGCATATGCTCTGGCTACCATTTCGTCAATGATCAAAGTTCAAGCTGCCAACTTTGTACCGCAGATTTCAGTGTCCAGACTTAACAGCCCAGCATATGTGTTTGCAGCAGATGTTGTAAAAGATGATAAGCCTTGGTTCCATGACATTAAGTGCTTCTTGGAGGATCAAACATACCCACCTTGGGCATCTTCCAATGACAAGAAGACACTAAGAAGGCTTGCTGGTAGTTTCTTCCTGAACACTGACGGTTCCCTGTACAAAAGAAACTTTGATATGGTACTCCTCAGATGCGTTGATAGGACAGAAGCAGACTTGTTGATGCACGAAGTGCACGAAGGATCCTTTGGTACCCATGCTGGAGGGCATGCCATGGCCAAGAAATTGCTAAGATCAGGTTATTACTGGATCACAATGGATACAGACTGTTGCGCCTATGCCAGAAAATGCCATAAATGCCAGATTTATGCGGATAAGGTGCATGTGCCTCCCAATTCTTTGAATATAATGTCTTCACCCTGGCCCTTTGCTATGTGGGGCATTGATATGATCGGCAAGATTTAACCGACTGCTTCAAATGGCCACAGATTCATCCTGGTCGCCATTGACTATTTCACCAAGTGGGTTGAAGCAGCCTCGTATGCAAATGTTACAAGGCAAGTGGTAGCCAGATTTCTAAAGAGAGATATCATCTGTCGATACGGAGTTCCCGAGCGAATCATTACTGATAATGGTTCCAATCTAAACAACAAAATGATGGCTGAGTTATGCCTGGACTTCAAGATCCAACACCACAATTCTTCTCCTTACAGGCCAAAGATGAACGGCGCTGTTGAGGCAGCAAATAAGAATATCAAGAAGATTGTGCAGAAGATGGTAGTCACTTACAAGGATTGGCATGAAATGCTACCATTTGCCTTGCATGGGTACCGCACGTCAATCAGGACATCCACTAGGGCAACACCGTATCAGCTTGTGTATGGTATGGAGGCAGTCCTACCTGTTGAAGTTGAACTACCTTCCTTGCGTGTACTGATGGATGTGAAGCTGAACGAAGCAGAATGGGTTCGGTCCCGATACGAACAACTAAGTCTGATCGAAGAAAAAAGATTGGCTGCAATCTGTCATGGGCAGTTGTATCAGAAAAGAATGAAGAGAGCCTTTGATCAGAAAGTCAGGCACCGAGAGTACCAAGTAGGAGATCTTGTGCTGAAAAGAATCCTCCCTCCACATACAGACCACAGGGGCAAGTGGACTCCGAACTATGAAGGACCATTCGTAGTAAAGAAAGTTTTCTCTGGTGGAGCACTGATGCTCAGCACCATGGATGGTGAAGATTTCCCGTCCCCTGTGAATTCAGATGCAGTTAAAAAATACTTCGCATAAAAATGACCCGCTGGACACAAAAACAGAATGTAAGTCCAGGCAAAAATAGGGCATCCCGGCGAGTCAAAAACAGAATAAAAGACTCGGGCAAAAATAAGGGAAAATAAATGAAGAATGTACACCCGCTGAGTTGAAAAGCCACATTGGACAACTCAGGCAAAAATGGGTATCCCGATGGATTGAAAACCCGAAAGGGCGATCCATGCAAAATAAGGGAATAAGCGAACAACTGCATTCTGAATTCGTCTGTATCACCTGCAACTTGGTAAACCTCGGAAGGATCAAGCTTCTGTCAGAATCAGCTTTCTTCAGAAAGCAAAACGAGAAGAACGTCAAAAGTCATACGAGTCATAGCGAGAGAGGAAGCTCCTTCAAAGCATCGTCAACATCGCCAGCATGTTGTTTCTCAATTTGTAACAATCTCCTCATTTCAGGAGATTTGTTTCTTTGACTGTATCTTGCCAATTCAGGGCACATGAATTAATAAAATCAGATTTTTCAGTCATGTTTTGTACATTTTTGTTTGCAAAGAATGTCTGATGTCTTAAGAAAAATGATTGCACGAATACAGATGTTATCTTTAAAAATAAAGAAAATAAAACACGTGCTTGCAGGGAATATACTTACTCTCAGAAGTGTATAACTCCTATGACGGAATCCAGTAAGGGATACCTCAGGATTACTTGTGCGTTTCTCCGTCTTTTCAGGATTGCAGGTATTCAAAAGCGCAACATGGGGCATGGAAGCTTCATCCCAGCAAGCTGGCAAATCAGCACTCACTCAGCCTAGCATTCCAAGTAATTTCTCCCCAGCTGAGTTGCCACCTTTTGCTTCTCCCAGCCGAGTTGCCAATCATTCTTCCTCAGTCAAGTACAAAATCCAGGGAATCATCTCCCCACAGAGTTCCAGCCTCTATCCAGAAGAGCAACGCACGAAGGAGTCACAACAGAGTGAAGAAAGCTTCTGCAAACCCCAGCTGGGTCCCCTCATTGCCAAGGAGGGGTCTATCTGTGACTTATCTCCCCAAGCGGAATCATCTCACCAGATCTACCAATAATCTCATCCCCCAGCTGGGATGATCACTCCGGACAGATCGACCAGAAATCTTCACGGCAACGGGATCCGGATCTTGGATCTGTCTTCTCTTGCATAAATCATAGCATTCGCATCATATTCACCAAACAAAGCGTAGCATTCCGTCTTAAGTACGGAGCATTACGGCAAAAATCAAACATATAGCATAATCATAAGTCATGTTTTGGATCAAACACTTGTGAATAATGACAATCCATCAGTATACAGAAAACATCCCCCAGAGTCCCCAGCAAAAGCAGTTGCCTCACATCCACAAACACCAGTATATACTCCCCTTGACACCCGTCCGTGTCATATCCCCAACAGAAAGCCAAAGACATCCTCTTTGCACTCACGGATACTTATATATACATTTTCTTGACGTCTGTCCATATCACTTTTCCCAGTACAGTAATGTAAACACTTTATAGATACTTGTTCATACTATACTCTTCTCTTTTTGACACTCGTCCGTGTCACACTCTCCCCGGCAGATTGAACACTCATCTATATATCACTCATACTTTTCACTCTCATTTCACTTATACAGATACTCGTCCGTATCTCGTATACATCATTTATACCCCAGCAGATTGAACACTCATCTATATATCACTCATACTTTTCACTCTCATTTCACTTATACAGATACTCGTCCGTATCTCGTATACATCATTTTATATCCCCGCAGATTCGACACTCGTCCGAGTTCGTTGTTAACCCGTTGATACTCGTCCGTATCATCATCTCTGAACATGCGTCAAGCGTTTGTTTCTACATGATACTCGTCCGTATCATAATCTTAAGGATGCTCGTCCGCATCTTTAATCCATACACTGCGTCAAACACTTGTGTCTTCTTGAAATATAGATACTCGTCTGTGTCTACTATTCCCCAGAAGAATTCTTTCAGATTCAACACTCGTCCGTGTTCGTTGTTAACCCGTTGATACTCGTCCGTATCATCATCTTTGAACATGTGTCAGTACTTGTTTCTACCTGATACTCGTCCGTATCATAGTCTTGAGGATGCTCGTCCGCATCTTTAATCTATACACATCTAAACACTTATACCTTCTGTTTTCTTGGATATAAACACTCGTCCGTGTTTACTATTTCCCAGTAGATCGACAACAAAGCAATTTTTCCTTTATCTGACATTCGTCCTATGTCATGATAAACCCTGAGAGCAGCCGTACCCTGCTAGGTGGTCGTCCTCCACCTCTTGATGGTCGTCCTCCATCATGCTCACCCGATGGCCGTCCCCATCGTTGATAATTAGCAGCCGTCCCCTGCTAGATGGTCGTCCTCCACCTCCTGATGATCGTCCTTCATCATTTTACCCAATGGCCGTCCCCATTGTTGATTTTGGTTATCTGACATTCGTCCTATGTCATGACATACCCTGAGAGCAGCCGTCCCCTGCTAGGTGGTCGTCCTCCACCTCTTGATGGTCGTCCTCCATCATGCTCGTCCGATGGCCGTCCCCATCGTTGACCTTTTATCCGGCATTCGTCCTATGTCGCGATATTTTTGGCAGCCGTACCCTGCCAGGTGGTCGTCCTCCACCTTAGGTAACCGTCCCTCATCTTACCCCTTACAGAGCAGCCGTCCCCTGCTAGGTGATCGTCCTTCACCTTTGATGACCGTACCTCATCATCTGTTTATTTCATTTATTCTTTAACCCGATGGCCGTCCCCATCGTGGTCCCTTTTCTTTTTAGCCCGATGGCCGTCCCCATCATTGGTTACTTTGCTTTATGAACTTGATGGCCGTCCCCGTCATGTTTCATTAATCCCCAGAGAATCTTACAGCTTTGCTTGATGGTCGTCCCCATCATAACCCCTTTTATCCCCAGCATGTCGGCCGTCCCCGTCATTGCTTTATTTCCCGCACTTTTCCCAACATGTCGGCCGTCCCCGTCATTGCTCTTTACCCAGCAGTCGTCCTCTGCTCGACGGTCGTCCTCCGTCGCCCATACTTTATAATCATACTTTATTTTCTTTTACAATCTATATCCCTTTTCTTCTTCATTCTGTGAGTGCAAATTTTGGACTGTCTTTGATATTCAACCACAAGTTATCTTGTTTGCCTGTTAAGCCGTTGCTTACATCCTGCACAGCTAACTCATGTTTGAATAGGGGCAGCTGTAAACACCCCAAATTTGCCCTCACCCATTCACACCATGGCTTGTGATCATTTCATATGCATAAACACAGTCATAAGATCTCATACCACATTTTTGATTCACTACATAGATTCAAAGTCATCTGCACCTAGGGTTTGTGATCTGAGCAATCCAAGAGCCTCCTGAGCCACTCCAAAGGTCATCAATCACTTCAAAGGGGTCCATGTATGTTCAAGTATCATATTATATCCTCTCAAAGTCAAGAATGCCAAAGAATCACAAGAACTGGGATTGGTATGGAAGCAGAGCTAGGCTTGACTGCACAGATGACCTAAAATTAGGGTTTTGGTTTCAGAGGCCATAACTTCAAATTTTTTGGTCATTCTTGTTTCTATTGGTCTCTATATGGTATAGGGAGTATGCATATCAATTTTCATGAAGAAATTCCATGGGGAAGTCACCTGATCAAGAGTTGACTTTCTGGACAAGTCAGTGCAAAATCAGGGCATCTGAGGCCCCCAATGACCCAACCAAGGGGTGATCTTCATCATTTTGAGTGTATATGATCTTTATTTGATCATAGAAGAAGTTGGAAGTTTACAAAATTCAAGAATTTCAAGTTTTTGCAAAGTTGACTTTTTGAGGCAAGGTTGACTTTTAAGGAATTTGTCATTTTAGGCAACTTTTTGATCCTTACTTTTTGATCCAAAAATGCTTCAAATGGAAAAACTTTGGTCATGAAAGTTGTAAAATAGATCTTTCCCTTTTCAAAAAGTACAAGAACATGACCTATTTCATTTTGGATCAAAAGTTATGGTGTGTCAAAGTTGGCAAAAATCACTAAATTTCAAGTTATGCACAAAATGGAAAACTTGCAAAATCTTGTACCAAGGCAATTTGTGACTTCTAATTGATGTCAAACCATTACACAAACATCACATGTGACCTAAAAATCAGAATGGGCCAAAAGTTTCTCATTTGTTTGGCCTTTGGAGCAAGATATTTTCATGGAAAGCAAAAGCAAAGTCAAGTTGCAAAAGCTCATGATCACTTCACATCCACTTGCTGCCTTGGATGCTGAACCACCCTAGCCTTTCCCCTCACCATGTTGCGCAGCCCACAGCCCTTGTACTTGGCTAGAACAAGACCCATGCCTTCTCTTACACAAAGTTGACATTTTGCAAAAGCCACCATACCAATCAATAAAGCACATGTCATGTCATCTGACCAATGGGATTTGTTTATGTGGATCAAATGCAAGCTAAACATCACAAGAGGCAAGGCTGAAACACAACACAACTCACCATTCACAAAATCTCTCCCTCTTGCAAAAGCTTTCGATTCTCCCAACTCAATCACTAAATCTTAAAACAAACACCACCATTCACTTCTGAATCATCCACTGACCCAAAACCACCCATCAAAACAACCAAGAACACACCACAAGCCAGATACGATTTCTGACCAGTTGGAGTGCAAACCCCCAAACCAGCCACTTTCAAAGTTGTCCAAGCACTGCAAACTCCTCAGGAAGGTCATTAGAAGCTTTTTGCACCAAGAAAGCAGCCAGAAAGCTCAAAGGGTGAAAGCTCCATCTCAGGTAGCCTTTCGAATTAACTTTCCCAGGACCTCTATTTTATGTTACAAAATGATTAAGCATGCTTCACTGATCACACTGAACTTGAAATTATTGAAAATGGTTGAGAAATGAGACTGTATTGCTTGTCTGAAATTTTGGCAGTTTTTGTTCCTAGCTTCGATTCATGATTATGGCTGGAAATAAATGAGAAATGAGGTTAGGGTTGAGTTTAGGAGAGTGAAAGGAACAAATCTGGAGCTTTAGAGCTCCAGAAATGACCTAGGGAGTGATTTGGAGATTCTCAGGGAGGGAGGTCACCGGAGAAGACGACCGGAGCTCGTCTCCGGTGACCTGAGAGTGATTAGCTGGTAATTAGGGTTAGGGCACCAAGTTTAAATGTGAGCCACTGGATGCTGTTTCCCGCGCGTGTATGGAGGGCCTGGATCACTTCATTAACTTTTAATTATAGATTAATATTTAATTAATTAGAATTAGGCTGGTTTGAACTTGGGCCGTCCAGATGCGCGCCCAGTCAAACGTTTTAAACCCCGTTTCAATCTGAGCCTTCCATCCTGCATACTTCCCATTTATTTTATTTTCTTTTCTTTTTATTCCATTTAATTTGTCCATTTAATTTAAAATAGCAAAAATACTTTAAAAATTCTGAAATTTTTTGTACAAGTTATTATTTAATTTCAGAACACAAAAATATTTTTATTTTCATTTTTAGCATTAAAAAAGTATTTTTAAATATTTAAAAGTTTCTTTTTAATTAATTAATGAGAATTAATTAATTAAAAATACTTTTAGGTATTTAAAAATCACCAAAAAATTCATGAAACCTTTAAAAACATTTAGAAACATTGTCCAACCCTCAAACCAAATTTCTTTTTTGATCTTGATGAATTTTGAGAATTTTTCATGGAATTAAAATCATTTTGATGCATTATTTTGATCCAAACTTCCAAAAATCATTTCTGCCTAACCCTAAAGAGTTGGACTTTGATTCTTTTTGCATTGTGTTATGCATATCATGTAGTTTGTGAGATTAATTTGGCATGAATTGATCTTACATTTTCCATTTGTTTGACATTTTTCTTGTTAAGGAACCCTAAAACCCTAGAAAACTTAGGAAAATCATAACTTGAATTTGGTTAAGAGTTGAAGCTTCTCCTTTGGGCAGTGAGTTAGTATAGGATTAGGGGTCCTTTGAGTGCATTTTCAATTTTTTGTATTGAAGTTTGCTTCTGATTTTGGTTTGTGTTTGATGCTTTGATCATAAACCCTAATTTGGGTTTCCATATGCATCCATCTTGCATTTGCACTCATACCTTGACTTGCCATGACATTTTATGCATCCATTTGATTCACTTAGCATCTTAAGACATATTAGAAGCATGTTTGGTCATTGCATCTTGCATTTGCCATGTTATATGCCATTTGCATTTCATAACTTTTCATGAATGTTCATAATTCTTAACTTGCTTCATTTGCATCCATAAGATTGTATGATCATCCCCATGTGTTGTCTCATGTTTGTAGCATCCCATAGCATCATTAACATCATGTATGTGCTTCTGGTTTTGTTTCTCATCATGCCATTTCATTCCATTTGGCATTGCATTGCATTTCTTTTCTAACTTTTCAGGTGGTAAGTGGATTTGAGAAGTGAATTTGCCTTCACCTCTCATAACTTTCTCTTCATCTCTTTTATGCATCCATGCTGCATTTTGATATGTGTTTGAGATTGAGCTTGCTCTTTCTTCTTCTTCTTACTTTCTTTCCTCAAGTGACTTGACTTCTTGAATGAAGCAAGTTACTTTGCTTCTCCTTATCTTTTTCTCTGCTTCCTGGTGGTTCCATTGAAGATTTCTCTTGTAAACCTCACAAACCTTAGGAACAACCAAGCATGACAATGATTAGGGTTTTGATTAGTCCCCCACTTAGTTTTTACCTTTGTGTCTCCTTGAGTCTTCTCTTCTCATCTCATAATCAGGGACTAAACCCTAAAGGCTTTAAGGCTTTGTGATTAAGCTTATGCCTGCATCCTTCTATTAGGATGGAGTGTATAACTTTAATCCCAAGTGTTAAACCCTTAATGTGTTTAAATCCTTTAATAAATCCACTTAACAATCATCAAGACATCAAGCTTGTAACTTGGGCCTTGCATTAGGGTTCTAATTCTTCCTTAATTGGTTAAGAAGGACTAACCCTAGTGTTAATGGACAAGTCCCCCTCAAGTTGTCTTACAAACCCTAAAAATCACTTCATCATCATATCATTAAATAAAATCCACTTAATCAAAGGCTTGTTTTGTCATGAGTTTAATCCCTAATCATGGATTAAGTTGAGGAGCTTTCCCCAGCTTGAACTTTCTCATCTATCATCCTTCTATTAGGATGGTGTAATGAGTCTGTTTAATCCTTGATTATGGCTTAACCTCATTACTTAACACTAAACAAAAACACCAAAAACATCTAAATAATCACAAATAGGTTAATGATCTTAATCCTATATCAAAGGTGATTAAGTGTGAGAAGCTGACTTCACACTTAAGGTATTCTCATTACCCCTAATCAGAGGGAAGATGTGATGAGTTTACTAAATCCATTGGTTTAGGCCTAAGCTCATTAACTTATGACAAACTCTCAAAAGCAATAAAAGACTGAAAACTCAAAAACAAACAATAATCGTCTTCTTCGGGATTCTTTTCTCATCTCATTCATTCACAAACGAGAACTTGCTTCTTCCGTCTAATGCAAGACAGTTTGCACCTGAGCCAGACATGTCATACACTTGAGCATAGACAAGCAAGCAGTTCACAAGTCAATTCATCTTTCAGTCTCTTTGGGTCGAACTACGGTGTTCTGACTTCCTCATTGCACGAGAGGATACGTAGGCATAACTTAACAGTTATCGAACAAAAGTCTCTGTATATTCCCTCTCTTTCCAGCCTTATTCTCTTAGCCTCATTATCATGAGCATTTCACTCTTGTCCTTACACTGACACTGTACATTTATACACATCACTTTCTTTTACACTGACACCTGCACATCCTTTTTCCAGCTATTTTTTTACACAGATTGCACTGACACTACCCCCTTTAAAACACAAATCTTTTAAGCGTGGATCCCGTCGAGTACGACGGACAATCTGGGTGCTAATACCTTCCCAGGTTGTAACCAACCCCCTTTCTCAGTCTCTCTAGTTCGCAACCGTCTTATCCATCTCTTTCTAGGTCTATGCAGCATTGCCTTTCCTCCGGGATAAAAATGCCTAGCTGGCGACTCTTTTCATCTCCAGTGAGTTCACTGCTGTGTGTTCTCATTGTCCCTTTCGCCGACCGTTCGCGTCTGTACCTTTATTTGGGCCATTTCCCATTTATCGGGAGCGACAACACCCTAAAATTACTAACCATACAATAAATATATTCATAATAAAAATAAAGCAAAAATATAAACTAAACTATTACAAAGCTTCTGGATAATTACAATATAATCGAGAAATATGATAACGATAAATAATAATAAATAAGCAATCAATAATAATAACAATTAAGTTAAAAGGTTAGAAAATAAAAATAAGAGAAAATAAGAAATTTGCAAAATAGTTTAATATTAGAAAAGATTTTAAATATTTGATAAAGAAAATAGGTTTTAATAATAATAATTAAATACTAGATTATTTATATATTTAGCAAATGAGAACTAATTAATTATAACTTATAAAAATATTAGGTTAAATTTTAAAAGTTAAGAAAAATTAGGATTAGGGTTAGAATTATAAAAATTAGGGTTTATGCTTCATTAAAAAAAATTAGGGTTTTTATTATTAATTTAAACATAATTAATTTATTTACAAAATATATATATACAATAATAATATAAATATATAATGAAATAAATATAAATAATTTTATTTCTTAAGAAAATAAATTATGAATTAAAAAAATAAGTTTTTCATATAAGAAAATAATATATACATTTATTTTATAAATTGTTATTTAAAAATTAATTAAGTTAAATAAATATAATATAAACAAAACAAATAAATGAAAAAAAATGAGAAAAAACACATACCTGCAAAAATCGTATCTTATGGTCAGGCCTATTGTTTCATCAAATTGATTAGGTTAATGTGATCCTTAGGAGGTATACGGTCTAGCCATGGTCTTTGAATGGATTTATATTGCCTCATACGCAAAACCCTAAAACGAGCTACAAACCCTAACAATGGTGAAACTCCAAACCTGCATCGAAACTCATAACAAACCACCCAGAATCCATCTACATCATTCAACAAACAATATTACAAGCTCAAATTTGATTAATCATGCATTAAACTTATGAATCGAAAAAAAAATATTTGACATAAAACCGATTTGGTTTTCATCATTCATGAGGTTATGGATGCTTATGATTATGTGGATATCATCATGAGAGTCCAAGGATCATGTCTATGTCCTTAGAATACCTTTAATTGCCCTGCAACTATGAATCCGAAAATTGAAATTTCAAGGAATTTTTTGAATGTCAAAAGTGTTCTTGGAGGCTGCCAAAATTCGTCCCCTTGCTTGTGATCACTTCTATGTATATATTGGAAGCAAATTAGGTCAAAAAGTCATGAGTTTATGGGCCTTGTAAAGATTACTTGATCATGAAGATACCACTTGCTATTTTAGTTAAAAAATCACATAAATCTTTTCCTCTTTGGTCTAGCACGAATTTCAATCTTCCAATCTACTTTAAATCTTGTTTATGAGTTTCTAGAATGAAAATCAAATCAAATATTGAGCTTTTCATATTTTATTTTGATTTAAAATGATTTTAAATGAATAAAATCAAAATAAATAAAATAAAATAAATAAAAATCTGAATAAATGATTTTTGGTTCGTGCATGATGTCATGGTAGTGATTGGGTCATAAAAATGCAAGCCCATGTGGAAAGAATTGGTTCTAAGATCCCATTTGCTCAAAAAACCCCTCAAAAATTTCCCAACTTTGCAAAGACACAAATCCCTCAATTTTAAGGATATGGAGGTGTTCTTAGACATTTTGGAAAGCTTAAAGAGTCCTCTAACAAACCTCTTTGGTTTCATGTCCATATCCTTTACCATTATCAAGTTATGCCCTTTGGAAGATGTTGACTTTTTGTTGACTTTTGAAATGACCTATAATGTCTTAGCTCATACCTTCCAAATGAAGCATTTTTAGGCTTGGCTTGTTAGACACAAAGTTGTAGAGAATTCAATTTCCTTCAAAATGAGATTTGGATGGGAAATTTTTGATGAAGCATATGAAAGTTATGACTGGTCAAAGTTCATTGACTTTTCCTATGAAAACCCTAATTTAGAAACTCCCGATTCTTGATGATCTGAAATCTCCTTGATGAATCATGATCAACCCTTGATCAAATGATGAATTTTACTTCATAAAATTGATGTTGGAAAAAAATCATGAAGTTTTACTTTGGTTTGACCACAGTTGACCTTAGTTTGACTTTTTAACTACTTTGACTGATTTGTGCATATCTGATCATCTGACTGAGCAAACTTTTTGGGAAAGCCTTGAAACTTGACATAGGGATTCTTGAAGACATATAGGATGATATGAAACTAACTTGAAGCCTTGGAAGTCCATTTAGCCTGATGAAATTCAAAACCCTAGTTTATGGTGCATTGCTTAGGAGGATGCTTTGTCTGAGGGAATTTCCAAACATCCTGACTAATTGTGAACCTCTTGAGATACCTTGTGAACCTCTTGGGACACCTTGGTACACAATGGCTTGACTAGGGGAGGGCAAATTTTGGGGTGCAACACAATGGTACTCTCAATTTGATGAAATTTTGAAGTTATGATGATCGTTGTGAAAAGCTAGGAAATCATGCGAAGCTAGATTCGCAGGTAAGTTCGCAGGAAGAAACGCAGGTAAATTCGCAGGTATAAGGAAGAAGATAAAGTCCACTTGGCGCCAATCAAAATTTCAAAAATTAAGTATTATTTTTATTGTTTTGTTTCTATTTATTTACAACCAATGTTGGATGGTCTAGTGGCTAGGGCGCGCGTGTATTGAAGGCAAGAACCTAGATTCGATCCCAGGTTTTCTTCTTTTTTTTTAATTATTTGGTTTATTTTGCTAACTTAATATTTTATGTGTTTTTTCAGGAGTATACCAGTTGTCGCGTTTGGCCTGGTGGCATGGAAGCTGGACTAAGGATGGAAAAGCCTAGGGCGTGGGTTCGATTCCCACCCCATGTATTTGTTTTTTATCATTTTCTTTTATTTTTTAGTTTAATCTTAATCAATTTTATTTTATAAATTAAATTAAAATAAAATTTTCTTAATAAAACTTCACTATTTGTTTTGTTGTTATTAAAAATATTAATTATATCTTTTCATAATTTAATTAAAATTGTAAATAGATTAACAATATGTTATTTTTTTTAAAAATAAATTCTTAATTACTTTTAATAATGATAATCATGTATTTTTTTTATATTTATAATTTCATAAATTAATAATGACTAAATTAGTATTTTCTAAATAACCTTAATTTTTTTTAATCTTGTATAACTAATTTATTTCCCTTTAATGTAATTTTTTTTATATTGTAAATCAACAATAGTTAATGATTAAACCCTATTTTCATATAAAAATCTAATGTTTTTAATTCAAATCCTATTTTTCCTAAAAAACCCTAATCATATAAATTAATTCTAAAATCTAGTTTTTTTTTCTAAATTCTAATAATTTTGTTGATAATGATGTTATTTAATTGTTTATTAATTTTTTATTTTAAAGTTATTAGAAAAATGTATAGGTTGTTTATATTGTAATTTATTTTTCCGCTTATTATTTCGTATTTGCCCCAAAGCCTTGTAATAGTTTAGATTTACTTTTCCGCCCTTTCAATTATGTTATTTAATTGCAGGGTTAGTAAATAGGGAGTGCAAAACATAAATGAATTAATTTGGACTTAGAAAACTAATTAAAAAGATAAAATATTTGAAAAATAAACACTCACACACGTAAGTCGATTTAAGATCATTGTCTGCACTTCTTAGGGTTATCCCTTTTGGTTGCCTTATTAAACGGTCAAGTCCCTCAAAAATAGGGTGTCTTAAGCAAAGTCCCTCCAGGAAAATAAATCATTATGTCCCTCCCAGATTCTTAAAGATCAAGTCCCTACGAGGTTGCCTATGATAAATGATCTTGTCCCTTCGGTTTAAAAGATGATAGTCCCTCCCAATTGCTAAAGACACCCTACAGTTGCTTTCATTGACCGTACGATGACCCTACGCTCGTTCCTTAACAAATCCAAGGTAATGACTACCTATTCCTTAATAATAAGGATAATATTACCCTTGAAAGAACATATAAGAACATGAATGACTTAGTCTAGGGTAGGTGCCTCATAGTTACTTGTTAACTCTTCAAAAAGAAAACACTTTTCACACCTCACTATTTTCAAACATTTTCAAATAAGGCTTTGTATAGATCCATACGAGGATCATTACAAAGTACTTAGACAAATTTCTAATCACACACTACACTTTTCAAAAACAATTAAAGTGAGCTAAGTAACTAAGAGCCCATGGATAACCATGGATATAAAGGGTGTTAACACCTTCCCTTTATATAACCTACCCCTCGAACTCAAGTCTTTTAAAAATAGGTCTTTCCTGTTATTCTATGTCCTTTCCTTATGGATAAAATAAAAGTCAGTGGCGACTCTTCCTATCCGCAACATTTATAGAAAGTCAGTTCTCCCACCGTGTTACAGAACTGGCGACTCTGCTGGGAAGTTACTAATAAAAGAAGGGTACCCTTAGGAATTAGATCACTTAAATTGTTTGCTTTGTTTGCTTTATATTACTTGTTGGGCTTTTTGTTTGAAATATCCTAACCCGGATCTAGTGTACCCTAGGTGAATGGCAATAGACCAAGGAAACTATATGGCGTATACCGATATGGTTGATCTGGTGGGCATAGTTAGTGTGACTTCTTGGTTGGTGCTTATGTTCCTTAAGTAAGTTGAGGATAATATGGGGCTGCCATATGTTGTCAATACACTAACTGACCTTTAGAACCCTAGTTATCCCATCTTGTCCTTTCCTTATGTTCCTTAAGTAAGTTGGTTGATACTCGATGCTACATTCATTGAGATCCTAAACTTGGAAGGTTTTGGTTGGCAAGTAATTTGCCTACTGAACAACCACCCTTGGGAAGGATAAGTGATATTGAGATCCCTTAGAACCTGGTTACTTTTGTAGGATAGGATGAACCAACTAAACTTTAGGGGAGGGTACTTGCCTTTAAACCTCATGCAAGCCTCTAAACCTAGGGCAATTGTGTGACTTGTTTGTGTGTGCCACATGTTTGTGATTGAAAATAACATCATGACATCATGACATCATAAGCATATCATTTTCACTAACCATTTCAAGGACCAAAGGATTTATCTTTGTTCTTTGTTGCAGGTCATGGATTTTGCTCGTAGGAATACTATCTGGATCAACTTTGTAGGAATACCTTCTAAGCTTAAGGAATTGGTCTCTCAAGTTTCCGAATACTCCCAATTCATCAAGAAGCATGGGTACCTACTGGATCTAGTTACTTCAGGGTTCAATGAGGACATGATAATTGTCCTATTTCAGTTCTTTGATCCTAAACATCATTGCTTCACATTCCCCCACTATTAGCTGGTTCCTACAATGGAGGAGTTCTCCAAACTACTGGGTATACCTATCCTTGATCAGAGATCTTTCACAGGCTTGGAGAGAGAGCCTAAACCTGAAGTCATTGTTGCAGCCCTACACTTGAATAAATCAGACATTGTCCTAGAAACGAGAAGCGGAGTTAAGGGTATTCTTGCTAAGGTATTGATGGAGAAAGCTCAGATGTTCTTGGATGCTATGAGCTATGATGCTTTTGAGGAGATCTTAGCCTTATTAATCTATGGCTTAGTGTTGTTCCCTAATCCATACCAGTTCATAGACGTATACGCCATCAACATATTTTTGACTCGCAATCCAGTGCCTACATTACTTGGAGACATCTTGCATTCTCTTCACACTCGTACTACGAAAGCGAGGAGAACTCTGATGTGTTGCATACATTTACTGGCTAGGTGGTTTATTTCTCACCTTCCTCAATCAATGATGAAGAATGAACAAGGGTTAAGGTGGTCTAAGAGGGTCATGTCACTTTCTCATTCAGATATTCACTGGTGTTCCCGATCTATGGAAAATGTCACTATCATTGACCGTTGTGGGGAGTTCCCTAATGTGCCACTCCTTGGCATAAAAGGAGGCATTATTTACAACCCTTCTTTAGCTCTACGTCAGTTTGGTTATGCTCGGAGTAATGGTCCTCATGACATTCTTATTCAGGGTATTGTGTTCGACTACAACAACGATCTTCAAGGTTACCGTCAAAGGTTTATACAAGCTTGGAGCAAGGTGAATAAAATTGAGAGCAAGACTCTGGAACCAAAGTAATCCATTCATATGGAACCTTACCATAGATGGGTGTGATCTCGTGCTCAAACTCTTATTATGCCATATACTTATGTTCTACCAGTTACTATGGAGCCTGTTGCTGAAGGAGATGTTCCTTATACCATCCTTCATCCAGACATGCCCACTGATTTGGAAGAATTTCAAAAGTCCTGGATTCAGTTGAAGGAGCAAAGGGATACTTTTGAGACTCATTTCAGAGCTAAACAAGAAAGAATTTTGGAGCTGACGAAGCAACTTCACGAGGAGCGGAACCTTAACACATACCTCAACCCAAAGAGGAAACGTCCATGGGAGACTTAAAACCCCATATGTTTATCTCTTTGTATTTTATGCTTATTTCCTTTCATTGTAAGCCCAAGGGGCAATTTATATCATACATTTACTAATAAAAAATTTATTTTTGTTTTTCTTTAAACAAATTTAAATCTTGCAGTCTTTGAAAACATTGCATATGCATCTACTTGCCATATCATTGTATCACAGGTTTCTTAATAAACAAGTATCTTATCTTCTCGCTGTTTATTTCAGCAGAAATGGCTCTCGAACAAACTGTCAAGGATCTCCAGACTCATAATGCCCATTTTAAAGAGATGATTCTAAATTTGTCCAGGGGACAAGATGAGTTGAAGGTACTTCTGACCAAGAAAAAGAAGAAGACCAGAAAACTAGTGGGCTTCATCAACCTGGGTAGAAGATTCAGAGGTCCAGTCAAGATAGATGAAGAAGTTGAGAATCTTGGGTCTGAAAATTCTGAGAAAGAAGAAGGCAGTCTTTATGGTACTGTGGAAGATTCTGATTATGAGGAGAATTATTATCATGATCCTACTAGTGAAGAGAAATATAAGATGGTGGAGGACCGGATGAATGCTATAGAACTACAGAAAACTTATGGGTTTGATTTTGAATATTTGAGCTTGATTTCTGGGATCTCCATCCCTATTGGTTTCAAAGTTCCTAATTTTGTGGTGTATGATCGTGTGTCATGCCCAAAATTGCATCTGAGATCTTATGTTAGGAGAATTCAACCACATACTCCTGATAGGAAGTTATGGATGCATTTCTTTCAAGAGAGTTTGTCTGAGTCCCAACTGGAATGGTATTATCAACTGGAGAGTACCAACATTCGTAACTGGAATGATCTTGCTGAGGCTTTCTATAAGAAATACCAATATAACTTTGATTTAACACCAACTTGCATGCAGATCCAGAGCATGTCCACGGTTACTAAAGAAAGCTTCAAAGAGTATGCTCAGAAATGGAGAGATCTGGCAAGTAGAGTTCAACCCCCTTTGACCGACAGGGAATTGGTTGATATGTTTATGAGCATGTTGACTGGTCCTTTCTATAGTTATCTCATTGGAAGCTCACCATCTAGTTTCACTGAGCTGATAATGACTGGAGAATGTGTGGAGAGTTGCTTCTTCAAATACCACCAAGAAGCCTTCTAATGGGAAGAAGGAATCCAATTCTGTGTATGTCTAACATGGTCGTAATAATCGTAACCAATCTGTGGGAGCTATTTTGATTTCTAATCCTACACCTGCACCACAAGAGCAGCAGCAAAATAGTCAGCCCAAGCCTAGGAGGCAATTTACAAAGATCAATATGTCGTTGGCTCAGGCTTTGCAACACATGTTGAAAGGAGTGTTGATTACTTTGAAGGACCCTTCTTAGAATACCAATACTTCCTCTCCTTGTTACAATCCCAATGCAAGGTGTGCATATCATTCTAATAGTCTTGACCATGATACTAACAGTTGATGGGCATTGAAGAACAAAATTCAGGATATGATCGAGAATGGAGAAATTGAGTTTAACCCTCCTGAAACGCCTAATGTGATTACTGCTCCTATGCTTAAACATGAGAAGACTGTTAATGTTGTTGATGAGGTTTCTTATGTTCGTTCTGTGGCTGAAATAACTACTCCTCTATCCATTGTCAAGAAGAAGCTTGTGCAAGCCGATTTATTTCCGGGTTGCAATGAAGATTGTTTTTACTGTGCCTACAAACCTGATAGTTGTTGGAAGTTGAGGTCAGGTATTCAACGCTTGATAGACAACTATACTATACTATTTGAGAGAACCCCTTCTATAGAGAGTTTATGTGTAGGTCTGGATCAAGATTTGAAGATTGAAGATGTGGCTATGGTTGATAAGATTCATGTGAAGATTACTTCCAAAGGTCCAGTGAGGATCACTTCTAAGGGTCCTGTGAAGATTACTGTTGAGCCAAAGGTGGCTCCAATGATTATTACCATTCCTGGTCCTATCCCATATACTTCTGATAAGGCTATACCCTAGAATTATAGTTCTGATGTTTATATTCATGGTGTCAAGCAAGAGCCTTTAACTGATACACCTGGTAATGATGTTAATCTTGATGTTGATAATATTGCTGGGTCCAGTAAGGTTACTAGAAGTGGAAGGATTTTCTCTCCAGAGGATACCTCAAAGACTGCTGCTACTCCAGTTCATATCTCTAATTCTATGCCAAGTACTGAGGCTCAGGGAAAAGGACCAGGGATTTAACCTATTCAAGCTGAGGCACCAGTTAGTGAAGATCTCTCTAAGCAGATGGAAGAAGTACTGAAAATCATCCGCAAGAGTGATTATGCTATTGTTGACCAGTTGGGGCATACTCCTTCTAAAATCTCCATGTTATCTCTGTTATTATGTTCGGAAGCCCATTCCATGGCTTTAATCAAGTTCCTGAAGACTGCTCATGTGCCACACAAAATCTCTGTGGACCAGTTTGAAAATTGTGTTGCTCATCTGACTAGTGATAATGGTTTAAGTTTTTCTGATGCTGATCTGACTCCTGCTAAAAGAAACCATAATAGAGCTTTGCACGTCTCCATTGAGTGTAGGGGCACTACTTTGTCTCATGTGTTGGTGGATAATGGTTCTTCATTGAATGTATTACCCAAGGAGGTTCTGGACAAACTCAACTTGGAGGATTTGGTGTTAAGGCCAAGTAATGTGGTGGTGAGGGCCTTTGATGGTTCAAGAAGAATGGTGCGTGGAGAGGTGAATCTCCTAATCAAAGTAGGCTCTCAAGTCTTTGATTCCACTTTCTATGTGATGGATATTCGTCCAGCGTATTCCTGTTTTCTTGGGCGCCCCTGGATCCATGAGGCAGGTGCTGTAACTTCTACTTTGTCTCAGAAATTGAAGTATCCAGTGAAGGGAAAGATTGTCACTGTTTATGGTGAAGAAGAATACATGATTAGTCATGTGAATACTTTTAAATATGTTGAGATGGAGGGTGAATTTGTTGAGACTCCTTGCCAGACATTTGAAGTAGTTCCTCAAGTTGTTCCTGCTACTGAAGTCATCCCTGCTGCTAAAAGAGTTCATGTGATTACCAGAGTACCTCCTATAATGGCCTATCTCAAGGATGCTAAAGTTTTGGTTGAAGAAGATGGTTATACTATTTGGGGTCAGCTTCCTGACATTCCTTACAAGTCTGACAAGTTTGGTTTGGGTTTTACTGCAGAGTCTCAGAGGGTTGTTCGTCGTGCTCGTGCTGTTCGTATCACTAACAAAGGAATCATAAAGGACCAAGTCAATGTTATGGGAGATTATGATGAAGATTACAACCTGGATGAGTGGATCTTTCCTACCATTGGTGATAGACTCAACAACTGGAAGGCTGAAGACGTTATTCATATCTCCTTTAGTCAGGAGTAAATGCTATTTTGTTTTTCTAAATTTAATTTTTGTAACTTTGAACAATTAAATACTTTTAAGCCTTGTGCCTTGCCCGGGGCACAGTGGTGTGCTTGTTAGGGTTGTCATTTCATTTGCATATTTTGATTCAATAAAATCAATGGACGTTTCTCACTTTCGTAAATATTGCGCTCTTTGTCTTTGTCTTTCTTTTAATTTTTCCTTTTATAAAAAAGCTATGTGTTCTTACACACACCCACGTCACTAAAATGCAGATCCTCATCCATTCTGGATCATGTTGGTAACAGTTCTGCTATTGCCAATTACGATTTCGAGAATCTGATCTATCAAGCCGAGGATGGAAAAGAGGAAGATTGTGAAGTACCTATAGAGCTGGCTAGATTGCCTAAGCAAGAAGAGAAAACTTTACATCCACATGAGAAACCAATTGAAGTTGTGAACCTGGGAACTGAGGAAAATAGGAAAGAGGTCAAGATAGGTGCTGAATTAGAAGATGGTGTTAAGAACAGGTTGATCCAGATGTTACGTGACTATGTGGAAATTTTTGCTTGGTCTTATGAAGATATGTCAGGGCTGGATACGGATATTTTGGTTCACCGTCTACCAGTGAAAGAAGATTGTCGCCCAATAAAACAGAAAGTTCGTCGTATGCATCCTGAAATGTCAGAAAAGAATAAGGCAGAGGTGATGAAACAATTCAATGCAGGGTTCTTATATGTTACTTCTTATCCTCAGTGGGTTGCAAATGTGGTACCAGTACCTAAGAAAGATGGTAAAGTACGCATGTGTGTAGATTACATGGATTTGAATAAAGCCAGCCCCAAAGATGGTTATCCACTTCCACATATTGATGTTCTGGTAGACAACACTGCTCAACATAAGGTATTCTCTTTTATGTATGGTTTCTCTGGTTACAATCAGATTAAGATGGCACCTGAAGATATGGAGAAGACTACATTTGTTACATAATGGGGCACTTTCTGTTATAAGGTGATGCCATTTGGTTTGAAGAATGTTGGGGCAACATATCAGCGTGCTATGGTAGCTCTATTCCATGATATGATTCACCATGAGATAGAAGTATATGTGGATGATATGATAGCCAGATCTCAGACTGAAGAAGAACATCTCGATCATCTTCATAAGTTGTCTGAGAGGTTAAAGAAATAGAAGTTGAGATTAAATCCAAACAAGTGTACCTTTGGAGTTAGATCTGGTAAACTTTTGGGTTTCATTGGGTTTTATTTTATTCCAAATGGAAAAGGGAAAAAGAGCGAATAAAACCTAATGAATCTAAAAGCAAAAAGCTAAAAGAATCGAACAGAGAATGGGTAAGGGGATAAGTTACAAATTGGGAAGGTTTTACGCACCCAAAATGTCCGTGGTACTCCACGGGAGCCCTTTGAAATATTTATTTCTTTTTTGTTTGAAAATGGTTTGTTTGAAAAGAGATTGAAGAGATGAGAAGAGAAATGGTTTTTTTAAAGATTTTTGTGTGAAGAGACGATCGTCTCATGCCTTAGTACCCACAAAGTGCAATGCGAGATCAAAACCTCGTAGTTCGTGGTACAAAATGTGAAAAGAAACAATGAGTTGAATTGATTTTAAAATATAAAGATAAGTCGTCATTCTTTAGCTAATAATTCCGCTAGAAATAATGAATCATATCTAAAGTATTTTTGAGAAGAAAGTTTCCATATGCTTATGTGGCTTAGAATTTATTAAGAAATGAAATTGAAAAGGTAAAACCGCTTGACCTAAGTCAAGGTTTGATTGTGAAAACGTTTGAAGTTGGAAAACAAAGAAGGTTTTTGAAATAGGAAGAAGATTTGAAAATTTAAGAAGGGGAGGAAATGAAGTGACTATCCTAAGACTTTAAAGTAAAAGTTAAGGGAAGAACGATCAAAAATTATGGTGAACATTCTTTGAAACAATAGGACTTCCATCTTCAAAAACAAGCGAACTAAATCCGCTAAGGTCTTCAATTCATAATAACTCAAGCAAAAGGCAATATCCTAAAATCTAAGTCCAAAACTCCAAGTCCAATGCTAAGGATGATGGACATAGTCCAAAATTAAAGTCACAAGTCTTTTAGAAGTTTAATCCTTTATTAATATTTTTGTGTCCAAATGGACAAAAGGAAAATCAACATAACAAAAAAAAAGAGCAAATAATAAACATGATAATGGATGAATAAAGCATAGTAAAGCAAATAAAAGTGCAAGAATTTAAATGTTAGTAACAAAAGAAATTAAAGTGCAAGAATCTAAAATATTAATAGTAGTAATATTATAATAATCTTTACATAATAATGGTATGGTGAACTTAATCAACCACAACCAAAAGAGTAACCAAAATCGAAAGGCAACCGAATCCACTTAGCATCTTACACTATAGCGATTAATAAAGGCAAATCAAACCGAATTCAATGAAATTTGAAAGGCGATTGAGAGACCCAAAGCACCTATGCATCAAATATTCATTAGTCTCGATTCTTAATGCAATATGATTAACCACTTTGGGATCACGCGATCAACAAGAGATCCGGTCCATGAAAGTGCAAGTACCCAATTAGATTTTTATTCCGAAGTCGGGACACATTTAGTTCTATGTTAAGCAATCGCCGAGTAATTTACGAAGTAATTACCCTACAAATGAGGCTGGCCACCACCAATTAATTTGCATAATGTTAGTGTTAATGCATGCGAGATAAACGATATGTAAATCGCTATACAGACGCAATACCGCATGAAAATAAAGGTGAATACCAAATTGAGCCGCACTCATGGTATTCTTCCATCCTTAAGTTCAATCACTCATCTCGGTGGATTCAAGCATGAAAATGTATCACTAATACAAAGTACCTTAAATGAATTGAATAATCCACTTAAAGGTAGTTTTGAATTAATGAACATTAACTACTCTAATCTACACCCAAAGTTCATTGAAATTAAAGAGAAATCAATCCCAAAAGTGATTCCCAAGGTAAAAATAAAAAGGAGGAAGAAGAATAAAAAGGAACCAAAAAGGGGCTGAAACAAGCCAAAAACACCATTCTGACTTGCGTTAACCGGTTAACCAATTGGTTAAACGGTTAATGCAGGCAAAATCTACGCAATTTTAAAACTGGTTAACTGGTTAACCAAATGGTTAATCCGTTAACGATGTACTAGAAGCTGAAAAATGCAGAAAATTCAGCATGATCCATTTTGAAACCTTTTCTCAAACATTTGATGATCATGATCTAAATTTGCACGAATTTTAAAACCAAAATACAGTGGAATCCCTACAATCAAACAACAAATAAAGATCCAAAGGATCTAGAAACCAAGGCACCAAGGATCATCATCTTGAATGTTGATGGTGAATATGAGTTTATGGATTGAGAGGAATTACCAAAGTCACTTCTTCAAATTGGACCAACACAAGCTTAGATCTACTGAAATTGATGAACAAAAGAATGAAAGGATGAAGTTTTAGCTCAAGTTAGTCAAGAATTCAATGTGAATTCTTGATAACTTCAAAAGAAAGAAAGTGAGCTTTTGAGAATTTTGGTGTTGGAGGAGTATTTTGCAAGAGGTTTTGTGGCTATCAAAAGCTTCTAGAAATTTTTGCAAGGTGAATTTGGATCTCGAAAGCTTGGTGAATGAATGAAATTATGGTCCTATTTAAAGGCCTTAGGTATGGGAATTTGGTGGAATGGAGCTTGGTTTGGTAATTCAAATTAGGTTTGGTAATTGAAAATTTGGTGGAATTGGAAAAGACTGGTGATTAGTGAGGGTTTATGGTAGGAAATGATCAAAGTGATGTAGAGAAATCAGAAACCAATGGATTTAGAATATTCCAATTAAATCAATGATGTAAGGGTGCTGAATTTGAATAAAATATTCAAATTTTGCACTGGTTAACCGGTTAACCATAACCAAATGGTTAACCAGTTAACCAAGCCAAAATTTGAATATTTTATTCAAATGAGGTTGCTTGGTTATTCTGGCCCGATTCTTTTTGTACGTCGAAGAAATATACACATGAACCTTGAAAATCCTTTGAATGAATCAATTAACTTGGGAAATCCTTGATCAGATAAATTTGAATTATTTGTGGATTAACTCGACTTTTGTCTGTGAAATTTTGCTCGACCTGCAGGACTGCTTTTTTTGGCATTTTCAATGGTTCCTCTTCCTGAAAAAAAGTTAATGAAAGAATCAAAAATATTTTTTTGGATTTTAATTAATGGTTAGTAAGCATAAACAAAATGAAATCAAATAATAATAATAAAACGGTGATCCCCTGTGAGGCATAAACCTGCACCCGAGAAGGATAAACGAACCAGTGCGCGATCTTGTTTGTATGCAAGATGCAGATGAGATGCGAAAAATCTTAGGGTCAAAAATTAGAGTATGACAGATGCCCCTATTTAAGTTTCTTCAATCCATAGATATGAAGATTGAAATCTTCATTTCGTTGGATGGAAGATTCTTAAATATTAAAAACCCAAATTTTTGATCCTAAGATGTAAAAAAAAAGGAATGAAATGAAATGATATGAAACGAACGATACGAAATGATATGAAAATGATATGAGAATGATATGAAAGCATATGAAATGTATATGAAATGCAAAGAAATCTGTGAGGAACAAAACGACACATGAAAAAGGATAAACGCTGGGGATAAGGAGCATAAGACTCCGACGGGGAAAAGCAACATGCTAGAGACCACCACATGGCTCAGCTGAGGCGAAAATGTCCAAGAATGAAAATTGGACAAAAAGGATCACAACATCCAAGAATGGCACTGAATGAAGTGAGAAAAGTCCCGAAAAAAGTACATCAGAAGCATCCAAGAATGACATTAATGACTTTACAAGGGATATCCGAAATATGAAATCGGAAAAAGGTAATCACAACATTTGAGAATAGCAATTAGATAAAAATGTGAATCACAACATTCAGGAACATAACTGAATGAGATGGGAAAAAAGTCCGGGATAGTACATCAGATCAATGATGACTTCACCATGGACATCCGATAATGGAAATCGGAAGGAAAGTGATCACAACATCCAAGAATAGCAATCAGATAAAAGGGTGAATCACGACATCCAGGAATAGAACTGAATGAGATGGGAAAAAGTCTGGGACAGTACATCAAATCAATGATGACTTCACTATGGACATCCGAGAATGGCAATCAGAAAGAAAGTGATCACAACATCAAATAATAGCAATCAGATAAAAGGGTGAATCACGACATCAAGGAATAGAACTGAATGAGATGGGAAAAAGTCCGGGACAGTACGCCAAATCAATGATGACTTCACTATGGACATCCGAGAATGGAAATCGGAAGGAAAGTGATCAAAACATCCAAGAATTGCAATCGGATAAAATGTGAATCACGACATCCAGGAACAGAACTGAATGAAATGGGAAAAAGTTCGGGACAATACATCAAATCAATGATGACTTCACTATGGACATCCGAGAATAACAATCGGAAGGAAAGTGATCACAACATCCGATAATAGCAATTAGATAAAATGTGAGTCACAACATTCAGGAACAGAACTGAATGAAATGGAAATGAGTCCTGGACAGTACATCAAATCAATGATGACTTCACTATGGACATCCGAGAATAACAATCGGAGGGAAAGTGATCACAACATCCGAGAATAGCAATCACATAAAATGTGAGTCACAACATTCAGGAACAGAATTGAATGAAATGGAAAAAGGTCCGGGACTGTACATCAAATCAATGATGACTTCACTATGGACATCCGAGAATGGAAATTGGATAAAAGAGGTGTAAAAATATGAGAAGAACAACAAGTAAGTGAAGAAAAGGTTATGGACAGTCAAAGATAAATGCCAAGTAAGTTGGACTTTGATCACAAGGTAAGATGTTGAAAACAACAGGACCTCGAGAAACGCATAATGAGGACTAACACACTCAAATATGCAAACATATATGAAAATGGGGAATAACACACCCAAGAAAATAATTTGAGAGAAAATGTTGACAACCAGTTTTTACTCAGAGGAGTGGAAAATATGGAAGACTGATTCCTCAACACGGAGATCACTGCCATTCTACTCTGAGATTAGAGATGCTACTGTTGAACAAATCTCGGTCACACCAGTAAACTATATCAAGTTGAAAATCTTTTGAGAAAAGTCATGAAAATCTGCTTGGAGATTCTTGAAGAAGATTTCCCCAAGTTCAATGACTGATGAAGGTAAACTGATAATGGATTCAGCTCTTGACTACTGCCGGAGAAAATTAATCAAATCTTTGATATAATTGTCGAGATAAAAACTGATCATGGCTTCAGTTCTTGAAATGAATATTGAGAAAATAAGCCCAGTATAAATCTTGCAGAGATCTTCTAACTAACCAAATCTGAGAATAACTTGCACTGAGAAACAACTCTTGAACCATAGGACCTGGGAAGAACTTACCCCTGATAAGATCACTGACCAAGTTTCTCAACTGTTTGAAAATTCCTTGATGAAGAAAACTTTATTTGCAAATAAAAAGTGTTTGTACAAACCTGGTAATTTTAATGCACAGTTCAATGCAAAGTTTGAAATCAAAATTCATTTTTGGAATGAATATTTATTGATGAAAAGTAAATAAAACATTGTAAAAACACGGAGGTTGAGACAAAATGAAAGATAGAGCAAATTTAAGAAAACGAATGATTGGTAACGAACTTGGGAGTCAGTTTACTGTCGCTCCCTGGATTTTCATCCCGATGCAAACGCGAACCGTCGGCGATGTTGGAGGTTGAGATTGAATAGAGTCGCCAACTAGGCATTTTTATCCCAAAGGAAAGGTAATGCTGCGTAAACTTGGAAAGATATGGATAAGACGGTTGCGAACCAAAGAGACTGAGTGAGGGGGTAGGTTACGACTTGGGAAGGTATTAGCACCCAGATCGTCCGTCATACTCGATGGGATCCACGCTTACTTGATTGTGTTTAAAAGGGGATAATGTATGTGCTAAATTGTGCATAGAAAGCTAGGGAGAAAAGGATGTATAGAGAGTCAGTGCAAAAAGAAAGTGAGTGCTCAAATCTGAGGCTAAGAAAAGGGAAACTGGGAAGAGGAGAGGGGGAGACAAAGAGACTTTTGTTCGATAACTGTTAAGTTATGCCTACGTATCCTCTCGTGCAATGAGGAAGTCAGAACACCGTAGTTCGACTCAAAGAGACTGGGTGATTTTGTTATGAACTGCTTGCTTGTCTATGCTCAAGTGTATGAATCGTCTGGCTCGAGTGCTAACTATCTTGTATTAGACGAAAGAAGCGAGTTCTCATTTTCAGAGTGAAAGTGATGAGAAAAGAATCCTGGAGGAGACGTTTATTGTTTGTTTTTGTGTTTTCTGTTTTTTATTATTTTTGTTGTTCTGCATAGAATAATGAGCTTAAGCCTTAATCAAGGGTTTGTAAACTCATTATATCACCCCTGATTAGAGATAATGAGTCTACTTAAGTATGAGATGAAAATCTAAACTTAATTACCCTAATGATGCAGGATTAAGATCATTAACCTACTTGTGATTGTCAAGTGTCTTTTGATTTTTTTTTATGTTAAGTAATGAGTTTAATCTCTAATCAGGGATTAGTGAACTAATTACACCATCCTAAGAGAAGGATAATAGATGAGAACACTTAAGATGAGGAAGACTCCTAAATTTAATCCATGGTTAGGGATTAAAATCATTATATAACAAGCCTTTATTAAAATGGATTTTAATTAAAGGTGGGGTTAAGAAATGGATTTTATGTTTGTAAAACTAAACCTGAGGGGGACTTGTCCATTAAACACTAGGGTTAGTTCCTCTGAACCAATAGGCAGAGATGTAACCCTAATATAAGGCCCAAGTTACAAGCTTAAGTCTTAATGGTTATTAGGTGTTTTAATTAGGAGATGTAAACAACATAAAGGTTTAACACTAAGTATTAAAGTTATACATTCCATTCTAAGATAAGGATACATGTATAACCCTAATACAGAGTCTTAAAACTTTAACTGTTTAGCCTTGATTATTAGATGAAAAGAAGAGACTCAAGGAGACTCAAAGGTAAAAACTAGGGGAGACTATCTACAACCCTAAAGTTATCATGCTTAGATATTCCTATGGTTTGTGAGGCTTAAGAAAGATCTTTAGAAAGTCTTCAGATGGCCACCAAGGAAGAAGAAGCAGATGAAAAGTGAAGAGAAAGGAGAATAGGTTACTTACTTCCTGAAGAAGTTAAGTAACCTAAGAGAAAGAAAGGGAGAAAGAGAGAGCACACGCGAGTCAAACTCACTTCAAAGACAAATAAGATGCAAATGAAAAGATAAGAAGAGGTTAGATGTGGAGGTAAATCCATATCCTGATCAACTTACCATAAGCCCCTACAATGGTTAATATGAATGCATAAGGTGAAACAAGATGCAATGATGCAAATATGAAGATGCAATGATGCCAACCAGAAGTGAATACATGATGCAAATGTTTCATGGAGAGATGCAAAATCATATACAATACATATGTATGATCATAGAAGTGATGGATGCAAAAAAACAGGCATGTTAGGAGCTTAAGGATACATGAACATGCATAAGATGTAATGGATGCAAAACATACCAAATGAATGCAACAATGATCAACCAATGTTCACACATGTCCTAAGGCATCTAAAATGACATACAAATGCATGAGATGTCATGACAAGTTCATATGATGATGGTATGCAAAGATGAATGCAAATGAACATGACAAATTAGGGTTTTAAGAAAGTATGAGATGCATATGATCAAAACAGAAGCAAAACACATGATAAAAAATTGAAATTTCAACAAAGTTAACCCTAAACCCACATAAGATCACACCCCAAAGATGGAAGTCAGAAGCTATACCAAAGTCAAGTTATGGTTTTTCTAAGTTAGGCTAGGGTTTTGGGTACTTCTTAATGAAACATGTCAAACAAATGGGAAATGCAATGCAAAAATATGAGGTAAATACCCTATATACTACATGAAATGTATGAAAGAATGCAAAAAGAACCATTCACAAACTCATCTTGGTTGATCATAAATGATTTTTTGAAGTTAGGGTTAGAAAAGTAGGAAATTTAGAAACCCTAATTCATGGTTAATTGTCAAAATGTGATCAAACCCTAAAATAAATTTGTAAGATGAGTTTGTAAATTGTTCTAAATATGTAAGAATGCTTGATGATTTTTTTGGTGATTTTTAAATACCTAAGAGTATTTTTAATTAATTAAAATGAATTAATTAATTAAATAATACAATTAAATGATTTAAAAATATTTTCTTAATGCAAAAATTAAAAATAAAAATGTTTTTGGGTTCTGAAAATTATTTAGAGTAAAAATGCAAAAGATTGTTTTTTTATAAATTGATTTGCTATTTTAAATAAATAAAGAGAATGAAATGAAATAAAAATAAAATAAAATGCAAAGTAATTAAAAGGGGAGGTTCAGATTGAGTGAGAGAAAGATCAATGGCCAGGATTGCTAGTCAGCTTGACCAAGAGTATGAGGATCTAAGGGATCAGGTTTGAACTTAGCTTACACGCGTGATCCGAGGGCCATGATTTGTCATGAGTTAATTAATTATAATTAATTTAAATTAATTAGGATTAGGGATAATGAAGTATTCTGGATAGTCCATACGCTAATCTAATCAACATCCAAGGGCTCTAATTCAAACTAGAAAACCAAACCCTAATGATTTTCAGGTGACCGAAGATAAGCTCCAATCATCTTCTTCAGCCATCCCAAAACCTATATTCTTCTATAGCTCACTAAACAACATCAAATTTGCCCAGAAACGTTCCCCAAACATCATAGCACACAAATCAATCATCAAATGGCATTTATTTCACAAGAACAAACAAATCAAAGCAAAAATTCAAACACGGGTAAAGTTTCAGAACAACCATACATGCTCATTTCTCAACCGTTTTCAATTCCAAACACATCAAAATGATCAGCAAAGCATATAGATTCATTTTATAACATGAAAAAGAGGTTCTGGAAAAAATGTTCTTGATGAATACCTGAACTGAAGTTCTTCAAAATGGAGCTTTCAGGACCTCCCTCTTGTGAAAAATGGCTTCTTTGGACCTCCTGAAGCTAGTGAAGTGCTTAGAATGCTTTGAAAGTGGATGGTTTTTGAGGTCCAGTTCTGATGAAGCAGAAATCGTGTTTTTGATATGTTGTGTTTCAGGCCATGGTGATGGGTGGGAAATGCTCCTTGTGTTATGTGTGATTGAATGGTGAAAGAATTTTGGATGTTTGATTGCTGAGTAGTGAGAATCGAATAGGGGAAGTTTTTGACTATTTTTGTGCAATTTGAGTGTTGGCTCGTTTTAAGCCTTCAAGTGTTATGTTTTATGATCCTTAGGCAATGCATAAAAGATTGAGATAGCTCAGAGGAGTGGTTGTGCACTTTGGGAATGGTATGGCTCCATTGGCCAAAAAGTCAAAAATGGTGTACTTGAAGCATGGGCCATGGAAGAAGTGATTTTAGGTCTTGGGCTGCCTCAACTGAGTTCAAGGAGCACCATTGGATTGAAAGTTGTGAGCTGTATGGCTTGATTCAAGAGTTTGAATGGTTTTTGCAATTTCACAACTTTGTGATTTCTTGAGTAGCAAGGCATGAAAACCATAGGTTCTTGGCCCAATTCTGATCTTTAGAAGTTGTTTGATCATGACAGGATGTATTTGAGTGGATTAGAGGTCACATAAAGGCCTGAAATACCATTTTGCAAATTTCCCTCTTTGGCATGAACTTGAGAATTACAAGAAATTTCCCAACTTTGACTTTCCATATCTTGAGTTCTAGGATGAATCAATATGAGTTCTTGTACATTTTGAAAATGGAAAGATCTAATCTACAACTTTCATGTTTGAAGAAAATTCATTTGAGACCTTTTTGATCAAGAAAGAGGAGGTTGAAGATCTTTCCCAAAATGGAAAGTTTTTATTACAAGGCATGCCCAAAAATAGAAACTTTTGCAATGGCTCATAATTCTTCAATTTTGTGAACTTCCAAGAATTCCTAAGATCAAATAAAGATCATAGGACCTCAAATTGATGAAGTGACCCTTTGGAACCCTTGTTGGTGGCCTCAGATGCCCTGATTCTGACTTTTCTTGCACAACAAGTTACCATTTGATCAGATGACTTCCACAAGGAATTTTTGCTTCAAATTTGATACACATGCTCCTTATATCATATATAGACCAATATAATCAAGAACGACCAAAAAATTTAAGTGTAAAGGCCTCAAACCCAAAACCCTAATTTCTAGGTCATCTGTGTAGGAACCCTGAGCCTGTCTGGGTGGCTCTACAATCTCTTGTGATCTTTTAACTTTCAAGAACCATTGGAGGCATAAAATGATCCTAGAACACTCATGGACCCTCTTGACATCCTTCATGGCCTTTAAGATAGCTCAAAACACTTCTAAGATTCATCTGACCATAAACCCTAGCTATGCAGCTTATGCAGTGAAATAATTATGCAGTGGGAGAAAGTATGCTTATGCAATGCAATATGAAGAATCACAAGTCAAGGTGTGAGAAAAAGAGAGGGCAAATTTAGGGTGTTTACAGCTGCCCCTATTCAAGCATGAGTTAGCAGTGTAGGATGTAAGCGCTTGGCTTAACAGACAAACAAGATAACTTGTGGTTGAATACCAAGACAGTCCAAAATTTGCACTCTTTATTATAAGAAGAAAAGTGATATAAATTGTAATAGAAAGTATAGACTGAATATTAAATGGTGACGACGGAGGACGACCATCGAGCAGAGGACGACTGTTGGGGATAAAAATGGTGAGAAACACGCTGACGGGGACGACCATCATGCTAGGGAATAAAGAATCCGCGACGGGGACGTCCATCGGGTAAAGAAAGGCGACTTTACTGGGAATTTAAAAGTACTAACGGGAACGACCGTCAGGCTGAAGAATAAAGAAACCGCGACGGGGACGGCCTATCGGGTGAAGAATAAATCAATGATGAGGGACGGTCATCAAAAGCTGAAGGATGATCACCTAGCAGGGGACGGCTGCTAAAAGATATCACAACATAAGACGAATGTCGGATAGGAAGATCAACGATGGGGACGACCATCGAATAAACTGATGAGGGACGATCATCAAAAGGTGAAGGATGATCACCTAGCAGGGTACGGTTGCTGAGGATTATCGCGACATAGGACGAATTCCGGATAAAAAGATCGACGATGGGGACGTCCATCAGATGAATGATGAGGGACGATCATCAAAATAAATGATGAGGGACGGGCATCAAGAGGTGAAGGACGATCACCTAGCAGGGGACGGCTGCTCTGCTGGGGATTATCTCGACATATAACGAATGCTGGATAAAAAGATTGACGATGGGGACGGCCATCAGATGAATGATGAGGTACGGTCATCAAAAGGTCAAGGACGATCACCTAGTAGGGGACGGCTGCTAAATGATATCACGACATGGGATGAACGTCGGATAGAAAGTTTTTTTGTTGGCGACTTTTGGGGATAGATAAACACGGACGAGTGTTTAAGCCTTATAAATAAAATGGTATAAGTGTTTCGACAATGTGTATAGATTAAAGATACGGACGAGTACCGATAGAAACAAACGCGATGCATGTTTAAGGATGATGATACAGACGGGTACCAACTGGTTAAGCAAGGAACACAGACGTGTGTTGATCTGTTGGGGAGAAGCGTAAGATATGGACGAGTATCAAGGATTTATGTATAAGTAGGATACGAACGAGTATCAGAAGGATTGTGTATAAGTATGTACAGGTATTTGTATTGAGAGTACAAAAGGATATTTTGGCTTTTATCTGCAGGGGATAAGTTTTTTTTTGCGTATTGCTTTTTGGTATTTGCAGGTGACTGGCTCAAACCTGGATTATGATCATGCAAATGTTTGGTTTTTGCCGTAATGCTCTATATTAGACGGAATACGGTCGAGTGTTTAAGCCTTAAAAATAAAATGGTATAAGTGTTTCGACAGGTTGTATAGATTAAAGATACGGACGAGTACCGATAGAAACAAACGCGACGCATGTTTAAGGATGATGATACGAACGGGTACCAACTGGTTAAGCAAGGAACACGGACGGGTGTTGATCTGTTGGGGAGATGCGTAAGATACAGACGAGTATCTAAGAATTATGTATAAGTAGGATACGAACGAGTATCAGAAGGATTGTGTATAAGTATTTACAGGTATTTGTATTAAGAGTACAAAAGGATATTTTGGCTTTTATCTGCAGGGGATAAGTTTTTTTTTGCGTATTGGTTTTTGGTATTTGCAGTTGACTGGCTCGAACCTGGATTATGATCATGCAAATGTTTGGTTTTTGCCGTAATGCTCCGTATTAGACGGAATGTTACGCTCTGTTTGGGGAGGAATGATGCGAATGCTATGATTATGCAAATGAGAGAAACGAGATCCGAGATCTGAAATCTGCTGGGAGGACGAATCACTGGGCGATCTGTGGGGAGAAAGGATCACTATACGATCTTTATGGAGAACTCTGGGGGAAGAACTTTGTGGGGATCCAATGCTGGGGATGAGAAGATCTGGCCATTCTCTAGGGATAAGTGATCTAGGCATTGCTTTGGAGATCCTGCTTGGGGAGGTGAGAACTTCTGGGAAGTAATCTGCCGGAGGATCAGCTTTGCGGGGGATACTCTGAGGGGATAAAAGCTTCGTGAGGGAATACTTTCGTCGAGTAGTCCTTCTGATGATGTGACTGTCGGCTTTACTGGGGATATAGTGCCTAATATGCCCCATGCTGTGAAAGGTTGTCCGCCTTGAGTACCTGCAACCTGTCAAACAAAAGAAACGCACAAGAGCCCTGAGGTATCCTCAACCGGATTCCGTCATAGGAGTTAGGTTCGCTTAAGAGCACATATTTCCTGCAAGCAATTATTGAAAATGGCTTATATGTTTTCATGCAAATGTTGTATCACGAACTTTGGACATTTTGCAAACAAAACAAAAAGGTATAAAACAAAGTGTGAATGAATTATTTGACTTTATTGATTTGTGTGCCCTGAATAGGCGAGTACAGTGAGGAAGCTAATCCCTGAAATGAGGAGATTGCTACAAAATCTAATATCTAACTATAAAAATGATTACTCACTAACTACCCATTAAATCCTTTTGCTTAATCACTAATTACACTAACAAAAAAAGGACTTTTCTGGCAAGTCAAAAAATGTTGTCTTATTATGCACTTAGCATTAAATTTTGCTGACGTGTATTTACCTCAATTTTTCTTCACTAAATCAACAAATTCAATTTGCAAATTTATAAAATCATGAAAACCTCTGGTGGTTGCGAAGACGGAAGGTCATGGGTTGAGGGTCATCTTCTAAATAGTTGTGCACACCCACCTTGGTCATTGAAAAGAGTTTTTGGAATTGGGTCATTGAAAAGAGGTTTTGGAATTGGTAAAACCGTGATATAATTCATCCAATTCTTTGGCTTTCCAATATCATCATCAACTAGGTTCACTGACTAGGTTCCTTGAGATCTCTGTCGATTCTTCCGATTCCCACTTCCTTCTCCGAACCAGGTACATCTCTCCCTCTTCCTCCCTCTCTCTCCCTCTATCTGATTCACCGATCATAGGTTGATTAATTTCTCATTTTTTCAGACATGGTGCTTCTTCCGGAATTCTACTCGGTGCAATCACTCCACCATCTCTCATTCTTCCAAAATTGATACAATCATGGATTCTCGCTCTAGTTACTTCAACCTCAAGGTTTTTGTTATACATTGATAATTATGTTTCTTCTATTTGTTGAATGTATTGTATCCTACTAATTATGTTTCAGATTTTTCAGAATTTACATGAAGGATGGCGCGACCTATTGAATCCGTGAGGGACTGTCTGGCGTGACCTATTAGATTTATAGCTTTTACATTTTAAGGTAATTTGGGTTTTAGGATTTTAGATAGAGTTTTAGGGTTTTAGACTTTTCTATAATTCTTTTTAATAGTTATTTATTTTTCCTTAATAACTAGCTATTTTTTATTAACATTTAATATTAGGCTCTATATTAGAATCAAAATTAATTGGATTAGTGCTTAAGTTATATTGAAAGTAGTTTCGTGTTGAAGTTTTATCTTTGGGCAAAATTTGTATGCGTACTTTGAAGATGCAGTGTGAACCTTTCAATATTACGTGCAATGTGTGTCTCTCATTTTATAAATTTCAATCTATATTACATTTCTCATATTGTTACCTTTTAGAAGTTTAAATGGATAGTCTATTGATAACCTCTCTTAAAATTGAATTAATGTTTGATTAGTAATAATAATCATGTTTTGTGATTGTTCTATTTTCGCATGTATTTTAGGCTCAAGATAACAAGAGAAAGGGAAAAGTACAATGATCAGTAACCCTCTGCAATATCTGTTTTGCTATTTCAAATTTTGTTTTTTTTTTTAATTTAGTTTTAGAGTGTGTAATCACCTGGAACTAAACACACACACACACATTGTATATACTGTATAAATTGGATGTGTAGTAAATAATGTTTTGGGTTGGATTTGGAATGATATTTTCTACCCCCAGCTTCTATTGATTAGAATAGATTGCTAATTGTCAGGTTTTTGTTGGTTACTTCATGGCTGACCTGGGGATGATATTTTGGTTCTTTCCTTCTCTTGGTGGCTATGAGTATGTAAGGATCATATCTTTTGGCATACCATAATTTATTTAGCCGAAGACTCTTATTTAAATTAAAGATTGTTCACTATATAGGAATCCAACTGGAGATGATTTATTGTGACTTCATATGTTTTTGTTAGTAGCGGTAGCCTACTCAATGTTGAGTGGAGAAGGGCAGTACACATACATGGTCCTCATTTTCGAGATAACAACTCCTGGAGTCAATTTGAGATTTCACTTAAAATTTGAACTCCAACGTGTGATGACATTTTTTTTGTTGATGTGTGTATTCTATTTGTAAAGGGATCTTGATGTAGCTGGAATGAAAAGGTCAAAAGCTTATCTCATAAATGTGGTTGTGATATTCATTTCTTGTCTGGTAGGTCATGCCATTGTAGTTTGAAATATATTTTTTGTCACTCTTTGTAAATCAAATTTGATGTTGATTTCCAATTCTGGTCCTCTGGGACATCCTTACCAAAATGGGCTGGTGTTTCAGTTTTGCAGAGTCTTTTTATTCGAGAACACAATGCGGTTTGTGATGCTCTCAAGGTATATACATGATGGATTCATATGTTTAATATAGTGTGGATAACTATTTTGTTCTTTAACCTTTTACCTATATGTTTTTGACTCATAATTTCAGTTTTTATCAAGCTCCTAAAATTGTTTAAAAAGTGTCTATTTTGTTCAAATTTTTCACCAGACTTCTTATTCCCGAAGGTTAGCAATCTTAGTTCCTCTGATTTTGGTCTGGCATTTCTTGTGCTTGGTCTGGCATATTTGGGTTTTAAATTATGACACAATTGCGTTTTGGATCCTTGATATTGTTGAAAATCATAGCTAAATGTGGCTTATGCAACCTCAGCCGCAATTGCAGACCTATTTTTAAACCGAGAATATAAAAAACTAGGGTTTTGAATTGCGACAAAATCACGTTTTGGATCTTCATATTGCACAAAATTGTTGTTAAATGTGTCTGATGTAGTCTTAACTCTTAATTGCAATTGCAGACCTATTTTAAACTGAGAAGATAATAACCAAGGTTTTAAATTGTGATATAATCATGTTTTGGAACCTTGATATTGTAGAAAAATTGTTAAATGTAGTTGATGCGAGATCAACCGCGATTGTAGACTTAATTTTAAATTGAGAGTATTGTAAGCAAGGTTTTAAATCTAATTAGTATCACATTTTGGATCTTTCATGCCACATTTAAATGCAGATGATGCAACTTCAACCACCGATCATGTGTCTTAAAATTTTAGTAATGAACCTCTACTTGCACTTAACTGATTATTTGTTAACTACAGAATCAGCTGAGTAGATTAGCAAAACATGAGGGAATGAATTGGGGATATCTATTCAGAGAAATGGGAGTGGAACTTTTAGTGTTTCAGAAGCTGAACTCAATGAGCAACTACAAGCATGGAAATAAAATCCTTCTTGGATTGATAAGCCATCAGAAGTAAAGGTGAAGAGCTATTTTTTTTCTATCGGCTTTCTTTTTCGTTTCGGAAAATGTTGATTTCTTAATAAAAAAAATTGTTAATCGATTTCCACGCTTATACGTCTTGGTATCAGGAAGTGGTAAGTTTCAATATGACTCATTTGTTTTGGTTGGCTTCATCCGTATATGGAAATCGAAAAGCGGAGAGTTATCAGTATATGGAAACTGAACAGATCATTATCAGAAGTTATCACTAATATTTGCTCAGTGCATTGTTTTTACCAACTGATCATAGTTGGTTCTAACATTTGAATTATGATGTCAATGAATGAATGAATGAAACGTGCACATAATTGGTTATGTATTTCTTTCTGTTGGATAGTTTAATTTTACAACTATGCTTTTTTAAATTAAAAGGTTGGTCTGCTGCTGGAAAAGGATGTTGTTCTTGCACTTGATATTGATGGTCAAGTAAATGATTGAATAAATGTATATGCTTTTTCAATAAGAGCATTAGTTGCATGATTGTTAGGCTTTTCACTGTTGTCCGCATAAATAAAGCACAAACAAAGCAAATTAAAAGCTAAAGTTTAAGGCCTAATTGGCTATAGTTAGTTAACAGTGAAAGAGTTGAAATATGCATGTAGCTGTTAGAAGCATTATAGAAAGTGATCAACTTCAGTTTTTTTTAATTTTTGCAGGCATTTTTTAAAGAACACCCTTAGTTGGTTAAGAATGAATGTTATATTACCGGAGAATCATATGCTGGACACTTTATTCCAGCTCTTTCGTCTCGGGTTAGCAAGGGAAACAAAGACAAAGAAGGAATTAACATAAACTTCAAGGTCTATTACAATATCCTAATAATATTTTATGAATTTATGAACATAATTTTTTAATTTCTAATGCCTTAAATCAACATTTTGATGTTTCTGTCATTGTTTTAACAACTTTTTTTCTTCATGTTTTGGTTCATATACAATAACAGGGTTTTGCTATTGGTAATGGATTGACTAATCCAATAATTCAATATAAATCATACACTCAATTTGCACTTGATAACAAGTTGATTACAAAGGAAGATAAAGTTGATATCGACACATTAGTCCCATCTTGTGTGGATGCCACAAAAGCTTGCGATATATAATCCGTTACACATCTATTTTTTTAATAGGTTTTTGATGATATTATTTTCTTATAGATTATGTTTGATTTCTAGAGAGTGAAGGTGGACATAGTTGCAATACAGCCTCAGATCAATGTGAACTGATATTTAACGACATTCTATCCGTTGCAGGCAATGTTAATGTAAGTAATCGTAATTGAACAATACTTATTGTATTTTAAGTAAAATTCAAGTTAAATGTTAACGAAATTGCAACAACGTAAACTACAGTACTATGACATCAGAAAGACATGAAAGGGAGATTTGTGTTATGATTTCTCAAATGTGGAGAGACTTTTAAATAAGAAGATGGTTATGGATGCATTAGGCGTTGGGGACATCGCGTTTGTTTCATGCTGCAATGTAGTGCATAGTGCTTTGAATCGAGATTTGATGATAAACTATGAAAAAGATACTCCAACACTTCTTGAGGATGGAATCAAGGTTCTTATATATGTTGGAGAATTTGATCTTATTTGAAATTGGCTTGGTGAGTGATATATCATAGAATTATAGTACATTTTATTCCATATACTATTATGCTAATTTGCTATCATATGACAGGGAATTCAAATTGGGTTCATGCCATGGAATGGTCAGGTCAAAAACAGTTTGTTGCATCCAAAACAACTTAGTTTTTGGTTGATGGCACACAAGCAAGATTGTTGAATAGTTATGGACCTCTCTCTTTTCTAAAGGTTAGTTTATAGTTTGTATTTTACTTGGTCTTAACATTGTTGATTTCATTTTCGGTTAGTTATATGTATGTGTTGAGTAACAGGTGAATGGTGCTGAACATTTGGTTCCTATGGATCAACCAAAAGCTTCACTTCAGATGTTGGTTAACTGGATAGAAGGGAAACTTAACAAAACAAGTGTTTAGTCTCTTTTTTATGTAATATTTGGTGGGTGAAACTTATATCTGTGCCCACTAATGGTTCTACGGTTAGTGGTGCATTGGTGTGCCTTATGGTCATTACATTTGCTATATTGCCCGTCAATTTCATTTCAACTAATGTTGTATCTATTAATGTTAGCTTGGAGACACAAGCTAGAAGGTGACAAACAATCAAATTGTAAAGTTTCTACAAATTAGAGAAATGAAAAGTTAAGAATCAAAATTTAAAACAATAAAAGTATTATAATACATCAGTCGTATGATAGTATGATATTGTAACTTATAGTTTGTTGTTCATTTCATCTTATGTATATTCCTAACATATAATGTAGATTTCATTTAATTTTTAATTAAAATAAAAACAAATATAATAGAATATATTTAGAAAAAGAACTTATGTATATTCCTAACATATATTATAGAAATAATAACATGGATTTCTAAGTACTTATGTAACATAGATTTATAAGTACTTATGGACTAACAAAATGAGCTGAATTATTTTGAAAGAATTTTTTATTTATTGAATTCAATATAAATATTTTATAGTTTTTATTTAATTACAAATTAGATTACTTGAATAAAATAGAATCATATATTTTGAAATATTATTAAATTGATTACTCAGATAAATATATTATGTTGTATTTTTTTTATTTTTTTTAATTAATTATTTAATTATTTAATATTATTTTGTATTTTATTATTAACTATTAGAATTTGGTATGTTAAGTGGGGGTGTTGGCATATAGTTTTTCATTTTAAAAACATATGAATAATTCAGTTTTTCAATTTAAAATATTTTCACTATATAATTTTAAAGTTGTCTTTTTAATTTAATGTGATAGGCTTATACTTTTGATTTATAGCGGTTTAATACTACTATTTTAATGTTTGGAAATTTTTAAATTCAATTTACATTTAAATTTTCAATTCATTAATATCATATATTTTAATATAAATAAATCATTGAATTTTTAGTTAGAATTATAAATTCAAATTAATAGTTTTACAAATGTATATTTATATATATTGGGTTTTGCAAATTTTTATTTTTATTTAATAAGTTTACAATTTTGTTATACCAGTTGAATATGAATACTTTAAATAATATATATATTATCATTGGAGTAGAGATTTATTAATTCTTCTACTGCTAATATATAGTTAATACTAGACTAATATATAGTTAATACTATAAGTTGGTGGTCACAGTTCTAAAAACAAGTATATTTTATAGTTTATAATATATACTGTTGTAAATACATTTTTTTTATAAACTGAAATATTTTTATAAACGAGTATAAGCTATAAATATTTTTATAAACAGGTAGACGTGAATGTATCTATGAGATATCAGTTGTAGGCTGTTCATTTTAACAGTGGTAGATTATTCATGATAATCAAGATCCTTACAGACATAGATCCACAGGTAAACGGGACCTGTGCAATAACATATATTATTCAAAGTTGTAGTTTTAGAATTTACTCGTATGAATTCAACTGAGTTTTGGTAATTACCGCAATTGCTGCATAATTCACGGATAGACATGAACATATCTATAATATATCAATTGTAGACTGATAAAAAAAACTCAAATATTGTGTATTGAATGATATTATTATATATTTCTGAATACCATATGTAGGAAGTATTAACTTTGTAGTATTTTGTAATGTATATGTATTATTGTAGTCGGATTTATTAACCTATTAAATTGGTTACACTGTAAAAATTTAGAATTTGAAAAAAAAATAGGATTGACAAGTGATGTTTCACTACGTATCGTGTGAATACAGACAGGACCCGTGCGATAGCACGGGTATCCCACTAGTTGAGAAAATAAAATTCCTATTCGGCAATGCTGAAGTTGATGCTTCAATCTTCCTTTGCTATGGCCTGTATGACCTGAATGCTCTTCTTATCTTGCTTTCTAAAGAAAGTTGATTCTGACTGACGCTTTGTCCTTTCGAAGCATGCCATTTTATATGAGTGATACAGACGAATTCAGAATGCAGTTTTTCACTTATTCCCTGATTTTGTGTGGATCTCCCTTTCGGGTTTTCAATCCACCGGGATACCCTTTTTTTTGCCTGAGCTGTCCGATGTGGCTTTTCAACTCAGCGGGTGTACATTTTTTCAATTTTCCCTTATTTTTGCCCGAGTCTTTTATTTTGTTTTTGACTCGCCGGGATGCCCTATTTTTGCCTTGACTTACATTCTATTTTTATGTCCAGCGGGTCATTTATGCAAAGTATTTTTTTAACTGCATCTGAATTCACAAGGGATAGAAAATTTTCGCCATCCATGGTTGCGAGCATCAGTGCTCCGCCTGAAAAGTCTTTGGATATCACGTAGGGACCTTCATAGTTTGGAGTCCACTTGCCCCTGTGGTCTGTATGAGGAGGGAGGATCCTTTTCAGTACAAGATCTCCCACTTGATATTCCCGAGGTCTGAATTTTTGATCGAAGGCTTTCTTCATCCGTTTCTGATATAACTGACCATGACAGATAGCTGCTAATCTCTTTTCTTCAATCAGGCTCAGTTGGTTATAACGAGATCGGACCCATTCTGCTTCGTCTAGTTTTACATCCATCATTACCCGCAAGGAGGGTAATTAAACTTCAACAGGTAGGACTGCTTCCATTCCATACACAAGCTGATAAGGTGTTGCCCCGGTAGATGTTCTGATGGAAGTTCGGTACCCATGTAAGGCGAATGGTAACATTTCATGTCAGTCTTTGTATGCGACTACCATCTTTTGCACAATCTTCTTAATATTCTTGTTAGCCGCCTCAACAATGCCATTCATCTTTGGCCTGTAAGGAGAAGAGTTGTGATGTTGAATCTTGAAATCCTGGCATAGTTATTCCATCATCTTGTTGTTAAGTTTTGAACCATTATCAATAATGATTCGCTCGGGAACTCCATATAGACAAATGATATCCCTTTTCAGAAATCGGGCTAGCATTTGTCTGGTGACATTTGCATACGAAGCTGACTCAACCCATTTGGTGAAGTAATCAATGGCTACCAGGATGAATCTGTGACCATTTGAAGCAGTTGACTCGATCTTTCCAATCATATCAATGCCCCACATGGAGAAAGGCCAGGGTGAATACATTATATTTAAAGGATTGGGAGGCACATGCACTTTATCTGCATAGATCTGACATTTATGGAACTTTCTGACATAGGCACAACAGTCTGCATCAATTGTGATCCAGTAGTAACCTGATCTTAACAATTTCTTCGCCATTGGGTATGTCTGAGTCTCCAAGAAGCATTTGATTTCGTGGAACCAAGGTTTGTTGTCAGTAACAGTGTCTACAGAGAAGACATATGCCGGTCGGACTAGTTTGGATACTAAAATCCGAAGTACATAGTTAGCAGTCTGTACTTTGATCATAGATGAGATAGTGGCCAAGGCATCTGCAAACTGATTCTCATCTCGAGGGATGTATTCAAGCTTGACTGTTGTGAAGAAAGTCAACAATATCCTCGTATAGTCACGGTAGGGAACCAGATGCTCTTGATGAGTATACCACTTGCTATTAGTTTGGTTGATTACCAAACCCGAATCTCCGAATGCATTCAAGGTTTTGATCCTGAGGTCAATGGCTTCCTCAAGACCCATGATGCTAGCTTCGTACTCTGCTTCGTTGTTAGTGCAGGCAAAGGTGAGTTTTTCTGAGAAAGGCAAATGGACTCCTTCGGGTGTAATAAGCACTGCACCAACTCCACGACCGTTACAATTAACTGCCCCATTGAACATCATAGTCCACGCTTCTTCTGGATCAGGCCCTTCAGTGTGAACAAGCTCTTCACAATCTTTTGACTTTAAGAACATGATGTCTTTATCAGGGAAATCAAATCTCATAGGCTGATAGTCATCAATGGGTTGCTCAGCCAGATAGTCAGACAATACAGTGCCTTTGATGGCCTTCTGAGAGGTGTACTGATTGTCATACTCTGTTAGAATCATTTTCCATCTTGCAACCCTTCCGGTAAGTGCTGGTTTCTCAAATATGTACTTAACTGGGTCCATCTTTGAGATCAACAAGGTAGTATGAGTCAACATATACTGTCTTAGTCGGCGAGCAGCCCACGCTAAAGCACAACAAGTTTTCTCGAGCAGTGAATAACGTTGTTCACAGTCGGTAAACATTTTGCTTAGGTAGTATATTGCATACTATTTTCGACCGGACTCGTTATGTTGCCCCAACACACACCCCATTGATTCATCTAATATTGTTAGGTACATTATTAGAGGTCTTCCTTCAACTGGAGGCATGAGAATTGGAGGTTCTTGCAAATACTCTTTGATCTTGTCAAAAGCTTTCTGACAATCATCGTTCCATCTGACTGTTTGTTCCTTTCTTAGTAGTTTGAACAAGGGCTCGCAGGTTGCAGTGAGATGAGATATGAACCTTGAAATGTAGTTCAATCTACCTAAGAACCCTCAAACTTCTTTCTCAGTCTTAGGTGCAGGCATTTCCTGAATTGCTTTGACTTTGTCGGGATCAACCTTAATTCCTTTTTCGCCTACAATAAAACTCAGCAGCTTACCAGAACGTACCCCGAATGTGCATTTGTTGGGGTTCAACCTTAACTGATACTTCCTCAGACGCTCGAACAATTTCAAAAGGTTTATCAAATGATCTTCCTCTGTTTGGGACTTGGCAATCATGTCATCCACGTAGCACTCGATTTCTTTATGGATCATATCGTGGAATAATATTACCATAGCCCGTTGATATGTTGCACCGGCGTTCTTCAGACCAAACGACATTACTTTGTAGCAGAACGTGCCCCAGGGTGTGATGAAAGTTTTCTTCTCCATGTCTTTAGGTGACATCTTAATCTGATTGTATCCAGAAAATCCGTCCATGAAGGAAAATATCGAGAACTGAGCTTTGTTGTCTACCAATACATCAATGTGAGGTAATGGGAAGTCATCTTTCGGGCTTGCTCTGTTCAGATCCCGGTAGTCGACGCACATCCGCACCTTTCCATCCTTCTTAGGTATAGGTACAATGTTAGCAACCCACGGCGGGTAACTAGTTACATCAAGAAAACCGACGTCCCACTGCTTTTGTACTTCCTCTGATTTTCATGGCCATGTCTGGGCGAGTACGACGCAACTTCTGTTTAACTGGCGGACAATCCTCTTTCAATGGTAGCTTGTGCATGACAATATCTGTATCCAAACCCGGCATATCTTGATAGGACCAAGTGAACACATCGACATATTCTCGCAGCATACTGATAAGTTGTTCCTTTACCGGAGCTTTGCAGACTGGCCCCAATATTCACTTCTTTCACATCTTCCTCGGTACCAAGATTGATAGTTTCAACCTCCTCCTGATGAGGAGCAATCACCTTTTCCTCTTGTTTTAATAACCTGGCTAGCTCTTCAGGTAAATCGTAGTCTTCTTTAACCCCTTCATTTGCTTGATTAATCGGATTCTCGAAGTCATACGAGGTCATAGCAGTGTCGTTGTCGGTGCGATCTGGAGGGTTATCTCTGCAAGGGTTGAGATTTGGTTCATTTTAGTGATTGATTTTATCTTATTTAGAAAAAGTGAATGAAGTTATTATTGAGAAAGACATTGACATTCATTGTTTTGTGCGAAAATAACAAAAATGAAAAGACAGTGAGCGAAAAAGATTGTTTGCAAAAAGATGTCCATTGTTCATTAATATTCAATTTGCACAAAATACATATGGCCCTATTACAAAATGAGTCCAAAACATCTTGGGAAAGATGCAGGACTTTGGTGCATGCTTAAAATAGGAAATAATAATTACTCTGCAGCAGTAACCCTTATAATTTCCTGGGAAGACCAGTTGAGGACTTGTTGGTCCGAGACTCTTGGATGGATCCAGCTTTCCATGTTGTAGTCGCTCTCAGCCTCGTCTTCCAAAGTGTTGACAGCATCCGAGGTCAGCATTCCCCCACTTATGAACTTGGGAGCTTCAGCAGCCTCCTTTGGAACTTGTTGGGATGGTCTGTAACCCAAACTAAATTTGTCTTCTTTTATCTGAAACCTTCAGCAGTTTTCCCCAGCCTTGGGCATTCCCTTCTTCTACAACCTTCCAAGCTTGCTTGTAGGAAGCAATTGAGGTGCCCATCCTTTCCTCTTGGGATGCATCAAACACCTCAGTTGCAGCTTCGTTGATGTTCAAAGCTTCGAAACCCTGACTCATGGTTTCATGGATCTCCCCATCCATCTTTATGTATTTGTATGTAGTCAGGTGACTGATAAAGATGTCTTCTTCTTCACAGATGGTGATAATTTGGCCCTCCCACTCATATTTTAACTTCTGGTGAAGGGTTGATGTTACCGCGCCTGCGGCATGAATCTAGGGCCGACCCAACAAACAGCTGTAGGCAGGCTGTATGTCCATCACATAGAAGATAGTTTTGAAAACTTGCAGGCCAATTACCACAGGCAGCTCAATCTCTCCGAGAACTGATCTCTTATAACCATCAAAAGCTCTGACAACTAGGTTACTCGGACGGAGTGCAAGACCATCATACTCCAGCTTGACTAAAGCTTTCTTCGGCAACACATTGAGTGATGATCCGGTATCAACAAGGACATGAGAAAGTATGGCACCTTTGCATTCCAAAGTGATATGCAAAACCTTGTTGTGATTACGCCCCTCCGTAGTCAAGTCAGCATTGGTGAAACCTAGTCCATGACTAGTATTGACATTTGCGACCACCATTTCTAACTGATTGATTGTGATCTCCTCATGCATATAAGCTGCGTGCAAGACTTTAAGTAGTGCATTCCGATGAGCCTCGGAACACATGAGCAAATACAGTATAGTGATCTTGGAGGGTGTTTGATGGAGCTGATCTACCACTTTGTAGTCGCTTCTTTTGATAATCCTCATAAACTCGTCTACATCCTGATCAAAGGGTGTCTTATGAGTTTTTTTTGCAGCTTGTTCCTCTGGCACCACATTTTTTCCTTTTGCTTTAGCAGCGGCTTCTGCTTCAGCATTAACTCTGGGAAACTGTGAAGCAAAGAGATGTTCGCTTTGAGTGAAGCCTCCGCCTCCCCCAACATTGTCAACTTGTGGTACAGGTATTGAGGAGTCAAGAGTGTTCTTCTATCCATGGAAATAAAGATCCGAACCATAATGCCAAGGCACAACACTGTTGTTATCATAAGGAACTGGTCCAGGCACCGTGATGGTCACCAGACTAATTGCAGCAGAAGAAGGAGTTGTGATAGTCTGTGGATCATAGTAGATGGTGACAGGAGGTCTGGTTAAAGATGGTGCAGGTGCAGGAAGTTGTTGATGTGGGTGTTGTTGAAAGTCGTTGTTGAGAGATTCCGGAACATGAATGGTTGCTGGATCATAGTAAATGGTAACTGTTGAAATGTCATTACAGGTGTTTGTTGTTGTTGTAGCCGTTTCCATTGAAATGAATTTTGCTGGCGTTGTAGAAGATTCTGTTGGGATAATGTTTGTTGGAGTTGTAGAAGAGATTTTTGTTGTCTTTGTAGAAGATGGAACTGTTGATGTGATCTGTAGAATGCCTTCTCTGATAAGACCGCTGATACCATTCTTCAGATTTTCACATCCATTGGCAGAAACTTTGCAAGCTTCACAATGGGCCTCACAACCCGGAAACACTTGGCACTTCAATAGCTGAGCTTTTACTTCGGCCAGTGGTGTTTGAATACTTGCAATGTCCTCAATTAGAATTGCTGGTTGGTCCTCCTCAATAGTATTAATTCTCGGCCCACCTTGATTTGGTATTGGATTCTTTGTGACATTTGGTGGAGGTGAAAAATTCAAAGCTTTGGAGTCAATCAGATCTTGGACTTTCATGTGCAGGGCCCTACACTTCTCTATTGAATGACCATGTGCATTGGAGTGAAAAGCACATCTGGAGTTGACATCATAATTCCTTGGAAGATTCAAAGGATCTGGTGGAGCCAAAGTTCTTAGTTCAGTCAGGTTAAGCTTCAATAGCTGTGGGAGTAAGGCTGCATAGGGCATCGGGATGGGATCGATCACCCTGTTAATTTGAGAAGGCCTTTGTTGGAAAGGACGTTGTTGTTGGTTATTGTTGTTGTAAGGTCTTTGTTGCTGTTGTGGGAACTGTTGTTGTTGAGGATACTGTTGTTGCTGAGGTGCTGGAGAAGGAATGGTGACTGCGGCCACTGATCTTTGCAAGTACTGGGGTCTACCTCTATTAACATGTACTGCATTGGTCTCTCCTGTCCTTCGAGGTCCCGAGAAAGGTTTCTTCACATTGCTGGAGCTAGCACCATTGTCAGAAATCTTACCCATCTTCAATAGGCTTTCAATTCTCTCGCCTGCTATAACCACATCAGCAAAACTAGTGGAAGAGAAAGCAGCAATTCTATCAATGTAGGTCCCTTGAAAGGTATTCATGAACATATCAGCCATCTCCCTTTCAGACATAGGTGGCTGGACAACGGCAGCAAGTTGTCTCCACCTTTGAGAGTACTCACAGAAACTTTCCCTTGAAGATTGAGACATAACCATCAAGAGGGTCCTATTAGGTGCCATATCCAGGTTGTACTGATATTGGCGTATAAAGGCCTTAGCTAGATCTTTCCAGTTCCTGACGGTAGCCCTTGACAAGTGTGAATACCATTCTCTGGATGCCCCGGTTAAACTGTCTTCAAAGTAAAACATCCACAGTTTCTCGTCCATGGTGTATGCTTTCAACCTTGCCAGAAAAGATTGCAAATGGGTACGAGGACAGGAGGTACCGTTATACTTTTCAAAACACGGGGGTTTGAACTTATGAGGAATCCTTACCCCTTCAACTAAACCCATATCCATCACATCGAATCCTAAAGAGTTCTGGGATTCCAGGGATCTCAGCTTCTCAGATATCTCGTCCAGACGACGGTCATAAGCTTCATCTTCCCCAGCACCCAACATTGTAAACTGCTCATCCTGAGGGTCTTCTTACAGAATACGATCTCCAGTGTTCCTATGGCAATCCCCAAGGATATTACCTTCAGTATTGTTGTGAGGTCCAAACACTACCGGAGTCGTTCGCGGCTGATCACGCACATTGTTACTTGTACCCCCAGTGCCTGCATGGTTATCTTCTGGAGTTTGCCACTTGACTAACTCCCTCAATCTTTCTTGGGTCTGTGCCATCCCAATCATCACAACCATGAATTTATTCATCTGAGTTCTCACTTCTGTCCTTACATCAGTCATTTGAGTTCTCACATCTGTTAGTTCCAGCTGTAACTGATCCATTTGTAGACTCGGAAGGTTGTGTCGAGTTGGATATCTGTGGATGCGATTGACGGGAAATACCCTCCTGCGAGCAATATTTCCTAAAACAATCAATAAAGTGAGAAGACAACAACATAATCTTCTGCAAAACAAAGGATATGAGATTAACATGCAATGCAATATGTCTATTTGTATTCAGAGGGTATCTGGTTTGGTTCTTGGTTTTGACCTTCCAGACCTCTTGGAGGAGATAAAGATGTTCGAAGCAAACGAAGTCCATGAGAAAATCCAATACATAATCATAAAAGTACAAGTGGCATTGCCAAAATACAAATAGTTCATGAATTACAAACAAACTCCCATGGTGAATCAAAATACAATCTAATTCAAGAATACAACAAACAAAAATCACCATGGTGAACTAAAGTACAATCAAATAGACATAAGTACAGAAAATCAGACATTTTGTCTAAAAGCATCCTCCCTGACCTCCTTCAGGAGGGCATCAGTCACCGGTCCAACTGGATGCTCTGTGATGGTTCTGATGAGAAGGTTTCGAGTTGCAATGGCATTTGTCATCTTCTGATACTTGTCCTATTCTTTGGATTTCTTTAACCCCGCCCAGAGTTTCAACTCTGAGATCTCTTTCTGAGCTGCTAGCAGTGCCTCTTGGCTTCTTTTCTCATTAGACTCTAACTGCTCTATCTTGGCTTGCATCTTCTGGTCTTCTTTCAGACGAGCCTCAGTTATCCTGTCCCACCTATCCTAAATCTCCTCCAGATAATGCTTAGCTCTTGCCCTTTGAATATTTGCTTCCTTACATGCATTTTTCAACACAAGTTCTCCTGCTCGGGCCTTCCTGGTGAAATCTTCAGTCTTCTCAATTTTGGTTATATGCTCGATGCGTAGCTTCTCTAACCTCTCAATGTCCAGACGACCATCATTCCTTTCCCAAAGATTCTTCTTCAAGGCTTCAGCCAGCTGGGTGTTTCTTTCCTTTTAGTTTTTCAAACTCTTCCAGACTTACTGTAGCTGTGGGCTCAACTGCCGATGGCCATGGTACATCTTCCAGGGTGAATGGCATACGAGTAATCTGTCCTCTGATGCGTGACCATTCAGTGTACTGAGCAGAGACTATGTTGTTGCATTTCCCTAAAATAGCAGTCCCTTTAGTCTGTATGATGTCCCAGGCCCAGGTTGCTTGTCGGATAATGGCATGATTGTTCTGAAAAGCACAATAAAGAGACTCTGCTAAGTCCTGCTCTTTAGGTGGATGTATCAAGGTATACCCCAACTGTCTCTTGAAAAGTAAAGAATTGTAATTGATGCAACCCTTTACTCCAATAAGTGGCACATTTGGGTATTGCCCACAACTTGTTATTATGTCTCGGCCCTTGGTGTTCTGATTACACCATCTGATATCTTCTGAAGTAAGGGCAATCATCCTCTTAGCCCAATTCCTTGACTGATATGGATTCAGGAAAGCTTCCGTCTTCGGCATATGCTTCATCAACCAACTATAGAAAAGAGGTGCACAACATCTTACCAGTCTTCCTCTCTGTTTCTCATTCCTCTGATGAACTGAGTAGTAGAAATCTCCCAATAAGGTGGGAACCGAGTTCTTTAGCATGAAGATGTGAATGGAATTTTTGCTTACAAACTTAGGCTCGTCTGCAAACAAGATTATACCATAATTGCTGAGGGCTAGGAGAGCACACACAGTTTCCTAATTCCCTAATGCAGCTTGCTTTGTAGCTTGAGTAACCAAGAAATTCAGATGGGGGCCTGAGATTCCAGCCTTGGAAGTCATTTGCTCATCAATGGTGGTTACTTCCAGATGTAATGCCTTGGCTATGTCATTTCAGGATTGAAAGGGATTCCTCTTCTGATAGGGACACCCAATAACAGAGAGTATTCTTCCTGTAAAGGACCAATCTGAAAATCTGGGAAATTGAAGCAACGGAGAGGAGGGTCGTAGAACTGAAGACATGTATGAATCATGCTCCTCTGCAATGTGTCCAAATCCATGATCATGTCCAGGATCCAACCATAATGCTCTCTAAATAAGGGAACATGATCAGGGGTGATAAGGGCATGTATCTGGCTGATGCCTGCTAGAGGATACTCAAAGAAGTGGTAGTTGATGTTGCTTTTCCTGGTTGAATCCATGTTGAAAATGTGTGCTAAAGGAAATAAGTGTAGAAGACAACTGAAGAAGATAGCTGAAGAAGTGCTGAAGCAGATAAGCTGAGAAGAAGAACGGTCAAAACCAAACCAAGTGAAGATGGATACCCTGTAAAACAAATAGACAAATGTTAAATGATGCAATATGATGTATGCTTATGACATGCAAGGGTTTGTGATCATGTGCTGGATTATCAGTTGCTCTTGATAGGGTCCATGAGTGTTCAAAGTTTCAGATGAAGGCTTGAGAACCAGTAACCAGGTGGGGGACTCAAATAAAGAGTCAATAATCCAAGGCTTCAAAGAACTAGTCCAAAATAGTACAACCTTAAGAACACATTCCAGTAGCAAGGTATGTTGAGGTCAAGGGTTCCTGCAAACCTGTAAACAACCCAACCCACTCACAGGTATTGTTCTAGAACAAGGATCCTCAGATTCAAATCTATTATGAGAAGTGTAAACACTTCTAACCTAGAGGTACAATGTTTACCTTAATCATAAAGGATCCTCCTCTAATTCACATCAGATGTTGAAGGTCATCTAAAAAGGTCATCCAGACTTAGCAGACTTCCCAGATAACCCTAGCACTATAGGAAATACATAGCGCAGACTTCTCAAAAGGAAACCCATGTATGAACCGTTTTTCATATTCCCGCACCAGACCGAAATGGAATGGGAAAGAATATAAAATCACTCTAATCTTATGTGTCTCTCAGGCCTTTGTGTTGAACCTTTCTCACTGGAATACCCCACCCACCAAGGTAACAACAATCCATCACAGTGATGCAATAATAATAATGAAATGCAGAAAGCATTAAATGAAAGCGATAAAGTAAATGCAATAAATAAAGCTGTACATGAAGCGGTAAATAAAGAAAAAATATATGCACAAATAGAACATAACACCCCCAATAAACACAAACAAACAAGCACTAGGAGAAACACATAAGAGAACCAGAAGCCCTGGTTGCACAGGTCCCCAATAGAGTCGCCAAGCTGTCGCTCCCCGGATTTTCATCCCGGTGCAAACGCGAACCGTCAGTGATGTTGAAGGTTGAGGTTGAATAGAGTCGCCAGCTAGGCATTTTTATCCTGAAGGAAAGGTAATGCTGCATAAACCTGGAAAGATATGGATAAGACGGTTACGAACCAAAGAGACTGAGTAAAGGGGTAGGTTACGACCTGGGAAGGTATTAGCACCCAGATCGTCCATCGTACTCGACGGGATCCACGCTTACTTGATTGTGTTTAAAAAGGGATAATGTATGTGCTAAACTATGCATAGAAAGCTAGGGAGAAAATGATGTACAGAGAGTCAGTGCAAAAAGAAAGTGAGTGCTCAAAGCTGAGGCTAAGAAAAGGGAAACTGGGAAGAGGAGAGGGGGAGACAAAGAGACTTTTGTTCGATAACTGTTAAGTTATGCCTACGTATCCTCTCGTGCAATGAGGAAGTCAGAACACCGTAGTTTGACTCAAAGAGACTGGGGGATTTTGTTATGAACTGCTTGCTTGTCTATGCTCAAGTGTATGACTCGTCTGGCTCGAGTGCTAACTGTCTTGCATTAGACGGAAGAAGCGAGTTCTCGTTTTCAGAGTGAAGGTGATAAGAAAAGAATCCTGGAGGAGACGTTTATTGTTTGTTTTTGTGTTTTCAGTTTTTTATTATCTTTGGTGTTCTGCATAGGATAATGAGCTTAAGCCTTAATCAAGGGTTTGTAAACTTATTATATCACCCCTAATAAGGTATAATGAGTCTACTTAAGTATGAGATGAAAATCTCAACTTAATTACCCTAATGATGCAGGATTAAGATCATTAACCTACTTGTGATTATCAAGTGTCTTTGGATTTTTGTTTTGTGTTAAGTAATGAGTTTAATCTCCAATCAGGGATTAGTGAACTCATTACACCATCCTAAGAGAAGGATAATAGATGAGAACACTTAAGATGAGGAAGACTCCTCAACTTAATCCATGGTTAGGGATTAAAATCATTATATAACAAGCCTTTATTAAAAAGGATTTTAATTAAAGGTGGGGTTAAGAAATGGATTTTATGTTTGTAAAACTAAACCTGAGGTGGACTTGTCCATAAACACTAGGGTTAGTCCCTTTGAACCAACATATAGAGATGTAACCCTAATATAAGGCCCAAGTTACAAGCTTAAGTCTTAATGATTATTAGGTGTTTTAATTAGGAGGTGTAAATAACTAAAAAGGTTTAACACTAAGTATTAAAGTTATACACTCCATCCTAAGATAAGGATGCATGCATAACCCTAATACAGAGTCTCAAGGAGACTCAAAGGAGACTCAAAGGTAAAAACTAGGGGAGACTATGTACAACCCTAAAGTTATCATGCTTGGATATTCCTATGGTTTGTGAGGCTTAAGAAATATCTTCAGAAAGTCTTCAGATGGCCACCAAGGAAGAAGAAGCAGATGAAAAGATAAGAGAAAGGATAATATGTTACTTACTTCCTGAAGAAGTTAAATAACCTAAGAGAAACAGAGGGAGAAAGAGAGCACAAGTGAGTCAAACTCACTTCAAAGACAAATAAGATGCAAATGAAAAGATAAGAAGAGGTTGGATGTGGATGAAAATCCACATCCTGATCAACTTACCATTAGCCCCTGCAATGGTTAATATGAATGCATAAGGTGAAACAAGATGCAATGATGCAAAGATGAAGATGCAATAATGCCAACCAGAAGTGAATATATGATGCAAATGTGTCATGGAGAGATGCAAAATCATATACAATACATATGTATGATCATACAAGTGATGGATTCAAAAAAACAAGCATGTTAGGAGCTTAAGGATACATGAACATGGATAAGATGTAATGGATGCAAAACATACCAAATGAATGCAACGATGATCAACCAATTTTCACACATGTCCTAAGGCATCTAAAATGACATACAAATGCATGAGATGTCATGACAAGTTCATATGATGATGGTATGCAAAGATGAATGCAAATGAACCTGACAAATTAGGGTTTTAAGAGAGTATGAGATGCATATAATCAAAACAGAAGCAAAACACATGATAAAAAATTGAAATTGCAACCAAGTGAACCCTAAACCCACATAAGATCACACCCCAAAGATGGAAGTCAGAAGCTATACCAAAGTCAAGTTATGGTTTTTCTAAGTTAGGTTAGGGTTTTGGGTACTTCTTCATGCAAAATGTCAAACAAATGGGAAATGAAATGCAAAAATATGAGGTAAATACCCTAGATACTACATGTAAAGTATGAAATAATTCAAAAAGAACCATTCACAAACTCATCTTGGTTGATCATAAATGAATTTTTGAAGTTAGGGTTAGAAAAATAGGAAATTTAGAAACCCTAATTCAGGGTTAATTGTCAAAATGTGATCAAACCCTAAAATAAATTTGTAAGATGAGTTTGTAAATTGTTCTAAATGTGTAAGAATGCTTCATGATTTTTTTTGGTGATTTTTAAATACCTAAAAGTATTTTTAATTAATTAAAATGAATGAATGAATTAAATAATACAATTAAATGATTTAAAAATATTTTTTTAATTCAAAAATTAAAAATTAAAATGTTTTTGGGTTCTGAAAATTATTTAGAGTAAAAATGAAAAATATTGTATTTTTATAAATTGATTTGCTATTTTAAATAAATAAAGAGAATGAAATGAAATAAAAAGAAAATAAAATGCAAATTAATTAAAAGGGGTGGTTCAGATTGTGTGAGAGAGAGATCAATGGATCAGGATTGCTAATCTAATCAACATCCAAGGGCTCTCATTCAAACTGGCAAACCAAACCCTAATGATTTTCAGGTGACCGGAGATAAGCTCAAGTCATCTTCTTCGGCCATCCCAAAACCTATCTTCTTCTATAACTCAGGACGATCATCGGATAAAATGATGAAGGACGATCATCAGGAGGTGAAGGACGATCACCTAGCAGGGGACGACTACTGAAAATATCACGACATAGGATGAATGTCGGATAGGAACGGGTTCTAATGAATAGAGACTCCACTGGGAATGATGAAGGACGATCATCAAAAAGGTGAAGGATGATCACCTGGCAGGGTACGGCTGCCGAAAAGGTATCATGACATAAGACGAATGTCAGATAGAAAGGAAATAGTTCAACAAATTTTGTTGGAGACTTCGCTGGGGGAAAAGTAAACACGGACGAGTGTTTTCATTCAAGAAATGAGAGATATAAGTGTTTGACACAGTGTATAGATTAAAGATGCGGACGAGCATCCTTAAGACTGTGATATGGACGGGTATTAGGTAGAAACAAACACTGACACATGTTCAGAGATGATGATACAGACGAGTATCAACTGGTTAACAAAGAACACAGACGAGCGTTGGATCCAGGGGACTCTTCTGGGGAATAATAGACACATACGAGTGTCTAAATTCTAAAAAGAGGTAAAGGTATCTGACATTGTGTATGGATTAAAGATGCGAACGAGCATCCTTAAGGCTATGATACGGACGAGTATCAGTAGAAACAAATGCTGACACATGTTCAGAGATGATGATACGGACGAGTATCAACTAGTTAACAAAGAACACGGACGAGTTTCGAGTCTAAGAAAGATAAGTGGTGTATACAAGATGCGGACGAGCATCTGTATGAGTAAAACAGGAGTAATAAGTATGAGTGGTGTACAGATGAGTGTTTAACTTGCTGGGGAGAGGGACACAGACGAGTGTCAAGAAAGAGAAAAGTGTAATATAAACAAGTATTTGATTTTCAAAGTGTTCGGGTAACTATGTTGGGGAAGGTGGCACGGACGGGTGTCAAGGAAATTGTATATATATATATATATATATATGTATCTGTGAGTGTAAAGAGGACGCTTTGGCTTTCTACTGGGGGTATGACACGGACGGGTGTCAGGAAGTATCTATATCCTTAGGGAAAGTGCTTTGGGCTCTCTGCCGGGGAATCCGTGGAATCTTCTGTATATCGTTGATGAATTGTCAGTATTTACAAGTGTTTGATTCAGAACATGGCTTATGATTATGCAATATGTTTGATTTTTGCCGTAATGCTCCGTTTTAGGCGGAATGCTACGCTCTGCGGGGAAAATAATGATGCGAATGCTATGATTATGAAAAGATACCGATCCGGGATTCGGATCCCGTTGTTGGGGAGATCTCTGGTCAATCTGCTTGAAATGGACATCCCAGCTGGGGATAGGATCATTGGTAGATCTGATAAGATGTATGACTCTGCATGGGGGAGTAGGTCATCTTGATAGACCTCTCCTGGCAACGGGGGACCCAGCTGGGGTTTGCAGAAGCCTTCGTCACTCTGTTGTGAGATCTTCAGGTATTGATTCGCTGGGTAGAAGTTGAGACTCTATGGGGAGATGGTTCCCTGGCTTTTGTACTTAGCTGAGGAGGAATAACAAATGGCAACTCAGTTGGGGAGAAAGCACCTCCGGTGCTAATTGTGAGATAGACTGAGTAGATAATGATTTGCCAGCTTGCTGGGGTGAAGCTTTCATGCCCCATGTTGTGCTTTGAATACCTGCAATCCTGAAAAGACAAAGAAACGCACAAGTAATCCTGAGGTATCCCTTACCGGATTCCATTATAGGAGTTTAGACACTCCCGGGAGTAGACATACTTCCTGCAAGCACGTATTTTTAGAAGAGAAGCATCTGTATTTATGCAATCAAAAAAACATCGGACATTTTTGCAAACAAGAATGAAATGTATAAGACGAAACGAGACTGAAAATCTGATTTTATTGATTCGTGTGCCCTGAATTGGCAAGATACAGTCAAAGAAACAAGTCCCCTAAAATGAGGGGATTGTTACAAATTGAGAAACAAAAGATGTTGGCAATGTTGATGCGCTTCAAGAAGCTTCCCTTTTGCTATGACTCGTATGACTTTTAACGTTCTTCTCGTCTTGCTTTTTTTGAAGGGGGCTGATTCCGATTGACGCTCGGACCTTTCGAAGCTTGCCATGTTGTAAGTGATACAGACGAATTCAGAATGCAGTTGTTCGCTTATTCCCTTATTTTGCGTGGATCGCCCTTTCGGGTTTTCAATCCACCGGGATACCCTTTTTTTGCCTGAGCTGTCCAATGCGGCTTTTCAACTCAGCGGGTGTACATTTTTTGTTTATTTTCCCTTATTTTTGCCCGAGTCTTTTATTCTGTTTTTGACTCGCCGGGATGCCCTATTTTTGCCTGGACTTACATTCTGTTTTTATATCCAGCGGGTCACTTTATGCGAAGTATTTTTTAACTGCATCTGAATTCACAGGGGACGGAAAGTCTTCACCATCCATGGTACTGAGCATCAGTGCTCCACCAGAGAAAACTTTCTTTACTATGAATGGCCCTTCATAGTTCGGAGTCCACTTGCCCCTGTGGTCTGTATGAGGAGGGAGGAGTCTTTTCAGCACAAGATCTCCTACTTGGTATTCTCGGAGCCTAACTTTCTGATCGAAGGCTTTCTTCATCCTTTTCTGATATAACTGCCCATGACAGATTGCAGCCAATCTCTTCTCTTCAATCAGATTCAGTTGTTCGTATCGGGTTTGGACCCACTCTGCTTCGTTCAGCTTAACATCCATCAGTACCCGTAAGGAGGGTAATTCAACTTCAACAGGTAGGACTGCCTCCATACCATAAACAAGCTGATACGGTGTTGCCCCAGTGGATGTTCTAATTGACGTACGGTACCCATGCAAGGCAAATGGTAGCATTTCGTGCCAATCTTTATAGGTAACCACCATCTTTTGCACAATCTTCTTGATATTCTTATTAGTTGCCTCGACAGCGCCATTCATCTTTGGCCTGTAAGGAGAATAATTGTGGTGTTGGATTTTGAAGTCCCGGCATAGCTCTGCCATCATTTTGTTGTTCAAGTTGGAACCATTGTCAGTAATGATTCACTCGGGAACTCCATACCGACAGATGATATCTCTCTTCAGGAAACGGGCTACCACTTGCCTTGTAACATTTGCATAGGAAGCTGCTTCAACCCACTTGGTAAAATAATCAATGGCTACCAGGATGAATCTGTGGCCATTTGAAGCAGTCGGTTCAATCTTGCCAATCATATCAATGCCCCACATGGAAAAGAGCCAGGGTGAAGACATCACATTCAAAGGATTGGGAGGCACATGCACCTTATCCGCATAGATCTGGCATTTATGACATTTCCTGGCATAGGCACAATAATCGGCATCCATTGTTATCCAGTAATAACCTGATCTTAGCAACTTCTTGGCCATGGCATGCCCTCCTGCATGGGTACCAAAGGATCCTTCGTGCACCTCGTGCATTAACAAGTCTGCTTCTGCCTTATCAACACATCTGAGGAGTACCATATCAAAATTTCTCTTGTACAGGGAACCGTCAGCATTCAGGAAAAAAATACCAGCTAGCCTTCTTAATGTCTTCTTATCATTGGAGGATGCCCCAGGCGGGTATGTTTGATCCTCCAAGAAGCATTTGATATCATGGAACCAAGGCTTATCATCTTTGGCAACATCTGCTGCAAATACATATGCTGGTCTGTCAAATCTGGACACTGAGATCCGAGGTACGAAGTTGGCAGCTTGAACTTTGATCATGGATGAAATGGTAGCCAGAGCATCTGCAAACTGATTTTCGTCTCGAGGGATATACTCAAGCTTGACCGTTGTGAAGAAAGTCAATAACCTCCTTGTATAATACCTGTAAGGTATCAGATGATCCTGGTGTATGTACCACTTGCCGTTGGTTTGATTAACTACCAGAGCTGAATCTCCGAATACAGTCAAAGTCTTGATCCTGAGGTCAATGACTTCCTTAAGACCCATAATACAAGCTTCGTATTCAGCTTCATTGTTAGTGCAGTTGAAAGTGAATTTTTCCGAGAAAGGCATGTGAACTCCTTTAGGTGTAATGAGTACTGCACCAACACCACGACCATTCATGTTAACAACCCCGTCAAACATCATAGTCCATTCTTCTTCTGGGTCAGGCCCTTCAGTGTGAACATGCTCTTCATGATCTTTTGCTTTTATGAACATGATGTCTTCATCGGGGAAGTCAAACCTCATAGGTTGGTAATCATCAATGGGTTGCTCAGCTAGATAATCAGACAACACACTGCCTTTGATGGCTTTCTGAGATGTGTACTGGATGTCATATTCTGTGAGGATCATTTGCCATCTTGAAACCCGTCCGGTAAGTGCTGGCTTCTCAAAAATATACTTGACTGGGTCCATCTTTGAGATCAATAAAGTAGTGTGGGTCAACATATACTGCCTTAGTCGGCGAGCAGCCCACGCTAAAGCACAGCAAGTTTTCTCGAGCAGTGAATAACGTTGTTCACAGTCGGTAAACTTTTTGCTTAGGTAGTAAATTGCATACTCTTTTCGACCAGACTCGTCATGCTGGCCCATCACACACCCCATTGACTCTTCTAACACTGTCAAGTACATTATTAGAGGTCTTCCTTCAACTGGAGGCAGAAGGATTGGAGGCTCTTGCAAGTATTCCTTGATTTTGTCAAAAGCCCTTTGGCAGTATTCATTCCACCTGACCGTTTGTTCTTTTCTTAACAGCTTGAACAAGGGTTCACAGGTTGCTGTAAGGTGAGATATGAACCGTGAAATGTAGTTCAATCTACCTAAGAAACCTCGAACTTCTTTTTCTGATTTTGGTGCAGGCATTTCTTGAATGGCTTTGACTTTATCAGGGTCAACTTCAATCCCTTTTTCACTTACGATAAATCCCAGCAGCTTACCGGATCGCACCCCGAATGTGCACTTGTTGGGGTTTAACTTTAGCTGGTACTTTCTCAGACGCTTGAATAACTTCAACAGATTTACCAGGTGGTCTTCTTCTGTGAGGGACTTGGCAATCATGTCATCCACATAACATTCTATCTCTTTATGGATCATGTCATGGAATAATGTTACCATAGCCCGTTGATAAGTGGCACCAGCATTCTTCAGTCCGAATGGCATCACCTTATAACAGAACGTGCCCCAGGGTGTGATGAAAGTTGTCTTCTCCATGTCTTCAGGTGACATCTTGATCTGATTATATCCTGAAAATCCGTCCATGAAGGAGAACACCGAGAACTGAGCCGTATTATCAACCAATACATCAATGTGAGGTAATGGGAAATCATCTTTCGGGCTGGCTCTGTTTAGATCCCGGTAGTCCACACACATTCTCACTTTGCCGTCTTTCTTAGGCACATGTACAATATTAGCAACCCACGGCGAATAGCTAGTCACAGCAAGGAACCCGGCGTCCCACTGCTTTTGTACCTCTTCCTTTATCTTCATTGCCATATCTGGGCGAGTACGGCGCAGTTTCTGTTTTACTGGCGGGTAGTCTTCTTTCAAAGGTAGCTTGTGCATAACAATATCGGTATCCAACCCTGGCATATCCTGATAAGACCAAGCAAAGACATCCACATACTCCCGAAGCATGTCAATCAGTTGCTCTTTCACTGAGTCTTGTAGGCAAGCCCCAATCTTAACCTCTTTCACGTCTTCTTCCGTACCAAGATTAACCGTTTCGATCTCCTCCTGATGAGGAGTGATAACCTTCTCCTCTTGCCTTAACAACCTGGCTAGCTCTTCAGGAAGCTCATAATCTTCTTCAACCCCTTCATCAGCTTGATTGATTGGATTGTCAAAGTCATACGAAGTCATAGCTGTGTCGTTGTCGGTGCAATCTGAAAGGCACTCCCTGCAAGGGTTTAGATCGGTTTATTTTAGTGATCAATTTTAATCTTGTTTAGAAAAAGGTGAAATGAAGTTTATCATTTTGGAAAACATTGCCATTTTATTTTTGTACAAAAAGAAAAATGGAAAACAGTGAGCGGGAAAGAAAAAGACTCATTTGCAAAAGATGCCCGATATTCATTGATTAATCTGTTTGCACAAAATTACAAGATGGCCCGATTACAAAATGAATCTTGTCATCTTGGGCAAGATGCAAGACTTGATGCATGCTTAAAAAATACAGGAAATAATAATTACTCTGCGGGAGTAACCCTTATAATTTCCTGGGAAGACCAATTAAGGACTTGGCTCCTCGGGATCCTTGGACGTATCCAGCTCTCCAGGTCGCGGTCACTTTCTTCCTCGTCTTCCAAGTTGTTCACTGCATCAGGGGTGAGCATCCCCCCGCTGACAAAACTGGGTTTCTTGGCAGCCTCTGATTGATCTTGTTGAGTTGGTCTGTAACCCAACCCAAATTTGTCCTCCTTCTTCTCCACGGGCAGCAGCTTGCCCCAGCCTTGGGCAGTACCCTCTTCAACAACCTTCCTGGCTTGCTGATAAGATGTCATGGAGGTTCCTAGTACAGCAGATGCTTCATTAATGTTCAGGTCTTCAAACCCTTGGCTCATAGTTTCATGGATCTCTCTATCCATCTCAATATACTTATACGTAGCCAGATGGCTAACAAAGATGTCCTCTTCACCACAGATGGTGATGATCTGGCCTTCCCACTCGAATTTCAGCTTCTGGTGAAGGGTAGACGTAACAGCGCCAGCGGCATGGATCCAGGGTCTACCCAACAAACAGCTGTAGGCCGGCTGAATGTCCATCACATATAAGGTAATTTTAAAAGTCTGCGGGCCAATTATCACAGGCAGATCAATCTCCCCAAGCACTAATCTCTTAGAGCCATCAAATTCTCTCACCACCAAATTACTTGGGCGCAATGCCAAGCCATCATACTCCAGCTTCACTAAGGCTTTCTTTGGCAAAACATTGAGTGAGGACCCAGTGTCCACCAGCACATGAGATAGAACAACACCTTTTCATTCCAAGGTGATATGTAAAGCCTTGTTGTGGTTACGTCCCTCAGTTGTTAAGTCAGCATTGGTAAAGCCCAGTCCATGACTGGTGTTGACATTTGCCACCACAGTTTCTAGCTGATTAACAGTGATCTCCTCTGGCACGTATGTTGCGTGCAAGACTTTCAATAATGCATTCCTGTGAGCTTCAGAACACATCAACAGGGATAATATGGAGATTTTTGAGGGAGTTTGGTGAAGCTGATCCACCACCTTGTAATCACTTCTCTATATAATCCTCATAAACTCATCTACATCTTGCTCAAAAGATGTCTTCTGAGTTTCTTTGATAATTGGTTCTTCAGGTATCACACTTTTCCCTTTTGCTTTTGCAGCAGCTTCTGCTTCGGCATTAGGTCTTTGCAGTTGTGAGGCAAAAAGGCGTCCGCTTCTGGTGAAGCCTCCACCTCCCCCAACATTATCAATCTGTGGAGAAGAAGTTGAAGAGTCCAAGGTGATTTTCTCCCCGTTGCAGTAGAGGTCAGAGCCATAATGCCAAGGTATGGCATTACTGCTTTCATATGGAACGGGTCCAGGCACCGTGATGGTAACTGGACTGACTGCTGCAGAGGAGGGTATTGTAACGGTGTGCGGGTCGTAGTAAATGGTGACTGGTGACCTGGCAGGAGGTGCCACTGTTTGTTGCTGAAAGTTGTTGTTTGGAGGAACATCTGATGGATCATAGTAGATGGTGACTGCTGAAATATCATCATTAATTTCTGTTGGCGTTGTAGAAGATTCTGCTGAATAAATGGATGTTGATGTTGTAGAAGAAATGGTTGTTGACATCTGGTTTGCTAAAGTGATGGATGAAGCTATTGTTGATGATATTGATGAATTGGTCGGAATGATTGTTGTTGCAGTTGTAGAAGAATCAGGAATTGTTGTCAAAGGAATTGCTGGATTTGTAGGTGCCGTTGTTGTGATCTGAAGTATACCACTTTTGATAAGATCATCTATGCCGCTTCTCAAGTTATCACACCCGTTGACCTAAATGTTGCAGTACCCACAACCGAGCTCACACCCGGGGAACATCTGGCATTCTAGGAGCTGAGCTTTAATTTCGACCAGAGGTGTCCGAATCTGTCCAACACTGGTGATTAAGAAAGATGGCTTGTCTTCCTCAATGTCATTAATCCTTGGTCCTCCATGATTGGGCATGGGATTCTTGGTGACACTTGGAGGGGGTGCAAAGTTGAGGGCTTTAGAATCTACCAGATCTTGCACTTTCATTTGCAAAGCCCTGCATTTCTCCGTATTGTGGCCAGGTGCGTTGGAGTGGAAAGCACATCTGGCGTTGACATCATAATTTCTTGGAAGATTGGAGGGATCTGGAGGTGCCAATGTCCTTAGCTCAACCAAGTTAAGCTTCAGGAGTTGTGGCAATAAGGCAGCATAAGGCATAGGGATAGGGTCAATCACCCTATTTGCCTGTGATGGTCTTTGCTGAAAGGGTCTTTGTTGTTGATTGTTGTTGTTGTTGTAGGTCCTCTGTGGCGGATACTGAACTTGCTGTTGATAGTGGGGTTGTTGTGGTGGTTGATATGCTAGTTGCTGAGGGATCGGAGCTGGAATAGTGACGGCTGCCACTGATCTATGAACATACTGAGGTCTGCCCCTGCTGGCATGAATGGCATTTGTCTCACCGGTTCTTCTAGGTCCCACAAAAGGCTTCCTGGGATTACTGGATGAACTTGCACCATTATCAGAAATCTTACCCATCTTCAAAAGGCTTTCAATTCTTTCCCCTGCTATAACTACGTCTGCGAAGCTGGTGGAAGAAAAGGCAGCTAGCCTATCAATATACGTTCCTTGCAGAGTATTCATAAACATGTCAGCCATTTCTCTTTCCGACATGGGTGGCTAGATAGCAGCAGCAAGCTGTCTCCACCTCTGGGCATATTCCCTGAAGCTTTCTCTGGAGGACTGAGACATTCCCATCAAAAGGGTCCTGTTAGGAGCCATGTCCAGATTGTATTGGTACTGCCTGATGAAGGCTTCAGCTAGGTCCTTCCAACATCTGATAGTAGACCTGGTCAAGTGTGAATACCACTCCCTTGAAGCCCCAGTCAAACTGTCTTCAAAGTAAAACATCCACAGCTTTTCATCCATTGTGTATGCTTTAAGTCTTCCCAGGAAGGATTGTAAGTGAGTTCGTGGACAGGAAGTTCCATATCCATTACATCGAAGCCTAGGGAATTTTGAGACTCCAGAAATCTCAACTTCTCAGCAATTTCATCAAACCTCCTATCATAGACTTCATCCCCAGCTCCCATTACAGTAAACTGTTCCTCTTGAGGATCTTCTTGCAAGATCCTGCCTGCAGTAGTATTTCCTTGCACATTACCCGGGATGTTGACTTCCAGATGTAGATGAGGCCCATATACTGGTGGATTAACATGAGGCTGACCCCTCTTATTGTTACTTGTTCCTCCAGTTCCCAGATGGGGTTCTTCCGGGGTTTGTCTTTCTACTAATGCCCTCAACCTTTCTTGACTTTGGGCCAAGCCATTCATTACTTCCATGAATTGGGTCATTTGGTTTCTCATCTCCAGCCTTTCATTAGCCATCTGAGTTCTAACCTCTGTCAGATCTTGATGTACTTGATCCATTTGGATACCAGGAAGATTGTTGCGAGTAGGATACCGGTGCGGACGGTTGAGAGGGAACACCCGACGGCGAGCAATAATTCCTGAACCACAACAGAGTTAGAAACAAAATAAAGTAATGACAAAACCTACAAAACAAAACAAAAGTCAGTATGCCATGCAGTGTGCTTATTTGCTTTCCAAGGTATCCGGCTTGGCTCTTGGTTTTGACCTTTCCAGACCCTGAGGAAGATGCTTTGGTGTTGCTTGAGAAAAGAAACTCAATGAAACAAACTAACAAATATATTACACCTGGTGGATCATACATAGTTTGTTTTTACAACATATGCCCCTGAAGGGTCAAAATACAACATAAAAGAAAAGTACATCAAATGGAAATAACAACAAGCAAAGGAGTCAAACATCTAATCCAAACTCATCCTCCTTAACCTCCTTCAATAGTACTTCAGTTATAGGACCAGCCGGATGCTCCGTAATGTTTCTGATAAGAAGGTTTCTGGTGGCAACAACAGTGGTCAGCTTCTTGTGCCTGTCCTGATCCTTTGACCTCTTCAAACCAGCCCTAAGCTTCAATTCTGAAATCTCCTTTTGGGCGGCCAGCAAAGCTTCCTGTTGTTTCTTTTCATTGGCCTCCAACTGCTCAATCCTGGCTTGAGTTCTCTTATCCTCTTGAGTACGAGCTTCAGTGATCCTGACCCACCTAGCTTGACTTTCTTGCAAATAGAGATCAGTCCTAGCTTTCTGAAACTAGGCCTCTTTACAGGCATTCTTCAATATTTGCTCTCCAGCTCTTGATTTCTTGATGTAGTCCTCTGCTTTCTCAATCTTAGCTAGATGCTCCACCTTAAGCTTTTCCAACCTCTCAATGTCTAGACGACCATCACTCCTCTCCCAGAGGGTCTTCTTCAGAGCTTGAGACAGATTCTCATTCCTTTCCTTCAGCTTTTCAAATTCTTCCAGGCTGACAGTGGCTGGAGGTTGTATTGTGGATGGTCCAGGTGCATCCTCAATGGTGAAAGGCATTCCAGAAGTCTGAGCTCTAGCATGAGACCAATCATAATACTGAGCTGAAGCCACATTATTGCACCTCCCAAGGATGGCCATCCCTTTGGTCTGGATGTTGTCCCAAGCCCAGGATGCTTGTCTGACAACAACTAGATTAGGTTTTATCTCACAATACAGGGTTTCAGCCATGTCTTGCACTCTTGGAGGGTGAACCAAAGCATAGCCCAATTGTCTTTTAAACAGCAAAGGGTTGTAGTTGATGCAACCCTTCACTCCTATTAGAGGTACATTGGGGAACTGTCCACAGCTAGTAATTATGTCCCATCTGATGTCATCTGAAGTCAAAGCAATAAGTCTCTTAGCCTAATTCTTCTGTTGGTGAGGATTCAAGAAGGCATCAGTCTTGGGTAAGTGTTTAAGCAGCCAAGTGTGAAATAGAGGAGCACAGCATCTCACCAACTTTCCTCTTTGCTTCTCATTTCTTTGGTGAACAGAATAATAGAAGTCCCCCAGCAATATGGGTACTGGGTTCCTCAAAAGGAAGAGATGAATGGCATTCTTGCTGATAAACTTGGGCTCATCTGCAAATAGTATAACCCCATATATACTGAGGGCTAACAATGCACAAACTGCCCTCCATTCTCCCAAAGAGGCCTTCAGGATGGCCTGAGAAGTCAGAACGTCTAAGTGCAGACCAGGGATCCCAGCCTTCGTGGTCATGTTCTGTTCAATCAATATAGGCTCTAGGTACAGTGCTTTTGCCACTTCTCCATTGCTGGGAGAAGTCATCTCTGGGTTGAAGGGGACACCACCCCTAACAGGCACTCCAATCAATGATGAGAATTCCTCCAACAGAGGCCCCAACTGAAAGTTCTGGAAAGTGAAGCATCTCAAAGGGGGGTCATAAAACTGTAGGCAAGTGTGGATCAAACTCCTCTGGGAAGGGTCTAAGTCCATAACCATATCAAGGATGCCTCCATAATGCTCTTTGAATAATGGGATATGGTCTGGAGTGATAAGTGCCTGGACCTGCCTGATGCCAGTCAGCACAGGCTCAAAGAAATGGTATGAAATGTTGCTCTTCTTGGGTGCCATGACTGCTGATGAAGAGCTGGAAACAAATGCTGATGATGAAGACTGATACTGGAGATAAGCCACTGATAGGCTGAGGCTGGTGATGATGAGAACAGCTGAAGCAGATAACTAATGAACAGAGGTCTATGCAGATGAAGGGGTTAAAACCAAGCCAAATAAAATGTGGATACCCTGAAAAACAAATAAACAAATGTTAAATGATGCAAATGATGAGTATGCAAATGATATTCTAGGGTTTGTGATCAAGCTGGATCTGATTAACTGCCTTGATATAAGTCCATGTATGTTCAAGCAGTCAAGATGGAGGTTCAGAAATCCAGTAACCAAGGTGGGGGACTCAAATAAAGAGTCACATGTCCAGGGTTAAATCACAAGAACTATCCAAAGTGGAGTACTCTTAAACAAAATCAGTAACAGGGTATGATGTGGCCAAGGGTACCTGCAAACCTGCAAACAGCCCAACCCCCTCACAGGTGGTGTTCTAAAACAAGGATCCTCAGACTTGGATCAGTTATGAGAAGTGTAAACACTTCTAACCCGGAGGTACAGTGTTTACAATAACCATAAAAGATCCTCCTCTAATTCACCTCAGTTTCTGAAGGTCATAATAATGGTCATCCAGACTTAGCAGGCTTCCCAGATAGCCCTAGCACTATAGGAAATCTATAGCACAGAGTTCTCAAGAAGAAACCCACATCTGAACCGTGTTTCATATTCCCGCACCAGACCGAAATGGAATGGGAAAGAACATGAACCACTCTAGCCTAGGTGTCACTCAGGTCCCAGGTATAGGACCTTAACTCTCAATAGAACCCCACCCACCAAAGCAAAAAACCAGATCCAGCAAGATGACAGTATGACAGTATGATGTATAAAGCTATAAAGAAAGCAATAAATAACTGTACATAAAGCAATAAATAAAGCAAATATATAAATACAATTAGCACATAACACCCCAGTAAACACAAATCAAACAAGCGCTAGGAGGAACCCAAAAAAGAACCAGAAGCCCTGGTTACATTATAAGGGTCCCCAGCAGAGTCGCCAAGTTGTCGCTCCCACCAAAAGACACCCGGGTCAGAAGGGGTACAGACGCGAACGGTCGGCGGAAGGAGAAGGAATGAATAGAGTCTCCAGCAAGGCATTTTTATCCCGAAGGAAAGGTAATGCTGCATAGACCTAAGAAAAGATGGATAAGACGGTTGCGAACTAGAGAAACTGAGAAAGGGGGTTGGTTACAACCTGGGAAGGTATTAGCACCCAGATTGTCCGTCGTACTCGACGGGATCCACGCTTAAAAGATTTGTGTTTTAAAGGGGAAGTGTCAGTGCAATTTGTGTATCAAAGCTGGAAAGAATGCAAGTGTCAGTGTAAAAGAGAAGTGAAGTGTATAAGAGAAGTGTCAGTGTAAGAACAAGGATGGAATGCTCAAGATAATGAGGCTAAAAAATAATGCTGGAAGGAGAGGGAATATACAGAGACTTTTTGTTCGATAACTGTTAAGTTATTCCTACGTATCCTCTCGTGCAATGAGGAAGTCAGAACACCGTAGTTCGACTCAAAGAGACTGAAAGATAAATTGACTGATGAACTGCTTGCTTGTCTATGCTCAAGTGTATGACCTGTCTGGCTCAGGTGCTAACTGTCTTGCATTAGACGGAAGAAGCAAGTTCTCGTTTATGAGTGAAGATGATGAGAAAAGAATCTCGAAGGAGACGATTATTATTTGTTTTTGATGTTTTCAATCTTTTATTGCTTTTTATGTTTGTCATAAGTTAATGAGCTTAAGCTTAAACCAGGGGTTAGTAAACTCATCACATCCTCCCTCTGATTAGGGGTAATGAGAATACCTTAAGTATGAAGTAAGCACCTCACACTTAATCACCATGATGTAGGATTAATATCATTAACCTACTTGCAATTATTTAGATGTTTTTGGAGTTTTTGTTTAGTGTTAAGTAATGAGTTTAAGCCATAATCAAGTATCTAATGGACCCATTACACCATCCTAATAGAAGGATAATAGATGAGAACATTTAAACTGAGGAAGATACCTCAACTTAATCCATGATTAGGGATTAACCTCATGACAAAACAAAACCTTTATTAGATGGATTTTAGTTAATGATAAGATTGAGAAGTGGATTTTATGATTGGTAAGACAACTTGAGGGGGACTTGTCCATTAACACTAGGGTTAGTCCTTCTTAACAAATTAAGGAAGAATTAGAACCCTAATGCAAGGCCCAAGTTACAAGCTTGATGTCTTGATGATTATTAGGTGAATTTATTAAAGGATTTAAACACATTAAGGGTCTAACACTTAGGATTAAAGTTATACACTCCATCCTAATAGAAGGATGCAGGTATAAGCTTAATCACAAAGCCTTAAAGCCTTTAGGGTTTAGTCCCTGATTATGAGATGAGAAAAGAAGACTCAAAGATGACACAAAGGTAAAAGCTAAATGGGGGACTAATAAAACCCTAATTATTATCATGCTTGGTTATTCCTAGGGTTAGTGAGGTTTGCAAGAAGATCTTCAGAGAAACCACTAGGAAGGATAGAGAGGAAAGGAGCAAAGAGAAGCAAAACAACTTGCTTCACTTAAGAAGACAAGTTGCTTGAAGGAAGAAAGTAAGAGATGAACATGAATTAGCAAGCTCACTCTAATACACAAGATAAAATGCAGCAAAGATGCAAGAGAGATGAGAAGAGATTGTGAGAAGTGAAGGCAAATTCACTTCTCAGATAACTTACCACCTGAAATGTTAGCATAAGGAAATGGCATGCAATGCAAATGAGATGCAATGTCATGATGCAAATTAAAACCAGAAGCAAGAACATGAGGTTAATGATGCTAATAGATGATACAAACATGAGGCAAGGCATGGGAATGATCAACCAAACATAAGGATGCAAATGAGGCATGCATTGAACCATGAATGTACATGAAAAGTTATGAAATGCAATGGACATACAACATGGCAAATGAAAGATGCAATGATCGAACATGATTCTAATATGCCCTAGGATGTATTATGAATAATGGGGATGCACAAAATGTCATGGCAAGTCATTGGATGCAAGCAAATGAAAGAAGGATGCAAAGGAAGGCAAAAATTAGGGTTATATGCATCATGCAAAGCAAAAATCCAAAACCAGAAGCAAATGACATGATAAAAATTTGAAAATGCAATCAAAGATACCCTAAACCTATACAAACTCACTGCCCAAAGGAGGGGATCCAACTCTTAACCTAGTGTAAGTTATGAATTTCCTAAGATTGCTAGAGTTTTAAGGTATCTCACCAAGAAAAATGCTAAAAAAATTGAAAATGCAAGATCAAATCAAGCCAATTTTATCCTATAAACTACATGCTATGAAGAGTGCAATGCAAGAAGAACTATCATTCCACTCTCAAAGGTTAGGCAGAAAGGAATTTTTGAAGTTTGAAACAAAATATTGCCTAAAAATGAAATTAAATCCAATGAAAATGATCAAAAGGCATCAAGAACAAAAAGGAAATTTGGTTTGAGGGTTGAAAAATGTTTCTAAATGTTTTGAAATGCTATGTAAATTTTTTTGTGATTTTTAAATACCTAAATGTATTTTTAATTAATTAATTTCCATTAATTAATTAAAAAAAAACATTTAAATGATTTAAAAATAATTTTCAGTGCAAAAAATAAAAATAAAAATATTTTTGGGTTTTAAAAATTAATGAAAACTTTGACAAAAATTTTCATAATTTTTAAATGATTTTTGCTATTTTAAATAAAATATGAAAGATAAAACAATTTAAATGCAAATAAAAATAAAAGAAATGAAAGTATGCAAAGGGGAGGGCCAGGATTTGATCTGGGCTTGGACTGGTTGACTGCACGCCAGATCCAAAGGCCCAGATTCAAACCTGGCTAATTCGTTTTATAAATTAATTAAACAGGATTTTAATTAATTAATCAGGGATTAGGGCTTTAATGAAGCATCTAGGCCACTCGTTCGCGCGCGGGAAAGGGGATCCTATGGCCAAGATTCAAAATTCCTAATTAATCACACTTAACCCTAATTACACTCAGGCGACCGGAGATAAGCTCCGGTCGTCTTCTCCGGCTTCCTCTCTCACCAGAATCACTCAAAACACATCCCCAAGGCCCACAAATCTCCAGAATCAATCATTCAACAATGGGTAACAAGAATCCATGGCCAAAAACAATTTATATTGACTACACAGTGAGAATCGAAGAAAACAAATCTTAGGGCAAAAATTTCAGAACATCACAACATGCTTGTTTTTGACTCATTTTCGAAAATAAATAGATCCCCATGATCAGGGCAACATATAGAACAACATTCTAACAAGAAATCAAGGTTCTGGAAAAATTGTTCATCATGTTACCTGAGATTGATCTTTCAGTCCAGGAGCTTTCTGCTTGCCTCTCTGCTTCAAAAGGGTCCCAATGATCCTCTTGATGAAGTTATGAAGCTTGGTTGGGGTTTAGAATGGCTGATTTGTGAGTTTGAAGTGGTTCTGTTCAGAGAGGGGAAGGAATCGTGTTTCAGTTTCAGGGTGTTTCAGGGCAAGGTGAAGGGCCAGGGATGATCAGTGAGACATGCTGAGATGTTCTATGGAGTTTGTTTTTATGTTTGATGCTTGTGTGATGTGTTTCGAATGAAAATGCATAAGAGGGCAAAGCTTGGAGCTATGGCTTGGAGAGTGTTTCAGGCTTGTGTGTGTGCTGTGTTTAGTTCCTTTTGGTCCACTTATCACTCTTGGATAGGTCAGAGGAGTTGGTGTGGCCTAGCTTGATTGGTATGGGTCTTCTTGCAAAAAGTCAAGTCTAGGTGTAAGAGAGGTATGGGTCAATGGTAGGCCAAGGACAAAGGGGTGTCCTGCGCAGCAAGGAATGAGGAAAACCATGGGGTCAGTCTTGAAGCCAATTAGCAAGTGGATTAGGGTTTGTATGATGTCTTGCAACTTTGTCCAATTTTGGCCCTTTTGAAGTTTCTTGATCCATAAGTCATGAAAATGGGCAAACCTTTGGTGCATTCTGACTTTTAGGCATTGGTTTATGTTTGTACAAAGATTAGAAGTCCATTTGAAAGCACAATTTGCCTTGGCAAGTGGTTTTGCAACTTTGCCTCTTTGGTACATAACTTGAAATTATGTGATTTTGTCCAAAATGAATTAGAATGAGTTCTTGTACTTTTTGAAAAGGGAATGATCCATTCTACAACTTTCATGACCAAAGTTTTCCCATTTGAAGCATTTTTGAATCAAAAAGAAAGGGTTGAAAAAGTTTCCCAAAATGGCAAGTTTACATTACAAGTCATTTTCCCAAAAAGGCAACTTTGCAAATGGCTTGAAATTCTTCATTTTGTGAACTTCTAACATCTTCTATGATCAAATAAAGATCATACACAATCAAAATGATGAAGAACACCCCTTGGTTGGGTCATTGGGGGCCTCAGATGCCCTGATCTTACACTGACTTGCTCAAGAAGTCAACTCTTGATTAGATGCCTTCCCCATGGAATTTCTTCATGAAACTTGATATGCATGATACTTATAACATATAGAGACCAATAGAAACAAGAATGACCAAAAAATTTGGAGTTATGGCCTTTGAAACCAAAACCCTAATTCTAGGTCATATGTGCAGTTAAACCTGGCTCTGCTTCCATGCCATTCTCAGTTCTTGTGATTCTTTGGCTTTCTTGACTTTGTGGGAATACAATATGATGCTTGAACATACATGGACCCCTTTGAAGTGATTGAAGACCTTTGGAGTGGATCAAATGGCTCTTGGATAGCTCAAATCACAAACCCTAGATGCAGATGACTTAGAAACAATGCAGTGAATCAAAAATGTGGTATGAGATGCTATGATTGAATTTATGCATATGAAAAGATCACAAGCCATGGTGTGAATGGGTGAGGGCAAATTAGGGGTGTTTACATAAAGCAAAATAAAATAAAAGCAAATAAAAGTGCAAGAATTTAAATGTTAGTAGCAAAAGAAATTAAAGTGCAAGAATCTAAAATATTAATAGTAGTAATAGTATAATAATATTTACATAATAATGGTATGGTGAACTTAATCAACCACAACCAAAAGAGTAACCAAAATCGAAAGGTAACTGGATCCGCTTAGCATCTTACACCATAGCGATTAATCAAGGCAAATCAAACCAAATTCAACGAAATTTGAAAGGCAATTGAGAGACCCAAAGCACCTACGCATCAAACATTCATAAGTCTCGATTCTTAATGCAATATGATTAACCACTTTGGGATTACGCGATCAACAAGAGATCCGGTCCACGAAAGTGCAAGTACCCAATTAGATTTTTATTCCGATGTCGGGACACATTTAGGTCTATGTTAAGTAATCGCCGAGTAATTTACGAAGTAATTACCCTACAAATGAGGTCGGCCACCACCAATTAAGGTGCATAATGTTAGTTCTAATGCATGCGAGATAAACGATATGTAAATCGCTATCCGGACGCAATACCGCACGAAAATAAAGGTGAATACCAAATTGAGCCGCACTCATGGTATTCTTCCATCCTTAAGTTCAATCACTCATCTCGGTGGATTCAAGCATGAAAATGTATCACTAACGGAAAGTACCTTAAATGAATTGAATAATCCACTTAAAGGTAGTTTTGAATTAATGAACATTAACTACTCTAATCTACACCCAAAGTTCATTGAAATTAAAGAGAAATCACTCCCAAAAGTGCTTCCCAAGGTAAAAATAAAAAGGAGGAAGAAGAAGAAGAAGAAAGAGGAACCAAAAAGGGGCTGAAACAAGCCAAAAACACCATTCTGACTTGCGTTAACCGGTTAAAGCAGGCAAAATCTGCACAATTTTAAAACTGGTTAACCGGTTAACGCTGTACCAGAAGCTGAAAAATGCAGAAAATTCAACAAGATCCATTTTGAAACCTTTTCTCAAACATTTGATGATCATGATCTGAATTTGCACGAATTTTAAAACCAAAATATAGTGGAATCCCTGCAATCAAACAACAAATAAAGATCCAAAGGATCTAGAAACCAAGGCACCAAGGATCTACATCTTGAATGTTGATGGTGAATATGGGTTTATGGAGTGAGAGGAATTACCAAAGGCACTTCTTCAAATTGGACCAACACAAGCTTAGATCTACTGAAATTGATGAACAAAAGAACAAAAGAATGAAGGTTTAACTCAAGTTATTCAAGAATTCAATGTGAATTCTCGATAACTTCAAAAGAAAGAAAGTGAGCTTTTGAGAATTTTGGTGTTGGAGGAGTATTTTGCAAGAGGTTTTGTGGCTATCAAAAGCTTCTAGAAATTTTTGCAAGGTGAATTTGGCTCTCTATAGCTTGGTGAATGAATGCAATTATGGTCCTATTTAAAGGCCTTAGGTATGGGAATTTGGTGGAATGTAGCTTACTTTGGTAATTCAAATTAGATTTGGTAATTGAAAATTTGGTGGGAAATGGAAAAGAGTGGTGATTAGTGAGGGTTTATGGTAGGAAATGAATAAAGTGATGTAGAGAAATTAGAAACCAATGGATCTAGAATATTCCAATTAAATCAATGATCCAAGGGTGCTGAATTTGAATAAAATATTCAAATTTTGCACTTGTTAACCGGTTAACCAAGCCAAAATTTGAATATTTTATTCAAATGAGGTTGCTTGGTTATTCTGACCCGATTCTTTTTGTACGTCGAAGAAATAAACACATGAACCTTGGATATCCTTTGAATGAATCAATTAACTTGGGAAATCCTTGATCAGAAAAATTTGAATTATTTGCGGATCAACTTCGACTTTTGTCTGTGAAATTTCGCTCGAGCTGCAGGACTGCTTTTTTTTGCATTTTCAATGGTTCCTCTTCCTAAAAAAAAAAGTTAATGAAAGAAATAAAAATATTTTTTTGGATTTTAATTAATGGTTAGTAAATATAAAAAAATGAAATTAAATAATAATAATAAAAACGGTGATCCCCTGTGAGGCATAAACCTGTACCCGAGAAGGATAAACGAACCAGTGCGCGATCTTGTTTGTATGCAAGATATAGATGAGATGCAAAAAATCTTAGGGACAAAAATTAGGGTATGAAAAAAAGCTATACAAGAGATGCCTTCTCCTCGTGCTGAGAAAGAAGTTAGAGGTTTCCTGGGATGATTGAATTACATTACAAGATTTATTTTCCAGTTGATTTCTACTTGTGAACCAATCTTCAAGTTGTTGAAGAAAGATCAAGTAATGGAATGGAATGACGAATTCCAGATAGCTTTTGATGAGATCAAAAAGTACCTACAGGAACCTCCTATATTGATGCCACCAGTTGAAGGAAGACCCTTGATTATGTAACTGACAGTATTGGATAACTCAATGGGGTATGTGTTAGGGCAACATGACGAGTCTGGTCAAAAGGAGCATGCAATACACTACCTTAGCAAAAAGTTTACTGATTGTGAAACAAGATACACACTGCTCGAGAAAACTTGTTGCGCTTTGGCATAGGCTGCTTTCCAACTAAGACAATATATGTTGACTCATACCACTTTATTGATTTCAAAGATGGATCCGATTAAGTACATATTTGAGAAACCTGCTCTCTCTGGACGAATAGCAAGATGTTAAATGATCTTAACAGAATATGAAATACAATACACTACTCAGAAAGCAATTGAAGGAAGTGTAGTAGCTGATCATTTGGCTCATCAAGCAGTGGATGATTATCAGTCTATGAATTTTGAGTTTCTGGATGAGGATATTATGATTGTTACTAAAGAACCTAGACAATATGAAGAACCTGGACAAGGATCTCGATGGACTATGGTTTTTGATGGAGCTTCTAATGTGCTTGGTAATGGTGTTGGTGTTGTGATTATCTCTCCTAAAGGTTGTTATACACCAGTTACTGCAAGGTTTTGTTTTAATTGTACCAATAATATGGCTGAGTATGAAGCGTGCATAATAGGAATCAAGGCTGACATTGAGATGAAGATTCAGTTTTTGAATGTATATGGTGATTCAACCCAGGTAGTTAGTCAAGTTAAAGGAGATTGGGACACCAAGCATCCTAATCTTATCCCTTACAGAGATCATGTGTTGTCTTTAATCCCGTACTTTGAAGAGATCACTTTTGGACATATTCCACGAGAAGAAAATCAGTTAGCAGATGCATTAGCCACCATGGCATCTATATTTGAAATTAGTTGGGATGATGAAGCTCCCAGAATTACTATTGATCGATTTGATAAACCTGCATACTGCAATGAGGTGGGTACTGAAGGAGTAGAGAAGAAGCCTTGGTTCTATGAAGTGAAAAGGTATCTTGAAGCTCAAGAGTTCCCTGAAGGGGCATCTATCAATGACAAGAAGTTTTTGAGGAGATTTTCTGCTAAGTTTTTCCTGAGTAATGGAATTTTGTACAAGCGCAATCATGATTCAACTTTGCTTTGTTGTATGGATAAGAAAGAAGCAATATAGATTATGGAAGATATGCATGATGGGATCTTTGGTATTCATTCTAGTGGGCATACTATGGCTAAGAAGATCCTGAGAGCAGGTTATTATTGGTCTACCATGGAAGCTGATTGTTATCAGCATTCCAAAACTTGTCATAAATGCCAGATTTATGCTAATAAAGTTCATGTGCCTCCAGTTCCGTTGAATGTTCTGACTGCTCCATGGACTTTTGCCATGTGGGGCATTGATATGATTGGTGAGATCAAACCTAATGCTTCCAATGGACATTGTTTCATCCTTGTTGCCATTGATTATTTCACAAAGTGGGTAGAGGCAGCTTCATTTGCTTCTGTTACTAAGAATGTTGTGGCTTGATTCATCAAGTATAATCTTATATGTAGGTATGGTATCCCTGAAAGGATTATCACAGATAATGGTACTAATTTGAACAATACTATGATTACTGATCTCTGCACGCAGTTCAAGATTAAGCATCACAATTCTTCTTCGTATCGTCCAAAGATGAATGGTGCAATGGAAGCCGCCAACAAGAATATTAAGAAGATCTTGCAAAAGATGACAATTACATATAAGTATTGGCATGAGTTGTTACCATTTTCTCTTCATGGTTATCGTACCACAATACGTACTTCAACAGAGGCAACCTCATTTTCCCTTGTCTATGGCATGGAAGCAGTTTTACCCATTGAAGTTCAGATTCCTTCTTTAAGAATTATGAAGGATGCAGGCTTAGATGAAGATGAATGGATTCAGACTCGACTTGACCAGATAAACTTGATTGATGAGAAAAGGTTGGCAGCTGTTTATCATGGTCAGATATATCAGAAACGTATGATCAAAGCCTTCAATAAGAAAGTTAAGCGGCAAGTATATCAGGCTGGTGATTTGGTGATCAAGCGTATCATATTACCACAGGGTGATCCCAGAGGAAAATGGACCCCCACCTATGAAGGGCCATTTGTTGTTAAGAGAGTATTTTTTGGAGGTGCCATGATGCTTACCACTATGGATGGTGAAGATTTCCCACAGCCTGTGAACGCATACATAGTTAAAAAATACTACGCATAAAAAGAGACCTGCTAGGTTGACTGGGCTATGCAAAAATAAGGGCCTCCCGGCGAACCAAAAGGGTTCAGGCAAAAATTAGGGATATATATAAAAAAATGTACACCCGACAAGTCGAAAACCTGAAAAGGCAGCTTGGGCAAAAAAAAAAGGGTATCCTGGTGGATTGAAAACCTGAAAAGGAAATCCAGGAAAAAGTTATGGATTAAAGCGTATGACTATGTCTCATTGGATCATCCATGTAACCTCTACTAGTTGTGTTATCTACGTCAAATTCAACAGATACAGATCAGTCCAATCATTTCTTTTCCGATAGCTGAAGATGAGATACTTGAAGATAATGGTAATAGCAGAGTTGAAACTCAATAAGATTATTTACACATAGCTATTTTTCCTTGTTTTTGTAAAAATCTCTTCGACGAATTCCTCTTACCAGGATTTCTGTCTCTGTGTTAAAACTCGCCTGTTTACAGGCCACTTTCTAAATAAATAAAATTCCATTTTTCGTATTCAGATTTACTTTTCCCTCTTTATTCAGGTTTACTTTTCCCCTTTTACTAAAGCGAGAAATTTCTGTTGGTTATGTTTAAATGTATATATGCTTTTGAATATGATTGATGTTTACCATAAATGCATAAAATACAATAATAGCATGTACTAAGAACGAACAGAGGTAAGAATTCAAAGAATCTTTGCCAGTTCATCCCCACAGAGTAATCTTTACGGATATTTTTACAGAATACTTCAAGTAGTATCTTCCAACATTATGAAGTCCTCAAGCAGTTTCATATCCTCAGAAGAATTGATGCTTAACTACATAGGTCTCCCGGATCTATGTCCATCTCTTTTATCCTCAGTCGGATATTCAGGGACTTAATCCTTCAATAAGAAGTAAGACAAACGAAAACGGGAGGTTCTAAGTATGATATTCTTAAACAAGACGGGAATGAAGTCTTCACATTTCTCATTAACGAATCGGGATTTGTTTTCCCCAGTTAGCAGTTGTTCTATGAAGCTACTTATACACTTCAAACTACATAATTCATTCATACATACATTATCATATCATATCATACGCATACAACATTATCATGAAATATTATTTTGCAAAATGTTATATACGTCATGATATTTGCATAGAACTAACCTTGTTTTTCAGGTTAATTCTCCAGCAGACAAACTTCATCAACTATTTATATCTTGGGACGTTGTTTATCCTCCCAAAGGCTATCTTGGGTCGTTGTTTATCTTCCCAAGTACCCTATTATGACTTCGGGTCATCGTTTATCTTCCCAAAAGTTATACCCTTACCTTGGGTCGTTGTTTATCTTCCCAAGTACCCTATTATGACTTTGGGCCGTCATTTATCTTCCCAAAAGTTATACCCTTACCTTGGGTCGTTGTTTATCTTCCCAAGTACCCTATTATGAATTTGGGTTGTCGTTTATCTTCCCAAAAGTTATACCCTTACCTTGGGCCTTTTTTTATCTTCCCAAGTACCCTATTATGACTTTGGGCCGTCGTTTATCTTCCCAAAAGTTATACCCGTACCTTGGGTCGTTGTTTATCTTCCCAAGTATCCTATTATTACTTTGGGCCGTCGTTTATCTTCCCAAAGGTTATACTCCTACCTTGGGTCGTTGTTTATCTTCCCAAGTACCCTATTATCACTTTGGGCCGTTGTTTATCTTCCCAAAAGCTACATCATTACTTTGGGCTGTCGTTTATCTTTCCAAGAGCCGTATCTTCATACTACCTTATTCTCCAAGAAGTATATTTGAAGAACTTTTCTCCGAATGGCATCTTTAAGCCCATTCAAGTAATACAATCTTTTCTCTGAATGGCATTTTTAAGCCAATTCAAGCAATACAATCTTTTCTCCGAATGGCATCTTTAAGCCTATTCAAGCAATACAACCAACCAACAGTATCATTCTACGCACCGGCGAGTGCAAATTTTTGGGCTTTTGTGTTCAATCCCCTTCTACCTTCCAGTCACGAATGGCGTACATGCCAATCTAACTCCTTAGGCTTTAGAAAATTGAACATGGGCAGCTGTTGTACCCCAAAATTTGCCCTCCCACAATCAAGGCAATGTCTCTCAAAATTTCTCAATGATCATATGGTTCTCAAGGTCCTCAATTGGTCATAAAGTTTGAGAGTTTCCTCAGACAAAGCCTCCTCCTAATCAAAGGATCCAAAACTAGGGTTTTGGTTTTACCCAAGAAAAATAGACTTCCAAGGCCTCAAGTGAGCTTCATAACATCCCATGTGACTTCAAGAATCCCTATGTTAAGTTTCAGAGCTTTTCCAATAAGTTTGACCAGTCAGATGATCATATATGCAAAAATCAGTCAAAGTGGTTATAAAGTCAAACTGAGGTCAACTGTGGTCAAACTAAAGTCAAACTTCAAGATTTTTTTGCTAAAATCAATATTATGAAGTAAAATTCATCATTTGATCAAGGTTTTATCATGATTCATCAAGGAGATCTCAAATCATCAAGAATCAGGAAGTTTATAAATTAGGGTTTCCTAGGAAAAGTCAACTGAACTTTGACCAGACATAACTTTCACATACTTCATCAAATATTTCCCATACAAAACTAATTTTGAAGGAAATTTAATTCTCTACAACTTTGTGTCTCACAAGCCAAGCCTAAAAATGCTTCATTTGGAAGGTATGAGCCAAGACATTATAGGTCATTTCAAAAGTCAATAGAAAGTCAACGTTTTCCAAAGAGCATAATTTGAAAATGGTAAAAGATATGGACATGAGACCAAAGAGGTTTGTTAGAGGACTCTTTAAGCTTTCCAAAATGTCCAATATCATCTTCATATCCTTAAAATTGAGAGAGTTATGCCTTGGAAAAGTTGGGAAATTTTCAAGGGGTGCATTAAGCAAAAAGGGTCTCAAATCCAATTTTTTCCAAATGGGCTTGTGAAATTGCAATCCAATCTTCACAATAACATCAAGCACAACCCAATTCCAATTATTTCTGATTTTAATAATTTATTTATCATTTTTTTGTATTTTATTTATTAAAATTCATTTTAAATCAAAATAAAATATAAAAATCAATATTTGGATGTGATTCTTGTTCTAGAAGCTCTTAAAAAATATTTAAGACTGATTGAGACTCTCCAAAATCGTGCACAACCAAAATAGCAAGGATATATTTGATTTTTTTGAATATTTTTGGTTGTATCTTTCTTCACCATCAAGTAATCCCAAAGGCCCAATAATCCACTTTTTTCTTGACCTAAATTCACTCGCCTATAAGACTACAACATACACAAACACAAGGGGACGAGAGATTCAGACAAGAGGGACACTTTCAAACTCGAAATTTTCCAAGATATTCAATTTTAGGTTTCATAGTTAAATGCCTTTTCAAAGCATTCTAAATGTTGCAATTGGTTTATTGAAGTATTCTAGACATGTTTCCATCCTTATCTTTATCAAAACCATAACAACATGCATAAACCGAATCGCCCTTCATAGCTTTCTTGAATTTTTTTGATTTCATTGATTCATGCATTATAAATTGTTTTTGATGTTTGAATATTATTTATAATGTGTCATAGAACGTTTCTGGATGCTTTATTTGAAGCTTTGATGCAAGTATAACGTTTTTCCATTGTTAGGGTTCAAGCTCTCAATTTGGGGCTTCCTAAAATAACAAATATAAATGAATTCTAAACACATAAACGAACTGGATTTGTTATGGGGAGTGCAATGGTACTCTCAATTTGATGAAATTTTACAGTTATGATGATCGTTGTGAAAAGCTAGGAAATCCTGCGAAACTAGATTCGCAGGAAGAAACGCAGGTAAATTCGCAGGTATAAGGAAGAAGATGAAGTCCACTTGGCGCCAATCAGAATTTCAAAAATTAAGTATTCTTTTTATTGTTTTGTTTCTGTTTATTTACAACTAATGCTGGATGGTCTAGTGGCTAGGGTGCGCGTGTATTGAAGACTAACACTAATAACTACCAATTCTAACCTAGGTGTTTCCTCTTTTTTTTCCATAACTCATCTTTTACTCGTGATGTATCCCCAAGATCCCACAGATAAGTATAATAATAAGCAATAAGAGAAAGCGAATAAAAGAACATAAATAACAAACATAGGGAAGACAAGATCAACAAATAAGATGCACAAAGCTAAGTTAGGCTCGACCCTCTCTAGTATGGAGCCATCCCCAGTAGAGTCGCCAAGTTGTCGTACCTCAAAAAATATGATCCTCGCGATGGGACGTGGAAAGAAACAACAGAGTCGCCACCTAATTCTATTAATTCTAATTAAAGAAAAGGGAGGTATAGATACAACCTAAACAGGATAAGAAATGGTCAACAAAACCAAATTCTAAGTTCGGGAGTCATTTATGCAAGGTGAAGGTATTAGAATCCCTCACGTCCGTTGTACTCAACGGGAACCTCTTAGTTAACTATGCGATTAAACGTTGATTTATGTCTTTGTCTTCTAAATGGTTTGCTAAGATGTTTGTTAAAGGAAAATAATTTTTAATTATTATTGTTATTATGACAGAGAAAAGATTAAATTTTTTATTATTGTGCTCACGAAGGATTAAAATCCATATGCCTACGTATTCCCTTGTGCAAGGGGAAAGTCAGAGCTTCGTAATTCGTGCAACTACGGTTTGTGGTTGTTACGTACAATTGTTTGAAACGCTTTCTAACTGCTAAGCATTGGCTTTTACTCGCGGTGGACGCTGAAGCGCTAGCTTGTTTGCGAGATAGAAAGATTTAAACAATGTTCGCTTAGAGAAAGATATTTGATCTTACTTAAGGTGTTTTAAACGAAAGAGCGAGTGAACCACAACACGTAGGGCTAGCCCAAGAGTGATTTCATTCAAGAACCCGAGGAATGCTAGATTCCTGAGTTCAGTTCTTCGTTGATTAATTATGAAAAAGAAAGTTTGCATTTGTTAGATATGTTTTAAGTTGTATTTTGAAAAAAGAGACAAGTCGTCATCTTTAAGAGATATGTCTCGCTTATTCCACCACAAACATTTGAGGAATGAAATAGAAAGAAGCTGTAAACTTGGATACGGGGATCGACAAGCAATGCCACATTCTTTCTTTGAGAAATAAAATCGGAAGAAGCTTTAAACTTGGATACGGGGATCGACAAGCAATGCCACATTCTTCCTTGATAGAAATTGTTTGATAAAATTTATTTGTTTGTGTTTGTGGGAATAGGAGAAATATCTTTCCTATGGAGATGAATCATGTCTCATCTTTGGAAGATTATTGAATTGTTTTAAGTGTTTTGAATACGAAAGGGCGAATGGACCACAACGCTTGGGGCTAGCCCAGGAGTGATTTCATTCAAGAACCCGAGGAATGCTGGATTCCTGAGTGCAGTTCTTTCGTATAATTATTTATAAGAATTAGGTATTTTAGGAATGAGAGGGCGAATAAACCACAACTCGAAGGCTAGCCTTGAGAATGGTTTATTCAAGAACTATGTGAAGTGCTAGACTCCAGAATTCAGTTCCTCCGTTATTTAATATGTGAATTAAGTGTTCGCGTTTTGATGATTTGGGGTTTATAATTTTAGAAACGAAGGAGTAAATGAAACACAACTCGACGGCTAGCCTCAAGAGTGGTTCATTAACGAACCCGAGGAATGCTAGATTCCCGAGTTCAGTTCCTCGTTAATTATTAAGTAAGAAGAGTTAAATGGAGATGCACAGAGCAATCGACTTACAAGTGAAATGCAAATGGTGGTTGGTTATTTGATTGATTAAACAAATTCGAATCCTAGTCCCTAGGGGTGCTCCTAGTAATACGAAAACCTAACTGTAAACACCCCAAATTTGCCCTCATTTTTTTCTCACACCATGGCTTGTGACCGTCTTGCAAAATGACAAGTAGGAGCAAGTTCGCATACGGAGCGAAGGAGATGAGAAAAGAAGTCCCGAAGGAGACGCTTATTGTTTGTTTTTGTTTTTTATGAGCTTTTATTTGGTGTGGCACAAGAGAATGAACTCAAACTCGTTTCCATGGAATGTGTACTTGTTACTACATTCCAAGATGGAATAATAGAACAAGCACACCAAGTAAGGAGAACTTATCCAATACTTGCTTCCAAAGGCAAGAGCCTAAATTCATTGACTTGTTGAATTTATTAGGTATTTTAGTGATTAAAAAAATGAAGAAGTATTTTTTTAGGGTTTTTCTTGATGAAGATGACCTCATGATCCGACTTGTGCATCATGCTAGACAAATGCACTATTACAAGATGGAATGAATACATATGCCCCATGGAATAAGGCTATTACACAAGAAGTCATTTCTTTCTTTATTAATGTTTTTTATGCTTTGTTTTGAGATGAGAAGAGAAAGAGAACCAAAGGAGTAAAAGGCAAAAGTCTAATGGGGGAAGACTAAACCTAAAGTTATCATGCAAAAAGTGGTCCTAAGGTTAGTGAGGTTTCAACTATCCTAAGAGAAAAGAAGAACCAAAGAGGAGCAAAAGAGAAAAGGAGAAGAAAGCTAGCAAGCAACTTACTCCTCTAAAGGAGATAAGTTGCTCCTAAAGGGGAAAGAAAAGAGTTGAATCACATGATGGCATAAGGCACATCAAACCACAAAGTAGAAAGCCACTTAAAGAGAAAAGATGAAAAGTTGAAATGTGGATAAACATCCACACTTCTCTTACCATAAGCCCCTGCAATGTTAGCAAAAAAATCCAGCATATGTTCATAAACACAATCATGGAATTAGCATGCTCCAAGTTTAAATAAACAAAGATCAAACAAACATGCCAAACTTTGCACACGCAAGCATTTAGGTGTCGAGAACATGAAGGCATGCATCAACCAGCAAGCAATTCAACCTAAAATAACATATTCAATGGTCATACAATGATCCATGGCAATTAAAACATGTAAGGGGTTCAAACAAGCTCAAGACAGCCCTAAAATGGCATTATGCATCAGTGTTAACCGGTTAACCAAAGCGTTAACTGGTTAACCAGTTCAAACCTGCAGCAAATTACGCAGAAAAAAGGTGCGTTAACCGGTCAACCAAAGCGTTAACCGGTTAACACTATAAAAACAGCAGCAATTTCCTACAGAAAAACAGCTCAAACTAGCTTATCCAATTAATTCCACACCAGACCAGCAATCAATTATGCATGAAATAAATGGATCAATTCACATTAATTAACATCATTAGGCTAATGAACATTAGCACACGGATCCAGTTACAAATCAACCAATTAATTCAAGCAACACAAGCAAATACACATGCACATGGTGGATCTAAAGCACAAGCATGCAAATAAGCTAAAACAGAGCTAGATATGAATTTAACCAACCTACAAAGCTGAGGTATGCTTTGGTAGTTGTTGTTTGAGCTGGAGATGAGAGATTTCGCTGAGAACTTTGATGCAGAATTTTTGCTCCAAAAGCACTTCTAATTTCCAAACCAGATCTGAACCACCAAGTAAACCAGCCAAAATGATGCAAAGAAGCTATGGATGGAGGTCTAGTTCCAAGATGTACTCACTTTAAGGCAAAGTTATGTGATCTTCAAAGAGGAACTTTGTGTGAATTGGAAAATTGGGAGAGAAAAGTGAGAGAATGGTGAGAAAGATCAAAATTCAGAAAATGAAGAAGAGTGAATTATGAGGGAGAGCTTTCTTGGTTTGGAGGGAAATGGATTAAATATGGTTTAGGTTTGGGGCCCAAAATTTTGGTTTGGGATCCAAAAAATATGGTTTGGAATTGGCTTTAGAAAGTGATTAGGACCTAGCATTAGAATTAGGCTTGGATAAATGCTCTAGATCCTTCTCCTTAATTAAAAATGAATAAAAATCAGAAAATTGGAATTTGGAGCCAAAAACACATGCTGAATTTGTTGCTGGAATTCTAAATTCACAGCCGTTAACCGGTTAACCAAAGCGTTAATCGGTTAACGCCAATGAATTTTGAATTTTCCCTCCTTTTGGTGGGAAACCTCAAGAATAACCTGGCGCCAACCGTTCTGATCTGATTTTGACCTTCAATCTTTCTAGTGTTTTGAACATGATGCCAAGCTTGTGTAACATGCCTTGTGAGCTTCTTGCCAGATCACCATGCTCTTGATTTTGCCTTGTAGTGCTTCAAATTTCCAGGATGATTGATCATATGCCTTATGTTAGAACATGCAAGTGTTATGCTTCATCTTTCTATGAAAAATGCTAAGGACATGACATGCTTATGATGATTATGATATGATGATGCTGCTAAACAGAAGAGGGAAAATTTGGGGTGTTACAGCTGCCCCTATTTAAGCAACTGTTAATCTGAAGAGGACGGTAGCACGGCTATCGACCGTTCAAGATAAACCGTGATTGAATACTAAGAAGACCTGAAATTTGCACTCTGCTGAAGAATGCAAGCAACGGGAAATCAACCCAACCAAATGACGCTTTGAAGACTGAAGCGGGGACAAAGCAGACGAGCTCCTGAATTGTTACTTCGGATAGAAAAACCTAGACAGACGAGTCTCCTTCGAGCAATCCTGTTACACCAGGAATTGGACATACAAGCCCTCTTCAAATAACCCTGTTACGCCAGGAGACTGGACATACGAGCCCTCTTCAAACAAACCTGTTACGCCAGGAGACTAGACATACGAGCCCTCTTCAAACAACCCTGTTACGCCAAGAGACTGGACATACGAGCCCTCTTTAAACAACCTTGTTACACCAAGAGACTGGACATACGAGCCCTCTTCAAACAACCCTGTTACGCCAGGAGACTGGACTTACGAGCCCTCATACATTTTGCAATATATGACCTGAGACAGACGAACCTCCTTCGGATAAACCTGTTACGCCAGGACCGGTGATGCACTTCAGTCTGTGGGATAGACATGCATAATCAGGATAGACGAACCCTCTTCATATATTATTCGGGAATATATGTTCTAAGACAGACGCGTCTTCTTCAGATAACCTGTTACGCCAGGTGCAACATTAGGATTTGACGAACCCTCTTCACAAATCTTGTGTAGACAAGTGGTGCTTGAGACAGACGAACCTCCTTTGGGTATACCTGTTACGCCAGGACCGGTAACCGTTGTGACATTTAATCCCACCGTAAGGACTTCAAACCTCTTCAACACAGACGAGTATTGGATGATCATCAAGAGAACACATACGAGTGCCATAAGTCAATGATACAAACGAATATCAGACGATGATCTAAGAAACACAGACGAGTGCTTCAGGTGATGATATAGACGAATACCAGCCACTGATACAGACGAATACCAGAAGTCAACACAGACGAGCATTTGGAGTAGCAATATAGACGAGTACCAGAGATCCAACACAGACGAGCAACAATCAAACATCAAACACAGACGAGTGCTGGGAAATGCAGACGAGCAAAAGCAACTATCAAACACAGACGAGTGCCGAGGAATGCGGGCGAGCATCAACATCTACCACACACAGGCGACTGTTGGAGAAAGCATACGAGTATCAAAGGAGAATCAAACATAGACGAGTATTGAGGAAAGAAGACGAGCAACGATAAGGTGTGAACACAAACGAGTGTTGGGGCGATGCAGACGAGCAACGATAAATTTTCTGATAAGCATCACAACTCTACCGGGGAGAATCAAACGAAGAATAATTCACAAATGAGCAAGTGCTGGGAATGCAGACGAACATCCAGCAGATATCAAACACAAAACACAGACGAGTGTTAGGGATGCATACGAGCAATGAACAAAATTCAAACACAGACGAGTGCAGGGGGCATGCAGACGAGCAATGAACAAAGTGCCCTGATTGGCAACCACAATCACGATTCTGCAGGGGAGCCTGGTCAAGAGGCTTTGACGATGCTTAACTCTGACTGGGGAGATGGATGACGGTTTGTATCATCATAGGGCCAAAATAGATTGGCAACCTCTCTGGGGAATACTCCAATGATGGGCGTGAATCTCAATCACGAACTTTGCGGAGGATAACCGTCTTCAGACTTGGCTAAGGAAGCGGCTTGGTCAAGACTCCGGCTGGGGAGAGAATTCTGAAAAATTCTGACTCAGTGGGGAAACAGGCATTCAGTTGCTCGCTGGGAATAGCCCATTCTGACACAAAGACTCCGATTGGGGACAAACCTCTTCGATTGAGTTTGAAGCTCCACCGGGGATACCACCCTACTCTAACTCAGCTGGGGAATGTTCCATCTGAACTCTACTGGGGATAACCATGTCTTTCTTATGAAGAACAACCACCGCTTGGGGAGGACACTTCTTTGATTAGGTTTGAAATTTCGCCGAGGATTCCACTTGCTCTAGCTCAGCTGGGGAATATTCTCTGCTTGGGGAAATCTAACACCATCCTGCAAAACCTGCAATAACAGTATACACACATGTGCCCTGGGGATTTACATGGTATGATTTGTTCATCCATTGTCACCCGACACTCAAAGATAATTTTTAATTGTTTCCCTGCAATGTCATTTTTTTAGAAAAATCAACATGTTTCGAATGCAATGTTCTTTTTGCCAAAAATTCAGGACATTTTTGCAAACAAGGTAAACACAACACAACACGTCTTTTGACTAAATACTCATTCATTGAATGGCCTCTGAAATAGGAAAAGTTTTACATCAGGAAGCAACTACCTGGAAAGAGGTGGCTACCATAAAATTGAGAAAAGAAATTATCCTAATGGAAATGTACACGACATTCCAATGAGTTTCCTTCCTGCTATGACCAACATGTCTTCAAGACTTTCTGTTCTTGCCTTTGCTTTCTGAAGAAGATGAGGGGACTGATTCCTATCCTTCTGATATTGTTAGACTACATGAAACGGTGATTTGGTTCAGATTACCCGGATCACATTTGTTCGCTTATTCCATTGTTTTGTGTGGATCGCCCTTTCGGGTTTTCAATCCACCGGGATACCCTTTTTTTCCTGAGTTGTCCGATATGGCTTTTTAACTCAGCGGGTGTACATCTTTTCATTTATTTCCCTAACTGTTGCCCGAGCTTTTTATTCTGTTTTTAGCTCGCCGGGATTCCCTTTTCTTGCCTGGATTTTAATTATGTTTTTGTGTCCAACGGGTCTTTTTATGCGAAGTATTTTTTAACTGCGTCCGAGTTAACAGGAGACTGGAAATCTTCTCCATCCATAGTAGTGAGCATCAGTGCCCCACCTGAGAAAACTTTCTTTAGTATGAATGGGCCTTCGTAATTTGAAGTCCACTTGCCCCTGTGATCTGAACCTGGAGGAATGATCCTCTTGAGTACAAGCTCGCCTACTTGATACTCTTGAGTATGTACTCATTGGTCGAATGCTCGCTTCATTCTCCTCTGATAAACCTGACCATGACAGATATCCGCTAATCTATTTTCCTCAATTAGGCACAACTGATTATATCGGGCACGTACCCACTCAGCCTCATCAAGCTTCACGTCCATAATCACACGCAATGAAGGAATTTCTACCTCAACAGGCAAGACTGCCTCTATGCCATACCCCAAGGAGAAAGGAGTTGCCCCGGTTGACGTTATAACTGACGTTCGGTACCCATGTAGCGCGAATGGTAACATCCCATGCCAATCTTTGTAAGTGACAACCAGCTTCTACACAATCTTCTTAATATTCTTATTAGCTGCCTCTACTGTGCCATTCATCTTTGGCTGGTAAGGAGAATAATTATGATGATGAATCTTGAAGTCCCGACACAGTTCTGCCATTATCTTGTTGTTTAAGTTGGAACCATTATCAGTAATAATTTGCTCAGGCACTCCGTATCTACAAATGATGTCTCTTTTCAGAAACTTGGCTACCACCTGACGAGTGACATTAGCATAAGATGCTGCTTCAACCCATTTGGTGAAGTAATCAATCGCAACCAAGATGAAACGATGACCGTTTGAAGTAGTAGGCTCTATCTTCCCGATCATGTCAATGCCCCACATAGAAAAGGGCCAAGGAGATGTCATGACGTTGAGCGGGCTAGGAGGAACATGCACCTTGTCTGCATATATCTGGCACTTGTGGCACTTACGGGCGTACGAACAACAGTCTGCATCCATTGTTAGCCAATAGTACCCTAATCTCAATAACTTCTTAGCCATTGCATGCCCTCCTGCATGAGTACCGAAAGATCCCTCGTGGACTTCCTGCATTAACAAGTCTGCTTCGTGTCTATTCAGGCATCTGAGCAAGACCATGTCAAAGTTCCTTTTATACAAAACCCCGTCTGCATTCAAGAAGAAACTAGCAGCAAGTCGTCTCAAGGTCTTCTTGTCATTGGATGATGCCTCAGCTGGGTATTCTTGTTTTCCCAGGAAAAGCTTAATATCAAAGTACCAAGGTTTCTCGTCAGACACTGCGTCTACAGAGAAAGCATAAGCTGGTGCGTCAAGCCTGGAAATGTCAATCCTGGGCACATAGTTCCAACACAAGACTTTGATGGACGAAGAAAGAGTAGCCAATGCATTGGAAAATTGATTCTCATCTTGTGGTATATACTGAAGCTTAACCGTTGTGAAGAACGTCAACAGTCTTCTGGCATAATCCCTATAAGGAATTAAGTGTTCTTGATGTGTATACCACTTGCCGGTAATCTGGTTGATAACGAGGGCTGAATCTCCGAATATATCGAGGGTCTTAATCTGAATATTAATAGCCTCCTCTATTCCCATTATGCATGCCTCGTATTCCGCTTCATTGTTGGTGCAACCAAAAGTAATTCTGGCAGTGAAGGGAAAGTGAACACCTTCAGGAGTGATGATAACAACACCAACTCCACGTCCGTTGATATTGACTGCCCCATCAAACATCAACTTCCATTTGGATTCAGGGTCAGGCCCCTCCTCCGGAAGAGGTTCCTCGCAATCTCTTGCATTGAGGTACACGATGTCCTCATCAGGGAAATCAAACCTCATCGGCTGATAGTCGTCTTCAAGTGGCTGCTGTGCAAGATAATCTGACAATACACTTCCTTTGATGGCTTTCTGGGAAGTATACTGTATGTCATACTCTGTTAAGATCATTTGCCACCTTGCAACCCTTCCGGTTAATGCTGGTTTCTCAAAAATATACTTGACGGGGTCCATTTTTGAGATTAACAATGTGGTATGGGTCATCATGTACTATCTCAGTCGGCGAGCAGCCCATACCAAAGCGCAGCAAGTTTTCTCGAGCAGTGAATAACGAGACTCACAGTCGGTAAACTTTTTGCTAAGGTAGTAAATAGCATACTCTTTTCGACCAGACTCGTCATGTTGGCCTAGAACACACCCCATCGACCCTTCTAACACAGTTAAGTACATGATAAGTGGCCGTCCTGGAACTGGAGGCATTAGGATCGGAGGCTCCTGCAAATATTCTTTTATCTTTTCAAAGGCTCTTTGACAACCTTCATTCCACCTGACCGTTTGTTCTTTTCTTAAAAATTTGAATATTGGCTCGCATGTGGCAGTTAGATGAGATATAAACCGTGAAATGTAGTTCAATCTCCCTAAAAACCCACGCACTTCTTTTTCTATTTTCGGTGCAGGCATGTCTTGTATTGCTTTTACTTTTGCAGGATCTACCTCAATTCCCCTTTGACTAACAATGAAACCCAGCAACTTACCGGAACGCACTCCGAAAGTGCACTTGTTTGGATTCAACCTCAGTCTATACTTTATCAATCTGTCAAACAACTTTTTGAGATTGACCAGATGCTCTTCTTCGTCCTGGGACTTGGCAATCATATCGTCCACATATCATTCAATTTCTCTGTGTATCATATCGTGGAACAAGGTTACCATAACCCGTTGATACGTTTCCCCGACATTCTTCAATCCGAAGGACATAACCTTATAATAGAATGTACCCCACGGGGTAATGAACATCGTTTTCTCCATGTCTTCTGGTGCCATCTTGATCTGATTATACCCGGAGAAGCCATCCATGAAAGAAAATACCGAGAACTTAGCGGTGTTATCTACCAGCACATCAATGTGAGGTAATGGAAAGTCGTCCTTTGGACTTGCTCTACTTAGATCCTAATAATCGATGCACATCCGGACCTTGCCATCTTTCTTTGGTAGAGGCACAATGTTAGCTACCCAAGGTGGGTAACTAGTAACAGCAAGGAACCCGGCATCCCATTGCTTTTGAACTTCCTCCTTAATCTTCATAGCCATATCGGGGCTAGTTCTTCTCAGATTTTGCTTTACCGGAGGACAATCTTCCTTTAGTGGTAGCTTGTGTACAACGATGTCGGTATCCAACCCTGGCATATCCTGATACGACCAGGCGAAGATATCTACATATTCACGAAGCATGTCGATCAATTTTCTATTTACCTCGGCCTGCAGACTGGCCCCAATCTTTATCTCTCTCTTTACATCTTCAAACCCGATGTTGATGATCTCTATTTCTTCCTGATGAGGCTGAATGACCCTTTCCTCTTGTTTCAACAACCTAACCAATTCTTCCGGGAGTTCACAGTCTTCCTCAACCCCTTCATCAGCTTGGTAGATAGGATTGTCAAAGTCATGCATAGTCATAGCAGAAACGTTATCACAGGAATCCGAATGATCAACACTGCACAAATGATGTGCTTATTTCAGAATCTGTTCTCAAAGGAGACGCAAACACACATAAACACAGGAAAGAAAAACATTTTGATTTTATTTGTTTATGTGAAAAATTTAAAACGAAAGAAAGAGAACAAAATTTTTTGAAAAAATGTCCTTTATTTCATGGAAAAAGTAAATGCATTAAAACATGGTGGCCCTACATAAGGATCCATGCACCTTGGGCAGAGTGCAGGATTTGACATGCAGTATGATAAAAATGGAAACAAAGAAAATTACTTTGACTGCCAAGTAACTTGAACAAAATCTTCAGCAGACCAGTTCCGGAGCTCATCCCTAGGTACGCATGGGTGGATCCAATTATCCAAGTCGCAGTCACTATCCCCATCCGCATCTGTTGCACAAACATTGTTGTAGTTGAGCATTCCAGCGCTTGTGAATGTTATGGGCTTATTGCCTTTAGAACAGCTGGATTGACCAAGTTGATATCCGAGACTGAACTTTTCATCTTTCCTTTCCATTTCCAGAAGCTTTCCCCACCCCTGGGCGTTTCCGGATTGAACTACCTCCTTAGCTTACTTGTCGGAGTAGATATGAGTCCTTTCATTCTCACTGCTCTGAACTTCAGCAACCAGAGACAAGGTACTGACATTAACCGTCTCAAAAGCTTGGCAAAGTGTCTCATGGATCTCCCCATCCATTTCCACATACTTGAAGGTTGACAGATGGCTTATGAAAATATCCTCTTCTCTGCACATAGTAACAACTTGGCCGTCTACCACATACTTCAACTTTTGATGCAACGTGGATGTCATTGCGCCATCAGCGTGAATCCAAGGACGTCATAGCAGACAACTATAAGCAGGTTGAATATCCATAACATAGAATGTACTCTTGAATACCTGAGGCCTAATCTTCACCGGTAGCTCCACCTCCCCAAACACAGATCTTCGTGATCCATCAAAGGCTTTCACAATCAAGTCACTGGGTCGCAAAATGATGCCATCAATATTCAACTTCATTAAGGCCTTCTTCGGGAGCACATTGAGAGAAGAGCATGTATCTACTAGGATGTGTGATAGAACATCACCCTTACACTCTATGGTGATGTGTAAGGCTCTGTTGTGATTTCGTCCCTCAGAAGTGAGATCTCTATCTGTGAATCCCAACCCATGGCTGGCGTTTACGCTGCCTACCACAACCTCCAACTGGTTGACAGGTATCTCCTGTTGTACATACGCCATTCGCAAAACTTTTAGCAAGGCTTCTCGGTGAGCTTGAGAACACATCAACAACGACAAAATTGATATCTTGGACAGGGTCTGATTCAACTGTTCAACCACCTTATAGTCGCTTTTCTTAATTATTCTCATGAACTCCTCGACTTCCTTTTCAACAGTGCTTTGACTAGCAGCAGGAGTTGTCACCTCTTCAGTTGCTATCTGCTTACCCTTAGCCTTTGCAGCAACTTCAGCTTCAGGATCACCTCTAAGAGCTTGAGGAGCAAAGAGACGCCCACTCCGAGTAAATCCTCTAACTCCTCCGACATTCACAATAGTCGAGTCAATTGTTACTACCTTACTTTCCACCTTCTGGCCTTCTACGTACATGTTTGAGCCATAATGCCAAGGGACGGCCTTGTCATCAGCATAGGGGACTGGTCCCAGAACAGTAATGGTCACTAGACTCACTTCTGGAACATAGATGGTCACCGGTTCTCTTTGGGCAGGAACTTCAGCAGGATCAAAATAAATTGTCACTATAGACATGCAATCACTTCTATGATCAATCCTGTCAAACTATAGCGACCCTTCGTCAATCAAACACTGCAGCCCCGCTTTCAAATCCCCACAACCATTAACGGAAATCATGCAACCCTCGCAATCATAATCACACCCTGGGAATACCTGCCCTTTCAACAATCTGTCTTTTACCATAAATAACGAAGTATTCACTTCATCCACATTCAAGATCAAGTTCAATATCTCACCACTGCCGATAGCGTTTATCCTAGCCCCTCCATGATTTGGAATGGGGTTTGATGTAACATTTGGAGGCGGTGCGAAGTTAATTGCCTTTGAATCAATCAAGTCTTGGACTTTATGCTGTAATGCCCTGCACTTCTCTGTTGAGTGCCCGGGAGCTCCTGAATGAAATGCGCATCTTGCATTAGTATCATACCCCACTGGAAGCTCTCCAGGTGGAGGTGGTGCTAACGTCCTCAACTAAATTAAATTCAAGTCTAACAGTCTCTGGAGCAGAACTGTGTACGTCATCGGGATGGCTTCAAGCACCCTGTTAGCTGGATGAGCTTTCCTCTGTTGATAGGGTCTTTGTTGATAGTTATTACGCTGTGGTTGTTGCTGTTGCTGCTGTTGTTGTAGCACAGGACATGCAGGGATGGTGACAGTTGCCACCTGCTTGTAAGATCCTCTATATCTGCGGCCCCGACCTCGACCGTACACAACATTAGTCTCTTCCTCCCTTCTTCTTAGAGGTCCACTGAAAGCCTTTCTCACACCGCTTGAGCTACCTGCACCACTGTCTTGGATCTTCCCCATATTCAGAAGAGTTTCAACCCTTTCTCTAGCTATCACAATGTCATTGAACTTTGTCGCTGAACAAGATGTCAGTCTCTTAATAAACACCTCTTGCAGTGTTCCCATAAACATGTCTTCCATTTCATTCTCCAACAAGGGAGGTTGAACTCGAGCAGCAAGCTGACGCCACCTATGGGCGTATTCTTTGAACCATTCTTTAGCACTTTGAGACATTGTCTGCAACTGGGTACGATTTGGAGCCATATCCAAATTATACTGATACCGCTTCACAAATGCCTCAGCTAAATCCTTCCAACTTCGAATATTGACTCGGCTCAGCTTCATGTACCATTCCAAAGAAGCTCCTACAAGACTATCCTGGAAGTAATACATCCACAACTTTTCATCATCTGTATGTGCAGCAATTCTTCCCACAAACGACTGAAGGTGAGTTTTTGGGCACGCCGTTTCATTGTACTTATCAAAAGTAGGGAGTTTGAACTTGTAGGGAATTCTCACCCCTGGCACTAAGCCCAGATCAGTGATATCAAACCCCAGAGAACTCTGAGATTGAATGGCGTAAATCTGCTTAGCCATTTCTTCAAACCTCATATTCATGTCAATCCCTTGGCCTTCCGCCTCATCCAGCAAAGTGAACTGCTCGTCCTGCCCATCCATCTGCATGTTATTCATTCCATAATTGATAATAGTAATCCCTGGCCGAACCACAGTGTCGCTCCCAAAGATTTGCATCCCGGTACAAGCGCGAACGGTCGGCGAAAGGAGAAATGAAGTGAAATGAATAGACTCGCCAGCTAGGCATTTTTATCCCGAGGGAAAGGTAATGCTGCATAAACCTAGAAAAGATATGGATAAGACGGTTATAAAACCAGAGAAACTGAGAAAGGGGGTTGGTTACAACCTGGGAAGGTATAGCACCCAGATTGTCCGCCGTACTCGACGGGATCCACGCTTAAAAGATTTGTGTTTAAAGGGGTAGTGTTTGTGCTATCTGTGTGCAAAAGCTGGAAAAGGAATATACAAGTGTCAGTGCAAAGATGATTTCTCAGGAATGAGGCTTAAAAAGAATGCTGAAAGACGGGGAAGACATAGAGACTTTTGTTTGATAACTGTTAAGTTATGCCTAAGTATCCTCTCGTGCAATGAGGAAGTCAGAACACCGTAGTTCAACTCAAAGAGACTGAAAGATGAATTGACTGATGAACTGCTTGCTTGTCTATGCTCAAGTGTATGACCTGTCTGGCTCAGGTGCTAACTGTCTTGCATTAGACGGAAGAAGCGAGTTCTCGTTTGTGAGTGAATGAGGTGAGAAAATAATCCCTAAGGAGACGATTATTGTTTGTTTTTTGTGTTTTCAATCTTTTATTGCTTTTTGTGTTTGTCATAAATTAATGAGCTTAAGCCTAAACCAAGGGTTTGTAAACTTATCATATCCTCCCTTTGATTAGGGATAATGAGAATACCTTAAGTATGAGATAAACATCTCAAACTTAATTACCATGATGTAGGATTAAGATCATTAACCTACTTGTAATTATTTAAATTTTTTTGGTGTTTTTGTTTAGTGTTAAGTAATGAGTTTAAGCCATAATCAAGGATTTAATGGACCCATTACACCATCCTAATAGAAGGATAATAGATGAGCACATTTAAGTTGAGGAAGATACCTCAACTTAATCCATGATTAGGGATTAACCTCATGACAAAACAAGCCTTTATTAAAGTGGATTTTAATTAATGCTAAGATTAAGAAGTGGATTTTATGGTTTGTAAGACAACTTGAGGGGGACTTGTCCATTAACACTAGGGTTAGTCCTTCTTAACCAATTAAGGAAGAATTAGAACCCTAATTCAAGGCCCAAGTTACAAGCTATTGTCTTAGTGATTATTAAGATGGATTGATTAAGAGGTTTAAACAAATTAAGGGTTTAACACTTAGGATTAAAGTTATACACTCCATCCTAAGAGAAGGATGCAGGCATAATCTTAATCACAAAGCCTTAAGACCTTAAAGGTTTAGTCTCTGATTATGAGATAAGGAGAGAGACACAAAGAAGACACAAAGGTAAAAACTAAAGGGGGACTAATCAAAACCCTAATTATTGTCATGCTTGGATGTTCCTATGGTTTGTAAGGCTTGCAAGAGATCATCAAAGAAGCCACCAATGGAAGAAGCGGATGAAAGGAGGAGAAGCAGAAGAAACAAGTTAACTTACTTCACTGAAGAAGATAAGTTACTTGAAGAAAGAAAGTGAATGAAGAAAATGAATGAGAAAGCCCACTCTAAAGCAAATGAAGATGCCGCAAGGGTGCAAAAGAAGAATGAGAAGAGAAATGAGAAGTGAAGGCAAATTCACTTCTCAAAGTACTTACCACCTGAAATGGTTAGCATAAAGGAAAGAAATGAAGTGAAAATGGAATGAATGCAAAGATGCAAACCAAAACCAGAAGCATAAACATGATGCAAATGATGCTATGAGATGATGAAAAAGCATGTCAAGTGTTATGAATGTTCATACAAGAGATGAGAATGCAAATGAAGCATGTAGGAAGCATGAAAGTTCATGAAAGTTCATGGAATGAAATGAATGCATATCATGGAAAATGGATGAAGAAATGATCAAGAATGATTCTAATGTCTCCTATGATGTGTTATATGACATGTTAATGCATGAAATGTCATGGCAAGTTCATGTATGGATGCATATGCAAGATGTATGCAAATGAACATGAGAAATTAAGGTTTTAATGCAACGTGAGATGCAAAAGTCAAAAACAGAAGCAAAACATAAGATAAAAAATTGAAATTGAACTCAAAGGAACCCTAACCCCATATGATATCACACCCCAAAGGAGGAGACCTAACTCTTAACCTAAAGAAAGTTGTGATTTTTCTAAGTTATCTAGGGTTTTAAGGTACCTTAAGAGGGAAAATGCAAATCAAATCAAAAATGCAAGATAAATTTGTGACAAAAATATGCTAGATACTACATGCTATATGAAGATTAATTCAAAAAGAATCAATGTCATACCATTCATGGTTAGGCAGAAAATAATTCTTGAAGTTAGGGTTCAAAAATAGGATTTTTATGAACCCTAAATTCAAGAAAAATGTCAAGATTGATTCAAAACCAAAAAGAAATTTGTGTGAATGGTTTGACAATGTTTCTAAATGTCCTAAGATGCAATGTGAATTTTTTTGGAATTGTTAGAAACCTAAATGATATTTTAATTAATTAATTTCCATTAATTAATTAAAATAAACATTTAAATATTTTTAAAATGGTTTTTAATGCAAAAAAATAAAAATAAAAATATTTTCTGGTTGAGAAAAATATTTGAAATGAAAATGCAAAAGGAAAATATTTTTGGGATTTTCTAACTATTTTAAATAAATGATGCAAAACAAATGAGAAAAAATGAAATAAAAATGAATTAAAACAAAGGTATGCTGATCTGATGGTCTGGATTGAACCTTGGGAGGATTGGGTTGACTGTGCGCCACATCTAAAGGCTGGAATTCAAACTTAGTTAATTTTAATTAATTAATTAATTAATCCTGAATTAAACTAAATGATCCAATCTGGACCTTTCAAAAACGCGTTAACCCTAAGATCTAATGGCCAAGATTCAAACTCAGCTTAATTACTCAGCTAACCCTAATTATGCCCTAAGCACTTTCAGGTGACCGAAATAGTGTTCCGGTCATCTTCCCCGACCACTCAAACTTGCTAACTCTCTCAAAACGCAAAATAAATCCACCAAACTCTCCAGAAATGATCCTTATAACATTATAAACAAGATTCAGCCAACAAAAATCATTTATTTCACATGAACATCAAGATTCGAAGCAAAACGGAAAACTACACAGAAATTTCAGAAGCTTCATATATGCTTAATATTCAATCATTTTCAAAACCAAAAGGTGCAGTGTGATCAGTGAAGCATGGGGAACAATCTAAAAACTTAAAATTTCATTTCTGGAAATTTTTTTCTTGAGGTTACCTGAAGTGAAGCTTTCTCAGTTTGAAGCTTCTGAACCTCCTCTCTTGTGCAAACTCACTCCAATGATCCCCCTGGCGATGCTTTGATGCTTGGAGGAAGTTTTTAATGGATGGTTTGAGATCTTTCACTCTTGCTGGTCAGAAATCGTGTTTTGGCTATGGATGTTTTGAGGCTTGTTTGAAGGGTGGGAAATGGTCCTCTTGTGACGCTGAGTTGTTTGGTGAAAGAAGTTTTTAGTTTGAGTGAGTTTGTTGTGTGTTTTGAATGCTTTTGCAAAATGGGGTGATTTTGAGAACTTGGGCAATCTGAAGTTTCAGGCTGGCTTGTTGTGTGTTATGGCTTGGGTTTGATCCACATAACAAGTTGTGATAGGTCAGAGAAGTGGTTGTGGCCTATGGTGATTGGTATGGGCTTCTTGCAAAAAAGTAAACAAAGCTTGTCCTTGAGGTATGGGCTGGTTCAGAGGTGGTACAAGGGCATGTCTGGCCTCAGCCTTGATCAAGGAGAGCCATAGAATTGGTTTTGTGGTGATGCAGCAAGTTTGTGAAAGGTTCTATGCTCTTTTGCAAATTTGAGAAAGTTTGGCCCCTTTTGAAATTCTTGAAGTGCAAGACATGAAATATCATGGTTATTTAGGCAATTTTGATCTTTAGGCAATGTATTATGTTGGTATGATGCATAGAAGTGTATTTGAAGTCACAAAATGGCTTGACAAGTGGTTTTGCAAAAATCCCTCTTTGGCATGAAAGTGAAAATTATGTGATTTTTGCCAACTTTGACAAGCCATAACTTGAGTTCCATAATGAATTAGAACTTTTTCTTGTACTTTTCTAAAAGGGAATGATCCAATCTACAACTTTCATGACCAACAATTTTTCATTTGAAGCATTTTTGGTTGAGAAAGAGGAGGTTGAAAAACTTTTCCAAAATGGAAAGTTTACATTACAAGTCATTTCCATTTTTGGCAACTTTTGGTTTAGCTCACTTTTCTTCAATTTTGTGAACTTCCAAGCACTTAAATGATCAAATAAAGACCATATAACTTCAATTTGATGAAAAATCCACTTTGGTTCCATTGGTAGGGGTCTCAGATGCCCTGATTTTGCTCTGATTTGCTCAAGAAGTTACCCAGTGAACAAATGACTTCCACAATGAATTTCTTCATCAAACTTGGTATACATGATCCTTATAATATATTGAGACCATTAGAAACAAGAATGACCAAAACATTTGTAGTTATGGCCTCTGAAACCAAAACCCTAATTTCAGGTCATCTGTGTAGTGAAACCCTAGCTCTACTTCCATGCTTTCCAAGTTCTTGTGATTTTCTGACTTCCTTGATCTTTGAGGGATATAAAATGATGATTGAACATGCATGGACCCTCTTGGAGTGATTGATGGCCTTTGTAGTGGCTCAAATGGATCCTTGGATTGCTCAGATCACAAACCCTAGATGCAGATGAACTTGAACTATGCAAATGAAACAAAAATGCAATATGATGTGATATGCTTAAACTTATGCAAATATGAAAGATCACAAGCAATGGTGTGAACTTAGTGAGGGCAAATTTGGGGTGTTTACACACAGGGATTTCAATATGACGGGCGCCAGCCCCATTGCGATTACCTCCATCTGTTGTCCCATTATTCCTGATTTGATTGTTCTCTACCATTTCATGCAAACGCTCTTGAGTTTGACCCATTCCATCCATGAGGGTCATGGAATTTTCCATTCTTGTCCTTAAATCAGCCAGATCTTCTTGCATCTGCTCCATTGCTCTTTCTCTGTTCACCTTCGTGGGGTATCTGTGCACCGTTGACTGTCTCTGAACCTTCTTGGGAGCTATAGTGCCTGAAAGTGACATGAACGTTAGAACACTGGAGAAATACCTGCAAAACAACAAACACGTTATATGCACGCAATGTAACTATTCATGTTTCCACGTCCAACCATTAATATGCCCCAGCTCTGGTATTCTGACAAAAAATGCTCCAGATGACTTTTCGGAAATTAGCTTTTCAGACTCTTTTGAGGAGTATTCAGACCCTGATGACTTCGGACCAACAACTTTTGCTTATTCAGAAACGGTAACTGGAAAGTATCATTGCATTATGTGAACAACTCACCAACGGGCAGAGTCATAGACATAAACAAAATTCCCAAAAAGGTTACAATTCAATACAAAAGACAGAAAGATAAAGCAAGACTCCTACAACAAGCCTGTAGGTAGTCTTGGATACAATCAATAATAAACTAAAACCCTAGACTAAAAGAAGATCCAGGATCCTCTTCTGCTTTCATCACCTCCGTCCGGTTCTTCTTGACGCCTGCTCTCAGCTTAAGATCCACGATCTCCTTCATTGCTTCCTTCAAGGCTAGCTGGCTCTGTACCAATTGCTGAGTCTTTTCCCTTCTTATCTTGTGAACTTGTTCGACCTCTTCTTTCTTGAATGCCATTTGCGCTTCAAAGAACTCTTTCTTTTCTTTTTACTTCTTCTGCTCCTATTCTCTTTGGCCCTGTTAAACCCAATATCTGAAAATGAGCTTCTCTCCCAGCAAACTCCTTTTCCTTAGCTTCTAAGGTAGCATGCGTCCTCTGTAGCTTTTCTTCTGCTTCTTGCTTAGCATGATTGGCACGATGATACAAACTGGCCATTTCAGAATTCTCTACCCGAACCTCGTACAACTGAGCTTCCAACTTCTTGTAATCTTCAAGAGAAAAAGTGGTTTGTGCCGGTACCTCTTTCGGATATAATGGAGCCTCAACCGAAAATGGAAGGAAGAAAGTATCGACCCTACCATGTATCCAAGCAACGAAAGAGGGATAAGTCTTAGTGTCCACCTTTCCAAATTCTTTCTTTCCCTTACTCAACCTCACCTCCCAAGCCTGAAACGCCTAAGTGACTAGCTTCTCATTCCCTTCCAATGGTGCATACAACGATTCCAAAATTTCTTCAGCAGAGGGAGGATCTTTCAAAGAGTAACCAAACTGTTTCCGAACCAGCATGGGATTATAGTTAATCATCCCTTTCCTACCCAGCAAAGGTATATTGGGAAACTCTCCACAACTAATAATCATTTTTCTTCCCAATAAGTCTCTGTTACTCCCCCAAGCTATATCGGCTGAGGTCAAGCCCATCAATCTTCTAGCCCATTTCCACTCTTGCTTCAAATCTTTGAACGGTTCTGACTTTGGAAGTTGTTTAACAAACCAACCAGCGAATAAAGGTGCACAACAGCTTACGAATCCCTTTCTTCTCTCGTTCCTGTAATGAACATTATAGTAAAAATCTCCCAACAAAGTAGGTACTGGATTCTTCTGAATAAAGATGGAAATTGCCTCTACCAATTAACCCCTAGGAACAAACTTATCCCGTAAACAATCAAAGCCAGTAATGCATTGAAACCTTCCCACTTGTTCCCAAAAGCAAACAAGTGAGCCTCTGTCACTAGGAAATCCAAGGCAATTCCTTTCCCTTCACTTGCTTCTAAACCCATCTTGATTCTAAGCACACTGGGGTGGCAAGCACTGGCTATGTCTGCATGCGAGGGAGCCTTCCCTGAAGCATAATAAGGAATACCCTTTCCGATAGGAATATTCAAGATGCTAGCAATCTCTTCCAAGGTAGGAGCCAGGATGTAATCTGGAAATACGAAGACTCGCAATTGAGGATCATAAAACTGCAATAAAGAATGAAGATTATCCCTCTGGTCAGCAGTTGGCTTGCTTACATAATTCAAAACCATCCCAAATTTCTTCCTGAAATCTTCAAAAACCTTATCAGTCATCAAGTCTATCAGCTTCTGAATACTCCCAGTCTCTGGTTGTGGGAAAGTGTAATGCATATTTCTTTTCCTAGGTAACTCTTGGATTTCTATCATCTAGAGAGGCAATGAATACCAGAACTGGGTACAATGGATAGTGGATAACCTGAAATGGAAACATAAACAGTTAATGCAAGTATGATGCGATGCTAATGCAATGCAGGCATATGATCAACAACTGGGACTGTCTGGATATGGAACACTAGACCCAAGTGACCAAGAACCAAGATCCTCTGAATAAAGCCCCATGAACAAGAATTCAGTCTCAAAAGCCCCAAAATCAGATATCAGATGACTTAAGAACTCCAAAATCCATGTAGTCTTATCGAATAATAAAACTGTACTGGAAATAAGGTGTGATGAGGTCAAGGGTTCCTGCAAACCTGTAAACCCCTCCCAATCTCACGGGTGTGATTCGGGTCAAACATCACGGACTCTCAAAGCCGAATAGAAATAATATGTTCACCATTTCCGAGAAATGGCTCATGAACAAATCAGGGAATCGGTTTGGCATTATGTACTACTCAGGGAGGTCTCAGCGTGAGTCCGTGAAAACAAGCATCCTTTATAAGTTCCCAGCTTCAAGCGCTGGAATCGAGAAACAATAGTACATTCATCCCGAAGGGTACAATACTATCGTCATACGGCCAGATGCTTTGACTAAGTTCCTATAAAAGAACCAGGCCATCCTATGCGAGTTCCTAGTGGGCCCTCGGGTGCGAATAAGTTTGCCACAAAATATGGTCTGCCACTGTCACTACTGGAGAGGGATGTTTCCACAAAGGTCCTCAATGATCGGTCCCCAGAGGCACATAATTATTGAGGTCCTGTAATGATCCAAAAAGATTCCGATATCAATACATTCCCAAGAAGGTCGCTATTCTGGGCGTGGAACTCACTAATACGAACATAGAAAGATGCCATGAAGCCAAAGTGGAACCACTCTAAGTCCTAGGGTGCACTCGAGCCCCGGTTACGAGCTCATCTCTCAGTAACAGTTCCTAATCCTACAGAAAAAAGGAAACCAGCACAGCCAGACAATCCAGTATAATATATGATGCATGAATATAAATACTGAAAGCAATAAATAAAGCTGTAAATAAAACTGTAAATAAACACAGCAAAATAAACACACAACAGCAAACAATCAACACCCAACGAAACAGAAACACGCAAGAGCTATGATTGACTCTCAAGGGAACTAGAGATACTCTGGAATTTCCCCAGCATAGTCACCAGTTGTCGCTCCCTGGATTTCCATCCTGGTACAAACGCGAAAGTGGCGTGGAAAGAGGTAGAGTCGCCAGCCAGGCATTTTTATCCTGAAGGAACGGGAATGGTAATGCTGCACAAACTAGAAGAAAATAAAAGGAAGGACAAAGGTCCTGCGAACCAAAGAAACTGAGTTCGGGAGTCGGTTACGACCTGGGAAGGTATTAGCACCCCAGATCGTTCGCCGTACCCGACGGGACCCACACTTGCAAAGAAAACGTTTCAAAGGGTGAAAGAATGAAAGCTGTTGCAAAACTAAAACTGAAACTGGACAAGAAAAGGAAAAGAAAGAGGAAAAATGTAGGGAAAATAAAAGAGTGTGCTCGAACGGGCCCTACCCCGCTGCCTACGTACCTCATCTGGACATGAGGATCAGAGTCGCGGTAGTTCCCTTAACTAGGGGTGTAAAAGATTGCTTGTGAATTAAGGTTTGAACTGCCTATGTCAATGCTCAGGTGTTACAGGCTCTGACGACGAGTGCGTAACCGTCTTGCAAAATGACAAGTAGGAGCAAGTTCATGTACGGAGCGAAGGAGATGGGAAAAGAAGTCCCAAAGGAGACGCTTATTATTTGTTTGTGTTTTTTATGAGCTTTTATTTGGTGTGGCACAAGAAAATGAACTCAAACTCTTTTCCATGGAATGTGTACTTGTTACTACATTCCAAGATGGAATAATAGAACAAGCACACCAAGTAAGGAGAACTTATCCAAGACTTGCTTCCAAAGGCAAGGGCCTAAATTCATTGACTTGTTGAATTTATTAGGTATTTTAGTGATTAAAAAAATGAAGAAGTATATTTTAGGGTTTTTCTTGATGAAGATGACCTCATGATCCGACTTGTGCATCATGCTAGAAAAATGCACTATTTCAAGATGGAATGAATACATATGCCCCATGGAATAAGGCTATTACACAAGAAGTCACTTCTTTCTTTATTAATGTTTTTTATGCTTTGTTTTGAGATGAGAAGAGAAAGAGAACCAAAGGAGAAAAAGGCAAAAGTCTAATGGGGGAAGACTAAACCTAAAGTTATCATGCAAAAAGTGGTCCTAAGGTTAGTGAGGTTTCAACTATCCTAAGAGAAAAGAAGAACCAAAGAGGAGCAAAAGAGAAAAGGAGAAGAAAGCTAGCAAGCAACGTACTCCTCTAAAGGAGATAAGTTGCTCCTAAAGGGGAAAGAAAAGAGTTGAATCACATGATGGCATAAGGCACATCAAACCACAAAGTAGAAAGCCACTTAAAGAGAAAAGATGAAGAGTTGTAATATGGATAAACATCCACACTTCTCTTACCATAAGCCCCTGCAATGTTAGCAGAAAAATTCAGCATATGTTCATCAACACAACCATGGAATTAGCATGCTCCAAGTTCAAATCAACAAAGATCAAACAAATATGCCAAACTTTGCACACACAAGCATTTATGTGTCGAGAACATGAAGGCATGCATCAACCAGCAAGAAAATCAACCTAAACTAACATATTCAATGGTCATACAATGATCCATGGCAATTAAAACATGTAATGGGATCAAACAAGCTCAAAACAGCCCCAAAATGGCATTCTGCATCAGTGTTGACCGGTTAACCAGTTCAAACCTGCAGAAAATTACCAAGAAAAAAGGTGCGTTAACCGGTTAACGCGTTAACCGGTTAACCAAAGCGTTAACCGATTAACACTGTAAAAACAACAACAATTTCCTTCAGAAAAATCAGCTAAAACTAGCGTATCCAATTAATTCCACACCAGACCAGCAATCAATTATGCATGAAATAAATGGATCAATTCACATTAATTAACATCATTAGGCTCATGAACATTAGCACACGGATCCGGTTACAAATCAACCAATCAATTCAAGCAACACAAGCAAATACACAAGCACACGGTGGATCTAAAGCACAAGCATGCAAATAAGCTAAAACAAAGCTATATTTGAATTTAACCAACCTACAAAGCTGAGGTATGCTTTGGTAGTTTTTGTTTGAGCTGGAGATTAGAGATTTCATGGAGAATTTTGAAGATCCGGTTCTAAGCTTCACATTCCATGCAAAATAAATGCAAGCAAAAGGTCTTGATGCATAATTTTGGCTCCAAAAGCACTTCTAATTTCCAAACCAGATCTGAACCACCACGTAAACCAACAAAAATGATGCAAAGAAGCTATGGATGGATTTCCAAGATCTACACACTTTAAGGCAAAGTTATGTGATCTTCAAAGAGGAACTTTGAGTGAAATTGGAAAATTAGGAGAGAAAAGTGAGAGAATGGTGAGAGAGATCAAAATTCAGAAAATGAAGAAGAGTGAATTATGAGGGAGAGCTTTCTTGGTTTGGAGGGAAATGGATTAAATATGGTTTAGGTTTGGGGCCCAAAAATTTTGTTTGGGATCCAAAAAATATGGTTTTCAATTGGCTTTAGAAAGTGATTAGGACCTAGCATTGGAATTAGGCTTGGATAAATGCTCTAGATCCTTCTCCTTAATTGAAAATAAATAAAAATAAGAAAATTGGAAATTGGAGCCAAAAACACATACTGAATTTGCTGCTGGAATTCAAAATTCGCAGTCGTTAACTGGTTAACCAAAGCGTTAACCGGTTAATGCCAGTGAATTTTGAATTTTCCCTCCTTTTGGTGGGAAACCTCAAGAATAACCCGACGCCAACTGTTCTGATCTGATTTTGACCTTTAATCTTTCTAGTGTTTTGAACATGATGCCAAGCTTGTGTAACATGCCTTGTGAGCTTCTTGCCAGATCACCATGCTCTTGATTTTGCCTTGTAGTGCTTCAAATTTCCCGGATGGTTGATCATATGCCTTATGCTAGAACATGCAAGTGTTATGCTTCATATTTCTATGAAAAATGCTAAGGACATGATATACTTATGATGATTATGATATGATGATGATGCTAAACAAAAGAGGGCAAATTTGGGGTGTTACAAATATCTTTTCACATTGCATATTTGTTTCACTGTATAACTGCATAGCTAGGGTTTGTGATCAGATGAATCCAAGAAGTGATCTGAGCTATCTCAATGTTCTTAAAGCATTCCAAGAGGGTCCATGAGTGTTATATGATCATTTTACATCTCCAAGAAGTCTTTGAAGTCTAAAAATCACAAAGGATTGCATAGAGGTCCATGTAGGCTAGGGTTTTCTGCACAGATGACCTAAAATTAGGGTTTTGGGTTTGAGGCCCTTAACCTCAATTTTTTTGATAATTATTGTTTCTAATGGTCTTAATATGTTATAAGGAGCATGTGTACCAAATTTGATGAAGAAATTCATTCTGGAAGTCATCTGATCAACTGGTAACGTGTTGTGCAATAAAAGTCAGAATCAGGGCATTTGAGGCCCCCACCAATGGTACCAAAGGGTCACATTCATCATTTATAGGTTCTATGATTTTTATTTGATATTAGAAGTGGTTAGAAGTTCACAAGATTGAAGAATTTCAAGCCATTTGCAAACTTTCCATTTTTGGACATGACTTGTAATGGAAACTTTCCATTTTGGGAAAGATTTTCAACCTCCTCTTTCTTGATAAAAAATGCTTCAAATGAAAAATCTTCAAACATGAAAGTTGTATATTGTATCTTCCCATTTTCAAAAAGTACAAGAACTCCTCTTGATTCATCCTAGAACTCAAGATATGATGTTTGAAAGTTGGAAAAAATCCTATAATTTTCAAGTTCATGCCAAAGAGGGATTTTTGCAAAATCAAGTTTTAAGCACTCTTGTGACCTCTAATTGACCTCTAAGAATCATAACAACATCACATAGCTTTCCTTGATCAGAATTATGCCAAGAATCCCAAGATTTCATGCCTTGTTCTTCAAGAAATTTCAAAGAGGGAAAAATGCAAAACATGTGATAACTCATGAATCAAGACATCCAGATCCTCAAATCCAATCCTAGGGCCATCCATGAATGAATCTGAGGCAGGACAAGCCAAAGAGCCAGCTCTGACCCATGCCATGTTTATGGTACCACAACTTTTGACTTTTTGCAAAACAACCCATACCAATCACACTATGCCGCCACCAACTTTCTGACCAATCAAGACCTCTTATGCAAACCCTAAGGAACTCATTAGACACATCACACAAGCCTGAATCAAGCCATAAGCTCAGATTGCAAAAAATCACCTCATACCTTCATCTCTTCGAAACTAAACACACAACCATTAAACCTGAAAACTTCTTTCACCATTCAATCATACACACCATAAGGATAAAAAAACACCCATTGCCATGGCCTGAAACCTCCCCTACAAGAACTCTATTTTCTGTCAAACCAGAACCACACACCTCAAAATAGCCCATATAAACTTGTTCTAAGCATCACAATATCCTCATGGGGTCTATTGGAGTTGGTTTGCACAAGAAAGAAGGTCAGAAAGCTCAAAATTGCAAAGCTTCAGTTCAGGTAGCTTCTTCAATTATTTTTCCAGAACTCTTATTTCAAGTTATAATATGAATCTACATGCTTCCCTGGTTGGCATGATGTGATTATTTTTGAAAATGAGTGAGAGATGAGTGTGTATCGTGCTTCTGAAAGTTTAACCCTAGAACGTGTTCTTCTTCGATTCCCCCTTTTGATGCAAGATAAATGAGTTTTAGGGCTGGATTATTGTTTAGGGAGGTTAGATGATTCATTCTGGAGGTTTTGGGGGCTTGGGGTGGTGTTTTGAGCATTTCTGGTGAGAGAGTGCGCCAGAAAAGATGACCGGAGGTCTTCTCCGGCCACCTGAGAGTCATTAGGGCTAAAACCTAATTAATTCCTCAGTTAAAATGGTGGCCCTTAGATTTGTCTTACCCACGTGTTTGGATGGCCAAGATTCGTTCATTAAACCCTAATCACAAATAATTAAATTAATTAAGTTTAATTAGTCAGATTCAATCCTAGCCTTCCATTTGCGCGCCAGTCAACCCAACTTTGAATCCTGGCCTTAGATCCTACTTACTTTCATTTTCTTTTGTTTTATTTTCATTTTATTTCTTTTGTTTTCTCATAATTATTAAAAATAGCAAAAAGACTTTTAAAAATCTCATTTTCTGCATTTTCACTTCAAATATTTTTCTAAACTCAAAAACATTTTTTTATTTTAATTTTTGCATTAAAAAAGTATTTTTAAATCATTTAAATGTTTTATTTAATTAATTAATGGATTTTAATTAATTAAAAATACATTTAGGTATATAAAAATCACCAAAAAAAATCATAAAGCATTCTCATACATTTAGAAACATTTACAAACTCATCACACAAATTTATTTTTAGGTTTGATCATGTTTTCACAATTTCCTTTGAATTAGGGTTCATAAAATTCTATTTTTCTAACCCTAACTTGAAAAAATCATTTATGATCAACCATGATGAGTTTGAACTTGATTCTTTTTACATCCTTTCACACATTGCATCAGGTATCTAGGTTATTTAATTCATAATTTTTCATTGCAATTTCAATTTGATTTGCATTTTTCCTTTAGAATCACCCAAAAACCCTAGTTAACTTAGGAAATTCATAACTTTCACTAGGTTTAGCTTCTGACCTTCTCCTTTGGGGAGTGATCTTGTATGTGTTTAGGGTTTGTTTGAGTTCAATTTCAAATTTTTTTTCATGATGTATGCTTCTGTTTTGGTCATTTTCATCTCATACATTCATAAAACCCTAATTTCTCATGTTCATTTGCATTCATCTTTGCATATCTCAATCATGTGATCTTGCCATGCCATCCCAAGCACTTGTATGACATCTTAGACATCTTAAGACATGTTTGAACATTTATTGATCATTTCTTCATTCATTTGGTATGCTTTGCATTCATTACATTCCATGAACATCCATGTGTTTTCAAGCTTCTTACATGCTTCTTTTGCATCTCATCCTTTGTATGAACATTCATAAGCATTGTTCATGATTTTGCAGCATCTCATAACACATTTGCATCATGTTTACACTTCTGGTTTTGGTCATTGTACTTCCATTTGCTTTATTTCCTTTTTCTTTGCATCTTATGCATTCATACTAATCTTTCAGGGGTTTATGGTAAGTTGTCTGGGATGTGGATTTTCCTTCACATCCCACCTCTTCTCATCTCTTCATATGAATTATTTACTTGTATTTGAAGTGAACTTGCTTCACTTATGATCTCTTGTTCTTACTTTCTTTCTTTTAGGTTACTTATCTTCTTCAGGAAGTAAGTAACCTATTATCTTTCTTCTTCTCTTTTCATCTGCTTCTTCTTCCATGGTGGCTTCCTGAAGATCTTCTCTTATGCCTCACAAACCATAGGATATCCAAGCATGATAATTTTTAGGGTTGTAAATAGTCTCCCCTAGTATTTTACCTTTGAGTCTCCTTGAGTCTCTCTTCTCATCTAATAATCAGAGGCAAAACACTTAAAGCTTTAGGACTTTGAATTAGGGTTATACCTGCATCCTTATCTTAGGATGGAGAGTATAACTTTAATCCTTAGTGTTAAACCTTTAATTTGTTTACACCTCTTAATCAAAACACCTAATAACTATTAAGACTTAAGCTTGTAACTTGGGCCTTACGTTAGGGTTCCATCTCTTCCTTATGGTTAAGAGGGACTAACCCTTGTGTTTAATGGACAAGTCCCCCTCAAGTTATCTTACAAACTTAAAATCCACTTCTTAATCTCACCTGTAAACACCCCAAATTTGCCCTCACTCAGTTCACACCATTGGCTTGTGATCTTTCATATTTACATAAGTTCAAGCATATCATCTCATATTGCATTTTTGTTTCACTGCATTAGTTCAATTTCATTTGCATCTAGGGTTTGTGATTTGAGCAATCCAAGGATCCATCTGAGCCACTCCAAATGTCTCCAATCATTCCAAAAGGGTCCATGTATATTCTAATCATCATATCATATCCCTCAAAAATCAAGGAAGTCAAGAAATCACAAGGACTTGGAAAGCATGGAAGCAGAGCTAGGGTTTCACTACACAGATGACCTGAAATTAGGGTTTTGGTTTCAGGGGCCATAACTCCAAATTTTTTGGTCATTCTTGTTTCTAATAGTCTCAATATGTTATAAGGATCATATGTACCAAGTTTGATGAAGAAATTCATTGTGGAAGTCATCTGTTCACTGGGTAACTTCTTGAGCAAGTCAGAGCAAAATCAGGGCATCTGAGACCCCCCAACATGGAACCAAAGTGGATTTTTCATCAAATTGAAGTTATATAATATTTATTTGATCTTTGAAGTGCTTGGAAGTTCACAAAATTGAAGAAAAGTGAGCTAAACCAAAAGTTGCCAAAAATGGAAATGACTTGTAATGTAAACTTTCCATTTTGGGAAAGTTTTTCATTCTCCTCTTTCTCAACCAAAAATGCTTCAAATAAAAAATTCTTGGTCATGAATGTTGTATATTGGATCATTCCCTTTTCACAAAGTACAAGAACAAGTTCTAATTCATTATGGAACTCAAGTTATGATCTTTCAAAGTTGGCAAAAATCCTATAATTTTCAAGAATACACCAAAGAGGGATTTTTGCAAAACCACTTGCCAAGCCATTTTGTGACTTCTAATACACTTCTATGCATCATAACAACATAGTGCATTTCCTAAAAGTCAGAATTGGCCCAAGAATCATGTCATTCCATGCCTTGAACATCAAGAAATTCAAAAGGGGCCAAACTTCTTCCAATTTGCAAAAGAGCACAAAACCTTTCACAAACTTGTTGAATCACCACAAAATGCATTCCATGGCTCTCCTGGATCTATGCTGAACCAGGACAAGCCAAAAAGCCAGCTGCAAAAGAGCCCATACCTCAAGTACAAGTTTTGTTGACTTTTTGCAAGAAAGCCCATACAAATCACCATAGGCCACAGCCACTTCTTTGACCTATCACAGCTTGTTATGTGGATCAAACACAAGCCATAACACAACACAAGCAAGCCCGAAACCACAGAATCATCAAGCTCTCAAAAATCACCCCATTTGCAATAGCCTTCGAAACTCACAGCACAAAAGACCATTTCCCACCCTTCATTGTAGCCTGAAAACACCCCTACACAAAACATGATTCTGGTGCAGCAAGAGTGCAAGCTCTCAAACCAGCCATTACAAACTTCTTTCAAGCATCAAAGCTTCATCAGGAGGTCAAGAGGAGTCGTTTTGAACCATAGAGGAGGCCAAACAACTCAGTTTGAGAAAGCTTCACTTCAGGTAACCTCAATAACAAATTTTCCAGAAATGCAATTTTAAGTTCTTAGATTGTTCTTTATGCTTTGTTGATCACCATGATATGTTTATTTTTGAAAATGGTTGCGAAATGAGCATGTACTGATTATCTGAAAGTTTCACCATTTTTATGTTCTTCTTCGAATCTTGAATTTCAGCCATGGAAAATTAGTTTTAAGGGTGGATTTAGGTTTATGAAGGTGAGAGGAGTTGATCTGGAGCTTTAGAGCTCCAGAAATGACCTAGGGAAGATTTTGTTCTTGAGGGTTCGCCGGAGAAGACGACCGGAACCACTGTTCCGGCCGTCTGAGGTTTGTTTGCCCTAATTAGGGTTAGCTGAGTAATTAGTGTAATTTCGAATCTCAACCCTTAGATTAGGTTTCCCGCGTGTAATGAATGGATCAGATCATCTCATTAACCTTAATTTCCATTTAATTTAATTAATTAGGTTTAGTTAATTAATTAAACCTGATTTGAATTCCAGCCCTTGGATATGGCGCCAGTCAACTCCCGCCCCCTCAACTTTGAATCTTGTCCCTTGGATCATCATACCAGCCCATTAATTCATTTTTATTTCATTTTTTTATCATTTGTTTTGCATAATTAATTTAAAATACTTAAAAATTTCCAAAAATATTTTCCTTTTTGAAAATGGAATGATCCAATCTACAACTTTCATGACCAATAATTTTTCATTTGAAGCATTTTTGGTTGAGAAAGAGGATGTTGAAAAACTTTCCCAAAATGGAAAGTTTACATTACAATTCATTTCTATTTTTGGCAACTTTTGGTTTAGCTCACTTTTCTTCAATTTTGTGAACTTCTGAGCACTTCAATGATCAAATAAAGATTATATAACTTTCATGCTTCCTACATGCTTCATTTGCATTCTCATCTCTTGTATGAACATTCATAACACTTGGCATGTCTTTGCATCCTCTCATAGCATCATTTGCATCATGTTTATGCTTCTGGTTTTGGTATTGCATCTTTGCATTTGCTTCATTTTCATTTCATTTCTTTCATTAATGCTAACATTTTCAGGTGGTGAGTAATTTTAGAAGTGAATTTGCCTTCACTTCTCATTTCTCTTCTCATTCTTCTTTTGCATCCTTGCTGCATTTTCATTTGCTTTAGATTGAGCTTGCTCATTCATGCTCATCATTCACTTTATTTCTTCAAGTAACTTATCTTCTTCAGTGAAGTAAGTAAACTTGTTTCTTCTGTTTCTCCTCCTTTCATCTGCTTCTTCCATTGGTGGCTTCTCTGAAGATTTCTTTTAAGCCTTACAAACCATAGGAACATCCAAGCATGAAAATAATTAGGGTTTTGATTAGTCCCACTTTTGCTTTTACCCTTGTGTCTTCTTTGTGTCTCTCTTCTCATCTCATAATCAGAGACTAAACCTTTAAGGTTTTAAGACTTTGTGATTAGGGTTATGCCTGCATCCTTCTCTTAGGATGGAGAGTATAACTTTAATCCTAAGTGTTAAACCCTTAATTTGTTTAAACCTATTAATCAATCCATATTAATAATCACTAATTCAATATCTTGTAACTTGGCCCTTGCATTAGGGTTCTAATTCTTCCTTAATTGGTTAAGAAGAACTAACCCTAGTGTTAATGGACAAGTCCCCCTCAAGTTGTCTTACAAACCATAAAACTCACTTCTTAATCTCACCCTTAATTAAAATCCACTTTAATAAATGTTTGTTTTGTCATGAGGTTAATCCCTAATCATGGATTAAGTTTAGGTATCTTCCTCAGCTTAAGTGTGCTCATCTATTATCCTTCTATTAGGATGGTGTAATGGGTCCACTAAATCTTTGATTATGGCTTAAACTCATTTCTTAACACTAAACAAAAACTCAAAAACATCTAAATAATCACAAGTAGGTTAATGATCTTAATCCTACATCATGGTAATTAAGTTTGAGGTGTTTACCTCATACTTAAGGTATTCTCATTATCCCTAATCAAAGGGAGGATATGATGAGTTTACTAACCTTTGGTTTAGGCTTAAGCTCATTAACTTATGACAAACACAAAAGGCATTAAAAGATTGAAAACACAAAAACAAACAATAATCGTCTCCTTCGGGATTCTTTTCTCATCATCTTCACTCACAAAAGAGAACTTGCTTCTTCCATCTAATGTAAGACAATTAGCACTCGAGCCAGACGAGTCATACAATTGAGCATAGATAAGCAAGCAGTTCATCAGTTAATTTATCTTTCATTCTTTTTGAGTCGAACTACGGTGTTCTGACTTCCTCATTGCACGAGAGGATACGTAGGCATAACTTAACCGTTATCGAACAAAAGTCTCTGTCTCTTCCCCCCCTCTTCCAGCATTCTTTTTAAGCCTCATTCCTGAGCATTTCACTTCACTTTCTTGCACTGAAACTTGTACATTCTTTTCCAACCTTTTGCACACAATTAGCACAACACTACAACTTTAAACACAAATCTTTTAAGCGTGGATCCCGTCGAGTACGACGGACAATATGGGTGCTAATACATTCCCAGGTTGTAACCAACCCCCTTTCTCAGTTTCTCTGGTTCACGACCGTCTTGTCCATCCTTTTCTAGGTTTATGCAGCATTACCTTTCCTTCGGGATAAAAATGCCTAGCTGGCGACTCTTTTTCACCTTCATCTTCATTTCCTCCTCTTGCCGACCGTTCGCGCTTGTACCAGGATGCAAATCTTCGGGAGTGACATCACCCTTTAATTAAAATCCACTTTAATAAAGGCTTGTTATATAATGAATTTAATCCATAACCATGGATTAGGTTGAGGAGTCTTCCTCAACTTAAGTGTTCTCATCTATCATCCTTCTCTTAGGATGGTGTAATGAGTTCACTAATCCCTGATTTGAGATTAAACTCATTACTTAACACTAAACAAAAACCCAAAAACACTTAATAATTACAAAGTAGGTTAATGATCTTAATCCTATATCATCATGGTAATTAAGTTGAGATGCTTATCTCACACTTAAGTAGGCTCATTATCCCTAATCAGGGAGGATATAATGAGTTTACAACCCTTGATTTAGGCTTAAGCTCATTATCCTATGCAAAACACCAAAAACAATAAAAAACTAAGAACACAAAAACAAACAATAATCGTCTCCTCCGGGATTCTTTTCTCATCACACTCATTCACAAACGAGAACTCGCTTCTTCCGTCTAATGCAAGACATTTAGCACTCGAGCCAGACGAGTCATACACTTGACCATAGACAAGCAAGCAGTTCACGGTCAAATAATCTAGTCTCTTTGAGTCAAACTACGGTGTTCTGACTTCCTCATTGCACGAGAGGATACGTAGGCATAACTTAATAGTTATTAAACAAAAGTCTCTTTGTCATCCCCTTCTTTCTGCTTTCTTTTCTAAGCCTCATTCTTGAGCACCTCACTCTCTTTTGCACTGACACACATTCTTTTCTCCCTGGCTTTTCATACATAGTCAGCACATACACTACCCCCTTTTAAACACAATCAAGTAAGCGTGGATCCCGTCGAGTATGACAGACGATCTGGGTGCTAATACCTTCCTAGGTCGTAACCAACCCCCTTTCTCATTTTCTTTGGTTCGCAACTATCTTATCCATACCCTTCCAGGTTTATGCAGCATTACCTTTCCTTCGGGATAAAAATGCCTAGCTGGAGACTCTATTCAACCTCAACCTCCAACATCACCGAACGTCCACGTTTGCACCGGGACGTAAAGTCCGGGGAGCGACACTAACCGTATGGAATGTGCAAGTGTGCGAGTGAAACTACTCGGTGTTGGACCGAAAGTTCATGAATGAAATAAAAGCAATAAATACGGAGAAAAAATGAATTCGTACAATGTAATCGGAGGAGGGGTACAAAATAATTTACATGGGATTGCGATGAAATAAAGGGTCTCGTTGTAATTTGCCCAAGAGAAAGCGTGTGTGCAATGTATTAATTATTCGGAACCGTTAGAACATGATATTATATAAAATGCGTAAAATAAATAAATAAAATAACTAGACTAGATAAAAATAAACTGGACTCTGGAATAAAAATAAAATAAATGGCCTCATATTTGTCACAATTTATCGATTTATCGGAATCGATTTAATCGTACTTTTTGTTATATCATCGGCCCAAAAATAAATCGAAAAATAAGATTATAATAAAATGAAGCCAATCATTGAATCAAAACGAACTACAACTTAGAAATTTTAGCAACAAAAAGAAAATATATAGGAAGAAAATAATAATCAGCATAATGAAATGAAATAAAATTGAGAATGGAGTGTGCAGACTGGGTCTGAGGCGTTTGGATAGTGAAAATTTGAAACATCCATGGGCTTAGCCCAAACCTCATAAGAAAACTAAAATAAATAATAATAAAAAAGAAGAAAAAAGAAATAATGAGAGTGTGATGTTCATGTGATATGTGTTGCAGTGTGTGCATAGTGATTTGATTCGTGGGTTCAGCCCATTAAAATAACAGTCAGAAAAAAAACAATATAATCTAAATCCTACAAAACGTTTTAAAATAAACCAAAAAGAAAAAGTCAGCCAATTCTTTAAAACATACAAATAACCCAAAAGCAAAAACAAACAAACTCGACGCACACATCAATCCCCTTTCAAAAAATAAATCGAAAAAGTGGCTCTCAACCTTCGTCTCTCACGGATCTGCTCCGTTCAGCCTCTCAACTCGTCTCTATCTCTCACACTCAGTTCATTTTCTCACTGACCGGTTCGTTCTCAATGGTTTGCGTTCATGGAGGTTTAGGGATTTGGTCGGACAAGGTGGTGTTTAACGGTGAAATTGGTTCTGAGATTTGGTTTTGGTTCGCATTTTGGGTTGTAGTGAAGGTTCGCGATCTGAGTTCGGTTTAGATGAAGGTGGTTTTCAGTTCTGGCTCGGTAGTGGAAGGTGTTATTGTTCTGGTTATGAGGTTGTTGGCAGAGGTTTCAAGATTGCACAGTTTGCGATTTGGTTGTTACTCGGTTTCACGGCGGTGGTGGGTGTTGTGGTGTTTTGTCGATGATCATTTTTGAGTTGAAGGGAGGAGCAACAGTGAGGTGTGGTGAAGGATTTTTTACTCAAAGGTCTCGCGGTCTTTCTCTTTGCCTTGCAGCTGTGATCGATGAAGGTACGTGATGGTTGGAGGGTGAGTGTTGATGTTGAGGGTTCTGAAGAGTTGGATCTTGTGCTTTCGGATCAGTTTCGGTGTTAGTTAAGGTTCTGAATCTGGTTTTGTTGGTTTTGTTTGCAGGTGGGTTTGTTGGAGAGGGAAGGTTTGGTGTTATGGAGATTCAAGGTTTCGGTAATTTCTGGTTTCCATCGCAAGAACAAGTTTTTATTTTTTTCTATTCTTTTTTGAAGTTTTCCTTTTTCCTTCTGTCTTTTTTTCTTGACCGTTCCCCCTCCCCTTTTTATGATTTCTCCTACTTTTTAAAACCAAAATCAAACTTGTTGGTTAAGTTTAAGTCATCATTCATTTTGTCTGGTATTGATGTTGAGTCCTTTTCAATTGCAGGTCTTGTTGCAGATTGGTTTCTTTGTTGCTGCAAGTTTATGTGCAGGCTAGTGTTATGTATCAGGTTGTGTTGCAAGCAGGGTGTAGTTGTTGTCTGTAGTGATGTAGAGTAGGCTTTGGTATTGGTTGGAATATAATGTAAATGATTTTTCATGGTCTTCTTGTTGTCACAACATGAACGATGAACTTGAAAACATTGAAGTTGAATTTTTTTTTGTCATACTACTTATAATAAAAGGTAAATAATACTAACAAATAAAGGTAAATAATAATAAATAAGAAAAACAAAAACGAAGATAATTGATGGAAAAAGAGAACAAAATAAAAATGTTGAATAAATAAACCAAACTAAATAAGAAATAAGAAATAAATAGAGTAATAAATAAAACTGTAAAAATTAAATTCTAAATATAAACTAATTGAAGTAATAATTATACTAACTAAAATGATTAAACTAATCTAATTAAAATAATCTGATTAAAATAATCTAAACTTAAGAATAAACTAAATCAAAATTAAAACTAGAAATAACTTAAATGAACAAAATTGAACTAATTAAAAATATAAATTAATTAACTCTAATTAATCTAAATTTCTATTTCTCAGAATTTTGAATAATAAAATAAATAAAAGTTATAAAAGGTTAATTGAATAACCAAAAAAAAGTGGTAAATGGAAAATAAAATCGAACCAAAAGAGGTATAAATTTCAAAATTTAAAATTCTAAAATTTGAAAATAAAATAATATGTGAAGAATAATTAAGTTAAATTAATGAGACAATCATTCTAAATAAACTGTAAAATTAAGAATAAAAAAAGAAAATGACATGGAACGATAGAAATCAATATAAAAAAAAAGAATGATTAATGGACTACTTAACTGACTATTGATGTTGTGATAAAATGCGTCAGATTATGAAAATTTCGAAAAAAGCTCGGTCAAAATTTAAAGTGTGACATTTGGTTTATTGAATGTTCATCATGTAAGCTTCTCTGCTATCAAACACTTAGTTATATGCAAACAATGATATTCAAAATGCAACGCTTATGTCTGCCTTGAAGTTTTGAAAAACAATTATTTTAGAAAAACAATGTTTGTAAAAACTATGATATTAACTCAAGATTTATAATAAGCCCTAAAGGAGTCAAAATACCTTTTTGTAGCAGTACGCTTTTGAACTAACCACGCTTCAGTTAGGACTTTTAAAGGGTTGTAACATGGCCTGGTTCGCGGTTTAAGAAACAAAGGATAAAGACTCAAATTTTATTTGTACCTAACCCATTCTCCGTGATGTTCAGTCCTATGTTCGGTTAACTTATACATTGAAGCTCCCAAAAGAGTTTGGAATTGTAATACTGACATTTATGATGGTTCAGAAACCAGAATTTTATTTGAAAAGTTAGTCATCTTTTTTTTTTGTTGAGGATTTGTAGTGACCTCTTTTTCTTTTGTCCTTGTTATCCCTTTTTTTTCCTGAACTGTTTGTTTCAAGATTACAGTCAGCGGGATGTCTCAATTTTTACTAAGTCTCCTTCATAGGTTTTGACTTAGTGAGATTTTCTTTTGCTAGATATTGGCTGTTGGACTTAACGATTATAAGGAACCTTCATTAGTTGTGTACAAAAGGACAATTGGCATAATTGAGTTAACCGAAGAACTACCCTGCCCCAGGTTATGATTGAGGGTTTTAATTTGCGTGAGAATGAAAAATCATACTTCATAGGCTCAAAAGGGTTGACTAGGGATTAACTTACTTATATCTCCACTGTTTAGGAATTGAAACAATGCCTGTACATCGTCAGCATAGTCTGTTCAAATGCATAATGCATAAGATTATGGTATTGTTTTCGTCAACATCCCTTTAAAGGCTTACAACTTTAACAAGAGTTGAATATCACAAAATAAAAATAAGAAGCATACTTTTAAATATAGTGAAACGAATGGATTAATTCAAGACAAACATACACAATGCATTAATGTGAAAATAGAGTTTAACATAATAGTAAGTGTTTGAGCAAACAAAAGAAATTACAATTGAAGAAATCAAATGATGTCCCATCTAGTTGACTGAATGTCTTCGATTGCAATTTATGAACTTTCAGGAGCGGTATATTTTATCATGAAATAAAATATGCCACTTGGTTGTCCTAAGGTATCCCAAACGTCAACAGAGATAGGTGGGCTTTCTTTCTTGCTACCTCGAGCAATTTGTCTTGCAGCTTCGATGTTTGATGGACGATAGGAGAATTCAATCTGATCTTCTGGCGTAACCTCGAGGATTCCTTCGTCAATCAGGTCTTGAATCTTATTCCTCAATGCCCTACAATTACCAGTGTCATGTCCAGGACAGTTGGAGTAATATGCACACCTTGCATTGGGATTATAGCGAGGAGAGGAAGTATTGGGCTTTTGAGTAGAATTTTTCAAGGAAATTAGCTTCATCTCCAACAAGCATTGCAAAGTTTGTGACATTGGCGTGTCGAATTTGATGAACTATCTTCTACATTCCTTGTGTTGAGGTGTATTAACCCTTTAAGATCTTCTTTCTTTAATTGAAGAACTATCAGTATTAACCTGTCTCTTTCCTTCTTTTATCCTCATTTTCCTTTCAACCAAGTCAGTTTGTTTCATCAGAGGTTAACTGATGATTAGATTCCCGACTCCGTTATCTTGAAGTTTATTGACAAAGACTCCCAACTCTTCTTACCCCTAGGCTAAGTTTTGGATAAGAGCCACCTGGCCATTCATCTGGATTCTCATCTCTGCCATCTCAGCTTGTAATTGCTCCAACTGATCATCCTTGCTGTCTTCAGGATTCTTCTTTTTCGCATCCTTAGTGAAGATGGCTTTCAACTCTTCTTGCCCCTTGGACAAATTCAGGATCATCTCTTGGAATTGGGCATTCTGAGCTTGAAGGTCTTTGACAGATTGTTCGAGAGCCATTTCTGCTGAAATAAACATTGAGAAGATGAGAAACCAGTTATGAAAACCTGTCATGCAATAATATGGTATGTAAATGTGTATGCAATGTTTTCAAGGACCGCATGATTTAAATTTGTTAAAACAAACAAAAACAAAAACTCTTATTAGTAAGCTTGAAATAATATTTCCCCTTGGGCTTACAAATGAAAGAAAACAAAACTTAGAAATAAAACATATGAGATTTGAGTCTCCCATGGACGCTTCCTCTTGGCGTTGAGATATGTGTTGAGATTCTGTTCCACGTGAAGTTGCTTTGTCAGCTCCAACACTCTTTCTTGGCTAATCCTGAATTGAGCTTCAAAGGTATCTCTTTGCTCCTTCAATTGGATCTAGGATTTCTGCATCTCCTTCATATCTGTAGGCATGCCAGGATGAAAGATGGTATAAGGAACATCTCCTTCAACAAAAGGATCCATAGTAACCGGTAGAACAATAGGATATGGCATTATAAGAGTTTGAGTACGAGACCACATCCATATGAGATAAGGTTCCTTAGGAATAAATTACTTTGGTTCTAGAGTTTTACTATCAACCTTGTTCACCTTACTCCAAGCTCGTATAAACCTTTGACGATAACCTTAAAGATCATTGTCATAATAAAACACAATACCTTGAATAAGCATGTCATGAGGATCATCACTCCGATCATAACCAAATTGACGCAGTGCCAAAGAAGGATTACAAGTAATGCTCCCTCTTATGCCAAGGAGTGGCACATTAGGGAACTCTCCATAACGGTCAATGATAGTGACATTTTCCATAGATCAGGAACACCAATGAATATCTGAATGAGAAAGTGACATTATCCTTTTAGACCACCTCAAACCTTGTCCATTCTTCATCACAGATCGAGGAAGGTATGAAATAAACCACCTTGGTAGTAGAGGTATGCAACACATCAGAGTTCCTCGCGCCTTCGTAGTACGAATGTGAAGAGAGTGCAAGATATCTCCAAGCAAGGTAGGCACCGGATTGTGAGTCAGAAATATGATGATGGCGTGTACATCTATTAATTGGTCTGGATTAGGGAACAATAACAAACCATAAATCAACAAGGCTAAGATCTCCTCAAAAGCATTGTAACTCATAGCATCCAAGAACAGTTGAGCCTTATCTCTCAATACCTTAGCAAGATTACCCTTTGTTCCACTTCTAGTTTCCAGTACACTGTCTTATTTCGTCAGATGTAAGGTTGCTTCAATAACTTCAGGTTTAGGCTCATTCTCTAAGCCTGTGAAAGGTTTCTGATCAAGGATAGGCACACCAAGCAATTTGGAGAATTCTTTCATTGTGGGCACCAGCTGATAATCGAGAAATGTGAAGCAGTGATGTTTAGGATCAAAGAACTGGAACAAAACACTCATCATATCTTCATCAAACCCTGAAGTAACTAAATCAAGTAGATGGCCATGCTTTTTGATGAACTAAGAGCTTTCAGAAACTTTTGAGACCAATTCCTTAAGCTTGGAAGGTATCCTTACAAAGTTGACTCGGATAGTGTTCCTACGAGCGGAAGCTATAACCTGTAACAAAGAACAAAGATAAATACCTTGGTCCTTGAAACGGTTAGTGAAAATGCTATGTTATGATGTCATGATGTTATGTTCAATCACAAACATGTGGCACACACAAGCAAGTCACATAATAGCCCTAGGTTTAGAGGCTTGCATGAGGTTTAAAGGAAAGTACCCTCCCTGAAGTTTAGTTGGTTCATCCTGTCCTACAAAAGTAACCAGGTTCTAAGGGATCTCAATATCACCGATCCTTCTCAAGGGTTGTTGTTCAGTAGGCAACTGACTTGCCAACCAAAACCCCCCAAGATTAGAATCTCAATGAGTGTAGAATCGAGTATCAACCAACTTTAGACTTCTCCAAAGCCGACTATCTCACTACTTTCTAAAGGCCAAGATGGGTCAATTAAGGTTCTAAATGGTAGTTAGTGTTAATAACAACATATGGCAGCCTCATATTATCCTCAACTTACTTAAGGAACATAATCACCAACCAAGAAGTCACACTAACTGTAGCCACTAGATCAACCATATCAGTATACGCCATACAATTTCCTTGGTCTATTGCCACTTACCTAAGGTACACTAGACCCGGTTAGGATCTTTCACACAATAACCCCACAACAATCCCTTAAAGATAAAGCAAACAAATCAAACAAGTAAGTGATCTTAATTCCTAAGGTAACCCCTCTTTTACTAAGTAATCCCCAACAGAGTTGCCAGTTTTGTAACACGGTGGGAGAACTGACTTGGTGTTTTTGTTTGACAAAAACATGTGCGGGTAGCAAGAGTCGTCACCGACTTTTATTTTATCCAATAAGAAAGGGTATAAAAGAACAGGAAAGACCTTTTAAAATTTTTGAGTTCGGGGGGTAGGTTATATAAAGGGAAGGTGTTAGCACCCTTTATATCCATGGTTATCCATGGGCTCTTAGTTACTTAGCTCACTTGTTTGTTTGAAAAGAAAAGTGAAGTGTGTGTTTAGGAATTTTCATAAGTTTTTGTAATGATCCTCGTATGGATGTATACAAAGCTTTGAGTTTGAAAATGTTTGAATATGAGGTGTGAAAAAGAGTTTTTGAAATTTGAGCAAGTAACTAAGAACTACCTACCCTAGAATGGTCTTTCATGTTTCTTTATTTCCTTTCAAGGATAGAACTGTCCTTACTATTAAGAAGTAAGTAGTCATTTACCTTGGATTAATTAAGGGACGGGCGTAGGGTCATCGTATGGTCAATGAAGGAAACTTGTAGGGGTGTCTTTAGAAACTCGTAGGGACTATCATCATTTATTCTGTAGAGTCATCGTGGGACGAGATCATTTATTTCGTAGGCAACCTCGAAGGGACTATGATCTTTTTGAATCTGAAGGGACTTGATGATTTTTCTGTTAAAGGGACTTTGCTTAAGACACCCCCACTTTCGAGGGACTTGACCATATTAAAGGCAACCAAGAGGGGTAACCCTAGGAAGTGCAGATGGCAATCGTAGAACGATCAACTTACGAGTGTAAGTGTTGTTTTCATATATTTATCTTATTATTAATTATCTAAGTCCGAATTGATTTTCAATTAAGTCTTTGTACGCCCTATATTACTAACCACACAGTAAATAATAAAAATAAAAGGCAGAAATTAAAAGCAAAAATTTAAACTCCTACACTATTACATGGCTTCGGGGCAGTTACATAATAATTATGCGAAAAATAAAAATAAGTTATTACATATGCGAAACAAATACATAATAAGGCATATATTGAATAACATAAAAATAAATGAAAAAAATAGAAAATAGGTTTGCAAATTAGGTTAAAGAAAAAAAATTAGGGTTAGGGTTTGAGAAAAATTTTAAGGTTTAATAAAAAAATTTAGGTTTAGGAAAAATTTTAGGGTAAAAATTAGGGCTAAATTTTTAGGTTCGAAATTTAAGGTTTGAGGCAAGAAACTCAGGGTTTATGAAAAATAGGGTTAATGTTAAGGTTTATATGAAGAATTAGGGTCCATAAATTTTTTTATGGTTTTTTAGAGAAAATTTAGGGTTTGATTAATTATTAAATATTTTTTATAAACCTAAAAAAGAATTTATATATAAAAATAAAATAAAGTTTAATAAAATTTCAAAGAAATAATAATGAATTATGAAATTTAGGAGGAAAAGTTAATTAAAAAAAGGGTTAATTAGGTTTTTTTTAGAAAAAATGTTTAGGAGGTTAATCATGGTTAAAAGAATTTTTAGGTTATTAATTAAGGAAATTAGGAAGAAAATATAAAGAAAACCATGTTTCTTTGTCAAAATGTTGGGGATGGGTATTGAACCCACGCCCTCAGCTTCACACATCATCTTCCTATCCAGTAGACTATAGGTGCGCTAGTGACAATATCCTGAAACAATTTAAATATAAAATAAATCCACTGAAATAAATGAGATATAAAAAAAAAGTGTTGAAGGCTGGGTTTGAACCCGCGCCCTCAAAGTGATAGTCACACTTCTCAACCACCAAGCCAAACGCGCGTTTCTGATAATTGTATGAAACAAATAAAATAAAAAAACAAGTCAAAGTTTGAAATTCTGCAGCGCGCCAAATTGGTCATCCCCTACCTTCAGACCTGCAAGTTTACCTGCAATTTTTGTTGCAATATTACCTGCGAATTTGGTTTTGTAGAAAAACCTACGAATGTCACATTGTTCATACCAATCACAATTTCTTCCAATTAATCATACCAATATAATCCATACAGTTCATACAACTCAAATATGTCATTGAAAATTATTTAAATGACTTATATCATGAAACCCCAATTTGGAGGTCAAAACCCTAACAATGGTGATACACAGATTTGGCCATGAAACTTCAAGGAAATCGTCCAGAAGTCATCTATGTAACCTCACAAACAATAAAACAAAGTCAAATTTCATTAATAATACATGAATAATGGAAATCGAAAAAGTCAAATTTCAAGAACCATATGAATTCGGTTTGTATGATTTTGCATGATTTTGATGCTAATGATGATTGTGATATGTTTGGGAAGCTTCAAGGATGATTCTACACCTTTAAACCTCTTGTGAATCGCTTGAATGGTTGAATCCGAATCTTACCTTTTCCTTGATTTTTTTTGAAGTTTGAATGTTCTTACCTTGTCTCAAAAAAATTGTCCCATAGTATTATGGCCTTGTTGTGTTTATGTAGTAGTACAATTTAGGGTAAAACATTTGGGCTTTGATGGAGTTTTGTGGATTGCTTAAAGTTGAAGAAACCAATTTGTCTTAATCATCCAAAACCCAAATATCTTTATACCATGTTGGTTTTACATGAATTTGAATGATTCCAATCATCTTAATCACAAAATATTTGATCCAAAAATAGGTATTAGATCAAATATTTGACTTTCATAATTTATTTTTAATTAAAATTGAATTTTAATGATAAAAATCTAAAATAATATAAAAAAAAATAAAAAAAATCAGAACAATTGATCATTGAGTCGTGCATGAACTCATCTTTAAGTTTGGATTGGAATATTATGGGCCCATTTGACAAAATCTTGAGTTTAGACCCTTTTTGCTTCATAAACCTCTTGAAAATTTCTCAACTTTGACAATGCATAACTTCTTCAATTTTGACCCTATGAAGGTGTTCTTGGACTTTTTATAAATCTTAGAGTGTACTCTAATCAACACTTTTGGTACCATGTCCATATCATCTACCATTTTTAAATTATGAGCTTTGGAAAAAGTTTACTTTTTGTTGACTTTTAAAAAGACCTATAATGTCTTAGCTCATATCTTTCAAATGAAGCATTTTTGGACTTGGCTTGTGAGACACAAAGTTGTATAGAATTAAATTTACTTCAAAATGAGCTTTTTATGAAATATTATTGATGAAGTATGTGAAAGTTATGGCTGGTCAAAGTTCAGTTGACTTCTCCTACACAAAACCCTAATTTAGCAACTTCTGATTCTTGATGATCTGAGGTTTCCCTTATGAATCATGATCAACCCTTGATAAAATGATGAATTTCACCTTATAATATTGATGTTAGCCAAAAATCTTGAAGTTTGACTTTATGTTGATCACAGTTGACTTGTTGACCAAGTTAACTGATTTTAGGCGTCTGAGCATCTGACTGGCCACACTTGTAGTGAAAGCCTTGAAACTTGACATGAGGATTCATTGAAGTATGTGGGACACCATGAAGTCGACTTGAGGCTTTTAGATGTCCAATTTGCTTTGATAAATTCAAAACCCTATGTAACACCCTAATTTTTACCCTAAGATTTCTTTGCATTTCATCTGCATTTTGCATACAAGCAAGATCACGCCTGGTTCGTTTCTTCTCAGATGAAGGGTCTATGCTTCGCAGGGGATCACCTTTGTTTTTACTTCTTTATATTTGTTTATATTTACTGACTTCTAACCAAAATACCAAAAATATGTTGCAGTTTGTTTCTTCTTCTCTCTGTGTTGTAGGTTTTCAAAGATAAGATAGTGATTTCAATTCAGACGCGTTTGTTCAGTCACAATTCGATTTCAGATGGATGTTTGACCTAATCATGGTCAAACTATCAAAAAAATTGTTTCAACTGCAAGTTATGTGTGCCAGTGGTTTATTCCTCAGACAGTGCGTGTTTAAGAGTTTGAGTTGTGTTGTGTGTGAAAGTCATCAGTTATCAGACAGTGTTTTGTGCGAAGTTTGGTTTGAATTTTCAAAGATCATCAGTTATCAGACAGTGTATTTTGCGAAGTTTGGTTTGAATCTTCAGTGTGCATCAGTTCACTAGTTCATCAGTGATTCAGCTGAGGATTTATTTTCCTCAGCATAGATTCGAAATCATCAGGGGAATTTTCAGACGATGATAGTGATTGTGGTTGAATTGGCAAGTGTTTCAGTGGTTCATTAATGGATATTTTCATCAGTTGGCTTGTGAACATAATCAGAATTTTTGGTATGGGCTTAAAATAAAATAAAAATCATCGCTTTGTCCATTATTCGAGTCATACATTTTTTTTTCTAGCGACCATTTTTTTCACCTCATCCATATTTCTATTACCCAATTATTTTCTATCCATCTATTTCTAACCATTGTCCATATTTCGATTTTTCAATTTCCAAATACTATTCTCATTTTTGCCTATTCCCCAATATCCAATTATTTCTATTTTCCATTATCCATTTTTTTCTAGAAATTCTATCATCATTTTCATTCTCCATATTTTTTTTGTTTTTTCTTAAATTTCAATTCAATATCCAAATTATGCATATTCTATCCATTTCCAATTTTTATTCTAACATCCATTTTTGTCAAATTCATTTCTTTCAATTTATAATTTCCCATAAATCCATAACCATTTTAATTACCCATTTCTTAAACCATTTCCATATTCATCCATATCCATTTGTCAAAATTAGTATCCATTAAATCATTTCTTATTCCACTTTTAATCCATTTGTTAAACCTATATCCAAATTAAATCATTTTTAATCCAAATCCATTTATTCATTTTTCTCATCCAAATATTCATTAAACCAATTTTCTTTTCTATTTTTTTTCAAATTTACTTCTATCCTCTAATTCCATCATAAATTCCATTACATAGTTAATTCCATTTAATTTGTCTTCTTATTCTACATTACTAAAATTAAAAAAAAAAGAAGGTATTTGCTCATATTAAAGTCCTTAAACATTTTTTTTAGGCCCATAAGTGTTTTTTCTTGTTTGCTAAGCCTACCATTTTTTTTACTACTTTCAAACATTTCCCAGCCTCAGTCATCCCACATCACGCAAAGCCTCAGCCAAATACCAGCTTCCAAGCATCAGCTTCAACAAGCCAAGCCAACAGCAAGCCTTCCGCACAAGCCGCACGTGACAATAGTAAACTTCACAAGTCAATATTCCCAGCCAAAGTAATTAGTCACGCCGCACAATTTGAAGCAACAAGCATCAGCTTCAACACGCCAATGTCGTATAACACGCCACAGCCTAAGCCTAGCAGCAGCATCAACGTCAAAACGGCACGCCCAAGCGAAACAACAACAACAAGCCGCATACAAAAACACTCCTCACGCAGCAAGCTCATTCCAAAACGCGAGACTGAGCAACACAAAACACAGCACAAAAACGAAAATAATACGCATCAAAACGCAAGACCTCAAGCTAAAACTCAGCAATGAAGCACACTTTCCTCACCTTCAAAAACGCATGCAAATCGTCCAAAACGGCAACCAATTTCTAACTCAATCTCATCTTAATTCCTCTATTTAAACAGCTTCAATCCTCTTCTAAATCCAAGCTTCAAAAGCCCCCAAAATCCCTGCAGAAATCAAAAACACAATCAGATTTTCTTCAATCCTTCAACCTTCAATAAACCAATCTCAGATTCGAACTGTTGAACATTATTAAAATTAGTGATTGAGAGATTAAAGAAGAAGGTGAACCGCGGCGGAACCAAGAGAGAGCCGGCGGTGAAGACTTGACGGTTTGCGGCGGAGTCATTGTTATCCACAGAATGATTTTCGCGAGAAAAGAAGATCAGTGAAGGAGAATCTTGTTTAAGGAGTTGCGGAATTGTGACAAATTTGAGAAGGAAGCAGAGATTAAATGTGAGGGAGGCGCCGCCGCGTATTTTGTGCATTTGTGCCCTGTTTCACATGTGCGAAGAAGAAGAAGCTTTCTTCATCTTCTGTTACTTTTTGTTTTCTTTATATTTTAAGACTTTATTTTAACTTTATTTTTTTGATTTCCTTTAAAACCTTGATGGATCTTAGTGGATCCATTTATTATCTCACCATAACCCATGGATACCCCTCCCCCTCTCTTGATTCTTTTTTTTCTTCATTTTTTCCTTTACTATTTGGTTCTTTTGTTTATTTAAACAAATTGATTTTTCTTAATTTCTATTTTGGTATAAAGATCTAAAAAAAATGTGTTTAGAAAAGATATTTTTAATAAAAGTTTTTTAGAAAAATATTCTAATTTCTTTATGGATTTATTTTAGATCCATATTTCTTTTTCATCTCTTATTTTTCTTTTTTTTGGTCGATGAAAATCTCCGATTCGTGATTGTTAATTTTCGAAGATGTTTAATCTTCATTATTTCAAATCTATGGATGAATGATCATTTGGATCATTCTCCATACTTTGAGATCGTGATAGGTTGCCTTCGATAAATTCAACGAAAATCTCGATTAAGATTAGACCGTTAGTTTTTCTTTTAGTGCGACATGTTTTCGGAGAATGATCCATAATATCATTTCTCTAACATGTATTAGCACGAATATTTTCCACTTTAATTAGTGGTGGTCGGCCTCATTTGTACGGTAATTACTTCGTAAATTACTCGCCGATTGCTTAACATAGACCTAAATTTGTCCCGATTTGGAATAAGATCCACTTAGATCCGGTTGCCTCGATTTTTTTATTATCTTTCGTGGTTGTGCTTGATTAAGTTCATCATACCACTTATATGTAAATATTATAATAATATTAATATACTAATCAATTTAAATTCAATCTCTCGCACCTTATCCTCTTTATTTCAATTTCTCGCCCCTTATCTCTTTTATTATGCTATTATCATATTATATCATATATCATATTGTTTATGTTTATATTGTTGCTTGTGATTTCTCTTTTGTCCATTTGGACACAAAACATTAATAAAGGATTAAACATTAAAAAATATTGGTGACTTTAATTTCGGACTATGGTTACTATCCTTAGCATTGGAGTTTGGACTTAGATTTTAGGATCTCTCCCTTTGCTCAAGTTGTGATTGATTGAAGACCTTGGCCTCGAATTAACTTCATTTGTCTTTGAAGATGGAATTCCATTCACCTTGAAGAAATGTTTCATAATATGGTTTGATCGCTCTTCTCTTAACTTTTAAATTCATGTATTAGGATAGTCCCTTCATCTCCTCCCAATTCTTAAATTTTCAAAACTTCTCCCTATTTCCAAAAATCTTCTTTGTATTCAAACTTTAAACGCTTTCGCAATCAAACCTTGACTTAGGTCAAGTGATTTTATCCTTTTCACTTTATTTTTTTAATAAATGTTAATCCATGTAAATATATCCAAATTCTTTTCTTAAAAACTTTAAAAAATCCAAAACTCACTCAATTGTTTTTTTTGTGCCTTTGTGCACTTTTTCTTTTCATATGTTTAGATATGATTCATTCTTTCTAGCGGAGTTATTCGCTAAAGAATGACGACTTATCTCTACATTTTAAAATCAATTCAATTCATTGTTCCTTTTCAAATTTTGTACCATGAACTACGAGGTTTTTATCTCGCATTGCACTTTGTAGGTACGTAGGCATGAGGCGTTAAAACCTCTTCAAACTCAAAATCTTAACAAAAACATTCTTCTTCTCATCCCTTCAATCTGTTTTAAGCAAACCAATTTCAAACCAAAAAAGCAATAAATATGTCAAAGGGCTCCCGTGGAGTACCACGGACATTTTAGGTGCATAAAACCTTCTCGATTTGTAACCTATCCCCTTACCCGTTCTCTGTTTGTTTCTTTTAGCTTTTGCTTTTAGATTCATTAGGTTTTATTCGTTCTTTTTCCTTTTTCCATTCAGAATAAAATAAAAGCGCGGTGGCGACTCTGTTTACCTTGAGTTAAGTTAATCAAAAGCTTACACTCACGATTTTACCGCTTCAGAAAAGTGGCGACTCTGCTGGGGAGTAATCTCTAAGTGGATTCAGCCTACTTTGATTTATTTATTGCTTTGGTTTGATTTGTTTGTTATTTGGTTGTTCTGTTTTGGTTTTGGTGATCCTCTGTGTGAGATAGATTCTAACCCGGATCTTAGTGGAACTTATGATAGGACGGCGATATTTGAAGCGATAAGCGATGGAGTAGTCCAAAGCTATATCAATTTGATAATCTCCACTCGGTTAGGCTCTCTTGGACTATCAATGTCATGATGAGTAATCATACGTGGCATTATTTTCCGACTTTGAGCTGATCATACTGAGGACCGTAGAACCCTTAACCCATCTAAGCCAATTTAGGAACGTAGTGCGGAAACTGTCTAGGTGTAAACCTAAGGTGGTTGTCACGCGATACTACACTCGGACGAGGTCTATTTTAAGAATGTTATCGGTTGGGGAGTAATCCAACGTACCGATAATATTCTAAAGATGGCTGTTAACTCCGGGCACCTCTGTTAGCACCCTTTTGGTTTTCTGCAGGTACAATGAAGACAAAACCTTAGTACTTACCTGTGTGGGTTGGTGTTCTGTTACCTTGACTTCATGCTCGTGACTTGGAACCTAAGCCCGTGTGCCTTGTGTGATCTTGTTTGTGGTTATTGCATACATGCCATCATGCATTCATGAGCATTATTTGTAAGATTTCAAAGGACTTATAAGGAACTTTTGCAAAATTTCAGATGTCCATGGCTATGACTTTTGAAAGGAGGAACACAAAGAAGTACACCTTCAAGAATCCTAATGTAGTAGAGTTGATAAAGCTAGGAGCTTTGGTTGTTGATACCCAGGAGTTCCGGAGATGTCATGGGAAGCTTTTGTATATGTTGGATATTGATGTACCTGAGGGGATTCTCCCTACTTTGGCTCAGTTTTATGATCCGTTGTATCATTGTTTCACCTTTCCTGATTATCAGCTTGTGCCGACTTTGGAGGAGTATTTTCATTGGATAGGTTTGCCTATTTTGGACAAGGAGTTTCTTTTCAGTGGTCTAGAGAAGGAGCTTACTATCAAGGTCATCGCCAAAGCACTTTTTCTTAAGGAGTCCGATCTTAATGGGAAGTTTCTTCCAAAGGGAAGTGTTTGTGGTATTAATGCTAAGTTCTTGATGGGGAAGGCTTCTACTTCACTTACTTTGGGTCATAAGGATGCATTTGAGGCTATTCTTGCTTTGCTTATTTATGGGATTGTCTTGTTTCCGAACTTGGATGGTATTGTGGATGAGAATGCTATTCAGATCTTCTTGAATAAGAATTCGGTGCCTACGTTGCTTGGAGATATGTATCATGCTTTTCACTATAGGAACTCCAAAGGTAATGGAGAGATTGTATGTTATGCGCCTCTTCTCTATAGGTGGTTTATTTTGCACCTACCCAAGTCGGATGTCTTCAAGGACAATAGAGAGAATCGAAGATGGTCTCAAAGGTTGATGTCAGTTTCTCATAAGGATATGACATGGTATAGTTCTCATTATGATACTGGAGTGCTTATTGATAGTTGTGGAGAATTTCCTAATGTACCTCTTCTTGGTACACGTGGGGGAATTAGCTACAACCCTATTCTTGCTAGGCGACAGTTGGGATATTGTTTGAAGGACATACCAAACAATCTTTCCTTATCCCGTTTCTTCTTTCTTAATGGTGTTGATCATGTAGAAATGAAGAAAAGGATTGCTCATTCTTGGCAATAGGTTCATCGGAAAGAGAAAGGTCAATTGGGAAGGCAACACCTTGCTCCTTCCGAGTGTTATATCCAGTGGGTTCGATCTAGGGCTTCCAAGCTCAAGATGCCTTATCCACCTGAGGAGCCTTTGTTTCCCATATTACCATTGTCCGCTTTTCTAACTCCCATTGATGAGAAGGTGGCTCTTCAAGAAGAGTTGGACAAGATGAAGAAAGAAAAAGAAGAATGGCTACTTGAAAAGACTACGATGCAAGAGCAACTGAAGGAGAAGGATGATCTCATTGAGCTACTTGAGCGGCGTGTCACGAAGAGGCCGAGAGAGGATTTACTTTCCTTTAGTACTCCATCTACTATTCCTCCTACTTCCGGTGCTTGGAAGGCCATTGTTGACAAGTTGGTGAAGGATAAGGAAGATATGGAAGATCGGTACAAGAAAGAGATCAAGAGGATTCGCATGAAGTATCAGCTAGGATTCGGAACTTCTTCGGATATGATTCCCTAGGCCTAGTTTGTTTTTTCTCTCATGTATTAGGATTATTGATGTTTGTACTTCACTTGTATCCTTACTCTGATTCTAATGAGAATGAGTTTTTTTAAGTACTTCAAAAATGTCTCTTTATGAATATTGCAAGTTATCTTATAGTCCTTTGAAATCTTTGCATTTGCATACGCATACCATGCATCATGCCCGCATTTGTCTTGCTTTCTGAGTGTTCTTCAGGGATCTTATGTTATTTCTTGGTCTTCATTCAGTTCTCCTGTCAAGCTGACTCACCGATTTGATACTCGAGCTAATCAGAGAAAGGTGATGGAAACTTTACAACAAGAGAATCGCGAGTTGCGCGAAGAGGTTACTTATCTGAGGGAAAGCTTGGAAAGAGTTTCTGCTATGATGGAAAGTTTGGTGGCTGCTCAGAATCAGCCACCTCCTCCTAATTCTCCTGTTCAGAATACTGTCATCTCCGAGATTGTTACCGCATCAATTCCTGTTGAGACTGTTATTTCTCCTCGCTATCGTATGCCTGCTAGCACACCTTGGGGCATGCCAGTCGATTTCATTCCTGCTGGTTATCGTCCTCCTCCTCCTGAGACTGTTGCATTTAATACTCTCCCACCAGTGTGGACTACTCTTCCTCCAGTTGTGACTACTGCACCGCCTGTGGTGCATACTATTCCGCACCATGATGAAATGATTTACCATGCTGAGCCCAGTGAAGGCGCTGGAGTGGCTGAAAGACTTGATGATTTCCAAGGACGCTTTGTTGAGATACAGAGGGAGATGAGAGCCTTGAAGCATAAGGATTTGTTCGGAAAAGATGCCTATGATCTTTGTCTGGTCCCTAATGTTAAAGTTCCTTACAAATTCAAGTTGCCTGAGTTTGAGAAGTATAAAGGCAACACTTGTCCGTTGAGTCATTTGACTATGTATGCTAGGAAGATGTCTGCTCAGACAGATAATGATAAGCTGTTGATTCACTATTTCCAGGATAGTTTGACCGGTGCACCCATAAGGTGGTACATGAGCTTAGATAATAGCCAAATCAAGACTTTCAATGATTTGGGAGAAACTTTTGTGAGGCAATACAAGTATAACGTTGATATGGCACCAGATAGAGATCAACTCCGTGCTATGTCCCAGAAGGATAAAGAGACTTTTAAAGAATATGCACAGAGATGGCGCGAGCTGGCAGCCTAGATTGTTCCTCCATTAGAAGAAAAAGAAATGACGAAGATCTTCTTGAAGACTTTAGGCTCTTTCTATTATGAGAGGATGATAGCAAGCGCTCCTTCTGATTTCACTGAGATGGTGAGTATGGGGATGCGTTTAGAAGAAGGTGTCCGTGAGGGACGGTTAAGTCAAGAGAATAGTAATGGCTCAATTTCTAGAAGGTTCAACTTTGGAAAAAAGAAAGAAAATGAGACTAATGCAGTATCTTGTGAAAGTTATAGAAGGCCTCACAGTCGTGGGAATTTCCATTCGCAGCACGTAGCTTCTGTAACTCCGATGATTAATGCGGCTCCAACTATGCCAGCAATTCCAAAGTACCAACCTCGTTATCAACAATCTTCTGTGCAACAAGGTGGTAATCAACAGGCTCGGGCTAAGCCAAGTTTTGATCCTATTCCGATGTTGTATGCGGACTTGCTTCCATCTTTGATTGCAAAGAATCTGGTGCAAACACGTCCTCCACCTCCAGTTCCAGAGACTATCCCATGGTGGTATAAGCCAGAGGCTCGTTGTGCTTTTCATCAAGGTGCCCCGGGGCATGATGTTGAGAATTGTTATCCATTGAAGTTTGAAGTACAGAAATTGATGAGGAACAATGTTCTGTATTTCAATGATGTTAATCCAAATGTGCAGAAAAATCTGTTGCCGAAGCATGGTAATGCGTCTGTGAATATGGTTGATGGTTGTCCTGGTTTGTTCAAAATCTATGAGGTCCATCATATTCGAAGGTCTTTGGTGGAGATGCATGCTTTCTTAAGTGAATATCACGATATTGATCACGATTATGCTGGATGTTGTATCTTCTCGGTGAATCCTCGTGGTTGCGTGATTGTTAAGAGAGACATTCAAAAGATGATGGATGATAAGTTGATTGAAGTGACAGCAAAAAGAGATGAGTATGAAAATGAAGTGAATGTTATTATGCCTCAGTTCAATCTTCCTGAGAGGGTTGTTCCTGAGAGGGTGGTTATTTCTTTTGATAGTCGCAAAAATGTTGTTACTCCATTGGTGATCAATTTTCCTGGTCCAGTGCCATATGAGTCTGATAAAGCTGTTCTGTACCGGTATAATGCTACGATGATAGAGAACGGTAGGGAAGTTCCTATTCCTACTCCAAAGTCTGTGGTTAGCATTGCTGATGTGACAAAGGTCACTCGAAGTGGTAGAGTATATGCTTCAGATCCTCCGAAGAGAGTTGAAGATACAAGTGCGAGTAAGCAGATTATGGATGTTGTTGTCCAATCAGGCCAATCTGGTGATAGTGAAGATGAGGTGTTAAAATTGATAAAGAAGAGTGAGTACAACATTACTGAGCAGTTGTTGCATACTCCGTGGAAGATATCAGTTTTATCACTCTTGATGTCCTCTGAGGCTCATAGGCAGTCTTTGCAGAAGATTCTTGATCAAACTTATGTTGACCATGATGTGACTGTTGATCAGTTTGATAGTATTGTGGCTAATATCACATCGTGCAACAATTTAAGCTTCTGTGGTGATGATTTGCCTGAAGAAGGAAGGAATCATAACTTGGCTTTGCATATTTCAGTGAATTGTCAGGAAGATGCTATGTCCAAGGTGTTAGTTGATATTGGATCTTCTCTGAACGTAATGCTGAAGTCGACTTTGTCAAAGCTTGCGTATCAAGGTGCTCCCATGAGGCATAGTGGGATTATTGCGAAAGCGTTTGATGGGTCGAAGAAGACAGTGATTGGTGAAGTGGATCTTCCTATTCTTATTGGACCGTTTATATTCAAAATTACTTTTCAAGTAATGGATATACGTCCCGCTTACAGTTGTCTCCTCGGAAGACCCTGGATCCATGAGGCTGGAGCTGTGACATCCACTCTTCATAAGAAGTTGAAGTTTGTGAGAGAGGGGAAATTGGTGACCATTGGCGGTGAGAGGGCGATGCTTGTGAGCAATTTGTCTTCTTTCTCTTATATTGATGCTGAAGAAGAGGTGGGAACTTCGTTTCAAGCTCTTTCTATTGTGGATAATATTGCTAAGAAGAATGCCATGCCCATGTCTTCTTTCAAGGATGCTCTGCGAGTGTTGGAAGCTGGTCAGTCTGATGGTTGGGGACGAGTTATTGATGCTGTCGACAACAAGGAAGGTTTTGGTATCGGTTTGCACCAGGTGCAGTTCTCAATGACCCAAAGACTATTCAGGAAGGTTTCCGAAGTGCTGGATTTATCAACGATCATTCCGCTGCTGCCATCATTGAAGATGATGAAGATGAAGAAACGCCTGATTTTGTTACGCATGGAAAGATTTGCCAGAATTGGATTGCTGTTGATGTTCCTTTTATTGTTCATGCTTCAAAGTAATTTGTTTTATTTTTCTTTCAAAAATCCTTTCACTCTGCCCAAGGTGAAAGTGATGTTTTGTCGGGCTTTGTTTCAAATTTTATCATCATCAATAAAATGTTATTTTGTTATTTCCATATGTGTTTTTCCTTTTTGCTTTATTCTGAAAAATGGTAACATAAAAAACCCAAAATAATAATAATTGTTTATCTGCATAATGTTTGCACTTTTGTTCATACTCTAAAATAAAAATAAAATCATTGTGCAGATTGATTGATAAACCCATTGAAAACAATGATCCTATGCCCTCTCCCAACTTTGAATTCCCTGTGTTTGAAGCTGAGGAAGAGGATGTTGAAGAGATTCCTGATGAGATTTCTCGGTTGCTTGAGCACGAGGAGAAAATTATTTAGCCTCATGGAGAGTCTATAGAGATAGTCAACTTGGGTTCTGAAGATGAAAAGAAAGAAGTCAATGTTGGAGCATTGCTTGGTCCTGATGTTAAGAAGAGGATTGTAGAGCTTCTCAGAGAGTATGTTGATGTATTTGCTTGGTCTTATCAAGACATGCCAGGTCTTGATACTGATATTGTGGAGCATAGATTGCCGTTGAAGCCTGAATGTCCACCTGTAAAGAAGAAGTTGAGAAGAACTTATCCCGACATGGCAGTAAAGATCAAAGAGGAGGTTCAAAAGCGGATTGATGCAGGTTTTCTTGCGACATCAACTTATCCTGAATGGGTGGCCAATATCGTTCTTGTTCCGAAGAAAGACGGAAAAGTCCGAATGTGCGTTGATTACAGAGATTTGAACAAAGCCAGTCCGAAAGATGATTTTCCATTGCCACACATTGATATGTTGGTAGATAATATGGCTAAGTTTGATGTGTTCTCTTTTATGGACGGATTTTCCGGTTATAATCAAATAAAGATGGCACCCGAGGACATGGAAAAGACCACATTTATTACACTATGGGGAACATTCTGCTACAGAGTGATGCCCTTTGGATTGAAGAATGCTGGTGCGACATACCAAAGAGCTATGACTACACTTTTCCATGATATGATGCATAAAGAAATCAAGGTATATGTTGATGATATGATCGCTAAGTCGAAGACTGAAGAGGATCATGTTGAACATTTGCTGAAGTTGTTTCAAAGGTTAAGGAAGTTTAAACTTCGTTTGAATCCAAACAAGTGCACATTTGGTGTACGTTCTGGAAAGTTGTTAGGTTTCATTGTCAGCCAAAGAGGTATTGAAGTTGATCCTGATAAAGTGAAAGCTATTCAGGAAATGCCTGTTCCAAGAACTGAAAATCAAGTAAGAGGATTCTTGGGCCGTTTGAATTATATTTTGAGGTTTATCTCTCACATGACTGCCACATGTGCTCCGATCTTCAAGTTGCTTCGGAAAGATAAAGGTTGTGTCTGGACAGATGATTGTCAGAAGGCGTTTGAAAGTATCAAAGAATATCTACTTGAACCTCCTATCTTGTCTCCTCCGGTGGAAGGTAGACCGATGATCATGTACTTGACTGTGTTGGAAGATTCCATGGGTTGTGTGCTTGGTCAGCAAGATGAATCTGGAAGAAAAGAATATGCAATTTACTACTTGAGTAAGAAATTTACTGATTGTGAGTCTCGGTATTCCATGCTTGAAAACATTTGTTGTGCCTTAGCTTGGGCTGCAAAGCGTCTTCGCCAGTATATGCTGAATCAAACAACTTGGTTGATCTCTAAAATGGATCCAATCAAGTATATCTTTGAAAAGCCTGCTTTGACTGGGAGGATTGCTCGTTGGCAAATGTTGTTATCAGAATATGATATTGAGTACCGAGCTCAAAAAGCTATAAAAGGTAGTATCTTGGCTGACCATTTGGCACATCAACCGATTGATGATTACCAACCAATCAAGTTTGATTTTCCAGATGAGGATGTGATGTTTTTGAAAGTGAAAGATTGTGATGAACCTTTGATTGAGGAAGGGCCGGAGCCTGGATCTCGATGGGGTTTAGTTTTTGATGGTGCTGTGAATGCACGCGGAAGAGGAATTGGGGCAATGATCATTACTCCCCATGGTTCACATATTCCTTTTGCCGCAAGGTTGACTTTTCCTTGTACTAATAATGAAGCTGAGTATGAAGCCTGCATTATGGGTCTTGAGGAAGCTATTGATCTGAGGATTAAGCATCTTGATGTGTATGGAGATTCTGCCTTGGTAATCAATCAGATCCAGGGTACGTGGGTAACCCATCAACCCCACTTGATCCCTTATAGAGATTATGCCAGGAAGGTATAAACTTTCTTCACTAAAGTTGAGTTTCATTATGTTCCTCGTGATGAGAATCAGATGGCAGATGCTTTAGAAACTATAGCTTCTATGATAAAAGTGCACCAGTGGAATGATGTTCCCATGATCAGTGTGATGCGATTTGAAAGACCAGCTCATTTGTTTGCAGTTGAAGAGGTCCATGATGATAAGCCTTGGTATCATGATATTAAATGTTTTCTCCAGAGTCAAGAATACCCACTTGGGGCATCTGATAAAGATAAGAGGACTTTGAGGAGATTGGCAGGCAAGTTCTTCTTGAATGGAAATGTGCTTTATAAGAGAAATTTTGACATGGTCTTGCTCAGATGCGTGGATAGACACGAAGCAGACATGTTAATGAAAGAAATTCATGAAGGATCTTTTGGCACTCATGCTAATGGGCATGCAATGGCTAAAAAGATGTTGAGAGCAGGTTACTATTGGCTGACAATGGAATCTGATTGTTGCAAGTATGTGAAAAAGTGCCATAAGTGTCAAGTGTATGCTGATAAGATTCATGTGCCACCAGCTTATCTCAATGTGATTTCTTCCCCATGGCCTTTCTCTATGTGGGGAATTGATATGATTGGTATGATTGAACCCAAGGCTTCGAATGGACACCGTTTTATTCTTGTGGCAATTGACTACTTCACCAAGTGGGTGGAAGCGGCATCGTATGTTAATGTGACCAAGCAAGTCGTGGTTCGGTTTATCAAGAATAATATTATCTGTAGATATGGTGTTCCGAATAGAATCATTACTGATAATGGTTCGAACTTGAACAATAAGATGATGAAAGAGCTTTGTGAAGAATTCAAGATTCAACACCATAATTCCTTTCCTTATAGACCGAAGATGAATGGGGCTGTTGAAGCTGCGAATAAGAACATTAAGAAGATCATTCAGACGATGGTTGTGACGTACAAGGACTGGCATGAGATGCTCCCTTTTGCTTTGCATGGGTATCGTACATCTGTCCGCACTTCAACAGGGGCAACCCCTTTCTCACTTGTTTATGGTACAAAAGCAGTGCTCCCCGTCGAAGTCGAGATCCCATCAATGAGAGTTCTGATGGAAGCTAAGTTGACTGAGGCTGAATGGTGTCAGAGTAGATTTGATCAGTTGAATTTGATTGAGGAAAATAGAATAACAGCTTTGTGTCATGGTCGGTTGTACCAGCAAAGGATGAAGAAAGCTTTTGATAAGAAGGTCAAACCTCGTGTATTCAGAGAAGGCGACCTCATGCCCAAAAAGATTCAGTCTTTCCTTAAAGATTCTCGGGGAAAGTGGACTCCGAACTATGATGGCCCATATGTTGTTAAGAAAGCCTTCTCTGGCGGTTCATTAATTCTTGCAACTATGGATGGTGAGGAGATCACTCGCCCTATGAATGCGGATGCAGTCAAGAAATACTTCGCCTAAAAAAAATATATAATAAAAGAACAGCTCGCTAAGTTGAAAACCCGAAAGGGCGGCTTAGGCAAAAATGAGCGTCTCGGTGGATTGAAAACCCGAAAGGGCGGTCCAGGCAAAAATTAGAGACATAAACAGAAATAATTATCCCGGTAGATTGAAAACCCGAAAGGGCAATCTAGGCAAAAGTTAGGGATCATGGCAAGTAACTGCGTCGACAGACTGGATCACTTGTAGCAACCGAGGATTTCAGATTCTATCCCTCAGAAGAATTTCCCATCAAAGATTCTTATTCATTCATCCTTGACTGAAGTTTCGGACACAGTGGAGTTCAAAGTTGATAGGGAGAATAGTGATCATTGTATCTCAATGTAGCCCTTTTCCATGTATTTACCATTTTTCAAACTTGTAATGATCCATGGAGTCATGCCATTTGCTGACTACCATTCTAACAATGAATTTGAGCTTTTATCCAATTGTTTGCAATTCTTTATATTTTTTCTGTTTACAAAATTTCAATTTATTGTTGATGATGATTTTTGAAACAAATTTAATAAATTTAATCTTTGAAGATTATAAAAACATTTTTCTTTTGATATGTGGACAAAGAAAGGATATCAATAGTGATTCTGAGGTTGGTAAAGCCTGGATGTGTGTAACTTGTTTCTCCCAAAGCAGGGTTTGATTCGGTTGTGTCCATGTGGAGTTCCTGGATAGTCTTGACAGGTTGATGTTAATGATGTTGAACGGAGGTGTTTGTTCTGAGTTCCCATGTTTTCTCCAGAAGAGTTGTTGGAAAGAATATTTTTTAAGAATCCTTAGCTGAGTTTTGATCTCTCCCTCAGCAAGTTATCTTTAACTTAAGAAGCATTGGGAATCCTCAACCGAGCTCTTGTTCCTCAGCTTGAGTTGTTTGCATCCTTGAATAAAAGTATTGATATAACAGTCAGTTTAGAGGTATTCTTTTACCCAATGGTTGGGTATTGATTTAAAATCCCTCGTAACTGTGTTGGCTATGAGGTTAACTTTTGATATCCCCATATGGATCCCCAGTAGGTCTGCTTGTGTTGATTTCCAGCAGATTCCTATGTGATTTTCAACAGGTCTTGCACTCTATCCCCAAGTGGAGCAAGAGTGGTATGACAATTATTCCTCGCAAAGTTCAATTTTTATCAAGAATATTTTCATCCTCAGCAGATTATTACCTTTCATCAGCAGGATGATATCCCTATGCAGATGTTGTCTCATCATGATTTAAGCCTTGTAGTAGGATTTTATTCCTTTGATAGCTTATGATATTCCCCTGCAGTATTTCAAGTTGAATCTCCAGCATGTTTCCCTGCCTTGTTGCTTTGGGATTAGCCGAGTATCTGGTTGTTGTGGTGTTCATGTCACCCGTTTCTTATCTTTATGTCTGTTTTTTCAGCATATTCATAAGCATATTCATACGCATAAGCATAACATCATTTGCATGCATTCTTGCATTTATCATTGTTCCCCACTCTTTGGTGTGGACTTTCCCCACAGAGTGTGTGTGTTGTTTTCCTCTCAAGTTTAGAGTGTCGACCATTAAGCAGAAAGTGTTAATCCTTTCTAATTCCCCACTGAGTTTGTTTCTCGTGGATGATTCTGATTGAACTTCCTCCCCAGTTTATTATCTGGATGGAATTTTCCCTAGTTGAGATATTTCCTCCTCGGGATGAGTCTTGTTTGACCGTTTCTCTCCAATTTGTTCTTGGATTGAACTTTGGTCCCCTTTTGTGAGTAATATTGCTTTGGAATTAAGCTATCATTGTTTGATAGTGGGCAACATTTTCTCCAGCTTGAGTATATTACTTTGAAATTAAGCTATCAGCTAATCGATAGTGGGTAATATTACCAATTTGATCAAGTTCTTTTACTTGTACTCCTACCCAGTAAACCCGGTAGTCGAGATTTCTTCTTCTTACCCAATAAATAGGTAATAGAAGTTGTTTCTCTTTTGCTCATACTCCTACCCAGTGAATCCGATAGTCGAGATTTCCTCTTACCCAGTAAAAAGGTAATAGAAGTTGTTTCCCTTTGATTGGGTTCCTACCCAGTAAATCAGGTAGTTGATCATGCTCCTACCCAGTAAATTAGGTAGTTGAGAATTTTTCTGCCCAGTAAAAAGGTAGTGGAGGTTATCCCTCTGTATTTTGCTCCTACCCAGTAAATCAGGTAGTTGAGAATGTTTCTGCCCAGTAAAAAGGTAGTGGAGATTATCCCTCTTTATTTTTCTCCTATCCAGTAATTCGATAGTCGAGTCCTTTGTTTTCCTACCCAATAAACAGGTAGTTGATGATTCTTTTCCAACTCAGTATTTCTCCATTTTTGGACTCGAATACTTTGTTTGGTTGATAGTTCCTGGCAGGGTGCTTATTTTCCCTGGTTGAATCTGGTACCTTGATTATATCATACCTTCTCCCAAGTGGAGTCAGTTATCCAGTGATTTATTTTCCTGGTAAACTATTTGGTTGTCTGTTGTTGTTTCCCCAGCGGGATTTTTCTTCTGTGTCCCCAAGTTTTTCGCTTTCCTCTGGTGGTCATATTTTCCCCACAGAGATCTTGGGTTTGCATATCATATTCATATCATATCATGTTCTCTTAGGACAAAAATTTGGGTTTTCTGTATTTAAGTCTCTCCCATCTTGTAGAGACAAAGATGTCAATCTTCATATCTCCGGATTGAAGAAACTTAAATAGGGGCAGCTGTAACACCCTAATTTTTGCCCTAAGATTTCTTTGCATTTCATCTGCATTTTGCATACAAGCAAGATCACGCCTCGTTCGTTTCTTCTCAGATGAAGGGTCTATGCTTCGCAGGGGATCACCTTTGTTTTTACTTCTTTATATTTGTTTATATTTACTGACTTCTAACCAAAATACCAAAAATATATTGCAGTCTGTTTCTTCTTCTCTCTGTGTTGCAGGTTTTCAAAGATAAGACAGTGATTTCAATTCAGACGCGTTTGTTCAGTCACAATTCGATTTCACATGGATGTTTGACCTAATCATGGTCAAACTATCAAAAAAATTGTTTCAACTGCAAGTTATGTGTGCCAGTGGTTTATTCCTCAGACAATGCGTGTTTAAAAGTTTGAGTTGTGTTGTGTGTGAAAGTCATCAGTTATCAGACAGTGTTTTGTGCGAAGTTTGGTTTGAATCTTCAATGTGCATCACTTCACTAGTTCATCAGTGATTCAGCTGAGGATTTATTTTCCTCAGCATAGATTCGAAATCATCAGGGGAATTTTCAGACGATGACAGTGATTGTGGTTGAATTGTAAAGTGGTTCAGTGGTTCATTAATGGATATTTTCATCAGTTGGCTTGTGAACATAATCAGAATTTTTGGTATGGGCTTAAAATAAAAAAAAATCATCGCTTTGTCCATTATTCGAGTCATACATTTTTTTTTCTAGCCACCATTTTTTTTACCTCATCCATATTTCTATTACCCAATTATTTTCTATCCATATATTTCTAACCATTGTCCATATTTCGATTTTTCAATTTCCAAATACTATTCTCATTTTCGCCTATTCCCCAATATCCAATTATTTCTATTTTCCATTATCCATTTTTTTTCCTAGAAATTCTATCATCATTTTCTTTCTCCATATTTTTTTTGTTTTTTCTTAAATTTCAATTCAATATCCAAATTATGCATATTCTATCCATTTCCAATTTTTATTCAAACATCCATTTTTGTCAAATTCATTTCTTTCAATTTATAATTTCCCATAAATCCATAACCATTTTAATTACCCATTTCTTAAACCATTTCCATATTCATCCATATCCATTTGTCAAAATTAGTATCCATTAAATCATTTCTTATTCCACTTTTAATCCATTTGTTAAACCTATATCCAAATTAAATCATTTTTAATCCAAATCCATATATTCATTTTTCTCATCCAAATATTCATTAAACCAATTTTCTTTTCTATTTTTTTTCAAATTTACTTCTATCCTCTAATTCCATCATAAATTCCATTACATAGTTAATTCCATTTAATTTGTCTTCTTATTCTACATTACTAAAATTAAAAAAAAGAAGGTATTTGCTCATATTAAAGTCCTTAAACATTTTTTTTAGGCCCATAAGTGTTTTTTCTTGTTTGCTAAGCCTACCATTTTTTTTACTACTTTCAAACATTTCCCAGCCTCAGTCATCCCACATCACGCAAAGCCTCAGCCAAATACCAGCTTCCAAGCATCAGCTTCAACAAGCCAAGCCAACAGCAAGCCTTCCGCACAAGCCACACGTGACACAGTAAACTTCACAAGTCAATATTCCCAGCCAAAGTAATTAGTCACGCCGCACAATTTGAAGCAACAAGCATCAGCTTCAACACGCCAATGCCGTATAACACGCCACAGCCTAAGCCTAGCAGCAGCATCAATGTTAAAATGGCACGCCCAAGTGAAACAACAACAGCAAGCCGCATACAAAAACACTCCTCACGCAGCAAGCTCATTCCAAAACGCGAGACTGAGCAACACAAAACGCAGCACAAAAATGAAAACAATACGCATCAAAACGCAAGACCTCAAGCTAATACTCAACAATGAAGCACACTTTCCCCACCTTCAAAAACGCACGCAAATCGTCCAAACGGCAACCAATTTCTAACTCAATCTCATCTTAATTCCTCTATTTAAACAGCTTCAATCCTCTTCTAAATCCAAGCTTCAAAAGCCCCCAAAATCCCTGCAGAAATCAAAAACACAATCAGATTTTCTTCAATCCTTCAACCTTCAATAAACCAATCTCATATTCGAACTGTTGAAGATTATTAAAATTAGTGATTGAGAGATTAAAGAAGAAGGTGAACCGCGGCGGAACCAAGAGAGAGCCGGTGGTGAATACTTGACGATTTGCGGCGGAGTCATTGTTATCCACAGTATGATTTTCGCGAGAAAAGAAGATTAGCGAAGGAGAATCTTGTTTAAGGATCTGCGGAATTGTGACAAATTTGAGAAGGAAGCAGAGATTAAAGAGGGAGGCGCCGCCATGTATTTTGTGCATTTGTGCCCTGTTTCACATGTGCGAAGAAGAAGAAGCTTTCTTCAGCTTCTGTTACTTTTTGTTTTCTTTATATTTTAAGACTTTATTTTATCTTTATTTTTTTGATTTCCTTTAAAACCTTGATGGATCTTAGTGGATCCATTTATTATCTCACCATAACCCGCAGATACCCCTCCCCCTCTCTTGATTCTTTTTTTTTTTTTTCATTATTTCCTTTACTATTTGGTTCTTTTGTTTATTTAAACAAATTGTTTTTTCTTAAATTCTATTTTGGTATAAAGATCTAAAAAAAATGTGTTTAGAAAAGATATTTTTAATAAAAGTTTTTTTAGAAAAATATTCTAATTTCTTTATGGATTTATTTTAGATCCATATTTATTTTTCATCTCTTATTTTTCTTTTTTTTGGTCGATGAAAATCTCCGATTCGTGATTGTTAATTTTCGAAGATGTTTAATCTTCATTATTTCAAATCTATGGATGAATGATCATTTGGATCATTCTCCATACTTTGAGATCGTGATAGGTTGCCTTCGATAAATTCAACAAAAATCTCGATTAAGATTAGACCGTTCTTTTTTCTTTTAGTGCGGCATGTTTTCGGAGAATGATCCATAATATCATTTCTCTAACATGTATTAGCACGAATATTTTCCACTTTAATTAGTGGTGGCCGGCCTCATTTGTAGGGTAATTATTTCGTAAATTACTCGGCGATTGCTTAACATAGACCTAAATTTGTCCCGATTCGGAATAAGATCCACTTGGATCCGGTTGCCTCGATTTTTTTATTATCTTTCGTGGTTGTGCTTGATTAAGTTCATCATACCACTTATATGTAAATATTATAATAATATTAATATACTAATCCATTTAAATTCAATCTCTCGCAACTTATCGTCTTTATTTCAATTTCTCGCCCCTTATCTCTTTTATTATGCTATTATCATATTATATCATATATCATATTGTTTATGTTTATATTGTTGCTTGTGATTTCTCTTTTGTCCATTTGGACACAAAACATTAATAAAGGATTAAACATTAAAAAAGATTGGTGACTTTAATTTCGGACTATGGTTACTATCCTTAGCATTGGAGTTTGGACTTAGATTTTAGGATCCCTCCCTTTGCTCAAGTTGTGATTGATTGAAGACCTTGGCCTCGAATTAACTTCATTTGTCTTTGAAGATGGAATTCCATTCACCTTGAAGAAATGTTTCATAATATGGTTTGATCGCTCTTCTCTTAACTTTTAAATTCATGTATTAGGATAGTCCCTTCATCTCCTCCCAATTCTTAAATTTTCAAAACTTCTCCCTATTTCAAAAAATCTTCTTTATTTTCAAACTTTAAACGCTTTCGCAATCAAACCTTGACTTAGGTCAAGTGATTTTATCCTTTTCACTTTATTTTCTTAATAAATGTTAATCCATGTAAATATATCGCATTGCACTTTGTGGGTACGTAGGCATGAGGCGTTAAAACCTCTTCAAACGCAAAATCTTAAAAAAAAACATTCTTCTTCTCATCCCTTCAATCTGTTTTAAGCAAACCAATTTCAAACCAAAAAAGCAATAAATATGTCAAAGGGCTCCCGTGGAGTACCACGGACATTTTGGGTGCATAAAACCTTCCCGATTTGTAACCTATCCCCTTACCCATTCTCTGTTTGTTTCTTTTAGCTTTTGCTTTTAGATTCATTAGGTTTTATTCGTTCTTTTTCCTTTTTCCATTCGGAATAAAATAAAAGCGCGGTGGCGACTCTGTTTACCTTGAGTTAAGTTAATCAATAGCTTACACTCACGATTTTACCGCTACACCCTAGTTTTAAGATCCATTGCTTAGGAGGAGGCTTAGTCTGATGAAACATGGAATTCCTTTGAGCAATTGAGAATCTTGTGATCATTAGAAGACCTCTTGAGACATATTGTCTTGAATATTCGAGGGAAAATTTTGGGGTACAACAAATATTATTAATCAGTTAAAGAAAACCTACAAGGAACTAGAAGACTATATCAAAGTCAACACTGCAAGAAAGGGGGATCTTAAGAGGTTAATTTAAGCTTTAACAACTAACAAAGACCAAGAGGCACACATAACTAGAGATGTTGAAGAGGGTGAAGAGGTAGCTGGTGAAACTGATTATAACAATGAGCAAGAGGAAGATGATGAGACTACTGAGAGCAATGCTTGAATATAGTTTTATTTATGGTTTTGTAAGGGTCAAATACCCTGTATTGTTTTTGCCTTTCATATGCTTTTTATTGTAATCCTTAAGTACTTTGTTTAATTATTCAGTCTGTTAATCATCCTTTGTCAAATCTAGCTAAAACGGGGGAGTAATACTGACTTAACTAACTATCTTCTTAACCACTGAATTTTGAGGGGGAGGGAAAATCCAATTACTGCTCTAAGGGGGAGAATAGCTTGTGTTCCGCTGCTAACCTCTGAAGGAGTGTTGTGTAGTTGTTGTTGCGGTTCTTTTAGCCTAAATTTGACAAAGGGGGAGATTGTTAGTTCTTCCCAATTGAGGTTTGCAGTAATTTTGGTAAAACAACATGTATTGGTCATGTTGGACAAGGTGTCGTAACATGCTGAAGAACATGTTCTATTTTGAGGAAAAACAGGTTTTTGCAAGATGTCGGAGGAGATCTCCCAGCAGAGGTTACTTGACATCTTTGCCAGTTACAGTTTTAGTAACTGTTATCTTTGAAGAAAATCACAGAATATTCAAGAGAATATTGTCGCTCCCGAAGATTTGCATCCCGGTGCAGATGTGAACGGTCGGCGAAAGAGAAAGTGAAATGAATTGAATAGAGTCGCCAGCTAGGCATTTTTATCCCGAAGGAAAGGTAATGTTGCATAAACATAGAAAGAGATGGATAAGACGGTTGCAAACTAGAGAAACTATGAAAGGGGGTTGGTTACAACCTGGGAAGGTATTAGCACCCAGATTATCCGTCGTACTCGACAGGATCCACGCTTACAAGATTGTGTTTAAAAGGGTAGTGTATGTGCTATATGTATGAAAAAGCTAGGAATGCGTGTACAGGTGTCAGGGCAAAAGGAAGTGAAATGCTCAGGACTGAGGCTTTTAGAAAGAATGCTGAAAGAGGGGGATGACACAGAGACTTTTGTTCGATAACTGTTACGTTATGCCTACGTATCCTCTCGTGCAATGAGGAAGTTAGAACACCGTAGTTCGACTCAAAGAGACTAAAAATGAATTTGACTATTAACTGCTTGCTTGTATATGCTCAAGTGTATGACTCGTCTGGTTCGTGTGCTAATTGTCTTGCATTAGACGAAAGAAGCAAGTTCTCGTTTGTGAATGAGTGTGATGAGAAAATAATCCCGAAGGAGACGATTATTGTTTGTTTTTTGTGTTTTCAGTTTTGCTATTATTTTTGGTGTTTTGCATAAGTTAATGAGCTTAAGCATAAATCAAGGGCTTGTAAACTCATTATATCCTCCCTGATTAGGGATAATGAGCCTACTTAAGTATGAGATAAGCATCTCAACTTAATTACCATGATGATGTAGGATTAAGATCATTAACCTACTTGTGGTTATTTAGATGTTTTTGGGTTTTTGTTTAGTGTTAAGTAATGAGTTTAATCTCTAATGACAGATTAGTGAACCCATTAAACCATCCTAATAGAAGGATAATAGATGAGAACACTTAAGATGAGGAAGATAACTCAACTTAATCTATGGTTAGGGATTAAATTCATTATATGACAAGCCTTTATTAAATGGATTTTAATTAAGGGGATGAAATTAAGAAGTGGATTTTAAGTTTGTAAGACAACTTGAGGGGGACTTGTCCATTAAACACTAGGGTTAGTCCCTCTTAACCATAAGGAAGAGATAAAACCCTAATGTAAGGCCCAAGTTACAAGATAAAGTCTTAGTGATTATTAGTGTGATTTTATTAAGAGGTGTAAACAAATTAAAGGTTTAACACTTAGGATTAAAGTTATACACTTCATCCTAAGAGAAGGATGCATGCATAACCCTAATTCAAAGCCCTAAAGCTTTAAGAGTTTAGCCTCTGATTATTGAGATGAGAAGAGAGACTCAAGGAGAAACAAAGGTAAAATAATAAGGGGGACTATACACAACCCTAAAAGTTATCATGCTTGGGTATCCTATGGTTTGTTAGGCTTAAAAGAAAGGATCTTCAAGGCCACCAATGGAAGAAGCAGATGAAAAGAGAAGGAGAAAGAAGAACAAGTTACTTACTTCCTGAAGAAGATAAGTAACTTGAAAGAAAGAAAGAGGGATGGAACACAAGTGAATTAGATTCACTTCAAATACATGTAAGAATGCATATGAATGAGATAATAAGAGGTGGGAAGTGAAGGCAAATCCACTTCCCAAATAACTTACCCAAGGCTCCTGAAAATGTTAGTATGAATGCATAAGATGTAAAGTAAAAGGCAATGAAGTGAACTGAGATGTGAAGACCAAAGTCAGAAGTGATTATGAAATGCAAATGGCATATGATATGATGCAATATCATACAAGATGCATATGAATGATCATACAAAGATGAGATGCAGGGGAAGCAAGCTTAGAAGTGTGAAAACACATGGATGTTTATGAAATGTAATGAATGCAAGACATAGCAAATGAATGAAGAAATGATCAAGAAATGTTCTAACATGTCCTAAGATGTCTAATATGTCATACAAATGCTTGAAATGTCATGGAAAGTTCATATAATGATGATATGCAAAGATGGATGCAAATGAACATGAGAAATTAGGGTGTTATCAATGTATGAGATGCAAATGACCAAAACAGAAGCATACATCATGATAAAAAATTGAAAACAATCTCAATCAAACCCTAATCCCAAATAAGATCATACCCCAAAGGAGAAAGTCAGAAGCTAATCCTATTGAAAGTTATGTATTTTCTAAATTTGCTAGGGTTTTTGGGTGATTCTTAAAGGAAAATGTAGATCAAATTGAAAATGCAAGATAAATTCATGAGAAAAATAACCTAGAAACTACATGCAATATATAAAACAATGCAAAAAGAATCAAGTTCAAACCCATCATGGTTAGGCAGAAATGAATTTTTCAAGTTATGGTTAGAAAATATGATTTTAAAGAACCCTAATTCAAAGAAAATTGTGAAATTATGATCAAACCTAAAAGAAATTTGTGTGATGAGTTTGAAAATGTTTCTAAATGTATTGAAATGGTTCATGAATTTTTGGTGATTTTTAGAAACCTAAATGTATTTTTAATTAATTAAAATCCATTAATTAATAAAAAATAAAATTTAAATATTTTAAAAATACTTTTTTAATGCAAAAAATAACATAAAAATCATTTTTGGGTTGAGAAAAATATTTGGATCAGAAATGCAAAAGATTATATTTTTTTGATGAGTTTTACTATTTTTAATAAAATAAGGAAGAAAAAGCAAAGAAAATGAAAATAAAATGATTTAAATAAAAAGTATGCACTTCCAAAGGTCCAGATTCAAACAAAATTGGAGGGAGTTGACTGGCGCGTTAATGGGTGGTCAGGATTTGATCTGGCAAGTTTATTAATTAATCCTAATTAATTAACCTAATTAACTGATTAGGGTTTTAATGAGGCATCTGGGCCCTTCATCCACGAGCGAAAATCATATCCTATGGCCCATATTTAAACTGAGGTCTAAACCCTAATTAGAGCCCTAATGACTCTCAGGTGGCCGGAGGAGACCTCCGGTCATCTTTTCCGGCCTGACTCCTCCCCTGAATCTCTCAAAACACCATAACAATGCACCAAAATCTCCAGAAATGATCCTTAAACAACATTAAACACGAATCAAACCTCAAAAATCATTTATCACTCAAGAACATCATGATTTGAAGTAAAACGGAAAAACGCATACAACTTTCAGAATCTTAATACATGCTCATTCTTAACTCATTTTCAAAACAAAACACATCACAATGATCAGTGAAACATATAGATTGATATTGTAACTTAAATCGTAAGTTCTGGAAAATTTGTTCTTGAGGATACCTGAGATGAAGCTTTTCAGTTTGGTGCTTTTTGGCCTCCTCTTTTGTGCAATCCAACCCCTTTGAGTCCCCTGGTGCTATTGAGAAGCTTTGGAAGAGTTTAAATGACTTGGTTTGTGATGTTTGGTTCTGGTATGGCATAAATCGTGTTTTGGTTTAGGGAGCTTTTAGGCCATGGGAGTGGGTGCTTTGTGATCCTTATGAAGTGTATGATTGAATGGTGCAAAGAGATTTTAGGTTTTGTGTTTGTGCTGAGAGTTTTGAAGACTTGAAGTTTTTGCAAGTTTTTGTGAATGCCGACTTGTGTTGTGTTTCAGGCTCCAAGAACATATGAAATGAGGTCCATGAGGCTTGTATGTGATGTCTTGATTGGTCAGAAGAGTTGTTGTGGCTCAACTTGATTGGTATGGGAGGTTTTGCAAAAACTCAATTTTGTGTACTTGGATGTATGACATGGGTCAGAGCAGCTCAAAGGGGTGTCTTGGCCTTAGCTTGCATCAAGGATGGCCATAGGATCAGATTACATGAGCTGGCACAAGTGGATGAAGAGTTTCCAAGCATTTTGCAACTTTTCCCTCTTTGAGAATTTCATGAAAATGTTTTGTGGAAACTTGCAATCCAAGGCACAATTTTGGTTCAAATGCATTGTACGATGTTTGTATGATGCCTAGCAATCAATTAGAGGTCATGAAATGGCTTGGAACTTGAATTTGCAAAAAATCCTCTTTGGCATGAACTTGAAAATTATAGGATTTTTGCCAACTTTGAAAGGCCATATCTTGAGTTCTAAGATGAATCAAGACATGTTCTAGTACTTTTTGAAAAGGGAAAGACCTAATCTACAACTTTCATGTCCAAGAATTGTTTATTTGAAGCATTTTTGGTAATGAAAGAGGAGGTTGAAAATCTTTCCCAAAATGGAAAGTTTCCATTATAAGTCATTTCCAAAAATAGCAAGTTTGCAATTGACCCAAAATTCTTCAACTTTGTGAACTTCCAAGCACTTGTAAGATCAAATAAAGATTATAGCGACTCAAAATGAGGATGATGACCCTTTGGTACCCTTGATGGGGGGCCTCAGATGCCCTGATTTTGACTTTACTTGCTCAAGAAGTTACCCAATGATCAGATTACTTCCACAATGAATTTCTTCATCAAACTTGGTACACATGATCCTTATAACATATTAAGAACATTAGAAACAAGAATGACCAAAAATATTGGAGTTAAGGCCTCTGAAACTAAAACCCTAATTTTGGTCATCTGTGCAGGAAAACCTTAGCTTTGCCTCTATGCATTTGCCATTCTTTGTGATCTCTTGACTTTCATGAACTTTGGGGAGCATATTATGATTATAGAACACACATGGACCCTCTTGGAAACCTTCAAGACCATTGGGATGACTCAGATTGATTCTTGGATTGCTCAGATCACAAACCCTAGATGCAGATGAAATGGAACTATGCAGATGAAACAAATATGCAATATGAGATGGTATGCTTATGCTAATGAAAAAAGGAAAGATCACAAGACATGGTGTGAGAAAAAGTGAGGGAAAATTTGGGGTGTTTACAGCTGCCCCTATTCAAGCATGAGTTAGCTGTGCAGGATGTAAGCGCATGGCTTAACAAACAAACAAGATAACTTGTGGTTGAATACCAAAGACAGTCCGAAATTTGCACTCACTGGGGAGAAGAAGAAAAGGTATATAAATTGTAAAAGGTAGTATAGTATGATTATCAAATGAAGGAGATGGAGGACGACCATCGAGCAGAGGACGATTGCTGGGGGTAAACAGTAAGCTAAGCAAAGACGGGGACGACCGACAAGTTGGGGAAATAAAGAGACAACGACGGGGACGGCCATCGGGTAAGGAAATAAAATTCTCTGGGGATTGAGAAAAGAACTGATGGGGACGGTCATCAGGCTTGGAAAATAAAGTAAACAATGATGGGGACGGTCATCGGGTTAAAGAATAAATGAAATATTTGATGAGGGACGGTCATCAGAGGTGAAGGAAGATCACCTAACAGGGTACGACTGCTAAAAAATATCACGACATATGACGAATGCCGGATAGCAAAGGCCAACGATGGGGACAACCATCATATAAGCATGATGAAAGACGATCATCAAGAGGTGAAGGACAATCACCTAGAAGGGTACGACTACTCTCAGGGATTATCACGACATAGGATGAATGTCGGATAACAAGATCAACGATGGGGACGACCATCAGATAAATGATGAGGGACGATCGTCAAAAGGTGAAGGACAATCACCTAGCAGGGGACGGCTGCTGAAAATATCACGACATAGGACGAATGCCAGATAGAAGGTTCCAACAATGGAGATTCCATTGGGGAAAAGGATGAGGGACGGTCATCCAGAGGTGAATGACGATCACCTGGAAGGGGACGGCTGCCAAAAGTATCACGACATAGAACGAATGTCGGATAAAAGAAAGTTGTTTTGTTGGTGACTTACTAGGGAATGGTAAACACGGATGAGTTCTTACGCTTTATAAATAAAAGGTACAAGTGTTTGACGGTGTGCATAGACTAAAGATGCAGACGAGCTTCCTTAGGACCACGATACGGACGGGTACCGATAGGAACAAACGCTGATGCGTGTTTAAGGATGATGATATAAAAGAGTATCAATTGGTTAGTCAAGGAACAAAGACGAGTGTTTAATCTGCCGGGGAGATATATACAAAATAAGGACGAGTATCAAAGGATTGTATATGTACAAGTGTTGATCTGTTGGTGAAGTATGTGCAAGACACAGACAAGTGTCGAAAGATTGGGCAAGGGACACAGACGAGTGTTTGACCTGTTGGGGAAGTATGGCACGGAAGAGTGTCGAAAAGAGCATATATAAGTTATGAACAAATATTTGTATTTGAGAGTGCAGAAGGTATTTTGGCGACCTACGGGGGTAAGATGACACGGACGAGTGTCGAAAGAAGAGCATGTATAAATATAAACAGGCATATGTGTTTTGAGAGTGCAAAGGGGATGCTTTGGCTTTTATCTACAAGGGATATGAGTTTTGTATATTGCCAGTGAAATATTGATGGAATTTGCAAGTGATTGGCTCGAACCTGGCTTACGATCATGCAAATGTTTGATTTTTGCCGTAATGCTCCGTATTAGACAGAATGATACGCTTATTTCGGTGAATATGATGCGAATGCTATGTTTATGCAAATGCGAAACTGATATGAGACTCGGATCCTGCAGGGATAAAGATCTCTGGATGATCTGCTTGGAGGGATAACCCAGCTGGGGGAAGAGATCATTGATAAATTTGTCCGGAGGGAGAACTCCCTAATGGGGATGAGGAGGTTTTAGCAACTCCTTTGGGAATGTGTTTCAAGTATTGCTCTACTAGGGGAGGGGGAACTCTGTGGGGAATCAACTCCACCAACCCTGCTGAGGATGAGGGAAATCTGGCACTCTGGTGGGGGATAGGAAATTCCTTGACCACCTTGCTGTGGAAGAGGCTATCAGGCACTGCTCGGGTGGTCCTGCTTGGGGAAGAGATAACTTCTGGGAAGTAGCATGTTGGGGATTCAATGCTTGATATGCCCCATGTCGCAGAAGATTGTCTGCCTTGAGTACCTGCAACCCGTTAAGACAAAGGAAAACGCACAAGTGTCATACGGTATCCTTAACCGGATTCCGTCATAAGAGTTAGATTTACCGGAGAGTAATATATTTCCTGCAAGCATTTTGTTTAAAAATAGCCTATAAGTTTTCATGAAAACGTTGTATTACGAACTCTGGACATTTTGCAAATACAAAACAAAAGGTAAAAACAAAATGCGACTGAATATTCTGATTTTATTGATTTGTGTGCCATGAATAGGCAAGTACAGTCAAAGAAGCGGGTCCCTTGGAAGGAGGAGATTGCTGTAATTTGAGAAAATAAAAGTTTTGGCAATGTTGAAAACGACATTCCAGTGAGCTTCATTTGCTATGACCTGTATGACCTTGACGTTCTTCTTATCTCGCTTTCTGAAGAAGGCTGATTTTGACTAACGCTTTATCCTTTCGAAGCATGCCATGTTGCCAGTGATACAAACGAATTCAGAATGCAGTTGTTCGCTTATTCCCTGATTTTGCATGGATCGCCCTTTCGGGTTTTCAATCCACCGGGATACCCAATTTTGCCTGAGTTGTCCAATGCGGCTTTTCAACTCAGCGGGTGTACAATTTTTTTTTCCCCTTATTTTTGCCCGAGTCTTTTATTCTGTTTTTGACTCGTCGGGATGCCCCTTTTTTGCCTTGACTTACATTTTGTTTTTATGTCCAGCGGGTCATTTTATGCGAAGTATTTTTTAACTGCATCTGAATTCACAGGAGACGGGAATTCTTCACCATCCATGGTCGCGAGCATCAATGCCCCACTCGAGAAGACTTTAGTTATCACGTTGGGACCTTCATAGTTTGGTGTCCACACTCCCCTGTGGTCTATATGAGGAGGAAGGATTATTTTCAGAACAAGCTCTCCCACTTGGTATTCCCGAGGTCTGACTTTCTGATCGAAGGCTTTCTTCATTCGCTTCTGATATAACTGCCCATGACAGATGGCAGTTAATCTTTTCTCTTCAATCAGATTCAGTTGATTGTACCGAGACCGGACCCATTCTGCTTCATCTAGTTTCACATCCATCATTACCCGTAAGGAGGGTAGCTCAACTTCAACAGGCAGGACAACTTCCATACCGTACACAAGCTGATAAGGCGTTGCCTCAGTAGATGTTCTAATTGAGGTTTGGTACCCATGCAAGGAAAATGGTAGCATCTCATGCCAGTCTTTGTAGGTGACTACCATCTTCTGCACAATCTTCTTAATGTTCTTGTTAGTTGCTTCAACAACGCCATTCATCTTTGGCATGTAAGGAGAAGAATTGCGATGTTGAATTTTGAAGTCCCGACAAAGTTCTGCCATCATTTTGTTGTTCAAATTGGAACCAATATCAGTAATGATTCGCTCGAGAACTCCATATCGACAGATGATATCCCTTTTCAGAAATCTAGCTACCACTTGTCTGGTGACGTTTGCATACGAAGCTGCTTCGACCCATTTGGTGAAGTAATCAATGGCTACCAGGATGAATCGGTGACCATTTGAAGCAGTCAGTTCAATCTTTGCAATCATGTCAATGCCCCACATAGCGAAGGGCCAAGGTGAAGACATTACATTCAAAGGATTCGGAGGCACATGCACTTTATCTGCATAGATCTGGCACTTGTGACATTTTCTGGCATAGGCACAACAGTCTGCATCCATTGTGATCCAGTAGTAACCTGATATTAATAGCTTCTTTGCCATTGCATGTCCTCCAGCATGGGTACCGAAAGAACCTTCATGCACCTCGTGCATCAGCATGTCTGCTTCCTTCTTGTCAACACATCTGAGCAAGACCATGTCGAAGTTTCGCTTGTATAATGAACCATCAGTATTGAGGAAGAAACTGTCGGCCAGTCTTCTCAAGGTCTTCTTATCATTTGTCAATGCCCCAGGTGGGTATGTCTGATTCTCCAAGAAACGTTTGATGTCATGGTACCAAGGCTTGTCATCAGCGAAATTGTCCACAGAGAATACATATGTCGGCCGATCCATTCTAGATACCAAAATCTGAGGCACATAATTGGCAGCTTGGACTTTGATCATGGATGAAATGGTGGCCAAAGCGTCTGCAAACTGATTCTCATCTCGAGGGATGTATTCAAGCTTAACTATTGTGAAGAAGGTCAACAATCTCCTCATATAATCACGGTATGGAATCAGATGTTCCTGATGAGTGTACCATTTGTCGTTGGTCTGGTTGATTACCAAAGCTGAATCTACGAATACATTCAAGGTTTTGATCCTGAGGTCAATGGCCTCCTCAAGACCCATGATACAGGCTTCGTATTCTGCTTCGTTGTTAGTGCAGGAAAAGGTGAGTTTTGCCGAGAAAGGCATATGAACTCCTTTAGGTGTAATAAGCACTACACCAACTCCACGACCCTTCATATTGACAGCCCCGTCAAACATCATAGTCCATGCTTCTTCTGGGTCAGGCCCTTCAGTGTGAACTGGCTCTTCACAATATTTTGCTTTTAAATACATGATGTCTTCATCAGGGAAGTCAAATCTCATAGGCTGGTAGTCATCAATGCGTTGCTCAGTCAGATAGTCAGACAATACACTGCCTTTGATGGCTTTTTGTGAGGTGTACTGAATGTCATACTCTGTTAGAATCATTAGCCATCATGCAACCCTTTCGGTAAGTGCTGGCTTCTCAAATATGTACTTGACGGGGTCCATTTTTGAGATCAACAAGGTAATGTGAGTCAGCATATACTTTCTTAGTCGGCGAGCAGCCCACGCTAAAGCACAACAAGTTTTCTCGAGCAGTGAATAACGTTGTTCACAGTCGGTAAACTTTTTGCTCAGGTAGTATATTGCATACTCTTTTCGACCAGAATCGTCATGCTGGCCCAACACACACCCCATTGATCCTTCTAATACTGTCAGATACATTATCAGAGGTCTTCCTTCAATTGGATGCATGAGAATTAGAGGTTCTTGTAGGTACTCATTGATCTTATCAAAAGCTTTCTGACAATCGTCGTTCCACCTGACTGTTTGTTCCTTTCTTAACAGCTTGAACATGGGTTCACAAGTTGCAGTGAGGTGAGATATGAACCTTGAGATGTAGTTCAATCTACCTAAGAACCCTCGAACTTCTTTCTCAGTCCTAGGTGCAGGCATTTCCTGAATAGCTTTGACTTTGTCGGGATCAACCTTAATTCCATTTTCACTTACGATAAAACACAGCAGCTTACCGGAACGTACCCCGAATGTGCATTTATTGGGGTTCAATTTCAGCTGATACTTCCTCAAACGCTTAAACAACTTCAGCAGATTCACCAGATGGTCTTCTTCAGTAAGGGACTTGGCAATCATATCATCCACGTAGCATTCGATTTCTTTGTGGATCATATCGTGGAATAATGTTACCATAACCCGTTGATAAGTTGCACCTGTGTTCTTCAGTCCAAACGACATTACCTTGTAACAAAATGTGTCCCAAGGTGTGATGAAAGTTGTTTTCTCCATGTCTTCGGGTGACATCTTAATCTGATTGTATCTGGAAAATCCGTCCATGAAAGAAAATACCGAGAACTGAGCTGTGTTGTCTGCCAATACATCAATGTGAGGTAATGCGAAATCATCCTTTGGACTAGCTCAGTTCAGGTCCCGGTAATCCATACACATACGCACATTTCCATCCTTCTTAGGCACGGGTACAATGTTAGCAACCCACGGCGGGTAACTAGTTACAGCAAGGAAACCAGCGTCCCACTGCTTTTGTACTTCTTCCTTAATCTTCATGGCCATATTTGGGCGACTGCGGCGCAACTTCTGTTTAACCGGCGAGCAATCTTCTTTCAATGGTAGCCTGTGCATGACAATATCCATATCTAGACCTAGCATATCTTGATGGGACCAAGAAAAGACGTCGACATATTCCCGAAGCATACTGATGAGTTGTTCCTTTACGGGAGCTTGCAGACTGGCCCCGATCTTCACATCATTCACATCTTCCTCGGTACCAAGATTAACAGTTTCAATTTCCTCCGGATGAGGAGTAATAACTTTCTCTTCTTGCCTCAACAACCTGGCCAACTCTTCAGGAAATTCATAATCTTCATCAACCCCTTTATCTGCTTGATTAATTGGATTGTCGAAGTCATACAAGGTCATATCAGTGCTGTTGTCGGTGCAATCTAGAGGATTATCTCTGCAAGGGTTGAGATTTGTTCATTTTAGTGATTAATTTTAATCTTGTTTAGAAAAAGTGTAAATGAAGTTATTATTTTGAAAACATTGCCATTTATTGTTTTGTGCGAAAAATAACAAAAATGAAAAGACTATGAGCGAAAAAAGAAAATTGTTTGTAAAATATGTCCATTGTTCATTGATATTCCATTTGCACAAAATACAAATATGGCCCTATTACAAAATGAGTCCTGACACCTTGGGAAAGATGCAGGACTTGATGCATGCTAAAGCAGGAAATAATAATTACTCTACAGGAGTAACTCTTATAATTTCCTAGGAAGACCAGTTAAGGACTTGTTGGCACGGGATCCTTGGACGAATCCAGCTCTCCAGGTTGAGGTCGCTTTCAGCCTCGTCTTCCACGTTTTTGATAGCATTTGGGGTCAACATTCCCCCTCTTATGAACTTGGGCTCCTTAGCAGCCTCTGTTTGATCTTGTCAAAATGGTTTGTAACCCAAACCGAAACTGTCCTCCTTCTTCTCCATAGGTAGCAGCTTGCCCCAGCCTTGGGCGTTTCCATCTTCAATAACCTTCTGAGGTTGTTGGTAGGAGACAATTGAAGTACCCATCCTATCCTTATGGGATGCAGCAAATACTTCAGTTGTCGCCTCATTGACGTTCAGTGCTTTGAAACCTTGGCTCATGGTCTTGTGGATTTCACCATCCATCTCAATATATTTGTAGGTGGCCAGATGGATAACAAAAATGTCCTCTTCACCACAGATTGTGATAATTTGTCCTTCCCACTCGTATTTTAATTTCTGGTGAAGGGTCGATGTAAATGCGCCAGCGGCGTGAATCCAAGGTCGACCCAACAAACAGTTGTAGGCCGGCTGAATGTCCATCACATAGAAAGTAATTTGAAAGACCTATGGGCCAATTATCACAGGAAGCTCCACCTCTCCAAGAACAGACCTCTTGGAACCATCAAAAGCTCTTACCACCAGATTGCTTGGTCGGAGAGCTATACCATCATATTCAAGCTTAACAAGGGCTTTCTTTGGCAAGACATTGAGTGAGGACCCATTGTCAACTAGAGAGCCCCTTTACACTCTAGAGTGATGTGCAGAGCTTTATTATGATGACGACCTTCCGTAGTTAAATAAGTGTTGGTAAAACTAGTCCATGACTAGTATTAACATTAGAAACCATTGTCTCTAGCTGATTTACCATAATCTCCTCAGGCACGTAGGCTGCATGTAGGACTTTAAGTAATGCATCCTGATGAGCTTCGGAACACAATAGCAGGGATAAAATGGAGATCTTTGAAGGAGTCTGGTGGAGCTGATCCACAACCTTATAATCGCTTCTCTTGATTATCCTTATAAATTCGTCCACATCTTGATCAAAGGACGTCTTTTGAGTTTCTTTCAAAACTGGTTCTTCAGGCACCACATTTTTGCCTTTAGCCTTGGCAGCAGCCTCTGCCTCAGCATTAACTCTCGGGACTTGTGACGTGAAGATATGTCTTCTTCGAGTAAAGCCTCCGCCTCCCCCGACATTATCGATCTGTGGTGCAGGAGTTGAAGAGTCAAGAGCAACTCTCTTCCCATTACAGTAGAGCTCTGAACCATAGTGCCATGTCACATCATTATCTTTTTCATATGGAATGGGTCCAGGTACCCTGATGGTGACTGGAATGACTGTAGCGGAAGTAGGAACTGTTATTGTCTGTGGATCGTAATATATGGTAACAGGATTTCTGACTGATGGTGGTGGTGAAAGACTGAAGCTGGGTTGTTGTTGAGATTGTTGCTGAAAATTGTTGGAATCGAGGACCATTGCCGGGTCATAATATATGGTGACTGTGGAGATTTCATTATTAATGGTTGTTGTTGTAGAGGCGGAGGTGATTGAACTAATGTTTGTTGAAGTAGTAGAATAGATGATTGTTGACTTTGTAGACGAGTCTGTCGGAACAATTATTTTTGAAGTTGTAAGAGAGGTGCTTGTTGGTACTGTAGGAGGAATTGCTGATGTTGTAGAAACCGTTGATGTTATCTGCAAGATACCTTCTCTGATAAGGCCATTGATGCCACTTATTAAGCTTGCACAACCATTGGCGGAAACTTTGCAAGATTCACAGTAGGCCTCACAACCTGGGAACACCTGGCACTTTAAAAGCTGAGCTTTGACCTCAGCCAAAGGTGTTTGAATGCTTGCAGTATCTTCAATTAGGTTCACTGGTTGATACTCCTCAATTGCATTTATCCTGGGCCCACTGTAAACACCCCAAATTTGCCCTCACTAAGTTCACACCATGTCTTGTGATCTTCCATTTGCATAAGTTCAATCATATCACATCATGTTGCATTTTTGCTTCACTGCATTGGTTCAAAGTCATCTGCATCTAGGGTTTGTGATCTGAGCAATCCATGAGCCATCTGAGCCACTCCAAAGGTCTCCAATCATCTCAAGAGGGTCTATGTATGTTCAAACATCATATTATATCCTCCTAAGATCAAGGAAGGAAGAAAATCACAAGAACTGGCAGGGCATGGAAGCAGAGCCAAGTTTAACTACACAAATGACCTACAATTAAGGTTTTGGTTTCAGAGGCCATAACTCCAAATTGTTTGGTCATTCTTGTTTCTATTGGTCTCAATATGATATAGGGATCATGCATACCAAGTTTGATGGAAAAATTCATTGTGGAAGCCATCTGATCACTGGGTAACTTCTTGAGCAAGTTAGAGCAAAATCAGGGCATCTGAGGTCCCCCCCATCAATGGACCCAAAATGTATTTTTCATCAAAATGAAGTTATATGGTCTTTATTTGATCATTGAAGTGCTTATAAGTTCACAAATTTGAAGAAAAATAAGCAAAACCAAAAGTTGCCAAAAATGGAAATGACTTGCAATGTAAACTTTCCATTTTGGGAAAGTTTTTCAACCTCCTCTTTCTTAACCAAAAATGCTTCAAATGAAAAATTCTTGGTCATTAAAGTTGTAGATTGGATCATTCCCTTTTCAAAAAGTACAAGAACAAGATCTAATTCATTTTTGAACTCAAGTTATGGCTTTCCAAAGTTGGCAAAAATCACATAATTTCATGTTTCTTACCAAAGAGGGATTTTTGCAAAACTTCATGCCAAGCTATTTTGTGACTTCAAATTGACTTCTACACATCATATTATCATAGTGAATGAGTTAAAACTCAGAATTGGCCCAAGAATCTCAAGATTTCATGACTTGCATATGAAGAAATTCCAAAAGGGCCAAAAGTTCACAAAATTGCAAAACCCCTCATAACTTTGTCACAACTTGTTGATTTGCCTCAATCTCATTTCCATGGTCATCCTCAATCCCAACTGCACAAGACACCCCTTTGTCCTTGGCCTGAACCAGCCCATACCTCAAAGGACAACAAATCTTGACTTTTTGCAAAACAAGCCATACCAATCAGCATAGCCCACACCAACTCCACAGGCCTATCACCGCTTGATACATGGACCAAATACAAGCCATTTGACACAAGAACACATCCAGAATCATCAGCATCACCATAGTTCACAAAAAATCCCTCTTATGCATTTTCATTCGAAACTCTCAACACACTTAACAAAACTTAATACTTCTTCCACCATTCATCTCAAAATTCATCACTGATCATTTCCCACCCATCAAAACAGCCTGAAACCACCTCAAACCAAAATACGATTTTCACCACCCCTGAACTGAAAGTTCCGAAACACTCCATACAAACTTGTTTCAAGCTTACCAGAAGCATCAAGGAGTTCATTGGAGTGGAAAAGCACAAGGAAGAAGGTCAGAAAGCCCAAAATTCGAAAGCTCAACCTCAGGTAACATGATGAACATTTTTTCCAGAACTTTGATTTCTTGATAAAATATTGTTCTATGTGTTGCCCTGATTATGGGGATGTGTTTATTTTTGAAAATGAGCCAAAGACAAGCATTTTATGTTGCTCTGAAAATTTTGCCCTAAATCTGTTCTTCTTCGATTCTCTTTGTGTGAGTGAAATAAATTGTTATTGATGCTGGATTCTTGTTATTTGATGTTAGGAGATGAATTCTAGAGATTTTGGCATGATTTTGTAGCTTAGGGAGTGAGATAGAGATTCTCAGGGGAGAGTGTGGCCGGAGAAGATGACCGGAGGTCATTTCCGGCCACCTGAGAGTCATTAAGGGTTTTAATTAGGTTTAGGGCATTGTTTAAATTTAGGCCGTAGGATCAAGCTTTCCCGCGTGCATTGTGTGGCTTGGATTAGATCATTAGTTTTAAATTAGGTTTAATTAAATAAATAATCAGGATTAATGAAGTTTGAACCTGGGTCGTCCAGATGCGCGCCTAGTCAAAGCTTTTTAAGCCCAGATTGAATCCTGGCTCTCCATTCAGCATACTTTTCCTTTTATTAATTTTTATTTCATTTTCTTTATTTTATCTTATACGAATTTTTAAAAATAGAAAAAGACATCAAAAAATTCTGAATTTTTTAATCCAACCTTTAATTAATTTTCAAAACCCAAAAATATTTTTATTTTTATTTTTTGCATTAAAAAAATATTTTTATATCATTTAAGTGTTATTTTTAATTAGTTAATGAGAATTAATTAATTAAAAATACATTTAGGAATTTAAAAATCACAAAAAAATTCAGAGAACATTTTCAAACATTTACAAACTCACCACACAAATTTCGTTTTAGTTTTGATCATACTTTGACATTTTTCAATTGAATTAGGGTTCTTAAACTTGAATATTTTTAACCCTAACTTAAAAAATTCCTAACTTTTGAACCAAAGTGAGTTTGTGAATTATTCTTTTTGCATTGTGTTATGCATGGTTTCAAGCATCTAAAAACATTTTTGTTTCATTTTTATAATGAATTTTCAATTTGTTTGGCATTTTACCTTTATGATCACCCTTAAAACCCTAGAAACTTAGAAAAATCATAAGTCCTTCTAAGTTAAGCTTCTGACCTCCCCCCTTTCGATGGTAACTTGGCATAGTTTAGGGTTCCTTTGGGTCCATTTTCAATTTTTTATCTTATGTTTTTCTTCTGTTTTTGAATTATGCATCTCACATGATCATATAACCCTAATTTGCATCTTCATTTGCATCCATCTTGTATAAACTTGCATACATGAACTTTCCATGACATTTTTTGCATCCACATGACATATAAGACATCTTAGGACACATTGAATTCATGTTTGAACATTGCGTCACCCATTTTCCATGTTATGCTTTCATTACATTCCATGTGCATTCATGAACTTTCATGCTTCCTTTATGCTTCATTTGCATTCCCATCCTTTGTATGATCATCTTCATCTCATGACATACATTTATATCATCTCTTTGCATCATTAGCATCATGAACATGCTTCTGGTTTTGGTTTACATCTTTGCATTTCACTTCATTCTCATTTCATTTCATTTCTTTTGCTAACTTTTCAGGTGGTAAGTGTTGGGGAAGTGAATTTGCCTTCACTTCTCACAATCTCTTCTCATATCTCTTATGAATTCATTGCTACATTTTACTTTTGCATTTGAGTGAGCTTGCTCATTCATGTTCCCTCCCCACTTTATTTCCTCAAGCAACTTATCTTCTTAAATGAAGTAAGTTGTCCTGCTTCTTTCTGCTTCTTCTCTTTCCATCTTTCCTCTTCCTTGGTGGTTCTTCCTAAAGATATCTTGCAAGCCTCATAAACCCTAGGAATACCCAAGCATGATCAAAATTAAGGTTTGATTAGTCCCCCATTAGTTTTACCTTTGTGTCATCTTTTGTGTCTTCTTTTCTCATCTCATAATCAAGGACTAAACCTTAAAGGTTTTAAGGCTTTGTGATTAGGGTTATGCTTGCATCCTTCTCTTAGGATGGAGTGTATAACTTTAATCCTAAGTGTTAAACCCTTAATTTGTTTAAACCTCTTAATCAATCCATCTTAATAATCACTAAGACATCAAGCTTGTAACTTGGGCCTTGCATTAGGGTTCTAATTCTTCCTTAATTGGTTAAGAAGGACTAACCCTAGTGTTAATGGACAAGTCCCCCTCAAGTTGTCTTACAAACCATATAATCCATTTCTTAATCTCACCATTAACTAAAATCCACTTTAATAAAGGTCTTGTTTTGTCATGAGTTTAATTCCTAATCATGGATTAAGTTGAGGAGCCTTCCTCAACTTAAATGTTCTCATCTATCATCCATCTATTAGGATGGTGTAATGGGTCCATTAAATCTTTGATTATGGCTTAAACTCATTACTTAACACTAAACAAAAACTCCAAAAACATCTAAATAAATGCAAGTAGGTTAATGATCTTAATCCTACGTCATGGTGATTAAGTGTGAGGTGTTTACTTCACACTTAACGTATTCTCATTACCCCTAATCAGAGGGAAGATGTGATGAGTTTACTAACCCTTGGTTTAGGCTTAAGCTCATTTACTTATGACAAACACAAAAAAGCAATAAAAGATTGAAAACACAAAAACAAACAATAATCGTCTCCTTCAGGATTCTTTTCTCATCACACTCATCCATAAACGAGAACTTGCTTCTTCCGTCTAATGCAAGATAGTTTGCACCTGAGCCAGACAGGTCATACACTTGAGCATAGACAAGTAAGCAGTTCACAAGTCAATTTATCTTTCAGTCTCTTTGAGTCGAACTACGGTGTTCTGACTTTCTCATTCCACGTGAGGATACGTAGGTATAACTTAACAGTTATCGAACAAAAGTCTCTGTATATTCCCCCCTCCTCCAGCATTATTCTTTAAGCCTCATTGTCTTGAGCACTTCATTCTTTCCTTGCACTGACACTTCTTTTGTTTCACTTCACATTTCTTTTGCACTGACACTTGCATTCTTTTCCAGCTTTTGCACACAAAAATAGCACTGACACTACCCCTTTTGAACACAAATCTTTTAAGCGTGGATCCCGTTGAGTACAACGGATAATCTGGGTGCTAATACCTTCCCAGGTTGTAACCAACCCCCTTTCTCAGTTTCTCTGGTTCGCAACCGTCTTATCCATCTCTTTCTAGGTTTATGCAGCATTACCTTTCCTTCGGGATAAAAATGCCTAGCTGGCGACTCTTTTCATTTCACCCTTGTGTTCTCTCTTTCACCGACCGTTCGCGTCTGTACCTCTCTTGGCCCATGTGTCATCAAGTGGGAGCGACAACTTGGCGACTCTGCTGGGGACCCTTATACTGCAACCAGGGCTTCTGGTTCTTTTTGTGGGTTCCTCCTAGCGCTTGTTTGATTTGTGTTTACTGGGGTGTTATGTGCTATGTGTGTTTATTTATTTTGCTTTATTTATTTCTTTATGTATAACTTTATTTATTGCTTTCTTTACAGTCTTATGCATATTTCATACTGTCATTGCTGGATCTGGTTTTCTGTTTTGGTGGGTAGGGTCCCATTGAGAGATTAAGGTCCTATACCTTGGACCTGAGTGACACCAAGGCTAGAGTGGTTCATGTTCTTTCCCATTCCATTTCGGTCTGGTGCGGGAATATGAAACACAGTTCAGATGTGGGTTTCTTCTTGAGAACTCTGTGCTACAGATTTCCTGTAGTGCTAGGGCTATCTGGGAAGCCTGCTAAGTCTGGATGACCTTTATTATGACCTTCAGAATCTGGGGTGAATTAGAGGAGGATCCTTTATAGTTATTGTAAACACTGTACCTCCGGGTTAGAAGTGTTTACACTTCTCATAACTGATCCAAGTCTGAGGATCCTTGTTCTAGAACATTACATGTGAGGGGGTTGGGTTGTTTATAGGTTTGCAGGAGCCCTTGGCCACATCATACCCTGTTACTGTTTTGTTTAAGAGTACTCCACTTTGGACAGTTCTTGTGATTAAACCTGGACATGTGACTCTTTATTTGAGTCCCCCACCCTGGTTACTGGATTTCTGAGCCTCCATCTGAACCTTTGAACATACATGGACCTTGTATCAAGACAGATAATCAGATCCAGCTCTTGATCAAAACCCTTGCATATCATTTGCATATATCATCATTGCATCATTTAACATTTGTTATTTTCTTTTCAGGGTATCCACCTCATTATATCTTGGTTTTGGTTTTGACCCCTTCTATTGCTTAGACCTCTGCTTCAACTGTCTTCTTCAGTTATCTGCTTTAGTTATCTCCATCATCACCTGCATCAGTCTGTCAGAGACTTACCTCCAGCTTCAGTCTGTGATCTTCATCAGCATTTTACTTCAGCTTCTTCATCAGCACTTATGGATGTTCCAAGGAAGAGCAACATATCTTATCACTTCTTTGAGCCTTCTTTGACCGGTATCAGGCCGGTCCAGTCACTTATCACACCTGACCACATCTCACTGTTCAGAGAGCACCATGGGGGTATTTTGGATATGGTTATGGATCTTGATTCTTCTCAGAGAAGCATGATCCACACATGCTTGCAGTTCTATGACCCTCCACTTAGATGCTTCAATTTTCCAGACTTTCAGATAAGGCCTCTATTGGAGGAGTTTTCTTTGTTGATTGGAGTACCTATCAGAGGAGGGATCCCCTTCAACCCAGAGATGACAGCTCCCAGAAGTGAGGAGATAGAAAGGGCATTGTACTTAGAGCCTGCCCTTGTTGAGCAAAACATGGCAACAAAAGCTGGGATTCCTGGTCTACATTTGGATTTCTTGATTTCTCAGGCCATCCTGAAGGCTGCAGTGAGAGAATGGAGGGCAGTCTGTGCATTATTAGCCCTCAACATATATGGGGCTATATTGTTTGCAGATGAGCCTAAATTTGTTAGTAAGAATGCCATCCACTTGTTTCTGCTGAGGAACCTTGTGCCTACATTGCTAGGGGATTTTTACTACTCCATCCATCAGAGGAATAAAAAACAAAGGGGAAAGTTGGTCAGATGTTGTGCTCCCTTGTTCTATTCTTGGCTACTCAGACACCTGCCTAAGTCAGATGCTTTCTTGAACCCACACCAGCAGAAGAATTGGGCTAAGAGGTTCATTGCCTTAACTTCAGAAGATATCATATGGTGCACCCAGAGCACCAAAGGAAAGGACATTATCACCAGCTGTGGACAATACCCAAATGTGCCTCTGCTAGGAGTAAAGGGTTGCATCAACTACAATCCTTTATTATTTAAGAGACAATTGGGCTATGCCTTAGTTCACCCTCCTAGAGGACAGGATTTAGCTGAAACCCTATACTGTGAAGTGCAACCTAGTTCAGCTGTTGTCAGGCAAGCTGCTTGGGCTTGGGACAACATCCAGACAAAAGGGATAGCTATTCTTGGAAGATGTAACAATGTTGCTTCAGCCCAGTACTCATACTGGTCCCGTACTAGAGCTCAGATCACCAGGATGCCTTTCACTTTGGAAGACACACCTGGACCATCCACAATACAGCCTGCAGCAACAGTTAGCCTGGAGGAATTTGAAATGTTGAAGGAAAGGAATGAGCAGCTATCCCAGGCCTTGAAGAAGACTCTTTGGGAAAGAAGTGATGGTCGTCTGGACATTGAGAGATTGGAAAAGCTCAAGATTGAGCATCTGACCAAGATTGAAAAGACAGAGGACTACATAAGGAAAGCAAGGTCTGGGGAACAAATATTGAAGAATGCCTGTAAAGAGGCCAAGATTCAGAAAGCTAAGGCTGAGCACTATCTGGAAGAGAGTCAGGCTAGGTGGATCAGGATCACCGAAGCCCGTGCACAAGAAGACCAGAGGACTCAAGCCAAGATTGATCAGTTGGAGGCCAATGAGAAGAAGCAGCAGGAAGCTTTGTTGGCAGCTCAAAAGGAGATTTCAGAATTGAAGCTTCGAGCAGGGTTAAAGAGATCAAAAGACCAGGACATGCATAAGATGTTGACTGCTACCATTGCTACTAGGAACCTCCTCATTAGGACCATTACAGAGCACCCAGCTGGTCCAGTGACTGAGGCACTCCTGAAGGAAGTCAGGAAAGATGATTATGGATTGGATGTCTGATTCCTCTTTGCTTGTTGCTCTTTCCTTTTGATGTACTTTTTCTTTTTGTTGTATTTTTGACCCACCATGGGCATGTATTGTAAACAGACTATGTATTTTTCATCATTTGTAATATATTTAGTTTGTTTTCATTGGGCTTTCTCTCAACATCAAGCATCTTCCTCGAGGTCTGGAAGGGTCAAAACCAAGAACCAAACCGGATACCTTGGAAAACAAATAAGCATACTGCATTGCATACTGACTTTTTTCTTTGTTTTGTAGGTTTTGTTTATTATTATTTCTAAATTTGTTCCCTGTCAACCGCACATACCGGTACCCAACTCGTAACAACCTTCCAGGCATTCAAATGGAGCAGGTACAGCAGGACCTGAATGAGGTCAGAAATCAGATGGCAAACGAAAGGGTCGAGATGAGAAACCAAATGTCTCAGTTTATGGCTGTCATGACTGGCTTAGCCCAGAGCCAAGAAAGGCTGAGAGAGCTGGTAGAAAGACAGACACCTGAGGAGCCCCATCTTGGAACAGGGGGAACCAGCAATAATGAACGGGGGAAGCCTCGTATTGACCCACCAGAGTATGGACCCCATTTGAATCCAGATGTTAACATCCCGAGGAATGTTCAAGGTAATACTGCTGGGGGCAGAATCCTGCAAGAGGATCCCCAAGAAGAACAATTTACTGTTATTGGGGTTGGAGATGAGGTATATGATAGAAGACTGGATGAGATTGCTGAAAAGTTAAGATCTTTGGAATCTCAGAATTCTTTGGGCTTTGATGTGATGGATATGGGGCTGGTAGATGGGGTGAGGATTCCCCACAAATTCAAACCCCCTTGCTTTGAGAAGTATAATGGTACCTCCTGCCCGCGTACTCATCTACAATCTTTCCTAGGAAGACTCAAGGCTTATACCATGGATGAGAAATTATGGATGTTCTATTTTGAGGACAGTCTGACTGGAGCTTCAAGGGAGTGGTATTCGCATCTAACCAGGGCCACTATAAGATGCTGGAAGGACTTGGCTGAGGCCTTTATCTGTCAGTACCAGTACAACCTAGACATGGCCCCCAATAGAACTCTTATAATGGACATGTCTCAGTCTTCAAGGGAGAGCTTCCGGGATTATGCACAGAGGTGGAGACAGCTTGCTGCTGCTGTCCAGCCACCCATGTCAGAAAGAGAAATGGCTGACATGTTTATGAGCACCTTGCAGGGAACTTATATTGATAGACTTGCTGCTTTCTCCTCTGCCAATTTTGCTGATGTAGTTATAGCTGGTGAGAGAATTGAAAGTCTTTTGAAGATGGGAAAAATCTCTGACAATGGTGCAAGTTCCTCCAGCAACCCCAGAAAACCTTTTAAAGGACCCCGAAGGGCGGGTGAAACGAATGCTATACATGCAAGCAGGGGAAGACCCCAATATTCTCACAGGTCAGTAGCAGTTGTTACCATCCCAGCTCTGGTTCCACAACAACCATTATATCCACAACAACAACAACATCACTATCAGCAATCATCTCATTTTCCGCAACAAAGAACCTACAACAACAACAACAATAGAAACCAACAACCGCGCCCTTTTCAACAGAGGCCATCTCAGGTAAATAGGGTAATTGACCCTATCCCTATGCCTTATGCTGCCTTATTGCCACAACTCCTGAAGCTTAACCTGGTTGAGTTAAGGACGTTGGCACCACCGGATTCTCTTAATCTCCCGAAGAATTATGATGTTAATTCCAGGTGTGCCTTTCACTCCAACGCACCTGGTCACAATACTGAGAAATGCAGAGCCTTACAGATGAAGGTTCAGGATTTGGTCGATTCTAAAGCTCTCAATTTCGCACCTCCTCCGAACGTTAACAGAAATCCTATGCCTAATCATGGTGGGCCTAGGATTAATGCCATTGAAGAGGATCAACCATCCGCACTAATTGATAATGTTGCATAGATTCAAACACCACTGGCTGAAGTCAAAGTTCAACTTTTAAGATGCCAAGTGTTCCCGGGCTGTGGGGCCTGCTGTGAATTGTGCAAGACAGCTAGTAATGGTTGTGAGAAGCTAAGGATTGGCATAGATGGCCTCATCAAAGATGGAATCTTGCAAATTACTTCAACAGCTCCTTCAGCCACTCTTGTTTCAACAACAATGGATCCTCCTACAACACCAACAATTCTTCCTTCAACAGTTTCTCCTATAACCGCAACAACTATCATTCCTACTGATTCTTCAACAACTCCAGAAGTTCTTCCATCCATTATTTCAACAGATCAGAGTTCAACAACTTTTTCTTCTACAACATTAGCACCCATTTTATCAACGGAATCTTCTACAACGCCAACAAACATTAGTGAAGATGTCTCAACGGTCACAATCTATTATGACCCCGCAAATGTTCACAACAACAACAATTTCCAACAGCAATCTGCAACACCTCCTGCCAGATCTCCAGTCACGATCTACTACGATCCGCACACCATCATAGTTCCTTCCGCTGCAGCAATCAGTCCAGTTACCATTACGGTGCCTGGGCCTGTTCCTTATGAAAGCAGTAATGCCATATCTTGGCACTACGGCTCTGATATCTACTGCAATGGGGAGAAAATCACTCTGGATTTATCAACCTCTTCACCACAAGTTGACAATGTTGGGGGAGGCGGAGGCTTCACCAGAAGCGGACGCCTTTTTGCCTCACAAACACAAAGACCTAATGCTGAAGCAGAAGCTGCTGCTAAGGAAAAAGGAAAGAATGTGGTATCCGAAGAGCCAACTGCCAAAGAAACTCAGAAGACATCTTTTGAACAAGATGTAGACGAGTTCATGAGAATAAAAAAAAGGAGTGATTACAAGGTAGTGGACCAGCTTCACCAAACACCCTCCAAAATCTCCATATTATCACTGTTAATGTGTTTCGAAGCTCACAAGAACGCATTGTTGAAAGTCCTGCACGCAGCATACGTGCCGGAGGAGATTACTGTTAATCAGTTAGAAACTGTGGTTGCAAATGTCAACACTAGTCATGGACTGGGATTTACAAATGCTAATTTAACAACGGAGGGGCACAACCATAACAAGGCTTTGCACATCACCTTGGAATGCAAGGGTGTTGTTCTTTCTCACATACTGGTGGACATTGGGTCTTCTCTCAATGTCCTTCCAAAGAAAGCCTTGGTGAAGTTGGAGTATGATGGCTTGGAATTGCGCCCGAGTAATTTGGTGGTGAGGGCATTTGATGGATCTAAAAGATCGGTGCTTGGAGAGATTGATTTACCTGTGTAGATTGGCCCGCAGACCTTTAAAATGACCTTCTTTGTGATGGACATACAGCCGGCCTACAGCTGTCTGTTGGGTAGACCCTGGATCCACGCCGCTGGCGCTGTTACGTTTACCCTTCACCAGAAGTTAAAATTCGAGTGGGAGGGCCAAATCATCACCATCTACGGGGAGGAGGATATTTTTGTTAGCCAGCTGGCTACGTACAAATACATAGAGATGGATGGGGAGATCCATGAGACAATGAGTCAGGGGTTTAAGGCCCTTAACATCAATGAAGCATCTGCTGTGTCTGGGACTTCCATCACTTCATATCAACAAGCCCGGAAGGTTTTTGAAGAGGGTACCGCTCAAGGCTGGGGCAAGCTGCTGCCAGTTGAAAAGAAAGAAGACAGATTCGGGTTGGGTTATAGACCAACTCGACAAGATCCACCAGAGGCTGCAATGGAGCCCAAATTTTTCAGTGGGGGAATGCTCACCCCAGATGTTGTGAACAGTTTGGAAGATGAGGAAGAAGACGAACGCAACCTGGAAAACTAGATACGTCCAAGGATCCCGGGGAGCCAAGTCTCAAACTGGTCTTCCCAGGAAATTATAAGAGTTACTCCTGCAGAAGAGTGCCCCCCAGACTGCACCGACAACAACACCGCTATGACTTCATATGACTTTGACAATCCGATTAATCAAGCCGATGAAGGGGTTGAAGAAGATTATGAGCTACCTAAAGAACTAGCCAGGTTGTTGAGACAAGAGGAGAAGGTTATCACTCCTCATCAGGAGGAAGTTGAGACGGTTAATCTTGGTACAGAAGAAGACTTGAAAGAAGTGAAAATCGGGGCCCGTCTGCAAGATTCAGTGAAAGAGCAACTTATTGACATGCTTCGGGAGTATGTGGATGTTTTTGCTTGGTCTTATCAGGATATGCCAGGACTGGATACCGACATTGTTATGCACAAGCTGCCTCTAAAAGAAGACTGTCCTCCAGTAAAACAGAAGCTGCGCCGTACTCGTCCGGATATGGCCATGAAGATAAAAGAAAAAGTACAAAAACAGTGGGACGCCGGTTTCCTTGTGTAAACACCCCAAATTTTCCCTCACCCATTTCACACCATGGCTTGTGATCTTTTCATATGCATAAATTCAATCATAGTATCTCATACCACATTTTTGATCCACTGCATTGCTTCTAAGTCATTTGCATCTAGGGTTTGTGATCTGAGCTATCCAAGAGCCATTTGAGCCACTCCAAAGGTCTTCAATCACTTCAAAGGGGTCCATGTGTGTTCAAGCATCATATTGTAGCCCCACAAAGTCAAGAAAGTCAAAGAATCACAAGAACTGGGAAAGGCATGGAAGCAGAGCCAGGTTTAACTGCACAGATGACCTAAAATTAGGGTTTTGGTTTCAAAGGCCATAACTCCAAATTTTTTTAGTCATTCTTGTTTCTATTTGTCTCTATATGATATGAGGATCATGCATATCAATTTTCATGAAGAAATTCCATGGGGAAGGCATCTAATCAAGAGTTGACTTCTTGAGCAAGTCAGTGCAAAATCAGGGCATCTGAGGCCCCCAATGACCCAACCAAACGGTGTTCTTCATCATTTTGAATGTGTATGAACTTTATTTGATCATAGAAGATGTTGGAAGTTCATAAAATTGAAGAATTTCAAGCCATTTGCAAAGTTGCCTTTTTGGGAAAATGACTTGTAATGTAAACTTGCCATTTTGGGAAACTTTTTCAACCCTTTATTTTTGATTCAAAAATGCTTCAAATGGGAAAACTTTGGTCATGAAAGTTGTAGAATGGATCATTCCCTTTTCAAAAAGTACAAAAACTCATGCTAATTCATTTTGGATCAAAAGTTATGGCTTGTCAAAGTTGGGAAAAATCACATAATTTCAAGTTATGCACCAAAGAGGCAAAGTTGCAAAATCCCTTGCCAAGGCAAAATGAGACCTCAAAGTGACTTCTAATCTTCGTACAAACATGAACCATTGCCTAAAATTCATAATGCACCAAGAGTTTGTCCATTTTCATGACTTGTGGATCAAGAAATTACAAAGGGGGCCAAAAGTCACAAAGTTGCAAAACCTATGACAAACCCTAATCCACTTGCTGCCTTGCCTCTAAACTATTTCCATGGCTCTCCCTAAACTCAGCTGAGCCCAACCATGCCCCTGTCACAGCCTTACACTTGCCCATACCTCAAGTACACCTAACATTGACTTTTTGCATAAGGACCCATACCAATCAAGCTAGGCCAGACCATCTCCTCTGACCTTTCCAAGAGTGATAAGTGGACCAAATGCAACACAACACACCAGATACACAAGCCTGAAACACTCTCCAAGCCATAGCTCTAAACTTTTCCCTCTTATGCATTTTCATTCGAAACACTTCACACAAGCATCAAACATAAAAACAAACTCCATATAACATCTCAGCATGTCTCACTGATCATCCCTGACCCTTCACCTTGCCCTGGAACTCCCTGAAATCAAAACACGATTTCCTCCCCTCTCTGAACAGAACTTAATCAAACTCACAAACCAGCCACTTTCAACTCCAACCAAGCTTCAAAGCTTCATCAAGAGGACCATTTGAGCCATTTTGAAGCAAAGAAACAGGAAGAACGCTCTTGAACTGAAAGCTCCATCTCAGGTAGTCGTGTGAAAACTTTTTTCCAGAACTCTTGTTTTAAGTTTCTAGATGATAAAGCATGCTCCACTGATCACACTGAACCTTGAAATTTTGAAAATAGTGTAGAAATGAGCTTGTATTGATTGACTGAAATTTCTGCCATTTTTGCTTTTCCTTTCGAATCTTGTTAATGGTAAGAACTAAATTCCATTTGAGGGCAGGGATGAGTTTAGGGAGATGAGAGGAAGTGATCTGGAGCTTTAGAGCTCCAGAAATGACCTAGGGAGTGAGTTTGTTTTTTTCAGGGAGGGATGTCACCGGAGAAGACGACCGGAGCTCTTCTCCGGTGACCTGAATGTCATTAATGTGTTAATCACGTTTAGGGCAAAGTTTGAACTTGGACCCTTGATCTGGCTGACTTTAGTTGACTCTCGCGTGAATGAACGCACCAGATCTTTCATTAAACCCTAATTCAGATTAATTAGGTTAATTAATTAGGATTAAAATTTGAATTTGCCAGAACCAATCCTAGCCACTCAAACGCGCGCCAGTCAACTCCCGCCCTCTGACTTTGAATCTCATCCTTTGGATTGCTTGACTTTTCCATTAATTTCATTTATTTTCATATTTTTCTTATTTGTTTTGCATATTTATTTTAAAATAGCTAAAATCATTTAAAAATTATGAAAAATTTTGTCAAAGTTTTCATTAATTTTTAAAACCAAAAAATATTTTTATTTTTATTTTTTGCATTGAAAATTATTTTTAAATCATTTAAATGTTTATTTTTAATTAGTTAATGGAAATTAATTAATTAAAAATACATTTAGGTATTTTAAAATCACAAAAAAATTCATATTGCATTTAGAAACATTTAGAAACATTGTTCAACCCTCAAACCAAATTTCTTTTTTGTTCTTGATGCCTTTTGATCATTTTCATTGGATTTAATTCCATTTCAAGGCAATATTTTGTGTCAAACTTCAAAAATTCCTTTCTGCCTAACCATTGAGAGTTGGATGATGATTCTTTTGGCATTGCATCTTGCATAGCATGTAGTTTATAGGATAAATTTGATTTGAATTGATCTTGCATTTTCCATTTGTTTAGCATTTTTCTTGGTGAGGTACCTTAAAACCCTAGCAATCTTAGGAAATTCATAACTTTCAATAGGTTAAGAGTTGGATCCTCTCCTTTGGGCAGTGAGTTTGTATAGGTTTAGGGTATCTTTGATTGCATTTTCAAATTTTTATCATGTTGTTTGCTTCTGGTTTTGTATTTTTGCTTTGCATGATGCATGAAACCCTAATTTGTGCCTTCTTTTGCATCCATTTCTCATTTGCTTGCATCCATTGAGTTGCCATGACATTTTGTGCATTCTTTTGATTCATAATACATCTTAGGATATATTAGAACCATGTTTGATCATTGCATCTTTCATTTGACATGTTGTATGTCCATTGCATTTCATAACTTTCCATGTATGTTCATGGTTCAATGCATGCTTCATTTGCATCATTATGTTTGTTTGATCATTCCCATGTCTTGCCTCATGTTTGAATCATCTCTTAGCATCATTAACATCATGTAATTGCTTCTGGTTTTGGTTTACATCATGACATTGCATCTCATTTGCATTGCATTTCTTTTTTTTGCTAATTTTTCAGGTGGTAAGTTGCTTTGAGAAGTGAATTTTCCTTCACTTCTCACAATCTCTTTTCATCTCTTTCATACTTTCTTTGCTGAATTTTGCATGTGTTTTAGAGTGAGCTTTCTCATTCATGTTCATCTCTTACTTTCTTTCTTTAAGCAACTTGTCTTCTTAAGTGAAGCAAGTTGTTTTGCTTCTCTTTCCTCCTTTCATCTGCTTCCTTCCTGGTGGTTTCTCTGAAGATCTTCCTGCAAACCTTATTAACCCTAGGATCTCCAAGCATGATAACAATTAGGGCTTGATTAGTTCCCCATTTAGTTTTACCTTTGTGTCATCTTTGAGTCTTCTCTTCTCACCTCATAATCAGGGACTAAACCCTAAAGGCTTTAAGGCTTTGTGATTAAGCTTATACCTGCATCCTTCTATTAGGATGGAGTGCATAACTTTAATCATAAGTGTTAAACCCTTAATGTGTTTAAATCCTTTAATCAATCCATCTAATAATCATCAAGACATCAAACTTGTAACTTGGGCCTTGCATTAGGGTTCTAATTCTTCCTTAATTGGTTAAGAAGGACTAACCCTAGTGTTAATGGACAAGTCCCCCTCAAGTTGTCTTACAAACCATAAAAATCACTTCTTCATCTTATCATTAACTAAAATCCATTTAATAAAGGCTTTGTTTTGTCATGAGGTTAATCCCTAATCATGGATTAAGTTGAGGAGTATTTCTCAGCTTAAATGTTCTCATCTATTATCCTTCTATTAGGATGGTGTAATGAGTCCATTAAATCCTTGATTATGGATTAATCTCATTACTTAACACTAGACAAAAACAAAAAAAACATCTAAATAATCACAAGTAGGTTAATGATCTTAATCCTACTTCAGGGTGATTAAGTGTGAGATGCTGACTTTACACTTAAGGTATTCTCATTACCCCTAATCAGAGGGAGGATGTGATGAGTTTACTAACCCGTTGGTTTAGGCTTAAGCTCATTATCTTATGACAAATTCCAAAAGCAATAAAAGATTGAAAACTCAAAAACAAACAATAATCGTCTCCTTCGGGATTCTTTTCTCATCACACTCACTCATAAACGAGAACTCGCTTCTTCTGTCTAATGCAAGATAGTTTGCACCTGAGCCAGACAGGTCATACACTTAAGCATAGACAAGTAAGCAGTTCACAAGTCAATTTATCTTTTCAGTCTCTTTGAGTCGAACTACGGTGTTCTGACTTCCTCATTGCACAAGAGGATACGTAGGCATAACTTAACAGTTATCGAACAAAAGTCTCTGTATATCCCCCCTCTTTCAGCATCATTCTCTTAGCCTCATGATCTTGAGCATTTCATTCTTGTTCTCACACTGGCACTTCTCTTATACACTTCACTTTTCCTTTTACACTGACACTTGTATTTTTTCCAGCTTTGATACACAGATTGCACTGACACTACCCCTTTAAAACACAAATCTTCTAAGCGTTGATCCCGTCGAGTACGGCGGACAATCTGGGTGCTAATACCTTCCCAGTTTGTAACCAACCCCCTTTCTCAGTCTCTCTGGTTCGCAACCGTCTTATCCATATCTTTCTAGGTCTATGCAGCATTACCTTTCCTTCGGGATAAAAATGCCTAGCTGGCGACTCTATTCATTCTCTTCCTCTTTCGCCGACCGTTCGCGTCTGTACCCCTTCTGACCAGGTGTCATTTGGTGGGAGCGACAGCTTGGCGACTCTGCTGGGGACCCTTATACTGTAACCAGGGCTTCTGGTTCTTTTTGTGGGTTCCTCCTAGCGCTTGTTTGATTTGTGTTTATTGGGGTGTTATGTGCTGATTGTGTCTGTATATTTGCTTTATTTACTGCTTTATGTACAGTTATTTATTGCTTTCTTTACAGCTTTATACATCATACTGTCATATTATCATCTGGATGGATCTGGTTTCTGTTTTGGTGGGTGGGGTTCTACTGAGAGTTTAAGGTCCTATACCTGGGACCTAAGTGACACCTAGGCTAGAGTGGTTCATGTTCTTTCCCATTCCATTTCGGTCTGGTGCGGGAATATGAAACACGGTTCAGATGTGGGTTTCTTCTTGAGAACTCTGTGCTACAGATTTCCTGTAGTGCTAGGGCTATCTGGGAAGCCTGCTAAGTCTGGATGACCTTTATTATGACCTTCAGAAACTGAGGTGAATTAGAGGAGGATCTTTTATGGTTATTGTAAACATTGTACCTCCGGGTTAGAAGTGTTTACACTTCTCATAACTGATCCAAGTCTGAGGATCCTTGTTTTAGAACACCACCTGTGAGGGGGTTAGGCTGCTTACAGTTTTGCAGGTACCATTGGCCACATCATACCCTGTTATCTTGTTTTGATTAAGAGTACCTCACTTTGGACAGTTCTTGTGATTTAAACCATGGACATGTGGCTCTTTATTTGAGTCCCCCACCTTGGTTACTGGACCTTTGAACCTCCATCTGGACTTCTTAGACATACATGGGCTTATATCAAGGCAGTAATCAGATCCAGCTTGATCACAAACCCTTGCATATCATTTGCATACTCATCATTTGCATCATTTAACATTTGCTTATTTGTTTTTCAGGGTATCCATATTGTATCTGGCTTGGTTTTGACCCCTTCATCTGCATAGACCTCTGTTCATCAGTTAATTGCTTCAGCTATCTTCATCAGTTTCCTGCTTCAGCTACTCTTACCATCAGCCTCAGCCTATCAGTGGCTCATTTCCATTATCAAGTCTTCATCATCAGCATTTTGTTTTCAGCTCTTCATCAGCATTCATGGCACCCAAGAAGAGCAACATTTCATACCATTTCTTTGAGCCTGTGCTGACTAGCATCAGGCAGGTCCAGGCACTTATCACTCCAGACCACATCTCATTATTCAGAGAGCATTATGGAGGCATCCTTGACATGGTTATGGACCTGGACCCTTCTCAGAGGAGTTTGATCCACACTTGCCTACAGTTTTATGACCCTCCTTTGAGATGCTTCACTTTCCAGAACTTTCAGCTAGGACCTCTGCTGGAGGAGTTCTCATCATTGATTGGAGTACCTGTCAGGGGTGGTGTCCCCTTCAACCCTGAGATGACTTCTCCCAGTAATGAAGAAGTGGCAAAAGCACTGCACCTGGAGCCTATTTTGATTGAGCAGAAAATGACCACAAAGGCTGGGATCCCTGGTCTGCACTTGGACTTTCTGACTTCTCAGGCCATCCTGAAGGCCTCCTTGGGAGAATGGAGGGCAGTTTGTGCATTGTTAGCCCTCAGTATATATGGGGTTATACTATTTGCAGAAGAGCCCAAGTTTATCAGCAAGAATGCCATTCATCTCTTCCTTTTGAGGAACCCAGTGCCCACATTGCTGGGAGATTTCTATTTTTCTGTTCACCAAAGAAATGAGAAGCAAAGAGGAAATTTGGTGAGATGTTGTACTCCTCTATTTCACACTTGGTTGCTTAAACACTTACCCAAGACTGATGCCTTCCTGAATCCTCACCAACAAAAGAATTGGGCTAAGAGACTTATTGCTTTGACTTCAGATGACATCAGATGGTGCACCCAGAGCACCAAAGGCAGGGACATAATTACTAGCTGTGGACAGTTCCCCAATGTACCTCTAATAGGAGTGAAGGGTTGCATCAACTACAATCCTTTGTTGTTTAAGAGACAGTTGGGCTATGCTTTGGTTCACCCTCCTAGAGTACAAGACTTGGCTGAAACCCTGTATTGTGAGATAAAACCTAATCTAGCTGTTGTCAGACAATCATCCTGGGCTTGGGACAACATCCAGACCAAAGGGATGGCCATTCTTGGGAGGTGCAACAATGTGGCTTCAGCTCAGTATTATGAATGGTCTCATGCTAGAGCTCAGATTTCTGGGATGCCTTTCACCATTGAGGATACACCTGGACCATCCACAGTACCACCTCCAGCCACTGTCAGCCTGGAAGAATTTGAGAAGCTGCAAGAAAGGAATGAGAATCTGTCTCAAGCTCTAAAGAAGACCCTCTGGGAGAGGAGTGATGGTCGTCTAGACATCGAGAGGTTGGAGAAGCTTAAAGTGGAGCATCTGGCCAGGATTGAGAAAGCAGAGGACTACATCAAGAAATCAAGAGCTAGGGAGCAAATTTTGAAGAATGCCTGTAAAGAGGCCCAGTTTCAGAAGGCTAGGACTGATCTCTATCTGAAAGAAAGTCAAGCTAGGTGGGTCAGGATCACTGAAGCTCGTACTCAAGAAGATAAGAGAACTCAAGCCAGGATTGAGCAATTGGAGGCCAATGAAAAGAAACAACAGGAGGCTCTGCTAGCAGCCCAGAAGGAGATTTCAGAGTTGAAACTTAGGGCTGGTGTGAAGAGGTCAAAGGACCAAGACAGGCACAAGAAGCTGACCACTGCTATTGCCACCAGAAACCTTCTTATCAGAAACATTACAGAGCATCCGGCTGGTCCTGTAACTGAAGCACTTCTGAAGGAGGTTAAGGAGGATGAGTTTGGATTAGATGTTTGATTTCTTTGCTTGTTGTTATTTCCATTTCATGTACTTTTCTTTTTATGTTGTATTTTGACCCCTCAGGGGCATGTGTTGTAAAAAACAAACTATGTATGATCCACCATTTGTATTTTATTTGTCAGTTTGTTTCATTTGAGTTTCTCAAGCAACATCAAAGCATCTTCCTCAAGGCCTGGAAAGGTCAAAACCAAGAGCCAAGCCGGATACCTTGGAAAATAAATAAGCATACTGCATTGCATACTAACTCTTGTTTTGTTTTGTAGGATTTTGTCTTGTTTGTTACTAACTCTGTTGTGATTCAGGAATTATTGCTCGCCGACGGGTGTTCCCTCTCAACCGTCCGCACCGGTATCCTACTCGCAACAATCTTCCTGGTATCCAAATGGATCAAGTTCAGCAAGATCTGACAGAGGTCAGAACTCAGATGGCTAATGAAAGGCTGGAGATGAGAAACCAAATGACCCAATTCATGGAAGTAATGAATGGCTTGGCCCAAAGTCAAGAAAGGTTGAGGGCATTGGTAGAAAGACAAACCCCGGAAGAACCCCATCTGGGAACTGGAGGAACAAGTAACAATGAGAGGGGTCAGCCTCATGTTAACCCACCAGTATATGGACCTCATCTACATCCGGAGGTCAACATCCCGGGTAATGTGCAAGGAAATGCTACTGCAGGCAGGATCTTGCAAGAAGATCCTCAAGAGGAGAAGTTCACTGTAATGGGAGCTGGGGATGAAGTCTGTGATAGGAGGTTTGATGAATTTGCTGAGAAGTTGAGATCTCTGGAGTCTCAAAATTCCCTAGGCTTTGATGTCATGGATATGGGGTTAGTGGATGGGGTAAGGATTCCCCATAAGTTTAAACCCCCTTACTTCGAGAAGTACAATGGAACTTCCTGTCCACGAACTCACTTGCAGTCCTTTCTGGGAAGACTTAAAGCGTACACAATGGATGAAAAACTGTGGATGTTTTACTTTGAAGACAGTTTGACTGGGGCTTCAAGGGAGTGGTACTCACACTTAACCAGAGCTACTATCAGGTGCTGGAAGGACCTAGCTGAAGCCTTCATCAGACAATACCAATACAATCTGGACATGGCTCCTAACAGGACCGTTTTGATGGGAATGTCTCAGTCCTCCAGAGAAAGCTTCAAGGAATATGCCCAGAGGTGGAGACAGCTTGCTGCTGCTGTCCAGCCACCCATGTCGGAAAGAGAAATGGCCGACATGTTTATGAATACTCTGCAAGGAACATATATTGATAGGCTAGCTGCCTTTTCTTCCACCAGCTTCGCTGACGTAGTTATAGCTGGAGAAAGAATTGAGAGCATTTTGAAGATGGGTAAGATTTCTGATAATGGTGCAAGTTCGTCCAGTAACCCCAGGAAGCCTTTTGTGGGACCTAGAAGAACTGGTGAGACAAATGCCATTCATGCCAGCAGGGGCAGACCTCAGTATGTCCACAGATCAGTAGCAGCTGTCACCATTCCAGCTCCGATTCCTCAGCAACCAACATATCAACAACCACAACAATCGCACTATCAACAGCAAATTCAGTATCCGCCACAGAGGACCTACAACAACAATAACAACAATCAACAACAAAGGCCATCACAGGCAAATAGGGTAATTGACCCTATCCCTATGCCTTATGCTGCCTTAGTGCCACAAATCCAAAAACTCAACTTGGTTGAATTAAGGACATTGGCACCACCAGATCCCTCTAATCTCCCAAGAAATTATGATGTCAACGCCAGATGTGCTTTCCACTCCAATGCACCTGGCCACAATACTGAGAAATGCAGGGCTTTACAAATGAAGGTACAAGATCTGGTGGATTCTAAAGCCCTCAACTTTGCACCCCCTCCAAGTGTCACCAAGAATCCCATGCCTAATCATGGAGGGCCAAGAATTAATGCCATTGAGGAAGACAAGCCATCTTTCTTAATCACCAGTGTTGGACAGATTCGAACACCTCTGGTCGAAATTAAAGCTCAGCTTCTAGAGTGCCAGATGTTCCCCGGGTGTGAGCTCGGTTGCGGGTATTGCAACATTTCGGTCAACGAGTGTGATAACTTGAGAAGCGGCATAGATGGTCTTATCAAAAGTTGTATACTTCAGATCACAACAACGGTGCCTACAAATCCAGCAGTTCCTTTGACAACAATTCCTGATTCCTCTACAACTGCAACAACGATCATTCCGACCAATTCATCAATATCATCAACAATGGCTTCATCCATCACTTCAACAAATAAAATGTCAATAACCATTTCTTCTACAACATCAGCATCCCTTTATTCAGCAGAATCTTCTACAACGCCAACAAAAATTAATGAAGACATCTCAGCAGTCACCATCTACTATGATCCGTCAAATGTTCCTGTCAGCAACAATTTCCAGCAACAAACAGTGGCACCTCCTGCCAGGTCACCAGTCACAATTTACTTCGATCCACACACCATTTCAGTACCCTCCTTTGCAGCAGTCAGTCCAGTTACTATTACGGTGCTGGGACCAGTTCCATATGAAAGCAATAATGCCATACCTTGGCATTACGGCTCTGATCTTTACTGCAACGGGGAGAAAATCACTTTGGATTCTTCAACCTCTTATCCACAAATTGATAATGTTGGGGGAGGCGGAGGCTTCACCAGAAGCGGACGCCTTTTTGCCTCACAATTGCAAAGACCTAATGCTGAAGCAGAAGTTGCTGCCAAAGCAAAAGGAAAGAGTGTGATATCCGAAGAACCAATCATCAAGGAAACTCAGAAGACATCTTTTGAACAAGATGTAGACGAGTTTATGAGGATTATAAAGAGAAGTGATTACAAAGTGATGGATCAGCTTCACCAAACTCCCTCAAAGATCTCCATACTATCCCTGTTGATGTGTTCTGAAGCTCACAGGAATGCATTACTGAAAGTCTTGCACGCAGCATACGTGCCAGAGGAGATCACTGTTAATCAGCTAGAAACTGTGGTGGCAAATGTCAACACCAGTCATGGACTGGGTTTCACCAATGCTGACTTAACAACTGAGGGACGTAACCACAACAAGGCTTTACACATCACTCTAGAATGCAAGGGTGCTGTCCTATCCCATGTACTAGTGGACACTGGGTCTTCGCTCAATGTTCTACCAAAGAAAGCCTTGGTGAAGCTGGAGTACGATGGCTTGGCATTGCGTCCAAGTAATTTGGTTGTGAGAGCATTTGATGGCTCTAAAAGATCAGTGCTTGGGGAGATTGATCTTCCCGTGATGATTGGCCCGCAGACCTTTAAAATTACCTTCTATGTGATGGACATTCAGCCGGCCTACAGCTGTTTGTTGGGTAGACCCTGGATCCATGCCGCTGGCGCTGTTACGTCTACCCTTCACCAGAAGCTGAAATTCGAGTGGGAAGGCCAGATCATCACCATCTGTGGTGAAGAAGACATTTTTGTTAGCCATCTGGCTACGTACAAGTACATTGAGATGGATGGAGAGATCCATGAAACTATGAACCAAGGGTTTGAGGCCCTAAACATTAATGAAGCATCTACTGTACTAGGAACCTCCATGACATCTTATCAGCAAGCCAGGAAGGTCGTTGAAGAGGGTACTGCCCAAGGCTGGGGAAAGCTGCTGCCCGTGGAGAAGAAGGAGGACAGATTTGGGTTGGGTTACAGACCAACTCAACAAGATCAATCAGAGGCTGCCCAGAAGCCCAGTTTTGTCAGTGGGGGAATGTTCACCCCTGATGCAGTGAACAACTTGGAAGACGAGGAAGAAAGCGACCGCAACCTGGAGAGCTGGATACGTCCAAGGATCCCGGGGAGCCAAGTCCTTAACTGGTCTTCCCAGGAAATTATAAGGGTTACTCCTGCAGAGTAATTATTATTTCCTGTATTTTTAAGCATGCATCAAGTCTTGCATCTTGCCCAAGATGACAAGACTCATTTTGTAATCGGGCCATCTTGTAATTTTGTGCAAACAGATCAATCAATGAATATCGGACATCTTTTGCAAATGAGTCTTTTTCTTCTTCGCTCACTGTTTTCCATATTTCTTTTTGTACAAAAATAAAATGGCAATGTTTTCCAAAATGATAAACCTCATTTCACTTTTTCTAAACAAGATTAAAATTGATCACTAAAATGAACAATCTAAACCCTTGCAGAGAGTGCCTTTCAGATTGCACCGACAACAACACTATGGCTTCGTATGACTTTGACAATCCAATCAATCAAGCTGATGAAGGGGTTGAAGAAGATTATGAGCTTCCTGAAGAGCTAGCCAGGTTGTTAAGACAAGAGGAGAAGGTTATCACTCCTCATCAGGAGGAGGTTGAAACGGTTAATCTTGGTACGGAAGAAGACGTGAAAGAGGTTAAGATCGGGGCCTGCCTACAAGACTCAGTGAAAGAGCAACTGATCGATATGCTTCGAGAGTATGTGGATGTGTTTGCTTGGTCGTATCAGGATATGCCGGGGTTGGACACCGATATTGTCATGCACAAGCTGCCTTTGAGAGAAGACTGTCCGCCGGTTAAACAGAAGCTGCGCCGTACTCGCCCAGATATGGCAATGAAGATAAAAGAAGAGGTACAAAAGCAGTGGGACGCCGGTTTCCTTGCTGTGACTAGCTATCCGCCGTGGGTCACTAATATTGTACCTGTGCCTAAGAAAGATGGCAAGGTGAGAATGTGTGTGGACTACCGGGATCTGAACAGAGCCAGCCCGAAAGATGATTTCCCATTACCTCACATTGATGTATTGGTGGATAATACGGCTCAGTTCTCGGTATTCTCCTTCATGGACGGATTTTCAGGATACAATCAGATCAAGATGTCACTTGAGGACATGGAGAAGACAACTTTCATCACACCCTGGGGCACGTTCTGTTATAAGGTGATGCCATTCGGACTGAAGAATGCTGGTGCAACCTATCAACGGGCTATGGTAACATTATTCCACGACATGATCCATAAAGAAATCGAATGTTATGTGGATGACATGATTGCCAAATCCCTCACAGAAGAAGACCACCTGGTGAATCTGCTGAAGTTATTCAAGCATCTGAGGAAGTACCAACTGAAGCTGAACCCCAACAAGTGCACATTCGGGGTACGATCCGGTAAACTGCTGGGATTTATTGTAAGTGAAAAAGGGATTGAAGTGGACCCTGATAAAGTCAAAGCCATTCAAGAAATGCCTGCACCGAAGACAGAAAAAGAAGTTCGAGGGTTTCTAGGTAGATTGAACTACATTTCAAGGTTCATATCTCACCTTACAGCAACCTGTGAGCCTTTGTTCAAACTGTTAAGAAAAGAACAAACGGTCAGGTGGAACGAAGACTGCCAGAGGGCTTTTGACAAAATCAAGGAATACTTGCAAGAACCTCCAATCCTTATGCCTCTAGTTGAAGGAAGACCTCTAATAATGTACTTAACAGTATTAGAAGAGTCAATGGGGTGTGTGCTGGGCCAGCATGACGAGTCTGGTCGAAAAGAGTATGCAATTTACTACCTAAGCAAAAAGTTTACCGACTGTGAACAACGTTATTCACTGCTCGAGAAAACTTGTTGTGCTTTAGCGTGGGCTGCTCGCCGACTGAGACAGTATATGTTGACCCACACTACTTTATTGATATCAAAGATGGACCCAGTTAAGTACATTTTTGAGAAGCCAGCACTTACCGGACGGGTGGCAAGATGGCAAATGATCCTCACAGAATATGACATCCAGTACACATCTCAGAAAGCCATCAAGGGCAGTGTACTGTCTGATTATCTTGCTGAGCAACCCATTGATGATTACCAGCCTATGAGATTTGACTTCCCTGATGAAGACATCATGTTCATAAAAGCAAAAGATCATGAAGAGCCTGTTCACACTGAAGGGCCTGACCTGGAAGAAGCATGGACTATGATGTTTGATGGGGCTGTTAACATGAATGGCCGTGGTGTTGGTGCCGTACTCATTACACCTAAGGGAGTTCACATGCCTTTCTCGGCAAAACTCACCTTTAACTGCACTAACAACGAAGCTGAATACGAAGCTTGTATTATGGGTCTTGAGGAAGCCATTGACCTCAGGATCAAGACTTTGACTGTATTCGGAGATTCAGCTTTGGTAGTTAATCAAACCAACGGCAAATGGTACACCCACCAGGATCATCTGATACCTTACAGGGATTATACAAGGAGGTTATTGACTTTCTTTACGACGGTCAAGCTTGAGTATATCCCTCGGGACGAGAATCAGTTTGCAGATGCTCTGGCTACCATTTCATCAATGATCAAAGTTCAAGCTGCCAACTTTGTACCTCAAATTGCAGTGTCCAGACTTGACAGACCAGCATTTGTATTTGCAGCAGATGTTGTTAAAGATGATAAGCCTTGGTTCCATGACATTAAATGCTTCTTGGAGGATCAAACATACCCACCTGGGGCATCTTCCAATGATAAAAAGACATTAAGAAGGCTAGCTGGTAGTTTCTTTCTGAATACCGACGGTTCCCTGTACAAGAGAAACTTTGATATGGTACTCCTCAGATGCGTTGATAAGACAGAAGCAGGCTTGTTAATGCACGAAGTGCACGAAGGATCCTTTGGTATCCATGCAGGAGGGCATGCCATGGCTAAAAAGTTGCTAAGATCAGGTTATTACTGGATCACAATGGACGCCGACTATTGTGCCTATGCCAGAAAATACCATAAATGCCAGATCTATGCGGATAAAGTGCATGTGCCTCCCAATCCTCTGAATGTGATGTCTTCACCCTGGCCCTTTGCTATGTGGGGCATTGATGTGATTGGCAAGATTGAACTGACTGCTTCAAATGGCCACAGATTCATCCTGGTTGCCATTGACTATTTCACCAAGTGGGTCGAAGCAGCTTCTTATGCAAATGTTACCAGGCAAGTGGTAGCCCGATTTCTAAAAAGAGACATCATCTGTCGGTATGGAGTTCCCGAGCGAATTATTACTGACAATGGTTCCAACTTGAACAACAAAATGATGGCAGAGCTATGCCGGGATGAATGGCACTGTTGAGGCGGCTAATAAGAATATCAAGAAGATTGTACAGAAAATGGTGGTCACCTACAAAGACTGGCATGAAATGCTACCGTTTGCCTTGCATGGGTACCGTACGTCAATCAGAACCTCCACTGGGGCAACACCGTATCAACTTGTATATGGTATGGAGGCAGTCCTACCTGTTGAAGTTGAATTACCCTCCCTACGGGTACTGATGGATGTTAAGCTGAACGAAGCAGAATGGGTCCGATCCCGATACGAACAATTGAGTCTGACTGAAGAAAAGAGATTAGCTGCAATCTGTCATGGGCAGCTGTATCAGAAAAGGATGAAGAAGGCCTTCGATCAGAAAGTCAGGCTCCGAGAGTACCAAGTAGGAGATCTTGTGCTGAAAAGAATCCTCCCTCCTCATACAGACCACAGGGGCAAGTGGACTCCGAACTATGAAGGACCATTCGTAGTAAAGAAAGTTTTCTCTGGTGGAGCACTGATGGTCAGCACTATGGATGGTGAAGACTTCCCGTCCCCTGTGAATTCAGATGCAGTTAAAAAATACTTCGCATAAAATGACCCGCTGGACATAAAAACAGAATGTAAGTCCAGGCAAAAATAGGGCATCCCGGCGAGTCAAAAACAGAATAAAAGACTCGGGCAAAAATAAGGGAAAATAAACAAAAAAAATGTACACCCACTGAGCTGAAAAGCCGCATTGGACAACTCAGGCAAAAATGGGTATCCCGATGAATCGAAAACCCGAAAGGGAGATCCATGCAAAATAAGGGAATAAGAGAACAACTGCATTCTGAATTCGTCTGTATCACTTACAACTTGGTAAACTTCGAAAGGACCAAACCTCTTTCAGAATCAGCCTTCTTCAGAAAGCAAGACGAGAAGAACGTCAAATGTCATACGAGTCATAGCAAAAAGGAAGCTCCTTGAAGCGTCGTCAACATTGCCAACATCTTTTGTTTCTCAATTTGTAACAATCTCCTCTTTTTAGGGGATTTGTTCCTTTGACTGTATGTTGCCAATTCAGGGCACATGAATTAATAAAATCATATTTTCAGTCATGTTTCGTCTCGTACATTTTATTTTTGCAAAGAATGTCCGATGTCTTTAAGATACTGGTTGCATAAATACAGATGCTTTTCTTCTAAAAATACGTGCTTGCAGGAAATATACTTACTCCCGGGAGTGTCTAAACTCTTAGGATGGGATCCGATAAGGGATACCTCGGGATTACTTGTGCGTTTCTATGCCTTTTCAGGATTGCAGGTTTTCAAAGCGCAATATGGGGCATGAAAGCTTCACCCCAGCAAGCTGGCAAATCATCATCTACTCGGTCTTAGCACCGGAGGTGTTTTCTCCCCAGCTGAGTTGCCATTTGTCATTTCCTCCTCAGCCAAGTGCCAACCAAGGAACCATCTCCCCACAAAGTTTCAACCTCTATCCAGAAAAGCAATGTGTGAAAAAAAATCACAGCAGAATGAAGGAAGCTTCTACAAACCCCAACTGGGTCCTCCATTACAAGGATATATCTATCAGTGACCTATTTCCCCAAGCAGAGTCATACATCTTATCAGATCTACCAATGATATCATCTCCAACTGGGATATTCTTTTAAAGCGGATCAATCAGAGATCTTCACAGCAACGGGATCCGAATCCCGGAATCGGTATCTTTGCATAATCATAGCATTTGCATCATATTTTTCCCACAGAGCGTAGCATTCCGTCTAATACGGAGCATTACGGCAAAAATCAAACATATTGCATAAACATCAGCCATGTTCTGAATCAAACACTTGTAAATACTGACAATCCAACAACGATATACAAAAAATTTCCCAAATTCCCCGGCAGAGAGCCAAGGCACTTTCCCTAAAGATATAGATACTTCTTGACACCCGTCCGTGTCATATCCCCAGTAGAAAGCCAAAGCGCCCCCTTTGCACTCACAGATACTTATTCACAACTTCCTTGGTGCACATACACTTGTTTATATTACACTTTTCTCCTTTTTGACACTCGTCCGTGTCACTCTCCCCAGCAAGATGAACACTCGTCTGTACACCACTCATACTTGTTACTCCTGTTTTACTCATACAGATACTCGTCCGTATCTTGTATACACCACTTATATCCCCTCAGATTCGACACTCGTCCGTGTTCTTTGCTAACCAGTTGGTGCTCGTCCGTGTCATCATCTCTGAACATGTGTCAGCGTTTGTTTCTACTGATACTCGTCCGTATCATGGTCTTAAGGATGCTTGTTCGCATCTTTAATCCATACACAATGTCAGACACTTTTACCTCTTTTTAGAATTTAGACACTCGTCTGTGTCTATTATTCCCCAGAAGAGTCCCCTTAGATTCGACACTCGTCTGTGTTCTTTGTTAACCAGTTGATACTCGTCCGTATCATCATCTCTGAACATGTGTCAGTGTTTGTTTCTACCCGATACTCGTCCGTATCATATTCTTAAGGATGCTCGTCCGCATCTTTAATCTATACACAGTGCCCAAACAATTATACCTCTCATTCCTTGGATATAAACACTCGTCCGTGTTTACTATTCCCCAGCAAAGTCCCCAACAAAACTTCTTAAATTATTACTTTTCTATCTGACATTCGTCCTATGTCATGATACCTTTCGGCAGCCGTACCCTGCTAGGTGATCGTCCTTCACCTTTTTGATGATCGTCCTTCATCACCCCCAGTGGAGTCTCTACTCATTAGAACCCCTTTCTATCCGACATTCGTCCTATGTCGTGATATTTTCAGCAGCCGTCCCCTGTTAGGTGATCGTCCTTCACCTCCTGATGATCGTCCTTCATCATTTTATCCGATGGCCGTCCCCATCGTTGATCTTGTTATCTGACATTCGTCCTATGTCATGATAAACCCTGAGAGCAGCCGTACCCTGCTATGTGATCGTCCTTCACATCTTGATGATCGTCCTTCATCATGCTTATCTGATGGTCGTCCCCATCGTCGACTTTTTTTTTTATCCGACATTCGTCCTATGTCGTGATACTTTCGGCAGCCGTACCCTGCCCAGTGATCGTCCTTCACCTCTGATGACCGTCCCTCATCTTATCCCCAACAAAGCAGCCGTCCCCTGCTAGGTGATCGTCCTTCACCTTTTGATGACCGTACCTCATCATTTCACCCCATGGCTTGTGATCTTTTCATATGCATAAATTCAATCATAGTATCTCATACCACATTTTTGATTCACTGCATTGCTTCTAAGTCATCTGCATCTAGGGTTTGTGATCTGAGTTATCCAAGAGCCATTTGAGCCACTCCAAAGGTCTTCAATCACTTCAAAAGGGGTCCATGTGTGTTCAAGCATCATATTGTAGCCCCACAAAGTCAAGAAAGTCAAAGAATCACAAGAACTGGGAAAGGCATGGAAGCAGAGCCAGGTTTAACTACACAGATGACCTAAAATTAGGGTTTTGGTTTCAAAGGACATAACTCCAAAAAATTTTGGTCATTCTTGTTTCTATTTGTCTCTATATGATATGAGGATCATGCATATCAATTTTCATGAAGAAATTCCATGGGGAAGGCATCTAATCAAGAGTTGACTTCTTGAGCAAGTCAATGCAAAATCAGGGCATCTGAGGCCACCAATGACCCAACCAAAGGGTGTTCTTCATCATTTTGAATGTGTATGAACTTTATTTGATCATAGAAGATGTTTTAAGTTTATAAAATTGAATAATTTCAAGCCATTTGCAAAGTTGCCTTTTTGGGAAAATGACTTGTAATGTAAACTTGCCATTTTGGGAAACTTTTTCAACCCTTTCTTTTTGATTCAAAAATGCTTCAAATGGGAAAACTTTGGTCATGAAAGTTGTAGAATGGATCATTCCCTTTTCAAAAAGTACAAGAACTCATGCTAATTCATTTTGGATCAAAAGTTATGGCTTGTCAAAGTTGGGAAAAATCACATAATTTCAAGTTATGCACCAAAGAGGCAAAGTTGCAAAATCCCTTGCCAAGGCAAAATGAGACCTCAAAGTGACTTCTAATCTTCGTACAAACATGAACCATTGCCTAAAATTCAGAATGCACCAAGATTTTGTCCATTTTCATGACTTGTGGATCAAGAAATTACAAAGGGGGCCAAAAGTCACAAAGTTGCAAAACCTATGACAAACCCTAATCCACTTGCTGCCTTGCCTCTAAACCATTTCCATGGCTCTCCCGAAACTCAGCTAAGCCCAACCATGCCCCTATCACAGCCTTACACTTGCCCATACCTCAAGTACACCTAACATTGACTTTTTGCATAAGGACCCATACCAATCAAGCTAGGCCAGACCAACTCCTCTGACCTATCCAAGAGTGATAAGTGGACCAAATGCAACACAACACACCAGATACACAAGCCTGAAACACTCTCCAAGCCATAGCTCTAAACTTTGCCCTCTTATGCATTTTCATTCGAAACACTTCACACAAGCATCAAACATAAAAACAAACTCCATAGAACATCTCAGCATGTCTCACTGATCATCCCTAACCCTTCACCTTGCCCTGAAACTCCCTGAAATCAAAACACGATTTCCTCCCCTCTCTGAACAGAACATAATCAAACTCACAAACCAACCACTTTCAACTCCAACAAAGCTTCAAAGCTTCATCAAGAGGACCATTGGAGCCATTTTGAAGCAAAGAAACAGGCAGAACGCTCCTGAACTGAAAGCTCCATCTCAGGTAGTCGTGTGAAAACGTTTTTCCAGAACTCTTGTTTTAAGTTTCTAGATGATAAAGCATGCTCCACTGATCACACTGAACCTTGAAATTTTGAAAATAGTGTAGAAATGAGCTTGTATTGATTGACTGAAATTTCTGCCATTTTTGCTTTTCCTTTCGAATCTTGTTAATGGTGAGAAGTAAATTCCATTTGAGGGCAGGGATGAGTTTAGGGAGATGAGAGGAAGTGATCTGGAGCTTTAGAGCTCCAGAAATGACCTAGGGAGTGAGTTTGATTTTTTCAGGGAGGGATGTCACTGGAGAAGACGACCGGAGCTCTTCTCCGGTGACCTGAATGTCATTAATGTGTTAATCACGTTTAGGGCAAAGTTTGAACTTGGACCCTTGATCTGGCTGACTTTAGTTGACTCCCGCGTGAATGAACGCACCAGATCTTTCATTAAACCCTAATTCAGATTAATTAGGTTAATTAATTAGGATTAAAATTTGAATTTGCCAGAACCAATCCTAGCCACTCAAACGCGCGCCAGTCAACTCCCGCCCTCTGACTTTGAATCTCATCCTTTGGATTGCTTGACTTTTCCATTAATTTCATTTATTTTCATATTTTTCTTATTTGTTTTGCATATTTATTTTAAAATAGCTAAAATCATTTAAAAATTATGAAAATATTTGTCAAAGTTTTCATTAATTTTTAAAACCCAAAAATATTTTTATTTTTATTTTTTGCATTGAAAATTATTTTTAAATCAATTAAATGTTTATTTTTAATTAGTTAATGGAAATTAATTAATTAAAAATACATTTAGGTATTTTAAAATCACAAAAAAATTCATATTGCATTTAGAAACATTTAGAAACATTGTTCAACCCTCAAACCAAATTTCTTTTTTGTTCTTGATGCCTTTTGATCATTTTCATTGGATTTAATTCCATTTCAAGGCAATATTTTGTGTCAAACTTCAAAAATTCCTTTCTGCCTAACCATTGAGAGTTGGATGATGATTCTTTTGGCATTGCATCTTGCATAGCATGTAGTTTATAGGATAAATTTGATTTGAATTGATCTTGCATTTTCAATTTGTTTAGCATTTTTCTTGGTGAGGTACCTTAAAACCCTAGCAATCTTAGGAAATTCATAACTTTCAATAGGTTAAGAGTTGGATCCTCTCCTTTGGGCAGTGAGTTTGTATAGGTTTAGGGTATATTTGATTGCATTTTCAAATTTTTATCATGTTTTTTGCTTCTGGTTTTGGATTTTTGCTTTGCATGATGCATGAAACCCTAATTTGTGCCTTCTTTTGCATCCATTTCTCGTTTGCTTGCATCCATTGAGTTGCCATGACATTTTGTGCATTCTTTTGATTCATAATACATCTTAGGATATATTAGAACCATGTTTGATCATTGCATCTTTCATTTGACATGTTGTATGTCCATTGCATTTCATAACTTTCCATGTATGTTCATGGTTCAATGCATGCTTCATTTGCATCATTATGTTTGTTTGATCATTCCCATGTCTTGCCTCATGTTTGCATCATCTCTTAGAATCATTAACATCATGTAATTGCTTCTGGTTTTGGTTTACATCATGACATTGCATCTCATTTGCATTGCATTTCTTGTTTTTTGCTAATTTTTCAGGTGGTAAGTTGCTTTGAGAAGTGAATTTGCCTTCACTTCTCACAATCTCTTTTCATCTCTTTCATAATTTCTTTGCTGCATTTTGCATGTGTTTTAGAGTGAGCTTGCTAATTCATGTTCATATCTTACTTTCTTTCTTTAAGCAACTTGTCTTCTTAAGTGAAGCAAGTTATTTTGCTTCTCTTTCCTCCTTTCATCTGCTTCCTTCCTGGTGGTTTCTCTGAAGATCTTCCTGCAAACCTTATTAACCCTAGGATCTCCAAGCATGATAACAATTAGGGCTTGATTAGTTCCCCATTTAGTTTTACCTTTGTGTCATCTTTGAGTCTTCTCTTCTCACCTCATAATCAAGGACTAAACCCTAAAGGCTTTAAGGCTTTGTGATTAAGCTTATACCTGCATCCTTCTATTAGGATGGAGTGTATAACTTTAATCCTAAGTGTTAAACCCTTAATGTGTTTAAATCCTTTAATCAATCCATCTAATAATCATCAAGACATCAAACTTGTAACTTGGGCCTTGCATTAGGGTTCTAATTCTTCCTTAATTGGTTAAGAAGGACTAACCCTAGTGTTAATGGACAAGTCCCCCTCAAGTTGTCTTACAAACCATAAAAATCACTTCTTCATCTTATCATTAACTAAAATCCATTTAATAAAGGCTTTGTTTTGTCATGAGGTTAATCCCTAATCATGGATTAAGTTGAGGAGTCTTTCTCAGCTTAAATGTTCTTATCTATTATCCTTCTATTAGGATGGTGTAATGAGTCCATTAAATCCTTGATTATGGCTTAATCTCATTACTTAACACTAAACAAAAACAACAAAAACATCTAAATAATCACAAGTAGGTTAATGATCTTAATCCTACTTCAGGGTGATTAAGTGTGAGATGCTGACTTTACACTTAAGGTATTCTCATTACCCCTAATCAGAGGGAGGATGTGATGAGTTTACTAACCCGTTGGTTTAGGCTTAAGCTCATTATCTTATGACAAATTCCAAAAGCAATAAAAGATTGAAAACTCAAAAACAAACAATAATCGTCTCCTTCGGGATTCTTTTCTCATCACACTCACTCATAAACGAGAACTTGCTTCTTCTGTCTAATGCAAGACAGTTTGCACCTGAGCCAGATAGGTCATACACTTGAGCATAGACAAGTAAGCAGTTCACAAGTCAATTTATCTTTTCAGTCTCTTTGAGTCGAACTACGGTGTTCTGACTTCCTCATTGCACGAGAGGATACGTAGGCATAACTTAACAGTTATCGAACAAAAGTCTCTGTATATCCCCCCTCTTTCAGCATCATTCTCTTAGCCTCATGATCTTGAGCATTTCATTCTTGTTCTCACACTGGCACTTCTCTTATACACTTCACTTTTCCTTTTACACTGACACTTGTATTTTTTCCAGCTTTGATACACAAATTGCACTGACACTACCCCTTTAAAACACAAATCTTCTAAGCGTGGATCACCGTCGAGTACGGCGAACAATCTGGGTGCTAATACCTTCCCAGTTTGTAACCAACCCCCTTTCTCAGTCTCTCTGGTTCGCAACCGTCTTATCCATATCTTTCTAGGTCTATGCAGCATTACCTTTCCTTCGGGATAAAAATGTCTAGCTGGCGAGTCTATTCATTCTCTTCCTCTTTCGCCGACCGTTCACGTCTGTACCCCTTCTGACCAGGTGTCATTTGGTGGGAGCGACACCTTGCTGTAACTAGTTACCCGCCGTGGGTTGCTAACATTGTACCTGTGCCTAAGAAAGATGGCAATGTAAGGATGTGTGTGGATTACCGGGATCTGAACAGAGCAAGCCCAAAATATGATTTCCCATTACCTCACATTGATGTATTGGTCGACAATACGACTCAGTTCTCGGTGTTTTCCTTCATGGACGGATTTTCAGGATATAACCAGATCAAGATGTCTCCTGAAGACATGGAGAAGACAGCTTTCATCACACCCTAGGCCACATTCTGTTATAAGGTAATGCCATTCGGACTGAAGAATGCTGGTGCCACTTATCAACGGGTTATGGTAACATTATTCCATGACATGATCCATAAAGAAATTGAATGTTATGTGGATGACATGATTGCCAAGTGTTGCACCCCAAATTTTTCCCTCACCAAGATTTTACATGGTGTACTAAGAGGTTCACAAGGTTCACAATATTCACAAGACATCTCATGAGGTTCACAAGGTTAACAAGGTTCACAATTAGTCAGAAAGTTTGACAATTCCCTCAGACAATGCATCCTCCTAAGCAATGCATCCTAAACTAGGGTTTTGACTTTCATCAGGCTAAATGGACTTCCAAGACTTCAAGTGAGCTTCATAGCATCCTATATGTGTTCAATAATCCCCATGTCAAGTTTCAAGACTTTCCCAAAAGATTTGCTCAGTCAGATGATCAGATAGGTTAAAATCAGTCAAAGTAGTTAAAAAGTCAAACTGAGGTCAACTGTGGTCAAACCAAAGTCAAACTTCATGATTTTTTGCCAACATCAAGTATATGAAGTAAAATTCATCATTTTATCAAGGGTTGATCATGATTCATCAAGGAGATTTCAGATCATCAAGAATCAGGAGTTTCTAAATTAGGGTTTTCACAGGAAAAGTCAACTGAACTTTGACCAGCCATAACTTTCACATGCTTCATCAAATATTTTCCATCCAAAGCCCATTTTGAAGGAAATTGAATTCTCTACAACTTTGTGTCTCACAAGCCAAGCCCAAAAATGCTTCATTTGGAAGGTATGAGCTAAGACATTATAGGTCCTTTTAAAAGTCAACAAAAAGTCAACAACTTCCAAAGAGCATAACTTGAGAATGGTAAAAGATATGGATATGAGACCAAAGAGGTTGGTTAGAGGACTATTTAAGTTTTCCAAAATGTCCAAGAACACCTTCATAGCATTAAAATTGAAGGATTTGTGCCCTTGCAAAGTTGGGAAATTTTTGAGAGGTTTATGAAGCAAATGGGGTCTTAAAACCATAATTCACCAAATGGGCTTGCTTTTTTATGATCCAAACACTTCCATGACATCATGCACGAAATAAAATTTATTTATTCATAATTTTATTCATTTTATTTTTATTTATTATGATTTTTTATGTCAAAAATCATTTTAAATTAAAATAAAATATAAAATGATGGATATTTGATTTGATTTGGTTTCTAGAAAGTCTTAAGACTTATTTAGACTTGATTGAGACAAAAATAATGAAGATCATACCAATATGGCAATGCTAGATCAAGGAAAATCAAATTTTGAGATCACATCTTTTTCAATCTCCCAAAGATCAAAAGTCCACAAATTTGTTAAAAATTTTGACCTAAATTCATTCACTCATATATAAACAACATAAAGATCAACCCTAGACACGAATTCACGGCCTCCAACACCATATTCAAACTTCACAAAATTGTTCAAAAACTCAAATTCGGTTTCACTATTACAAGGGATTTAAAGGTATTTTAAGAACATGGAGAGGATCCTTGAACATCCCTGATCATGTAGCAATAGCCATATGCATCTCAAACCTCAAGAATTGATGAACCCGAATCCAACTTTTCATGTTTTTTTGATTTTTTCGTTCATGGTCATTTACATGTTATTAATGAATTTTGTTTAGTGATTTGTGTTCAATGAAGATTTGTGATGAATTCTGGGCAGTTTAATTGAAGAAACCGTGGCCGAATCGAGTGATGCCATTCTAGGGTTCTTGACCTTCAAGTTAGGGTTTTGTGATTAAACGAATATAAACAAATTCTAAAACCGTAGATCAATCGTAAATGACCTCTGGATTATGTTTGTGTGTTCAATTTAACAAAATTTTACATGAATGATGATGTTTGGATTTCGTAGGTTTATCTTCCATTTGAAATTTCGTAGGAAAACTCTTAGAAATTTTCACAGGTAAATGCGCAGGTTCAGAGGTAGGAGATGAAGTGGCTGCGCGCAAAAATCATATTTGAAATTGATGCAAAGATTAAAACGAATTTGTTCCATCTATATATCACAATGAGCATGTAGCTCAGCTGGTTTTGGTGCGCGTATAATCTAATGAAGGGCTTGAGTTCGAAACCGGCCAAGGTAATTTTTTGCTTTGATTTATTTTATTTTGCAGGATAACAACAAAACCATATTGGGGTGGATTATTATCAGCTGCGTGCAGTGGCTCAGCTGGTTTTGGGAGTCCTTTAGCCAGGTAAAGGACCTGGGTTCAAATCCCAGGTCCTGTTTTTTTTGTACTTTGTCCATTTATTTTTATTATTTTATATTTAATTCTTATTTTATTTACTTTTATTCAATCTAAATAATTTCTAAAATAAATGATTAATATTTTCTTAAAATCTCATATTTTCAAAAATATAATAATTTATTTTCTCTAACTTTTTATGTTTATATTTATTAATATGTATATATATTTTTGTATATAATTTCATTAATTACATTTAAATTAATTTCTAACCCTAATATTTTTTTATATATATAATTAAAACCCTAATTTTCTCTAACCCTAATCCTAACCCTAATTCTTATTTTATTTAAATCTTAAAATTAATTAAATTTTCCTAATATCCAATTAAATAATTAATCATAGTTTATTTTTGTGAATAAATTAGTATATCTTTATTATTTTATTTTTTTTCAAAAAAATGCTTAAAATTTGTTTATTTAATTTATATATATATATATTGTATATTATTACTAACCTTTCTTCTTATAATTATTTTATCACTAACCTGTTATTTAATTGCTTATTTTTATTATTTAATTTGTTTTTATTATAATGTAACTGCAAAAGCTTTGTAATAGTCGTAGTTTATGATTGCTTTATGTTTTTTTATAAATATTATTGCTTTGGTTAGTAATTATAGGGAGTGATAACTTATTTGTATTTTAAAATTAATTTAGATCACTAGTAATAGGATAAATATATGAATCTATACATGCACACACGTAAGTCGATCTTTGATCGCCATCTCACTTCCTAAGGGTTATCCCTCATGTTGCCTAAATCAAAAGGTCAAGTAAGGTGTCTAAAAGCAAGGTCCCTTCTCCTAAAACATCATCTAGTCCCTTTATGATTATAAGATCAAGTCCCTTCGAGGTTGCCTTCGTAAATGATCTTGTCCCTTTCGAATAAAAGATGATAAGTCCCTTCGTATTGCTAAGACACCTTATAACATCCAAGGTAATGACTACCTATTCCTTAATAATAGGGATAGTCTTACCATTGAAAGAACATTCAAGAACAGTAAAGATCTAATCATAGGGTAGGTTCCTCTTAAGTACTTGCTCACTCCTTCAAAAACACTTCATTATACTTCACATTTTCAAACAATTTTCAAAATAAAGTCTTTATATATATCCATACAAGGATCATTATAAAGTACTTAAGAAAATTTTTAATCACACACTACACTTCTCAAAACAGTTTAAAGTGAGCTAAGTAACTAAGAGCCCATGGATAACCATGGATGTAAAGGGTGCTAACACCTTCCCTTTGCATAACCTACCCCCCGAACCCAAAAATCTTTTAAAGGTCTTTCCTGTTCTTTTATGCCCTTTCCTTTGGATAAAATAAAAGTCGGTGGCGACTCTTGCTATCCGCAACATTTAACTAAAGTCAGTTCTCCCACCGTGTTACAGAACTGGCGACTCTGTTGGGGATTTAATAAAAGAGGGGTACCCTTAGGAATTAGATCACTATAAAATTGTTTGCCTTGTTTGCTTTATACTTATCTTGTGGGGTGCCCTTATGTGTGAAAGATCCTAACCCGGATCTAGTGTACCTTAGGTAAATGGCAATAGACCAAGGAAACTGTACGGCGTATACCGATATGGTTGATCTGGTGGCCATAGTTAGTGTGACTTCTTGGTTGGTGCTTATGTTCCTTAATTCAAGTTGAGGATAATATGAGGCTGCCATATGTTGTCAATACACTAACTAACTTTTAGAACCCTAGTTATCCCATCTTGGCCTTTAGAAAAGTAGTGAGATAACCGGCTTTGGTGAAGACTGAAGTTGGTTGATACTCGATACTACGCTCATTGAGATTCTAAACTCGGAGGGTTTTGGTTGGCAAGTAAGTTGCCTACTGAACAACCACCCTTGTGAAGGATCAATGATATTGAGATCCCTTAGAACCTGGTTACTTTATAGGACAGGATGAACCAACTAAACTTCAGGGGAGGGTACTTACCTTTAAACCTCATGCAAGCCTTCAAACCTAAGGGCTATTGTGTGACTTGTTTGTGTGTGCCACATGTTTGTGATTGAACATAACATCATGACATCATCATGCATCATAAGCATAGCATTTTCACTAACCATTTCAAGGACCAAAGGATTTATCTTTGTTCTTTGTTGCAGGTCATGGCTTCTGCTCGTAGGAATACTATCCGAATCAACTTTGTAGGAATACCTTCTAAGCTTAAAGAATTGGTCTCTCAAGTTTATGAAAACTCCCAATTCATCAAGAGACATGGTCACCTACTGGATCTAGTCACTTCAGGGTTCAATGAAGACATGATGAGTGTTCTGTTTCAGTTCTTTGATCCTAAACATCATTGCTTCACATTCCCCGACTATCTGCTGGTTCCTACAATGGAAGAGTTCTCCAAGCTTCTGGGTACACCTATCCTTGATCACAAACCCTTCACAGGCTTGGAAAAAGAGCCTAAACCTGAAGTCATTGCAGCAGCCTTACATTTGAAGAAATTAGACATTGTCCTAGAAACGAGGAGTGGAGTTAAGGGTATTCTTGCTAAGGTATTGATGGAGAAAGCTCTAGTGTTCTTAAAGGCTATGAGCTATGATGCTTTTGAGGAGATCTTAGCCTTGTTGATTTATGGCTTAGTGTTGTTCCCCAATCCAGATCAGTTCATAGACGTTCACGCCATCAATATATTTCTGACTCATAATCCAGTGCCTACATTACTTGGAGACATCTTACACTCTCTTCATACCCGTACTACGAAGGCACGAGGAACTCTGATGTGTTGTATACCTTTACTATCTAGGTGGTTTATTTCTCACCTTCCTCGATCAGTGATGAAGAATGAACAAGGGTTCAGGTGGTCCAAGAGGATCATGTCACTTTCTCATTCAGATATTCATTGGTGCTCTCGATCTATGGAGAATGTTACTATCATTGACCGTTGTGGGGATTTCCCTAATGTGCCACTTCTAGGCATAAGAGGGGGCATTACTTACAACCCTTCTTTAGCTCTACGTCAGTTTGGTTACGCTCGGAGTGATGGTCCTCATGACATGTTGATTCAGGGCATTGTGTTTGACTACGACAACGATCTTCAAGGTTACCGTCAAAGGTTCATACGAGCATGGGGTAAAGTGAACAAGGTTGACAGCAAGACTCTGGAACCAAAGTACACTATTCCTATGGAAGCTTATCTCAGATGGGTGCGATCTCGTGCTCAGACTTTTATGATGCCATATCCTGCCATCCTTCCAATTACTATGGATCCTGTTGCTGAAGGAGATACTTCTTATGTCATTCTTCACCCAAACATGCCCACTGACATGGAAGAGTTACAGAGATCCTGGATCCAGTTGAAGGAGCAAAGAGATACTTTTGAGACTCATTACAAGGCAAGTCAAGAAAGAATCCTGGAGCTAACAAAACAACTTCACGAGGAGCGGAATCTCAACTCATACCTCAACACAAAGAGGAAACATCCATGGGAGACTTAAAACCCCATTTTTTGTATTCATTTCATTTTTATTGTAAGCCCAATGGGTAAACAAATTTATTACTAATAAAAGTTTACTTTTTGGTTGTTTAAACAAATTTAAATCCTGCGGTCCTTGAAAACATTGCATACGCATTTATACACCATATCATTGCATCACATGTTTCTTATGTACAGGTATCTTATCTTCTCGCTGTTTATTTCAGCAGAAATGGCTCTTGAACAGACTGTCAAAGATCTCCAGGCTCAGAATGCACAATTCCAAGAGCTGATCCTGAACTTGTCCAAGGGGCAGGATGAATTGAAGACACTGCTGGCTAAGAAGACTAAGAAGGCTAGAAGATCAGGAGGCCTTATCAATATGGGAAGAAGGTTCAGAGGTCCTGTCAAGACCAAGGAACAGGTTGAAGATTATGAGTCTGAAGAGTCTGAGAAAGAGGGAGGCAGTCTCCATAATACTATGGGGGATTCTGATTCTGAAGCAAATTACTATCATGATCCTAATGAAGATAAGTTCAAGATGCTGGTGGATAGAATGAATGCTATGGAGTTACAAAAGTCTTCTGGGCTGGATTTTGAAGATCTGAGTTTGATATCTGGAGTGGTTATACCCATTGGTTTCAAGGTTCCTGCTTTCGTGGTATATGATGGTGTCTCGTGTCCCAAGTTGAATCTAAGGTCCTATGTCCGGAGGATTCAACCCCATACTGCTGATAAGAAGTTGTGGATTCATTTCTTCCAAGAAAGCTTGTCTGGAGCTCAATTGGAATGGTACTATCAATTGGAGAGTGCCAATATTCGTGATTGGAATGATCTTGCTGAGGCCTTCTACAGGCAATACCAATACAATGCTGATTTAGCACCTACTCGCATGCAACTCCAAAGCATGTCTATGGGTGCTAAGGAGAATTTCAAGGAGTATGCCCAGAAGTGGAGAGACTTAGCTGGTAGAGTTCAACCTCCCCTGACTGACAGGGAGCTAGTGGATATGTTTATGAGTACACTGAATGGTCCTTTCTATAGTCATCTCATTGGAAGCTCATCATCTGGCTTCACTGAGCTGATAATGACTGGAGAGCGTGTGGAAAGTGGTATAAGAAGTGGCAAGATACAGGTGGGTGCCTCTTCATCAAGTACTGCAAAGAAGCCCCCTAGTGGGAAGAAGGAGTCAAATGTTGTTTATGGTCAACCTGGTCGTAATAGGAGTCACCAATCTGTGAGTGCAGTTCACATTTCCAATCCTACTTCTGCAGCACCAGAGCCACCACAGAGCAATCAGCAGAAGCCTAGAAGACAAATCACCAAGATCAACATGTCATTGGCCCAAGCCTTGCAACACTTGTTGAAAGGGGAACTCATTACTTTGAAGGACCATCCTCAGAATCCTAATGTTACCTCTCCTCGGTATAATCCTAATGCACGATGTGCCTATCATTCTAATTGTCCGGGACATGACACCAACAACTGTTGGATATTGAAAAACAAGATTCAAGATATGATTGATGCTGGAGAGATTGAATTTGACCCTCCTGGGACTCCAAATGTGATTACTGCTCCCATGCCTAATCATGAGAAGACTGTTAATGCTATTGATGAAGTTTCACATATTTCCTCAGTTACAGATGTGACTACTCCGTTATCTGTTATTAAGAAGAAGTTGGTACAAGCTGGGTTCTTTCCAGGTTGTAATGAAGATTGTTTTTATTGTGCTTATAAACCTGATAGCTGCTGGAAGTTGAAGGACGGTATTCAACGCCTCATGGACAATTACACCATATTGTTTGAGAGGACACCTTCTGTGGAGAGTATGGTTGAACATATAACTCAAGGTGCGAAGGTTGAAGATGTGGATATGGTTGATAAAGTGCCAGTGAGGATTACTTCCAAGGGCCCTGTCAAGATCACTCATAAGGGTCCAATCAAGATTACTGCTGAAGGCCCTGTGAGGACCGTTGCTGAAGCTAGAGTGGCTCCTATGATTATTACCACTCCCGGTCCTATTCCGTATACTTCTGATAAAGCTATACCCTGGAACTACGGTTCTGATGTTTATATTCATGGTGTTAAGCAGGAACCTTTAGCTGATGTTGCTGATGAAAACCTTGATGTTGATAATATTGCTGGATCTAGTAAGATCACAAGAAGTGGAAGAATTTTCTCTCCTCCGGCTACCTCCAAGAATACAGTTACTCCAACTACTACCTCTACTTCTGAGACAAATGATGATGCTCAGGGCAAAGGTCCTGTTATTGAACCTGTACAAACTGAGGCACCAACTGCTGAGAATCTATCTAAGCAAATGGAAGAAGTGCTAAAGATCATTCGCAAGAGTGATTATGATATTGTTGACCAATTGGGGCATACTCCCTCCAAGATTTCCATGTTTTCTTTGTTGCTGTGTTCTGAGGCTCATGCTAAAGCCTTGATTAAGTTCTTGAAGACTGCTCATGTACCAAATGAGATTTATGTGGATCAGTTTGAAAATTGTGTTGCACACCTGACCTATGATAATGGGTTAGGCTTTTCCAATGCTGATTTGACTCCTGCCAAGAGAAATCATAACAGAGCTTTACATATCTCTATTGAATGTAGGGGCACTACCCTGTCACATGTATTGATAGACAATGGTTCTTCACTGAATGTACTTCCCAAAGAGGTTTTGAACAAGCTTAGTCCTGAAGATGTTGTGTTGAGACCAAGTAATATAGTGGTGAGGGCCTTTGATGGTTCAAGAAGGGTGGTGCATGGAGAAATAGATCTCCCCATCAAAGTTGGCTCTCAAGTCTTCAATTATACATTCTATGTGATGGATATTCATCCTTCATACTCTTGTTTGCTTGGGCGCCCCTGGATCCACGGGGCAGGTGCTGTGACCTCCACTTTACATCAGAAGTTGAGATATCCAGTAAAGGGAAAGGTTGTCACTGTTTACGGAGAGGAAGAATATATGATAAGTCATGTGAATACATTTAAGTATGTTGAAGTGGAAGGTGAATATGTTGAGACTTCGTGTCAGACATTTGAAGTAGTTCCTTGGGTTGTTCCTGCTGCTGAAGTTCCTCCTGTTGTCAAAAGAGTTCCTGTGGTCACCAGAGTACCTCCTACAATGGCCTCCCTCAAAGATGCTAGGGATGTGGTTGAAGAAGGTGGTTGTACTATTTGGGGTCAACTTCCTGATATTCCTTACAAGTCTGACAAGTTTGGTTTGGGTTTCACTGCAGAGTCCCAGAAGGCTGTTCGTCGTGCTCGTGCTGTTCGTATCACCAATCAAGGAATCATGAAAGATCATATCAATGATGTGGGTGACTATAATGAAGACTACAACCTGGATGACTGGATCTTTCCTACTGTGGGTGATGGGCTCAATAATTGGAAGGCTGAAGACATTATTCCTATTTCCTTTAGTCAGGAGTAAATACTATTACTGTGTTGTTATTTTTAAGTTTGTAATTTTTGAACAATTGAACTCTTAAGCCTTGTGTCTTACCCGGGGCACAATGGTATGCTTGTTTCGGGATGTCATTTCATTTGCATACTTCATTCAATAAAAATCAGTGGATGTTTCGTTTTCGTAAATATTGTGTTCCTTGTCTTTCTTTTCTTTTATTTTTGTTTTATCAGCTATGCGTTCTTACACACACCCACATCACTAAAATGCAGATCCTCATCCACTCTGGATCTTGTTGATAACAGTTCTACTATTGCCAATTATAATTTTGAGAATCCGATCTATCAAGCTGAAGATGGAAAGAAGGACGATTGTGAAGTACCTTTAGAGCTTGCTAGGTTATTACAACAAGAAGAGAAAGCTATACAGCCACATGAAGAGCCAATCGAAGTTGTGAATCTGGGAACTGAAGAAAACAGGAAAGAGGTCAAAATAGGAGCTGAACTAGAGGATGGTGTTAAGAGCATATTGATTCAGATGTTACATGATTATGTGGAGATCTTTGCTTGGTCTTATGAAGATATGCCAGGGTTGTGTAAACACCCCAAATTTTCCCTCACCCAATCACACCATGGCTTGTGATCTCCTCATATGCATAAATCCAATCATACCATCTCATCCCACATTTTTGATTCATTGCATTGGTTCAAAGTCATCTGCATCTAGGGTTTGTGATCTGAGCAATCCAAGAGCTTCTTGAGCCACTCCAAAGGCCATCAATCACTTCAAAGGGGTCCATGTATGTTAAAGCATCATATTATATCCTCTCAAAGTCAAGAATGTCAAAAAATCACAAGAACTGAAAATGGCATGGAAGCAGAGCCAGGCTTGACTGCACAGATGACCTAGAATTAGGGTTTTGGTTTCAGAGGCCACAACTCCAAATTTTTTGGTCTTTTTTGTTTCTATTGGTCTCTATATGGTATAGGGAGTATGCATATCAATTTTCATGAAGAAATTCCATGGGGAAATCATCTGATCAAGAGTTGACTTTCTGGGCAAGTCAGTGTAAAATCAGGGCATCTGAGGCCCCCAATGACCCAACCAAAGGGTGTTCTTCATCATTTTGATTGTGTATGATCTTTATTTGATCATATAAGATGTTGGAAGTTCACAAAATTGAAGAATTTCAAGTCTTTTGCAAAGTTGACTTTTTGGGAAAGTTGACTTTTTAATGAAATTGCCATTTTAGGAAACTTTTTCAACCTTTACTTTTTGATTCAAAAATGCTTCAAATGGAAAAACTTTGGTCATGAAAGTTGTAGAATGGATCATTCCCTTTTCAAAAAGTACAAGAACATGACCTAATTCATTTTGGATCAAAAGTTATGGCTTGTCAAAGTTGGCTAAAATCACAAAATTTGAAGTTTTCTACCAAAGAGGCATTTTGCAAAATGACTTGATCAAGTGTTCTAAAGACCTCAAATATGTACAATTTCTTCACAACATGATTACATGACCTCTAAAAATCAGAATTGGCCCAAGAATCATCTCATTTTATGCCTTGAACTTCAAGAAATCTCAAAGGAACCAAACTTGAATCAACTTGCAAAACTTATCATAAGTTACAAACCACTTGCTGAATCACCTCATAAACAATTCCATGGCTCTCCCTAAACTCAGCTGAGCCCAAGCATGCCAAAAAGCAAGTTGTACCATTGCCCATACCTCAAGTACAAATCAAGTTGACATTTTGGCCAAAGACCCATACCAATCACAATAGGCCAGCACCCACTCTCTGACCTATCACAATTGTTTATACAAATCAAAAGCAAGCCAAAGCACATAACACTTCAGGCTGAAACACACCAAAGCCCTAGTTTTCAAGTTTATGCTCCATTTTGCAAAATTCTTCGAAACTCATCACACAAGCCTCAAACATACAAACCAACTTCACAAACCAACTCAGCACACTTCACTGGTCACAAACCACCCATCATCATAGCCTAAAACTCCCAGAAACCAAGATACGATTTCTCCCCCCTTTTGTGCAGAACCTTAGCAAACTCTCAAACCAAGCATTGTAAACTTCAAACAAGCATTGAAAGCTTCTCAGGAGGTTCATTAGAGGTGATTGGAAGCAAGAAACCAGCCAGAAAGTGCCAGAAATCAAAGCTTCGATTCAGGTAGCCATGGAAATTCATTTTTTCAGAACTCTCTTTTCTTGTTTCTAAAATGATCTATATGCTTCCCTGAGTTCATTGAACTTTTTATTTTTGAAAATGATTGAGTATTGAGTGTGTATTGCATCTCTGAAAGTTTAGCCATTTTTGCATTTTTGTTTCGAATCATGGTTTTGGGCAAGAAGAAATGAGTTATGAGGCTAGATTCAGGTTCAGGGAGGTGAAGAGAGTTGATCTGGAGCTTTAAAGCTCCAGAAATAACCTACAGGTGAGGTTTTGGTTTTACTCAGGGGAGGTGTGGCCGGAGAAGACGACCGGAAGTCTTTTCCGGCCACCTGAAGTTAATTAGGGCTAATCAGAGTCATTAAGGCAAGTTTGAATCTGGAGCGTGGGATGAGTTGACTAGGGCTGACTGGCGCGCGAACGAGTGGTCCAGATTTCACACTTAACCCTAATCCTGTTTTATTAATTTAATTAATTAAGATTAATTTAAATCCAGCCAGTTTGAATTCCAGCCTTTAGATCTGGCGCCAGTCAACTCCCGCGCGTATCATTTGAATGCTGGCCATTGATCTTGTTGACTTCTCATTTTATTTCATTTTTATTTCATTTAATTCCATTTGTTTTGTTCAATTTATTAAAAATAGTAAAAATCATTGAAAAATTCTGAAAATTTTTATGCAACCTTTTATTAATTTTCAGAAACCAAAAACATTTTTATTTTTATTTTTTGCCTTAAAAAATATTTTTAAATCATTTAAAAGTTTATTTTTAATTAATTAATGAGAATTAATTAATTAAAAATACTTGTAGGTATTTAAAAATCACCAAACAAATTCATGAAACCTTTAAAATCATTTAGAAACATTGTCCAACCTTCAAACCAAATTTCTTTTTTGATCTTGATGTCTTTTGACAATTTTCCATGGAATTAATTTCATTTCAAAGCATTATTTTGATCCAATCTTCAAAAATTCATTTCTGCCTAATCTTTAAGAGTTGGACTTTGGTTCTTTTTGCATTGCATCTTGCATATCATTTAGTTTATAGGTTTAAATTTGCATGAATTGATCTTGCATTTCCTATTTGTTTGGCATTTTTCTTGAAAAGGTACCATAAAACCCTAGCATTCTTAAGAAATTCATAACCCTCATTAGGTTAAGAGTTAGAACCCCTCCTTTGGGCAGTGAGTTTGTATAGGTTTAGGGTTCCCTTGGATGCATTTTCAATTTTTTATCTTGATGTTTGCTTTTGGTTTTGGTTTTTGTTTTGTGCATTGATCATAAACCCTAATTTGGGCTTCCTTTTGCATTCATCTTGCATTTGTTTGCATACCATGACTTGCCATGACATTTTATGCATCCATTTGATTCATTAGACATCTTAAGACATATTAGAATCATGTTTGATCATTGCTTCTTGCATTTGCCATGATGTATGCCATTTGCATTTCATAACTTTTCATGTATGTTCATGGTTCTAAGCATGCTTCTCTTGCATCCATATGTTTGTATGATCATCCTCATGCCTTGTTTCATGTTTGCATCATCTCATAGCATCATTAGCATCTTACTTATACTTCTGGTTTTGATTTACATCATCCCATTTCATCTCATTTTGCATTACATTGCATTCCTTTCACTAACCTTTCAGGTGGTAGGTAACTTTGAGAAGTGAATTTGCCTTCACTACTCACAATCTCTTTTCATCTCTTTTATGCATCATTGCTGCATTTTGTCTTGTGTTTGAGATTGAGCTTGCTCTTTCTTCTTCTCCTTACTTTCTTTCCTCAAGTGACTTGCCTTCTTAAATGAAGCAAGTTACTTTGCTTCTCTTTGCTCCTTTCATCTGCTTCCTGGTGGTTTCTCTGAAGATTTCTCTTGTAAAACCTCACAAACTTTAGGAACAACCAAGCATGACAATGATTAGGGCTTTGATTAGTCCCCCACTTAGTTTTCACCTTTGTGTCTTTTGTGTCTCTCTTCTCATCTCATAATCAGGGACTAAACCCTAAAGGCTTTAAGGCTTTGTGATTAAGTTTATGCCTGCATCCTTCTATTAGGATGGAGTGTATAACTTTAATCCTAAGTGTTAAACCCTTAATGTATTTAAATCCTTTAATCAATCCATCTAATAATCATCAAGACATCAAGCTTGTAACTTGGGCCTTGCATTAGGGTTCTAATTCTTCCTTAACTGGTTAAGAAGGACTAACCCTAGTGTTAATGGACAAGTCCCCCTCAAGTTGTCCTACAAGTCATAAAAATCATTTCTTCATCTCATCATTAACTAAAATCCACTCAATAAAGGCTTTGTTTTGTCATGGGTTTAATCCCTAATCATGGATTAAGTTGAGGAGCTTTCCTCAGCTTAAACATTCTCATCTATTATCCTTCTATTAGGATGGTGTAATGAGTCTGTTTAATCCCTGATTATGGCTTAATCTCATTACTCAACACTAAACAAAAACAACAAAAATATCTAAATAATCACAAGTAGGTTAATGATCTTAATCCTGCATCAAAGGTGATTAAGTGTGAGAAGCTGACTTCACACTTAAGGTATTCTCATTACCCCTAATCAGAGGGAGGATGTGATGAGTTTACTAATCCTTGGTTTAGGCTTAAGCTCATTTTCCTATGACAAATTCCAAAAGCAATAAAAGATTGAAAACACAAAAAACAAACAATAATCGTCTCCTCCGGGATTCTTCTCTCATCTCATTCACTCATAAACGAGAACTTGCTTCTTCCGTCTAATGCAAGACAGTTTGCACCTGAGCCAGACAGATCATACACTTGAGCATAGACCAGTAAGCAGTTCACAAGTCAGTTTATCTTTCAGTCTCTTTGGGTCGAACTACGGTGTTCTGACTTCCTCATTGCACGAGAGGATACGTAGGCATAACTTAACAGTTATCGAACAAAAGTCTCTGTATATTCCCCCTCCTTCTAGCCTTATTCTTTAGCCTCATTATCATGAGCATTTCATCTTTGTTCTTACACTGACACTTCACTTATGCACTTCACTTCTCTTACACTGACACCTGTACATCCTTTTCCAGCTCTCTATACACAAATTGCACTGACACTACCCCTTTAAAACACAAATCTTTTAAGCGTGGATCCCATCGAGTACGACGGGCAATCTGGGTGCTAATACCTTCCCAGGTTGTAACCAACCCCCTTTCTCAGTCTCTCTGGTTCGCAACCGTCTTATCCATATCTTTTTAGGTCTATGCAGCATTACCTTTCCCTCAGGATAAAAATGCCTAGCTGGCGACTCTATTCATTTCCTGTGAGTTCACTCCTGTGTGTTCTCACATCCTTCTTTCGCCGACCGTTCGCGTCTGTACCTTTATTGCTTTGGTTAGTAATTATAGGGAGTGATAACTTATTTGTATTTTAAAATTAATTTAGATCACTAGTAATAAGATAAATATATGAATCTATACATGCACACACGTAAGTCAGTCTTTGATCGCCATCTCACTTCCTAAGGGTTATCCCTCATGTTGCCTAAATCAAAAGGTCAAGTAAGGTGTCTAAAAGCAAGGTCCCTTCTCCTAAAACATCATCTAGTCCCTTTATGATTATTAGATCAAGTCCCTTCGAGGTTGCCTTCGTAAATGATCTTGTCCCTTTCGAATAAAAGATGATAAGTCCCTTCGTATTGCTAAGACACCTTACAGTTGCCTAAACACAGATGATCCTTCACATGTCCCTTATAACATCCAAGGTAATGACTACCTATTCCTTAATAATAGGGATAGTCTTACCATTGAAAGAGCATTCAAGAACAGTAAAGATCTAATCATAGGGTAGGTTCCTCTTAAGTACTTGCTCACTCCTTCAAAAACACTTCATTATACTTCACATTTTCAAACAATTTTCAAAACAAAGTCTTTATATATATCCATACAAGGATCATTATAAAGTACTTAAGAAAATTTTTAATCACACACTACACTTCTCAAAACAGTTTAAAGTAAGCTAAGTAACTAAGAGCCCATGGATAACCATGGATGTAAAGGGTGCTAACACCTTCCCTTTGCATAACCTACCCCCCGAACCCAAAAATCTTTTAAAGGTCTTTCCTGTTCTTTTATGCCCTTTCCTTTGGATAAAATAAAAGTCGGTGGCGACTCTTGCTATCCGCAACATTTAACTAAAGTCAGTTCTCCCACCGTGTTACAGAACTGGCGACTCTGCTGGGGATTTAATAAAAGAGGGGTACCCTTAGGAATTAGATCACTATAAAATTGTTTGCCTTGTTTGCTTTATACTTATCTTGTGGGGTGCCCTTATGTGTGAAAGATCCTAACCCGGATCTAGTGTACCTTAGGTAAATGGCAATAGACCAAGGAAACTGTATGGCGTATACCGATATGGTTGATCTGGTGGCCATAGTTAGTGTGACTTCTTGGTTGGTGCTTATGTTCCTTAATTCAAGTTGAGGATAATATGAGGCTGCCATATGTTGTCAATACACTAACTAACTTTTAGAACCCTAGTTATCCCATCTTGGCCTTTAGAAAAGTAGTGAGATAACCGGCTTTGGTGAAGACTGAAGTTGGTTGATACTCGATACTACGCTCATTGAGATTCTAAACTCTGAGGGTTTTGGTTGGCAAGTAAGTTGCCTACTGAACAACCACCCTTGTGAAGGATCAATGATATTGAGATCCCTTAGAACCTGGTTACTTTATAGGACAGGATAAACCAACTAAACTTCAGGGGAGGGTACTTACCTTTAAACCTCATGCAAGCCTTCAAACCTAAGGGCTATTGTGTGACTTGTTTATGTGTGCCACATGTTTGTGATTGAACATAACATCATGACATCATCATGCATCATAAGCATAGCATTTTCACTAACCATTTCAAGGACCAAAGGATTTATCTTTGTTCTTTGTTGCAGGTCATGGCTTCTGCTCGTAGGAATACTATCCGAATCAACTTTGTAGGAATACCTTCTAAGCTTAAAGAATTGGTCTCTCAAGTTTCTGAAAACTCCCAATTCATCAAGAGACATGGTCACCTACTGGATCTAGTCACTTCAGGGTTCAATGAAGACATGATGAGTGTTCTGTTTCAGTTCTTTGATCCTAAACATCATTGCTTCACATTCCCCGACTATCAGCTGGTTCCTACAATGGAAGAATTCTCCAAGCTTCTGGGTACACCTATCCTTGATCAGAAACCCTTCACAGGCTTGGAAAAAGAGCCTAAACCTGAAGTCATTGTAGCAGCCTTACATTTGAAGAAATCAGACATTGTCCTAGAAACGAGGAGTGGAGTTAAGGGTATTCTTGCTAAGGTATTGATGGAGAAAGCTCAAGTGTTCTTGAAGGCTATGAGGTATGATGCTTTAGAGGAGATCTTAGCCTTGTTGATTTATGGCTTAGTGTTGTTCCCCAATCCAGATCAGTTCATAGACGTTCACGCCATCAACATATTTCTGACTCATAATCCAGAGCCTACATTACTTGGAGACATCTTACACTCTCTTCATACCCGTACTACGAAGGCACGAGGAACTCTGATGTGTTGTATACCTTTACTATCTAGGTGGTTTATTCTCACCTTCCTTGATCAGTGATGAAGAATGAACAAGGGTTCAGGTAGTCCAACAGGATCATGTCACTTTCTCATTCAGATATTCATTGGTGCTCTCGATCTATGGATAATGTTACTATCATTGACCGTTGTGGGGAGTTCCCTAATGTGCCACTTCTAGGCATAAGAGGGGGCTTTACTTACAACCCTTCTTTAGCTCTACGTCAGTTTGGTTACGCTCGGAGTGATGGTCCTCATGCCTCCAGTTGAAGGAAGACCTCTAATAATGTACTTGACAGTATTAGAAGCGTCAATGGGGTGTGTGCTGGGCCAGCATGACGAGTCTGGTCGAAAAGAGTATGCAATATACTACCTAAGCAAAAAGTTTACCGACTGTGAACAACGTTATTCACTGCTCGAGAAAACTTGTTGTGCTTTAGCGTGGGCTGCTCACCGACTAAGGCAATATATGTTGACCCACACTACCTTGTTGATCTCAAAGATGGATCCAGTCAAGTATATATTTGAGAAGCCAACACTTACCGGACGGGTTGCAAGATGAAAAATGATTCTCACAGAGTATGACATTCAGTACACATCCCAAAAAGCTATCAAAGGCAGTGTGTTGTCTGATTATCTTGCTGAGCAACCCATTGATGATTATCAGCCTATGAGATTTGACTTCCCTGATGAAGACATCATGTTCATAAAAGCAAGAGATCATGATGAGCCTATTCACACTGAAGGGCCTGATCCAGAAGAAGAATGGACCATGATGTTTGATGGGGCTGTTAATATGAATGGTTGTGGTGTTGGTGCAGTTCTCATTACACCTAAAGGAGTTCACATGCCATTCTCGGCAAAACTCACTTTTAACTGCACTAACAACGAAGCTGAATACGAAGCTTGCATCATGGGTCTTGAGAAAGCCATTGACCTCATGATCAAGACTTTAACTGTATTCGGAGATTCAGCTCTGGTGATCAATCAAACCAACGACAAATGGTACACTCACCAGGAGCATCTGATTCCATACCGGGACTACACGAGGAGATTTCTGACTTTCTTCACAATAGTCAAGCTTGAGTATATCCCTCGAGATGAAAATCAGTTTGCAGATGCTCTGGCTACCATTTGCTCCATGATCAAAGTTCAAGCTGCCAACTTTGTGCCTCGGATTTCAGTATCCAGACTTGATAGACCAGCATACATATTCTCAACAGACCTTGCTAAAAATGATAAGCCTTGGTTCTATGACATCAAATGCTTCTTAGAGGATCAAACATACCCACCTGGGGCATCATCTAATGATAAGAAGACATTAAGGAGGCTAGCTGGTAGTTTCTTCCTGAATGCTAATGGCTCCTTGTACAAAAGAAACTTTGATATGGTACTTCTCAGATGTGTTGATAAGGCAGAAGCAGAATTACTGATGCACGAGGTGCATGAAGGATCTTTTGGTACCCATGCTGGAGGGCATGCAATGGCCAAGAAATTGTTAAGATCGGGTTACTACTGGATCACAATGGATGCAGACTGTTGTGCTTATGCTAGAAAGTGCCACAAATGCCAGATTTATGCAGATAAAGTGCATGTACCTCCGAATCCTTTGAATGTAATGTCTTCACCTTGGCCCTTTGCCATGTGGGGAATTGACATGATTGGCAAGATTGAACCGACTGCTTCAAATGGCTACAGATTCATCCTGGTAGCCATTGACTAAGTTACCAAGTGGGTCGAAGCAGCCTCGTATGCAAATTCACCAGGAAAGTGGTAGTCCGAGCGAATCATTATTGATAATGGTTCCAATTTGAACAATAAAATGATGGCAGAACTGTGTCGGGACTTCAAAATCCAACACCACAATTCTTCTCCTTACAGGCCAAAGATGAATGGTGCTGTTGAGGCAGCTAATAAGAATATCAAGAAGATTGTGCAGAAGATGGTGGTCACCTACAAAGGCTGGCATGAAATGCTACCATTTGCCTTGCATGGGTACTGAACATCAATCAGAACGTCCACTGGGGCAACACCGTATTAGCTTGTGTATGGTATGGAGGCAGTCCTACCTGTTGAAGTTGAATTACCTTCCTTACGGGTAATAATGGATGTCAAGCTGAACGAAGTAGAATGGGTCCGTTCTCGGTACAATCAAATGAGTCTGATCGAAGAAAAGAGATTAGCTGCAATATGTCATGGGCAGCTATATCAGAAAAGAATGAAGAAAGCCTTCGATCAGAAAGTCAGGCTTCGGGAATACCAAGTAGGAGATCTTGTGCTGAAAAGACTCCTCCCTCCTCATACAGACCACAGGGGCAAGTGGACTCCAAATTACGACGGTCCGTTCATAGTAAAGAAGGTTTTCTCTGGTGGAGCACTGATGCTCACTACTATGGATGGTGAAGATTTCCTGTCCCCTGTGAATTCAGATGCAGTTAAAAAATACTTCGCATAAAAGGACCCGCTGGACATAAAAACAGAATGTAAGTCCAGGCAAAAATAGGGCATCCCGGCGAGTCAAAAACAGAATAAAAGACTCGGGCAAAAATAAGGGAAAATGAAAAAAAATGTACACCCGCTGAGTTGAAAAGCCGCATTGGACAGCTCAGGCAAAAATGGGTATCCCGGTGGATTGAAAACCCGAAAGGGCGATCCATGCAAAATAAGGGAATAAGCGAACAACTGCATTCTGAATTCGTCTGTATCATTCACCACATGGCAAGCTTTGAAAGGTTCAAGCATCGGTCAGAATCAGCCTTCTTCAGATAGCAAGATGAGAAGAACGTCAAAAGTCATACGGGTCATGGCGAAAGGGAAGCACTAAAGCGTCATCAACATTGCCATCACCTTTTGTTTCTCAATTTTGTAACGATCTCCTCATTTCAGGAGATCTGTTTCTTTGACTGTAACTGCCAATTCAGGGCGCACGAATTAATAAAATCAGGTTTTCAGTCACACTTCGCATTGTACATTTTTATTTCATTTGCAAAAATGTTTGATATCCTTGATATAATGGTTGCATAGATACATATGTGTTCTTTCTAATCACATGCTTACAGGAAATTTATTTCTTACTCCCGGGAGTTTCTAAACTCCTATGACGGAATCCAGTAAGGGATACCTCGGGGTACTTGTGCGTTTCTTCGTCTTGACAGGATTGCAAGTGTTCAGCATACAACGTGGGGCATGAAAGGTTTTCCCCGGCAAGCTGCCAAATCATTATTTCCCCAGCACGTCTTCCAAACAACACCAAAGCTGCTTTCTCCCCATCAGAGTAGCCAGACATCACTTCTCCAGCATTTCCTTCAGAGCAGCATCGAAAGGTGTCCATCTCCCCAGCCGAGTGCTAGACAGGGAACCATCTCCCCACAAAGCTCCAGCCTCTATCTAGAGGAGAAATGTCTGAATTTCCCGCACGACAAAGTGACAAAAGCTTCCACAGCCCCTAGCTGGGCTCCTTATTACCAAGATAGGTCTATCAGTGACCTATTTCCCCAAGCAGAATCATTTGTATCATATCTACCAATGGTCTCATCCCCAGTTGGGATATCTTTTCAGGCAGATCAGTCGGAGATCTTCGCAGCAACGGGATCCGAATCCCGGATCGGTATCTTTTGCATAATCATAGCATTCACATCATATTTCCCCTCAGAGTGTAGCATTCCGTCTAATACGGAGCATTACGGCAAAAATCAAACATATTGCATAATCACAAGTCATGTTTTGAATCAGACACTAGTATATACCAACATCCCGTCAGCAATGTATACAAGGGCCCACAGTCCTAGCAGAAAGCCAAAGCATCCCCTTTGCACTCACTAATACATATTAATATGCACTCCTTTGACACTCGTCTGTGTCACCACTCCCCCGCATGGTTGCCTAAACACTTATGGTAAACCAAACACTTGTTTATAATACACTTCTTTTGACACCCGTCCGTGTCACCTTATCCCCACAGATCGTCAGAATATCTTTTACACTTATAAGTTCAAAACTTATACACTTTCTCTCATGATACTCGTCCGTGTCATACTCTCCCCAGCAAGCTGAACACTCATCTGTGTCTCACTCATGCTTATTTTTCACTCATACAGATACTCGTCCGTATCTTGTATACACCACTTATCTCTCCTCAGATTCAACACTTGTCCGTGTTCTTTGTTAACCAGTTGATACTCATCAGTATCATCATCTCTGAACATACGTCAGCGTTTGTTTCTACTGATACTCGTCCGTATCATAGTCTTAAGGATGCTCGTCCGCTTATTTAATCTATACACAGTGTCAAACACTTATACCTTTCCTTTCTTGAATGAAGACATTCGTCTGTGTCTACCATTCTCCAGCAAATCCCCAGTAAAAAGATAAATTTCTTTTCTATCTGACATTCGTCCTATGTCATGATACTTTCGGCAGCTGTACCCTGTCGGGTGATCGTCCTTCACCTTTTAGATGACCGTCCATCACCTTTCTCCAAGCGGAGTCTCCATTATTGGAACTTTTTTTATCCGACATTCGTCCTATGTCGTGATATTTTAGCAGCCGTCCCCTACTAGGTGATCGTCCTTCACCTTTGATGATCGTCCTTCATCATTTTCCGATGGCCATCCCCATCATTGATCTTGTTATCTGACATTCGTCCTATGTCATGATAAACCTTGAGAGCAGCCGTACCCTGTTAGGTGATCGTCCTTCACCTCTTGATGATCGTCCTTCATCATGCTTATCCAATGGTCGTCCCCATCGTCGACCTTTTTTATACGACATTCTTCCTATGTCGTGATACTTTCGGCAGCCGTACCCTGCCAGGTGATCGTCCTTCACCTTGGATGATCGTCCGTCATCCTTATCCCCAACAGAGCAGTCGTCCCCTGCTAGGTGATCGTCCTTCACCTTTGATGACCGTCCCTCATCATTTTATTTCTTCAACCTGATGGTCGTCCCCATCATTGCCTTAACCTTTAATTCCCAGAGAATTTTGTTACTATTTGATGGCCGTCCCCATCAAAGATTCTTTATTTCCCCAGCTTGTCGGCTGTCCCCGTTATTGCTTTACTTACCACTTTTATCCCCAGCAGTCGTCCTCTGCTCGATGTTCGTCCTCCATCACCCGCATCTTTATAATCATACTTTATTTCCTTTTACAATCTATATCCCTTTTCTTCTTCACCCAGTGAGTGCATATTTTGGACTGTATTTAGTATTCAACCACAAGTTATCTTGTTTGCTTGTTAAGCCGTCGCTTACATCCTGCACAGCTAACTCATGTTTGAATAGGGGCAGCTGTAAACACCCCAAATTTTCCCTCACTAAGTTCACACCATGGCTTGTGATCTTCTATTTTCATAAGTTCAATCATATCACATCATGTTGCATTTTTGCTTCACTGCATTGGTTCAAAGTCATCTGCATCTAGGGTTTGTGATCTGAGAATTCCATTAGCCATCTGAGCCACTCCAAAGGTCTCCAATCATCTCAAGAGGGTCCATGTATGTTCAAACATCATATTATATCCTCCTAAGATAAAGGAAGGAAGAAAATCACAAGAGCTGGCAGGGCATGGAAGCAGAGCCAGGTTTAACTACACAAATGACCTAAAATTAGGGTTTTGGTTTCAGAGGCCATAACTCCAAATTTTTTGGTCATTCTTGTTTCTATTGGTTTAAATATGATATAGGTATCATGCATACCAAGTGTGATGGAAAAATTCATTGTGGAAGTCATCTGATCACTGGGTAACTTCTTGAGCAAGTCAGAGCAAAATCAGGGCATCTGAGGCCCCCATCAATGGACCCAAAATGGATTTTTCATCAAAATGAAGTTATATGGTCTTTATTTGATCATTGAAGTGCTTAGAAGTTCACAAATTTGAAGAAAAATAAGCAAAACCAAAAGTTGCCAAAAATGGAAATGACTTGTAATGTAAACTTTCCATTTTGGGAATGTTTTTCAACCTCCTCTTTCTTAACCAAAAATGCTTCAAATGAAAAGTTCTTGGTCATGAAAGTTGTAGATTGGATCATTCCCTTTTCAAAAAGTACAAGAACAAGATTTAATTCATTTTTGAACTCAAGTTATGGCTTTCCAAAGTTGGCAAAAATCACATAATTTCATTTTCTTACCAAAGAGGAATTTTTGCAAAACTTCATGCCAAGCTATTTTGTGACTTCAAATTGACTTCTACACATCATATTATCATAGTGCATGACTTAAAACTCAGAATTGGCCCAAGAATCTCAAGATTTCATGACTTGCATATGAAGAAATTCCAAAAGGGCCAAAAGTTCACAAAGTTGCAAAACCCCTCATAACTTTGTCACAACTTGCTGATTTGCCTCAATCTCATTTCCATGGTCATCCTCAATCCTAGCTGCACAAGACACCCCTTTGTCCTTGGCCTGAACCAGCCCATACCTCAAAGGACAACAAATATTGACTTTTTGCAAAATAAGCCATACCAATCAGCATAGCCCACACCAACTCCCAGGCCTATCACAGCTTGATACATGGACCAAATACAAGCCATTTGACACAAGAACACAGCCATAATCATCAACATCACCATAGTTCACAAAAAATCCCTCTTATGCATTTTCATTTGAAACTCTCAGCACACTTAACAAAACTTAAAACTTCTTCCACCATTCATCTCAAAATTCATCACTGATCATTTCCCACCCATCAAAACAGCCTGAAACCACCTCAACCCAAAATACGATTTTCACCACCCCTGAACTGAAAGTTCCAAAACACTCCATACAAACTTGTTTCAAGCTTACCAGAAGCATCAAGGAGTTCATTAGAGTGGAAAAACACAAGGAAGAAGGTCAGAAAGCCCAAAATTCGAAAGCTCGACCTTAGGTAACATGATGAACATTTTTTCCAGAACTTTGATTTCTTGTTAAAATATTGTTCTATGTGTTTCCCTGATTATGGGGATGTGTTTATTTTTGAAAATGAGCCAAAGACAAGCATTTTATGTTGCTCTGAAACTTTTGCCCTAAATCTGTTCTTCTTCGATTCTCTTTGTGTGAGTGAAATAAATTGTTATTGATGCTGAATTCTTGTTATTTGATGTTAGGAGATGAGTTCTGGAGGTTTTGGCATGATTTTGTAGCTTAGGGAGTGAGATAGAGATTCTCAGGGGAGAGTGTGGTCGGAGAAGATGACCGGAGGTCATTTCCGGCCACCTGAGAGTCATTAAGGGTTTTAATTAGGTTTAGGGCATTGTTTAAATTTAGGTCGTAGGATCAAGCTTTCCCGCGTGCATTGTGTGGCTAGGATTAGATCATTAGTTTTAAATTAGGTTTAATTAAATAAATAATCAGGATTAATGAAGTTTGAACCTGGGCCGTCCAGATGCGTGCCTAGTCAAAGCTTTTTAAGCCCAGATTGAATCCTGGCTCTCCATTCAGCATACTTTTCCTTTTATTAATTTTTATTTCATTTTCTTTATTTAATCTTGCACGAATTTTTAAAAATAGAAAAAGACATCAAAAAATTCTGAATTTTTTTATCCAGCCTTTAATTAATTTTCAGAACCCAAAAATATTTTTATTTTTATTTTTTGCATTAAAAAAATATTTTTAAATCATTTAAGTGTTATTTTTAATTAGTTAATGAGAATTAATTAATTAAAAATACATTTAGGAATTTAAAAATCACAAAAAAATTCAGAGAACATTTTCAAACATTTACAAACTCACCACACAAATTTCTTTTTGGTTTTGATCATACTTTGACATTTTTCAATTGAATTAGGGTTCTTAAACTTGAATATTTTTAACCCTAACTTCAAAAATTCCTAACTTTTGAACCAAAGTGAGTTTGTGAATGATTCTTTTTGAATTGTGTTATGCATGGTTTCAAGCATCTAAAAACATTTTTGTTTCATTTTTATAATGTATTTTCAATTTGTTTGGAATATTACCTTTAGGATCACCCTTAAAACCCTACAAACTTAGAAAAATCATAAGTCCTTCTAGGTTAAGCTTCTGACCTCCCCCTTTGGATGGTAACTTGGCATAGGTTTAGGGTTCCTTTGGGTCCATTTTCAATTTTTTATCTTATGTTTTTCTTCTGTTTTTGAATTATGCATCTCACATGATCATATAACCCTAATTTGCATCTTCATTTGCATCCATCTTGTATAAACTTGCATACAGGAACTTGCCATGACATTTTGTGCATCCACATGACATATAAGACATCTTAGGACACATTAAATTCATGTTTGAACATTGCGTCACCCATTTTCCATGTTATGCTTTCATTACATTCCATGTGCATTCATGAACTTTCATGCTTCCTTTATGTTTCATTTGCATTCCCATCCTTTGTATGATCATCTTCATCTCATGACATAAATTTATATCATCTCTTTGCATCATTAGCATCATGAACATGCTTCTGGTTTTGGTTTCCATCTTTGCATTTCACTTCATTCTCATTTCATTTAATTTCTTTTGCTAACTTTTCAGGTGGTAAGTGTTGGGGAAGTGAATTTTCCTTCACTTCTCACAATCTCTTCTCATATCTCTTATGCATTCATTGCTGCATTTTACTTTTGTATTGGAGTGAGCTTGCTCATTCATGTTCCCTCCCCACTTTCTTTCCTTAAGCAACTTATCTTCTTAAATGAAGTAAGTTGTCCTGCTTCTTCTCTTTCCATCTTTCCTCTTCCTTGGTGGCTCTTCCTGAAGATCTCTTGCAAGACTCATAAACCCTAGGAATACCCAAGCATGATCACAATTAGGGTTTTATTAGTCCCTCATTAGTTTTACCTTTGTGTCATCTTTTGTGTCTTCTTTTCTCATCTCATAATCAAGGACTAAACCTTAAAGGTTTTAAGGCTTTGTGATTAGGGTTATGCGTGCATCCTTCTCTTAGGATGAAGTGTATAACTTTAATCCTAAGTGTTAAACCCTTAATGTGTATAAATACTTTAATCAATCCATCTTAATAATCACTAAGACATCAAGCTTGTAACTTGGGCCTTGCATTAGGGTTCTAATTCTTCCTTAATTGGTTAAGAAGGACTAACCCTGGTGTTAATGGACAAGTCCCCCTACAGTTGTCTTACAAACCATAAAATTCATTTCTTAATCTCACCATTAACTAAAATCCACTTTAATAAAGGTCTTGTTTTGTCATGAGGTTAATTCCTAATCATGGATTAAGTTGAGGAGCCTTCCTCAGCTTAAATGTTCTCATCTATCATCCTTCTATTAGGATGGTGTAATGGGTCCATTAAATCTTTGATTATGGCTTAAACTCATTACTTAACACTAAACAAAAACTCCAAAAACATCTAAATAAATGCAAGCAGGTTAATGATCTTAATCCTACGTCATGGTGATTAAGTGTGAGGTGTTTACTTCACACTTAATGTATTCTCATTACCCCTAATCAGAGGGAAGATGTGATGAGTTTACTAACCCTTGGTTTAGGCTTAAGCTCATTTACTTATGACAAACACAAAAAAGCAATAAAAGATTGAAAACACAAAAACAAACAATAATCGTCTCCTTCGGGATTCTTTTCTCATCACACTCATCCATAAACGAGAACTCGCTTCTTCTGTCTAATGCAAGACAGTTTGCACCTAAGCCAGACAGGTCATACACTTGAGCATAGACAAGTAAGCAGTTCACAAGTCAATTTATCTTTCAGTCTCTTTGAGTCGAACTACGGTGTTCTGACTTCCTCATTGCACGAGAGGATACGTAGGCATAACTTAACAGTTATCGAACAAAAGTCTCTGTATATTCCCCCCTCCTCCAGCATTATTCTTTAAGCCTCATTGTCTTGAGCACTTCATTCTTTCCTTGCACTGACACTTCTTTTGTTTCACTTCACATTTCTTTTGCACTAACACTTGCATTCTTTTCCAGCTTTTGCACACAAAAATAGCACTGACACTACCCCTTTTGAACACAAATCTTTTAAGCGTGGATCCCGTCGAGTACGACGGACAATCTGGGTGATAATACCTTCCCAGGTTGTAACCAACCCCCTTTCTCAGTTTCTCTGGTTTGCAACCGTCTTATCCATCTCTTTCTAGGTTTATGCAGCATTACCTTTCCTTCGGGATAAAAATGCCTAGCTGGCGACTCTTTTCAGTTCACCCTTGTGTTCTCTCTTTCACCGACCGTTCGCGTCTGTACCCCTCTTGGCCCATGTGTCATCAGGTGGGAGCGACACTCACCGTGGCTAGGCATTGGATTCTTTGTGACGTTTGAAGGATGTGCGAAATTTAAAGCCTTTGAATCAACTAGATCCTGGACCTTCATGTGCAAAGCTCTGCACTTTTCTGTTGTGTCGCCAGGTGCATTGGAATGGAAGGCACATTTGGAATTAGCGTCGTAATTCCTTGGAAGGTTCTGAGGATCTGGTGGAGCCAGAGTCCTTAATTCAACAAGATTGAGTTTCAAAAGTTGTGGTAGCAAAGTGGCATAGGGCATCGATATTGGATCGATTACCCTGTTGACTTGAGATGGCCTTTGCTGGAAAGGACGTTGTTGTTGGTTGTTGTTGTTGTTATAAGACCTTTGAGGAAAATGTTGTTGCTGAGGGAAATGTTATGGTTGAGGAGTGTATTATTGTTGAGGTGATGGAGTGGGAATTGTGACAACGGCTATTGATCTTGGCATATACTGGGGCCTTCCTCTTCCCGTGTGTATTGAGTTGGTTTCACCCGACCTGCGAGGCCCTGCAAAAGGTTTCCTTGTGCTACTAGAGCTGACGCCATTATCAGAAATCTTACCCATTTTAACAAGCTTTCAATCCTCTCTTTTGCTATGACCATGTGAGCAAAGCTAGTGGAAGAAAAATCAGCCAACCTATCAATGTATGTCCCATGTAGGGTGTTCATAAACATATCAACCATTTCTCTTTCCGACATTGGAGGTTGAACAGCAGTAGCTAACTGCCTCCATCTCTGAGCATACTCTCTGAAGCTTTCCCTGGAGGATTGTGACATACCCATTAGAAGAGTTCTGTTAGGAGCCATGTCTAAATTGTATTGATATTGGCGTATGAAAGCCTCGGCCAAATCCTTCCAATTTCTGATTGTTGCCCTGGTCAGATGAGAGTACCACTCACGGGATGCCCTGGTCAAGCTATCCTTTAAGTAAAACATCCAAAGCTTTTCATCCATGGTGTAAGCCTTTAATCTTCCCAGGAAGGATTGAAGATGGGTGCAAGGGCAAGAGGTACCGTTATATCTTTCAAAGCAGGGAGGTTTGAATTTGTGAGGAATTCTTACTCCCTCCACCAACCCCATATCCATAACATCAAATCCTAAGGAGTTTTGGGACTCCAGAGATCTCAACGTTTCTGCTATCTCGTCCAGACAACGATCATAGACTTCATCTCCTACTCCAACTACAGTGAACGGTTCCTCCTGAGGGTCCTCTTGTAAGGCCCGCCCTCCAGTGTTACCTTGGGTATTCCTGATAGCATTAACTTCAGGGTTGAGGTGAGGCCCAAACTCCGGGGGGTCAGTATGTGGCTGTACATGATCATTGTTGCTGGTACCCCCTGTACCTGGGTGATTTTCTTCAGGAGTTTGCCACTCGACCAAATCTCTTAATCTTTCTTGGCTTTGGGCCAACCCAGTCATTATTGCCATGAATTGGCTCATCTGAGCCCTCATTTCAGTTCTTTCATTAGCCATTTGAGTTCTCACGTCAGTCAAATCTAGCTGAACTTGGTCCATCTGTAAGCTCAAAAGGTTGTTTCTTGTAGGATACCGGTGAACTCTGTTGATGGGGAAGATCCTCCTACGAGCAATGTTTCCTGAAACCACAACAAAGTGAGAAAACAAAAACAACAACAAAAATTTCCTTCAAAACAAAGAATGAGGTTAGTATGCAATGCAATATGCCTATTTGTCTTCCAAGGGTATCCGGTTTGGCTCTTTGTTTTTGACCTTCCAGACCTCGAGGAATGATGATGTTGAAGAGAAATGAAGCCCAAAGGATAACACACAAACCATATATTACAAAATGTAAAGATACATAGTTTATGATTACAAACAAGTCCCCATGGTAGGTCAAAATACAACAAAATCAACAAAAGTACAAACAAAATGAAGTACAAATACAAAGAAATCAAACATCCAGCCCATAGTCATCCTCGTTGACTTCGTTCAGGAGAGCATCTGTCACTGGTCCAACTGGATGCTCTGTGATGGTCCTGATAAGAAGGTTCCTGGTGGAAATAGAATTTGTCAACTTCTTATACTTGTCTTGGTCTTTGGATCTCTTCAACCCCGCCCGGAGTTTCAACTCGGAGATTTCCTTTTGTGCTGCTAAAAAGCTTCTTGACTCTTCCTCTCATTAGCTTCCAACTGCTCTATCCTAGCCCGGGTCTTCTGATCTTTCTGAGAACGATCCTCAGTAATTCTGATCCATCTAGCCTGACTCTCTTCCAAGTAGTGCTCAACTCTGGATTTCTGAATCTTAGCTTCTTTGCAAGCATTCTTTAATATCAACTCCCCTGCTCGGGCCCTTCTGATGTAATCATCTGTCTTCTCAATCTTGGTCATATTCTCGATCCGGAGCTTCTCTAACCTCTCATTGTCCAGACGAATATCATTCCTCTCCCAGAGGGTCTTCTTTAGAGCTTCAGAAAGTTGAGTATTCCTTTCTTTCAACTTCTCAAATTGCTCTAAACTGACTGTAGCTACAGGCTCTACTATTGATGGTCCAGGCACATCCTCCAGGGTGAATGGCATGCGAGTGATCTGTCCTCTGATACGAGACCAATCAATATATTGAGCTGAAGCTATGTTGTTGCACTTGCCAAGAATGGCAGTCCCTTTTGTCTGAATATTACCCCAAACCCAGGCTGCTTGTCAGACGATAGCATGATTATTTTGAATGTCACAGTAAAGGGTTTCTGATAAGTCCTGCTCTCTTGGTGAATGTACTAAGGCATACCCTAATTGCCTTTTGAACAACAAAGGATTGTAGTTGATGCAACCCTTCACTCCAATCAGAGGTACATTGGGATACCGCCCACAGCTGGTGATTATGTCTCTGCCCTTGGTGCTCTGAGTGCACCACCTGATGTCTTCTGAAGTGAGAGCAATCATTCTCTTAGCCCAATTTCTTGACTGATGAGGATTCAAGAAAGCTTCTGTCTTTGGCAAGTGTTTCAATAACCAGCAATAGAAGATAGGTGCACAACATCTAACTAATTCCACCATAGCAGGAGGATCAGTTCCATTTTTTCAACAATGACATGGGGTTCAGCGGAGAAGGAAATCTTCAAGACTTTTTGATGCTTGCTGAGAAAGTCAAAGCCCTCGAGTGTAGAGACACTTTGGGGATAGATGTGTCTGACATGAGTCTAGTCCCCAGGGTGGTTATTCCTCACAAATTCAGGCCACCTACTTTTGACAAATATAACGGTAGTTCCTTCCCCAAAACTCACTTGCAGACATTGTACTGGAAGATTGTTGCCCATACTAGGGATGAAAAGCTCTGGATGTACTACTTCCACGATAGTCTCTCCGGAGGATCCTTGGAATGGTATATGAAGCTAGAGAGAAGCTCTGTGAGAAGCTAGAAGGAATTGGGAAAAGCATTCCTCAAGCAATATCAATATAATATCGACATGGCGCCCAGTCGTACTCAACTTCAAAGTCTGACTCAGAAGAACTCCGAGAGCTTCAAAGATTATGCACAAAGGAGGCGCGAAGTGGCCGCTAGAGTACAACCACCTTTGCTGGAGAGAGAAATGGTAGACTTGTTCCTGGATACCCTCCCTGGGCATTTCATGGAAAGGCTAGCTGGATATTCGTCAAGTGGATTCTCAGATATCATCTTGACGGGCGAAAGGGAAGAAAGCTGGATCAAGCATGGGAAGATTCAGAATAGGGGCGCTTCGAGTTCTGGTGTTAAGAAGCCCTTCGTGAAGAGGAGAGAAGGAGAGACTGGGGCAGTGTACGCGTAGAGGGGAGGAAACAATAGAGGGTTTTATCAGCAAGTGGCCCCCGTCACTATCTCAGCTCAACCTTTTCAACACCAAGTCCAACCACCGCAATCGCCACGCCAACAAAGGTATCAACAAAGAGCTCCTCGTCCATATTACCCCCAGAAGACCAGAGAAATACATTTCGAAGCTCCGCCGATGTCCTATTCACAGCTTTTGAAGAATCTCTTATAGCTCCAGATGGTTCAACTCCGAACTCTCAACCCCCGAAGCCGGGCCAAATTCCCGAGGGTTATGATACAAACGCCCGATGCGAATTTCATTTCGGAGCTCCCGGGCTTACCACAGAAAACTGCAAAGCTCTGAAACATGTTGTTCAGGACCTACTGGATTCTAAAGCGATTAACTTTGCTCCTACCCCTAATGTAATTTAGAACCCCATGCCTCCTCACGGAGGTACGGTTAGGGCAATTGATGAAGGGGGAGAATCTAAACTTGGTGCGTGATGTCGACGACCTGCAGACTCCATTGAGTGTTGTTAAAGTTTGCTTGTCACAGAGGGGTGTTTTTCCTGGGTGTGAAGTTGATTGTCCAGGGTGTGCTGAAGCTCCAAATGGTTGTGAGCAGTTGAAAATAGAGATTCAAGGTATGATTGATGAAGGAGTGTTGCAGTTTGACAAAGTTGTAAAGGAAAGCGAAGTCTCTACAGTAACCATCTTCTACGATCCATCTCAAGTTCCTACACGGGCCAGAGTGGCGCCGATAACGTTTACCACTGCAGGACCAGTAAGGTATCATAGTGATAAAGCCATTCCCTGGAATTATGGTGGCGAGGTATACTGTAACATCCAGAAGCAAGAGTTGGCCACGTCTAGTACGACCCAGCTCAAGTAGAAAACATTGGAGTAGGGGGATTTACTAGAAATGGAAGGTTATTCGCGCCGGAAACACTAAGAAATAGTGTGATACCACCCAGAGACACCATAGAAGCCCAGGCTAAAGCAAGAGGGAAGAAGCCAGTGGTTTTCAATGAGCCCACACCAGTAACTGATCCAGACATCGCCTTTGATAAAGAAGCTGAAGAATTTCCGAGAATTATCAAAAAGAGCGATTACAAGATTGTGGATCATCAGCAGCAGACTCCGTCGAAGATTTCCATCTTGTCCTTGAAAATGTGTTCTGACTCCCATAGGAAGGCTCTCTTGAATATTCTGAACAAGGCTTATGTGCCTCAGGATATTTCGGTAAATCAGTTAGAAGCGGTGGTATCTAGTGTCAATGCTAGTCACGGATTGGGCTTTACAGACATGGATCTAACATCTGAAGGGCGTGCTCATAATCGGGCACTTCATATCTCTTTAGAATGTAAAGGTGCAATACTTTCTCACGTGTTGGTAGATACCGGATCATCGTTGAATGTACTGCCCAAGAAAGCATTGATGAAGTGATTCTAAAGCCTAGCGACCTGGTAGATAGAGCATTTGATGGGTCGAGAAGATCAGTGTTTGAGGAGGTGGATTTACCAATTAAAGTAGGTCCACAAATCATCAATACCACATTCTACGTAATGGATATACAGCCTGCATACAGTTGTTTGTTGGGAAGGCCTTGGATACATTCAGCAGGAGCGGTATCATCCACACTTCATCAGAAGCTAAAGTTCATCTAGGAGGGTCAAATTGTAACAGTCAGTGGGGAAGAAGACATTTTTGTTAGTCATCTGACTTCATTCAAGTATGTGGAGATGGATTGCAAAATAGTTGAAACTCCATGTCAGGCTTTTGAGCCCCTGAAAACTGAACAAGCATCTTCATTGGCAGCTTCTTCTGAAGAACCAAAGAAGGGGGTTTCCATAGCCTCTTATAAGCAAGCTCTTGAAGTGGTAGAATCTGGGATACGAGAAGGCTGGGGAAGTCCAGTAGAAGTGCCAAAAAAGAAAGATATGTTTGAGATTGGTTACCATCCTAGGCAGTCATCATTTGGACCAAGTGCTAGAGGTCGTCAAGGCCCGATTACTTTCACGAGTGCGGGAGTGGTGGGTTATGGAAGCGTCAGTTCTGTGCAAGACAATATAGTTGATAGTTGTCGCTCCCGATAAGTGGGACCAGGCCCAGATAAAGGTACAGACGCGAACGGTCGGCGAGAGGGACAATGAGAACACACAGCCGTGAACTCACTGGAGATGAAAAGAGTCGCCAGCTAGGCATTTTTATCCCGGAGGAAAGGTAATGCTGCATAGACCTAGAAAGAGATGGATAAGACGGTTGCGAACCAGAGAGACTGAGAAAGGGGGTTGGTTACAACCTGGGAAGGTATTAGCACCCAGATTGTCCGTCGTACTCGACGGGATCCATGCTTAAGAGATTTGTGTTTTAAAGGGGTAGTGTCAGTGCAATCTGTGTATAAAGTAGCTAGAAAAGAATGTACAGGTGTCAGTGCAAAAGAAGTGTGAAGTGAAGTATATAAATGAAGTGTCAGTGTAAGAACAAGAATGAAATGCTCAAGATCATGAGGCTAAAAGAATGAGGCTAGAAAGAGGGGGAATATACAGAGACTTTTGTTCGATAACTGTTAAGTTATGCCTACGTATCCTCTCGTGCAATGAGGAAGTCAGAACACCGTAGTTCGACCCAAAGAGACTGAAAGATGAATTGACTTGTGAACTGCTTACTTGTCTATGCTCAAGTGTATGACCTGTCTGGCTCAGGTGCAAACTGTCTTGCATTAGACGGAAGAAACGAGTTCTCGATTGTGAGTGAATGAGATGAGAAAAGAATCCCGGAGGAGACGATTTTTGTTTGTTTTTGAGTGTTTTCAGTCTTTTATTGCTTTTTGAAGATTTGTCATAAGTTAATGAGCTTAAGTCTAAACCAATGGATTTAGTAAACTCATCACATCTTCCCTCTGATTAGGGGTAATGAGAATACCTTAAGTGTGAAGTCAGATTCTCACACTTAATCACCTTTGGTGTAGGATTAAGATCATTAACCTACTTGTGACTATTTAGATGTTTTTGGTGTTTTTGTTTAGTGTTGAGTAATGAGATTAAGCCATAATCAAGGATTGAACAGACTCATTACACCATCCTAATAGAAGGATAATAGATGAGAATGTTTAAGCTGAGGAAAGCTCCTCAACTTAATCCATGATTAGGGATTAAACTCATGACAAAACAAGCCTTTGATTAAGTGGATTTTATTTAATGATATGATGAAGAAATGATTTTTAGGGTTTGTAAGACAACTTGAGGGGGACTTGTCCATTAACACTAGGGTTAGTCCTTCTTAACCAATTAAGGAAGAAATAGAACCCTAATGCAAGGCCCAAGTTACAAGTGTGATGTCTTGATGATTATTAAGTGGATTGATTAAGAGATTTAAACACATTAAGGGTTTAACACTTAGGATTAAAGTTATACACTCCATCCTAAGAGAAGGATGCAGGCATAAGCTTAATCACAAAGCCTTAAAGCCTTTAGGGTTTAGTCCCTGATTATGAGGTGAGAAGAGAAGACTCAAAGAGACACAAAGGTGAAAACTAAGAGGGGAGACTAATCAAAACCCTAATTCATTGTCATGCTTGGTTGTTCCTAAGGTTTGTGAGGTTAAACAAGAAAGATCTCCAATGGAACCACCAGGAAGCAAATGAAAGGATCAAGAGAAGCAAAGCAACTTGCTTCATTCAAGAAGTCAAGTCACTTGAAGAAAGAAAGTGGAGAGAAGAAGGATGAGCAAGCTCATACTCAAACACAAACAAAAATGCAGCAATGGATGCAAGAGAGATGAAAAGAAAAGTTATGAGAAGTGAAGGCAAATTCACTTCTCAAGTTCACTTACCACCTGAAAGGTTAGAAAAGAAATGCAAGGCAATGCAAAAATGGGATGGAATGACATGATGCAAACCAAAACCAGAAGCATGTTGATGATGGTAATGATGCTATGAGATGCTACAAACATGAAACAAGGCATGGAGATGATCATACAAGTTTATGAATGCAAATGAAGCAAGTTAAGAACCAAGAACATACATGAAAAGTTATGAGATGCATATGGCATACAACATGACAAATGCAAAGTGCAATGATCAAACATGTTTTCTATATGTCTTATGATGTCAAATGAATCACATGGATGCTTGAAATGTCATGGCAAGACATGGTATGCAAGAGAATGCAAGAGGGATGAATATGAAAGCCCAAATTAGGGTTTAGGATCCAAACATCAAACAAAAACCAAAAACACAAACCCTAAGATAAAAAATGGAAAATGCCACTCAAGGGACCCCTAATCCTATACTAAACCAAATGCCCAAGGGAGAGGTTTCAACTCTCAATCAATCTCAAGTTATGAATTTTACAAGTTTTTAGGGTTTTTAGGGTTCCTTAACAAGAAAATTATCAAACAAATTGAAAATGAGGAATCAAATCATGGCCATTTTATCTCAAAAACTACATGCTAGACACAATGCAATGCAAGAAGAATCAATGTCCAACTCCTCATGAATAGGCAGAAATGATTTTTTGAACTATGGATCAAAATAATGCACAAAAATGATTTTAATTCAATGGAAAATTCTCAAAATGCATCAAGATCAAAAAAGAAATTTGGTTTGAAGGTTGGACAATGTTTCTAAATGTCTTAGAACATTTCATGAATTTTTTTGTGATTTTTAAATACCTAAAAGTATTTTTAATAAATTAATTCTCATTAATCAATTAAAAATAATCTTTTAAATATTTAAAAATACTTTTTAAATGCAAAAATGAAAATAAAAATATTTTTTGTGTCATAAAAATTATTAAAACTCTTAAGAAAAAGTTTCATAATTTTTAAACATTTTTTACTATTTTAAATAAATTATGCAAATTAAATGAAAAGAAATGAAATAAAAATGAATTTTAAATGAAGTCAACAGAAAGGATGGCTGAGATTGATTCTGGATTCAAAAGGGTGGACTGCGCGCGTGAATGGAGGGTCTAGATTCACTCTGGATAAATTAATTTAATTATAATTAATTAAAACTAATTAAGTGGATTAGGGCATAATGACTTGATCTGAGCCATTCACACGCGCGGGAGGTCAATGGAGTCAACTGATCCTACGGCCCAAATTCAAATGGCATTTAATTACAGGATTAGGGCATAATGACTTTCAGGTGGCCGGAGAAGACCTCCGGTCGTCTTCCCCGGTGGGAAGCCCACCTGAAAATCTCCAAACTCTCTCAAAACCTAACTAAAACGAAATCTAAAACCATGGAAATGATTCCCACTCACTCACGAACCAAAACCCCCAATCAAAACAAATTTATTCTTCCTGGAATTCATGAATCGAACAAAACAAGTTTTTAGGTCACAGAGTTTCAGAGAGCAATTAAATTCTCATTTCATCACCATTTTCAAAACTAAAAGCACCAGGATAATCAGTGAAGCATGGAGAACAAGTTTAGAACATAAAAAATGATTTCTGGAAAAATATTTCTTGAGCTACCTGAGATTCGAAGCTTTCACTCCAGCAACTTTCAGGCCTCCTCTCCTTATGAAATCCACTCCTTATGACCTCTTGATGATGCTTGAATGCTTGAGAGAAATTTATATTGGCTGGTTGATGAGTTTGGACAGCTTCTGTTCAAGCTCAGTTGGAAATGGCAATGGTGATGCAGGCAGTTTCAGGCCAATGTGAGTGGTTCTTTGTGATCAGGGTGATGTTTTAAGAAGGTTTGTGGTGTTTGTTTGGATGTTTGTGAGCTGAGGAATGAGTTTCGAAAGAAACTGCAAGTTGGAGTGAAAATGGTGAAGTGATGTTACAGCTTGTTTCAGGCCTGGTTCTTTGTTGGTTTCTACTCAATGGAACATGGTGAGATGATTGGTGAAAATGGTTTGGATGTTTGAAGTTTGTGGAGGCAGATTCGAAGGAAAATGCAAATGGGGTGAGTTTTGTGTATGTGATGCTATGGTGTGTTTCAGCCTTGCTTGTTGAGTGTTATGGCCAGCATTTGGATAGTATAAAATAATCCCATAGGTCAGATGATGTGACCTGGCCTCTATTGATTGGTAAGTTTGCTTTTGCAAAAAAGTCCACTTTGTGTAAGGAAGGCATGGCTTGAGCTCTAGCTTGGTACAAGAGGCATGGGCTGCGCAGCAAGATGAGGTGAGAGGGCTAGCAAGGTTCAGCACCCAATGCATCAAGTTGGTGAAGTGTGATCATGAGTTTTGCAAGTTGGCTCTTTTTGGTTATCCATGAAAAATGCCTTGTTACACAAACCATAAACATGTGATCTTTGGTCCAATTCTGACTTTTAGGTCACATAGAATGTTTGTGTCATGGTTTGATGTCAACTAGAGGTTACAAACAGCCTTGGTTCATGATCTTGCAAACTTCTCATTTGGTGCACATCTTGAAAATCAATGATTTTTGCCAACTTTGCCACACCATAACTTTTGATCCAAGAAGAATTTGATCATGTTCTTGTACTTTATGAAAAGGGAAAGATGTATTCTACAACTTTCATGACCAAAGTTTTTCCATTTGAAGCTTTTTTGAATCAAAAATCAAGGCTTGAAAAATGACCTAAAATGACACATTCTTGAAAAGTCAACTATGCCCAAAAAGTCAACATTTGCAAAAACTCCAAATTCTTGATTTTTTGTGGACTTCAACCTTCTTCCATGATCAAATTAAGATCAAATACACTCAAAATGATGAAGATCACCCCTTGGTTGGGTCATTGGGGGTCTCAGATGCCCTGATTTTGCACTGACTTGTCCAGAAAGTCAACCCTTGATCAGATGACTTCCCCATGGAATTTCTTCATGAAACTTGATATGCATACTCCTTATACCATACAGAGACCAATGGAAACAAGAATGACCAAAAAATTTGGAGTTATGGCCTCTGAAACCAAAACCCTAATTTTAGGTCAATTGTGCAGTCAAACTTGGCTCTGCATCCACACCAATCCCAGTTCTTGTGATTCTTTTGCATTTTTGACTTTGAGAGGATGTAATATATTATAAGAACACACATGGAACCCTTTGAAGTGATTGGTAGCCTTTGGAGTGGCTCAAGAAGCTCTTGGATTGCTTAGATCACAAACCCTAGGTGCAGATGACTTTGAATCTATGCAGTGAATCAAAAATGAGATATGAGATGATATGATTGTGTTTATGCATATGAGATGATCACAAGCCATGGTGAATGGGTGAGGGCAAATTTGGGGTGTTTACAATAGTGACTGTGACTTAGATGAGTGGATCAAGCCTGCTGTTCTAGGGACTCAACTTAGCAACTGGTCGTCTGAAAGGCTTATCTCGGTCACCTCCTTCGAAGAGTAATAATCTTTGTTTTTTGTCTTTCCTGTACTCAAGCACTATGTCTTGACCGGAGCATAGTAGCTTTTTGTAAGGGTTCTTTTGTTCCTAACACAATTCATAATCATAAATAAAGCTGACATTTCACATTCATCCATGTTGTTCTTTGCCTTTCATTTTTGCTTTTGTTTTTCAAAAAGAAAGAAAAGTTTTTAAAGTGGCAATGTTTCTCATTTTCTCAAGCTTTTTTTAAAGCCTTGCATGAATCAACATTCATGCAGGTGCTCGTCACCAGATCTTATCAACGACAGCCCTGTTATGGCTAAGTATGACTTTGACAATCCAATTTATCAAGCCGATGAGGAAGGTGAAGAAGATTGCGAACTACCTGAAGAATTAGCCAAATTTCTTAAACAGGAGGAGAAGATGATTCAGCATCATGAAGAGGCCGTCGAAGTGATAAACCTGGGTACCGAAGAAGACAAGAAAGAAGTTAAGATCGGGGCCGCATTAGAAGAATCTATCAAGAATCGTCTAATTAATATGCTTTGAGAGTATGTTGATGTCTTTGCATGGTCTTACCAGGATATGCCTGGTTTAGACACTGACATTGTAGTACACAAGTTGCCTTTGAGAGAAGACTGCCCGCCAGTGAAGAAAAAGTTGAGACGCACACACCCTGATATGGAAATCAAGATAAAAGAGGAAGTACAAAAGCAATTTGATGCTGGTTTCTTGGCCGTGACTAGTTACCCTCCATGAGTTGCCAATATTGTGTCGGTCCCTAAGAAAGACGGTAAGGTCAGAATGTGTGTAGACTACAGGGATTTGAACAGGGCCAACCCCAAAGATGATTTCCCTCTGCCTCACATAGATGTGCTTGTTGATAATACTGCTCAGTTTTCTGTGTTCTCTTTCATGGACGGGTTTTCAAGTTATAACCAGATTAAGATGTCTCCCGATGATATGGAAAAGACTACCTTTATCACGCCTTGGGGCACTTTCTGTTACAAGGTTATGCCGTTTGGTTTGAAGAATGCTGGGGCCACTTACCAACGGGCGATGGTGACGCTATTTCACAACATGATTCATCATGAAATTGAGGTTTATGTTGATGATATGATAGCAAAATCCCAAACAGAAGAAGAGCACTTGGTCAATCTAGCAAAGTTGTTTGACAGACTCCGGAAGTTCAGATTGAGGTTGAATCTGAATAAGTGCACCTTCGGGGTCCGTTCCGGCAAGCTACTTGGTTTCATTGTTAGTGAGCGGGGAATTGAGGTTGATCCAGCCAAAGTAAAGCCATCTAAGAGATGCCTAAGACGAAGACTGAAAAGTAAGTGCGTGGTTTCTTAGGGAGACTAAATTACATTGCACGATTTATCTCTCACCTAACGTCCACATGTGAGCCTATCTTTAAGCTTCTGAGGAAAAATCAGGCAATTAAATGGAATGAAGACTGTCAGCAAGCTTTTGACCGAATCAAAGAATACCTGCTGGAACCTCCAATTCTCATGCCTCCAGTACCAGGGAGACCTTTGATCATGTATCTTACTGTGCTCGAAAGATCAATGGGATGTGTGTTGGGTCAGCAGGACGAGTCTGGTCGAAAAGAGCACGCCGTTTATTACCTTAGCAATAAGTTTACCGATTGTGAGACACGCTACTCACTACTCGAGAAAACTTGTTACGCTTTGGCATGGGGTGCTCGCCGACTAAGACAGTACATGCTGACTCACACAACTCTCTTAATTCCCAAGATGGATCCTGTGAAATACATTTTCGAGAAGCCGACTCTGACAGGAAGGGTAGCCCGATGGCAGATGATACTAACAGAGTATGATATCCATTACACTTTGCAAAAAGCAATCAAAGGAAGTGTATTGTCAGAATACTTGGCTCAGCAGCCAATCGACGATTATCAACCCATGAAATTCGAGTTTCCGGATGAGGACATCATGTTCCTCAAGTTGAAAGACTGTGAAGAACCACTTCCGGAGGAGGGGCCAGACCCTGAATCCAAATGGAAGTTGATGTTTGACGGAGTTGTGAACATGAACGAAAACGGAGTAGGTGTTGTTATCATCTCACCAGAAGGGGTCCATACACCTTTAGCTGCTCGGTTGACTTTCGAATGCACAAACAATGAGGAAGAGTATGCAGCTTGCCTCATGGGGGTTGAAGAGGCAATCAACTTGCGAGTCAAGAACCTCGAGATCTTCGGAGATTCCGCTCTGGTGGTGAACCAAGTCAATGGAAAATGGCTAGTTCATCAACCTCACTTGATTCCTTACCAGGATTATGTCAGGAGGTTGTTAACTTTCTTCACCAAGGCCAAGTTGAATTATATTCCTCGAGATGAAAACCAGTTCGCCGATGCTCTACCAACTTTGTCGTCTATGATTAAAGTTTGTCAAGAGAATTTTGTGCCTCGAATCATGGTCTCTTGTCTTGAAAGACCTGCTTATGTCTCTGCAGTTGACCGTGGTGAAGATAAAAAAACTTGGTATCATGATATCAAGCAATTCTTGAAGGCTCAAGAATACCCGGCTGGGGCATCCAGAAAAGACAAGAAGACCCTCAGAAGACTAGCATGTGGTTTCTTCTTGAATCAAGATAGTGTGTTATACAAGTGAAACTTCGACATGGTTCTGCTCAGATGCGTGGATAGACACGATGCAGACTTGTTGATGCAAGAGGTTCATGAAGGCTCCTTTGGTACCCATGATGGAGGACATGCCATGGCCAAGAAGTTGTTGAGATCGGGATATTATTGGATCACCATGGAATCCGATTGCTGTAAATACTCCCGTAAATGTCACAAGTGTCAGATTTATGCTGATAAGGTCCATGTGCCTCTGAATCCTTTGAGTGTCATGTCTTCACCATGGCCGTTCTCTATGTGGGGTATTGATATGATTGGCAAGATCGAGCCGACAACTTCCAACAGTCACCGCTTCATCCTGGTTGCTATAGACTATTTCACGAAGTGGGTTGAAGCGGCATCCTATGCCAATGTTACTAAACAAGTGGTAGCCCGGTTTATTAAAAGAGACATCATATGCCGGTACGGAATTCCCGAAAGAATCATTACTGATAATGGTTCTAATCTCAACAACAAGATGATGGCTGATTTGTGTCGAGATTTCAAAATTGAACATCACAACTCTTCTCCATACCGCCCGAATATGAATGGCGCCGTCGAGGCGGCCAACAAGAACATCAAGAAGATCGTGCAGAAGATGGTTGTAACATACAAAGACTGGCATGAGATGCTACCATTCTCTTTACATGTGTACAGAACGTCAGTGCGTACCTCAACAGGGGAAACCCCGTTCTCACTGGTGTATGGTATGGAGGCAGTCCTACCAGTTGAAGTAGAAATCCCTTCGTTGAGGTTAATGATGGACATTAAGCTAGATGAAGCTGAGTGGCTCCGATCCAAATATAATCAATTGAGCCTCATTGAAGAAAAATGTCTAGCAGTTGTATGCCATGGACAGTTATATCAGTGGCGGATGAAACATGCTTTTGATAAGAAGGTATGACCACAAAGGTACATACCAGGTGACCTGGTGCTGAAAAGGATTCTTCCTCCTCTTAACGATCACAGGGGCAAGTGGACACCTAATTATGAAGGACCGTTCGTGGTTAAAAAGGTTTTCTCAAGTGGAGCCTTGATGCTGACAACCATGGATGGAGAAGACTTCCAGTCCCCAGTCAACGCAGACGCAGTAAGAAAATACTTCGTGTAAAAAAGGACCCGCTGGATAAAAACAGAATAAAGATCCAGGCAAAAATGGGCATCCCGGCGAGCCAAAAACAGAATAAAAGGCTCGGGCAAATATTAGGGAAATCTTGAAAAAAATGTACACCCGCTGAGTTGAAAAGCCACATTGAGTTGAAAAGCCACATTGAAAAAAAGGGTATCCCGGTGGATTGAAAACCCGAAAGGGAGATCCACGCAAAATAGGGACTAACACGAACGACTGTGATCTGCAAAATTCATAACCTATCTGCAACTGAGGTTATTCTAAGGGTTGAAGACCAGTTCAATTACCTTTCTCAAGGGGCAGAACAAGCGGATCGTCTTGAAGATATACGAGTCATAACCGGGTTGAAACTTGATGAGACCCACTTCTTACATTGCCAATATGATAATCTATTTTCCTTTTTGGCTATTTCCTCTTTCCAGGGAATTGCTTCCTTTGTAATGCCTATTCATGGCCATTTTTTCCAAATCAATAAAAAATCAATTTCAGGCAACTTGTGACTATTCGTTTCTGGTTTTTGTTTTTCATCTAACATTGATTGATTGCGAAAACGTCCAGCGAATTGTGATTTATATTGTGTTGTGAACATTTGAATGCTTTCTAACTCATGCAGGAGGACATAAACATTTAATACAACTCTGAAAGGGTGTCAAGATGCCCAGATAATGATTCATGTTATGAGCCTGGGGCATACAGGTCCCAAACTAACTTTTCATGTTGCAGACACTATCAATTGTGTTTGTGCAGGTGCAGGTACAAGTGTTGCTAACAAAGCTAAAGCAAATTTCTAGGAGGAACATTTCATTATACTTGAACAAGAACAGGTGTTTTCCAGGGTGTCTCCAGTTATCCCCAATGGAAGTGAAGTTGAATTTCCTCTCCAACATTAATGGCAAGAGATGTTTGCCCTCCCCAAGCAGAAGCCTTCCTTCAATACAGGGGAAATTCCCAGCAGTGCAAGGAGTGTCTTTCCTTTCCCAATAGTTTGCTTCCTTAGCAAAGCCATACCTTTGGTTCCCGGCCAGGTCAGGAAGTCTCCACTTCCCCATCAGAGTTCGAGAAGGGTCCATCTCCGGCAGGGTCTTGGCAATCCAATCTTAAAGTCCAATTTAATTTTTGTCAGTAGCGGTTGTTCAGATCCGGTGTATCATTAACAGCTTTTCCCGCAGAGTTGTTTTCTCTCACGAAGATTAACCAGGTCAATGCAGTGATCACCAGTTCTTCCCAGTCAAGCCATCTGGGATAACTGTAGTGTCCTTATCAGGAGATCTCTTGGCATTTACATACGCATGATCATCATTGCATTTGCATCCTCCAAAGCGTAGCATTTCCATCCTCATGGAGCATTACGCCATAAATCCAAGCATACGCATGCCAGCATGGGCCAGTTTTGAGGTGTATTACGTATGACCCGGAGCATTCTTCTCAACCTGAAATACTCCTCGCAGAGGATATCAACACCATTTTCTAGGCATCCCTGCCTTTTCAAGACAATATTTGTCACTTATTCCACGTCTTGTTTGGTACAACAGTCACGTCGCAGGTTCTCGTTTTGTACAACGGTCCTGTTTGCCTGGGCTCTCGTTTATGTACAACGATCCCGTTCCATCTTGTCCTATTTTCTTTGTTTTTTTTGGTTATCGACTGAGGCCGATATACCATTGCATCTCCATTCGAGGATGGTTTCGTGTTAGATTCGAGGATCTTTTTGAGGATTGTCATTCGAGGATGGCATTCTTTTCTTCAAGTCCTCTTGAGGTTGGTCTTGTTGTTGTGGCTATCATTCGAGGATGATATGCCATTTTGAGCTTATTGATTGAGGTCAGTTTGTCTCTTTCGCAAAGTCTGTCTGAGGTCATTCTTTGTGTTTCTGGTTATCGACCGAGGCCGACATGCCATTGCGTCTCCATTCGAGGATGGTTTCGTTTTAGATCTGAGGATCTTTTTGAGGATTATCATTCGAGGATGGCATTCTTTTCTTCAAGTCCTTCTGAGGTTGGTCTTGTTGTTGTGGCTATCATTCGAGGATGATAGACCATTTTGAGCTTATTGATTGAGGTCAGTTTGTCTCTTTCACAAAGTCTGTCTGAGTTCATTCTTTGTGTTTCTAGTTATTGACCGAGGCCGATATGCCATTGCGTCTCCATTCGAGGATGGTTTAATTTTAGATCTGAGGATCTTTTTGAGAATTGTCATTCGAGGACGACATTCTTTTCTTCAAGTCCTTCCGAGGTTGGTCTTGTTTGTATTGTTGTGGCTATCATTCGAGGATGATAGACCATTTTGGAGCTTATTGATTGAGGTCAGTTTGTCTCTTTTGCAAAGTCTGTCTGAGGTCATTCTTTGTTGTTTCTGGTTATCGACTGAGATCGGTATACCATTGCGTCTCCATTCGAGGATGGTTTCGTGTTAGATCCGAGGAACTTTTGAGAATTGTCATTTGAGGATGGCATTCTTCCCAGCATATTTTATTACCCCGAGTTCAAATTTCCAGGTTTATTCGGGTATTCAATTACTCCATATCTTGAATGTCTAAGAGCTCTCGCAAGTAGTCATTCAAGCTTGCAAATAATTGAATAGGGGCAGCTGTAATACCTCAAAATTTGCCCTCTCATTCCGTCAACATTTTTCATAGCATTTAGCATACATAAGTGCATGAAATAATCAAAAACATTGCATCATATTCATCTTAGCTGAGGCATAAGTATGTGGTCATTGACTGGAGCAACTGAAGGCTATACAAAGGCAATCAAAGGGTCACAAAGCTTCTCAACATCATGATAAGGGTCCACAACATCCCACAAGTTCTTATTTGAAGCCATAATTCATGGAAAGCTTTGGTTTGATCACAAAAGGCAAGCAGTGCAACCTCTCTTGAGGAAATGATCCAAATTAGGGTTTCCATTGTGAAGGGATTCTCCATGAATTTTTGAACAAGAGTGGATTCCATTGTGTTCCATATGACCATATGACAATAAGTGTATAGGGTTCAAATTTCATCCACAAATTCATTTTGGAAGAGGTTCAATTGGTCAGATGATTGAAAATCAGGAATTTGGGGGAAAGTCAACCATGCAGAAGAAAAAGTCAACTCCTGACTTTTTGAGATCAAAATCATGAAATTAGGGTTGCAAGGGTCCTGTGTTTCAAATTTTATCAAGAAATAATGGAGGAATCAAGAGAAATCAAGAAAACCAAAACATACCATTTTTGGAAAATTAGGGTTTTCAAATAATGGCAAGGTTTGGCTATTTTGGCAGCTACTTTGAATGAGGCATTCTCCCAAAATATAAGGGCTATGAAAATTCTACTTGGTGCCAATTAAAGAGGGCATCTTGAGCTTCAAATCCATAGGTGAAACTCTTCCATATCATAAAAAATGAGAAAGTTATGATCATTCAAAGTTGGTGCAAATCAAGGCAAGCTAGGGCAAAAAGCCAAGGCAGGCCTTGCCTCCTGCGCGCGCCAGGCAAGACATTTCTTCAAGCAGGTGGTGGGTCATAATGCAAGCCATGTTTCTCCATGTTAGAGGACTCAAATGGATTTTCTTTGAACTACAAAGTTGTTCATTGCCATGTTTCCAACAACTTTGTTGTTCAAAGATTTTTTATTTGAGCAATGGTTTAAAAGTTATGGAGAGGCAATGTGTAGGGCTTCAAACTGCAAAGACACAAGGCATCTTGCCAGGCCATGGGCTGGCAATGCAGGCCAAGTTTTCAGCATCATAGCATGAACTTCAATGTTGTTTTTAAGTGGTTTAGAGGTCATGTCTCATCTTGAATTGAATATCAAACATGTTCTATGAAATATTCCTTTCAAATTGAGCACAAGAACCATCCTCATTGGTTGCTTGAATTGGAAGAAATCACCCATGGAAGTTCATCATACCAAACTGTCTTGCTTGCAGCATAAGGCATTACACTATGACATGTTTTAAGATCCATATCGTGGAGTGTAGCATTGTATTGCATTCAGAAGAGCTCAAGAGATCATATGGATGCAAGATCATGTTAGTTGCCACGTGCTTCATGCTAATCAAAGTAATGGTGCATCTTTAGACATTGCCCTCAGCTGCACAGTCTGATCAGTCCAGCTTCATGGCATTGCATCAAACCTCACCATAGCAAGCATGAACATCACTGCATACAATCAAATCCAGCAAGCTTCATAGCCATGATCAACTCGAGTTCAAATCAACTTCCACTCACCTTAACAAACTCATAACCAACTTGACTCAGTTTCAACTGAATCCATTTAGTTAACCAGGGTTCTAACCCTAGTTCTAACTGTTAATCAGAGTTCAAGAACCCTATAAAAGCCAGAGCTCAATACACATTCAAGGACAAGATTCATTTTGCTCGAAATTCTTCATAGAGTTCATCCTTCATGCTCTGATCTTTCTCTGCAAATTTAGTGCAAATTCAGTGGATCTAGCTTCATATCTTACCAACATTCTCCATCTGATTCATTGAGTATCATCATCATCAATTCAGAGCTCTACTTCCATGGCTGCAGTTAAGTAACTTCTTCAAATTGCACCATTGAGAATCTCTACAAATTGCCAAGTTTTGAACTTATCTTCATCAATCATAGCTCAATCTCCTTCAATTCATCATCATCATCAATGTACGCATAAGATCCATGGATAACACAACTTGAAACCTCAAGATTCAGCTTCTGTATCATCACTGCACTATTCCAAATTCCTCTAAGATTCATCATCCAGTGAGTGTTTATTCCACTCTAGAAGATTCAAAGGCATTTAGCAAGTGTGTTAAGATCAAGTTCTCTGGTTTTCCTCAACAAAATCGCAGCTCTGCAAACAGGTTCCATCTCTGCTCTCAAATGTGTGATTTCATTGTTTTTTTGTTAGCTTTGTGATGGTATGGGCTTATTATAAGCAATGCAAATCCTGGCTAGTTGATATGCACTCTAGGTGCTTAGATGCATATTTTAGGTTCAAACTTCTTGCCTTCTATTCATGAGATTTAAGAATTCTTAGTGAGATGTGAGGCCATATTTGTGATCAGGGAAGAGAGACGAGTTGATCTGTGCCTTTAGATTCAATTTTAGTGGTGGATTGAGGAAGCCCTAGCAGAGTTGTGATCGGAGAAGACGATCGAAGACTAGCCCCGACCGTCAGAACAGTAGCCCTAGTTTAATTTTGTGAACATATCGTGTCCATTGGATCAGTTTCATCCTAGGGTCATGATCTAGCCAGCACATTAATGAACACATGTTATTCACGTGCTTGAAAAGTCAACAAGAAAGTCTTCAGTCACTATCCACACCCCCAGCGCATTGCATTCAAGCCCAATCATGTTGTTTCTGTTGTTAAACGCACCCCTCAGGCCCAATACAAATCAGTCCATTTCATTTTCATTTTATTTTCTTTTTCATTTTATTCAATTTTCGTTTCTTATTTTTAAAAATACCAAAAAACTTCAAAAAATTCTCAATTAATTCATGGGCATTTCTCATATGTTTTCCTAATTTTATTTAATTTTTGTTTTCATTTTTCTTTAATATTTTAGTCAGGATTAATTTCTCATTTGAATTAATTCTATTTTTCTCATATTTTGACCAATCATCTTGTGTATTTTTGTCCTCTCAAACCATAAAACATAAATGGCCCATTCTTTTTGCATCCTTTTAAGAACTCACTAAACTTCCCTAAAACATTTTTGTCTGATTTTATTAGGTCATTTTTAGATCATTTTTGAACCCTTTCCTTCACATTGATCATATAAGCCCTAATGGTGTTCCAATGAGCCTTACACCACTCAAAAATAGGAATTTTAATGAGATATTTTGTACATATGCTACTCTCTGAATTTTTTATTGAGTTGTCAACATTCATAATTTTTCAAGTTCATTTGGTATTTTTCTTGAATTGTTTGATGTCTAAGCCATTTTTGGTCCTTCATGTTGTACTCCCTCATTCCTTTTGAATAAGGCATTCATGGCATTAGTATAAGGTCTTGAGTTTGAGTCTTCTAGGTCATATTACAGGTATTCTAACATTGAAAGCCATCCTTGGGTCCTCACCTTTAATTTTTAAAGTTTACTTGAGCCCTAAGTCACATATGTCTCATTTTAACCTAATTCTTCCTTCATCCCTCATCTTAACCATTCAAAACTTCTTGAATACACCAAATAAAATTGTCTTGTCATTGTTTGGGGTCTTATAAATGTTTTTGTGATCATCCATACTTATTCGTATCATTGTATAATTATTTTGCTTCCTTTTGAACTTCATTTGTCACCTAAAAGACTTTAGAAACCCTAATTTGAACACCTAGCCTTAGGATGCTTCTTAACCCACCATTTGTGAACATTTTCTAAATCTAATTTCCATGCCATTTTGTTAACAAGCCCCTGGTTTTTGTATGGGGAAGTCAAATCCCTTTGGTCTATTTTTGAATAGTTTCCTAAGTCATTTTGTTGTACATTTATAACCATGCTTCCATATGCTTCATCTTCTCTTACTTGATTATCATTAATCTTGAATCCCTTCTTTCCCATTTGATCCATTCATTTTCTTCACTTTCATATAGTGTTAAGTTCTGACTTTTTCATTTACATTTGAGTTTAAGGTATTTTAGCAATAGTAATCACTTAGGTTATCTTTCTAACTTCTTCCTTAGGTTTTATTGGTGCTTTAGGACATAGTTTGACTTTAATTCACTTAATTCCTTTAGAAACCTTTGAATTGGTTTAGCTACTGACTTTTTAGGTATGTTACCATATAAGTTGCCTTAGGCTTAAGTATTTGTCTTAGGAATTCACTAATCTCTTCATTAGATAGTAAGGATTGTTTGTGAGGATTTATCTTGTAATAATTGTTCATTTTGCTCCATCATACTAATATTTATTTTGTAGGAGGGGAAGATGAGGTAATCACTTAATTCTTTATCTCTTATGCATTTATTTGCCTTGCCTTGGCACTTTGTGCCTTGTTCATAGGTTCCCTCTTTCTCTCTTTAGATTCAACTTAACTTCCTTAGGAAGTAAGATGAATTCTAACTTGTTCTTTCTTCTCATTAGGTTAGAAAACCTCATTAACCATAGGATCACACTTGTAAGATGACTTAAGGTTGTGTCTTAGTCCCCCATTAGCTTTGACCTTGTCCTTTTGAGTCTTCTCTTCTCATCTTCAAATAAAATCCAAAAAGACCTAACAAATGCAGGAAAGGATCCTTTGTGTATAGCCTTATTCCATGAGGCACTTGCACTCATTCCATCTTGGAATGGTGTGAGCTTGTCTAACATGATGCACAAGTGTAGCGGTAAAAACATGAGTGTAAGCTATTGGTTAACTTAACTCAAAGTAAACAGAGTCTCCACCGCGCTTTTATTTTATTCCAAGAGGAAAAGGAAAAAAGAGCGAATAAATCCTAATGAATTTAAAAGCAAAAAGCTAAAGAAACACAACAGAGAAACAGGTAAGGGGATAAGTTACACAATGGGAAGGTTTTATGCACCCAAAATGTTCGTGGTACTCCACGGGAGCCCTTTGAAAATTTATTGCTTTTGGTTTGAAAATGGTTTGTAAAATGAGAGTGGGGAGATGAGAGAAAGAATTATTTTTTTATGTTTTTGTGTTTGGAGAGGTTTACCACCTCATGCCTACGTACCCACAAAGTACAATGCAAGATCAAAACCCCGTAGTTCGTGGTACAAATAGTGAAAATGGTGGGTTATGATTCATTTTTATTAAGTGAAAAGAATTTGTCATCTTCAAGTGGATAGCCAAACAAATCTACCATGAGAATGAAGGCATGGACTCATACATCATTATAGGGAGGGCGCCAACTCGGATAAAATCGACGAGTATGCCACTAAACCCCCACAAATGACAAGAGACTCAATTACATCAAACTACAACGATGGAGATTGAGAGACTTGAACCCGACTAAAGAATAATGACTCATAATCGGCACTCTATAAAAGAAAATTAACAAAAGTGCACAAAGGCACAAAACAAATTGAATGAGTTTGATTCTTTTTTTATATTTTTGAATTAAGGTCAACATGATTAGATTCATTGATTTTTAAAGAGAAAAGAAAGAAGTAAAAAGCCACTTGACAAAAGTCAAGGTTTTTGATTATTAAAGAGGTGATGATTTAAAAAAAAGATAGAATCCTTTGAAAAAGGGAGAAGGTTTTGAAAATTGAAGAATGGGAGGAGATGAAGGGACTATCCTAAAAAAAGAAAATAAGAAGATAAGGGAAGAAAGATCTAACCGAACTTGATGACATTCCAAATTATGAGCACAAGAGTTCCATCCTTATAAGCTAGCAAATGGCCAAATAAAGGCTAAATCCAACTTCATGAAGATCAAAGCAAGGGGAAGGGGCCCTAAAATCTAAGTCCAGAATCTCCATTCCAATGTCAAGGATAGTAACCAAAAGTCCACAAATTAAAGTCACAAGTCTTTTAGAAGTTTAATCCTTTATTAATGTTTTTTTTGGTGTCCAAATGGACAAAACGAAGATCAACAAAATAAGAGCAAATAATAAACATGATATGGATGAATAAAGCAAAATAGAATAAAGGCAATAAAAGTGCAAGAAATTAAATGTTAGTAAAAAAAGAAATAAAAAATGCAAGAATCTAAAATATTAATAGTAGTAATGGTATAATAATATTTACATAATAATGGTATGATGAACTTAATCAACCACAAACAAAAAGTAACCAAAATCGAAGGCAACCGGATCCGCTTAGCATCTTACACTATAGCGATTAATCAAGGCAAACCGAATCGAATTCAATGAAATTTGAAAGGCAATTGGGAGACCCAAATCACCTACGCATCAAACATTCATAAGTCTCGATTCTTAATGCAATATGATTAACCACTTTGGGATTACGCAATCAACAAGAGATCCGGTCCACGAAAGTGCAAGTACCCAATTAGATTTTTTATTCCGAAGTCGGGACACATTTAGGTCTATGTTAAGTAATCACCGAGTAATTTACGAAGTAATTACCCTAAAAATGAGGCCGGCCACCATCAATTAAGGTGCATAATGTTAGTGCTAATGCATGCGAGATAAACGATATGTAAATCATTATCCGAACGTGATACCGCACAAAACTAAAGGTGAATACCAAATTGAGCCACACTTATGGTATTCTTCCATCCTTAAGTTCAATCACTCATCTTGGTGGATTCAAGGATGAAAATGTATTACTAATGCAAAGTACCTTAAATGAATTGAATAATCCACTTAAAGGTAGTTTTGAATTAATGAACATTAACTACTCTAATCTACACCCAAAGTTCATTGAAATTAAGGAGAAATCACTCCCAAAAGTGCTTCCCAAGGTTAAAATAAAAAGGAGGAAGAAGAAGAAGAAAGAGGAACTAAAAAGGGGCTTGAAACAAGCCAAGAACCCCATTCTGACTTGTGTTAACCGGTTAACCAATTGGTAAACCGGTTAACGCAAGCATATTTTGAATAATTTGTGCTGTTTTTAAACTGGTTAACCAGTTAACCAAATGGTTCACCGGTTAACGCTATACAAGAGGCTGAAAAATGTAGAAAATTCAACATGATCCCTTTGGAAACCTTTTCTCAAACATTGGATGATCATGATCTGAATTTGCACGAATTTTAAAACCAAAATATAGTGGAATCCCTGCAATCAAACAACAAATAAAGATACAAAGGATCTAGAAACAAAAGCACCAAAGATCTACATCTTGAATGTTGATGGTGAATATGGGTTTATGGAGGAAGATGAATTACCAAAAGCTCTTCTTCAAATTGGACCAACACAAGCTTAGATCTACTGAAATTGATGAACAAAAGAACGAAAGGATGAAGGTTTAGCTCAAGTTAATCAAGAATTCAATGTGAATTCTTGATAACTTCAAAAGAAAGAAAGATGAGCTTTGGAGAATTTTGGTGTTGGGGAAGTATTTTGCAAGAGGTTTTGTGGCTATCAAAAGCTTGTGGAATGAATGAAATTGTGGTCCTATTTAAAGGCCTTAGGTATGGAAATTTGGTGGAATGGAGCTTGCTTTGGTAATTTGAATTTAGGTTTGGTAATTGGAATTTTTGTGGGAAATGGAAAAGAGTGGTGATTAATGAGGGTTTATGGTAGGAAATGATCAAAGTGATGTAGAGAAATCAGAAACCAATGGATCTAGAATATTCCAATTAATCAATGATCTAAGGGTGCTGAATTTGAATAAAAAATTCAAATTTCGCACTAGTTAACCAGTTAACCATTTGGTTAACCGGTTAACCAAGCTGAAATATGAATTTTTTGTTCAAACATGGTTGCTTGGTAGTTTTGGCCCGATTCTTTTGTACGTCGAAGAAATAAACACATGAACCTTGGAAATCCTTTGAATGAATCAATTAACTTGGGAAATCCTCGATCTGATAATTTTCAATTATTTGCGGATCGTCTTCGACTTTTGTCTGTGAAATTTACTCAAGCTGCAGGACTACCATTTTTTGGCATTTTCATATGGTTCCTCTTCCTGAAAAAGGTTAGCAAAAGGAAACAAAATATTTTTTTGGATTTTAATTAATGGTTAGTAAACATAAACAAATAAATTAATTAAAGACAACGGTGATCCCCTGCGAGGCATAAACCTAACCCGAGAAGAACCGTGCAACCAGTGCGATCTTGTTTGTATGCAAGATGCATATGAAAATGCAAAGAACACTTAGGGCAAAAATTAGGGTCCAACAGCTGCCCCTATTTAAGTTTCTTCATTCTGGAGATATGAAGATTGACATCTTCGTCTCTACAAGATGGGAGAGACTTAAATACAAAAAACCCAATTTTTGTCCTAAGAGACCATGATATGATATGGATATGATATGATATGCAAACCCAAGATCTCTGTGGGGAAAATATGACCACCAGAGGAAAGCAACAACTTGGGGACACATAAGAAAATCCCGTTGGGGAAAACAAGAGACACCAAAAGAGTTACCAGGGATATAAATCACTGGATAACCGACTCCACATGGGGAAAAGATATGATATAACCAAAGTAAAGGGTTCAACGAGGAAGAGCAAACGCTCTGCCGGGGAATATCAACCAAACAAAGTATTCGAGTCCAAAAATGGAGGAATATCAAGTTGGAACAGGATCATCAACTATCGGTTTACTGGGTAGAAGATATGAAAATAACGGACTCAACTATCAATTTACTGGATAAGAGAAAAACAAAGAGGGATAACCTCCACTACCTTTTACTGGGTAGAAAAACCTCAACTACCAGATTTACTAGGTAGGAGCTCGAGAAAAGGGAAACAACTTTTATTACCTTTTTACTAGGTAAAAAGAAGAACTCTCGACTACCGGATTTACTGGGTAGGATCACAAGCAAAAGAGCTTGATTAATTTGGTAATATTACCCACTATCGAAAAATTGATAGCTTAATTCCAAAGTAATATACTTAAGCTGGAGAAAATATTGCCCACTATCAAAAAATGATAGCTTAATTCCAAAGTAAACATTACTCACAAAAGGGGACCAAAATTCAATCCAAGAACAAATTGGAGAGAAACGGTCAAACAAGACTCATCCCGAGGAGGAAATATCTCAAGTGGGGAAGTTCCATCCAGATAATAAAGTAGGGAGGAAACTGAATCAAAATCATCCACGAGAAGCAAACTCAGTGGGGAAATAGAAAGAATAAACACTTTCTGCTTATGGGTTGACACTCTAAACTTGAGAGAAAAACCACACACACACTTTGTGGGGAAAAGAATCACACCAAAGATCGGGGAACAAAGATAAATGCAAGAATGCAAGCAAAAATGCTATGCTCATGCGTATGAATATGCTGACAAAACAGACATAAAGATAAGCAACAGGTGACATAAACACCACAACAACCGGACACTCGGCTAACCAGGGCAAAAAGGTCGGGGACCATGCCGGAGAGATGAATCAAAATCCTGCAGGGGAACATCAAAAGCCATTAAAGGAATCAAATCCTACTACAAGGCATAACTCAGATTGGGGAAAACCACTGCTAGGGATCCAATCCACAAAGCATTCTTCCAGAATCCATAAAAGGATATCATCAGAAATTCCTTTCTGAGAGGATAACGCGTCGGAAATACCTTAACAACACAAAATCTTCCATACTCTAGGGAAAGAGGGACATGTCCCTATTAAACTCTGATGGGGACGAATATCTTCATAAATCTGCATGGGGAAATGAAGTAAAGATCTACTAGTGGTGCAAATAAAGCATAGCCTACTGGAGTATCAAACATCAATCATCAACTTTGCATAGGAATACCACCTTGCTGAGGAGAGGTAAAAAATCTGCCGAGGATGGGGAATACTTCCATGATCCATGCTGGGGACATAAATGTTCTTAATCAAACTCTTGCAGTGAATAATCATCATACTATTCCTGCTCCATTCGGGGAAAGAGTTATACCACTCTCGCTCTGCTTGGGGAAGGAGTTACGCCATTCTTGCTCTGCTTGGGGAAAGAGTGCAAAACTTGCCAAAGATCAAAAAAATAGAGATCTGCTGGAAACCATCACACGCAGACTTACTGGGGATTTATGGAGATCTTCCATCACTGAACGTTTGGATTTCGACCCATGGGGAATACCAGAAGTTAACATCATAGCAAATCACAATTACGAGGGATTTTAAATCAATAATCACCAATAGGTGAAAGAAAACCTCTAAACTGATTGATATATTAATACTTCTGCTGAGGGATGCAAACAACCTATGATGAGGAGCAAAGGCTCGGCCAGGGGCTTCCAAGACTTTTCAAGTGAAGGGTAAACTGTTGAGGAAGAGATCAAAACTCAGCTAGGGATTTTCTAGGATATACCTTCCAGCAACTCTTCTGGGGGAAAGGAACCGAATTAAGAGTATTTACAATCCTTGCTCATGCTGGTTGTTGGAGAATAAAACATCATTAACATTGACATGCCAGGACCAATCAGGAATTTCATAAGGACACAAACGGATCAAACCCTTCTTTGGGAGAGACAAGTTACACACATCCAGACTTTACCATCCCTGGAATCACTATTGATATCCTTTCTTTGTTCACAAATCAAGAGAAAATGTTTTTATAATCTTTAAAGATTAAATTTATTAAATTTGTTTCAAAAATCATCATCAACAATAAATTGAAATTTTGTAAACAGAAACAATATAAAGAGTTTCAAACAATTGGATAAAAGCTCAAATTTATTGATAGAATGGTAGTCAGCAAATGGCGTGACTCCATGGATCATTACAAGTTGAAAAATGGTAAATACAATGGGAAAGGGCTTCATTGAAATACAATGATCACTATTCTCCCTATCAACTTTGAATTCTACTGCATTCGAAACTTCAGTCAAGGATGAGTGAATAAGAATCTTTGATGGGAAATTCTTCTGAAGGATAGAATCTGAAAACCTCGGTCGTTACAAGTGATCCAATCTGTCAATGCAGTTACTTGCCATGATCTCTAACTTTTGCCTAGATTTCCCTTTCGGGTTTTCAATCTACCGGGATAATTATTTCTGTTTATGTCTATAATTTTTGCCTGGATCGCCCTTCCGGGTTTTCAATCCACTGAGATGCTCATTTTTTCCTAAGCCGCCCTTTCGGGTTTTCAACTTAGCGAGTTGTTCTTTTATTTTTTAGGCGAAGTATTTCTTGACTGCATCCGCATTCACAGGATGAGTGATCTCCTCACCATCCATAGTTGCAAGAATTAATGATCCGCCAGAGAAGGCTTTATTGACAACATATGGGCCATCATAGTTCGGAGTCCACTTGCCCCGAGAATCTGTAATGAAAGACTGGATCTTTTTGAGCACGAGGTCGCCTTCTCTGAATACACGAGGTTTGACCTTCTTGTCAAAAGATTTCTTCATTCTTCGCTGGTACAACCGACCTTGACACAAAGTTGTTATTCTCTTTTCTTCAATCAAATTCAACGTATCAAATCTATTCTGACACCATTCAGCCTCAGTCAACTTGGCTTCCATCAGAACTCTCATTGATGGGATTTCAACCTTGACGAGGAGCACTGCTTCTGTACCATAAACAAGTGAGAAAGGGGTTGCCCCCGTTGAAGTGCGGACAAATGTACAATACCCATACAAAGCAAAAGGGAGCATCTCATGCCAGTCCTTGTATGTCACAACCATCTTCTGAATGATCTTCTTAATGTTCTTATTCGCAGCTTCAATAGCCCCATTCATCTTCGGTCTATAAGGAGAAGACTTATGGTGTTGAATATTGAATTCTTCACAAAGCTCTTTCATCATCTTATTATTCAAGTTCGAACCATTATCAGTAATGATTCTATTCGGAACAACATATCTGCAGATAATGTTATTCTTGATAAACCGAACCACAACTTGCTTGGTCACATTAGCATACGATGCCGCTTCTACCCACTTGGTGAAGTAGTCAATTGCCACAAGAATAAAACGATGTCCATTCGAAGCCTTGGGTTCAATCATACCAATCATATCAATTCCCCACATAGATAAATGCAACGGGGAAGAAATTACATTGAGATGAGTTGGTGGCACGTGAATCTTATCAGCATACACTTGAAACTTATGGCATTTTTGCACATACTTGCAACAATCAGATTCCATTGTCAGCTAATAGTAACCTTCTCTCAACATCGTTTTAGCCATCGCATTCCCATTAACATGAGTACCAAAAGATCCTTCATGAATTTCTTTCAATACCATGTCTGCTTCGTGTCTATCCACGCATCTGAGCAAGACCATGTCAAAATTCCTCTTATAAAGCACATTTCCCTTCAGGAAGAAATTGCCTGCTAATCTCCTCAAAGTTCTCTTGTCTTTATCGGATGCCCCAAGTGGGTATTCCTGACTCTGGAGGAAACCTTTAATATCATGATACCAAGGCTTGTCATCATGGACCTCTTCAATTGCAAACACATGAGCTGGTCTTTCAAGTCGCATCACTCTGATCATGGGAACATCATTCCACTGGTGCACCTTTATCATAGAAGCTATAGTTGCTAAAGCATCTGCCATCTGATTCTCATCACGAGGCACATAATGAAACTCGACTTTAGTGAAGAACGTTGATATACTCCTGGCATAATCTCTATAAGGGATCAAGTGGGGTTTATGAGTTACCCACTTATCCTTAATTTGATTGATTACTAAGGCAGAATCTCCATACACATCAAGATGCTTAATCCCCAGATCAATAGCTTCCTCAAGACCCATAATACATGCTTCATACTCAACTTCATTATTTGTACAAGGAAAAGTCAACCTTTCACCAAAAGGAATATGTGAACCATGGGGAGTAATGATCATTGCCCCAATTCCTCTTCCGCGTGCATTCACAACACCATCAAAAACTAAACCCCATCGAGATCCAGGCTCCGGCCCTTCCTCAATCAAAGGTTCATCACAATCTTTCATTTTCAAAAACATCACATCCTCATCTGGGAAATCAAACTTGATAGGCTGGTAATCATCAATCGGTTGATGTGCCAAATGGTCAGCCAAGATACTACCTTTTATAGCTTTTTGAGCTCGGTACTCGATATCATATTCTGACAATAACATTTGCCAACGAGCAATCCTCCTAGTCAAAGCAGGCTTTTCAAATATATACTTGATCGGATCCATTTTAGAGATCAACCAAGTTGTATGATTCAGCATATACTGGCGAAGACGCTTTGAGGCCCAAGCTAAGGCACAACAAGTTTTTTCAAGCATGGGGCATCGATACTCACAATCAGTGAATTTCTTACTCAATTAGTAAATTGCATATTCTTTTCTTCCAGATTCATCTTGCTGACTAAGCACACAACCCATGGAATCTTCCAGCACAATCAAATACATGATCAACGATCTACTTTCCACCGGAGGAGACAAAATAGGAGGTTCAAGAAGATATTATTTGATAATTTCAAACGCTTTCTGACAATCATCTGTCCAGACTCAACCTTTGTCTTTCCGAAGCAACTTGAAGATCGGAGCACATGTGGCAGTCATGTGAGAGATAAACCTCGAAATATAATTCAAACGACCCAAGAATCCTCTTACTTGCTTTTCAGTTCTTGGAGCAGGCATTTCTTGAATAGGTTTCACTTTATCAGGATCAACTTCAATGCCTCTTTGGCTGACAATGAAACTTAACAACTTTCCAGAACATACACCAAATGTGCACTTGTTCGGATTCAAATGAAGCTTAAACTTCCTTAACCTCTTAAAATACTTCAGTAAATGTTCAACATGATCCTCTTCAGTACTTGAATTAGTGATCATATCATCAACATATACCTCAATTTCTTTGTGCATCATATCATGGAAAAGTGTGGTCATAGCTCTTTGGTAGGTCGCACCAACATTCTTCAATCCAAAGGGCATCACTCTGTAGCAGAATGTTCTCCATGGTGTAATAAATGTGGTGTTTTCCATGTCCACGGGTGCCATCTTTATTTGATTATAACCGGAAAATCCGTCCATAAAGGAGAACACATCAAACTTAGTCGTATTATCTACCAACACATCAATGTGTGGTAATGGAAAATCATCTTTTGGAATGGCTTTATTCAAATCTCTGTAATCAACACACATTCAGACTTTTCCGTCTTTCTTTGGAACATGCACAATATTGGCCACCCATTGAGGATAATTAGATGTCACAAGAAAACTTGCATCAATCTGCTTTTGAACCTCCTCTTTGATCTTTACTGCCATATCAAGATGAGTTCTTCTCAACTTTTGCTTCACAGGTGGACATTCGGGCTTCAGCGACAATCTATGATCCACAATATCAGTATCAAGACCTGACATGTCTTGATAATACAAAGCAAACACATCAACATATTCTCTAAGAAGCTCTACCATCCTCTTCTTAACATCAGGACCAAGCAATGCTCCAACTTTGACTTCTTTCTTATCATCTTCAGAACCCAAATTGACTATCTCTATAGACTCTCCATGAGGTTGAATAACCTTCTCCTCGTGCTCAAGCAACCGAGAAATCTCATCAGGAATCTCTTCAACATCCTCTTCCTCAGCTTCGAACACAGGGAATTCAAAGTTGGGAGTGGGCATAGGATCATTGTTTTCAATGGGTTTATCAATCAATCTGCACAATGATTTTATTTTTATTTTAGAGTATGAACAAAAGTGCAAACATTATGCAAATAAACAATTACTATTCTTATTTTTGGGTTTTTTATGTTACCATTTTTCATAATAAATCAAAAAGGAAAAACTCATATGGAAATAACAAAATAGCATTTTATTGATGATGATAAAATTTGAAACAAAGCCCGATAAACATTACTTTCACCTTGGGCAGAGTGAAAGGATTTTTAAAAGAAAATAAAACATATTACTTTGAAGCATTAACAATAAAAGGAACATCAACAGCAATCCAGTTCTTGCAAATCTTTCCGTGCGTAACAAAGTTAGGCATTTCTTCATCTTCATCATCTTCAATGATGGCATCAGCGGAATGATCGTTGATAAACCCAACACTTCGGAATCCTTCCTGAATAGCCTTCGGGTCATTGAGAACCACACCTGGTGCAAAGCCGATACCAAATCCTTCCTTGTTGTTGACAGCATCAATAACTCATCCCCAACCGTCAGATCGACCGGTTTCAAGCATGCGCAAAGCATCGTTGAGAGAAGACATAGGCATGAAATTCTTCTTAGCAACATTATCAACAACAGAAAGAGCCTGAAATGAAGTTCCCACATCTTCCTCCGCATCAATATAGGAGAAAGATGACAAATTGCTCACTAGCATCGCCTGTTCACCGCCAATAGTCACTAATTTCCCCTCTTTCACAAACTTCAGCTTCTGATGGAGAGTAGATGTCACAGCTCCTGCCTCATGAATCCAGGGTCTTCCAAGGAGACAACTGTAAGCGGGACGTATATCCATTACTTGAAAAGTAATTTGGAATATAAACGGTCCGATAAGAATAGGAAGATCCACTTCACCAATCACTATCTTCTTCGATCCGTCAAAAGCTTTCACAATAATCCCACTATGCCTCATGGGAGCGCCTTGGTACGCAAGCCTTGACAAAGTCAACTTCGGCATGACATTCAGAGAAGACCCAGTATCAACCAACACTTTAGACATAACATCTTCCTGACAATTCACTGAAATATGCAAAGCCAAGTTATGATTCCTTCCTTCTTCAGGAAAATCATCATCACAAAAACTCAAATTATTGCACGATGTGATACTAGCCACAATACTATCAAACTGATCAACAGTCACATCATGGTAAACATAAGCTTGATCAAGAATCTTCTGCAAAGACTGCCTATAAGCCTCAGAGTACATCAAGAGTGATAAAACTGATATTTTCGATGGAGTATGCAACAACTGCTCAGTAACGTTGTACTCACTTTTCTTTATCAATTTCAACACCTCATCTTCACTATCTCCAAATTGACCTGATCGGGCAACAACATCCATAATCTGTTTACTCGCACTTGTATCTTCAACTCTCTTCGGAGGATCCGAAGCATAAACTCTACCACTTCGAGTAACCCTTGTCACATCGGCAATGCTAACCACAGACCTTGGATAAGGAATAGGAACTTCCTTACCATTTTCTATCATCGTAGCATTATACTGATACGAAATAGCTTTATCAGACTCATATGGCATTGGACCAGGCAAATTGATCACCAATGGAGCAACAACATATTTGCGGCTATCAAAAGAAATAACCATCTTCTTAGGAACAACCTTCTCAGGAATATTGAATTGAGGCACAATAACATTCACTTCATTTTCATACTCATCTCTTTTCACTGTCACTTCAATCAACTTATCATCCATCATCTTTTAAATGTCTCTCTTAACAATCACGCAACCACGAGGGTTCACCGAGCAAATGCAACAACCAGCATAATCATGATCAATATCATGATATTCACAGCATGCATCTCAACCAAAGACCTTCGAATATGGCGGACCTCATAGATCTTGAACAAACCAGGACAACCATCCACCATATTTACTGACGTATTACCATGCTTTGGAAGCAGATTTGCCTTCATATTTGGATTAACATCATTGAAGAATAGAATATTGTTCTTTATCAATTTTTGTACTTCAAACTTCAATGGATAACAATTCTCAACATCATGCCCCGGGGCACCTTGATGAAAAGCATAGTGAGCCTCTGGCTTATACCACCATGGGATAGTCTCTGGAACTGGAGGTGGAGAACGTGTTTGTACAAGATTCTTTGCAATCAAAGATGGAAGCAAGTCTGCATACAACATCGGAATGGGATCAAAGCTCGGCTTAGCACGAACCTGTTAATTACCCCCTTGTTGCACAGAAGGTTGTTGATAACGAGGCTGATACTTTGGAGCCGTTGGTACAGTTAGAGTCACATTAATCATCGGAGTTACAGAAGCTACATGTTGCTGATGAAGAATCTCACGACCACGAGGTCTTCTGTAACTTTCACGAGACACAACATTAGTCTCACCTTCTTTCTTTTTACCAGAGTTGAATCTCCTAGAGCTCGAGCCTGCACTACTCTCTTAGCTCAACCGTCCTTCACTGACACCTTCTTCTAGTCGCATCCCCATACTCACCATTTCAGTGAAATCAGAAGGAGCACTTGCTATCATCTTCTCATAATAGAAAGAACCTAAAGTCTTCAAAACGATCTTCGTCATCTCTTTCTCTTCTAGAGGAGGAACAATCTGAGCTGCTAGCTCACGCCATCTCTACGCATACTCTTTGAAACTCTCCTTGTCCTTTTGGGACATAGCACAAAGTTGATCTCTATCTGGTACCATATCAACATTATACTTGTATTGCCTAACAAAAGCCTCTCTCAAATCATTGAAAGTCTTTATTTGGATATTATCAAAACTCATGTACCATCTCATGGCAGCACTAGTCAAACTGTCCTGGAAATAAAGATTCAGCAGCTGATCATTATCTGTCTAAGCATACATCTTCCTAGCATATTGTCGGTCCCACTAAATGACACCTGGTCAGATAGGGTACAGACACGAACGGTCGGCGAAAGGAGAACACAAGGGTGAACTGAAAAGAGTCGCCAGCTAGGCATTTTTATCCCGAAGGAAAGGTAATGCTGCATAAACCCAAGAAAAGATGGATAAGACGGTCGCGAACCAGAGAAACTGAGAAAGGGGGTTGGTTACAACCTAGGAAGGTATTAGCACCCAGATTGTCCGTCGTACTCGACGGGATCCACGCTTGAAAGTTTGTTCTTAAAGGGGTAGTGTCAGTGTTATTTTGTGTGCAAAAGCTGGAAAAGAATGCAAGTGTCAGTGCAAAAGAAAAGTGAAGTGTAATAAAAGAGTGTCAGTGTAAGGAAAGAATGTGGAGCTCAAGACTATGAGGCTTAAAGAATACTACTGGAAGAGGGGGAATATACATAGACTTTTGTTCGATAACTGTTAAGTTATGCCTACGTATCCTCTCGTGCAATGAGGAAGTCAGAACACCGTAGTTCGACTCAAAGAGACTGAAAGATAAATTGACTTGTGAACTGCTTGATTGTCTATGCTCAAGTGTATGACCTGTCTGGCTCAGGTGCTAACTGTCTTGCATTAGACGGAAGAAGTGAGTTCTCGTTCGTGAGTGAATGAGGTGAGAAAAGAATCCCGAAGGAGACGATTATTGTTTGTTTTTGTGTTTTCAGTCTTTTATTACTTTTGGAGTTTGTCATAAGAGAATGAGCTTAAGCCTAAACCAAGGGTTGGTAAACTCATCACATTTTCCCTCTGATTAGGGGTAATGAGAATACCTTAAGTGTGAAGTAAACACCTCACACTTAATCACCATGATGTAGGATTAAGATCATTGTCCTACTTGTCATTACTTAGATGTTTTGCAGTTTTTGTTTGGTGTTAAGTAATGAGATTAATCCATAATCAAGGATTTAATGGACCCATTACACCATCCTAATAGAAGGATAATAGATGAGAACATTTAAGCTGAGGAAGGCTCCTCAACTTAATCCATGATTAGGGATTAACCTCATGACAAAACAAAGCCTTTATTAAAGTGGATTTTAGTTAATGGTAAGATTAAGAAGTGGATTTTATGGTTGGTAAGACTACTTGAGGGGGACTTGTCCATTAACATTAGGGTTAGTCCTTCTTAACACATTAAGGAAGAATTAGAACCCTAATGCAAGGCCCAAGTTACAAGCTTGATATCTTAGTGATTATTAAAGTGGATTGATTAAAGGATTTAAACACACCAGGGTTTTAACACTTAGGATTAAAGTTATACACTCCATCCTAATAGAAGGATGCAGGCATAAGCTTAATCACAAAGCCTTAAAACCTTTAAGGTTTAGTCCTTGATTGGGAGATGAGGAGAGAAGACACAAAGATGACACAAAGGTAAAACGAATGGGGGACGAATCAAACCCTAATTGTGATCATGCTTGGGTATTCCTAGGGTTTATGAGGCTTGCAAGAAGATCTTCAAGAGAGCCACCAAGGAAGGATCAGGATGGAAGGAAAAGAAGCAGCAAAAAGCAAGATAACTTACTTCACTTAAGAAGATAAGTTGCTTGAAAAAAGAAAAGAGGAGGAAGAGCATGAATGAGCAAGCTCACTCTAATACAAAAGTAAAATGCAGCAATGAATGCATAAGAGAGGTGAGAAGAGATTATGAGAAGTGAAGGCAAATTCACTTCTCAATGACTTACCACCTGAAAAGTTAGCAAAAGGAGATGAAATGGAATGCAAATGAGATGACATACAAAGATGCAAACCAAAATCAGAAGCAATCATGATGCAAATGATTCCATAAGATGGTATGAAAACATGTCAAGAGATGAGGATGATCATACAAGCAATGAAGATGCAAATGAGACATGAAAGGAAGCATGAAAGTTCATGAAAATTTATGAAATGCAATGGATGTATAACATGGAAAATGGATGATGCAATGATCAAACATGATTTCAATATGTCCTAAGATGTCTTATATGTCATGTGGATGCACAAAGTGTCATGGCAAGTTCATGTATGCAAGCATATGAAGGATGAATGCAAATGAAGGCAAAAATTAGGGTTCATGTACAAGATGCAACGCAAAATTCAAAATCAGAAGCAAATGACAAGATAAAAAATTGAAAATGGGATCAAAGGTACCCTAAATCTATACAAGTTCACTGCCCAAAGGGGAAGGTCAGAAGCTAAACCCTAAAGGACTTATGATTTTCCTATGTTTCTAGGGTTTTAAGGATGATCCTAAAGGGAAAATGCCAAAAAAATTGAAAAATGCAAGATAAAATTGAAACAAAAATGTTTTTAGAAGCTTGAAAGTATGTATAACACAATGCAAAAAGAACCATTCACAAACTCAACTTGGATCAAAAGTTATGAATTTTTGAAATTAGGGTTGAAAATATTCAAATTAAAGAACCCTAATTCAAATGAAAATTGTCAAAGTGTGATCAAAACTAAAAAGAAATTTGTATTGTGAGTTTGTAAATGTTTGTAAATGTTTTGAAAAGCTCTCTGAATTTTTTTGGAATTTTTAAATACCTAAATGTATTTTTAATTAATTAATTCTCATTAACTAATTAAAAATAATCATTTAAATGATTTAAAAATAATTTTCAATGCAAAAAATAAAAATAAAAATATTTTTGGTTTCTGAAAATAAATAGAAGCTTGGATAAAAATTTTCAGAATTTTTTGATATTATTTGCTATTTTTAAAAATTCGTTCAAATAAAATAGAAAACAAATGAAATAAATATTAAATAAAATGAGAAAATGGGAAAGTCAACTAATCCTAAGGCTGAGGTTCAAAGTCAGGTTGGAGGGAAATGACTTCGCGCGTAATCCAAGGGCTAGATTTCAAACTACGCTAATTATGATTAGAGCCCTAATCTGAACCCTAATTACTTTCAGGTGACCGGAACAGTGTTCCGGTCATCTTCTCCGGCCAGCCTCTCATTCAATCTCTCTCAATACGTAAAATATAACCACCAAACACTCCATAAATGATCCCCACCCCATTCTAAACAAGAATCAGCCATCAAACAACATTTATTTCACATGAACAATGAGATTCGAAGCAAAACGGTAAATCTTTCAGAAATTTCAGAAGCTTCATACATGCTTAAAACTTAATCATTTTCAAAACCAAAAGGTGCAGTGTGATCAGTGAAGCATGGAGAGCAATCTAAGAACTTAAGAAATCATTTCTGGAAAATTTCTTCTTGAGGTTACCTGAACTGAAGCTTTCAAAAATGTCACTGGCTGGCTGCTTCTTTCCCTCGAATCAACTCCAATGATCCTTCTGAAGAGTTTGTGATGCTTGGTTGGAGTTTATATGGCCTCTAAGTGATGTTGGCAGAAACTCAGTTCAAGAAATGTGAAAATCGTGTTTTTGATACAGGGTGTTTCAAAGCAAAATGAAGGGTGGGAAATGATCAGTGATGAATATGGAGTTGAATGGTGAAAAAAGTTTGGAGATTTGATGGCTGAGCTATGAGTTTCGAAGGCTTTTGCAAGTTTGGGGGATTTTGTGTATGCTGAGGATTCTAAGGTTTCAGCTTGTGTTGTCTTGTGTTATGGGCTGTGTTTGGTCCACATAACAAGTTGTGATAGGTCAGAGAGTGGGTGGTGGCCTATGGTGATTGGTATGGGCAAGTTGCCAAAATGTCAACATGACTTGTACTTGAGGTATGGGCAAGAATACAGCTGGTCCTTGGGCATGTCCATGCGCAGCTGACTTCATGGATGTCCACAAATCCATTCTTGAGGAAATTCAGCATGAGGGTAGAAAGTTATGGGGTGTTTTGCAATTATGTGATATTTTGGCCCCTTTGAGAAATCTTGATGTTCAAGGCATAGAATGATGCAATTCTTTGGGCAATTCTGATTTATAGGTCATGTACTATGTTTGTGTAATGGTTAGAAGTGTGTTTGAAGTCACAAAATGCTTTGGCAAGTGGTTTTGTAAGTTTCCCTCTTTGGTGCATAAGTGAAATTTTTGTGATTTTTCCCAACTTTGCAAGGCCATAACTTGAGTTCTATGATGAATTAGATCAAGTTCTTGTACTTTTTGAAAAGAGAATGATCCAATCTACAACTTTCATGACCAATAATTTTTCATTTGAAGTATTTTTGAATCAAAAAGAGGAGGTTGAAAAACTTTCCCAAAATGGCAAGTTTGCATTACAAGTCACTTTCCCAAAATAGCAACTTTGCAAATGGCTTGAAATTCTCCAATTTTGTGAACTTCTAACTTATTCTAAGATCAAATAAAGATCATATACACCCAAAATGATGGAGAAGACCCTTTGGTTGGATGATTGGGGGCCTCAGATGCCCTGATTTTGCACTGACTTGTTCAAGAAGTCATCTATTGATCAGATGCCTTCCCAATTGAATTTATTCATGAAAATTGGTATGCATGATCCTCATATCATATGGAGACCAATAGAAACAAGAATGACAAAAAAATTTAGAGTTATGGCCTCTGAAACTAAAACCCTAATTTTATGTCATCTTTGTAGTTAAACCTGGCTCTGCTTCCATACCTTCCTCAGTTCTTGTGATTCTCTGAATTCCTTGATCTTTGAGGGATATAATATGATGATTGAACATAAATGGACCCTCTTGAAATGATTGAATACCCTTGGAGTTGCTCTGGTGACTTTTGAATTGCCCAGATCATAAACCCTAGATGCAGATGACTTAGAATCAATGCAGTGAAGCAAAAATGTAATATGAGATGATATGATTGAATTTATGCAAATGAAAAGAATCACAAGCCATGGTGAAATGAGTGAGGGAAAATTTGGGGTGTTTACAGCTGCCCCTATTCAAGCATGAGTTAGCTGTGTAGGATGTAAGTGACGGCTTGGCAGACAAACAAGATAACTTGTGGTTGAATACCAAAGACAGTCCAAAATTTGCGCTCACTGGGGAAAAAGGGGATATAAATTGTAAAAGGAAACAGAGTAAGATTATAAAGTGCGGACGACGGAGGACGACCGTCGGGCAGGGGACGACTGCCGGGAATGAAGCAATGACGGGGACGGCCGACATGCTGGGGAAATGAAAAGATTATGATGGGGACGACCATCAAATACAGTAACAAGGCTCTTTGGGGATTAAAGGTAAATGATGGGGACGACCATCGGGTTGAAGAAATAAATGATGAGGGACAGTCATCAAGGGTGAAGGACGATCACCTAACAGGGGACTGCTGCTCTATTGGGGATAAGATGAGGAACGGTCATCTAAGGTGAAGGACGATCACCTGGCAAGATACGGCTGCCAAAGGTACCACGACATAGGACGAATGTCGGATAGAAAGAGGTAGACGATGGGGACGACCATCGGACAAGCATGATGAAGGACGATCATTAAGAGGTGAAGGACGATCACCTAGCAGGGTACGATTGCTAAAAATATCACGACATAGGACGAATGTCAGATAACAAAATCAAGGATGGGGGACGGCCATCAGATAAAATGATAAAGGACGATCATCAAGAGGTGAAGGACGATCACATAGCAGGGTACGACTGCTAAAAATATCACGACATAGGACGAATGTCGGATAGGAAAGGGTTGCAGTAATGGAGACTCCGCTGGGGGAATGATGAAGGACGATCATCAAAGGGTGAAGGACGATCACCTGGCAGGGTACGACTGCCGGAAGTATCATGATATAGGACGAATGTAAGATAGAAAAGAAATTCCTGAGAATCTTCTGGGGAAAGGTGACAGGGACGAGTTCCAAAAAGAACATGTATCTGTTTTTGAGAGCGCAAAGGAGACACCTTGGCTTTCTGCCGGGGAAATTAAGAGGTATTTTGTATACTGCTGACAGAATGTTGGTATATACCGGTATTTGTTTAAAGCACGGCTTATGATTATGCAATATGTTTGATTTTTGCCGTAATGCTCCGTATTAGACGGAATGCTACGCTCTGGGGGGAAAATATGATGCGAATGCTATGATTATGCAAAAGACCGATCCGGGATTCGGGTCCCGTTGCAGTGAAGATCTCTGGCTGATCTGCTTTGAAAGAAAATCCCAGTTGGGGGAAAAGATCATTGGTAGATCTGATAAGATGTATGACTGTTTGGGAAAATAGGTCACTGATAGGCTTGTCTTAATGATAGGGGCCCAGCTGGGGTCTGCGGGAGCTTTCATCACTTTGTTGTGAGATCTTCAGACATTGCTCTTCTGGATGGAGGCTGAAGCTCTGCGGGGAGATGATTCCCTGCCTGGCACTTGGTTGGGGAGGGATGATCATTGTACGATCTTCCTAGAGATTTCTGTGGGGATCCTGCTGAGGATGATGAAATTAGCCGGGGAGACGGGCCCCTTCTGATGTTGTTTGGAAGACAAGTTGAGGAAATAATGATTGGGCAGCTTGCAGGGGAGAAGCTTTCATGCCCCATGTTGCACTTTGAATACCTGCAACCTTGTTATAACAAAGAAACGTACAAGTATCCCGAGGTATCCCTTACCGGATTCCATCATAGGAGTTTAGACAACTCCCGGGAGTAAATCCATTTCCTGTAAGCATGTGATTAGAAAGGGTGCATCTGTATTTATGCAATCAATATTTTAAGGACATCAGACATTTTTGCAAAATGAAAGAAAAATGTACGAGACTAAGTATGACTTGAAAATCTGGTTTTATTAATTTGTACGCCCTGAATTGGAAAATACAATCAAAGAAACAGATCCCCTGAAATGAGGAGATTGTTACAAATTAAGAAACAAAAAGATGCTGGCAATGTTGATGACGCTTCAGTGAGCTTTTCACTTGCTATGACTTGTATGACATTGACGTTCTTCTCATCTTGCTTTCTGAAGAAGGCTGATTCTGACCGACGCTCGAACCCTTCGAAACTTGCCATGTTGTAAGTAATACAGACGAATTCAGAGTGCAGTTGTTCGCTTATTCCCTTATTTTGCGTGGATCGCCCTTTCGGGTTTTCAATCCACTGGGATACCCATTTTTGCCTGAGCTGTCCAATGCGGCTTTTCAACTCAGCGGGTGTACATTTTTTATTTATTTTCCCTTATTTTTGCCCGAGTCTTTTTATTCTGTTTTTGACTCGCCGGGATGCCCTATTTTTGCCTGGACTTACATTCTGGTTTTATGTCCAGCGGGTCATTTTATGCGAAGTATTTTTTAACTGCATCTGAATTCACATGAGACAGGAAGTCTTCACCATCCATAGTACTGAGCATCAGTGCTCCACCAGAGAAAACTTTCTTTACTATGAATGGACCATCGTAATTCGGAGTCCACTTGCCCGTGTGGTCTGTATGAGGAGGGAGGAGTCTTTTCAGCACAAGATCTCCTACTTGGTATTCCCGAAGCCTAACTTTCTGATCGAAGGCTTTCTTCATTCTTTTCTGATACAGCTGCCCATGGCAGATCGCAGCTAATCTCTTCTCTTCAATCATATTCAGTTGTTCGTATCGGGATCGGACCCATTCTGCTTCATTTAGTTTAACATCCATTAGTACCCGCAAGGAGTGTAATTCAACTTCAACAGGTAGGACTGCCTCCATACCATAAACAAGCTGATACGGTGTTGCCCCTGTGGATGTTCTGATTGAGGTACGGTACCCATGTAAGGCAAATGGTAGCATTTCATGCCAGTCTTTATAGGTGACCACCATCTTCTGCACAATCTTCTTAATGTTTTTGTTAGCTGCCTCCACAGCGCCATTCATCTTTGGCCTGTAAGGAGAAGAATTGTGATGTTGGATCTTGAAGTCCCGACACAGTTCTGCCATCATTTTATTGTTCAAGTTGGAACCATTATCAGTAATGATTCGCTCAGGCACTCCATACCGACAGATGATGTCTCTCTTCAGAAATCGGGCTACCACTTGTCTGGTGACATTGGCATAGGAAGCTGCTTCAACCCACTTGGTAAAATAGTCAATGGCAACCAGGATGAATCTGTGGCCATTTGAAGAAGTCGGTTCAATCTTACCAATCATATCAATTCCCCACATGGCAAAAGGCCAGGGTGAAGACATCACATTCAGAGGATTCAGAGGCACATGCACTTTATCTGCATAAATCTGGCATTTATGACATTTCCGTGCATAAGCACAGCAGTCTGCATCCATTGTGATCCAGTAATAGCCTGATCTTAGCAACTTTTTAGCCATGGCGTGCCCTCCAGCATGGGTACCAAAAGATCCTTCGTGCACCTCGTGCATCAACAAGTCTGCTTCTGTCTTATCAACACATCTGAGAAGTACCATATCAAAGTTTCTTTTGTACAAGGAACCACCAGCATTCAGTAAGAAACTACCAGCTAGCCTTCTTAATGTCTTCTTATCATTGGAAGATGCCCCAGGTGGGTATGTTTGATCCTCCAAGAAGCACTTGATGTCATGGAACCAAGGCTTATCATCTTTAGTAAGGTCTGCAGAGAATACATATGCTGGTCTGTCAAGTCTGGATACTGAAATCCGAGGCACAAAGTTGGCAGCTTGAACTTTGATCATGGATGAAATGGTAGCCAGAGCATCTGCAAACTGATTTTCATCTCGAGGGATATACTCAAGTTTGACAGTTGTAAAGAATGTGAGTAGCCTCCTTGTATAATCCAGGTAAGGTATCAGATGCTCCTGGTGAGTGTACCATTTGCCGTTGGTTTGATTAATTACCAGAGATGAATCTCCGAATACAGTCAAAGTCTTGATCTTGAGGTCAATGGCTTCCTCAAGACCCATAATACAAGCTTCGTATTCAGCTTCGCTGTTAGTGCAGTTAAAAGTGAGAAAGGCATGTGAACTCCCTTAGGTGTAATGAGTACTGCACCAATACCACGACCATTCATATTAATAGCCCCATCAAACATCATTGTCCATTCTTTTTCTGGGTCAGGCCCTTCAGTGTGAATAGGCTCTTCATGATCCTTTGCTTTTATGAACATGATGTCTTCATCAGGGAAGTCAAATCTCATAGGCTGGTAATCATCAATGGGTTGCTCAGCAAGATAATCAGACAATACACTGCCTTTGATGGCTTTCTGAGATGTGTACTGAATGTCATATTCTGTGAGAATCATTTTCCATCTTGCAACCCGTCCGATAAGTGTTGGCTTCTCAAAAATGTACTTAACTGGATCCATCCTTGATATCAATAAAGTAGTGTGGGTCAACATATACTGCCTTAGTCGGCGAGCAGCCCACGCTAAAGCACAACAAGTTTTCTCGAGCAGTGAATAACGTTGTTCATAGTCGGTAAACTTTTTGCTTAGGTAGTATATTGCATACTCTTTTTGACCAGACTCGTCATGCTGGCCCAACACACACCCCATTGACTCTTCTAATATTGTCAAGTACATTATTAGAGGTCTTCCTTCAACTGGAGGCATAAGGATTGGAGGCTCTTGTAAGTATTCCTTGATTTTGTCAAAAGCCCTTTGGCAGTCTTCATTCCACCTGACCGTTTGCTCTTTTCTTAACAGCTTGAACAAAGGCTCACAGGTTGTTGTAAGGTGAGATATGAACCGTGAAATGTAGTTCAATCTACCTAGAAACCCTCGAACTTCTTTTTCAGTCCTCGGTGCTGGCATTTCTTGAATGGCTTTTACTTTATCATGGTCAACTTCAATCCCTTTCTCACTTACAATAAATCCCAGCAGCTTACCAGATCGCCCCCCCCCCCCCGAATGTGCATTTGTTGGGGTTCAGCTTCAATTGGTACTTCCTCAGATGCTTGAATAGCTTCAACAGATTCACCAGGTGGTCTTCTTCTGTGAGGACTTGGCAATCATGTCATCCACATAACATTCAATTTCTCTGTGGATCATGTCATAGAATAATGTTACCATAGCCCGTTGATAAGTGGCACCAGCATTCTTCAGTCCGAATGGCATCACCTTATAACAGAAAGTGCCCCAGGGTGTGATGAAAGTTGTCTTCTCCATGTCTTCAGGTGAAATTTTGATCTGATTATATCCTGAAAATCCATCCATGAAGGAGAACACCGAGAACTGTGCCGTATTGTCGACCATTACATCAATGTGAGGTAAAGGGAAGTCATCTTTTGGCCTGGCTCTGTTCAGGTCCCGGTAATCCACACACATCCTCACCTTTCCATCCTTCTTAGGCACAGGTACGATGTTAGCAACCCACGGCGGGTAACTAGTCACAGCAAGGAAACCGGCGTCCCACTGTTTTTGTACCTCTTCTTTTATCTTCATTGCCATATCTGGGCGAGTACGGCGCAACTTCTGTTTTACTGGCGGACAGTCTTCTTTCAGAGGAAGCTTGTGCATAACAATGTCGGTGTCCAACCCTGGCATATCCTGATAAGACCAAGCAAAAACATCCACATACTCCCGATGCATGTCAATAAGTTGCTCTTTTACTGACTTTTGCAGACAGGCCCCAATCTTAACTTCTTTCAAGTCTTCTTCTGTACCAAGATTAACCATCTCAACTTCCTCCTGATGAGGAGTGATAACCTTCTCCTCTTGTCTTAACAGCCTGGCTAGCTCTTCAAGTAACTCATAATCTTCTTCAACCCCTTCATCAGCTTGATTAATCGGATTGTCAGAGTCATATGAAGTCATAGCAGTGTTGTTGTTGGTGCAGTCTGGAGGGTATTCTCTGCAAGGGTTTAAATTTGTTCATTTTAGTGATCAGTTTTATCTTGCTTTAGAAAAAAGTGAAAAATGAAGTTGTTATTTTGAAAAACATTGCCATTTTATTTTTGTACAAAAAATAAAAAATGAAAAACAGTGAACGAAAAAGAAAAGACTTATTTGCAAAAGATGTCCTGATATTCATTAATTGATCTTTGCACAAAATACAAGATGGTCGGATTACAAAATGAGTCCTGACATCTTAGGCAAGACGCAGGACTTGATGCATGCTTTAAAAATAGGAAATAATAATTACTCTGCGGGAGTAACTCTTATAATTTCCTGGGAAGACCAGTTTGAGACACGGCTCCCCAGAATCTTTGGACGTATCCAGCTTTCCAGGTTGCGCTCGTCTTCTGATTCATCTTCCAAACTATTCACAGCATCCGGGGTGAGCATTCCCCCGCTGACAAACTTGGGCTCCTTTGCAGCCTCTGGTTGATCTTGTCGAGTTGGTCTGTAACCCAACCCGAATCGGTCTTCTTTCTTCTCAACTGGCAGCAGCTTGCCCCAGCCTTGAGCGGTACCTTCCTCAACAACCTTCCGGGCTTGTTGATATGACGTGATGGAGGTTCCAGACACAGCATATGTTTCATTAATATTACGGGCCTCAAACCCTTGGCTCATGGTTTCATGGATCTCCCCATCCATTTCAATGTATTTGAAAGTAGCCAGCTGGCTAACAAAGATATCCTCCTCCCCACAAATGGTAATGACTTGGCCCTCCCACTCGAATTTTAACTTCTGGTGAAGGGTTGACGTCACGGCGCCAGCGGCGTGTATCCATGGTCTACCCAATAGACACCCGTAGGCAGGCTGTATATCCATCACAAAGAAGGTCGTTTTGAAAACCTGTGGGCCAATCATTATTGGTAACTCTATCTCTCCCAGAACTGATCTTTTAGAATCGTTAAAGGCTCTCACTACCAAGTTGCTTGGGCGTAGTGCCAATCCATCATGCTCCAGCTTCACAAGGGATTTCTTGGGTAGGACATTGAGTGATGACCCCGTGTCTACCAATACATGAGAAAGAACTGCACCCTTACACTCTAAGGTAATGTGCAAAGCCTTGTTGTGATTGCGACCTTCCGTTGTCAGATCAGTGTTGGTAAATCCTAGTCCATGACTAGCGTTGACATTTCCAACCACAACCTCTAATTGATTGACAGTAATCTCCTCCGGCACATAAGTTGTGTGCAGGACTTTTAATAGTGCGTTTCGGTGAGCCTCGGAGCACATTAGTAATGATAGTATGGAGATTTTGGAAGGTGTTTGGTGAAGCTGGTCCACTACCCTATAATCACTCTTTTTGATGATCCGCATGAATTCATCAACCTCTTGATCAAAAGGAGTCTTCAAAGCTTCTTTAGCAACTGCTTCTTCTTGCACCAGGCTCTTCCCTTTTGCCTTAGCAGCAGCTTCTGCTTCAACAATGGGTTTTGGTATTTGCGAGGCAAAAAGACGTCCGCTTCTAGTGAAACCTCCGCCTCCCCCCACATTGTCTATCTGAGGTGAAGAATTTGATGACTCCAAAGTGATTTTCTGCCCCTCGCAGTATAGATCGGAGCCATAGTGCCAAGGGATGACATTATTGCTTTCGTAAGGAACTGGCCCAGGCACTGTGATAGTGACCGGACTGATAACAGCTGCAGAGGGGGTCATTATGGTGTGTGGATCATAATATATGGTAACCGAAGCTCTGACAGGAGTAGCATTTTGTTATGAGTTGTTGGAAGGAACATTTGCGGGGTCGTAATATATCGTAACCGTTGAGACGCTTTCATTAACTGTTGTTGATGTTGTAGACGGAGTTGATTGGACGGGTGTTGAAGTTGTAGCAGGAACTGATGGAATAATGGGTGTTGTCGTTGTAGAAGGAATTGTGACTGAACTTGTATCCGTTGAAATGATTGACTGAATATATGTTGGAGTTGTAGTAGAATCTGTTGGAACAATGGTTGCTGACGTTGTATGAGTATTTGTGATTGTTGATGAAGGAATTGTTGGAGTTGTAGGTGTTGTTGTCGTAATCTGAAGAATGCCATCTCTAATGAGGCCATCTATACCGTTTCTCAGTCTCTCACATCCATTAACAGCAATGTTGCAATATCCACATCCGACCTCACATCCGGGGAACACTTGGCATCCTAACAGCTGAGTTTTGATTTCAACCAAGGGTGTTCGGATTTGTGCAACACTGGTAATTAATGTGGATGGTTTGCCTTCCTCAATAGCATTAATCCTAGGCCCATTGTGACTAGGCATTGGATTTCTTGTAACGTTCGGAGGAGGCGTAAAGTTGAGAGCTTTTGAGTCCACTAGATCTTGGACTTTCATCTGCAGGGCCCTGCATTTTTAAGTATTATGCCCCGGTGCGTTTGAGTGGAATGCACACCTGGCATTTGCATCATAGTTCTTTGGCATATTAAGAGGATCTGGAGGTGCCAATGTCCTTAACTCAACTAGGTTGAGCTTCAGGAGTTGTGGCAAGAGTGCAGCATACGGCATTGGAATTGGGTCAATTACCCTGTTGGCCTGTGATGGCCTTTGTTGGAAGGGACGTTGTTGTTAGTTGTTGTTGTTGTACAACCTTTGTTGCGGATAATGAACTTGTTATTGATATTGTGGTTGTTGTTGTTGATGATATGATGATTGTTGTGGCAAAGGAGCTGGGATGGTAACAGCTGCTACTGACCGGTGAGCATATTGAGGCCTGCCTCTGCTTGTATGAATGGAGTTTGTCTCACCTGCCCTTCGGGGTCCCGCAAAAGGTTTTCTGGGGTTGCTGGAGGAACTTGCACCACTGTCGGAAATTTTGCCCATCTTCAAGAGACTTTCAATCCTCTCGCCAGCTATGACCACATCAGCAAAACTGGTAAAGGAAAAAGCAGCCAGTCTATCAATATAGGTCTCTTTCAATGTATTCATGAACATGTCAGCCATTTCCCTTTTTGACATGGGTGGTTAGACAGCAGCAGCAAGCTGTCTCCACCTTTGGACATTCTCCCGGAAGCTCTCTCTAGAAGATTGAGACATTCCCATTAGAAGGGTCCTATTGGGAGCCATATCCAGGTTGTATTGATATTGACGGATGAAATCCTCAGCCAAATCCTTCCAGCATCTTTTGGTGGCCCTAGACAAGTGTGAATACCACTCTCTCGAAGCCCTAGTCAGACTGTCTTCAAAGTAGAACATCCACAACTTTTCATCCATAGTATAAGCTTTGAGCCTTCCCAAGAAAGATTGCAGATGAGTGCAAGGACAGGAGGTACCATTGTACTTTTCAAAACATGGGGGCTTGAATTTGTGGGGAATTCTCACCCCATCTACTAATCCCATGTCCATCACATCGAAGCCCAAAGAATTCTGAGATTCCAAAGATCTTAACTTTTCGGCAATCTCGTCCAATCTTCTGTCATATACCTCATATCCAGCCCCTATAACAGTAAACTGTTCTCCCTGGGGATCTTCCTTCAGGATTGGGCCCCCAGTAGCATTACCTTGACCATTCCTTAGGATATTAACTTCTGGATTTAGGTGAGGTCCAAGCTCCGGTGGGTTAATACGAGGCTGGCCTCCTTCATTGTTGCTAGTTCCTCCTGTCCCAAGATGAGGCTCTTCAGGAGTTTGCCTCTCCACCAGCTCTCTTAACCTCTCCTGGCTCTGGGCTAGGCCAGTCATCACTGCCATGAACTGAGACATCTGATTTCTCATCTCCAATCTCTCATTGTTCATTTGATTTCTGATCTCAGTCAGATCCTGCTGTACTTGTTCCATTTGAATGTCGGGAAGGTTGTTATGAGTCGGGTACCGGTGCTTGCGGTTGACAGGGAACACTCAGCGACGAGCAATGTTTCCTGAGATCACAACAAAGTTATAAACAATAATAACAAAAACCTACAAAACAAAAACAAAGTTAGTATGCAATGCAATATGCTTATTTGTTTTCCAAGGTATCCGGTTTGGTTCTTGGTTTTGACCTTTCCAGACCTCGAGGAAGATGCTTGATGTTGTTGAGAGAAAACCAAAATGAAAACAAACTAAGATATATTACAAATGATGATCAATACATAGTTTGTTTTAAAATACACGCCCATGGAGGGTCAAAATACAACAAAAGGAAAAGTACATCAAATGGAAACAAACAACAAGCAAAAAAAATCAGACATCCAGTCCAAACTCATCTTCCCTGACCTCCTTCAGGAGTGCCTCAGTCACTGGACCAGCTGGGTGCTCTATAATGGTCCTAATGAGGAGGTTCCCAGTAGCAATGGTAGTAGTCAGCTTCTTATGCCTGTCCTGGTCTTTTGATCTCTTCAATCCTGCTCTGAGCTTCAATTCTGAAATCTCCTTCTGTGCAGCCAACAGAGCTTCCTGCTGTTTCTTCTCATTGGCTTCCAACTGATCAATCTTGACTTGAGTCTTCTGGTCTTCTTGTGTACGGGCTTCAGTGATCCTGACCCACCTAGCCTGACTTTCTTGCAGATAGTGATCTGCCCTAGCTTTCTGAATCTTGGCCTCCTTGCACGCATTCTTCAATATCTGTTCCCTGACCCTTGCTTTCCTTTTGTAGTCTTCTGTCTTCTCAATTTTTGCAAGATGCTCAACCTTGAGCTTTTCCAATCTCTCAATGTCCAGACGACCATCACTTCTTTCCCAAAGAGTCTTCTTTAAGGCTTTGGATAGCTGCTCATTCCTTTCTTTCAACTTTTCAAACACCTCCAGGCTTACTGTTGCTGCAGGCTGTATTGTGGATGGCCCAGGTATGTCTTCCAATATAAAAGGCATTCTGGTAATCTGAGCTCTGGTACGGGACCAATCATAGTACTGAGTTGAAGCAACATTATTACATCTTCCAAGAATAGCCACTCCTTTTGTCTGGATGTCGTCATAAGCCCAGGATGCTTGTCTGACAACAGCTGAATTAAGTTGCACTTAGGGTCTCATCTAAATCCTTTCCTCTGGGAGGGTGAACCAAGGCATAACCCAGTTGTCTTTTAAACAGTAAAGGATTGTAGTTGATGCAACCCATTACTCCTATCAGAGGTACATTTGGGTATTGTCCACAGCTGGTGATAATGTCCTTGCCTTTGGTACTCTAGGTGCACTATCTAATATCATCTGAAGTCAAAGCAATGAATCTCTTAGCCCAATTCTTCTGCTGGTGGGGATTCAAGAAAGCATCTGACTTAGGCAGGTGTCTGAGCAGCCAGGTTTAAAACAAAGGAGCACAACATCTTACCAACTTCCCCTTTTGTTTCTCATTCCTCTGATGGATGGAATAGTAGAAGTCTCCTAGCAATGTAGGTACTGGGTTCTTCAGAAGAAACAGATGGATGGCATTCTTGCTGACACATTTTGGTTCATCTGCAAACAGTATAGCCCCATATATGCTGAGGGCTAACAGTGCACAGACTACCTTCCATTCTCCCAATGAAGCCTTCAGGATGGCCTGAGAAATCAAGAAGTCCATATTTAAACCAGGAATCCCAGCTTTTGTTGTCATACTTTGCTCAACAAGGGCAGGCTCCAAGTACATTTCCCTTGTTATCTCTTCATTTCTAGGAGCAGTCATCTCTGGATTGAAGGGGATTCCACCTCTGATAGGTACCCCAATCAATAAAGAAAACTCTTCCAGCAGAGGCCCTAACTGAAATTCTGGAAATGTGAAGCATCTCAGTGGTGGGTCATAAAACTGTAAGCAGGTGTGGATCATGCTCCTCTGAGAAGGATCAAGATCCATAACCATATCCAGGATACCTCCATAATGCTCTCTAAATAATGGGATGTGGTCAGGGGAGATAAGTGACTGGACCTGCCTGATACCAGTCAACACAGGCTCAAAGAAGTGGTAGGATATGTTGCTTTTCTTGGGAGTAGCCATAAGTGCTTGTTGAAGAAGCTGAAGATAAGTGCTAATGAAGATTCACAGACTGATATGTTGAAGGTGAACCACTGACAGACTGGTGCTGGAGATAACTGAAGCAGATAACTGATGAAGATAGCTGAAGCACAGGTCTATGCAGAAGAAGGGGTCAAAACCAAAACCAAGATACAATGAAGTGGATACCCTGAAAAGCAAATAAGCAAATGTTAAATGATGCCATGATGATATATGCAAATGATATGCAAGGGTTTGTGATCAAGCTAGATCTGATTATCTGCCTTGATATAAAGTCCATGTATATTCAAAAGTCCAGATGAAGGCTCAAAAATCCAGTAACCAGGGTGGGGGACTCAAATAAAGAGTCACATGTCCAGGGTTAATCACAAGAACTGTACAAAGTGGAGTATTCTTAAACGAAACAGTAACAGGGTATGATGTGGCCAAGGGTTCCTGCAAACCTGTAAACAGCCCAGCCCCCTCACAGGTAGTGTTCTAGAACAAGGATCCTCAGACTTGGATTAGTTATGAGAAGTGTAAACACTTCTAACCCGGAGGTACAGTGTTTACAATAACCATAAAAGATCCTCCTCTAATTCACCTCAGTTTCTGAAGGTCATAATAAAGGTCATCCAGACTTAACAGGCTTCCAAGATAGCCCTAGTACTACAGGAAATCTGTAGCACAGAGTTCTCAAGAAGAAACCCACATCTGAACTGTGTTTCATATTCTCGCACCAGACCGAAATGGAATGGGAAATAACATGAACCACTCTAGCCTAGGTGTCACTCAGGTCCCAGGTATAGGACCTTAAACTCTCAATGGAACCCCACCCACCAAAACAGCAAACCAGATCCAGCAAATGATAGTATGAAATATGCATAAGACTGTAAAGAAAGCAATAAATAAAGTTGTACATAAAGCAGTAAATAAAGCAAAATAAAATAAACACACAAAGCACATAAAACCCCAGTAAACACAAATCAAACAAGCGCTAGGAGGAACCCACAAAAAGAACCAGAAGCCCTGGTTGCAATATAAGGGTCCCCAGCAGAGTCACCAAGCTGTCGCTCCCACTAAATGACACCTGGTCAGATATGGTACAAACGCGAACGGTCGGTGAAAGGAGAATACAAGGGTGAACTAAAAAGAGTCTCCAGCTAGGCATTTTTATCCCGAAGGAAAGGTAATGCTGCATAAACCCAAGAAAAGATGGATAAGACGGTCGCGAACCAGAGAAACTGAGAAAGGGGGTTGGTTACAACCTAGGAAGGTATTAGCACCCAGATTGTCCGTCGTACTCGACGGGATCCACGCTTGAAAGTTTTTGCTTAAAGGGGTAGTATCAGTGTTATTTTGTGTGCAAAAGCTGGAAAAGAATGAAAGTGTCAATGCAAAAGAAAAGTGAAGTGTAATAAAAGAGTGTCAGTGTAAGGAAAGAATGTGGAGCTCAAGACCATGAGGCTTAAAGAATACTGTTGGAAGAGGGGGAATATACAGAGACTTTTGTTCGATAACTGTTAAGTTATGCCTACATATCCTCTCGTGCAATGAGGAAGTCAGGACACCGTAGTTCGACTCAATGAGACTGAAAGATAAATTGACTTGTGAACTGCTTGATTGTCTATGCTCAAGTGTATGACCTGTCTGGCTCAGGTGCTAACTGTCTTGCATTAGACGGAAGAAGCGAGTTCTCGTTCGTGAGTGAATGAGGTGAGAAAAGAATCCCGGAGGAGACGATTATTGTTTGTTTTTGTGCTTTCAGTCTTCTATTGCTTTTGGAGTTTGTCATAAGAGAATGAGCTTAAGCCTAAACCAAGGGTTCGCAAACTCATCACATCTTCCCTCTGATTAGGGGTAATGAGAATACCTTAAGTGTGAAGTAAACACCTCACACTTAATCACCATGATGTAGGATTAAGATCATTGTCCTACTTGTCATTACTTAGATGTTTTTGGAGTTTTTGTTTGGTGTTAAGCAATGAGCTTAAGCCATAATCAAGGATTTAATGGACCCATTACACCATCCTAATAGAAGGATAATAGATGAGAACATTTAAGCTGAGGAAGGCTCCTCAACTTAATCCATGATTAGGGATTAACCTCATGACAAAACAAAGCCTTTATTAAAGTGGATTTTAGTTAATGGTAAGATTAAGAAGTGGATTTTATGGTTGGTAATACAACTTGAGGGGGACTTGTCCATTAACACAAGGGTTAGTCCTTCTTAACCAATTAAGGAAGAATTAGAACCCTAATGCAAGGCCCAAGTTACAAGCTTGATATCTTAGTGATTATTAAAGTGGATTGATTACAGGATTTAAACACACCAAGGGTTTAACACTTAGGATTAAAGTTATACACTCCATCCTAATAGAAGGATGCAGGCATAAGCTTAATCACAAAGCCTTAAAACCTTTAAGGTTTAGTCCTTGATTGGGAGATGAGGAGAGAAGACACAAAGATGATGTAAACACCCCAAATATTCCCTCACTCATTTCACCATGTCTTGTGATTCTTTTCATTATCATAAGTTCAATCATAGCATCTCATATTGCATTTTTGCTTCACTGCATTGATTCAAAATCATTTGCATCTAGGGTTTGTGATCTGAGCAATCCAAGGATCCATCTGAGCCACCCCAAAGGGCTTCAATCATTTCAAAAGGGCCCATGTATGTTCAATCATCATATTACATCATCCCAAGATCAAGAAAGTCAAGGATCACAAGAACTGAGAAAGGCATGGAAGCAGAGCCAAGCTTAACTGCACAGATGACCTAAAATTAGGGTTTTGGTTTCAGAGGCCATAACTCCAATTTTTTTGGTCATTCTTGTTTGTATTGGTCTCTATATGTTATAAGGATCATGCATACCAATTTTCATGAAGAAATTCAATGGGGAAGGCATCTGACCAAGAGATGGCTTCTTGAGCAAGTCAGTGCCAAATCAGGGCATCTGAGGCCCCCAATCATCCAACCAAAGGGTTTCCTCCATCATTTTGAATGTGTATGATCTTTTTTTGATGTTAGAAGATGTTAGAAGTTCACAAAATTGAAATATTTCAAGCCATTTGCAAAGTTGCCATTTTGGGAAAGTGACTTGTAATGTAAACTTGCCATTTTGGGAAAGTTTTTCAACCTCTTCTTTTTGATTCAAAAATGCTTCAAATGAAACTTCTTTGGTCATGAAAGTTGTAGGTTGGATCCTCACATTTTCAAAAAGTAAAAGAACTTGATCTAATTCATTTTAGAACTAAAGTTATGGTCTTGCAAAGTTGGGAAAAATCACTTAATTTTCACTTTTGTGCCAAAGAGGGAAACTTGCAATTTCTCATGCCAAACATTTTTGTGACTTCAAACACACTTCTACATGTCTTAACATCATAATGCATTGCCTAAGGATCAGAATTGGCCCAAGGATCACTTCATCCCATGCCTTGAACATCAAGAAATTCAAAAGGGGCCAAACTTCATGAAATTTGCAAAAAGGGACATAACCTTTCACTAGCTTGCTGAATCACCTCAATTTCAAATCTATGGCTCTCCTTGATCTATGCTGAGCCAGGACAAGCCAAAAGCCAGCTGCAAAACCAGCCCATACCTCAAGTACAAAACTTTTGACATTTTTGCAACTTGCCCATACCAATCACCATAGGCCACCAACAACTCTCTGACCTATCAGAAATTGATACATGAACCAAAAGCAACTCAACACACCAGACAACACAAGCTGAAACCTCACACAACACAGCATTCACCAAAATCCTCTCTTATGCATTTTTCTTTGAAACGCAGCATACAAGCCTCAAACCTCAAAACAAATTTCACAGAACAACTCACCATAACCTTCTGATCATTTTCCAACCATCACTTTGCCCTAAAAAGCCCAGAATCAAAAATACGATTTTCACACTTCATGAACTGAGCTTCTGCCATTTTCATTTTGGGTCCATTTAAACTCCAACCAAGCATTGCAAACTCTTGAGGGAGATCATTGGGGAGATTTTGAAGCAAAGAAGCAGCCAGACAGTGCCATTTTCGAAAGCTTCAGTTCAGGTGGTAAGTGTTTGAGAAGTGAATTTGCCTTCACTTCTCACAATCTCTTCTCATCTCTCTTATGCATCATTGCTGCATTTTATCTTTGTATTAGAGTGAGATTGCTCATTCATGTTCCCTCCTCACTTTCTTTCTCTAGTCAACTTATCTTCTTAAGTGAAGTAAGTTGACTTGCTTCTTTCTGCTTCTTTTCCTTTCATCCTGCTTCTTCCTTGGTGGCTCTTCTTGAGGATCTTCTTGCAAACTTCATAAAACCTAGGAATACCCAAGCATGATCATAATTAGGGTTTGATTAGTCCCCCATTAGTTTTACCTTTGTGTCATCTTTGTGTCTTCTCTCCTCATCTCTTAATCAAGGACTAAACCTTCAAGGTTTTAAGGATTTGTGATTAAGCTTATGCATGCATCCTTCTATTAGGATGGAGTGTATAACTTTAATCCTAAGTGTTAAACCCTTAATGTGTTTAAACCCTTTAATCAATCCACACTAATAATCACTAGGACATCAAGCTTGTAACTTGGTCCTTGCATTAGGGTTCTAATTCTTCCTTAATTGGTTAAGAAGGACTAACCCTAGTGTTAATGGACAAGTCCCCCTCAAGTTGTCCTACAAACCATAAAATCCATTTCTCAATCTTACCATTAATTAAAATCCACTTTAATAAAGGCTTTGTTTCGTCATGAGGTTAATCCCTAATCATGGATTAAGTTGAGGAGCCTTTCTCAGCTTAAATGTTCTCATCTATTATCCTTCTATTAGGATGGTGTAATGAGTCCATTAAACCCTTGATTATGGCTTAAATTCATTACTTAACACTAAATAAAAACAACAAAAACACCTAAGTAAATACAAGTAGGTTAATGATCTTAATCCTACATCACGGTGATTAAGTGTGAGGTGCTTACTTCATACTTAAGGTATTCTCATTACCCCTAATCAGAGGGAGGATGTGATGAGTTTACTAACCCTTGGTTTAGGCTTAAGCTCATTTTCCTATGACAAACACAAAAATCAATAAAAGATTGAAAACACAAAAAAACAAACAATAATAGTCCCCTCCGGGATTCTTTTCTCACCTCATTCACTCACAAATGAGAACTTGCTTCTTCCGTCTAATGCAAGACAGTTTGCACCTGAGCCAGCCAGGTCATACACTTGAGCATAGACAAGTAAGCAGTTCATAAGTCAATTTATCTTTCAGTATCTTTGAGTCAAACTACAGTGTTCTGACTTCCTCATTGCACGAGAGGATACGCAGGCATAACTTAACAGTTATCGAACAAAAGTCTCTGTACATTCCCCCCTCCTTCTAGCTTTATTCTTAAAGCCTCATGGTCCTGAGCATTTCACTATGTTCTTGCACTGACACTTCTTCATCTCACTTCACATTTCTTTTACACTGACACTCGCATCCTTTCCCAACTTTTGCACACAAAATAGCACTGACACTACCCCTTTAAGCACAAACTTTCAAGCGTGGATCCCGTCGAGTACGACAGACAGTCTGGGTGCTAATACCTTCCCAGGTTGTAACCAACCCCCTTTCTCAGTTTCTCTGGTTCGCGACCGTCTTATCCATTCTTTTCTAGGTTTATGCATCATTACCTTTCCTTTGGGATAAAAATGCCTAGCTGGCGACTCTTTTCTTTTCAGTTCACCCTTGTGTGTTCTTCTCCTTTCGCCGACCGTTTGCGTCCGTACCCCTTCTGACCTGGATGTCATTTGGTGGGAGCGACAGCTTGGCGACTCTGCTGGGGAACTTATACTGTAACCAGGGCTTCTGGTTCTTTTTGTGGGTTCCTCCTAGCGTTTGTTTGATTTGTGTTTACTGGGGTGTTATGTGCTAATTGTGTTTATTTATTTGCTTTATTTATTGCTTTATGTACAGCCTTATTTATTGCTTTCTTTACAGTTTTACATATTTCATACTATCATTATCATTGCTGGATCTGGTTTCTGTTTTGGTGGGCTGGGTTCCATTGAGAGTTTAAGGTCCTATACCTGGGACCTGAGTGACACCTAGGCTAGAGTGGTTCATGTTCTTTCCCATTCCATTTCGGTCTGGTGCAGGAATATGAAACACGGTTCAGATGTAGGTTTCTTCTTGAGAACTCTGTGCTACAGATTTCCTGTAGTGCTAGGGCTATCTGGGAAACCTGCTAAGTCTGGATGACCTTACTATGACCTTCAGAAGCTGAGGTGAATTAGAGGAGGACCTTTTATGGTTATTGTAAACACTGTACCTCCGGGTTAGAAGTGTTTACACTTCTCATAACTGATCAAAGTCTGAGAATCCTTGTTCTAGAACACTGTCTGTGAGGGGGTTGGGCTGTTTACAGGTTTGCAGGTACCCTTGGCCACATCATACCCTGTTTTTGTTTTGTTTAAGAGTACTCCACTTTGGACAGTTCTTGTGATTAACCCTGGACTGTGACTCTTTATTTGAGTCCCCCACCTTGGTTACTGGATATCTAAGCCTCCATCTGGACCTTTGAACATACAGATAATCAGATCCAGCTGGATCACAAACCCTTGCATATCATTTGCATATATCATCATTGCATCATTTAACATTTGTTTATTTATTTTTCAGGGTATCCATATCATGTCTGGTTTGGTTTTGACCCCTTCTTCTGCATAGACCTTTGCTTCATCAGTTATCTACTTCAGCTATCTTCATCATCACCAGCATCAGCCTGTCAGTGGCTCATTTCCAGCATCAGTCTGTGATCTTCATTAGTACCTATCTTCATTTCCTTCAGCAACATTCATGACTACTCCCAGGAAGAGCAACATATCCTACCACTTCTTTGAGCCTGTGTTGACTGGTATCAGGCAGGTCCAGTCACTTATCACCCCTGACCACATCCCATTGTTTAGAGATCATTATGGAGGTATCCCTGATATGGTTATGGACCTTGATCCTTCTCAGAGGAGCATGATTCACACATGCCTGCAGTTTTATGACCCTCCTTTGAGATGCTTCACCTTTCCAGACTTTCAGCTAGGGCCTCTGCTGGAAGAGTTTTCTTCATTGATTGGAGTACCTATCAGGGGTGGAATCCCCTTTAACCCAGAGATGCCAGCTCCCAGAAATGAAGAGATAGCAAAGGCATTGTACCTAGAGCCTGCCTTGATTGAGCAAAGTATGACAACAAAAGCTGGGATCCCTGGTTTGCACTTAGACTTCTTGGTTTCGCAGGCCATCCTGAAGGCCTCATTAGGGGAGTCGAGGGCAGTCTGTGCACTGTTAGCCCTCGACATATATGGGGCTATATTGTTTGTAGATGAGCCCAAATTTGTCAGCAAGAATGCCATCCATCTGTTTCTCCTGAAGAACCCAGTATCCACACTGCTGGGAGACTTCTACTACTCCATTCATCAGAGGAATGAGAAATAGAGGGGGAAGTTGGTTAGATGTTGTGCTCCTTTGTTTTACTCCTGGCTGCTCAAACACCTGCCCAAGTCAGATGCCTTCCTGAATCCTCACCAACAGAAGAATTGGGCTAAGAGATTCATTGCCTTGACTTCAGATGATATCAGATGGTGCACCCAAAGCACCAAAGGCAAGGACATTATCACCAGCTGTGGACAATACCCAAATGTACCTCTGATAGGAGTAAAGGGTTGCATCAACTACAATCCTTTGCTGTTTAAGAGAACACTGGGCTATGCTTTGGTTCACCCTCCCAGAGTGCAAGATTTAGCTGAGACCCTGTATTGTGAAGTAAAACCTAATTCAGCTGCTTTCAGACATGCATCCTGGGCTTGGGACAACATCCAGACAAAAGGGATGGCAATTCTGGGAAGGTGTAATAATGTTGCTTCAACTCAGTACTATGATTGGTCCCGTACTAGAGCTCAGATTACTGGAATGCCTTTCACCTTGGAGGACATACCTGGACCCTCTACAGTACAACCTGCAGCAACTGTCAGCCTAGAAGAATTTGAGAAGCTGAAGGAAAGGAATGAGAACCTATCTCAAGCCTTGAAGAAGACCCTTTGGGAAAGGAGTGATGGTCGTCTGGACATTGAGAGATTGGAAAAGCTCAGGGTGGAGCATCTTACCAAAATTGAGAAGACAGAGGACTACATCAGGAAAGCAAGGGCTGGGGAACAGATATTGAAGAATGCCTGTAAAGAGGCCAAGATTCAGAAGGCTATGACTGAGCTCTATCTACAAGAGACCGTCTTATCCATTCTTTTCTAGGTTTATGCATCATTACCTTTCCTTCAGGATAAAAATGCCTAGCTGGCGACTCTTTTCTTTTCAGTTCACCCTTGTGTGTTCTTCTCCTTTCGCCGACCGTTTGCGTCCGTACCCCTTCTGACCTGGGTGTCATTTGGTGGGAGCGACAGATGACACAAAGGTAAAACTAATGGGGGGACTAATCAAACCCTAATTGTGATCATGCTTGGGTATTCCTAGGGTTTATGAGGCTTGCAAGAAGATCTTCAAGAGAGCCACCAAGGAAGGATCAGGATGGAAGGAAAAGAAGCAGCAAAAAGCAAGATAACTTACTTCACTTAAGAAGATAAGTTGCTTGAAGAAAGAAAAGAGGAGGAAGAGCATGAATGAGAAAGCTCACTCTAATACAAAAGTAAAATGCAGCAATGAATGCATAAGAGAGGTGAGAAGAGATTATGAGAAGTGAAGGCAAATTCACTTCTCAATGACTTACCACCTGAAAAGTTAGCAAAAGGAGATGAAATGGAATGCAAATGAGATGACATACAAAGATGCAAAACAAAATCAGAAGCAATCATGATGCAAATGATGCCATAAGATGGTATGAAAAAATGTCAAGAGATGAGGATGATCATACAAGCAATGAAGATGCAAATGAGACATGAAAGGAAGCATGAAAGTTCATGAAAATTTATGAAATGCAATGGATGTATAACATGGAAAATGGATGATGCAATGATCAAACATGATTTCAATATGTCCTAAGATGTCTTATATGTCACGTGGATGCACAAAGTGTCATGGCAAGTTCATGTATGCAAGCATATGAAGGATGAATGCAAATGAAGGCAAAAATTAGGGTTCATGTACAAGATGCAACGCAAAATTCAAAATCAAAAGCAAATGACAAGATAAAAAATTTAAAATGGGATCAAAGGTACCCTAAACCTATACAAGTTCACTGCCCAAAGGGGAAGGTCAGAAGCTAAACCCTAAAGGACTTATGATTTTCCTAAGTTTCTAGGGTTTTAAGGATGATCCTAAAGGGAAAATGCCAAACAAATTGAAAAATGCAAGATAAAATTGAAACAAAAATGATTTTAGAAGCTTGAAAGTATGTATAACACAATGCAAAAAGAACCATTCATAAACTCAACTTGGATCAAAAGTTATGAATTTTTGAAATTAGGGTTGAAAATATTCAAATTAAAGAACCCTAATTCAAATGAAAATTGTCAAAGTGTGATCAAAACTAAAAAGAAATTTGTATTGTGAGTTTGTAAATGTTTCTAAATATTTTGAAAAGCTCTCTGAATTTTTTTGGAATTTTTAAATACCTAAATGTATTTTTAATTAATTAATTCTCATTAACTAATTAAAAATAATCATTTAAATGATTTAAAAATAATTTTCAATGCAAAAAATAAAAATAAAAATATTTTTGGTTTCTGAAAATAAATAGAAGCTTGGATAAAAATTTTCAGAATTTTTTGATATTATTTGCTATTTTTAAAAATTCGTTCAAATAAAATAGAAAACAAATGAAATAAATATTAAATAAAATGAGAAAATGGGAAAGTCAACTAATCCTAAGGCTGAGGTTCAAAGTCAGGTTGGAGGGAATTGACTTCGCGCGTAATCCAAGGGCTAGAATTCAAACTACGCTAATTATGATTAGAGCCCTAATCTGAACCCTAATTACTTTCAGGTGACCGGAACAGTGTTCCGGTCATCTTCTCCGGCCATCCTCTCATTCAATCTCTCTCAATACGTAAAATCAAACCACCAAACTCTCCAGAAATGATCCCCACCCCATTCTAAACAAGAATCAGCCATCAAACAACATTTATTTCACATGAACAATGAGATTCGAAGAAAAACAGAAAATCTTTCAAAAAATTTAGAAGCTTCATACATGCTTAAAACTTAATCATTTTCAAAACCAAAAGGTGCAGTGTGATCAATGAAGCATGGAGAGCAATTTAAGAACTTAAGAAATCATTTCTGGAAAATTTCTTCTTGAGGTTACCTGAACTGAAGCTTTCGAAAATGGCACTGGCTGGCTGCTTCTTTGCCTCAAATCAACTCCAATGATCCTCCTGAAGAGTTTGTGATGCTTGGTTGGAGTTTATATGGCCTCTAAGTGATGTTGGAAGAAACTCAGTTCAAGAAATGTGAAAATCGTGTTTTTGATACAGGGTGTTTCAAAGCAAAATGAAGGGTGGGAAATGATCAGTGATGAATATGGAGTTGAATGGTGAAAAAAGTTTGGAGATTTGATGGCTGAGCTATGAGTTTCGAAGGCTTTTGCAAGTTTGGGGGATTTTGTGTATGCTGAGGATTCTAAGGTTTCAGCTTGTGTTGTCTTGTGTTTTGGGCTGTGTTTGGTCCACATAACAAGTTGTGATAGGTCAGAGAGTGGGTGGTGACCTATGGTGATTGGTATGGGCAAGTTGCCAAAATGTCAACATGACTTGTACTTGAGGTATGGGCAAGAATACAGCTGGTCCTTGGGCATGTCCATGCGCAGCTGACTTCATGGATGTCCACAAATCCATTCTTGAGGCAATTCAGCATGAGGGAAGAAAGTTATGGGGTGTTTTGCAATTATGTGATGTTTTGGCCCCTTTGAGAAATCTTGATGTTCAAGGCATAGAATGATGCAATTCTTTGGTCAATTCTGATTTATAGGTCATGTACTATGTTTGTGTAATGGTTAGAAGTGTGTTTGAAGTCACAAAATGCTTTGGCAAGTGGTTTTGCAAGTTTCCCTCTTTGGTGCATAAGTGAAATTTTTGTGATTTTTCCCAACTTTGCAAGGCCATAACTTGAGTTCTATGATGAATTAGATCAAGTTCTTGTACTTTTTGAAAAGGGAATGATCCCATATACAACTTTCATGACCAATAATTTTTCATTTGAAGTATTTTTGAATCAAAAAGAGGAGGTTGAAAAACTTTCCCAAAATGGCAAGTTTGCATTACAAGTCACTTTCCCAAAATGGCAACTTTGCAAATGGCTTGAAATTCTCCAATTTTTTGAACTTCTAACTTCTTCTAAGATCAAATAAAGATCATATAAACCCAAAATGATGGAGAAGACCCTTTGGTTGGATGATTGGGGGCCTCAGATGCCCTGATTTTGCACTGACTTGTTCAAGAAGTCATCTATTGATCAGATGCCTTCCCCATTGAATTTCTTCAGAAAAATTGGTATGCATGATCCTCATATCATATAGAGACCAATAGAAACAAGAATGACCAAAAAATTTGGAGTTATGGCCTCTGAAACCAAAACCCTAATTTTAGGTCATCTATGAAGTTAAACCTGGCTCTGCTTCCATGCCTTCCTCAATTCTTGTGATTCTCTGACTTCCTTGATCTTTGAGGGATACAATATGATGATTGAACATACATGGACCCTCTTTAGATGATTGAATACCCTTGGAGTTGCTCTGGTGACTTTTGAATTGCCCAGATCACAAACCCTAGATGCATATGACTTAGAATCAATGCAGTGAAGCAAAAATGTAATATGAGATGATATGATTGAATTTATGCAAATGAAAAGAATCACAAGCCATGGTGAAATGTGTGAGGGAAAATTTGGGGTGTTTACACATACATAGTCAAATGACTCAGAGGACAAGTGTTGCCTTTATACTTCTCGAACTCAGGCAACCTGAACTTGTATGGAACTTTTACATTAGGAACAAAACAAAGATCATAAGCATCTTTCCCGAACAAATCCTTATGCTTCAAGGCTCTCATCTCCTTCTGTATCTCAGCAAAACGAACTTGAAAATCATCAAGTCTTTCAATCACACCAGCGCCTTCACTGGGCTCGGCATGGTAAATTATTTCATCATGGTGTGGAATAGTGTGTATCTTAGGCAGTGCAGTAGTCATCAATGGCGGAAGAGTAGTCATCACTGGCAGAAGAGTATTAAATGTAGCAGTCTCACCAGCAGGAATGAAATCAACTGGCATGCCCCACGGTGTGCTAGCAGGCATGCGATAGCGAGGCAAAATGACAGTTTCAGCATGAATTGATGCAGTAACAATCTCAGAGATGACTGTATTCTGAACAGGAGAATTCGGAGGAGGTGGTTGATTCTAAGCAGCCACCAAACCTTCCATCATAACAGTAACTCTTTCCAAACTTTCCATCAGATATGCAACTTCTTCACGCAGCTCGCGATTCTCTTATTGTAAGGTTTCCGACATCTTCTTCTGATTAGCCAGAGTATCAACTTTGTGAGTCAGCTTGACAGGAGAACTGAATGAAGACCAAGAAACAACATAAGATCCCTGTACAACACTCAAAAAGCAAGACAAATGCGGGTATGATGCATGGTATGCGTATGCAAATGCAAAGATTTCAAAGGACTATAAGATAAATTGCAATATTTATAAAGAAACACTTTTTGAAGTACTTAAAAACTCATTCTCATAAAATCAAAGTAAGGATTACAAGTGAAAAAGTAAACTAGGCCTAGGGGATCACATCCGAAGAAGATCTGAATCCCGACTGGTACTTCATGTGAATCCTCTTAATCTCTTTCTTGTAACGATTCTCCATGTCTTCCTTATCCTTCACCAACTAGTCAACAATGGCCTTCCAAGCACCAGATGTAGGAGGAATGGTAGATGGAGTACTAGAGGAAGATAAATCCTCTCTTGGCGTCTTCGTAACACGCCGCTCAAGTAACTCAATGAGATCATCCTTCTCCTTCAGTTGCTCTTGCATCATAGTCTTCTCAAGTAGCCATTCTTCTTTCTCTTGCTTCATCTTGTTCAACTCTTCTTGAAGAGAAACCTTCTCATCAACAGGAGGAAGAAAAGCGGACAATGGTAGTATAGGAAACAAAGGCTCCTTGGGTGGATAAGGCATCTTGAGCTTGGAAGCCCTGGATCGAACCCACTGGATGTAACACTCAGAGGGATCAAGGTGTTGTCTTCCCAATTGACCCTTCTCTTTCCGATGAACCGCATGCCAAGAATGAGCAATCTTTTACTTCATTTCTACATGATCTGCACCATTAAGAAAGAAGAAACGGGATAAGGAAAGGTTGTTTGGTATGTCCTTCAAATAATATCCCAACTGTCGCCTAGCAAGAATATGGTTGTAACTAATTCCCCCACGTGTACCAAGAAGAGGTACATTAGGAAATTTTCCACAACTGTCAATAAGCACTCCAGTATCATAATGGGAACAATACCAAGTCATATCCTTATGAGAAAGAGACATAATCCTTTGAGACCATCTTCGCTTCTCTCTATTATCCTTGAAGACGTCGGACTTTGGTAGGTGCGAAATAAACCACCTGTAGAGAAGAGGCGCACAACATACAATCTCTCCATCACCTTTAGAGGTCCTATAGTGAAAAGCATGATACATGTCTCCAAGCAAAGTAGGTACCAGATTCTTCTTCAAGAAAATCTGAATGGCATTCTCATCCACAATACCATCTAAGTTAGGAAACAAGACAATCCCATAAATGAGCAAAGCAAGAATAGCCTCAAATGCATCCTTATGACCCAAAGTAAGTGAAGTAGAAGTTTTCCCCATCAAGAACTTGGCATTAATACCACGAACACTCCCTTTTGGAAGAAACTTCCCATTAAGATCGGACTCCTTGAGAAAAAGGGCTTTGGAGATGACTTTGGTCGTAAGCTCCTTCTCTAAACCACTAAAAAGAAATTCCTTGTCCAAAATAGGTAGACCCATACAATGAGAGTACTCCTCCAAGGTCGGCACAAGCTGATAATCAGGAAAGGTGAAACAATGATGCAACGGATCATAAAACTGAGCTAAGGTAGGGAGAATCCCCTCTAGAACATCGGTATCCAAAATAAACAAGAGCTTCCCATAACACTTCCGGAACTCCTGGGTGTCAACCACCAATGCTCCTTGCTTTCTCAACTCCACTATATTAGGATTCTTGAAGGTGTACTTCTTTGTGTTCCTCCTTTCAAAATTCATAACCATAGAAATCTGAAATTTTGCAAAAGTTCCTTATGAGTCCCTTGAAATCTCAAGAACAATGCGCATGAATGCATGATGGTATGTATGCAACAACCACAAACAAGATCACACAAAGCACACGGGTTTAGGTTCCGAGTCACAAGCATGAAGTCAAGGTAACAGAACACCAACCCACATCGGTAAGTACTAAGGTTTTGTCTTCATTGTACCTGCAGAAAACCAAAAGGGTGCTAACAGAGGTGCCCGAAGTTAACAGACATCCTTAGAATATTATTGGTACGTTGGATTACTCCCCAACTGATTACATTCTTAAACTAGACCTCGTCTGAGTGTAGTATCGCGTGACAACCACTTTAGGTTTACACTCGGATGGTTTCCGCACTACGTTCCAAAATTGGCTTGGATGGGTTAAGGGTTCTACGGTCCTCATTATGATCAGCTCAAGGTCGGAAAATAATGTCATGTATGATTACTCATCATGACATTGATAATCCAAAAGAGCCTAACCGAGTGGAGATTATCAAATTGATATAGCTTTGGAGTACTCCATCGCTTATCGCTTCGAATATCGCCGTCCTATCATAAGTTCAACTCATATCCGGGTTAGAATCTATCTCACTCACAGAGGATAACCAAAACTGACACAGAACAAACAAATAACAAACAAATCAAACCAAAACAGTAAATAAATCAAAGTAGGCTGAATCCACTTAGATATTACTCCCTAGCAGAGTCGCCACTTTTCTGTAGCGGTAAAAACATGAGTATAAGCTATTAGTTAACTTAACTCAAAGTAAACAGATTCGCCACCGCGCTTTTATTTTATTCCAAGAGGAAAAGGAAAAAAGAGCGAATAAATCCTAATGAATCTAAAAGCAAAAAGCTAAAGAAACACAACAGAGAAACAGGTAAGGGGATAGGTTACACAATTGGAAGGTTTTATGCACCCAAAATGTCCGTGGTACTCCACGGGAGCCCTTTGAAAATTTATTTCTTTTGGTTTGAAAATGGTTTGTAAAATGAGAGTGGGGAGATGAGAGAAAGAATTATTTTTTTATGTTTTTGTGTTTGGAGAGGTTTACCACCTCATGCCTACGTACCCACAAAGTGCAATGCAAGACCAAAACCCCGTAGTACGTGGTACAAATAGTGAAAAGGGTGGGTTATGATTCATTTTTATTAAGTGAAGAGAATTTGTCATCTTCAAGTGGATAGCCAAACAAATCTACCATGAGAATGAAGGCATGGACTCATACATCATTATGGGGAGGGCGCCAACTCGGATAAAATCGACGAGTATGCCACTAAGCCCCCACAAATGTCAAGAGACTCAATTACATCAAACTACAACCATGGAGATTGAGAGACTTGCACCCGACTAAAGAATAATGACTCATACTCGGCACTCTTTAAAAGATAATTAACAAAAGTGCACAAAGGCACAAAACAAATTGAATGAGTTTGATTCTTTTTTTATTTTTGAATCAAGGTCAACATGATTATATTCATTGATTTTTAAAGAGAAAAGAAAGAGGTAAAAAGCCACTTGACAAAAGTCAAGGTTTTTGATTATTAAAGAGGTGATGATTTAAAAAAAGAAAGAATCCTTTGAAAAAGGGAGAAGGTTTTGAAAATTGAAGAATGGGAGGAGATGAATGGACTATCCTAAAAAAAGAAAATAAGAAGATAAGGGAATAAAGATCTAATCGAACTTGATGGCATTCCAAATTATGAGCATAAGAGTTTCATCGTTATAAGCTAGCAAATGGCCAAATTAAGGCTAAATCCAACTTCATAAAGATCAAAGCAAAGGGAAGGGGTCCTAAAATCTAAGTCCAGAACCTTCATTCCAATGTCAAGGATAGTAACCAAAAGTCCACAAATTAAAGTCACAAGTCTTTTAGAAGTTTAATCCTTTATTAATGTTTTTTTTGGTGTCCAAATGGACAAAAGGAAGATCAACAAAATAAGAGCAAAAATAAACATGATATGGATGAATAAAGCAAAATAGATTAAAGGCAATAAAAGTGCAAGAAATTAAATGTTAGTAACAAAAGAAATAAAAAATGAAAGAATCTAAAATATTAATAGTAGTAATGGTATAATAATATTTACATAATAATGGTATGATGAACTTAATCAACCACAACTAAAAAGTAACCAAAAATCAAAGGCAACTAGATCTGCTTAGCATCTTACACTATAGTGATTAATCAAGGCAAACTGAACCGAATTCAATGAAATTTGAAAGGCGATTAGGAGACCCAAAGCACCTACGCATCAAACATTCATAAGTCTCGATTCTTAATGCAATATGATTAACCACTTTGGGATTACGCGATCAACAAGAGATCCGGTCCACGAAAGTGCAAGTACCCAATTAGATATTTTTATTCCGAAGTCGGGACACATTTAGGTCTATGTTTAGTAATCGCCGAGTAATTTACGAAGTAATTACCCTACAAATGAGGTCGGCCACCACCAATTAAGGTGCATAATGTAAGTGCTAATGCATGCAAGATAAACGATATGTAAATCGTTATTCGAACGCGATACCGCATAAAACTAAAGGTGAATACCAAATTGAGCCACACTTATGGTATTCTTCCATCCTTAAGTTCAATCACTCATCTTGGTGGATTCAAGCATGAAAATGTATCACTAATGCAAAGTCCTTAAATGAATTGAATAATCCACTTAAAGGTAGTTTTGAATTAATGAACATTAACTACTCTAATCTACACCCAAAATTCATTGAAATTAAGGAGAAATCACTCCCAAAAGTGCTTCCCAAGGTAAAAATAAAAAGGAGGAAGAAGAAGAAGAAAGAGGAACCAAAAAAGGGTTTGAAACAAGCCAAAAACCCCATTCTGACTTGTCTTAACCGGTTAACCAATTGGTTAACCGGTTAATGCAAGCAGACTTTGAATAATCTGCGCTGTTTTTAAACTGGTTAACCGGTTAACCAAATGGTTAACCGATTAACGATGTACCAGAGGCTGAAAAATGCAAAAAATTCAGCATGATCCATTTTGAAACCTTTTCTCAAACATTGGATGATCATGATCTGAATTTGCACGAATTTTAAAACCAAAATACAGTGTAATCTCTACAATCAAACAACAAATAAAGATCCAAAGGATCTAGAAACAAAAGCACCAACGATCTACATCTTGAATGTTGATGGTGAATATGGGTTTATGGAGGAAGATGAATTACCAAAAGCTCTTCTTCAAATTGGACTAACACAAGCTTAGATCTACTGAAATTGATGAACAAAAGAACGAAAAGATGAAGGTTTAGCTCAAGTTAATCAAGAATTCAATGTGAATTCTTGATAACTTCAAAAGAAAGAAAGATGAGCTTTGGAGAATTTTGGTGTTGGGGAAGTATTTTGCAAGAGGTTTTGTGGCTATCAAAAGCTTGTGAAATGAATGAAATTGTGGTCCTATTTAAAGGCCTTAGGTATGGAAATTTGGTGGAATGAAGCTTACTTTGGTAATTTGAATTTAGGTTTGGTAAATGGAATTTTGGTGGGAAATGGAAAAGAGTGGTGATTAATGAGGGTTTGTGGTAGGAAATGATCAAAGTGATGTAGAGAAATCAGAAACCAATGGATCTAGAATATTCCAATTAATCAATGATCTAAGGGTGCTGAATTTGAATAAAAAATTCAAATTTCGCACTGGTTAACCGGTTAACCATTAGGTTAACTGGTTAACCAAGCTGAAATTTGAATTTTTTGTTCAAACATGGTTGCTTGGTTGTTTTGGCCCAATTCTTTTGTACGTCGAAGAAATAAACACATGAACCTTGGAAATCCTTTGAATGAATCAATTAACTTGGGAAATCCTCGATCTGATAATTTTGAATTATTTGCGGATCCTCTTCAACTTTTGTCTGTGAAATTTACTCGAGCTGTAGGAATGCCATTTTTTGGCATTTTCATATGGTTCCTCTTCCTGAAAAAGGTTAGCAAAAGGAAACAAAATATTTTTTTGGATTTTAATTAATGGTTAGTAAACATAAACAAATAAATTAATTAAAGACAACGGTGATCCCCTACGAGGCATAAACCTAACCCGAGAAGAACCGTGAAACCAGTGTAATCTTGTTTGTATGCAAGATGCAGATGAAAATGCAAAGAACACTTAGGGAAAAAATTAGGGTGCAACAGCAAGTCTTATCAAGGGATTGTTTCACAAAGAAAATATAAAAGACATTTCTTCACAAAAGCCACAAAAGTACTTAATAAAGTTCAACGGGCTAGTGAACTTAGACCCTAATCCTTGGAAACAAGTCTTGGATAAATTTTCCTTTCTTGGTGTACTTGTTCTATTATTCCATCTTGGAATGTAGTGGCAAGTACACATTCCATGGAAAAGAGTTTGAATTCACTTCCTTGTGCCAAATTCATACAAAACTCTTAAAAAGCAAACAACAAACAATAAGCGACTATCCTACGGGAACTTCTTTTCTCACCTAATTCATTCTCAACGCAAACTTGCGACGACTTGTCTCGCATGCAAGACGGTAAACGCACTCGTACCAGACGAGCCTGTAACACCTGAGCTTAGACATACGCAGTTCCAGCTATAAAAAATACAAACAAATAGTTCCCGCCTTAGTTAGGCGAACTACGTCGACTCTGATCCTCATTTTCCCGATGAGGTACATAGGCAGCGGGGTAGGGCCCGTTCGAGCACATTCTTTATTTTCCCTACATTTTCCCCTTTCTTTCTTCTTCTCTCTTTTCCAGTTCCCTTTCTTATCTCTAGTTCCATTCCAGTAGCAGTTTCTATTTAGCAGCATCTTATTCCTCACTCTTAGAAACAAACAAGCAAGCGTGGATCCCGTCGGGTACGGCGGACGATCTGGGGTGCTAATACCTTCCCAGGTCGTAACCGACTTCCAAACCCAGATCTTTGGTTCGCAGGACCTTGTCCTTTCCTTCTTCCTCAGGTTTGTGCAGCATTACCTTTCCCATTCATTCGGGATAAAAATGCATGGCTGGCGACTCTACCTTTTCCGCGCCACTTTCGCGTTTGTACTAGGATGAAAATCCCGGGAGCGACACATGGTTTATGATCTTTCATTTTTGCATTACATAAGCATACCATCCCACTGCATAGTTCATTTCATCTGCATCTAGGGGTTTGTGATCTGAGCAATCCAAGAAGTGATCTGAGCCATCTCAAAGGTCTTGAAGCTTGCCAAGAGGTTCCATGTGTGTTCTATGATCATGATATGCTCCCCAAAGTTCATAAAATCAAGAGATCACAAAGCATGGCAAAGGCATAAAGGCAGACTGAAGATTTCCTGCACAGATGACCTAAAATTAGGGTTTTGGTTTCAGAGGCCTTAATCTCAATTTTTTTGGTCATTCTTGTTTCTAATCGTCTTAATATGTTATAAGGAGCATATGTACCAAATTTGATGAAGATATTCATTGTGGAAGCCATCTAAGGCCCCCATCAATGGAACCAAAGGGTCATTTTCATCAATTTGAGGTTCTATGATCTTTATTTGATCATAAAAGGGGTTAGAAGTTCACAAGATTGAAGAATTTCAAGCCATTTGCAAACTTGCTATTTTTGGACATGACTTGTAATGGAAACTTTCCATTTTGGGAAAGATTTTCAACCTCCTCTTTCTTGATAAAAAATGCTTCAAATGAAAAATCTTCAAACATGAAAGTTGTAGATTGGATCTTCCCATTTTCAAAAAGTACAAGAACTCCTCTTGATTCATCCTAGAACTCAAGATATGAACTTTCAAAGTTGGGAAAAATCCTATAATTTTCAAGTTCATGCCAAAGAGGGATTTTTGAAAATTCAAGTTCTAAACACTTTCATGACCTCTAATTGATGTCTAAGCATCATAACAACATAACACAACTTGCCTTGATCATAATTATGCCAAAAATCACAAGATTCCTTGCCTTGCACTTCAAGAAATTTCAAAGGGGGAAATTTGCAAAACATGTGATATCTTTTGATCCAAGTGCTCCAGCTCATGCAATCTGATCCAAGGGCTCTCCACAAACTCAGCTGAGGCCAATCCACCCTTTAGATCTCCTTTGACCCGAGCCCATGCTTGTGGTATAAAAACCTTAACTTTTTGCAAAATACACCATGCCAATCAAACTGTGCCACACCAACTCTCTGAACCAATCACATTGCCTTATACAAACATCATGGACCTCATTTCATTTATCACACAAGCCTGAAACCTCACCAAGCTCAGAATCACCCAAAATTCCATAAACCTTCATTCCATCAAAACTCACTCCACTGCCAACAAAAATCACTGATTCTTTCACCATTCATCTCAAAATCAATCATAGAACACAAAGCACCCATTGCCATGACCTGAAAGCTTCTCAAACAAGAACACGATTTCTGAGTTATCAGAACTGAATCTCAAAAACCAGGCCATACAAACTTGTTCTAAGCCTTTCAGAAGCACAAAGGGGATGATTGGAGTGGTTTTGCATCAAAGGGAGGGTCAGAAAACTCAGAATCACAAAGCTTCAACTCAAGTAGCCATCTTAAACTTTTTTTCCAGAACCTTCATTTTATGTTCTAAAACGAATCTATGCACTCCCCTGATCATGGGGATATGATTATTTTTGAAAATGGTTGAGAAACCAGGATGTATGCTTGCTCTGAAACTTTTTTATCTAAACACATTTTTCTTCGATTCTCCATTTTGGTGCATGATAAATGAATTTTGATGCTGGATTCTTGTTCTGTGTTGTTTAATGATCCATTCTGGAGATTTTTGTGAGTTTTCATGGCGTTTTGAGCATTTCAGGTGAGGGAGCTGGCCGGAGAAGATGACCGGAGGTCTTCTCTGGCCACCTGAGAGTCATTAAGGGCTTAATTAGGGTTTAGTTCCAGTTTGAATATCAGCCTTTGGATCTTAGGGTTAGCGCACGTTAGAGTGGACCAGATCATTTCAATTAACCTTAATTCATAATTAATTAGTTTAATTAGGTTTAATTAATTAATTTTTCCAGATTAGATCCTAGCCCTACATTCACGCGCGCAGTCAACCTAATCCCCCCAGGTTCAAATCTGGACCATCATATTAGCATACTTCTCATTTTATTTATTTTTATTTCATTTTCTTTGCATTTCTTTTGTTATATTTATTTAGAATATCAAAACATTTTCTAAAAATCTCATTTTCTGCATTTTTACTTTAAATAATTTTCTTTACCCAAAAACATTTTTTATTTTAATTTTTGGATTAAAAAAGTATTTTTTTAACATTTAAATGTTTTATTTAATTAATTAATTGATTTTAATTAATTAAAAATACATTTAGGTTTCTAAAAATCACCAAAAAAATTCATGAAGCATTCTCATACATTTAGAAACATTTTCAAACTCACCATACAAATTTCTTTTTAGGTTTGATCACATATTCACAATTATCTTTGAATTAGGGTTCATAAATTTCACTTTTTTAACCCTAACTTGAAAAATTCTTTTCTGCCTAACCATGATGAGTTTGAACTTGGTTCATTTTGAATTGTTTCACATATTACATATAGTTTCTAGGTTATTTATCTCATATTTTTGCATTTCATTTTCAATTTGATTTGCATTTTCCCTTTAGAAGTATCCAAAAACCCAAGTTAACTTAGGAAATCCATAACTCCCTCTAGGATTAGCTTCTGACCTTCTCCTTTGGGTAGTGATCTTCGGTATGATTAGGGTTTATTTGAGTTCAATTTCAATTTTTTATCATGATGTATGCTTCTGTTTTGGTCATATGCATCTCATACATTCATAAAACCCTAATTTCTCATGTTCGTGTGCATTCATCTTTGCATATCTCAATCATATGAACTTTCCATGCCATTTCAAGCATTTGTATGACATCTTAGACCTCTTAAGACATGCTTGAACATTGCTTGATCATTTCTTCATTCATTTGCTATGCTTTGCATTCACTGCATTTCATGAACATCCATGTGTTTTCATGCTTCTAAACATGCTTCCATTGCATCTCATCCTTGTATGAACATTCATATGCATCATGTATGTCTTTGCATCATCTCATAGAACATTTTCCTTGCATATACACTTCTAGTTTTGGTCTTTTCATCTTATTACATCTCATTTCCTTTTGCTTTATGTCTTATGCATTCATACTAACATTTCAAGGGCTCATGGTAAGTTGTTTGGGATGTGGATTTGCCTTCACATTCCGTCTCTTCTCATTTCTTCATTTGCATAATTTCTTTGTCTTAGAAGTGAATCTAATTCACTTATGCTCTCTCATTCTTACTTTCTTTCCTTAGGTTACTTATCTTCTTCAGGAAGTAAGTAACATATTCTTCTTCCTCCTTCTCTTTTTCATCTGCTTCTCCTTCCTCGGTGGCCTCCTGAAGATCTTTCTTTAAGCCTAACAAACCATAGGATATCCAAGCATGATAATCCTTAGGGTTGTATATAGTCTCCCTTAGTCTTTTACCTTTGAGTCTCCTTGAGTCTCTCTTCTCATCTCATAATCAGAGACTAAACACTTAAAGCTTTAGGACTTTGAATTAGGGTTATGCCAACATCCTTTTCTTAGGATGGAGTGTATAACTTTAATCCTTAGTATTAAACCTTTAATTTATTTACACCTCTTAATTAAAACACTTAATAATGATCAAGACATAAGCTTGTAACTTGGGCCTTACATTAGGGTTCTATCTCTTCCTTTTGGTTAAGAGGGGTTAACCAAGTGTTTAATGGACAAGTCCCCCTCAAGTTGTCTTACAAACTTAAAACTCATTTCTTAATCTCATCCTTTAATTAGAATCCACTTAATAACGGCTTGTTATATAATGAATTTAGTCCCTAACCATGGATTAAGTTGAGGTATCTTCCTCAGCTTAAGTGTTCTCATCTATCATCCTTCTCTTAGGATGGTGTAATGAATTCACTAATCCTTGATTAGAGATTAAACTCATTACTTAACACTAAACAAAATACCCAAAAACATCTTAATAATCACAAGTAGGTTAATGATCTTAATCCTACATCATCATGGTAATTAAGTGGAAATGCTTATCTCATACTTAAGTAGGCTCATTATCCCTAATCAGGGAGGATATAATGAGTTTACAACCTTTGATTTAGGCTTAAGCTCATTATCCTATGCAAAACACCGAAAACAATAAAAAACTGAAAACACAAAAACAAACAATAATCGTCTCCTCCGGGATTCTTTTCTCATCACACTCACTCTATAAACGAGAACTTTCTTCTTCCGTCTAATGCAAGACAGTTAGCACTCGAGACAGACGAGTCATACACTTGAGCATAGAAAAGCAAGCAGTTCATAGTTAAATCATCCAGTCTCTTTAAGTCGAACTACGATATTCTAACTTCCTCATTGCACCAGAGGATACGTAGGCGTAACTTAACAGTTATCGAACACAAGTTTCTTTGTCATCCCCCTCTTTCTGCTCTAAGCCTCAGTCTTTGAGCATTCACTTTTTCTTTTATACACAGTTAGCACATACACTCATTCCTTCACATGAGTTGGTTTGTAACCTAACTCGTAGTGATCCAGCTTCTGCTTGACTTCAATAACATCACCCCAACCTTCATGGCTTCCTTCTTCAATGGTGGAAATGGTACTCTTCAACGATGCAAAATATGGAAGACCGTTCCCCTTTGGTTCCTCTACTTCCATAAGGACCACATTGTCTATTTCAAGAGCTTGGAAAGCAGTTTCCAAAGAATCTTCATCAGCCTCAATATAGCTAAAGGAGGAAAGGTTGATAACTATGAGATCTTCTTCCCCAAACACAATTACCAGTTTGTTATCAACCACAAACTTCATCTTCTGGTGTAGGGTAGAAGTGACTACCCCAACGGCATGAATCCACGGTCTTCCCAGCAAACAAATGTAATTAGGATTAATATCCATAACTGGAAAAGTGACTTTGAACACCTGCGGTCCAATCAAGATTGGTAGGTCCACTTCTCCAATAACAGTCCTTCTTGACCCATCAAAAGCTTTCACGATCAATGCACTAGGCCTCATCTCTGCCGCTTGATATGATAACTTAGCAAGCATTCTTTTCGACAAAACATTCAATGAAGATCCAGTATCCACAAGAACTCTTGCTAAAGTGTCTTCTTGGCATTTTACAGATATATGAAGAGCACGGTTATGGTCTAAGCCATCTTTTGGAAGGTCTTATATGCTGAAGCTGAGATTATTGCATGTAGTGATATTGGAAATGACACCATCAAACTGATTTACAGTTATATCATGCGTAACATGTGCTTGAGCTAGCCACTTCTGGAGAGCACCTCGATGAGCCGGCGAATGTATAAGAAGTGACAAGATAGATATTTTGGAAGGCATTTGATGTAGCTAATTAATAACCTTATAGTCACTCTTCTTAATGATTTTGAGAAATTATGCATCCTCCTCTTCCAAAACCATTCCTTTATCCTTGTTGGCAACAACGGGAATGACTTCTTTAGGTGAAACTGTATTGACATGTTGAGTATAAACACGACCACTACGAGTTAATCGACTTGCGCCTGCTATGTCAACATTTGCCACTTTCAAACTTTCCTTCTGACCATCCTGTTCTGTCCTTTGATGAACTCCCCCTGTATCATACTTCCATGGAACTGCTTTGGTATTCTCGCAAAGAAAAGGGTTACCCCTTTTCTCAAACCTTGGTTCTGGAAAATTGAAAATTAGCACCACAGGATATGGAATATTGAAGATGGGTTGAACTCCTGAAGTTTCAAGCATGTTCAACACTGGTGCTATGGTGGAATCAGGCTCAGGAAAGTTGAAGATAAGTTCAATCATTTCCATTTCATTCTTCTTCACACGACCGCTTACTTGCAAGATACCATGATTAATCAAATCATGAACATCTCTCAAGACCAGTTCACATCCCTTTGGATTATTAGCACAATCTTCACAATTCTTATAACAGTTTTTCAGCATACCCACTTCTACTAACTTCGCGTGGAAGTGTCTAAGCGGGGTTTTGATCTCTGTAGTATCAAAAATCAAATATTTTTCAGACTCATCAATAATGGCATTTATGGACCCATGTTTAGGTAAAGGATTATCTTTGACATTCGGACCAGCATTTCCAAATGACATAATGTTCTTTTCCATCAAATCCTTCACAACATACTTCAAAGCAATACAACTTTCCAAATCGTGCCCTGGAGCACCTTCATGGAATAAACAATGGGTGCTTGGGTTGTAACTTGGTGGGAGTGGATCTAGTGGAGGACCCAAAGGCCTTGGAGTAACCAAACCTCTCTTCAGCAGTGAGTGATATAGTTTAGTATATGTCATAGGGATCCAAGGATTAAGGAGTTTTCCTCCTGGTCTTCTGTTCTGAAAGTTGGAATTCGGATGAGGAGCTGGAGTCCTCTGCTAGTAGGCTGAAGCATTGGGTGCTTGTTGATATCCTGGAGTGTTGAGCATTAGTTGATAGGCTAGAACCACTGGAGCTGCTTGTTGATACATCGGTACTGCTTGAGTTGGCCGATACATTGGAACCTGTTGATTATATGATGGTTGAACGGCTGCTACATAGTGTAAACACCCCAAATTTGCCCTCACTTTTTCTCACATCATGGCTTATGATCTTTCATATTGCATTGCATGATCATACCATCTCACATTGCATAGTCTATTTCACTGCATAAGTTGCATAGCTAGGGTTTGTGATCAAGAGAATCCAAAGAAGTGATCTGAGCCATCTCAAAGGCCTTGAAGCTTGTCAAGAGGGTACATGTGTGTCCCATGATCATAATATGTTCCCCAGGGCTCTTAAAAGTAAGAAAATCACAAAGCATTGCAAAGGCATGGAGGCAGACTGAAGATTTCCTGCACAGATGACCTAAAATTAGGGTTTTGGGTTTGAGGCCCTTAATCTCAATTTTTTTGGTCATTCTTGATTCTAATGGTCTTGATATATTATAAGGAGCATGTGTACCAAATTTGATGAAGAAATTCACTGTGGAAGTCATCTGATCAACTGGTAACTTATTGTGCAAGAAAAGTCAGAATCAGGGCATCTGATGCCCCCACCAATGGTACCAAAGGGTCATCTTCATCATTTTGTGGTTCTATGATCTTTATTTGATCTCAGAAGTGTTTAGAAGTTCACAAGATTGAAGAATTTCAAGCCATTTGCAAACTTTCCAGTTTTGGACATGACTTGTAATGAAAACTTTCCATTTTGGGAAAGATTTTCAACCTCCTATTTCTTGATCAAAAAGGCTTCAAATGAAAAATCTTCAAACATGAAATTTGTAGATTGGATCTTCTCATTTTCAAAAAGTATAATAACTCCTCTTTATTCATCCTAGAAATTAAGATATGATGTTTCAAAGTTGGGAAAAATCTTATAATTTTCAAGTATGTGCCAAAGAGGGATTTTTGCAAAATCAAGTTTCAAGACTTCTAATGACCTCTAATCCACTTCTAAGAATCATAACATGATAATGCAACATTGCTTGATCAGAATTGTGCCTTGGATCACAAGTTTCCATGAATCATTTTCACAAAATTCTCAAAGAGGGAAAAATGCAAAAGTCTTGCTATCTTGCAATCCAAGTGTTATAGCTCATCATAAACCATCCAAGGGCCATCTTTGAATGAAGTTGAGGAAGGACAAGCCTTGAAAACTCCTCTGACCCGTGTCATACTCATAGTTTCCAACTTTTGACTCTTTTGCAATTCACCCATACCAATCATCCTGTGCCACCAGCCACTCTCTGGCCAATCATAATTGTTTATGAGAACCCTAAGGACCTCATTACACATAACATTCAAGCCTGAAAGAAGCCATACACTCAGAATCACAAATTTTGCAAAAACCTTCAAGTCTTCGAAACTCAACACACAACAAACAAAACTCAAAACTATTTGCACCATTAATCTCAAAATCAATCATAGAACACAAAGCACCCTTCACAATGGCCTGAAAAACCTCATAACCAAAACACGATTTCTGAGTTATCAGAACTGAAACTCTCAAACCAACCTATATAAACTCCATTTAAGCCTTTCAAAAGCACAAATGGGTCCATTGGAGTGGTTTGGCACAAGAAGAGAGGCCAGAAAGCACCAAACTAAAAAGCTTCATCTCAGGTAGCTCACTCAAACTTTTTTTCCAGAACTTGCTTTTTAAGTTATAGAATGAATCTACATGCTCTTCTGATCATCATGATGTGTTTGGTTTTGAAAATGAGTGGAAAATAAGCAATTATTGACTTTCTGAAATTTTTCCCGTAAAACTAGTTTGATTCGATTCTCTTTGTATGTGGAAAATAAATTGTTTTTGTTGCTTGATTCTTGCTTATTGATGTTTAATGATTGATTCTGGAGAGTTTGATGCATTTTTATGGCCTGTGGAGAGAGTTAGAGTGAGAGAGTGGCCGGAGAAGACGACCGAAACACTGTTTCGGTCGCCTGAAAAAGATTAGGGTTTAAATTAGGGTTAATTAGCCAGGTTTGAATTCTGACCCTAGGATCATGTTTCTCGCATGCGTGAAGGGCCCAGATCATTTCACTTAACCCTAATCTAGATTAATTAATTTAATTAACTTTAATTAGTCATAAGCAATCCCAGCCACACAAACACGCGCCAAGTCACCTCAGCTTCAAATCTTGGCCTTTGATTTTGCATACTTTTATTTTCTTTTAATTATTTCATATTTCTTTTCATATATTTATTAAAAATAGCAAAACATATGTTTAAAAATCTCATTTTGCATTTTCACTTTAAATATTTTTCTAAACTCAAAAATATTTTAATTTTTAATTTTTGCATTAAAAAAGTATTTTTAAATCATTTAAATGTTTTATTTAATTAATTAATTGATTTTAATTAATTAAAAATACATTTAGGTATCTAAAAATCACCAAAAAATTCATGAAGCATTCTTAGGCATTTAGAACAATTTACAAACTCACTATACAAAAATTTATTTTTAGGTTTGATCATGTTTTCACAATTTTCTTTGAATTAGGGTTCATAAATTCACATTTTTCTAACCCTAACTTGAAAAAATCATTTATGATCAACCATGATGAGTTTGCATTTAGTTCTTTTTGCATTGTTTCATACTTTGCATCTAGTATCTAGGTTATTTAACTCATAATTTTGTATTGCATTTTAAAATTGTTTAGCATTTTTCATGAAAGATCACCCAAAAACCCTAGTTAACTTAGGAAATTCATAACTTCCTTTAGGTTTAGCTTCTGACCTCCATCTTTGGGGAGTGATCTTGTATGAGTTTAGGGTTTGTTTGAGTTCATTTTCAAATTTTTATCATGATGTATGCTTCTATTTTGGTCATATGCATCTCATGCATTCATAAAACCCTAATTTTCTATGTTCATTTGCATTCATCTTTGCATATCATCATCATATGAACTTGCCATGACATTTCATGCTCTTGTATGCCATATTAGACATACTAGGACATGTAAGAACATTGCTTGATCATTTCTTCATTCATTTGGTATGCTTTGCATTCATTACATATCATGAATATCCATGTGTATTCAAGCTCCTAACATGTTTGTTTTGCATCTCATCCTTTGTATGATCATTCATATGCGTCATGTATGTCTTTGAATCATTCCATAACACATTTTCATAGCATATTCACTTCTGGTTTTGGTCTTTGTACCTTCACTTGATTTATTTCCTTTTGCTTTGCATCTTATGTATTCACACTAACATTTCAGGGGCTTATGGTAAGTTGTTTGGGATGTGGATTTGCCTTCACATCCCACCTCTAACCTTCTCCTCATTTTCATATTCTATTTGTCTTTGAAGTGAACTTGCTTCACTTGTGTTCTCTTGCTCTTTCTCTTTCTCTTAGGTTACTTATCTTCTTCAGGAAGTAAGTAACCTATTCTTCTTTCTCTTCTCTTTTCATATGCTTCTTCTTCCTTGGTGGCCTCCTGAAGATCTTTCTTTAAGCCTCACAAACCATAGGAACATCCAAGCATGATAATTTTAGGGTTGTATATAGTCTCCCCTAGTCTTTTACCTTTGAGTCTCCTTGAGTCTCTTTTCTCATCTCATAATCAGAGGCTAAACACTTAAAGCATTAGGACTTTGAATTAGGGTTATTCCTGCATCCTTATCTTAGGATGGAGTGTATAACTTTAATCCTTAGTGTTAAACCTTTAATTTGTTTACACCTCTTAATCAAAACACCTAATAACTATTAAGACTTAAGCTTGTAACTTGGGCCTTATATTAGGGTTACATCTCTTCCTTATGGTTAAGAGGAACTAACCCTAGTGTTTAATGGACAAGTCCCCCTCAAGCTAGTCTTACAAACATAAAATCCACTTTTTAATCTCACCCTTTAATTAAAATCCATCTTTAATAAAGGCTTGTTATCTAATGAATTTAGTCCCTAACCATGTATTAAGTTGAGGTATCTTCCCCAACTTAAGTGTTCTCATTTATCATCCTTCTCTTTGGATGGTGTAATGAGTTCACTAGTCTTTGATTGGAGATTAAACTAATTACTTAACACTAAACAAAAACCCAAAAACACTTAATAATTACAAGTAGGTTAATGATCTTAATCCTATATCATCATGGAAATTAAGTTGAGATGTTTATCTCACACTTAAGTAGGCTCATTATCCCTAATTAGGGAGGATATTATGAGTTTACAACCCTTGATTTAGGCTTAAGCTCATTATCCTATGCAAAACACCAAAAACAATAAAAAACTGAAAACATAAAAACAAACAATAAACATCTCCTCTGGGATTCTTTTCTCACCACCTTCACTCTGAAAACGAGAACTCGCTTCTCCCGTCCAATGCAAGACATTTAGCACTCGAGCCAGACAAGTCCCACACTTGAGCATAGACAAGTAAGCAGTTCACAATAAATCATTCAGTCTCTTTGATTCGAACTACGGTGTTCTGACTTCCTCATTGCACGAGAGGATACATAGGCATAACTTAACAATTATCGAACAAAAGTCTATGCGTCTTCCCCCTCTTTCAGCTTTCTCTCTAAGCCTTAATCTTTGAGCATTCACCTTTTCTTTTACACTGACACTCTGTACATTCTTTTCTCCCTAGATTTTCATACACAGTCAGCACATACACTACACCTTTTAAACACAATCAAGTAAGCGTGGATCCCGTCGAGTACGACGGACGATCTGGGTGCTAATACCTTCCCAGGTCGTAACCAACCCCCTTTGTCAGTTTCTCTGGTTCGCAACCGTCTTATCCATTTCCTTATAGGTTTATGTAGCATTACCTTTCCTTCGGGATAAAAATGCCTAGATGGCGACTCTATTCAACCTCAACCACCAACATCGCCGACCATCCGCGTCTGCACCGGGACGAGAGTTCGGGGAGCGACAGCTTGGCGACTCTGCTGGGGAATTTGCAACCAGGGTTTCTGGTTCTCTTGTGGGTTTCTCCTAGCACTTGTTTGTTTGTTTTTATGGGGGTGTTATGTGCGATGTATGATTTTGTTTTTGATTTATTTATTGCTTTATGTACAACTTTATTTACTGCATTTACTTTATCGCTTTCATTTACTTCTTTATGCATTTCATTTTATTATCATATCATGTGCTGGTTTGCTGGTTTGCTTTGGTGGGAGGGGTATTCCAGTGAGAAAGGTCTAACACAAAGGCCTAAGTGACAAACATAGGATTAGAGTGGATTCATATTCTTTCCCATTCCATTTCGGTCTGGTGCGGGAATATGAAAACACGGTTCAGACATGTGTTTCTTCTTAAGAACTTTGTGCTACGGATTTCCTGTAATGCTAGGGCTATCTGGGAAGCCTGCTAAGTCTGGATGACCTTTTTAGATGACCTTCAGCATCTGAGGTGAATTAGAGGAGGATTCTTTATGATTAGGGTAAACACTGTACCTCCGGGTTAGAAGTGTTTACACTTCTCATAATAGATCCGAATCTGAGGATCCTTGTTCTATAACAACACCTATAAGTGGGTGGGGTTGTTTACAGGTGTGCAGGAATCCTTGGCCTCAACATACCCTGTTACTGGATTTTGTTTTAAGGTCACACTATTTTGGAATGATTCTTATGAAACCCTGGACAATTGACTCTTTATTTGAGTCCCCCACCTGGTTACTGGTTCTCAGACCTTCATCCGGAATTATGAACACTCATGGACCATATCAAGAGCAACTGACAATCCAGAACCTAATCACAAACCCTTGCATATCATTCAGCATACCTCATACTACATCTTTTAAACATTTGTCTATTTGTTTTATAGGGTATCCACATCTTCTTTGGTTTGGTTTTGACCGTTCTTCTGCTCAGATATATGCTTCAGCCATCCTCTTCAGCTATCTGCTTTGGTTATCTTCTCTGGTTATCTTCATAAGCATATATTTAGTATGGACTCAACCAGGAAGAGCAACATGACTTACCATTTCTTTGAGTATCCCCTGGCAGGCATCAGGCAGATACAGGCTATTATCACTCCTGATCATGTCCCCTTATTCAGGGAACATTATGGTGGTATCCTGGACATGATCATGGACTTGGACATATCACAGAGGAGCATGATTCAAACTTGTCTTCAGTTCTATGACCCTCCTCTACGATGTTTCACTTTCCCGGATTTTTAGATCGGCCCTCTGTTGGAAGAGTATTCTATGTTGTTGGGTGTCCCTATCAGAAGTGGAATCCCTTTCAACCCTGAGATGACTGCTCTTAAGAATGAAGACATATCCAAAGCTTTACATTTGGAAACCACCAGCATTGATCAACATATGACTTCCAAAGCTGGAATCCCAAGCTTTCATCTGGATTTTCTGGTCACTCAAGCTACAAAGCAAGCTACAGTAGGGAATTGGGAATCTGTTTGTGCTCTCCTGGCTCTCAGCATAAATGGTATTATCTTGTTTGCGGACGAGCCTAAGTTTATAAGCAAGAATTCCATCCATATATTAATGCTCAAGAACCCAGTACCTACCTTGTTGGGAGATCTCTATTACTCAGTGCATCAGAGGAATGAGAAGCAGAGAGGGAGACTGGTCAGATGTTGTGCACCCCTCCTCTATAGTTGGTTAGTGAGACATATGCCAAAGACGGAAGCTTTCCTGAATCCACATCAGTCTAGGAATTGGGCTAAGAGGATGATTGCCCTTACATAAGAAGACATCAGGTGGTGTACTCAGAACACCAAGGGCAGAGACATAATTACAAGTTGTGGACAATATCCTAATGTACCTCTTATTGGAGTAAAGGGTTGCATCAACTACAATCCTTTACTTTTCAAGAGACAGTTGGGATATGCTTTGATACATCCACCAAGGGAGCAGGACTTAACATAATCTCTTTACTGTGCTGTTCAGAATAATCATGCCACCGTCCGACAAGCAGCATGGGCTTGGGACCATATATAGACTAAAGGGATTGCTATTCTGGGCAAGTGTAACAACATAGCTTCAGCTCAGTACATTGAATGGTCACGCATCAAATGATAGATCACTCGCATTCCATTCACCCTGGAGGATGTGCCAGGGCCATCAGCAGTTGAGCCCATAGCAACAGTCAGTTTGGAAGAGTTTGAAAAGTTGAAAGAAAGAAATGCCCAGCTTTCTGAAGCTCTGAAGAAGACCCTTTGGGAAAGGAATGATAGTCGTCTAGACAATGAAAGGTTAGAGAAGCTCCATATCGAGCATGTGACCAAGATAGAGAAAATAGAGGACTTCATCAGAAAAGCCCGAGCAGGGGAGTTAGTATTGAAGAATGCTTGCAAAGAAGCCAAGATTCAGAAAGCTAGAGCTGAACATTACTTGGAAGAGAGTCAGGCTAGATGGATCAGAATAACTGAAGCTCGTTTGTAGGAAGATCAGAAGACACAGGCTAAGATAGAGCAGCTGGAAGCCAATGAGAAGAAGAGTCGGGAAGCACTCCTAGCAGCACAGAAGGAAATCTCTGAGCTGAAACTCTGGGCCGGTTTAAAGAGATCAAAAGAACAAGACAGGTACCAGAAGTTGACAAACACCATTGCAACTAGGGACATTCTTATCAGGACCATCACAGAGCATCCAGTTGGACCAGTGACTGATGCTCTCCTGAATGAAGTCAAGGAGGATGATTTTGGGCTAGATGTTTGATTTCCTTTACTTGTATTTTATTTTGGTTGTACTTTAATTCTCCATGGTGATTTTGTTTGTATTCTTGACTTGATTGTATTCTGACCCACCATGGGAACTTATTGTAATCATAAACTATGTATTTTGGCATTTTGTAATGTTATGGTTCATGTGTTACCTGGATCTTCTTTTGAACTTCGTTTGCTTCAACATCCCCATCATTCCCAGCGGTCTGGAAGGTCAAAACCAAAGAATCAAACCAGATACCCTTGGAAGACAAATTGACATATTGCATTGCATACTAACCTTCTTCTTTGTGTTGCAGGAGTTTTGATTGTTGTTTTCTCACTTTGCTGCTTGTTTCAGGAAATATTGCTTGTAGGAGAGTCTTTCCTGTCAACCGCATTCACCGGTATACGACCAGAAACAACCTTCCGAGTCTATAGATGGATCAACTTCAGCAGGAACTGACAGATGTGAGGACTCAGATGACTGATGTAAGGACAGAAGTGAGGAATCAGATGAATCAATTTATGGCTGTGATGACTGGGCTGTGATAACCATTAAGGCACTGGAGGTACAAGTAACAACGCGCGCGATCAGCCGCAAACAAATCCACCAGAATTTGGGCCTCATATAAACCCTGAAGTCAATGTTATTGGAAATACCCAGAGAAACACTGGAGATCGTGTCCTGTAGGAAGATCCTCAGGACGAGCAATTTACAGTGTTAGGTGCTGGGGTTGATGAAGTTTATGATCGTCATCTGGACGAAATATCTGAGAAGCTGAGATCCTTGGAGTCCCAAAACTCTCTGGGATTTGATGTGATGGATATGGGTTTAGTGGAAGGAGTCAGGATCCCCCACAAGTTTAAGCCTCCATGCTTTGAAAAGTATAATGGTACCTCCTGTCCTCGTACCCATCTTCAATCTTTTCTGGGGAGATTGAAAGCTTATACCATGGATGAAAAACTGTGGATGTTCTACTTTGAAGACAGTTTAACCGGAGCATCCAGGGAGTGGTATTCTCGCCTATCTAGAGCTACTGTCAGAAACTGGAAGGACTTAGCCGAGGCCTTTATACACTAATATCAGTACAACCTGGATATGGCACCTAATAGGACTTTGTTGATGGGTATGTCTCAATCCTCGAGAGAAAGTTTCCAGGAATATGCCCAAAGGTGGAGACAACTTTCTACTGTTGTTCAGCCACCTATGTCTGAAAGAGAAATGGCTGATATGTTTATGAACACATTGCAAGGAACCTACGTTGATCGGCTTGCTGCTTTCTCTTCTACCAGTTTCGCTGATGTGGTTATAGCTAGTGAAAGAATTGAAAGTCTTTTGAAGATGGGTAAGATCTCTGACAATGGTGCTAGCTCCAACAATGCAAGGAAACCTTTCTCAGGACCTCGTAGAATAGGTGAAACTAACTCAGTTCATATGGGCAGAGGTAGACCCCAGTACTTGCAAAGTTCAGTGGCCGCAGTCACCATTCCTGCTCCAGTACCTCAGCAACAACAGTATCCACATCAACAACACTTCCCACAGCAATAACAGTTTCCTTAACAACATAGATCTTATAGCAACAACAACAATAACCAACAACAACGTCCATTCCAGAAAAGGACTTCACAAATCAACAGGGTTATCGATCCCATCCCGATGCCCTATGCAACTCTACTTCCATAGTTATTGAAGCTCAACCTGATTGAATTGAGAACCCTGACTCCACCAGATCCTCTTAATCTCCCAAGGAACTATGATGTCAACGCCAGACATGCCTTCCACTCCAATGCACCTGGCCATACAACAGAGAATTGCAGAGCCTTGCACATGAAAGTTCAAGACTTAGTTGATTCCAAAGCTTTGAATTTTGCACCTCCACCAAATGTCACAAAGAATCAAATACTGAATCACGGTGGACCAAGGTTTAATGCCATTGAAGAGGACCAACCATTTGTTCTTATTGATGACATTGCAAGCATTCAAACACCACTGGCCGAAGTAAAATCTCAGTTATTAAAGTGCCAAGTGTTTCCGGGTTGTGAGGCATGTTGTGAAGCTTGCAAAGTTTCTACCAATGGTTATGCAAATCTGAGAAAGTGTATTAGCAATCTTATTAGAGAAGGAATTCTATAGATCACATCAACGGTTCCCACTCCTACAACATCAACAAACACCTCTTCTACAACACCAGCAAACACCATTTCAGAGGTATCTCCTACAACATCAACAAATACCATTTTAGAGGTACCTCCAACAACATCAGCAAACATCATTCCAACGGAGTCTACTGCAACAACAACAACCATCAATGAAGACATCTCAACAGTTACCATTTATTATGATCTAGCAACCATTCATGTTCCAGATTCTTTCAACAACCAGCAACATCAACATCAACATCAACAACTTCCTGCACCAACATCATCTCCCATCAGACCTCCTGTCACCATCTATTATGATCCATAGACTGTCACAACTCCTTCTTCCGCAGCAATCAGGCTTGTTACCATCACGGTGCCTGGACCAGTTCCCTATGACAGCAGTTGTGCCATGCCTTAGCACTACGGCTCAGATCTTTATTGCAACAGAAAGAAAGTCACTTTTGATTCTTCAACTTTTACACCACTAATTGATAATGTCGGGGGAGGAGGAGGCTTCACTCGAAGTGGACGTCTCTTCCCTTCACAGGTTCCTAGAGTTAATGTTGAAGCAGAAGCTGCTGCCAAAGCAAAAGGCAAGAGTGTGGTACCTAAAGAATCAATTGCCAAGGAATCTCAGAAGACATCCTTTGATCAGGATGTAGACGAGTTCATGAGGATTATCAAGAAGAGTGATTACAAAGTTGTTGATCAGCTCCATCAAACTCCCTCCAAGATCTTCATTCTATCTCTGCTCATGTGTTTCGAAGCTCACAGGAATGCATTACTCAAGGTCTTGCACGCAGCTTATGTGCCTAAGGAGATTACAGTCAACCAGCTAGAAACGGTGGTTTCAAATGTCAATACTAGTCACGGGCTAGGTTTCACCAATGTAGATCTGACTACGGAGGGCCGTAATCACAACAAGGCTTTGCATATCACTTTGGAATACAAGGGTGCTGTACTTTCTCATGTCTTTGTTGATACTGGGTCATCTCTCAATGTTCTTCCAAAGAAAGCCTTGGTCAAGCTGGAGTATGATGGTCTTGCACTCCTCCCAAGTAACCTAGTTGTGAGAGCCTTCAATGGTTCTAAGAGATTGATTATGGGAGAAATAGAACTGCCTGTGGTGATTGGCCCACAGATTTTCAAAACTACCTTCTATGTGATGGACATCCAACCTGCCTACAGCTATTTATTGGGTCGTCCCTGGATTCATGCTGCTGGTGCCGTAACATCGACCTTTCACCAAAAGTTAAAATACGAGTGGGAAGGCCAAATTATCACCATTTGTGGAAATGAGGACATCTTTTTCAGTCACTTGGCCACTTATAAGTACATTGAGATGGATGGGGAGATCCATGAGACCATGAGTCAGGGTTTTGAAGCTCTCAATGTCAATGAAGCAACAACTGAAGTGTCTGGTACTTCAATTGCTTCTTACAAGCAGGCTCAGAAGGTTGTTGAAGACGGGAATGCCCAAGGCTGGGGCAAGCTGCTGCAAGTTCAGATAAAGGAAGACAAGTTCGGTTTGGGTTACAAATCATCCCGACAGGTCCAAGAGGAGGCTGCTGAAGCTCCCAAGTTTATAAGTGGGGGAATGCTGACCCCGGATGCTATCAACAATGTGGAAGACGAGGCTAAAAGCGACTACAACCTGGAAAGCTGGATCTGTCCAAGAGTCCCAGGCCAACAAGTCCTCAACTGGTCTTCCTAGGAAATTATAAGGGTTACTGTTGCAGAGTAATTATTATTTCCTGTTTAAGCATGCATCAAGTCATGCATCTTGCCCAAGGTGTCAGGACTCGTTTTGTAATAGGGCCATATATGTATTTTGTGCAAATGAAAGATTAATGAACAATGGACATATTTTGCAAACAATCTTTTCGCTCACTGTCTTTTCATTTTTGTTATTTTTGCACAAAACAATAAATGGCAATGTTTTCTTAATAAAATTCATTCACTTTTTCTAAAATAAGATAAAATCAATCACTAAAATGAACAAATCTTAACCCTTGCAGAGATAGTCCTCCAGATTGCACCGACAACAACACTGTTATGACCTCGTATGACTTCGACAATCCGATTAAACAAGCAGATGAATGGGTTGATGAAGACTATGATTTTCCTGAAGAGTTGGCCAGGTTGTTGAGACAAGAAGAAAAAGTGATTGCTCCTCATCAGGAGGAGGTTGAGACTATCAATCTTGGTACTGAGGAAGATGTGAAAGAGGTGAATATCGGGGCCAGTCTACAAGCTCCAGTGAAAGAACAACTTATCAGTATGCTTCAGGAATATGTCGACGTGTTCGCTTGGTCTTATCAAGATATGCTGGGTCTGGACACAGATATTGTCATGCACAGACTGCCATTGAAAGAAGATTGTCCGCCAATTAAACAGAAGTTGCACCGTACTCGCCCAGACATGGCCATGAAAATCAAAGAGGAAGTACAAAAGCAGTGGGATACCGGTTTTCTTACTGTAACTAGTTACCCTCCGTGGGTTGCTTACATTGTACCCGTACCTAAGAAGGATGTCAAGGTGCATATATGTGTCGATTATCGAGATCAGAACAGAGCAAGCCCTAAGGATGACTTCCCATTACCTCACATTGATGTATTGGTGGATAACACAACTCAGTTCTCGGTATTTTCTTCTATGGATGGATTCGCCGGATACAATCATATTAAGATGTCACCTGAAGACATGGAGAAGACAACCTTCATCACACCATGGGGCACGTTCTGCTACAAGGTAATGTCGTTTGGTCTGAAGAACGCCGGTGCAACATATCAACGGGATATGGTAACATTATTCCACGATATGATCCATAAAGAAATCGAGTGTTATGTGGACAACATGATTGCCAAGTCCCAAACAGAGGAAGAGCATTTGGTAAATTTGTTGAAGCTGTTCAAGCGTCTGAGGAAGTATCAGCTGAGATTAAACCCCAACAAATGCACATTCGGGGTACATTCTGGTAAGCTGTTGGGTTTTATTGTAAGTGAAAAAGGAATTGAGGTTGATCCCGATAAAGTCAAAGCTATTCAGGAAATGCCTGCACCTAAGAATGATAAAGAAGTTCGAGGGTTCTTAGGTAGATTGAACTACATCTCAAGGTTCCTATCTCATCTCACTGTAACTTGCAAACCCTTGTTCAAGTTGTTAAGAAAAGAGCAAACAGTCAGGTGGAGTGATGATTGTCAAGGTGCTTTTGACAAGATCAAAGAATATCTATAAGAACCTCCAATTCTCATGCCTCCAGTCGAAGGAAGACCTCTAATCATGTACCTGGCAGTATTAGAAGAGTCGATGGGGTGTGTGTTGGGCCAGCATGACGAGTCTGGAAAAAAAGAGTATGCAATATACTACCTAAGCAAAACATTTACCGACTGTGAACAACGTTATTCACTGCTCAAGAAAACTTGTCGTGCTTTAGCGTGGGCTGTTCGCCGACTAAGACAATATATGTTGACTCATACTACCTTATTGATCTCAAAGATGGATCCAGTCAAGTACATATTTGAGAAGCCAACACTTACCGGAAGGGTTTCCAGGTGGAAAATGATTCTAACAGAATATGACATTCAATACACCTCTCAAAAGGCCATCAAGGGCAGTGTATTATCTGACTATCTGGTCGAGCAACCCATTGATGATTATCAACCTATGAGATTTGACTTCCCTGATGAAGACATCGTGTTCTTAAAAGCAAAAGATTGTGAAGAGCCTATTCACACTAAAGGGCCTGACCCAGAAGAAGCATGGACTATGATGTTTGACGGGGTAGTTAATTGCAACGGTCGTGGAGTTGGTGCAGTGCTTATTACACCTAAAGGGGTTCATATGCCTTTCTCAGCAAGGCTCACCTTTTCCTGCACTAACAATGAAGTAGAATACGAAGCTTGTATCATGGGTCTTGAGGAAGGCATTGACCTCAGGATCAAAACCTTGAATGTATTCGGAGATTCAGCTTTGGTAATCAACCAGACCAACGGCAAGTGGTACACTCATCAGGGGCATTTGATTCCCTACCGTGACTATACGAGGAGATTGTTGACTTTCTTCACAACAGTTAAGCTTGAATACATCCCTTGAGATGAGAATCATTTTGCAGACGCTTTGGCTACCATTTCATCCATGATCAAAGTACAAGCTGCTAATTATGTACCTTGGATTTTGGTATCCAGACTGGACAAACCGACATATGTATTCTCTGTGGACACTGTCACTGATAACAAGCCTTGGTACCATGACATCAAGTGCTTCTTGGAAACTCAGACATACCCGCCTGGGGCATCGTCAAATGGTAAGAAGATATTGAGAAGGCTAGCCGACAATTTCTTCCTCAATATTGATGGTTCTTTATACAAGCGAAACTTCGACATGGTCTTGCTCAGATGTGTTGACAAGAAGGAAGCAGACCTACTGATGCACGAAGTACATGAAGGTTCTTTAGGTACCCATGCCGGAGGACATGCAATGGCAAAGAAGTTATTAAGATCGGGTTACTATTGGATCACAATGGATGCAGATTGTTGTGCCTACGCCAGAAAATGCCATAAATGCCAGATCTACGCAGATAAAATGCATGTGCCTCCGAATCCTTTGAATGTAATGTCTTCACCTTGGCCCTTCGCCATGTGGGGCATTGATATGATTGGAAATATTGAACCGACTGCTTCAAATGGTCATAGATTCATCCTGGTAGCCATTGATTACTTCACCAAATGGGTTGAAGAAACTTCGTATGCAAATGTCACCAGGCAAGTGGTAGCTCGATTTCTAAAAAGGGATATCATCTGTCGATATGGAGTTCCCGAGCGAATCATTACTGATAATGGTTCCAATTTGAACAACAAGATGATGGCAGAACTTTGCCGGGAATTCAAAATTCAACATCACAACTCTTCTCCTTACATGCCAAATATGAATGGCGTTGTTGAGGCCGCTAACAAGAATATCAAGAAGATTGTGCAAATGATGGTAGTCACCTACAAAGACTGGCACGAAGCTGTCCTTACTGGGGCAACACCTTATCAGCTTGTGTACGGTATGAAAGCTATCATACCTATTGAAGTTGAACTACCTCCTTACGGGTAATGATGGATGTGAAACTGGATGAAGCAGAATGGATCCGATCTCGATATAATCAACTGAGTCTTATTGAAGAAAAGAGATTAGCAGCCGTCTGTCATGGGCAGTTATATCAAAAGCGGATGAAGAAAGCCTTCGATCAGAAAGTCAGACCTCGGGAATACCAAGTGGGAGAGCTTGTTCTGAAAATACTTCTTCCTCCTCATACAGATCACAGGGGCAAATGGACGCCAAACTACGAAGGCCCATTAATAGTAAAGAAAGTTTTCTCTGGTGGGGCATTGATGCTCACTACTATGGATGGCGAGGATTTCTTATCTCCTGTGAATTCATATGCAGTTAAAAAATACTTCGCATAAAAGATCCGCTGGACATAAAAACAGAATGTAAGTCCAGGCAAAAATAGGGCATCCCGGCGAGTCAAAAACAAAATAAAAGATTCGGGAAAAAATAAGGGAAAATCAGAAGAAAAAAATGTACACCCGCTGAGTTGAAAAGCTACATCGGACAACTCAGGCAAAAATGGGTATCCCGATGGATTGAAAACCCGAAAGGGAGATCCTTGCAAAATCTAGGAAAAAGCGAACAACTGCATTCTGAACTCGTCTGTATCACTCACAACATGGCAAGCTTCGAAAGGATAAAGCGTCGGTCATAATCAACCTTCTTTAGAAAGCAAGATAAGAAGAACGTCAAGGTTATATAGGTCATAGCAAAGGAAGCTCACTGGAGCGTCGACTTCAACATTGCCAACACCTTTATTTTCTCAATTTTTCAGCAATCTCCTCCTTTCAGGGATTCGCTTCTTCACTGTACTTACCCATTCAGGGCACACAAATTAATAAAATCAGAATATTCAGTCACACTTTGTTTTGTACATTTTTGTTTCATTTGCAAAATGTCCAAAGTTCATAATACAACACTTGCATGAAAACATATAAGCCATTTTCAATATATGCTTGCAGGAAATATGCATTCTTGAGCAAATCTAACTCCTATGACGGAATCCGGTTGAGGATACCTTAGGACACTTGTGTGTTTCTTTTTAATAGGTTGCAGGTACTCAAGATAGACAATCTCACAGCATGGGGTATATCAAGCCTCGTATCCCCAACCAAGTCAGCAATCACCTCATCAACAGGGTTACTTGACAGGAGTTTTCCCCCACGAAGCTGTCATCCCCTCAGAGGATCCTTCAAGAAACTCATTAAATCCCCAGCGTGTTGTTTGGACGAAGGAGTTACAACTGATTACTTCCCAGAAGTTCTCTTTTCCCCAAGTAGGATTTCCCGAGCAATGCCTAAACGACTCTTCCCCAACGAAGTTTCCAGGAACTCCTCCTCTCTAGCAAAGTCACCAGGAATTTCTGTTTTCCCCAAAGAGTTTCCAGAGTCTTCTTTTCCCTATTGAGGTCTCCAAAGTTTTCCCCAGTAGATTTTCCAAGATCTTCTTTTTTCCTTAACGGAGTTGCCAGGATTTTCTCATCCTCAGCAGAGTGGGAAAAGTCCCATTCCTCATCCAGTCGCCAGGACTTTCTGTTCCCCATCAGAGCTGCCATGATTTTCTCATCCTCAGCAGAGTCGGCAAAATTATTTTCTCGCAAAGTTGCCAGTTTCTCCCTAGTTGAGTTCCCAGGGTTTTCTGTCCCCCAGCGGTTTACCGAAGCCTCCTTATCCCCAGTATGAATCTCTTCAACAGAAGCTTCCCCAGCCGAGATCCCCACAGAGTTCCCTAGGAAGATCGTTTGGTGATCCTTTCTCCCCACAGATCGGCCAATGATCTCTTTCCCCAGCGGAGTTCTCCCTCCAGGCAGATCTCCTAAAGATCTTTCTCCCCGCAGGATCCGGATCTCAGATCGGTTCTCTCATTTTGCATAATTATAGCGTTTGCATCATATTCACCAAACAAAGCATAGCATTCCGTCTAATACGGAGCATTACGAAAAAAATCAAACATTTGCATGATCATAAGCCAGGTTCGAGCTAATCACCTGCAAACATCAAAATCACTTCACCAGCAATATACAAAACTTATCCCCCGCAGACAAAGTCAGAATACGTTTTGCACTCTCAATACAAATACTTGTTCATACTTGTACATATTCTTTTTAACACTCGTCCGTGTCCCTTGCTCAATCCTTTTGACATTCATCCGTGTCTTGCACATACTTCCTTAGCAGGTCAAACACTTGTACATACTTATACACAATCCTCTGATACTCGTCCGTATCTTGTATGTATCACCTCATCAGCAGATCAACACTCGTCTGTGTTCCTTGCTTAACCGATTAATACTCGTCTGTATCATCATCCTTAAACACGTGTCAACGTTTGTTCCTATTGATGCCCGTCCGTATCGTGGTCCTAAAGATGCTCGTCCGTATCTTTAGTCTATACACACCGTCAAACACTTATACCTTTTATTTCAAAGCGTAAGCACTCGTTCGTGTTTACCATTCCCCAGTAAGTCACCAACAAAACAACCTCTCTATCCAGCATTCGTCCTATGTCGCGATATTTTTGGCAGCCGTCTGTAAACACCCCAAATTTTCCTTCACTCATTTCACCATGGCTTGTGATCTTTCATCTTTGCATAAGTTTAAGCATATCATATCATATGGCATTTTTGCTTCACTACATTAGTTCAAGTTCATCTGCATCTAGGGTTTGTGATCTGAGCAATCCAAAGATCCATCTGAGCCACTCCAAAGGTCTCCAATCATTCCAAGAGGGTCCATGTGTGTTCTATCATCATATTATATCCCTCAAAGATCAAGGAAGTCAAGAAATCACAAGAACTTGGAAAGCATGGAAGCAGAGCTAGGGTTTCACTGCACAGATGACCTGAAATTAGGGTTTTGGTTTTAGAGGCCATAACTCCAAATTTTTTGGTCATTCTTGTTTCTAATAGTCTCAATATGTTATAAGGATCATGTGTACCAAATTTTATGAAGAAATTCATTGTGGAAGTCATATGTTCACTGGGTAACTTCTTGAGCAAGTTAAGTCAAAATCAGGGCATCTGAGGCCCCCAACAATGGAACCAAAGTGGATTTTTCATCAAATTGAAGTTATATGATCTTTATTTGATCATTAAAGTGCTTGGAAGTTCACAAAATTGAAGAAAGTTGAGCTAAACCAAAAGTTGCCAAAAATGGAAATGACTTGTAATGGAAACTTTCCATTTTGGGAAAGTTTTTCAACCTCCTCTTTCTCAACCAAAAATGCTTCAAATGAAAAATTTTTGGTCATGAAAGTTGTAGATTGGATAATTCCCTTTTCAAAAAGTACAAGAACAAGTTCTAATTCATTATGGAACTCAAGTTATGGCTTTGCAAAGTTGGCAAAAATCCTATAATTTTCACTTTCACACCAAAGAGGAGTTTTTTGCAATTTCATAAACCAAGTCATTTTGTGACCTCTAATCACTCTCTAAGCATCATACAAACATAATACAATGCATTGTGACCAAAATTTCCCAAAGAATTATTCCATTTCATGCCTTGAACTTCAAGAAATTCAAAAGGGGCCAAAGTTCTTCAAATTTGCAAAAGGGGATGAATCTTCTCATAAACTTGCTGCATCACCCCAAAACATTTTCCATGGCTCTTCTTGATCAATGCTAAACCAGGACATGCCCTAAAACAACTGCAACATGAGCCCATACCTCAAGTACACTATTTGTTGACTATTTGCAAAATGACCCATACCAATCAGCTGCAGCCACAACCACTCTCTGGCCAACAGGGTTATGTTATGTGGACCAAAAGCAAGCCAATCCATAACAGACACAAGCCTGAATCAATTCATACACCAAGTTTCACAAAAATCACCTTCAAGCAAAAACTTTCGAAACTCTCTGTCCAGCCACTCAAACTCCAAACAAACTTCATCATTCAACTCACCATCACAATTAGAGCATTTCCCAACCATTACCAAGCCCTAAAAGCCAGCCAAACACAAACACAATTTCAGGCCAGTTGAAGTGAAACCACTCAATCCAGCCATTCTAAGCTCCTTCAAAGCATTGCAACTTCATCAGGGGGTCAAGAGGAGTAGATTTGCACAAGAGAAGAGGTCCAAAAGCTCCAAACTGAGAAAGCTCAAGCTCAGGCAACCTCAAGAACGTTTTTTCCAGAAATGAAATTTTAAGTTCCTAAATGAATCTATGTGATGTGCTGATCATGCTGATGTTTTTATTTTTGAAAATGGTTGTGTATTAAGGATTTCATGACTGTCTGAAAGTTTTGCCATTTTTATGATTTTCTTCGAATCTTGAAAATGATGAATGAGAAATGTGTTTTGATGCTTGATTCATGTTTAGGGAGGTGTGGGGAAGTGATCTGAAGCTTTAGAGCTCTGAAATGGCCTAGGGAAGAAGTTGGGTTGAGGGTCCTGCCGGAGAAGATGACCGGAGCTAGCTCCGGTCACCTGAAAATAATTAGGGTTAGCAATTAGGGTTAATCAGCCAGGTTTAAATGTCAGTCCTTGGATTTAGGTTCCCGCGCGCATGAAAGGCCCCGATCACTTCACTTAAGTTTAATTATTAATTAATTAGGTTAATTGGTTAATTAAGCCAAATTCAATCTCAGCCCCACATCTGCGCGCGCAGTCAAACCATTTTATTTAAAATACTTAGAAAAATCCTATAAAAATTTCCTTCTGCCTTTAAATTCAAATATTTTTCTTCACCCAAATACATTTTTATTTTTATTTTTTGCATTTTTAAATCATTTTAAAAATATTTAAATGTTTATTTTAATTAATTAATGGAATTAATTAATTAAAATACCATCCATGTTTCTAAAAATCCCAAAAAAAATTCACAATGCATCTTAGGACATTTAGAGACATTTTCAAACCAGTCATACAAATTTCTTTTTTGTTTTGAACACTCTTTGACATTTTTCTTGAATTTAGGGTTCATAAAATTCCCTTTTTGGAACCCTAACTTTGAAAATTATTTTCTGCCTAACCATGAAGGGTTTGACAATGATTCTTTTTTCATTGTTTTCCATATAGCATGTAGTTTCTAGGGTATATATGTCATAAATTTATCTTGCATTTTCAATTTGATTTGCATTTTTCCTCTTAAGGTACCCAAAAATCCTAGTTAACTTAGAAAATTCACAACTTTCTTTAGGTTAAGAGTTAGACCTTCTCCTTTGGGGTGTGATATCATATGGGGTTAGGGTTTGTTTGAGCTCATTTGCAAATTTTTATCATGTGAATTGCTTCTGTTTTTGACATTTGCATCTCATCCTTTCATGTAACCCTGATTTTGCATCCACACTTGCATCTTACATTGCATTGCATGAACATGTGAACTTTCCATGACATTCTAAGCACTTGTATGCCATCTTAGACATCTTAAGACATTTCTTGAACATTGCTTGGTCATTTATTCATACATTTGCTATGCTTTGCATGCATTTCATTTCATAAACATACATGTGTTTTCATACTTCAAAGCATGCCTCATTTGCATCCAATCTCTTGTATGAACATTCATAACACTTGGTGAAATTCTGTGATCAGGTATGAGATGTCCTAAGAGATGTCCCAACACTTGACAGATTTAACCAAAACTTAAATAGCAAGAAAAGTAAACAACACAGATGTTTGTTAACCCAGTTCAGTGTATAACCACACTTACATCTGGAGGCTACCAAGCCAGGAGGAAATCCACTATAAGTAATATTAATTCTAGACTTAAACCACCCTGTTTAATCTATCACTTAATCACTACCCAATGCAATTTCTACCTAAGACACAACTTAGATAAGAGTACCCTACTCACTCCCCCTCAATCACACAGTGATCAAGTTTACAAGTTTAATAAAATTGAAGTCATACTTCAAACAAAACAGCTTGATCTTACTTCACAGTTTCAATCAAGTCACAAATGCACTTATGCTTAAAAGCTCATCAAGTGGTACAATAAAAACAACCTGCTATTACAAACACTAGACACCCTATTTGGTCTTCTGAAATTCGTACTCAATTCTATGAGTTTCTGTTGATTAAATAGGTATCTGTAATTTGGGCTTTCTGTAGAATGATCCAGCTCTAATGCGCATGCAGCTTCCACCTTGAATTTAGGGTTTGTTACTTCCTAGATTCTAGGTGATTTAGGTCTTCTGTTTTAATCTGAATCCTCAATATAAAACTCCCTACATATGCGCCTTGTTCTGTTTTTATCCATCATTAATTAATTCCAGATAACTCTCCTTAAATATCTCTGATCAGTTAGATAATAATTAATTCTGGTAGCAGGTTTGAGATGTCTCAACATCTGTTGGGACATCCTGAAAAACTGAACTTAAGTCATTAACACAATGTCCCAACATCTTGTGAGACATCCAGAATTAAGTTCATATACTCTGTTTGCTAATGTCCCAACATTTGATAGGACATTCTGAACTGAATTCAATATTTCTTGTTGGTCAAAAATTCTGCCAATTCAAGACATCTACAAACTCCCCCTTTGGCTAATTTTTGGCTAACATCTTTTCTGGTTTTCAGAGTGCAGCAGAAGTTCTTTTTATCAGAGTATAGCATTACTTTTCTGTTGATTCTTATTTGAGATTACTCCCCCTCAAACATATATGTATCCAGTCTTGTTGCAACAGAAATATTTATCAAAACACACTTATTCAGTTCAGACATAAGCAAACAGATTTTTCATTAATAATTAAACAGCAGTACAATTTGTTGTTGTTGTTCTCCCTCTTGTTAGACACAAATTATGGGGCCAAAGACACTAATCCAGAAATACAATGCTGTAATTACAATTTTCCTCACATACAATGATCACTCAGATTCATCACTCTCAGTTTCTTCCTCAACTTCAGTTTCTTCTTCAGAGGCAGTTTCTTCATCAGAGGCAGCTTTCTGATCTCCTTCATTCTCAAGCCTTTGAATGATTTCTTCAAGCTTCTGCTTTCTGGTTTCAAGCTCCTTGCAAGTGCTCTTGAGTTCAGCAATTAATGCCTTTTTGGAGATTGGAGTCTTGGCAGTTGAAGGACCTGCAGATGTCCCAGAAGGTGCTTCAACATCTGCTGCATGATGACTGAGGAACAGTTTGTAGTGAAATGCCAGGGGGCTTTCTCTCTTGCAGACTGTGTCCTTATTAGTTAGAATCCCAGGATATTGGCTTAACACTATACCACACAGCAATGAAGGAAAAGCTATTGGTAGCTTTGTTGCAGAAGAGCTGGCATGCTTCAAGGTTTGATCAAAAATGTAAGCACCATAGTCCAGCTTGGTCTGAGTTCCCACAGCATAGATAAACCTGGCCAGGCCAGTGGATATTGAAGATGTGTGGTTGGTAGGCACCCAGTTAGCTGTACCAATCCTGTTTAGCATGGCATATTTTCTTGTAAGCATGCTTACTGAGAGCTTTCCCTTCACAGGCCATGCCTTGACCTGGTTTGCAGTGATAACCTTGCAGACTTGGTTATCTGTCTTACCTAGCTCATTTGGTCCATCTGTTTCTCTTCCTAGGTACTGATTGATGATTTGAGGAGAAAACTCTACACACTTACCTCTAACAAAAACTTTTCTAAACTCAGAGGACTTACCATTGGAGCAATCCTCCTGAAGATTAACAATGAACTCTTTGACAAGAAGTTCATAGCAGGGAGAGAGATCTGAGACTGTTTTGAATAGTCCTGCAGCAGAGATGAGGTCAATCAGTTCAGTGCACTCAAGTGCATTGCTGCTCAGTTCTCTTTCAAGGGAAACTCTTCTTTGGTACACAAACTTCCATCTGTTGACACTAGAGACATGATGGAATGATATGTTGTCCAAGGGGGCCTCTGGAACAGCAGATGAAGCCCTAGATGGTGCTGGTTTCTTTTTGGGAGGAGATGTTGGGACATCTGATTCAACATCTGAATCTGATGGGGTGACAACTTTTCTTTTCTGAGTTTGGACTTTACTCCATTGTTTTGTTGGGCCAAAGGCAGCTTTAGCTTTGCCTTTCTTTGGGGAAGCTTTCTTCTTCTCAGGAATTTCAGCTTCAGCTTGCATCTTTCCTTTCCTGGACCTGAGCCTTTTGGCTATGCTAGGTCTAACAGAGGCTATGATCTCTGTATCAGAGTCTTGTTCAAGGTTCACCACTGGAGGAGATTGAGCAGTCTCCTCTTCAGCTGGTTGATCAGCAGAGATTTGATCTTCATTTGAGGCTTTGTTCTGATCCTCAGAGTCTTCTTCATCACTTTCATTTGAGGCCTGTTTCTGGTCCTCAGATTCTTCTGCAGCAGCATTAGATGAGTTCTTTTTCTCATCCTCAGATGTTCCAACATCTATTGGGACATCCTGTTGAACAGGAGTGTCCTCTGCAGCTTGAGCTTGTTCCTCTTGAGGTGCAGGCATGGTGTTTAGAGGAATAGAAATTCCACTCACCCTTCTCTGTTCAAAAAGAATTTGGGTGACAATCTCCTTGATGGAATCATCCACATATTCTGAATATTTTGGGGGCATGTTAGCAGGAGAAGGAATGCCTCCTTTGGCTTTGCTGCAGACTTGATCTTTAGCTCTCTTTGGAGTTCTTGGCTTTTTAGTGTGAGAAGCACTTCCTCTGAGTTCGTCCAATGGGGTTGATTTCATTGGAACTACAGAGATGGGAGTTGCATGAACTACGTCTTCTTTGTTGAGAACTTCTTCAGGAGTGTTAGGGTTTTGAGACATTGTTAAGGAATATGAATGAAGAGCTTTAGGGTTGATGATTTCTGAAGAATAGCTAGTTAATGAGATTCGCTTGTGATAGAATGATGAGAATCTTGATAGCTGATTATAAGTAGTTACTAAAAAAGTAGCCGTTACATTGTAAATCATTAGGAATGGAATTCCCAAGGTTCTTGTCCAGACTTGTTTTGCCATCTGGAACTTATGCCATACAATGTCATATGACATGTTGGCACATCTCATTAACTGCTAAATATCACATAAACAGATTCCCAGTTTGCCCCTTAAGTTCTCAAATTGTGTAGCATCCAATGCTTTGGTAAAGATATCAGCTAACTGCAAATTTGTAGCTACATGTTCCAATGAAATCACTTTTTCTTCTACAAGATCTCTGATGAAATGATGTCTGATATCAATATGCTTGGTCCTGCTATGTTGGATAGGATTCTTTGATATGTTGATTGCACTTAAGTTGTCACAGTACAATGTCATGACATCCTGTGGGACATTGTACTCAGTGAGCATTTGCTTCATCCAAACCAACTGAGAACAACTGCTTCCAGCTGCTATATATTCAGCTTCAGCTGTAGATAAGGATACACAATTTTGTTTCTTACTGAACCAAGAAATCAAGTTGTTTCCTAGAAAGAAGCATCCTCCTGAAGTGCTTTTCCTGTCATCTGCACTTCCAGCCCAATCAGCATCACAGAAGCCAGTGAGAATTGGTCTACATCCATGAAAATACATTATGCCATAGTCACAAGTACCATTAACATATTTAAGAATTCTCTTGACTTGATTGAGATGACTGACTTTTGGATCAGCTTGATATCTTGCACATACACCTACTGCAAATGCTATGTCAGGTCTGCTAGCAGTCAAGTATAACAAGCTTCCAATCATGCTTCTGTATAAGCTTTGATCTACATTCTCACCCTTTTCATCTTTAGTCAGCTTCAAATGTGTGGGAGCAGGAGTTCTCTTATGAGTAGCATTTTCCATTCCAAATTTCTTGACTATGTTCTTGGAATACTTGCTTTGGGAAATGAACATTGAATCTTCCATTTGCTTTATTTGTAGACCAAGAAAGTAGGTTAACTCACCTACTAGGCTCATTTCAAATTCAGATTCCATCTGCTTGACAAAATGTTTGACCATCTTATCAGACATCCCACCAAAGACAATATCATCAACATATATTTGAGCAATTATGATATTTCCTTCTTCATCTTTAACAAACAAGGTTTTGTCAATTCCACCTTTTCTGTACCCTTGCTTGATAAGAAATGTGGTCAGTCTTTCATACCATGCCCTTGGTGCTTGCTTCAGACCATAAAGTGCTTTCTTCAGTTTGTATACATGATTTGGATAGCTTGGATCAACAAATCCTTTAGGCTGTTCTACATATACCTCTTCATTCAGATAACCATTTAAAAAGGCACTTTTCACATCCATTTGAAATAGCTTGAACTTTAAGATACAAGCAATTCCCAAAAGTAGTCTGATTGATTCAAGCCTTGCTACTAGTGCAAAGGTTTCATCAAAGTCTACTCCTTCAATTTGAGTGTATCCTTGAGCTACAAGTCTAGCTTTGTTCTTTGTAACAACTCCTTGTTCATTTGACTTGTTCTCATACACCCATTTTGTTCCAATCACATTTATGTCATCAGGTCTAGGAACAAGATTCCATACTTCATTCCTTGTGAATTGACCTAATTCCTCTTGCATAGCACTAATCCAGTATTCATCAGTAAGAGCTTCCTTGATGTTCTTAGGTTCTATTTTAGAAACAAAACAAGAACCTGAAATCACTTCTCTTGATCTAGTGCTCACACCTCTGTTGGGATCACCAATTATCAAATCTTTGGGATGATCTTTCTGTATTCTGATGGAGGGAGGTTTGCTGGATTCTTCTGTTCTTGTATCAGTTTGAGTGAAGTTATAATGATCATTCTTTTCTTCAGCTTCAATCTTGATATCAGCAGATGTTCCAACATCTTCTGGGACATCTGTAGGAGCATCATCAATTATCACATTTATGGATTCCATGATGACTTTGGTTCTAGAATTAAATACTCTATATGCTCTGCTGTTGATAGAGTATCCAAGGAAAATCCCTTCATCACTTTTAGGATCCATTTTTCTTCTCTGCTCCCTATCTGCCAGAATGTAACAGTTGCTTCCAAACACATGAAAGTACTTAACTGTGGGTTTTCTGCCCTTCCAGACTTCATATATTATGGACAAAGTTCCTTTCCTTAAGGTAACTCTGTTATGGATGTAACAAGCAGTGTTCATAGCTTCAGCCCAGAAGTACAAAGGTAACTTTTTAGCATGGATCATGGCTCTTGCTGATTCTTGAATAGTTCTGTTCTTCCTCTCAACAATCCCATTCTGTTGAGGAGTGATAGGTGAAGAATATTCATGATTGATTCCTTCTGAAGAGCAGAATTCTAAGAACTTTTGATTCTCAAATTCTTTTCCATGATCACTTCTTATTCTGATCACACAGCTGGATTTTTCCCTTTGTAATCTTTGGCATAATTCTTTGAATACATCAAATACATCAGACTTTTCTTTGATGAAATTTATCCATGTATATCTTGAAAAGTCATCAACCACCACATAGGCATACCTCTTTCCACCAAGACTTTCAACCTGCATAGGTCCCATAAGATCCATATGTAATAGTTCCAAAACTTTGGAAGTTGTCAGATGTTGGAGCTTTGGATGGGACATCTTGGTTTGCTTGCCTATTTGACATTCACCACATATTTTGCCATCATCAATCTTCAGTTTAGGAATACCTCTTACAGCATCCATAGATATTATCTTCTTTATGCCTCTGAAATGAAGATGACCCAGCCTTTGGTGCCATAGTTTCACTTCTTCTTTAGCTAAAGAACAAGTTGAAGTGAGACTGAGGTTTTGAGATTCCCACATGTAACAGTTGTCTTTAGATCTGGCTCCTCTCATGACCACTTCTTGTTCTTTGTTAGTCACTATACATTCAGTTTTGGTAAAGTTTACACTGTACCCTTTGTAAACACCCCAAATTTGCCCTCACCCATTCACACCATGGCTTGTGGTCATTTTCATATGCATAAACACAATCATATCATCCCATATTGCATTTTTGAATCACTGCATAATTTCTAAGTCATCTGCACCTAGGGTTTGTGATCTGAGCAATCCAAGAGCCACTTGAGCCACTCCAAAGGCCACCAATCACTTAAAAGGGGTCTACATGTGTTCAAGTATCATATTACATCCTCTCAAAGTCAAGAATTCCAAAGAATCACAAGAACTGGGATTGGCATGGAAGCAGAGCCAAGGTTGACTGCACAGTTGACCTAAAATTAGGGTTTTGGTTTCAGAGGCCATAACTCCAATTTTTTTGGTCATTCTTGTTTCCATTGGTCTCTATATGGTGTAAGGAGTATGCATATCAATTTTCATGAAGAAATTCCATGGGGAAGTCATCTGATCAAGGGTTGACTTTCTGGACAAGTCAGTGTAAAATCAGGGCATCTGAGGCCCCCAATGACCCAACCAATGGGTGATCTTCATCATTTTGAGTGTATATGATCTTTATTTGATCATGGAAGAAGGTTGAAGTTCATAAAAATCAAGAATTTGAAGTTTTTGCAAAGTTGACTTTTTAGGGCATGGTTGACTTTTCAAGAATGTGTCATTTTAGGTCATTTTTCAAGCCTTGATTCTTGATCCAAAAATGCTTCAAATGGAAAAACTTTGGTCATGAAAGTTGTAGAATACATCTTTCCCTTTTCAAAAAGTACCAGAACATGATCAAATTCTTCTTGGATCAAAAGTTATGGTGTGACAAAGTTGCCAAAAATCATTGATTCTCAAGACATGCACTAAATGGAAAATTTGCAAAATCATGTTTCAAAGCAAGTTGTAACTTCTAGTTGTAATCAAACCATCACACAAACATTCTATGTGACATAAAAATCAGAATTGGACCAAAGATCACATGTTTATGGTTTGTGTAACAAGGCATTTTCATGAAAAAACCAAAATGAGCCAACTTGCAAAACTCATGATCACACCTCACCAACTAGTTGCCTTGGCTGCTGAACCCTCCTAGCATCACACACACATCATGCTGCGCAGCCCATGCCTCTTGTACCAAGCTATAGCTCAAGCCATGCCTTCCTTACACAAAGTGGACTTTTTTGCAAAAGTGAACTTACCAATCAATAAAGGCCATGTCACATCACCTGACCTATAGGATTATTTTATACTATCCAAATGCAGGCCATTTCATATACCAAGCCAAGCTGAAACATGCCATAACATCACATACTCAAAAACACTCCATCAAGCAAAACTCTTCGAAACTCTCTGCCCAGCTCACAAACACTCAAGCCAACTTCACTAATCATCTCACCTTGCCCCATTGAGTAGAAAGCAACAAAGAACCAAGCCTGAAACAAGCCATAACACCACTTCACCATTTTCACCCCAAACTACAGTTTCCTTCGAAACACCTTCCACAGCTCACAAACATCCAAACCAACTCCACAAACCTTCTCAACTCATCATCTGGACCACAAACAACCCTTCACCATTGCCAGAAACAGCCTGAATCACCATTGCCATTTTCAACTGAGCTTGAGCAGAAGCTTTTCAAACTCTTCATCTAGCCAACATAAATTTCCCCCAAGCATTCAGGCATCATCAAGAGGTCATAAGGAGTGGATTTCACCAAGAGGGGAGGTCAGAAAGTTGCTGGAGTGAAAGCTTCGAATCTCAGGTAGTTCAAGAACTTTTTTTCCAGAAACGGATTTTTAAGTTCTAAACTTGTTCTATATGTCTTCCTGATCATGAATATGCCTTTAGTTTTGAAAATGGTGATGAAATGAGAATTTAATTGCTTCCTGAAACTCTGTTGACCTAAAAATTGTTTGGTTCGATTCATGTTTCTGGGGAAAAATAAATGTTGTTTGTGATGGGGTTTTGATTCAGTAGATCATGGGAATCATTTCTGTATGCTTGGTTTTCATTTTTGTTACGTTTTGAGGTTTTTAAGGATTTTCAGGTGGGGTTCCCACCGGAGAAGACGACCGGAGGTCTTCTCCGGCCACCTGAAAATCATTATGCCCTAATCCAGTCATTAATTTCCATTTGAATGTGGAGCGTAGGATTCCCTTGACCCGTTGACCTCCCGCGCGCATGTTCTGCCTGGATCCACTTGATTAGCCCTAATCCACTTAATTAATTTAATAAATCTTAATTAAATTAATTAACTCAGAAGCAACCATAGCCCTTGGATAGTGCGCGCGGTCAAACATTTCAAATCCAGATTCAATCTCAGCCACTCTTCCTGTTGACTTCATTTAAAATTCATTTAAATTCATTTTCTTTTCATTTGTTTTGCATAATTTATTTAAAATAGCAAAAATTGTCTAAAAATTATGAAACTTTTTCTTAAGAGTTTTAATAATTTTTATGACACAAAAATATTTTTATTTTTATTTTTAGCATTAAAAAAGTATTTTTAAATATTTAAAAGATTATTTTTAATTGATTAATGGAAATTAATTTATTAAAAATACTTTTAAGTATTTAAAAATCACCAAAAAATTCATGGAATGTTCTAAGACATTTAGAAACATTGTCCAACCTTCAAACCAAATTTCTTTTTTGATCTTGATGCATTTTGAGGATTTTTCATTGAATTAAAATCATTTTTGTGCATTATTTTGATCCTAAGTTCAAAAAATCATTTCTGCCTATTCATGAGGAGTTGGACATTGATTCTTCTTGCATTGCATTGTGTTTAGCATGTAGTTTTTGAGATAAAAAGGCCATGATTTGATCTTGCATTTTCAAATTGTTTGACATTTCTTTTGTTTGGAAACCCTAAAAACCCTAAAATCTTGTAAAAATCATAACTTGAGATTGGTTAAGAGTTGAGACCTCTCCTTTGGGCATTGGTTTAGTATGGGATTAGGGATTCTTTGTGTGGCATTTTCCATTTTTTTATCTTAGGGTTTGCTTCTGATTTTGACTTTTGTTTGATGCATGGTTCATAAACCCTAATTTGAGCTTTCATATGCATCCATCTTGCATTCTCTTGCATAACATGACTTGCCATGACATTTCAAGCATCCATTTGATTCATTTGACATCATAAGACATATTGAAAGCATGTTTGATCATTGCATCATGTATTTGCCATATTGTATGCCATGTGCACTTCATAACTTTTCATGTATGTTCATGCCTCCTAATTTGCTTCATTTGCATTCATGGACTTGTATGATCATTCCCATGTGCTGCCTCATGTTTGTAGCATCTCATAGCATCATTAGCATCATGTTAATGCTTCTGGTTTTGTCTTTCATCATGTCATCTCATCCCATTTTGCATTGCATTGCATTTCTGTTCTAACCTTTCAGGTGGTAAGTAATTTTGAGAAGTGAATTTGCCTTCACTTCTCATAACTTTTCTTTTCATCTCTCTTGCATCCATTGCTGCATTTTGTTTGTGTTTGAGTTTGAGCTTGCTCATCCTTCTCCTTCTTACTTTCTTTCCTCAAGTGACTTGACTTCTTGAATGAAGCAAGTCACTTTGCTTCTCTTGATCCTGTTCATCTGCTTCCTGGTGGTTCCATTAAAGATTTCTTTTGAAAACCTCACAAACCCTAGGACCAACCAAGCATGACAATGATTAGGGTTTTGATTAGTCTCCCCTCCTTAGTTTTACCTTTGTGTCTCTCTTGAGTCTGCTCTTCTCATCTCATAATCAGGGACTAAACCCTAAAGGCTTTAAGGCTTTGTGATTAAGCTTATGCCTGCATCCTTCTATTAGGATGGAGTGTATAACTTTAATCCTAAGTGTTAAACCCTTAATGTGTTTAAATCTCTTAATCAATTCACTTAATAATCATCAAGACATCACACTTGTAACTTGGGCCTTGCATTAGGGTTCCAATTCTTCCTTAATTGGTTAAGAAGGACTAACCCTAGTGTTAATGGACAAGTCCCCCTCAAGTTGTCTTACAAATCCTAAAAAATCACTTCTTCATCATATCATCAAATAAAATCCACTTAATCAAAGGCTTGTTTTGTCATGAGTTTAATCCCTAATCATGGATTAAGTTGAGGAGCTTTCCTCAGCTTAAACATTCTCATCTATTATCCTTCTATTAGGATGGTGTAATGAGTCTGTTTAATCTCTGATTATGGCTTAACCTCATTACTCAACACTAAACAAAAACACCAAAAACATCTAAATAATCACAAGTAGGTTAATGATCTTAATCCTACATCAAAGGTGATTAAGTGTGAGAATCTGACTTCACACTTAAGGTATTCTCATTACCCCTAAACAGAGGGAAGATGTGATGAGTTTACTAAATCCAGTGGTTTAGGCTTAAGCTCATTAACTTATGACAAACCTTCAAAAGCAATAAAAGACTGAAAACACAAAAACAAACAATAATCGTCTCCTTCGGGATTCTTTTCTCATCATCTTCACTCATAAACGAGAACTTGCTTCTTCCGTCTAATGCGAGACAGTTAGCATCTGTGCCAGACAGATCATACACTTGAGCATAGGCTAGTAAGCAGTTCACAAGTCAATTCATCTTTCAGTCTCTTTGGGTCGAACTACGGTGTTCTGACTTCCTCATTGCACGAGAGGATACGTAGGCATAACTTAACAGTTATCGAACAAAAGTCTCTGTACATTCCCCCCTCTTTCCAGCTTCATTCTTTAGCCTCATGATCTTGAGCATCTTATTCCTGTTCTTACACTGACGCTGTACATTCATACACCACACTTCCTTTGCACTGACACCTGTACATCCTTTTCCAGCTATTTTATACACAAATTGCACTGACACTACCCCCTTAAAACACAAATCTTTTAAGCGTGGATCCCGTCGAGTACGGCGGACAATCTGGGTGCTAATACCTTCCCAGGTTGTAACCAACCCCCTTTCTCAGTCTCTCTGGTTCGCAAACCGTCTTATCCATCTTTTTCTAGGTCTATGCAGCATTGCCTTTCCTCCGGGATAAAAATGCCTAGCTGGCGACTCTATTCATTCTCCAGTGAGTTCACGGCTGTGTGTTCTCACTGCTCCCTTCGCCGACCGTTCGCGTCTGTACCCCTTTTGACCCGGTGTCATTTGGTGGGAGCGACACCCTTGATCACATAATTGACTTATACTGATCAGGTTAGCAGTTAAACCTTTAACTAGCAGCACATCATCTAATCTTGGAACATCTTGACAGTCCAAGGTCCCAACTCCCTTGATTTCTCCTTTAGCTCCATCTCCAAAGGTTAGATACCTGGATGAATGTGACTTTAAGTTTATTAGCAGGTTCTTCAATCTAGTCATGTGTCTTGAACATCCACTGTCAAAATACCAGTCTTCCTTAGCTGATACTCTTAGTGATGTATGTGCTATATATGCAACACTTTTCTTTGACCATTTGAGTTGAGATTTCTTTTGATGACTTTTCCCTGTGTGTTGTTCACCAGCAGATCTCCAAGATTGATTGTTGATCTTGTTCTTGGGTATGTAGCTTTGATCAGTCTGAATGCTAGTTTTTGGTCTCCATACCTTCTTGATGACTTCTGTCTTCTGCTTAGGAGGTTGCTGATTTCTTTGATGTCTATGAACCACTTTAGCTTCTATTTTTTGCTTAGAAGATTGCTGACACATCTGATTTGGATATCCATGTAGCTTATATTGCATCTGACACATCTGATTTGGCGACTCTGCTGGGGACGCCTTATATTGCAACCAGGGCTTCTGGTTCTTTTTGTGGGTTCCTCCTAGCGCTTGATTGATTTGTGTTTACTGGGGTGTTATGTGCTTATTTGTGTTTGTATATGTTTTATTTTTGCTTTATGTACAGTTGCTTCACTACTTTCTTTATTGCTTTTCATATATCATACTGTCATGCTGTCTGGCTGGATCTGGTTTTGTTTTGGTGGGAGGGTGTTCCATTGAGAGTTAAGGTCCTATACCTGGGACCTGAGTGACACCTAGGCTAGAGTGAATCATATTCTTTCCCATTCCATTTCGGTCTGGTGCGGGAATATGAAACACGGTTCAGATATGGGTTTCTTCTTGAGAACTCTGTGTTGCAGATTTCCTGCAATGCTAGGGCTATCTGGGAAGCCTGCTAAGTCTGGATGACCTCTTAGTATTGGCCTTCAGAAACTGAGGTGAATTAGAGGAGGAACTTTTATGGTTATTGTAAACACTGTACCTCCGGGTTAGAAGTGTTTACACTTCTCATAACTGATCCAAGTCTGAGGATCCTTGTTTTAGAACACCACCTGTGAGGGGGGTTGGGCTGTTTACAGGTTTGCAGGTACCTTGACCTCAGAATACCCTGTTACTTTGATTGTTTAAGAATACTTCAATTTGGGACAGTTCTTGTGATTCTAAAACCCTGGACATGTGGCTCTTTATTTGAGTCCCCCACCTTGGTTACTGGATTTATAGACCTCCATCTGGAATTCTTGAACATACTTGGACCTATATCAGGGCATTTTGATCAGATCCAGCTCAGTCACAGACCCTTGCATTTCATTTGCATACATAATCATTGCATCATATTGACATTTGCTTATTTGTGTTTCAGGGTATCCATTTTCATCTGGTTTTGGTTTTGACCCCATCTTCAGTATTGGCCCATCTTCATCAGCACCTGCTTCAGCTATCAGTCACCTGCACCAGCCAATCAGTGGCCCACTTCTTCAGCATCATCATCAGCACCTGTCTCTACTCAGTCTCAGCATCATGGCTCCTAAAAAGAGCAACATCACCTATCACTTCTTCCAGCCAGAGTTATCAGACATCAGGAGGGTTCAAACCCTGATCACTCCAGATCACATACCATTGTTCAGGGAAAGTTATGGAGATATACTTGATATGGTCATGGATCTGGACCCTTCACAAAGAAGCCTGATCCACACTTGCATTCATTTTTATGATCCCCCACTGAGATGTTTCACTTTTCAAGACTTTCAGTTGGGCCCTTTATTGGAAGAGTACTCCTTATTGGTTGGTATGCCTATCAGGGGTGGAATTCCTTTCAACCCTGAGATGGTCTTTCCTGGTAATGGAGAAGTAGCAAAGGCTTTGCATCTGGAACCTGTCCTGATTGAGCAGCATATGACTTCTAAAGCTGGAATCCCTGGTTTCCATCTGGATTTCTTGATCTCTCAAGCTACCCTGAAAGCTTCTTTAGGAGAGTGGAAAGCTGTCTGTGCTCTATTGGCATTAAGCATATATGGAATTGTATTGTTTGCAGATGAGCCTCGATTCATTAGCAAGAATGCAATCCATCTGTTCATCCTGAAGAACCCAGTGCCAACTTTATTGGGGGATCTTTACTATTCAGTACATCAGAGGAATGAGAAGCAGAGGGGAAGATTAGTGAGGTGTTGTGCTCCATTGTTTCATACTTGGCTTCTCAAGCATCTACCCAGGACAGATACATTTTTGAATCCTCATCAACAGAGTAACTGGGCTAAGAGACTCACTGCTCTAACTTCAGCAGATATCAGATGGTGTACTCAAAGCACCAAGGGCAGGGATATCATCACCAGCTGTGGGCATTTTCCCAATGTGCCCCTAATAGGAGTTAAGGGTAGCATTAATTATAATCCTCTGCTGTTCAAAAGGCAACTGGGCTATGCACTGGTCCACACACCTAAGGCACAGGACTTGGTTGAGACCCTTTATTGTGAGAACAAGATTAATCTGGCTGTTGTTAGGCAGGCTGCCTGGGCCTGGGATAATGTTCAAACCAAGGGAGTGACCATCCTAGGGAAGTGCAACAATGTGGCATCAGCACAATATTATGAGTGGTCCCATGCCAGGGCCCAATTCTCTGGAATGCCCTTTACCATAGAAGATATGCCTGAGTCATCTTCAGCACCCCCTGCCACTATCAGTTTGGAGGAGTTTGAGAGCTTGAAAGAAAGAAATGAGAAGTTAACTCAAGCTTTGCAGAAGACCCTCCGGGAGAGGAGTGATGGTATGAGGGATATTGAGAGGTTAGAGAGGTTGAGAGTGGAGCATCTGACTAAGATTGAGAAGTCTGGGGATTATATTAAGAAGTCTAAAGCTGGAGAACAAATTCTGAAGAATGCTTGCAAGGAAGCCCAGTTCCAAAGAGCAAGGACAGACTTGTATCTGAAGGAGAGTCAGGCCCGGTGGGTCAGGATCACCGAGGCTCGTACCCTGGAGGACAAGAGAGTTCAAGACAAGATGGAGCAACTGGAAGCTAGTGCTAAAGAGCAGCAAGAAGCCCTGGCAGCAGCCCAGAGGGAAATATTAGAACTGAAGATCAAAGCAGGGGTGAAGAGGTCAAAGGACCAAACTCAGCACAAGAAGCTAACAGCAGCTCTTACGACCCGGAATCTCCTCATCAGGAATCTCACGGAGCGTCCGGCTGATCCTGTGACCGAAGCACTTCTCAAGGAAGTTCGTGAGGATGAGTTTGGTCTTGATGTTTGACCATTTGTTTGTTGTTGCTTTCATTCCATGTACTTTTTATTTTCCTTTTCTTGTGATGTATTTTGACCCCTCAGAGGGCTTGTACTTGTAAACAAACTATGAACCATTTGCTTTTGTAATATATGTGTTAGTTTGTTCCATCCGGGTTTATTTCGAAAGCAACATCAACAGCATCTTCAAGGGTCTGGAAGGGTCAAAACTGAATGCCAAACCGGATACCTTGAAAGCAAATCAGCATAACTGCATTGCATGCTAACCCTTTGTTTGTTTTGTAGGTTTTTGTCTTATTGTTGCTAACTCTGTTGTGATGTTCAGGAACTATTGCTAGGCGCCGGGTATTTCCCCTCAACCGTCCGCACCGTTATCCAACCCGAAACAACCTTCCGGGAATTCAAATGGATCAGGTACAGCAGGACCTTGCAGAGGTTAGAAATCAAATGGCAAACGAAAGATTGGAAATGAGAACGCAGATGACGCAGTTTATGGAAGTGATGAACAACATGGCTCAGAGCCAGGAAAGATTGAGGGCCATGGTGGAAAGGCAAAATCAAGAGGATCCACATATAGGGACTGCCGGCACCAGCAATAATGAAAGGGTTCAACCTCATGTTAACCCCCCTGTATTTGGCCCCCATCTTCATCCAGAGGTCAATATTCCTGCAAATGTTCAAGGGACTGCCACTGCAGCCAGGGTACTTCAAGAAGACCCCCAAGAGGACCAATTCACAGTAATGGGTGCTGGGGAGGAAGCTTATGATAGAAGGTTGGAAGAGATAACTGAGAAATTGAGGTCCCTAGAGTCTCAAAACTCTTTAGGCTTCGACGTCATGGACATGGGCTTGGTAGAAGGGGTCAGGATTCCCCATAAGTTCAAGCCTCCTTGCTTTGAAAAATACAACGGGACTTCATGCCCCCGGACTCATTTACAATCATTTCTGGGAAGGCTGAAGGCCTATACTATGGATGAGAAGCTCTGGATGTTCTATTTCGAAGATAGCTTGACTGGAGCCTCAAGAGAATGGTACTCTCACCTGACAAGGGCAACTATCAGGTGCTGGAAGGATTTGGCAGAAGCCTTTATCAGACAGTATCAGTACAACTTAGATATGGCGCCCAACAGGACTCTCCTAATGGGAATGTCACAGTCGTCAAGGGAAAGTTTCCGAGAATATGCCCAGAGATGGAGGCAATTGGCTGCTGCTGTTCAGCCACCTATGTCTGAAAGGGAAATGGCAGATATGTTTATGAACACCCTTCAGGGAACATATATTGACAGGCTGGCTGCGTTCTCCTCCACTAGCTTTGCAGATGTTGTCATAGCTGGGGAGAGAATTGAGAGCCTATTAAAAATGGGCAAGATTTCCGACAATGGTGCCAGCTCGTCCAGTAGTACAAGAAAGCCTTTTGCAGGCCCAAGAAGAACTGGCGAGACCAATGCCATCCACTCCAGCAGGGGCAGGCCCCAATATATTCACAGGTCAGTAGCAGCAGTCACCATTCCTGCTCCAGCTCATCCTCAGCCAATTTATCAACCTCCGCAACAAAACTATCAGCAGCAACCTCAGTACCATCAGCAAAACCAGTATCCTCCGAGAAATTACAACAACAGCAACACCAACAACAACAGTCAACAAAGGCCATTTCGGCAGAGGCCATCTCAAGCTAATAGGGTGATCGATCCGATCCCTATGCCATATGCTACATTGCTGCCACAACTCCTGAAACTCAACCTAGTTGAGCTAAGGACGCTGGCACCTCCGGACCCCAACAGTCTACCCAGGAACTATGACTCCAACGCCAGATGTGCCTTCCATTCAAATGCACCTGGCCACAGTACAGAAAAGTGCAGAGCCCTGCACATGAAGGTACAAGACCTGGTAGACTCGAAAGCTCTGAATTTCGCACCACCACCCAATGTCAATAAGAACCCAATGCCGAACCACGGTGGTCCCAGAATTAACGCTATTGAAGAAGACAAGCCGTCTTATTTAATAACCAGTGTGGGTCAGATCCGGACGCCGTTGGTAGAAATCAAGGCTCAACTCCTGGAATGTCAAATGTTCCCGGGGTGTGAGTTGGGGTGTGCTTACTGCAATATCTCAGTAAATGGGTGCGATAACCTGAGGAATGGCATAGACGGTCTTATTCAGAGTGGCCAGCTTCAGATCACCACATCATTTCCAACAAATCCAGCAATCTCATCCGCAACAATTCCAGAACCTCCTACAACTGCAACAACCATTGTTCCTGACAATTCTTCGGCTTCATCAACAAGTACTTCATCTATCATCTCAACTGATCAGTTTTCAACAAATTTTCCTGCTACAACTTCAGCTTCACTCCATTTTGAACCTCCTACAACAACAACATCCATACTCCCGACAATGCCTCCTACAACACCAGCAACAAATCATGAAGATGTCTCTACTGTCACAATATTCTACGATCCTGAAAACAACTCCGTCTACAACTCAGAAGGTGCTGCTCCCATCAGAGCACCAGTTACAATTTATTATGATCCACAGACTATTACAGTTCCTTCAGCAGCTGCAGTCAGTCCAGTCACTATCACGATGCCTGGACCAATACCTTATGAAAGCAGCAATGCCATCCCATGGCATTACGGCTCTGACCTGTACTGTGAAGGACAAAAGATCACTTTCGAATCATCAACCCCTGCACCACAAGTGGACAATGTGGGAAGAGGCGGAGGCTTCACTCGAAGCGGACGTCTTTTCGCCCCACAAATTCAGAGACCCACTGCCGAAGCAGAAGCTGCTGCTAAGGCAAAAGGAAAAAGCCCGGTGCAGGAAGATCAAGCTGTTAAAGAAGCCTTGAAAACACCATTCGATCAAGAGGTTGATGAGTTCATGCGAATCATCAAAAAGAGTGATTATAAAGTAGTGGATCAGCTTCATCAGACGCCTTCCAAGATCTCAATCCTATCATTGCTTATGTGCTCCGAAGCCCATCGGAATGCACTACTCAAAGTTTTGCACGCAGCTTACGTGCCTGAAGAGATCACTGTCAATCAGCTGGAAGCAGTAGTTGGAAATGTTAATGCTAGTCACGGACTAGGGTTCACCAATACTGATTTGACAACGGAAGGCCGCAACCATAACAAAGCCTTGCACATAACCATGGAATGCAAAGGTGCTGTCCTTTCCCATGTGCTGGTAGACACAGGGTCATCCCTCAATGTCTTACCCAAAAAGGCCCTGGTGAAGCTAGAATATGACGGATTGGCGTTGAGACCCAGCAACCTGGTGGTGAGAGCCTTTGATGGTTCAAAGAGATCGGTTCTGGGAGAGATTGAGTTACCCGTAACGATTGGCCCGCAGACCTTTAAAACGATCTTCTATGTGATGGATATACAGCCCGCCTACAGCTGTTTATTGGGTAGGCCATGGATTCACGCTGCTGGCGCCGTGACCTCTACCCTTCACCAGAAGTTAAAATATGAGTGGGAGGGTCAAATCGTTACAATCTGTGGAGAGGAGGACATTTTTGTCAGCCACCTGGCTACTTATAAGTACATTGAGATGGATGGGGAGATCCATGAAACAATGAGCCAGGGGTTCGAAGCCTTGAATGTCAATGAAACATCTGCTGTGCCTGGTACTTCAATATCATCATACCAACAAGCCCGGAAGGTTGTTGAGGGAGGAAACGCCCAAGGCTGGGGCAAACTGCTATCGGTGGAGAAGAAAGAAGACAGATTTGGGTTGGGTTACAAACCAACTCAACAAGGTCAAGCAGCGGCTGCGAAAGAGCCCAATTTCGTGAGTGGGGGGATGCTTACCCCTGATGCTATCAACTGTCTGGAAGACGAGCTGGAAGAAGAACGCAACCTGGAAAGCTGGATTCGTCCAAAGATCCCGGGGAGCAGTGTCTCAAACTGGTCTTCCCAGGAAATTATAAGAGTTACTCATGCAGAGTAATTATTATTTCCTGTATTTTATAGCATGCATCAAAGTCTTGCATCTTGCCCAAGATGACAAGACTCATTTTGTAATCGGGCCATCTGTACTTTTTGTGCAAACAAGATCAATTAATGAAATATCAGACATCTTTTTGCAAACGAGTCTTTTTCTTTTTCGCTCACTGTTTTTCTATTTTTCTTCTTGTACAAAAAATAAATGGCAGTGTTTTCAAAATGACAACTTTATTTCACTTTTCTAAACAAGACTAAAATCAGATCACTAAAATGAACAAACTTAACCCTTGCAGAGAGTGCCTTCCAGACAGCACCGACAACAGCACGGCTATGACTTCGTATGACTTTGACAATCCAATCAATCAAGCTGATGAAGGGGTTGATGAAGAATATGAGCTTCCTGAAGAGCTAGCCAGGTTGTTAAGACAAGAGGAAAAGGTTATTACTCCTCACCAGGAGGAGGTTGAAGTGATCAATCTTGGTACAGATGAAGACGTGAAAGAAGTCAAGATCGGGGCCTGCCTGCAAGACTCAGTGAAAAGACAACTGATTGACCTGCTTCGAGAGTATGTGGACGTGTTCGCTTGGTCTTATCAAGATATGCCAGGGTTGGACACCGACATTGTTGTGCACAAGCTGCCTTTGAGAGAAGAATGCCCGCCGGTTAAACAGAAGCTGCGCCGTACTCGCCCAGACATGGCTATGAAAATCAAGGAGGAGGTACAAAAACAGTGGGACGCCGGGTTCCTTGCTGTAACTAGCTATCCGCCGTGGGTTGCTAACATAGTACCTGTGCCTAAGAAAGACGGCAAAGTAAGAATGTGTGTTGACTACTGGGATCTGAACAGAGCTAGCCCGAAAGATGATTTCCCATTACCTCACATTGACGTATTGGTTGATAATACGGCTCAGTTCTCGGTATTCTCCTTCATGGACGGATTTTCAGGATACAACCAGATTAAAATGTCACCTGAAGACATGGAGAAGACAACATTCATCACACCCTGGGGCACGTTCTGCTACAAAGTAATGCCATTTGGGCTCAAAAATGCCGGTGCAACATATCAACGGGCTATGGTAACATTATTCCACGATATGATCCATAAAGAAATCGAGTGTTATGTGGATGATATGATCGCCAAGTCCCTTACTGAAGAAGACCATCTGGTAAATCTGTTGAAGTTGTTCAAGCGTCTGAGGAAGTATCAACTGAAGTTGAACCCCAACAAATGCACATTCGGGGTGCGATCCGGTAAGCTGCTGGGATTTATTGTAAGTGAGAAAGGGATTGAAGTTGACCCTGATAAAGTCAAAGCCATCCAGGAGATGCCTGCACCAAAGACTGAGAAAGAAGTTCGAGGGTTCTTAGGTCGATTGAACTACATTTCACGGTTCATATCTCACCTTACGGCAACCTGTGAACCCTTGTTCAAGCTGTTGAGAAAAGAACAAACGGTCAGGTGGAACGAAGACTGTCAGAAGGCTTTTGACAAGATCAAAGAGTATTTGCAAGAACCTCCAATCCTTATGCCTCCAGTTGAAGGAAGACCTCTGATAATGTACTTGACAGTATTAGAAGAGTCAATGGGGTGTGTGCTGGGCCAGCATGACGAGTCTGGTCGAAAAGAGTATGCAATATACTACCTGTAGATGTTTAAGAATTGGCAGAATTTTTGACCAACAAGAAATGTTGAATTCAGTTCAGAATGTCCTATCAGATGTTGGGACATTATCAAACAGAGTATGTGAACTTATTTCAGGATGTCCTACCAGATGTTGGGACATTGTGTAAATGACTTAAGTTCAGTTTTTCAGGATGTCCCAACAGATGTTGAGACATCTCAGACCTGCTACCAGAATTAATTATGGATTAACTAATCAGAGATATTTAAGGAGAGTTATCTGGAATTAATTAATTATGGATAAAAACAGAACAAGGCGCATCTGTAGGGAGATTTATATTGAAGATTCAGATTAAATCAGAAGACCTAAATCACCTAGAATCTAGGAGGTAACAAACCCTAAATTCAAGGTGGAAGCTGCTGCGCATTAGGGCTGGATAATTCTACAGAAAGCCCAAATTACAGATACCTATTTAATCAACAGAAACTCATAGAATTGAGTACGAATTACAGAAGACAAAATAGGGTGTCTAGAATTTAATAGCAGGTTGTGTTTTATATGTACCACTTTATGAGCTTTTAAGCAAAAGTACATTTGTGACTTGATTGAAACTGTGAAGTAAGATCAAGCTGTATTGTTTGAAGGATGTCTTCAATTTCAGTAAACTTGTAAACTTGATCACTGTGTGATTGAGGGGGAGTGAGTAGGGTACTCTTATCTAAGGTGTGTCTTAGGTAGAAATTGCATTGGGTAGTTATTAAGTGATAGATTAAACAGGGTGGTTTAAGTCTAGAATTAATATTACTAATAGTGGATTTCCTCCTGGCTTGGTAGCCTCCAGATGTAGGTGTGGTTATACACTGAACTGGGTTAACAAACTTCTGTGTTGTTTACTTTTCTTTCTATTTAAGTTTTGGTTAAATCTGTCAAGTGTCCTATCAAGTGTTGGGACATCTCTTAGGACATCTCATACCTGATCACAGAATTTCAATTGGCATCAGAGCAGGCACCCTGCCTGTTTATACTGGGTGAGATCTAGGGAAAACAAATTTTGTAACATGGACAGAGATATAGGGTAAGTAAATAGACCACCTATACTGGATGGATCTAATTATGACTACTGGAAGCCAAGAATGATTGCATTCTTAAAATCACTTGACAACAGGGCATGGAGAGCAGTCAATGTTGGATGGGATCATCCTGTCCAAGACACCAAAGATGAAACAAAAGTGCTGAAACCTGAAGAAGAATGGAGTAAGGAGGAAGAAGATTCAGCACTAGGCAACTCAAAAGCCTTAAATGCTTTATTCAATGGCATTGATAGGAACATTTTCAGACTTGTTCATCATTGTGAGCTGGCCAAAGATGTTTGGGACACTCTCAAAACAACTCATGAAGGAACATCAAAAGTAAAAATGTCAAGACTTCAACTTCTCACCACCAAGTTTGAAAACTTGAGAATGAAGGAAGATGAATCAATTCATGAGTTCTACATGAACATCTTGGATATAGCCAATACTTCTGGAGCTTTGGGAGAAAAGATGACTGATGAAAAGCTGGTAAGAAAGATTCTCAGATCTTTGCCAAAAAGATTTGACATGAAAGTCACAGCAATAGAAGAAGCTCAAGACATATGCTCCATGAAAGTTGAAGAACTCATTGGCTCCCTTCAAACTTTTGAGATGGGAATGAATGAGACAAATGTTAAAAAGAACAAAAGCATAGCATTGGTGTCAAATACTGATGAAGAAGAAGATGATGAATCAGAAAATGGTAAAAGCTTATCAGAAAACCTAGCTATGCTTGGAAGACAATTCAAACAGATTCTCAGAGGAATGGATGGCAAATCCAAATCCAGTGGAAAATTCACAATCTCTTCTGAGAACAGGAGACATTATGATGATAATAAAAAGTCAAATTATACTGAAAAGACCAGTCAAGAAAAAGGAGTCAAATGCCATGAATGTGAAGGATATGGACATATCAAGAAGGAATGTCCCACCTTCTTAAAAAGACAAAAGAAGGGACTATCTGTAACCTGGTCTGATGAAGACTCAGGAGGAGATTCAGAAGAAGAATCAGCTAAGCATATTACTGCTTTAGCTGGACTGTTTGAATATGATAGTGATTCCAGTTGTGGAGAGCTTACTTATGCAGATCTTGAGCAAGCTTTCAAAGATCTATACAAGAGAAGCACTGAAATATGCAGTGAGGTTATAAAGCTAAAGAAGCAGAATGAGGTATTAGAAGATGAAAAAGCAAGTGGTCAAGTAATCATTGATACCTTGAAAAGTGAAGTAACTCTTCTCAACTCTAAGTTGGAACATATGTCCAAATCTGTTAAAATGTTGAACAGCAGCTCAAATACACTGGATGTTATTCTCAGCAATAATAAACATTCAGGGGACAAAAGTGGACTGGGATATAACAAAGATGAAGCCAGCTCTAGCAAAGCTACTGCAAAAACTACACAGTCAAACAAGATGTCCCAACAGATGCTTCAACATCAGAACACAAAGACAAACATAATGTTCCAACATATGTCTCAACATTCTGGAAAGAACAAAATGAAGAAGAAGTATCAAAGATGGAGATGCCATCACTGTGGAAGATTTGGACATATCAAACCTCATTGTTATAAGTTGCATGGATATCCAAATCAGATGTATCAGCAACCTTCCAAGAAGAAAATAGAAGTTACCAAGAAAGTGCTGCATAAACATCATAGAAATCAGCAACCTCCTAAGCAGAAGACTGAAAACTTCAAGAAGGTATGGAAACCAAAAGCTAGCACTGAAGCTGATCAAAGCTACAAGAACAAGATCAACAATCAAGCTTGGAGATCAGTTGATAAACAACACACAGGGCAGAGGCATCAAAAGAAATCTCAACTCATCTGGTCAAAGAAAAATACTGCATACATAGCACATACATCACTGAGAGTATCAGCTAAAGAAGACTGGTACTTTGACAGTGGATGTTCAAGACACATGACTGGATTGAAGAATTTGCTAGTAAACTTAAAATCACATTCATCCAGGTATGTGACCTTTGGAGATGGAGCTAAAGGAGAAATCAAGGGAGTTGGAACCTTGGATTGTCAAGATGTTCCAAGACTAGATGATGTGCTGCTAGTTAAAGGTTTAACTGCTAACCTGATCAGCATAAGTCAGTTATGTGATCAAGGGTACAGTGTGAACTTTACCAAAACTGAATGCATAGTGACTAACAATGAACAAGAGGTTGTCATGAAAGGAGCCAGGTCTAAAGACAACTGTTACATGTGGGAGCCACTAGACTTCAGTCTCACTTCAACTTGCTCTCTAGCTAAAGAAGAAGAAGTGAAACTATGGCACCAAAGACTAGGCCATCTTCATTTCAGAGGCATAAAGAAGATCATATCTATGGATGCTGTAAGAGGTATTCCTAAACTGAAGATTGATGATGGTAAAATATGTGGTGAATGTCAAATAGGCAAGCAAACCAAGATGTCCCATCCAAAGCTCCAACATCTGACAACTTCCAAAGTTTTGGAACTTTTACATATGGATCTTATGGGACCTATGCAGGTTGAAAGTCTTGGTGGTAAGAGGTATGCTTATGTGGTGGTTGATGACTTTTCAAGATATACATGGATAAATTTCATCAAAGAAAAGTCTGATGTATTTGATGTATTCAAAGAATTATGCCAAAGATTACAAAGAGAAAAATCCAGCTGTGTAATCAGAATAAGAAGTGATCATGGAAAGGAATTTGAGAATCAAAAGTTCTTAGATTTCTGCTCTTCAGAAGGAATCAATCATGAATATTCTTCACCAATCACTCCTCAACAGAATGGGATTGTTGAGAGGAAGAATAGAACTATCCAAGAATCTGCAAGAGCTATGATCCATGCCAAAAAGTTACCTCTGTATTTCTGGGCTGAAGCTATGAACACTGCCTGCTACATCCATAACAGAGTTACCTTGAGAAAAGGAACTTTGTCCACAATATATGAAGTCTGGAAGGGCAGAAAACCCACTGTTAAGTACTTTCATGTGTTTGGAAGTAACTGCTATATTCTGGCAGATAGGGAGCAAAGGAGAAAATTGGACCCTAAAAGTGATGAAGGGATTTTTCTTGGATACTCTATAAACAGCAGAGCATATAGAGTATTTAATTCTAGAACCAAGGTCATCATGGAGTCCATAAATGTGATAATTGATGATGCTCCTACAGATGTCCCAGAAGATGTTGGAACATCTGCTGATATCAAGATTGAAGCTGAAGAAAAGAATGATCAATATAACTTCACTCAAACTGATACAAGGACAGAAGAATCAAGCAAACCTCCTTCCATCAGAATACAAAAGGATCATCCCAAAGATTTGATAATTGGTGATCCCAACAGAGGTGTGAGCACTAGATCAAGAGAAGTGATTTCAGGTTCTTGTTTTGTTTCCAAAATAGAACCTAAAAATATCAAGGAAGCTCTCACTGATGAATACTGGATTTGTGCTATGCAAGAGGAATTAGGTCAATTCACAAGGAATGAAGTGTGGAATCTTGTTCCTAGACCTGATGACATAAATGTGATTGGTACAAAATGGGTGTATAAGAACAAGTCAAATGAACAAGGAGTTGTTACAAAGAACAAAGCTAGACTTGTGGCTCAAGGATACACTCAAATTGAAGGGGTAGACTTTGATGAAACCTTTGCACCAGTAGCAAGGCTTGAATCAATAAGACTACTGTTGGGAATTGCTTGTATCTTGAAGTTCAAGCTATTTCAAATGGATGTGAAAAGTGCCTTTTTAAATGGCTACCTTAATGAAGAAGTATATGTAGAACAGCCTAAAGGATTTGTTGATCCAAACTGTCCAAATCATGTATACAAACTAAAGAAGGCACTTTATGGTTTGAAACAAGCTCCAAGGGCATGGTATGAAAGACTGACCACATTTCTTATCAAGCAAGGATACAGAAAAGGTGGAATTGATAAAACCCTGTTTGTTAAAGATGAAGAAGGAAATGTCATGATTGCACAAATATATGTTGATGACATTGTCTTTGGTGGGATGTCTGACAGGATGGTCAAACATTTTGTCAAGCAGATGGAATCTGAATTTGAAATGAGCCTAGTAGGAGAATTAACCTACTTTCTTGGTCTGCAAATAAAGCAAATGGAAGACTCAATGTTCATCTCACAAAGCAAGTATTCCAAGAACATAGTCAAGAAATTTGGAATGGAAAATGCTGCTCACAAGAGAACTCCTGCCCCCACACATTTAAAGCTGACTAAAGATGAAAAGGGTGAGAATGTAGATCAAAGCTTATACAGAAGCATGATTGGAAGCTTGCTATACTTGACTGCTAGCAGACCAGACATTGCTTTTGCAGTAGGAGTGTGTGCAAGATATCAAGCTGATCCAAAAGTCAGTCATCTCAACCAAGTCAAGAGAATCCTTAAATATGTTAATGGTACTTGTGACTATGGCATAATGTACTTTCATGGTTGCAAACCAATTCTCACTGGCTTCTGTGATGCTGATTGGGCAGGAAGTGCTGATGACAGAAAAAGCACTTCAGGAGGATGCTTCTTTCTAGGAAACAATCTGATTTCTTGGTTTAGTAAGAAACAGAATTGTGTATCCTTATCTACAGCTGAAGCTGAGTATATAGCAGCAGGTAGCAGTTGTTCTCAGTTGGTTTGGATGAAGCAGATGCTCACTGAGTACAATGTCCCACAGGATGTCATGACATTGTACTGTGACAACTTAAGTGCAATCAACATATCAAAGAATCCTATCCAACATAGCAGGACAAAGCATATTGATATCAGACATCATTTCATCAGAGATCTTGTAGAAGAAAAGGTGATTTCATTGGAGCATGTAGCTACAAATCTGCAGTTAGCTGATATCTTTACCAAAGCATTGGATGCTACACAATTTGAGAACTTAAGGGGCAAACTTGGAATCTGTTTATGTGATATCTAGCAGTTAATGAGATGTGCCAACATGTCATATGACATTGTATGGCATAAGGTCCAGATGGCAAAACTAATCTGGACAAGATCCTTGGGAATTCCAGCTCTAATCATTTGCACTGTAACGGCTACTTATTTAGTAACTGCTTATAATCAGCTATCAAGATTCCCATCATACTATCACAAGCGAATCACATTAACCAGCTATTCTCCAGAAATTAAAAACCCTAAAGCTTTCTATCCATCTTCCTCAACAATGTCTCAAAACCCTAACTCAACTGAAGAAGTTCTCAATCAAGAAGACGTAGTTCATGCCACTCCCATTTCTGTAGTACCAATGCAATCAACCCCATTGGACGAACTCAGGGGAAGCGTTTCTCACACTAAAAAGGCAAGAACTCCAAAGAGAGGTAAAGATCAAGTCAGAAGCAAAGCTAAAGGCACTCCCTCTCCAGCTAACATGCCCCCTAAATCTTCACAATATGTGGATGATTCAATCAAGGAGATTGTCACTCAAATTCTGTTTGAACAAAGAAAGGTGAGTGGAATCTCTGTTCCTCTGAACACAATGCCTGCACCTCAAGAAGAACCAGCTCAAACTGCAAAGGACACTCCTGCAGAACAAGATGTCCCAATAGATGTTGGAACATCTGCAGATGAGAAAGAAAATTCATCTGATGCTGATACTGAACAGACTGAGGACCAGAAAAAGGCCTCAAGTGAAAGTGATAAAGAAAACTCTGAGGATCAGATCAAAGCCTCAAATGAAGATCAAATCCCTGCTGATCAAACAGCTGAAGAGGAGACTGCTCAATCTCCTCCAGTGGTCAACATGGAGCAGGACTCTGATGCAGAAATCATAGCATCTGTTAAACCCAGCATAGCCAAAAGGCTAAGGTCCAGGAAAGGCAAGATGCAAGCTGAAGCAGCAATCCCTGAGAAGAAGAAGGCTAGTCCAAAGAAAGGCAAGGCTAAAGCTACCTTTGGTCCAACAAAACCATGGAGCAAAGTCCAAACCCAGAAGAGAAAAGCTGCCACACCATCAGATTCAGATGTTGGATCAGATGTCCCAACATCTCCTCCCAAGAAGAGACCAGCATCATCCAGAGCTTCAACTACTGTTCCAGAAGCTCCTTTGGACAACATATCGTTCCATCATGTCTCCAGTGTCAACAGATGGAAATATGTGTACCAAAGAAGGGTTGCTCTAGAAAGAGAACTGAGCAGCAATGCACTTGAGTGCACAGAACTGATTGACCTCATCTCTGCTGCAGGACTATTCAAGACAGTCTCAGAGTTCTCTCCCTGCTATGAACTTCTTGTCAAAGAGTTCATTGTGAATCTTCAGGAGGATTGCTCAAATGGTAAGTCATCTGAGTTCAGAAAAGTGTTTGTGAGAGGTAAGTGTGTTGAGTTCTCTCCTCAAATCATAAATCAATACCTAGGAAGAGAAACAGATGGACCAAATGAGCTAGGCAAAACAGATAATCAAATCTGTAAGGTGATCACTGCAAATCAGGTCAAGGCTTGGCCTGTGAAGGGAAAGCTCTCTGTGAGCATGCTTACCAGAAAGTATGCCATGCTGAACAGGATTGGAACTGCTAACTGGGTGCCTACCAACCACACTTCTTCAATCTCAACTGGTCTGGCCAGATTCATCTATGCTGTGGGAACTCAAACCAAGATGGATTATGGAGCTTATATTTTTGATCAGACTATGAAGCATGCCATCTCTTCTGCAACAAAGCTGCCAATAGCTTTTCCATCTTTGCTGTGTGGTATTGTGCTCAATCAATACCCTGGAATTCTCACTGACAAGGATACAGCCTGCAAAAGAGAAAGCCCCTTGGCTTTTCACTACAAGTTATTCCTCAGTCATCATGCAGCAGATGTTGAAGCATCTTCTGGGACATCTGCAGGTCCTTCAACTACTAGGAATCCAATCTCCAAGAAGGCTTTAATTGCTGAACTCAAAAGCACCTGCAAAGAGCTTGAAGCTAGAAAGCAGAAGCTTGAGGAAATCATTAAAAGGTTGGAAAGTGAAGAAGATCAGAATGCTGCATCTGATGAAGACAGTGAAGCTGATGAAGAAAGTGAAGCTGATAAAGAAACTGAAGTGGAGGAAGAAACTGAGAGTGATGAATCTGAGTGATCAATGTATGTGAGGCAAATGTAATGACAGCAATGTATTTGGAATAGTGTCTTTGGCCCCTAATTTTGTGTCTACCAAGGGGGAGAACAACATCAAATTATTGTAATTGCTGTTTAAGTATGAATGAAAAAATCTGTTTGTTTGCTTCTGAACTGAATAAGTGTTTTTCTGTTGCAACAAGATTGGATACATATATGTTTGAGGGGGAGTAATCTCAAATAAGAATCAACAGAAAAGTAATGCTATACTCTGATAAAAAGAACTTCTGCTGCACTCTGAAAACCAGAAAAGATGTTAGCCAAAAATTAGCCAAAGGGGGAGTTTGTAGATGTTTAAGAATTGGCAGAATTTTTGACCAACAAGAAATGTTGAATTCAGTTCAGAATGTCCTATCAGATGTTGGGACATTATCAAACAGAGTATGTGAACTTATTTCAGGATGTCCTACCAGATGTTGGGACATTGTGTAAATGACTTAAGTTCAGTTTTTCAGGATGTCCCAACAGATGTTGAGACATCTCAGACCTGCTACCAGAATTAATTATGGATTAACTAATCAGAGATATTTAAGGAGAGTTATCTGGAATTAATTAATTATGGATAAAAACAGAACAAGGCACATCTGTAGGGAGATTTATATTGAAGATTCAGATTAAATCAGAAGACCTAAATCACCTAGAATCTAGGAGGTAACAAACCCTAAATTCAAGGTGGAAGCTGCTGCGCATTAGGGCTGGATAATTCTACAGAAAGCCCAAATTACAGATACCTATTTAAGCAACAGAAACTCATAGAATTGAGTACGAATTACAGAAGACAAAATAGGCTGTCTAGAATTTAATAGCAGGTTGTGTTTTATATGTACCACTTTATGAGCTTTTAAGCAAAAGTGCATTTGTGACTTGATTGAAACTGTGAAGTAAGATCAAGCTGTATTGTTTGAAGGATGTCTTCAATTTCAGTAAACTTGTAAACTTGATCACTGTGTGATTGAGGGGGAGTGAGTAGGGTACTCTTATCTAAGGTGTGTCTTAGGTAGAAATTGCATTGGGTAGTTATTAAGTGATAGATTAAACAGGGTGGTTTAAGTCTAGAATTAATATTACTAATAGTGGATTTCCTCCTGGCTTGGTAGCCTCCAGATGTAGGTGTGGTTATACACTGAACTGGGTTAACAAACTTCTGTGTTGTTTACTTTTCTTGCTATTTAAGTTTTGGTTAAATCTGTCAAGTGTCCTATCAAGTGTTGGGACATCTCTTAGGACATCTCATACCTGATCACAGAATTTCACTACCTAAGCAAAAAGTTTACCGACTGTGAACAACGTTATTCACTGCTCGAGAAAACTTGCTGTGCTTTAGCGTGGGCTGCTCGCCGACTAAGGCAGTATATGTTGACCCACACTACCTTACTGATCTCAAAGATGGACCCAGTCAAGTACATATTTGAGAAGCCAGCGCTTACCGGACGGGTTGCAAGATGGCAAATGATTCTTACAGAGTATGACATCCAGTACACTTCTCAGAAAGCCATCAAGGGCAGTGTATTGTCTGAGTATCTTGCTGAGCAACCCATTGATGACTACCAGCCTATGAGGTTTGACTTCCCTGATGAAGACATCATGTTCATAAGATCAAAAGATCATGAAGAGCCTATTCACACTGAAGGGCCTGACCCGGAAGAAGAATGGACAATGATGTTTGACGGGGCTGTTAACATGAATGGTCGTGGTGTTGGTGCAGTACTCATTACACCAAAAGGAGTTCACATGCCTTTCTCGGCAAAACTCACTTTCAACTGCACTAACAACGAAGCTGAATACGAAGCCTGCATTATGGGTCTTGAGGAAGCCATTGACCTCAGGATCAAGACTTTAACTGTATTCGGAGATTCAGCTCTGGTAGTCAATCAAACCAACGGAAAATGGTACACACACCAGGATCATCTGATACCTTATAGGGATTATACAAGAAGGTTACTGACTTTCTTCACAACAGTCAAGCTTGAGTATATCCCTCGGGACGAGAATCAGTTTGCAGATGCTCTTGCTACCATTTCATCCATGATCAAAGTTCAAGCTGCTAACTTTGTACCTCAGATTTCAGTGTCCAGACTTGATAGACCAGCATATGTATTCGCAGCAGATATTGTCAAAGACGATAAGCCTTGGTTCCATGACATTAAATGCTTCTTGGAGGATCAGACATACCCACCTGGGGCATCTTCCAATGATAAGAAGACTTTGAGAAGGCTTGCTGGTAGTTTCTTTCTGAACACTGATGGGTCTTTATACAAAAGGAACTTTGATATGGTACTCCTCAGATGTGTTGACAAGACAGAAGCAGATTTGTTGATGCATGAAGTGCACGAAGGATCTTTTGGTACCCATGCAGGAGGGCATGCTATGGCTAAGAAATTGTTAAGATCGGGATATTACTGGATCACAATGGATGCAGACTGTTGTGCTTACGCCAGAAAATGTCATAAATGCCAGATCTACGCAGATAAAGTGCATGTGCCTCCCAATCCTTTGAACATCATGTCTTCACCATGGCCCTTTGCCATGTGGGGCATTGATATGATTGGCAAGATTGAGCCAACTGCTTCGAACGGCCACAGATTCATCCTGGTTGCCATTGATTATTTCACCAAGTGGGTTGAAGCAGCCTCATATGCAAATGTTACAAGGCAAGTGGTAGCCCGATTCCTGAAGAGAGATATCATCTGTCGATATGGAGTGCCCGAGCGAATCATTACTGATAATGGTTCCAACTTAAACAACAAGATGATGGCAGAACTGTGCCGGGACTTCAAAATCCAACACCACAATTCTTCTCCTTACAGGCCAAAGATGAATGGCGCTGTTGAGGCGGCTAACAAGAATATCAAGAAGATTGTGCAGAAGATGGTAGTCACCTACAAAGACTGGCATGAAATGCTACCGTTTGCCTTGCATGGGTACCGCACGTCAATCAGGACATCCACTGGGGCAACACCGTATCAGCTGGTGTATGGTATGGAAGCAGTCCTACCAGTTGAAGTTGAATTACCCTCCTTGCGGGTACTGATGGATGTTAAACTGAGTGAAGCAGAATGGGTTAGGTCCCGTTACGAGCAACTGAGTTTGATCGAAGAGAAAAGATTGGCTGCAATCTGTCATGGACAGTTGTATCAGAAAAGAATGAAGAAGGCCTTCGATCAAAAAGTCAGGCACCGAGAGTACCAAGTAGGGGATCTTGTGCTGAAAAGAATCCTCCCGCCTCATACAGACCACAGGGGCAAATGGACTCCTAATTATGAAGGACCATTTGTGGTAAAGAAAGTTTTCTCTGGTGGAGCACTGATGCTCAGCACCATGGATGGTGAAGATTTCCCATCCCCTGTGAATTCAGATGTAGTTAAAAAATACTTCGCATAAAATGACCCGCTGGACATAAAAACAGAATGTAAGTCCAGGCAAAAATAGGGCATCCCGGCGAGTCAAAAACAGAATAAAAGACTCGGGCAAAAATAAGGGAAAAATAAAAACGTACACCCGCTGAGTTGAAAAGCCGCATTGGACAGCTCAGGCAAAAATGGGTATCCCGATGGATTGAAAACTCGAAAGGGCGATCCATGCAAAATAAGGGAATAAGCGAACAACTGCATTCTGAATTCGTCTGTATCGCTTACAACTTGGCAAGCTTCGAAAGGATCAAGCTTCAATCAGAATCAACATTCTTCGGAAGGCCGGATGAGAAGAACGTCAAAAGTCATACGAGTCATAGTGAAGAGGAAGCTCCTCAAAGCGTCATCAACATTGCCAGCATTTTGTTTCTCAATTTGTAACAATCTCCTCATTTCAGGAGATATGTTTCTTTGACTGTATCCTGCCAATTCAGGGCATATGAATTAATAAAATCAGATTTTCAGTCATGTCTCGTTTTGTACATTTTCATTTTGCAAAAATGTCTGATATCTTATAGAAACACTGATTGCATAAGAATACAAATGTTTATCTTCAAATGAAAACATGCTTACAGGAAGTATGCTTACTCTCAGAAGTATTTAAACTCCTATGACGAAATCCAGTAAGGGATACCTCGGGATTATTTTGTGCGTTTCTCTATCTTTTCCAGGATTGCAAGTATCCAGAGTGCAACTTGGGGCATGAAAGCCTCATCCCAGCAAGTTGGCAGACCAACACTCCATTTCAGCACCCGAAGCGCTCTCTCCCCAGCTGAGTTGCCTCGCATGACTTTCCCCAGCCGAGTTGTCATCTCGCCCTCAGCCGAGTACAAAAGTCAGGGAATCATCTCCCCACAGAATCCTCAGCCTCTATTCAGAAGAGCAACGCATGAAGAAGTCACAATAGAGTACAGAAGGCTTCTACAAACCCCAGCTGGGTCCTTCATTACAAGGATATGTCAATCAGTGACCTATATCCCCCAAGCGAGCAAATATCATATCATCAGATCTACCAATGATCACGTCCCCAGCTGGGATCCTCATTTCAAGCAGGTCGACCGGAGATCTTCGCAGTAACGGGATCCGAATCCCGGATCTTTTCCTTTGCATAATCATAGCATTTGCATCATATTCACCCACAAAGCGTAGCATTCCGTTTTAATACGGAGCATTACGGCAAAAATCCAACTCATAGCATAATCATAAGCCATGATATGAACCAACTCATCAACATACAAAAAATCCCCACCAGGGTCCCCAGCAAAAGCAGTTGCCTCACAAATCACAAACACCAGTATATACTCCTTTTTGACACCCGTCCGTGTCATCATTCCCCAGCAAAGTTGCCCGGGCATCCTTTACAAACAAGATCACCTGTATTACAGATACTCCCTGACACCCGTCCGTGTCACATCCCCAGCAGAAAGCCAAAGACATCCCCTTTGCATTCACCTACTTATACACACTTTTTGACACTCGTCCGTGTCATTTCCCAAGCGCAGTCGCTTACACTTTTACAACCCATATACTCGTTGATATTATTACACTTTTCTTTTGACACTCGTCCGTGTCACCTTCCCCGGCAGATAAACATTCATCTATTCATACTTATACAGATACTCGTCCGTATCTTGTATACACCATTTATATCCCCACAGATTCGGCATTGGTCCATGTTCTTTGTTAACCCGTTGGTACTCGTCCGTATCATCATCTCAGAACATGCGTCAAGCGTTTGTTTCTACATGATACTCGTCCGTATCATAGTCTTAAGGATGCTTGTCCGCATCTTTAAATCCATACACCGTGTCAAACACTTGTGTTTTCTTGAATATAGATACTCGTCTGTGTCTACTATTCCCCAGAAAAGTCCCCTCAGATTCAACACTCGTCCGTGTTCTTTGTTAACCAGTTGATACCCGTCCGTATCATCATCTCTGAACACGTGTCGGTATTTGTTTCTACATGATACTCGTCCGTATCATAGTCTTAAGGATGCTCGTCCGCATCTTTGATCTATACACAACATCTAAACACTTATACTTTCTTTTCTTGGTCGTAAACGCTCGTCCGTGTTTACTATATCCCCAATAGATCTCCAACAAAACAAATTTTCCCTTTTATCTGACACTCGTCCTGTGTCATGATAAACCCCGAGAGCAGCCGTACCCTGCTAGGTGGTCGTCCTCCACCTCTTGATGGTCGTCCTCCGTCATGCTCATCCGATGGCCGTCCCCATCGTTGATTTTTAGCAGCCGTCCCCTGCTAGGTGGTCGTCCTCCACCTTTTGATGATCGTCCTTCATCATTTTATCCAATGGCCGTCCCCATTGTTGATTTTGGTTATCTGACATTCGTCCTATGTCATGAGAAACCTCGAGAGCAGCCGTCCCCTGCTAGGTGGTCGTCCTCCACCTCTTGATGGTCGTCCTCCATCACGCTCGTCCGATGGCCGTCCCCATCGTTGACCTTTTATCCGGCATTCGTCCTATGTCGCGATACTTTTGGCAGCCGTACCCTGCCTGGTGGTCGTCCTCCACCTTAGATGACCGTCCCTCATCTTAACCCCGACAGAGCAGCCGTCCCCTGCTAGGTGATCGTCCTTCACCTTTGATGACCGTACCTCATCATCTGTTTATTTCATTTATTCTTTAACCCGATGGCCGTCCCCGTCGTGGTCCCTTTTCTTTTTTTGCCCGATGGCCGTCCCCATCGTTGTTTACTTTGCTTTGTGAACTTGATGGCCGTCCCCGTCATGCTTCATTCGATCCCCAGAGAATCTTGCAATTTTACCTTGATGGCCGTCCCCATCATAATCTTATTTTTCCCAGCTAGTCGGCCGTCCCCGTCTTGGCTTTACCTTTTTATCCCCAGCATGTCGGCCGTCCCCGTCATTGCTTTATTTCCCACACTTTCTCCAGCATGTCGGTCGTCCCCGTCATTGCCCATTTACCTAGCAGTCGTCCTCTGCTCGACGGTCGTCCTCCGTCGCCCACACTTTACAATACACTTTATTTGCTTTTACAATCTATATCCCTTTTCTTCTTCATTCTGTGAGTGCAAATTTTGGACTGTCTTTGGTATTCAACCACAAGTTATCTTGTTTGCCTGTTAAGCCGTTGCTTACATCCTGCACAGCTAACTCATGTTTGAATAGGGGCAGCTGTAAACACCCCAAATTTGCCCTCACCCATTCACACCATGGCTTGTGGTCATTTTCATATGCATAAACACAATCATATCATCCCATATTGCATTTTTGAATCACTGCATAATTTCTAAGTCATCTGCACCTAGGGTTTGTGATCTGAGCAATCCAAGAGCCACTTGAGCCACTCCAAAGGCCACCAATCACTTCAAAGGGGTCTACATGTGTTCAAGTATCATATTACATCCTCTCAAAGTCAAGAATTCCAAAGAATCACAAGAACTGGGATTGGCATGGAAGCAGAGCCAAGGTTGACTGCACAGTTGACCTAAAATTAGGGTTTTGGTTTCAGAGGCCATAACTCCAATTTTTTTGGTCATTCTTGTTTCCATTGGTCTCTATATGGTGTAAGGAGTATGCATATCAATTTTCATGAAGAAATTCCATGGGGAAGTCATCTGATCAAGGGTTGACTTTCTGGACAAGTCAGTGTAAAATCAGGGCATCTGAGGCCCCCAATGACCCAACCAATGGGTGATCTTCATCATTTTGAGTGTATATGATCTTTATTTGATCATGGAAGAAGGTTGAAGTTCATAAAAATCAAGAATTTGAAGTTTTTGCAAAGTTGACTTTTTAGGGCATGGTTGACTTTTCAAGAATGTGTCATTTTAGGTCATTTTTCAAGCCTTGATTCTTGATCCAAAAATGCTTCAAATGGAAAAACTTTGGTCATGAAAGTTGTAGAATACATCTTTCCCTTTTCAAAAAGTACCAGAACATGATCAAATTCTTCTTGGATCAAAAGTTATGGTGTGACAAAGTTGCCAAAAATCATTGATTCTCAAGACATGCACTAAATGGAAAATTTGCAAAATCATGTTTCAAAGCAAGTTGTAACTTCTAGTTGTCATCAAACCATCACACAAACATTCTATGTGACATAAAAATCAGAATTGGACCAAAGATCACATGTTTATGGTTTGTGTAACAAGGCATTTTCATGAAAAAACCAAAATGAGCCAACTTGCAAAACTCATGATCACACCTCACCAACTAGTTGCCTTGGCTGCTGAACCCTCCTAGCATCACACACACATCATGCTGCGCAGCCCATGCCTCTTGTACCAAGCTATAGCTCAAGCCATGCCTTCCTTACACAAAGTGGACTTTTTTGCAAAAGTGAACTTACCAATCAATAAAGGCCATGTCACATCACCTGACCTATAGGATTATTTTATACTATCCAAATGCAGGCCATTTCATATACCAAGCCAAGCTGAAACATGCCATAACATCACATACTCAAAAACACTCCATCAAGCAAAACTCTTCGAAACTCTCTGCCCAGCTCACAAACACTCAAGCCAACTTCACTAATCATCTCACCTTGCCCCATTGAGTAGAAAGCAACAAAGAACCAAGCCTGAAACAAGCCATAACACCACTTCACCATTTTCACCCCAAACTACAGTTTCCTTCGAAACACCTTCCACAGCTCACAAACATCCAAACCAACTCCACAAACCTTCTCAACTCATCATCTGGACCACAAACAACCCTTCACCATTGCCAGAAACAGCCTGAATCACCATTGCCATTTTCAACTGAGCTTGAGCAGAAGCTTTTCAAACTCTTCATCTAGCCAACATAAATTTCCCCCAAGCATTCAGGCATCATCAAGAGGTCATAAGGAGTGGATTTCACCAAGAGGGGAGGTCAGAAAGTTGCTGGAGTGAAAGCTTCGAATCTCAGGTAGTTCAAGAACTTTTTTTCCAGAAACGGATTTTTAAGTTCTAAACTTGTTCTATATGTCTTCCTGATCATGAATATGCCTTTAGTTTTGAAAATGGTGATGAAATGAGAATTTAATTGCTTCCTGAAACTCTGTTGACCTAAAAATTGTTTGGTTCGATTCATGTTTCTGGGGAAAAATAAATGTTGTTTGTGATGGGGTTTTGATTCAGTGGATCATGGGAATCATTTCTGTATGCTTGGTTTTCATTTTTGTTACGTTTTGAGGTTTTTAGGGATTTTCAGGTGGGGTTCCCACCGGAGAAGACGACCGGAGGTCTTCTCCGGCCACCTGAAAATCATTATGCCCTAATCCAGTCATTAATTTCCATTTGAATGTGGAGCGTAGGATTCCCTTGACCCGTTGACCTCCCGCGCGCATGTGTGGCCTGGATCCACTTGATTAGCCCTAATCCACTTAATTAATTTAATAAATCTTAATTAAATTAATTAACTCAGAAGCAACCATAGCCCTTGGATAGCGCGCGCGGTCAAACATTTCAAATCCAGATTCAATCTCAGCCACTCTTCCTGTTGACTTCATTTAAAATTCATTTAAATTCATTTTCTTTTCATTTGTTTTGCATAATTTATTTAAAATAGCAAAAATTGTCTAAAAATTATGAAACTTTTTCTTAAGAGTTTTAATAATTTTTATGACACAAAAATATTTTTATTTTTATTTTTAGCATTAAAAAAGTATTTTTAAATATTTAAAAGATTATTTTTAATTGATTAATGGAAATTAATTTATTAAAAATACTTTTAAGTATTTAAAAATCACCAAAAAATTCATGGAATGTTCTAAGACATTTAGAAACATTGTCCAACCTTCAAACCAAATTTCTTTTTTGATCTTGATGCATTTTGAGGATTTTTCATTGAATTAAAATCATTTTTGTGCATTATTTTGATCCTAAGTTCAAAAAATCATTTCTGCCTATTCATGAGGAGTTGGACATTGATTCTTCTTGCATTGCATTGTGTTTAGCATGTAGTTTTTGAGATAAAAAGGCCATGATTTGATCTTGCATTTTCAAATTGTTTGACATTTCTTTTGTTTGGAAACCCTAAAAACCCTAAAATCTTGTAAAAATCATAACTTGAGATTGGTTAAGAGTTGAGACCTCTCCTTTGGGCATTGGTTTAGTATGGGATTAGGGATTCTTTGTGTGGCATTTTCCATTTTTTTATCTTAGGGTTTGCTTCTGATTTTGACTTTTGTTTGATGCATGGTTCATAAACCCTAATTTGAGCTTTCATATGCATCCATCTTGCATTCTCTTGCATAACATGACTTGCCATGACATTTCAAGCATCCATTTGATTCATTTGACATCATAAGACATATTGAAAGCATGTTTGATCATTGCATCATGTATTTGCCATATTGTATGCCATGTGCACTTCATAACTTTTCATGTATGTTCATGCCTCCTAATTTGCTTCATTTGCATTCATGGACTTGTATGATCATTCCCATGTGCTGCCTCATGTTTGTAGCATCTCATAGCATCATTAGCATCATGTTAATGCTTCTGGTTTTGTCTTTCATCATGTCATCTCATCCCATTTTGCATTGCATTGCATTTCTGTTCTAACCTTTCAGGTGGTAAGTAATTTTGAGAAGTGAATTTGCCTTCACTTCTCATAACTTTTCTTTTCATCTCTCTTGCATCCATTGCTGCATTTTGTTTGTGTTTGAGTTTGAGCTTGCTCATCCTTCTCCTTCTTACTTTCTTTCCTCAAGTGACTTGACTTCTTGAATGAAGCAAGTCACTTTGCTTCTCTTGATCCTGTTCATCTGCTTCCTGGTGGTTCCATTGAAGATTTCTTTTGAAAACCTCACAAACCCTAGGACCAACCAAGCATGACAATGATTAGGGTTTTGATTAGTCTCCCCTCCTTAGTTTTACCTTTGTGTCTCTCTTGAGTCTGCTCTTCTCATCTCATAATCAGGGACTAAACCCTAAAGGCTTTAAGGCTTTGTGATTAAGCTTATGCCTGCATCCTTCTATTAGGATGGAGTGTATAACTTTAATCCTAAGTGTTAAACCCTTAATGTGTTTAAATCTCTTAATCAATTCACTTAATAATCATCAAGACATCACACTTGTAACTTGGGCCTTGCATTAGGGTTCCAATTCTTCCTTAATTGGTTAAGAAGGACTAACCCTAGTGTTAATGGACAAGTCCCCCTCAAGTTGTCTTACAAATCCTAAAAAATCACTTCTTCATCATATCATCAAATAAAATCCACTTAATCAAAGGCTTGTTTTGTCATGAGTTTAATCCCTAATCATGGATTAAGTTGAGGAGCTTTCCTCAGCTTAAACATTCTCATCTATTATCCTTCTATTAGGATGGTGTAATGAGTCTGTTTAATCTCTGATTATGGCTTAACCTCATTACTCAACACTAAACAAAAACACCAAAAACATCTAAATAATCACAAGTAGGTTAATGATCTTAATCCTACATCAAAGGTGATTAAGTGTGAGAATCTGACTTCACACTTAAGGTATTCTCATTACCCCTAAACAGAGGGAAGATGTGATGAGTTTACTAAATCCAGTGGTTTAGGCTTAAGCTCATTAACTTATGACAAACCTTCAAAAGCAATAAAAGACTGAAAACACAAAAACAAACAATAATCGTCTCCTTCGGGATTCTTTTCTCATCATCTTCACTCATAAACGAGAACTTGCTTCTTCCGTCTAATGCGAGACAGTTAGCATCTGTGCCAGACAGATCATACACTTGAGCATAGGCTAGTAAGCAGTTCACAAGTCAATTCATCTTTCAGTCTCTTTGGGTCGAACTACGGTGTTCTGACTTCCTCATTGCACGAGAGGATACGTAGGCATAACTTAACAGTTATCGAACAAAAGTCTCTGTACATTCCCCCCTCTTTCCAGCTTCATTCTTTAGCCTCATGATCTTGAGCATCTTATTCCTGTTCTTACACTGACGCTGTACATTCATACACCACACTTCCTTTGCACTGACACCTGTACATCCTTTTCCAGCTATTTTATACACAAATTGCACTGACACTACCCCCTTAAAACACAAATCTTTTAAGCGTGGATCCCGTCGAGTACGGCGGACAATCTGGGTGCTAATACCTTCCCAGGTTGTAACCAACCCCCTTTCTCAGTCTCTCTGGTTCGCAAACCGTCTTATCCATCTTTTTCTAGGTCTATGCAGCATTGCCTTTCCTCCGGGATAAAAATGCCTAGCTGGCGACTCTATTCATTCTCCAGTGATTTCACGGCTGTGTGTTCTCACTGCTCCCTTCGCCGACCGTTCGCGTCTGTACCCCTTTTGACCCGGTGTCATTTGGTGGGAGCGACACCCTTGATCACATAATTGACTTATACTGATCAGGTTAGCAGTTAAACCTTTAACTAGCAGCACATCATCTAATCTTGGAACATCTTGACAGTCCAAGGTCCCAACTCCCTTGATTTCTCCTTTAGCTCCATCTCCAAAGGTTAGATACCTGGATGAATGTGACTTTAAGTTTATTAGCAGGTTCTTCAATCCAGTCATGTGTCTTGAACATCCACTGTCAAAATACCAGTCTTCCTTAGCTGATACTCTTAGTGATGTATGTGCTATATATGCAACACTTTTCTTTGACCATTTGAGTTGAGATTTCTTTTGATGACTTTGCCCTGTGTGTTGTTCACCAGCAGATCTCCAAGATTGATTGTTGATCTTGTTCTTGGGTATGTAGCTTTGATCAGTCTGAATGCTAGTTTTTGGTCTCCATACCTTCTTGATGACTTCTGTCTTCTGCTTAGGAGGTTGCTGATTTCTTTGATGTCTATGAACCACTTTAGCTTCTATTTTTTGCTTAGAAGATTGCTGACACATCTGATTTGGATATCCATGTAGCTTATAACAATGAGGTTTGATATGTCCAAATCTTCCACAGTGATGGCATCTCCATCTTTGATACTTCTTCTTCATTTTGTTCTTTCCAGAATGTTGAGACATCTGTTGGAACATTATGTTTGACTTTGTGTTCTTTTCCTGATGTTGAAGCATCTGTTGGGACATCTTGTTTGACTGTATGGATTTTGAATTTGTTTTGCTAGAGCTAGCTTCATCTTTATGTATTCTGTTAAATCCCAGTCCACTTTTATCCCCTGAGTGCTTATTGTTGTTGAGAATAACATCCAGTGTATTTGAGCTGCTGTTCAACATTCTAACAGATTTGGACATATGTTCCAACTTGGAGTTGAGAAGAGTTACTTCACTTTTCAAGGTGTCAATGATCTCTTGATCACTTGATTTTTCATCTTCTAATGCCTCATTCTGCTTCTTTAGCTTTATAACCTCACTGCATATTTTAGTGCTTCTTTTGTACAGATCTTTGAATGCTTGCTCAAGATCTTCATAAGTAAGTTCTTCATCACTGGATTCACTTTCAGACTCACACAGTCCAGCTAAAGCAGTGATATGCTTAGCTGATTCTTCTTCTGAATCACCTCCTGAGTCTTCATCAGACCAGGTTACAGATAGTCCTTTCTTTTGCCTTTTTAAGTATGTAGGACATTCATTCTTGATGTGTCCATATCCTTCACATCCATGGCATTTGATTCCTTTTTCTTGACTGGTCTTTTCAGTATAATTTGACCTTCTGTTAGCATCAAAAGATCTCTTGTTCTCAGAAGAGTTTGTGTATCTTCCACTAGGATTGGATTTGCCTTCCATTCCTCTGAGAATCTTTTTAAATTGTCTTCCAAGCATAGCAATGTTGTCTGATAAGCTTTTACCAGTTTCTGATTCATCATCTTCTTCTTCATCAGTGTTTGTTACCAAGGCTATGCTTTTGTTCTTCTTAACATTTGTGTCATTCATTCCCATCTCAAATGTTTGAAGGGAACCAATGAGTTCTTCAACTTTCATAGTGCATATGTCTTGAGCTTCTTCTATTGCTGTGACTTTCATGTCAAATCTTTTTGGCAAAGATCTAAGGATCTTTCTTACAAGTTTTTCATCAGTCATTTTTTCTCCCAAAGCTCCAGAAGTATTGGCTACTTCTAAGATGTTCATGTAGAATTCATGAACTGTCTCATCTTCCTTCATTCTCAAATTTTCAAACTTGGTGGTGAGAAGTTGAAGTCTTGACATCTTTACCTTTGATGTTCCTTCATGAGTTGTTTTGAGAGTATCCCATACTTCTTTGGCTAGCTCACAGTGATGCACAAGTCTAAAGATGTTCCTATCAATGCCATTGAATAGAGCATTTAAGGCCTTGGAGTTGCCTAGCGCTGAATCTTCTTCTTCCTTACTCCATTCTTCTTTAGGTTTCAACACTTTTGATCCATCTTTGGTGTCTTGGATAGGATGTTCCCATCCAATGTTGACTGCTCTCCAGGCCCTGTTGTCAAGTGATCTTAAGAATGCAATCATTCTTGGTTTCCAGTAGTCATAATTTGATCCATCCAGAATAGGTGGTCTATTTACTGACCCTATATCTCTGTCCATGTTTCCAGAATTTGTATTCCCTAGATCTCACCCAGTATAAACAGGCAGGGTGCCTGCTCTGATGCCAATTGAAATTCTGTGATCAGGTATGAGATGTCCTAAGAGATGTCCCAACACTTGACAGATTTAACCAAAACTTAAATAGCAAGAAAAGTAAACAACACAGATGTTTGTTAACCCAGTTCAGTGTATAACCACACTTACATCTGGAGGCTACCAAGCCAGGAGGAAATCCACTATAAGTAATATTAATTCTAGACTTAAACCACCCTGTTTAATCTATCACTTAATCACTACCCAATGCAATTTCTACCTAAGACACAACTTAGATAAGAGTACCCTACTCACTCCCCCTCAATCACACAGTGATCAAGTTTACAAGTTTAATAAAATTGAAGTCATTCTTCAAACAAAACAGCTTTATCTTACTTCACAGTTTCAATCAAGTCACAAATGCACTTATGCTTAAAAGCTCATCAAGTGGTACAATAAAAACAACCTGCTATTACAAACACTAGACACCCTATTTGGTCTTCTGAAATTCGTACTCAATTCTATGAGTTTCTGTTGATTAAATAGGTATCTGTAATTTGGGCTTTCTGTAGAATGATCCAGCTCTAATGCGCATGCAGCTTCCACCTTGAATTTAGGGTTTGTTACTTCCTAGATTCTAGGTGATTTAGGTCTTCTGTTTTAATTTGAATCCTCAATATAAAACTCCCTACATATGCGCCTTGTTCTGTTTTTATCCATCATTAATTAATTCCAGATATCTCTCCTTAAATATCTCTGATCAGTTAGATAATAATTAATTCTGGTAGCAGGTTTGAGATGTCTCAACATCTGTTGGGACATCCTGAAAAACTGAACTTAAGTCATTAACACAATGTCCCAACATCTTGTGAGACATCCAGAATTAAGTTCATATACTCTGTTTGCTAATGTCCCAACATTTGATAGGACATTCTGAACTGAATTCAATATTTCTTGTTATTCAAAAATTCTGCCAATTCAAGACATCTACACTTGGTATGCCTTTGCATCATCTCATAGCATCATTTGCATCATGTGATTGCTTCTGGTTTTGGCATTGACCCATTCATATGCATCATTTCACATCATTTCTTTCCTTATGCTAACATTTTCAGGTGGTAAGCTAACTTGAGAAGTGAATTTGCCTTCACTTCTCATTTCTCTTCATCCTCTTCATATGCATCCTTGCTGCATTTTATTTTGCCTTAGAGTGAGCTTGCTCATTCATGTTCATCATTCACTTTCCTTCTCCAAGTTACTTATCTTCTTTAGTGAAGTAAGTAACTTGTTTCTTCTGTTTCTCCTTCTCTCATTTGCTTCTTCCATTGGTGGCTTCTTTGAAGATATCTCTTAAGCCTCACAAACCATAGGAACATCCAAGCATGACAATAATTAGGGTTGTGATTAGTCCCCCTTTAGCTTTTACCTTTGTGTCTTCTTTGTGTCTCTCTTCTCACCTCATCATTAGAGACTAAACCTTTAAGGCTTTAAGACTCTGTGATTAGGGTTATGTCTGCATACTTCTCTTAGGATGGAGTGTATAACTTTAATCATAAGTGTTAAACCCTTAATTTGTTTAAACCTCTTAACCAATCAATCTTAATAATCACTAAGACAATAGATTGTAACTTGGGCCTTGCATTAGGGTTCTAATTCTTCCTTTATTGATTAAGAAGGACTAGCCCTAGTGTTAATGGACAAGTCCCCCTCAAGTTGTCTTACAAATCATAAAACTCACTTCTTAATCTCACTCTTAATTAAAATCCACCTTAATAAAGTCTTGTTTTGTCATGAGGTTAATCCCTAATCATGGATTAAGTTGAGGTATCTTCCTCAGCTTAAGTGTGCTCATCTATTATCCTTTTATTAGGATGGTGTAATGGGTTCACTAATCCTTGATTGTGACTTAAACTCATTACTTAACACTAAACAAAAACTTAAAAACATCTAAATAATCACAAGTAGGTTAATGATCTTAATCCTACATCATCATGGTAATTAGGTTGAGATGTTTATCTCATACTTAAGGTATTCTCATTATCCCTAATCAAAGGGAGGATATGATGAGTTTACTAACCCTTGGTTTAAGCTTAAGCTCATTAACTTATGAAAAACACAAAAAAAGCAATAAAAAGGTTGAAAACACAAAAACAAACAATAATCGTCTCCTCCGGGATATTTTTCTCACCTCACTCATTCATAAACGAGAACTTGCTTCTTCCGTCTAATGCAAGACAGTTAGCACTTGAGCCAGACAAGTCATACACTTGAGCATAGGCAAACAAGCAGTTCACCAGTCAATTTATCTTGCAGTCTCTTTGAGTCGAACTACGATGTTCTGACTTCCTCATTGCACGAGAGGATACGTAGGCATAACTTAACAGTTATCGAACAAAAGTCTTTGTGTCTTCCCCCTCTTTCAGCATTCTTTTTAAGCCTCATTCCTGAGCACCTCACTTCATTTTCTTGCACTGACACTTGTATATTCTTTTCCAGCTTTTGCACACAGATAGCACAGACACTACCCCTTTAAACACAAACTTTCAAGCGTGGATCCCGTCGAGTACGACGGACAATCTGGGTGCTAATACCTTCCCAGGTTGTAACCAACCCCCTTTCTCAGTTTCTCTGGCTCGCGACCATCTTATCCATCCTTTTTTAGGTTTATGCAGCATTACCTTTCCTTCGGGATAAAAATGCCTAGCTGGCGACTCTATTCATCTTCATTTCATTTTCTCCTCTCGCCGACCGTTCACGCTTGTACCGGGATGCAAATCTCCGGGAGCGACAATTTGGCGACTCTGCCGGGGAGGTATGTATTGTAACCAAGGCTTCTGGTTCTTTTTGTGGGTTCCTCCTAGCGCTTGTTTGATTTATGTTTACGGGGGTGTTATGTGCTACTTGTGCTTATTTATTGCTTTCTGTACAACTTTATTTACTGCTTTCATTTACAGTTTTTATGCATTTCATACTGTCATTATCATGTGTTGGATCTCTTGTCTGTTTTGGTGGGTGGGGATAATTGAGTGATTAAGGTCCTATACCGGGGACCTGAGTGACAAATAGGCTAGAGTGGCTTCATATTCTTTCCCATTCCATTTCGGTCTGGTGTGGGAATATGAAACATGGTTCATACATGGGTTTCTTCTTGAGAACTCTGTGCTACAGATTTCATGTAGTACTAGGGCTATCTGGGAAGCCTGCTAAGTCTGGATGACCTTTTTATGACCTTCGGCATCTGAGGTGAATTAGAGGAGGATCTTTTACGGTTATTGTAAACACTGTACCTCCGGGTTAGAAGTTTTTACACTTCTCATAACTGATCCAAGTCTGAGGATCCTTGTTCTAGAACATTACATGTGAGGGGGGGTTGGGATGTTTGCAGGTTTGCAGGAACCCTTGGCCTCATCATACCCTGTTACCAGATTTGTTAAGGTTGTATTATTTGGACAGTCCTTGTGATTACCCTGGACTTGTGACTCTTTATTTGAGTCCCCCGCCTGGTTACTGGATTTCTAAGCCTCCACTCGGACTTATGAACATACATGGGCTTTTACCAAGAAAGATAAACAGATCTAGCACTTGATCACAAACCCTTTGCATATCATTTTTCTTACATCATGCTTGCATCATTTAACATTTGCTTATTTGTTTTACAGGGTATCCACCATATTATCTTTGGTTTGGTTTTGACCCCTTCTGCTGCTCAGACTGCTTCAGATATCTTCTCCAGCATCTTCATCAGTTTGTCAGTGATTCTCCTCCAGCTACCTTCATCAGAGACCCATCTCCAGCATCTCATTCATTGACCTTCATCAGCAGTTGGTCTCAGTTTCTTCACCAGCATCCATGGACACTTCAAGAAAGAGCAACATCGCATACCACTTCTTTGAGCCCACCCTGACTAGCATCAGGCAGATCCAGTCTCTCATTACTCCTAATCATATCCCACTATTTAGAGAGCATTATGGAGGCATATTGGACATGGTTATGGATCTGGATGCATCTTAGAGGAGCATGATCCATACTTGCTTGCAGTTTTATGATCCTCCACTCAGATGTTTCACATTTCCTGATTTCCAGTTGGGACCTCTGTTAGAAGAATTTTCCAAGTTGTTAGGAGTTCCTATCAGGAGAGGAATTCCTTTCAACCCTGAGATGGTTGCTCCCAGAAATGAATACATAGCCAGGGCATTGCATTTGGAGCCTGCCCTCATTGATCAAAACATGACAACCAAGGCTAGGGTTCCAGGCCTTCACCTAGACTTCTTGATCTCCCAGGCTACCTTGCATGCTGCAGTAGGGGAATGGAAGGTTGTCTGTGTACTTCTAGCCCTCAGTATATATGGGGTTATCTTGTTTGCAGATGAGCCAAAGTTTGTGAGCAAGAATGCCATTCACCTATTCTTATTGAGGAACCCAGTTCCTACCTTGCTGGGAGACTTCTACTACTCAGTACACCAGAGGAATGAGAAGCAAAGATGAAGACTAGTCAGATGTTGTGCTCATCTCTATTACTCTTGGCTGCTAAGACACTTGCCAAAGTCAGATACTTTCCTGAACCCCCATCAGCAAAAGAACTGGGCTAAGAGATTTATTGCCTTAACATCAGAAGACATTAGATGGTGCACTCAGAGCACCAAGGGCAAGGACATCATTACTAGCTGTGGGCAATATCCTAATGTGCCTTTAATAGGAGTGAAAGGTTGCATCAACTACAACCCTTTATTGTTTAAAAGACAATTAAGGTATGCTTTCGTTCATCCTCCCAGAGGGCAAGATTTGGCCGAGACCCTCTACTATGAAATCCAACCCATCTCTGCTGTTGTCAGACAAGCTGTCTGGGCTTGGGATAACATTCAGACCAAGGGAACAACCATCCTTGGCAAGTGCAACAACATTGCTTCAGCACAGTATGCCCTTCACTTTAGAAGATATACCTGGACCTTCTACAGTACAACCTGCAGCTACTATCAGTCTGGAAGAGTTTGAAAAGCTGAAAGAAAGGAATACTCAGCTCTCTGAAGCCTTGAAGAAGACTCTCTGGGAGAGAAATGACAACCGTCTAGATAATGAGATATTGGAAAGGCTCAGGATTGAGCATTTGACTAAGATTGAGAAGACGGATGACAACATCAGGAAGTCCAGGGCAGGGGAGTTAGTACTTAAGAATGCTTGCAAGGAAGCAAAAACTCAGAAGGCTAGGGCAGAGCATTATCTAGAGGAGAGCCAGGCTAGGTGGATCAGGATCACTGAAGCCCGTGCACAGGAAGATTAGAGAACTCAAGCTAAGATAGAGCAGTTGGAGGCTAGTGAGGAGAAGCATCAGGAGGCATTATTGGCAGCTCAGAAGGAGATATCTGAGTTGAAACTCTGAGCAGGGTTAAAGAGGTCAAAGGATCAGGATAAGCATAAGAAGTTAACCAGTGCCATTGCTACCAGGAACCTCCTCATCAGGACTATCACAGAGCACCCAGTAGGTCCAGTGACTGAGGCCCTCTTGAAGGAAGTTAGAGAGGATGACTTTGGATTAGATGTTTGACTCTTTTTGCTTGTACTTTTCTTTTGTTGTACTTTTGAATTTGTTGTTGTATTTTGACCCACCATGGGATGTTATTGTAATCAAACTATGTATTTTCACTCTTTGTAATATATGTGGTTTGTATTATTTTTGGTGAGGCTTAATCTCTCTTCATCATCAGCATTTCCTCGAGGTCTGAAAAGGTCAAAACCAAAGAACCAAACCGGATACCCTTGGAAGACAAATAGGCATCCTGCATTGCATACTAACATTTTCTTTGTTTTGTAGGTTTTTTGTTTGTTGTTGTTTCTCACTTTGTTGTGGTTTCAGGAAACATTGCTTGCAGAAGAGTGTTCCCTGTCAACAGAACGCACCGGTACCCGACAAGAAACAACCTTCTGGGACTCCAGATGGATCAAGTTCAGCAAGACTTGAATGAAGTGAGGGCCCAGATGGCTAATGAAAGGGTTGAGATGAGGAATCAGATGACTCAATTCATGACTGTAATGACTGGTTTAGCTCAAAGCCAGGAAAGGCTGAGGGATTTGGTTGAGAGACAAACTCCTGAAGAACACCATCCAGGTACAGGAGGTACTAGTAACAACGATCATGTGCAGCCTCGCACTGATCCACCAGAGTTTGGGCCTCATCTAAACCCAGAAATCAATGCTATAAGGAATACTCAGGGTAACACTGCTGGAGGAAGGGTCTTGCAAGAGGATCCTCAATAAGAGCAATTTACAGTTGTCGGGGCTGGAGACGAAGTTTACGACCGTAGGCTGGATGAAATTGCAGAGAAGCTGAGGTCTCTTGAATCCCAGAATTCCCTAGGTTTTGATGTAATGGACATGGGATTGGTGGAAGGGGTGAGAATTCCTCACAAGTTCAAACCCCCGTGTTTTGTAAGGTATAATGGCACATCCTGCCCACGCACCCACCTTCAATCATTCTTGGGAAGATTAAAAGCATACACCATGGACGAAAAGTTGTGGATGTTTTACTTTGAGGATAGTCTGACAGGGGCATCCCGAGAATGGTATTCCCATTTGACTAGAGCCATAGTAGGTATTCCCATTTGACTAGAGCCATAGTAAGAAACTGGAAAGACTTGGCTGAAGCTTTTATCCTTCAGTATCAGTATAACTTAGACATGGCCCCAAACAGGACCCTTCTAATGGGAATGTCTCAGTCTTCCCGTGAAAGCTTCAGGGAGAATGCCCAAAGGTGGAGGCAACTTGTTGTTGCAGTACAACCCCCTATGTCTGAGAGGGAAATGGCAGACATGTTCATGAATACTCTCCAAGGAACCTACATTGACAGATTGGCTGCTTTTTCTTCTACTAGCTTCGCAAATGTGGTGATAGCTAGGGAAAGGATAGAGAGCGTATTGAATATGGGAAAGATCTCCGATAACGGTGCCAATTCAAGCAGTACAAGGAAACCATTTGCTGGGCCCCGTAGATCTGGTGAGACAAACTCTGTGCACCTGGGAAGAGGGAGACCCTAATACTTGCCCAGAACAGTTGTTGCTGTTACCATCCCTACTCCACCTCCTTAGTATATTCAACAACCACAACACTTTCCGCAACAACAACAATTTCCTCAACAGAGATCATACAACAACAGTAACAACAATCAACAACAACGCCCGTTTCAACAACGGCCATCTCAGGTCAACCGGGTAATTGACCCCATTCCAATGCCATATGCTACACTACTGCCACAACTCCTAAAGCTCAATCTTGTTGAGTTGAGGACATTGGCTCCACTTGATCCTCAAAACCTTCCAAGAAACTACGATGTCAACGCTAAGTGTGCTTTTCATTCCAACGCACCTGGTCACTCTACGGAAAAATGCAGGGCTCTGCATATGAAGGTTCAGGATCTGGTAGATTCAAAAGCCCCGAACTTTGCACCTCCTCCCAATGTAATGAAAAATCCTATGCCAAGCCACAGTGGGCCAAGGATTAATGCTATAGAGGATGGTTCACCCATGAGTTTAATAGAAGATATTGCATGTATTCAGACACCTCTGGCAGAGGTTAAAGCTCAGCTTTTAAAGTGCCAAGTGTTTCCAAGTTGTGAGGCCTGTTGTGAATTATGCAAACTTTCTGAGAATGGGTGTGCTAGCTTGAGGAGTGGAATTAATGGCTTGATCAAAGAAGGCATTCTGCAAATTACAACCACCGCTTCTACAACACCAACAACTCTTTTGACAACAACAAGTGAGTCTTCTACAAATGCAACAACCATCTTTCCTACTGGTTCTTCTACAACTTCAACAACCATTGTTCCAACTGATTCAGCTACAACTTCAGCAATCATTTCATCTGTCACTTCAACACACAACAATTCATTTGCACCAGCTACTACAACTCAGCAACTACAAACAATGATGTTTCCACTGTCACAATTTATTATGACCCGACAACGGTCCCGAACTCCAACAACTTTCAACAACATCAACAACAGTCTCAACAAAGCTTCAATTCACCTCCACCAACATCCACCAGAGGTCCTGTTACCATTTTCTATGATCCACAGACTATTATAATCCCAACATCTGCTGCAGTGAGCCCAGTCACTATCACAGTGCCCGGGCCAATCCCATATGATAAAGAGAGTGCTATACCATGGCATTATGGTGCTGATCTGTACTGCAACGGAGAGAAAGTTCTTCTTGATTCTCCAGTTCTCACTCCCCATGTGGATAATGTTGGGGGAGGCGGAGGCTTCACCTGAAGCGAACGTCTCTTCGCGTCACAAGTCCCTAGAACCAACACTGAGGTAGAGGCTGTTGCCAAAGCCAAAGGGAAGAGTGTGATACCGGAAGAATCTGCACTGAAAGAAACCCATAAATCATCCTTTGATCAAGATGTGGATGAGTTTATGAGGATTATTAAAAGAAGTGACTATAAAGTTGTGGACCAGCTGTTGCACCCCAAAATTTTCCCTCCCCTAGTCAAGGAAATGTGTCCCAAGTATCCTCTCAAGGTTCACAAGGTATCCTAAGAGGTTCACAAAGTTCACAATTAGTCAGAAAGTTTGACAATTCCCTCAGACAAAGCATTCTCCTAAGAAATGCATCCTAAACTAGGGTTTTAGATTTCATCAGGCTAAATGAAATTCCAAGGCCTAAAGTGAACTTCATAACATCCCACATGTCTTCAAGAATCCCTATGTCAAGTTTCAAGGCTTTCCCAAAAGGTTTGCTCAGTCAGATGATCAGATATGCAAAAATCAGTCAAAGTGGTTAAAAAGTCAAACTGAGGTCAACTGTGGTCAAACCAAAGTCAAACTTCATGATTTTTTGCCAACATCAAGTTTATGAAGTAAAATTCATCATTTGATCAAGGGTTGATCATGATTCATCAAAGAGATTTCAGATCATCAAGAATCAGGAGTTACTAAATTAGGGTTTTCATAGGAAAAGACAACTGAACTTTGACCAGTCATAACTTTCACATGCTTCATAAAAAATTTCCCATCCAAAGCTCATTTTGAAGGAAATTGAATTCTCTATAACTTTGTGTGTCACAAGCCAAGCCTAAAAATGCTTCATTTGAAAGGTATGAGCCAAAACATTACAAGTCATTTCAAAATTCAACAAAAATTCAACATCTTCCAAAGGGCATAACTTGAAAATGGTAAAAGATATGGACATGAGACCAAAGAGGTTTGTTAGAGGACTCTTTAAGCTTTCCAAAATGTCCAAGAACACCTTCATAGCCTTAAAATTGAGGGATTTATGCCTTGTCAAAATTGGGAGATTTTCAAGGGGTGTATGAAGAAAATAAGGGCTTAAATCTATTTTTTTCCAAATGGGCCTATCATTTTGCAACCCAATCTTCATGATAACATCAAGCACGACCCAATTCAAATATTTTATGATTTTTATAATTTATTTATTATTTATTTTGATTTTATTCATTAGAATTCATTTTAAATCAAAATAAAATATGAAAATACAAATATTTGATTTGATTCTTCTTCTAGAAGCTCTTAAACATCATTTAAGTTGATTTGATACTCTCCAATTTTGTGCACAACCAATTTGGAAACATATCATTTGATTTTTTTTGGATATTTTTGACCATTGCTTTCTTCACCTTCAAGCAACCCATACAACTCCAACCAATACCCAAATTCTTAACCTAATTACATTACTATATAACAACAACAACATCACAAGACAAAGAAAAGGATGGAGAGCAAGAGGATGATATTCATACTTTAAAATTTCACATAATTCAAAATTAGGTTTCCACAATCCACCAATTTTACAAGTTTATTAAAGGCTGCAAATGAATCCTTGAGGTTTTCAGAACCTATTCCAATCATCCTCATCATCAAATTCATGCCAAATCATACAAACCAAATTCATATTCTTGCTTTTCTTTCTATTTTTTTCAATTTCAATGATTTATGCATGATTAATTTATTTTGATTACATAATATGTTTGTTTGATTGTGTAGATGGTTTTTGGATAGTTGGATTTAAGTTTCGATGCAGGAATCATAGGGCACCATGGAGAACTAAACTATTGGTTAATCTACTGTAATCTGTTTTCGTTGATACTTCGAAGGCTGCAGTAGTGATAAGCATTCAAGGCTGACAGGTAAGTCAGGTAAGTACTACTATTTCGATTTACTCCGAATTTTTTCCAGAAGTTCATAAAAAAATCGACAAATAATACTCTTTTAGAATAAAATTATAAAAGATTTCGACCCTCAAAATCGCAAATTCCTTTTTTTCTATTTTATTTGATTTATTTTCTATTTTCATATTCTCAAAAAAAAATCTAAAAAAAATTGTGCGTTCTTTATTTGATTTTATTAGATTTTTAGCATCGTTTTAATATTTTTTAGATTTTATTTTAATCGCTTTTCTTATTTTTCATTATTTTAAAATCTGTAGTGATTTTATTTGATCCTGTTTATTTCTTTTTTTATTCTTCCAATAGTATATACCAAAAATATGCAGGTGGGAGGAAGAAGATGGTGTGTGGCATGCGCTGATTGGCCTAGTGACAAAGACCTAAGGTTGAAAGTATGAGGGTGTGGGTTCAACACTCATTCCCAACATTTTGGCAAAGAAACGTGCGTTCAACACTCATTCCCAATATTTTGGCAAAGAAATGTGACGTAGCGTAGTGGCTGAAGGTTTTTGTTGGCAAAGGAAAAGTCAGGGGTTCAACACCAACCCACAATATTTTGGGTATCTCTAACTTAATTTTTCCCTTTTTCATCAAATTATGTATTTTCTTTGAATTTTCTTATTATTATTATTAAACTAATTTCTAAAAGATAAAACAATTTTTTTTTAAAACTTATATTTTTTATTATAAACCTTAATTTTTTTCATAAACCTTAATTTTTTCCCTAAACCTTAATTTTAAACCTAAGTCTTAATTTTTTTCATAAACTTTAAAGCCTAAAAATTTAGCCCTAATCTTTATCTTAAAACCCAAATTTCGCCCTAATTTTTACCCTAAAATTTTTCCTAAACCTTAAATTTTTTTTAAACCTTAAATTTTTTCTCAAACCCTAACCTTAATTGTTTTCTTAACCTAGTTTGCAAACTTTTTTTCTTTCTAATTTATTCACTCATTTTTATGTTATTCATTCATTGTTTTCCTGATTATGTAACTGCTTCACCTTTGTAATAATTGGTTTTTTTTATTATTTTCCGCCATTATTATTATTATGTAACTGCCCCTAATCCATGTAATAGTGTAAGAATTTTATTTTCTGCCTTTTAATTTCTGCCATTTATTTTTCATATTAACTGCGTGGTTAGTAAATAGGGTGTGGAAACTATTTGTAATTAAAATTAATTTAGATAATTAACTTTAAACGATAAATATTTGAAAATAAACACTCACACACGTAAGTCGATCTTTGATCGCCATCTTGCATTTCCTAGGGTATTCCTCTTGGTTGCCTTAAAATAAAATGGTCAAGTCCCTCGAATATAGGGGTGTCTTAAGAAAAGTCCCTTCACTTATAAAATCATCAAGTCCCTATAAATTTAAAAGATCAAGTCCCTTTGAGGTTGCCTACGGAATAATGATCTTGTCCCTTCGAATAAATGATGATAGTCCCTACGAATTGCTAAAGACATCCCTTAAGTTGCCTTCATTGACCATACGATGACCCTACGCCCGTCCCTTAAATAAATCCAAGGTAATGACTACCTATTCCTTAATAATAGGGATAGTCTTACCCTTGAAAGAACATATAAGAACATGAATGACTTAGTCTAGGGTAGGTACCTCATAATTACTTGCTCACTCTTCAAAATTACTTTTACACCTCACTTTCTTAAACATTTTTCAAAACAAGGCTTTGTATACATCCATACGAGGATCATTACAAAGTACTTAGAAAGTTTCTAATCACACACTACACTCTTGCAAACAAACAAAGTGAGCTAAGTAACTAAGAGACCATGGATAACCATGGATATAAAGGGTGCTAACACATTCCCTTTGTATAACCTACCCCCCGAACCCAAGTCTTTTAAAATAGGTCTTTCCTGTTCTTTTATGTCCTTTCCACTTGGATAAAATAAAAGTCGGTGGCGACTCTTGCTATCCGCAACATAACTAAAAGTCAGTTCTCCCACCGTGTTACAGAACTGGCGACTCTGCTGGGGATTTAATAAAAGAGGGGTACCCTTAGGAATTAGATCACTTAAATTGTTTGCCTTGTTTGCTTTACTTTACTTGTTGGGTGCTCTTATGTGTGAAAGATCCTAATCCAGATCTAGTGTACCTTAGGTAAATGGCAATAGACCAAGGAAACTGTACGGCGTATACCGATATGGTTGATCTGGTGGCCATAGTTAGTGTGACTTCTTGGTTGGTGCTTATGTTCCTTAAGCAAGTTGAGGATAATATGAGGCTGCCATATGTTATCAATACACTAACTGACTTTTAGAACCCTAGTCATCCCATCTTGGCTATTAGAAAGTAGTGAGATAACCGTCTTTGGTGAAGACTGAAGTTGGTTGATACTCGATGCTACACTCATTGAGATTCTAAACTTGGAGGGTTTTGGTTGAAAAGTAAGTTGCCTACTGAACAACCACCCTTGTGAAGGATCAATGATATTGAGATCCCTTAGAACCTGGTTACTTTATAGGACAGGATAAACCAACTAAACTTCAGGGGAGGGTACTTACCTTTAAACCTCATGCAAGCCTTCAAACCTAGGACTATTGTGTGACTTGTTTGTGTGTGCCATATGTTTGTGATTGAGCATAACATCATAACATTATCATGCATCATAAGCATAGCATTTTCACTAACCATTTCAAGGACCAAAGGATTTATCTTTGTTCTTTGTTGCAGGTCATGGCTTCTGCTCGTAAGAATACTATCCGGATCAACTTTGTAGGAATACCTCCTAAGCTTAAGGAATTGGTCTATCAGGTTTCTAAAAACTCCGAGTTCATCAAGAAGCATGGTCACCTACTTGACTTGGTTACCTCAGGATTTGATGAAGACATGATAAGTGTCTTGTTTCAGTTCTTTGACCCTAAACATCACTACTTCACATTCCCCGACTATCAGCTGGTTCCCACAATGGAAGAATTCTCCAAATTATTGGGTATATCTATCCTTGACCAGAGACCTTTCACAGGCTTAGAGAAGGAGCCTAAACCTGAAGTCATTGTTGTAGCCCTACATCTGAAGAAATCAGACATTGTCCTAGAAACGAGAAGCGGAGTTAAGGGTATTCTTGCTAAGGTATTGATGGAGAAAGCTCAAATGTTCTTGAAGGCTATGAGTTATGATGCCCTTGAGGAGATCTTGGCCTTATTAATCTATGGCCTAGTGTTGTTCCCTAATCCAGACCAGCTCATAGACGTACACACCATCAACATATTTCTGACTCGTAATCCAGTGCCTACATTACTTGGAGACATCTTACACTCTCTCCATACCCATACTAGGAAGGCACGAGGAACTCTGATGTGCTGCATACCTCTATTGTCTAGGTGGTTTATTTCTCACCTTCCTCGATCAATGATGAAGAATGAACAAGGGTTAAGGTGGTCCAAGAGGATCATGTCACTTTCTCATTCAGACATTCATTGGTGCTCTAGATCCATGGAGAATGTTACTATGATTGACCGTTGTGGGGAGTTCCCTAATGTGCCACTCCTTGGCATAAGAGGGGGAATTACTTACAACCCTTCTTTAGCTCTACGCCAGTTTGGTTATGCTCGGAGTAATGGTCCTCATGACATGCTTATTCAGGGTATTGTGTTCGACTACGACAACAATCTTCAGGGTTACCATCAAAGGTTTATACGAGCTTGGAACAAGGTGAATATGATTGACAACAACACTTTGGAGCCAAAGTATTCTATTCCTATGGAGCCTTATCTCAAATGGGTTTGATCTCGTGCTCAGACTCTTATGATGCCATATCCTGCTGTTCTACCAATCACCATGGAGCATGTTGCTGAAGGAGATGTTCCTTATACCATCCTTCATCCAGACATGCCCACTGATTTGGAAGAATTGCAAAAGTCCTGGATTCAGTTGAAGGAGTAAAGGGATACTTTTGAGACTCATTTCAGAGCTGGTCAAGAAAGAATTCAGGAGCTAACAAGGCAACTTCATGAGGAGCGGAACCTCAACACATACCTCCACACAAAGAGGAAACATCCATGGGAGACTTAAAACCCCATTTTTGTATTTATTTCCCTTCATTGTAAGCCCAAGGGGAAAAATAATTTTAACATTTACTAATAAAATTTTTATTTCCGTTTGTTTAACAAATGTAAATTCTGCGGTCCTTGAAAACATTACATATGCATCTACATACCATATCATTGCATGACAGGTTGTCACAACAGGTTTCTCATCTTCTCGCTGTTTATTTCAGTAGAAATGGCTCTCGAACAATATGTCAAAGATCTTCAAGTTCAGAATGCTCAGTTTCAAGAAGTGATTCTGAATTAGTCCAAGGGGCAAGAAGATTTGAAAGCACTCCTCTCTAAGGACATGAAGAAGAATAATCCTGAGGACAAAAAGGATGATTAGCTGAAACAACTACAATCTGATATGGCAGAGATGAGGATCCAGATGAATGGCCAAATGGCTCTTATCCAGAGTTTGGCCCAGGGGCAAGAAGAGCTGAGAAGCTTTATTAATAAGCTTCGACATAACGGAGTTGGGAATCTAATCATCAGTTAACCTCCGTTGAAACAAGCCGACTTGGCCGAAAGGAAAGTAAGGATAAGAGAAGGAAAGAGACAGGCTACCACTGATTGTTCTTCAATGGAAGAAGGAAGACCCTGTAAGATTAATCCACTTCGACACAAGGAATATAAAAGACAGTTCATCAAATTCAACACGCCAATGCCACAAATGTTGCAATTCTTGTTGGAAATGAAGCTAATTTCCTTGGAAAATTCTCCTAAAATCCTAATACCTCTTCTCCTCGCTATAATCCCAAAGCAAGGTGTATGTACCACTCCGACAGTCCCGGACACGACACTAATAACTGTTGGGCATTGAAGAATAAGATTCAAGACCTAATTGACGAAGGAATACTCGAGGTTACGCCAGAAGGCCAGGTTGAGTTCTTCTATCGTCCATCAAGCATCAAAGTTTCCAGATAACTGGAGTGACGAGTTTAGAGAAGAGGCTTTGAGAACATTTGAATTTTCGTTTGTAATTTCTTTTGTTTGCCTAAAAACTTGCTATTATGTTAGACTTTATTTTCACTAATGCATTGCATATGTTTGTCTTGAGTTAATCCATTCGTTTCACTATATTTAAAACTATGCTTCTTATTTCTATCTTGTGATATTTAACTCCTGATAAAGCTATAAGCCTGTAGAGGGAGGATGACAAAAACAATACCATAATCTTATGCAATATACTTTTGAACAGACTATGCTGACAATGTACAGGCATTGTTTCAATTCCTAAACAGTGGAGATATAAGGAAGTTAATCCCTAGTCAACCCTTTTAAGCCTATGAAGTAGGAGTTTTTCATTCTCATACAAATTAAAACCCTTATTCATAACCTGGGGCAGGGTAGTTACTCGGTTAATTCAACTATGCCAATTGTTTGTGTTGTACACAACTAATGATGTTTCCCTGTAATCACTAAAGTCTACAAGTCAATATCTAGCAAAAGAAAAGCTCACTATGTCTAAACCTATGAAGGAGACTTAGTAAAAAAAAATTAAGACATCCCGCTGACTGTAATCTTGAAATAAACAGTTCGGGCAAAAAGAAGGGATAATAAAGTCAAAAGAAAAAAAGAGATCACTATGAATCCTCAACAAAGAAAGATGACTGAATTTTCAAATACGTTTTTGGTTTTTTTGAACCATCACAAATGACAGTGTTACAATTCTAAATTCCTTCGAAGCTTCAATGCATAAGTTAACCGAACATAGGACTGAAGAACATCATGGAGATTGGGGGGTACAAATTTGAGCCTTTATCCTTTGTTTCTTAAACCGTGAACCAGGCCACGTTATAACCCTTTAAAAGTCCTAACTGAAGCATGGTTAGTTTGAAAGCGTATTTCCACAAAAAGGTATCCTAACTCCTTTAGGGCTTATTATAAAACTTGAGTTAATATCACAGTTTTCATAAAAATTGTTTTTCTAAAATAACTCTTTTTCAAAACTTCAAGACAGACATAAGCATTGCATTTTTTTGAATATATTTGTTTGCATATACCTGAATGTTTGTTAAACAGAGAAACTTACAGGATGAATTTTCAATAAACCAAAGTCCTTCCGATAAACAAAGTTGCTTCCTGGATCAAAGTCCATGTATACAAAGGGGCATAGTCATTATCTCCCAATCAAGGGGGCAGGCCATGATACTGCCTAACTTATTTGGGGTAATCAGGACAGGATTCAACTATGTTTAAGTAGCCAGGGGCAGATCTCCTCATTTATCTAAATTACTAAGGGTAACATTATAAAGTTCATAATATCAGGGGCATAGTCACTGTTTCCCAATCAAGGGGGCATACCAATTTACTGTTCAATTCATTCGGGGCAATCAGGTCCAGATTCAACAATGCTTAATAGCCAGGGGCAACTCTCCTCATATATTTGAATTACCAAGGGTAACATTACAAAGTTCATGATGTCAGAGGCATATTATTGTGGGGCATTCTGCTTATTTCTCTTGAGGTAACTACATTTAGATACTTCCATTATGGGATAATTCATCCTCAACCAAGGGGAAATGCTCTCTTTTCAAATCTAATACCCGGAGCGTATATGGTCCATCACAATTTGAAGACACGTTCCTCTCATTGTATTACCTTGATATTGGATTCTCAGCAGAAGCCATTATGGAAATTAATTGTCTACGCCAGTAGTATCAGATGGTGTCAGTATCATGTCTTTAGATCCAGCTATGAGGATTTCTGGAAAGGTATTCAGGAAAGTTAAGAATCTCAGGAGCTCTAAATCCAATTGGTTATACACTCTCAAAGTTGAAACGATTCTGTTTTCGAGTTCAGCTTTTACTTTTCCCTCTTTATTCAGGATTACTTTTCCCCTTTTACTAAAGCGAAAAACGTTTGTTGGTTATGTTTGAATGTATATATGCTTTTGGATATGATTGATGTTTTCCAGAAATGCATAAAATACAATAAAAGCATTTACTAAGAACGAACGAAGGTAAGAATTCAACAAAGATTCGCCGGTTCATCCCCACAAAGTAATCTTTACGGAATACCTCAAGTAATATCTTATACTTCCCACTCGACGAAGTCTTCAAGCAGTTTCATATCCTCCGAAGAATTAAGTCTCCCGGATCTATGTCCATCTCTTCTATCCTCAGTCAAGATATTCAGGAACTTATTCCTTCAATAAGAATTGCGACGAACAAAGACGGGAGGTTCTAAGTATGATATTCTTAAACAAGACAGGAACGAAGTCCTCATATTCCTCAGCAACAAACCGAGATTTATTTTCCCCCGCCAGCAGTTGTTATACGAATCTACCTAGGCGCTTCAAGCTACATAACTCATACATACATCTTTTACACCATATCACAACATACACATCCATAATCCATATGACATTCTTACTTAAGAGCATCATGCCATACATGCATACATTAAATAATCTTGCATAAACTAACCTTTTCTTTTCAGGATAGTTACAGGCAGATAAACACTATCAATTCTGTGAAACAGTTCAGAGATGATCTATACGAAGATCGGATACTGGTATCTAATTCAGAGATAATCGCTACGAAGATTCATTTCTGATAATCAATACAAATTATCCTTGGGATGGCACATAAATGGTCTACACGAAGACCTAATGCTTAGTCCAGGATATTACCAGAAGCAATTCGGGAGTAATCGCCACGAAGATTTAATCCTGATATTCTTATTGTCCTTAGGAGGGTACGTAAATGGTCTATAAGAATATCTAGTTCCTAATCCGGGATACTGCCAAAAGAAATAATCGCTACGAAGATTTATTTCTAATGGTCAATTCAACCGTTTATCTTTGGGATAGTGTGTAAATGATCTATACGAAGATCTAGCACTTAATCCAAGAGATTCTTTCAGAAGAAGTTTAGGGATAATCGCCACGAAGATTTAATCCTGATATTCTTATTGTCTTTAGGATGGTACGTAAATGGTCTATACGAAGATCTAGTACATGATCCGTGATACTTCCAGAATAGATAATCGCTACGAAGATTTATTTCTAATAGTCAATTCAACCGTTTATCTTTGGGATAGTGTGTAAATGATCTATACGAAGATCTAGCACTTAATCCAAGAGATTCTTTCAGAAGAAGTTCAGGGATAATCGCCACGAAGATTTAATCCTGATATTCTTTTTGTCCTTGGGAAGGTATGCAAATGGTCTATACGAAGATCTATTACCTAATCCGGGATATTTCTAGAAGAGATAATCGCTACGAAGATTTATTTCTTATGGTCAATTCAACAGATGATCTTTGGGATGGTACATAAATGATCGATACGTAGATCTTGTACTTAGCCCAGGATATCACCAAAAGCAACTCATAGATGATCGCCACGAAGATTTGATTCTGATGCTTAAGTTAAAGTATGTTCCTAAAGACGGTTCAGAGACGATCTATACGAAGATCTAAGCACTGACACTTAATGAAGGATATTATTTTTCCCCAGAGATAATGCAGAGACGATCTATACGAAGATCTAGTGCTGGCATTCAACTCAAACCATGTTACAGAAATGATTCAGAGACGGCCTATACGAAGACCGAGTACTGATATCTAGTGACAACATAAAGATACTATCACCTTCTGATATTATGGATGGCATCTATAAGCCCATCTTCAGTCCTCCGAGTGGAATCTTTAAGCCCATTCAAGCAAATACAACCAATAAGTTGTATTACTTTACACACTGACGAGTGCAAATTTTTGGGCTTTTGTGTTCAATCCCCTTCAACCTTCCAAGTCACGAATGGCACACAGGCCAATCTAACTCCTCAGGTTTCAGAAAATTGAACAGGGGCAGCTGTTGCACCCCAAAATTTGCCCTCCCCTAGTCAAGGAAATGTGTCCCAAGTATCCTATCAAGGTTAACAAGGTATCCTAAGAGGTTCACAAGGTTCACAATTAGTCAGAATGTTTGACAATTCCCTCAGACAAAGCATTCTCCTAAGCAATGCATCCTAAACTAGGGTTTTGGATTTCATCAGGATAAATGGACTTCCAAGGCATAAAGTTAACTTCATAACATCCCACATTTCTTCTAGAATCCCTATGTCAAGTTTCAAGGCTTTCCCAAAAGGTTTTCTCAGTCAGATGATCAGATATGCAAAAATCAGTCAAAGTGGTTAAAAAGTCAAACTGAGGTCAACTGTGGTCAAACCAAAGTCAAACTTCATGATTTTTTGCCAACATCAATTTTATGAAGTAAAATTCATCATTTGATCAAGGGTTGATCATGATTCATCAAAGAGATTTCAGATCATCAAGAATTAGGAGTTTCTAAATTAGGGTTTTCATAGGAAAAGTCAACTGAACTTTGACCAGTCATAACTTTCACATGCTTCATAAAATTTTTCCCATCCAAAGCTCATTTTGAAGGAAATTTAATTCTCCACAACTTTGTGTCTTACAAGCCAAGCCTAAAAATGCTTCATTTGAAAGGTATGAGCCAAAACATTACAGGTCATTTCAAAAGTCAACAAAAAGTCAACATCTTCCAAAGGGCATAACTTGAAAATGGTAAAAGATATGGACATGAGACAAAAGAGGTTTGTTAGAGGACTCATTAAGCTTTCCAAAATGTCCAAGAACACCTTAATAGCCTTAAAATTGAGGAATTTATGCCTTGTCAAAATTGGGAGATTTTCAAGGGGTGTATGAAGAAAATAAGGGCTTAAATCTATTTTTTTCCAAATGGGCCTATCATTTTGCAACCCAATCTTCATGATAATATCAAGCATGAACCAATTCAAATATTTTCTGATTTTTATAATTTATTTATAATTTATTTGGATTTTATTCATTAAAATTCTTTTAAAATCAAAATAAAATATGAAAATACAAATATTTGATTTGATTCTTCTTCTAGAAGCTCTTAAACATCATTTAAGTTGATTTGATACTCTCCAATTTTGTGCACAACCAATTTGGAAACATATCATTTGATTTTTCTTTGATATTTTTGACCTTTGCTTTCTTCACCTTCAAGCAACCCATACAACTCCAACCAAGGCCCAAATTCTTAACCTAATTACATTAATATATAACAACAACAACATCACAAGACAAATAAAAGGATGGAGAGCAAGAGGATGGTATTCAAACTTTAAAATTTCACATAATTCAAAATTAGGTTTCCACAATCCACCACTTTTACAAGTTGATTAAAAGCTGCAAATGAACCCTTGAGGTTTCCAGAACCTATTCCAATCATCCTCATCATCAAATTCATGCCAAATCATACAAACCAAATTCATATTCTTTCTTTTCTTTTGATTTTTTTCAATTTCAATGATCTATGCATGATTAATTGATTTTGATTACATAATATGTTTATTTGATTGTGTATATGGTTTTTGGATAATTGGATTTAAGTTTCGATGCAGGAATGATAGGGCACCATGGAGAACTAAACTATTGGTTAATCTGCTGTAATTTGTTTTCGTCGATACTTTGAAGGTTGCAGCAGTGATAAGCATTCACGGCTGACAGGTAAGTCAGGTATGTACTACTGTTTCGATTTACTACGAATTTTTTCCAGAAGTTCAGAAAAAAATCGACAAACAATACTCTTTTAGAATAGAATTCTAAAAGATTTCGACCCTCAAAATTGCAAATTCCTCTTTTTTCTATTTTATTTGATTTATTTTCTATTTTCATATTCTCAAAAAAATCTAAAAAAAATTGTGCGTTCTTTATTTGATTTTATTAGATTTTTAGCATCGTTTTAATATTTTTTAGATTTTATTTTAATCGTTTTTCTTATTTTTCATTATTTTAAAATCTGTAGTGATTTTATTTGATCCTGTTTATTTCTTTTTTTATTCTTCCAATAGTATATACCAAAAATATGCAGGTGGGAGGAAGAAGATGGTGTGTGACATGCGCTGATTGGCCTAGTGACAAAGACCTAAGGTTGAAAGTATGAGGGTGTGGGTTCAACACTCATTCCCAATATTTTGGCAAAGAAACGTGGGTTCAACACTCATTCCAAATATTTTGGCAAAGAAACGTGACGTAGCGTAGTGGCTGAAGGTTTTTGTTGGCAAAGGAAAAGTCAGGGGTTCAACACCAACCCACAATATTTTGGGTATCTCTAACTTAATTTTTCCCTTTTTCATCAAATTATGTATTTTCTTTGAATTTTCTTATTATTATTATTAAACTAATTTCTAAAAGATAAAATAAATTTTTTTTAAACCTTAATTTTTTTCATAAAACTCAATTTTTTCTCTAAACCTTAATTTTAAACCTAAGTCTTAAATTTTTTCATAAACTTTAAACCCTAAAAATTTAGCCCTAATCTTTATCTTAAAACTCAGATTTCGCCCTAATTTTTACCCTAAAATTTTTCCTAAACCTTAAAATTTTTCTCAAACCCTAACCCTAATTGTTTTCTTAACCTAGTTTGCAAACTTTTTTTTCTTCTAATTTATTCACTCATTTTTATGTTATTCATTCATTGTTTGCCTGATTATGTAACTGCTTCACCTTTGTAATAATTGATTTTTATTATTATTTTCCGCCATTATTATTATGTTACTGCCCCTAAGCCATGTAATAGTGTAGGAATTTTATTTTCTGCCTTTTAATTTCTGCCATTTATTTTTCATATTAACCGCGTGGTTTGTAAATAGGGTGTGGAAACTATTTGTAATTAAAATTAATTTAGATAATTAACTTTAAACGATAAATATTTGAAAATAAACACTCACACACGTAAGTCGATCTTTGATCGCCATCTTGCACTTCCTAGGTTATTCCTCTTGGTTGCCTTAAAATAAAATGGTCAAGTCCCTCGAATATAGGGGTGTCTTAAGAAAAGTCCCTTCACTTATAAAATCATCAAGTCCCTATAAATTTAAAAGATCAAGTCCCTTTGAGGTTGCCTACGGAATAATGATCTTGTCCCTTCGAATAAATGATGATAGTCCCTACGAATTGCTAAAGACATCCCTTAAGTTGCCCTCATTGACCATACGATGACCCTACGCCCGTTCCTTAAATAAATCTAGGGTAATGACTACCTATTCCTTAATAATAGGGATAGTCTTACCCTTGAAAGAACATATAAGAACATGAATGACTTAGTCTAAGGTAGGTACCTCATAATTACTTGCTCACTCTTCAAAATTACTTTTACACCTCACTTTCTTAAACATTTTTCAAAACAAGGCTTTGTATACATCCATACGAGGATCATTACAAAGTACTTAGAAAGTTTCTAATCACACACTACACTCTTGAAAACAAACAAAGTGAGCTAAGTAACTAAGAGCCCATGGATAACCATGGATATAAAGGGTGCTAACACCTTCCTTTTGTATAACCTACCCCCCAAACCCAAGTCTTTTAAAATAGGTCTTTCCTGTTCTTTTATGTCCTTTCCACTTGGATAAAATAAAATTCGGTGGCGACTCTTGCTATCCGCAACATAACTAAAAGTCAGTTCTCCCACCGTGTTACACAAGCTCCACCAGACTTCTTCAAAGATCTCAATCTTATCACTGCTGTTGTGTCCCGAAGCCCATCGGGATGCACTACTCAAAGTTCTGCACGCTGCCTACGTTCCAGAAGAGATCACGGTGAACCATCTGGAAACAATGGTGTCAAATGTCAATACTAGCCACAGGCTAGCTCTCCGCCAAATAACCTTGTGGTCAGGGCTTTTGATGGCTCCAAAAGATCCGTTCTTGGAGAGGTGAAGCTGCCAGTGATAATCGGTCCACAAGTCTTTAAGACCATTTTCTATGTGATGGACATACAGCCTGCTTACAGCTATTTGCTAGGTCGACCTTGGATTCACACCGCGGGCGCAGTAACGTCGACCCTTCACCAGAAACTGAAGTATGAATGGGAAGGACAAATTATCACCATCTGTGGTGAGGAGGACATATTTGTTAGCCATCTGGCTACGTACAAGTATATTGAGATGGATGGTGAAATCCATGAGACAATGAGCCAAGGGTTCGAGGCCCTGAATGTGAATGAGGCTACTAAAGTATTTGCTGCATCCCAGGAAGACATGATGGGTACTTCAATTGTCTCCTATCAGCAAGCCTGGAAGGTTGTTGAAGACGGTAATGCTCAAGGCTGGGGCAAGTTGTTGCCAGTGGAAAAGAAGGAAGATAGATTTGGTTTGGGTTACAGACCATTCTGACAAGATCAATCAGAGGCTGCAAAGGTGCCCAAGTTCATCAGTGGGGGATGCTCATCCCAGATGCTGTTAACAACCTGGAAGACGAGGTGGAAAGCGACCACAACCTGGAGAGCTGGATACATCCAAGGATCCCGGGGAACCAAGTCCTTAACTGGTCTTCCCCGGAAATTATAAGGGTTACTCCTGCAGAGTAATTATTATTTCCTGCCTTTTTTTAGCATGCATCAAGTCCTACATCTTGCCCAAGGTGTTAGGACTCATTTTGTAATAGGTCCATATTGTAATTTTGTGCAAATGATTAATCAATGAATATCGGACATCTTTTGCAAACGAGTCTCTTTTTGCTCACTGTCTTTTCATTTTTCACTATTGTACAAAACAATAAAATGGCAATGTTTTCAAAATAAATAACTTCATTTTCACTTTTTCTAAACAAGATTAAAACTGATCACTAAAACAAACCAATCTCAACCCTTACAGAGATTATCCTCCAGATTGCACCGACAACAGCACTGCTATGACCTTATATGACTTCGACAATTCGATTAATCAAGTTGATGAAGGGGTTGAAGAAGACTATGAGTTACCTGAAGAGTTAGCTAGGTTGTTGAGGCGAGAAGAGAAGGTGATTACTCCTCATCAGGAGGAAGTTGAGACAGTTAATCTTGGTACCGAAAAAGACTTGAAAGAAGTGAAGATCGGGGCTAGTCTGCAAGATTCAGTGAAAGAACAACTTGTTGACATGCTTCGAGAATACGTTGACGTCTTTGCTTGGTCCTATCAAGACATGCCGGGTCTGGATACTGATATTGTTATGCACAAGCTGCCATTGAAGGAAGACTGTCCTCCAGTAAAACAAAAGCTACGCCGTACTCATCCAGATATGGCCATGAAGATTAAAGAAGAGGTACAAAAACAGTGGGACGCCGGTTTCCTTGCTGTGACTAGTTACCCGCCGTGGGTTGCTAACATTGTACCTATGCCTAAGAAGGATGGCAAAGTATGGATGTGTGTGGATTATCGGGATCTGAATAGAGCTAGCCCGAAGGATGATTTCCCATTACCTCACATTGATGTATTGGTCGACAACACAGCTCAGTTCTCGGTGTTTTCCTTCATGGATGGTTTTTCAGGGTATAATCAGATCAGAATGTCACCCGAAGACATGGAGAAGACAACCTTCATTACACCTTGGGGCACATTCTGTTACAAGGTAATGCCTTTTGGATTGAAGAATGTCGGTGCTACTTATCAACAGGCTATGGTAACATTATTCCACGATATAATCCACAAAGAAATTGAATGCTACATGGATGATATGATTTCCAATCCCTCACTGAAGAAGACCATCTGGTAAATCTGCTGAAGTTGTTCAAGCGTCTGAGAAAATACCAGTTGAAGCTAAACCCCAACAAATGCATATTCGGGGTACGTTCCGGTAAACTGCTGGGATTTATTGTAAGTGAAAAGGGAATTGAAGTTGATCCCGACAAAGTCAAAGCCATTCAGGAGATGCCTGCACCTAGGACTGAAAAAGAAGTTCAGGGGTTTTTAGGTAGATTGAACTACATATCAAGGTTCATATCTCACCTCACAGCAACCTGTGAGCCCCTGTTCAAATTGTTAAGAAAGGAACAAACGGTCAGGTGGAACGAAGATTGTCAGAAGGCTTTTGAAAAAATCAAGGAGTACTTACAAGAACCTCCAATTCTTATGCCTCCAGTTGAAGGAAGACCTCTAATAATGTACCTGACTGTATTAGAAGGATCAATGGGGTGTGTGTTGGGCCAGCATGACGAGTCTGGTCGAAAAGAGTATGCAATATACTATCTAAGCAAAAAGTTTCAAGACTTCTAATGGGGTGTGTGTTGTGCCAAAGAGGGATTTTTGCAAAATCAAGTTTCAAGACTTCTAATGACCTCTAATCCACTTCTAAGCATCATAACATGATAATGCAACATTGCTTGATCAGAATTGTACCTTGGATCACAAGTTTCCATGGGTCATTTTCACAAAATTCTCAAAAAGGGAAAAATGCAAAAGTCTTGCTATCTTTTAATCCAAGTGTTACAGCTCATCATAAACCATCCAAGGGCCATCCTTAAATGAAGCTGAGGCAGGACAAGCCTTGAAAACTCCCCTGACCTATGCCATACTCATAGTTGCCAACTTTTGACTTTTTTGCAATTCACCCATACCAATCATCCTGTGCCACCACCCACTCTCTGGCCAATCACAATTGTTTATGAGAACCCTAAGGACCTCATTACACATAACATTCAAGTCTGAAAGAAGCCATACACTCAGAATCACAAAATTTGCAACAACCTTCAAGTCTTCGAAACTCAACACACAGCCAACAAAACTCAAAACTCTTTGCACCATTCATCTCAAAATCAATCATAGAACACAAAGCACCCTTCACAATGGCATGAAAACCCCCATAACCAAAACACAATTTCCGAGTTATCAGAACTGAAACTCTCAAACCAGCCCATATAAACTCCATCTAAGCCTTTCAGAAGCACAATAGAGTCCATTGGAGTGGTTTTGCACAAGAAGAGAGGCCAGAAAGCACCAAACTGAAAAGCTTCATCTCAGGTAGCTCACTCAAACTTTTTTTTTCCAGAACTTGCTTTTTAAGTTATAGAATGAATCTACATGCTCATCTGATCATCATGATGTGTTTGGTTTTGAAAATGAGTGGAAAATAAGCATGTATTGACTTTCTAAAATTTTGCCCGTAAAACTAGTTTGATTCGATTCTCTTTGTATGTGCAAAATAAATTGTTTTTGTTGCTTGATTCTTGCTTATTGATGTTTAATGATTGATTCTGGAGAGTTTGATGCATTTTTATGGCTTGTGGAGAGAGTTAGAGTAAGAGAGTGGCCGGAGAAGTCGACCGGAACATTGTTCCGGTCGCCTGAAAAAGATTAGGGTTTAATTTAGGGTTAATTAGCCAGGTTTGAATTCTGACCCTAGGATCATGTTTTCCGCGTGCGTGAAGGGCCCAGATCATTTCACTTAACCCTAATCTAGATTAATTAATTTAATTAATTTTAATTAGTCAGAAGCAAACCCATCCACACAAACACGCGCCAAGTCACCTCAGCTTCAAATCTTGGCCTTTGATTTTGCATACTTTTATTTTCTTTTAATTATTTCATATTTCTTTTCATATATTTATTAAATATAGCAAAAAAAATGTTAAAAATCTTATTTTCTGCATTTTCACTTTAAATATTTTTCTCAACTCAAAAATATTTTTATTTTAAATTTTTGCATTAAAAAAGTATTTTTAAATCAATTAAATGTTTTATTTAATTAATTAATTGATTTTAATTAATTAAAAATACATTAAGTATCTAAAAATCACCAAAAAATTCATGAAGGATTCTTAGGCATTTAGAACAATTTACAAACTCACTATACAAATTTCTTTTTAGGTTTGATCATGTTTTCACAATTTTCTTTGAATTAGGGTTCATAAATTCACACTTTTCTAACCCTAATAGGAAAAAATCATTTATGTTCAACCATGATGAGTTTGCATTTGGTTCATTTTGCATTTTTTCATACTTTGCATCTAGTATCTAGGTTATTTAACTCATAAATTTGCATTACATTTTCAAATTGTTTAGCATTTTTCATGAAAGATCACCCAAAAACCCTAGTTAACTTAGGAAATTCATAACTTCCTTTAGGTTTAGCTTTTGACCTCCATCTTTGGGGAGTGATCTTGTATGTGTTTAGGGTTTGTTTGAGTTCATTTTCAAATTTTATCATGATGTATGCTTCTGTTTTGGTCATATGCATCTCATACATTCATAAAACCCTAATTTTCTATGTTCATTTGCATTCATCTTTGCATATCATCATCATATGAACTTGAAATGACATTCCATGCTCTTGTATGCCATCTTAGACATCCTAGGACATGTAAGAACATTGCTTGATCATTTCTTCATTCATTTGGTATGCTTTGCATTCATTATATTTCATGAATATCCATGTGTTTTCAAGCTCCTAACATGTTTGTTTTGCATCTCATCCTTTGTATGATCATTCATATGCATCATGTATGTCTTTGCATCATTCCATAACACATTTGCATAATATATTCACTTCTAGTTTTGGTCTTTGTACCTTCACTTGCTTTATTTCCTTTTAGTTTGCATCTTATGCATTCACACTAACATTTCAGGGGCTTATGGTAAGTTGTTTGGGATGTGGATTTGCCTTCACTTGTTTTCTCTTGCTCCTTCTCTTTCTCTTAGCTTACTTATCTTCTTCAGGAAGTAAGTAATCTATTCTTCTTTCTCTTCTCTTTTCATCTGCTTCTTCTTCCTTGGTGGCCTCCTGAAGATCTTTCTTTAAGCCTCACAAACCATAGGAACATCTAAGCATGATAATTTTAGGGTTGTATATAGTCTCCCTTAGTCTTTTACCTTTTAGTCTCCTTGAGTCTCTTTTCTCATCTCATAATCAGAGGCTAAACACTTAAAGCATTTGAACTTTGAATTAGAGTTATGCCTGCATCCTTATCTTAGGATGGAGTGTATAACTTTAATCCTTAGTGTTAAACCTTTAATTTGTTTACACCTCTTAATCAAAACACTTAATAACTATTAAGACTTAAGCTTGTAACTTGGGCCTTATATTAGGGTTACATCTCTTCCTTATGGTTAAGAGGGACTAACCCTAGTGTTTAATGGACAAGTCCCCCTCAAGCTAGTATTACAAACATAAAATCCACTTCTTAATCTCACCCTTTAATTAAAATCCATCTTTAATAAAGGCTTGTTATCTAATGGATTTAGTCCCTAACCATGGATTTAGTTGAGGTATCTTCCTCAACTTAAGTGTTCTCATCTATCATCCTTCTCTTAGGACGGTGTAATGAGTTCACTAGTCTTTGATTGGAGATTAAACTCATTACTTAACACTAAACAAAAACCCAAAAACACTTAATAATTACAAGTAGGTTAATGATCTTAATCCTATATCATCATGGTAATTCAGTTGAGATGCTTATCTCACACTTAAGTAGGCTCATTATCCCTAATTAGGGAGGATATAATGAGTTTACAACCCTTGATTTAGGCTTAAGCTCATTATCCTATGCAAAACACTAAAAAAAATAAAAAACTGAAAACACAAAAACACAAAAACAAACAATAAACGTCTCCTCTGAGATTCTTTTCTCACCACCTTCACTCTGAAAATGAGAACTCGCTTCTCCTGTCTAATGCAAGACAGTTAGCACTCGAGCCAGACAAGTCCCACACTTGAGCATAGACAAGCAAGAAGTTCACAACAAATCATTCAGTCTCTTTGAGTCGAACTACAGTGTTCTGACTTCCTCATTGCACGAGAGGATACGTAGGCATAACTTAACAGTTATCGAACAAAAGTCTCTGTGTCTTCCCCATCTTTCAGCTTTCTTTCTAAGCCTCAATCTTTGAGCACTCACCTTTTCTTTTGCACTGACACTTTGTACATTCTTTTCTACCTAGCTTTTCATACACAGTCAGCACATACACTACCCCTTTTAAAGACAATCAAGTAAGCGTGGATCCCGTCGAGTACGACGGACAATCTGGGTGCTAATATCTTCCTAGGTCGTAACCAACCCCCTTTCTCAGTTTCTCTGGTTCGCAACCGTCTTATCCACTTCATTCTAGGTTTATGCAGAATTACCTTTCCTTCGAGATAAAAATGCCTAGCTGGCGACTCTATTCAACCTCAACCTCCAACATCGGCGACCGTCCGCGTCTGCACCGGGACGAGAGTCCGGGGAGTGACACATAGGGATGTTGAACGTACTGTGGTGGATGGGTATACTACTGTTGAGCAATAGGTGGAGGCCTCTGCCACAACTGATTTCTCCTTCGACTCGCCATCTCTGCATTTGTTTCGCCTTCTTTTTTTGTGTTGAAATTGCTGGTAAACTTCTTACCATTCTTCAGACCAAGTTCAACCTTCATTCCCACAGCCACAAGATCAGAGAAGCTAGAAATTATGCTACCCACCATTCTTTCAAAGAATTCTGGTCGTACAGTGTCAACAAACCAGTCAGCTAATTCTTTCTCAGTCAACAGGGGATCTACTTGAGAAGCGGTCCCTCTCCACCTTTGAGCATATTCTTTAAAAGATTCAGAATCTCTCTAGGATATACTCAGCAGCTGCCTCCTATCGGGTGCAAGGTCCATATTGCACTTGTATTGTTGGATGAAAGCGTCCGTTAGATCTTGGAAACAACGGATTTTTGATTGATCTAGAGTCAGATACCACTTGGAGGAAATTCCTTTCAGACTGTCCTAGAAGCAATGGATCATCAGTTTGTCATTGTCAACTTGTGCTACCATTCTTCGATAGTACATTAAAAGATGGCTTTTAGGACACGTTGCACCTTCATACATATCAAAGGTGGGAGTCTTGAACTTGGGAGGTATTGTCGCTCCCCCGAAAAGACACCTGGTTAGACAGGGTACAGACGCGAACGGTCAGCGGAAGGAGAGAAAAAAATGAAGGTGAATAGAGTCGCCAGCTAGGCATTTTTATCCCGAAGGAAAGGTAATGCTGCATAAACCTAGAAAAAAGATGGATAAGACGGTCGCGAACCAGAGAAACTGAGAAAGCGGGTTGGTTACAACCTGGGAAGGTATTAGCACCCAGATTGTCCGTCGTACTCAACGGGATCCACGCTTAAAACATTGTGTTTAAAGGGGTAGGTGTATGTGTTATCTGTGTGCAAAAGCTGGAAAAGGATATACAAGTGTCATTGCAAAAGGGTGAATGCTCAGGAACTGAGGCTTAGGAAAAGAATGCTGAAAGAGGGGGATGACAAGAGACTTTTGTTTGATAACAGTTAAGTTATGCCTACGTATCCTCTCGTGCAATGAGGAAGTCAGAACACCGTAGTTTGACTCAAAGAGACTGAAAGATAAATTGACTGATGAACTGGTTCCTTGCATATGCTCAAGTGTATGACTCGTCTGGCTCGAGTGCTAACTGTCTTGCATTAGACGGAAGAAGCAAGTTCTCGTTTGTGAATGAGGATGATGAGAAAAGAATCCCGAAGGAGACGATTATTGTTTGTTTTTGGTGTTTTGAGTTTTTTTATTGTTTTTGGAGTTTGTCATAAGTTAATGAGCTTAAGCCTAAATAAAAGGCTTGTAAACTCATTATATCCTCCCTGATTAAGGATAATGAGAATACTTAAGTATGAGATAAGCATCTAAACTTAATTACCATGATGATGTAGAATTAAGATCATTAACCTACTTGTCATTATTAAGATGATTTTTGGATTTTTGTTTAGTGTTAAGTAATGAGTTTAATCTCTAATCACAGATTAGTGAACTCATTACACCATCCTAATAGAAGGATAATAGATGAGAACATTTAAGCTGAGGAAGATACCTCAAATTAATCCATGGTTAGGGATTAAATTCATTATATAACAAAGCCTTTATTAAGTGGATTTTAATTAAAGGGATGAGATTAAGAAATGGATTTTAAGTTTGTAAGACAACTTGAGGGGGACTTGTCCATTAAACACCAGGGTTAGTCCTTCTTAACCATAAAGGAAGAATTAGAACTCTAATGTAAGGCCCAAGTTACAAGTTAATGTCTTGGTGATTATTAGATGGATTGATTAAGAGGTTTAAACAGATTAAGGGTTTAACACTTAGGATTAAAGTTATACACTCCATCCTAAGATAAGGATACAGGCATAACCCTAATTCCAAAGTCCTAAAACCTTAAAGGTTTAGTCTCTAATAATGGGATTAGAAGAGAGACACAAAAAAGAATCAAAGGAAAAATTCTAAGGGAAACTATCAATCCTAGAAGTTGTCATGCTTAGGCATCCTATGGTTTTGTGAGGCTTAAAAGGAGAAGTCTTCAAGGAAACCACCAAGGAGAAGCAAGATGAAAAGAAGGGGATGAAAAGAGAAATAAAGGAAGAGAAGCACAAGTGGGGAAATCCCACTCAAAGACAAACAAAAATGTAGTAAGAATGCAATATGAAGAGATGAGAAGAGGTGAAAGGTGAACGCAAATCCACCTCCCAAACAACTTACCATTAACCCTGAAAAGTTAGTATAAGATGCAATATGAAAGAAATGAAATGAAATGAAGCAAATGTAAGTGAAAATACCAAGGCCAGAAGCATGTACATGATGCAAATGATGCCATGATATGATGCAAAGGCATACAAGATGCATGTGTGTGTTCATACAAGAGGATGAATGCAAATGAAGCATGTAGGAAGCATGTAAATACATGGATGTTTATGAAATGAAATGGATGCAAAGAATAGCAAATGTATGAATAGATGATCATGCAATGTTCAAGAAATGTCTTAATATGTCTAAGATGGCATACAAATGCTTGGAATGGCATGACAAGTTCATATGTTCATGCAATGCAATGTAAGATGCAAGTAAAGATGAAAAATTAGGGTTACATGGAAGGATGAGATGCAAATGGCAAAGATAGAAGCAAATTTCATTATAAAAAATTTAAAATGCACTCAAAGGAAACCTAAACCTGCACTAGGTTACCATCCAAAGGGGGAGGTCAGAAGCTAAACCTAGGCGGAGTTATGAATTTCCTAATTTTCTAGGGTTTTTTGGGTGATCTTCAATGTAAAATGACAAATAATTTGAAAATGCAAGATAAAAATGAAACAAAAATGTCTTGGAATGCTAGAAGACATGCATAGAATAATGCAAAAATAACCATCTTCAAACCCTTCATGGTTAGGCAGAAAAGATTTTTCAAAGGTTAGGGTTTAAAAATGTGATTTTTTTGAACCCTAAATTCAAAGAAAATTGTCAAGTTATGATGAAATCCAAAAAGAAATTTGTATGAAGGGTTTGAAAATGTTTCTAAATGTGTTAAGATGCAACATGATTTTTTTGGTAATTTTTAGAAACCTAAATTCATTTTTAATTAATTAAAAGACTTTAATTAATCAAAAATAACATTTAAATATTTTAAAAAAACTTTTTGAATGCAAAAAATAAAATAAAAATCATTTTTGGGTTGAGAAAAATATTTGGATCAGAAATGCAAAAGGAAATATTTTTGTGATTTTTCTAAGTATTTTAAATAAATTGTGCAAGAAAAATGATTTAAAATGAAATAAAAATGATTTTAAATGGCAAGTATGCTGATCTAGTGGCTGAGATTCAAACAAAATTGGAGGGAGTTGACTGCGTGCGTCATCCAAGGGTGGAGATTCAAACTGAGTTTTGAATTTTGTTAAACCTAATTAAATCTAATTAATGATTAGGGCTAATCTAGGCAATCCTGACCATTCATGCACACGCGAAAAAGGCCATCCAAAGGCTGATATTCAAACTGACCGTAACCTTAATTAAAACCCTAATGACATTCAGACGACCGAAACAGTGGTTCCGGTCGTCTTCTCCGGCGAGACCAAAATTCCAACTTCTTCCCTAGGCCAAATTAGGAGCTCTAACTCTCCAGATTCACTCCTCTAACAATCCTAAGCAAGAATTAACCCTCAAACCACATTTATATTGCATCAAACACAAGATTCGAATCAAAACATAAAAATTGCAAAAGTTTCAGAATCACGATACAAGCTCAATACTCAACCGTTTTCAAAAGTAAAAGATGCAGTGCGATCAGTGAAGCATGAAGAACATTTCTATAACAAAAAATACAAGTTCTGGAAAATTTGTTCTTGATGATACCTGAGCTGGAGTTGAGAAGATGTGGATCCTCAGGACATGCTTCTTGTGCTAGACACCTCCTTTGATCACCATGGTGCTATTGAGAAGCTTTGCAAGTGTTTAAATGGCCTTCTTCTTAAGGTTCAGTTCTGAGGGATGAAAAATCGTGTTTTTGTTTTGTGAAGTTTCAGGCTATAATGAAGGGTGGGAAATGTTCTATGAGTGATGCTGAGTTGAATGGTGAAGAAAGTTTGAATTTTGAGTGGTTGTGCTATGAGTTTCGAAGAAGGGAAGTTTCTTTAGGTTTTTGTGAATCTAAATGTGTGATAGCTTGCAGGCTTGTGTGTTTAATGAAATGAGTTCCTTGAGGCATGTATGTGAAGCTGTGATAGGTCAGAGGAATTGTTGTGGCCTATGCTGATTGGTATGGGTGATTTTGCAAAAAAGTCAACATTGTGTACTTGAGGTATGGGCATGGTGCAAGCCTGAGATTTTGGGGTGTCTGGCCTCAGCATGAATCAAGGGTGGCCATGGGATAAGTTTGATGCAGTTGGAACACATGGAACTAGGGTTTGTATGTGTTTTGCATATTTTCCCTCTTTGGTGTATCTTGTGATGCAATGCATGAAATGTCGTGGTTCCTTGGGCAATTCTGAGCAAAATGAGTCATGTGATGTTGTTATGATGTTTAGAAGTAAATTAGAGGTCACTTAGAAGCTTGGCAAGTGAATTTTCAAAAATCCCTCTTTGGCATGAATGTGAAAATTATATGATTTTTTCCAACTTTGAAGGATCATAACTTGAGTTCCATAATGAATTAGAACATGTTCATGTACCTTTTGAAAAGGGAAAGACCTGATCTACAACTTTCATGACCAAGAGTTATTCATTTGAATCATTTTTGATTAAGATAGAGGAGGTTGAAGCATTTCAACCAGATTGAGCTTCAGGAGTTGTGGCAGGAATGTGGCATATGGCATAGGAATAGGGTCAATCACCCTGTTGATCTGAGATGGCCGCTGTTGAAAAGGGCGTTGTTGTTGATTGTTGTTATTTTTGTTGTAGGATCTCTGTTGAAGAAACTGTGGTTGTTGAGGAAAATGCCGTGGTTGTTGAGTATACTAAGGAGGTGGAGCAGGGATAGTAACAGCAGCAACTGATCTGGGTAGATACTGGGGTCTCCCTCTTCCCATGTGCACAGAGTTTGTTTCACCAGATCTACGGGGCCCAGCAAATGGCTTCCTTGAACTGCTTGAACTGGCACCGTTGTCGGAGATCTTTCCCATCTTCAGTAAGCTCTCAATTCTCTCCCTAACTATCACCACATCTGCAAAGCTGGTGGAAGAAAATGCAGCCAATCTGTCAATATAGGTACCCTGGAGAGTATTCATGAACATGTCTGCCATCTCCCTTTCTGACATCGGGGATTGAACAACAGCAGCTAGTTGCCTCCACCTTTGGGCATACTCTCTAAAGCTTTCATGGAAATACTGTGACATTCCCATCAGAAGGGTTTTAATTGGGGCCATGTCCAGATTATACTGATACTGACGGATGAAAGCTTCAGCCAAGTCTTTCCAATTTCTTACTGTGGCTCTGGTCAAGTGAGAATACCATTCCCGAGATGCTCCTGTCAAGATATCTTCGAAGTAAAACATCCAGAGTTTCTCATCCATGGTGTAAGCTTTCAATCTCCCCAAGAAAGACTGAAGGTGGGTACGTGGGCAGGATGTGCCATTATATCTTTCAAAACAAGGGGGTTTGAACTTGTGAGGAATTCTCACCCCTTCCACCAATCCCATGTCCATGACATTAAAACCTAGAGAGTTTTGGGATTCGAGAGACCTTAGCTTCTCTGCAATTTCATCTAACCGACAGTCGTAAACTTCGTCTCTGGCCCCAACCACAGTAAACTGTTCTTCTTGAGGGTTTTCCTGCAAAACCCTTCCTCCAGTAGTGTTACCTTGGGTGTTTCTTAAGGCATTGATGTCTGGGTTCAGATGAGGTCCAAACTCTGGTGGATCAGTGCGAGGCTGCACGTGATCATTGTTACCGGTACCCCTTGTACCTGGATGGTTTTCCTTAGGAGTTTGCCGCTCGACTAACTCCCTCAGTCTTTCCTGGCTTTGAGCTAAACCAGTCATCACTGTCATAAATTGATTCATTTGGGCCCTCGTCTCTGTCCTTTCATTGGCCATATGGGCCCTCACTTCAGTCAAGTCTTGTTGAACCTGATCCATTTGTAATCCCGGAAGGTTGTTTGTTGTCGGGTACCGGTGCACTCTATTGACAAGGAACACTCTTCTGCGAGCAATGTTTCCTGAAATCACAACAAAGTGAGAAACAACAAAAACAAAAACCTACAAAACAAAGAAAATGTTAGTATGCAATGCAGGATGCCTATTTGTCTTCCAAGGGTATCCGGTTTGGTTCTTTGGTTTTGACCTTTCCAGACCTCGAGGAAATGCTGATGTTGCAGAGAGATTGAGCCCACAAAAAATAATACGAACCATATATATTACAAAGAGTGAAGATACAGTTTTTATTACAATAAAATCCCAATGGTGGGTCAAAATACAACAACAAAATCAAAAGTACAAGCAAAAGTAAATACAAGTACAAGAAAATCAAACATCCAGTCCAAAGTCATCTTCTCTGACTTCTTTCAGGAGAGCCTCAGTCCTGATGAGGAGGTTCCTGGTGGCAATGGCACTGGTCAACTTCTTATGTTTATCCTGATCCTTTGATCTCTTTAACCCCGCCCGGAGTTTCAACTCAGAGATCTCCTTCTGTGCTGCTATCAAAGCTGTCTGATTCTTCTTCTCACTAGCCTCCAGTTGCTCTATCTTAGCCTGAGTTCTCTGATCTTCTTGTGCACGAGCCTCAGTGATCCTGATCCACCTAGCTTGGCTCTCCTCTAAGTAATGCTCTGCCCTAGCCTTCTGAGTCTTTGCTTCCTTGCAAGCATTCTTCAGTACTAGCTCCCCTGCTATAGCCTTTCTGATGTAGTCATCCGTCTTCTCAATCTTGGTCAAGTGCTCAATCCAGAGCTTCTCTAACCTTTCATTATCTAGACGGTTGTCATTCCTCTCCCAGAGGGTCTTCTTCAAAGCTTCAGAGAGTTGAGTATTCCTTTCCTTTAATTTCTCAAACTCCTCTAGGCTGACAGTAGCTGCAGGCTCCACTGATGATGGACCAGGTACATCCTCTAAAGTGAATGGCATCCGGGTGATTTGTCCCTTGGTACGAGACCAATCAAGATACTGTGTTGAGGCTATGTTGTTGCACTTGCCAAGGATAGTTGTCCCCTTAGTCTGAATGTTATCCCAAGCCCAGGCAACTTGTCTAATAATAAAGAAGTTGTACTAAATGTCACAATAGAGGGTTTCTGTCAAATCTTGTCCTCTTGGGAGATGAACCAAAGCATACCCTAATTGTCTCTTGAAAAGCAAAGGGTTGTAGTTGATGCAACCTTTTACTCCAATCAAGGGTACATTGGGATATTGCCCACAACTAGTAATGATGTCTTTGCCCTTGGTGCTATGAGTGCACCATCTGATGTCTTCTGATGTAAGGGCAATCAATCTCTTAGCCCAATTTCTTGGATGATGAGGGTTCAGGAAAGTGTCCGACTTTGGCAAGTGTCTTAACAACCAGCAGTAATAGAGGGGTGCACAGCATCTGACCAATCTTCCTCTTTGCTTCTCATTCCTCTGGTACACTGAATAGTAGAAGTCTCCAAGCAAGGTAGGAACTGGGTTCCTCAGTAAGAACAGGTGAATAGAACTCTTGCTTACAAACTTTGGCTCATCTGCAAACAAGATAACTCCATATATGCTGAGGGCTAGGAGAGCACAAACAACATCCCACTTCCCTGCTGCAGCATGCAGGGTGGCCTGGGAGATCAAGAAATCCAAGTGAAGGCCTGGGACCCCAGCCTTGGTGGTCATACTTTGATCAATGAGGGTAGGCTCCAAGTGCAATGCCTTAGCTATATCTTCATTCTTGGGAGCAACCATCTCAGGGTTGAAATGAATCCCTCTCCTGACGGGGACACCTAACAACATAGAAAATTCTTCTAGCAGAGGTCCCAACTAGAAATCAGGGAATGTAAAACATATGAGGGGAGGGTCATAAAACTGCAAGAAAGTGTGAATCATGCTCCTCCGAGATGCATCCAGGTCCATGATCATGTCCAATATGTCTCCATAATGTTCCCTGAATAATGGGACATGATTAGGAGTAATGAGAGACTGGATATATCTGATGCCTGTCAGAGTGGGCTCAAAGAAGTGGTATGTGATGTTGCTCTTTCTGGAAGTGTCCATACTGATAATGGATGCTGGTGAAGAAACTGATGAGAAACCCTGATGAAGGTAACTGTTGAAAACTGATGGAGATAACTGGAGAAGGTGTTGGAGAAGGAACTCTGATGAAGACAAATGGAGAAGAGTCTCTGATGAAGACAAACTGATGAAGATGCTGGAGAAGAATCTCTGATGAAAATGCTGGTGAAGATAACTGAAGCAGAACAGGTCAAAACCAAACCAAAGATAAGATGCGGATACCCTGTAAAACAAATAGGCAAATGTTAAATGATGCAAAATGATGTATGCAGAATGATATGCAAAGGGTTTGTGATCAAGTGCTGGATATGTTATCTTCCTTGATAGGGTCCATGTGTGTTCATAAGTCTGGATGGAGGCTTAAAAAACCAGTAACCATGTGGGGGACTCAAATAAAGAGTCACAAATCTAGGGTTTCAAAAGAACTGTCCAAAATGATGCATTCTTAAAACAAAACTGGTAACAGGGTATGATGAGGTCAAGGGTTCCTGCAAACCTGTAAACATCCCAACCCCCTCACATGTATTTTTCCGGAACAAGGCTTCTCAGACTTGGATCAGTTATGAGAAATGTAAACACTTCTAACCCGGAGGTACAATGTTTACAATAACCATAAAAGATCCTCCTCTAATTCACCTCAGATGCTGAAGGTCATAAAAAGGTCATCCAGACTTAGCAGGCTTCCCAGATAGCCCTAGTACTACAGGAAATCCGTAGCACAGAGTTCTCAAGAAGAAACCTATGTCTGAACCGTGTTTTATATTCCCGCACCAGACCGAAATGGAATGGGAAAGAATATGAAGCCACTCTAGCCTATGTGTCACTCAGGTCCCCGATATGGAACCTTAATTACTCAACAATCCCTCCCACCAAGGTAAACACAGATCCAACACATATGATAATGACAGTATGAAATGAACAAAAAATGAAAGCAATAAATAAAACTGTACAAAAAGCAATAAATAAAGCAACAAATAAGCACAAGTAGCACATAACACCCCCGTAAACACAAATCAATCAAGCGCTAGGAAGAACCCACAAAAAGAACCAGAAGCCCTGGTTGCAATATAAGGTTCCCCAGCAGAGTCGCCAAGTTGTCGCTCCCCCGAAAAGACACCTGGTCAGATAGGGTACAGACGCAAACGGTCGGCGGAAGGAGAGAAAGAAATGAAGGTGAATAGAGTCTCCAGCTAGGCATTTTTATCCCAAAGGAAAGGTAATGCTGCATAAACCTATAAAAAAGATGGATAAGACGGTCGCGAACCAGAGAAACTGAGAAAGGGGGTTGGTTACAACCTGGGAAGGTATTAGCACCCAGATTGTCCGTCGTACTTGACGGGATCCACGCTTAAAATATTGTGTTTAAAGGGGGTATATGTATGTGCTATCTGTGTGCAAAAGCTGGAAAAGGATATACAAGTGTCAATGCAAAAGGGTGAATGCTCAGGAACTGAGGCTTAGGAAAAGAATGCTGAAAGAGGGGGATGACAAAGAGACTTTTGTTCGATAAAAGTTAAGTTATGCCTACGTATCCTCTCATGCAATGAGGAAGTCAGAACACCGTAGTTCGACTCAAAGAGACTGAAAGATAAATTGACTGATGAACTGCTTGCTTGCCTATGCTCAAGTGTATGACACGTCTGGCTCGAGTGCTAACTGTCTTGCATTAGACGGAAGAAGCAAGTTCTCGTTTGTGAATGAGGATGATGAGAAAAGAATCCCGAAGGAGACGATTATTGTTTGTTTTTGGTGTTTTGAGTTTTTTATTGTTTTTGGAGTTTGTCATAAGTTAATGAGCTTAAGCCTAAATCAAAGGCTTGTAAACTCATTATATCCTCCCTGATTAGGGATAATGAGAATACTTAAGTATGAGATAAGCATCTCAACTTAATTACCATGATGATGTAGGATTAAGATCATTAACCTACTTGTGATTATTAAGATGTTTTTGGATTTTTGTTTAGTGTTAAGTAATGAGTTTAATCTCTAATCACAGATTAGTGAACTCATTACACCATCCTAATAGAAGGATAATAGATGAGAACACTTAAGCTGAGGAAGATACCTCAACTTAATCCATGGTTAGGGATTAAATTCATTATATAACAAAGCCTTTATTAAGTGGATTTTAATTAAAGGGATGAGATTAAGAAATGGATTTTACGTTTGTAAGACAACTTGAGGGGGACTTGTCCATTAAACACTAGGGTTAGTCCTTCTTAACCATAAAGGAAGAATTAGAACCCTAATGTAAGGCCCAAGTTACAAGTTAATGTCTTGGTGATTATTAGATGGATTGATTAAGAGGTTTATGCAGATTAAGGGTTTAACACTTATGATTAAAGTTATACACTCCATCCTAAGATAAGGATACATGCATAACCCTAATTCCAAAGTCCTAAAACCTTAAAGGTTTATTCACTAATGATGGGATGAGAAGAGAGACACAAAGAAGACTCAAAAGAAAAAGTCTAAGGAAAACTATCAATCCTAGAAGTTATCATGCTTAGGCCTCCTATGGTTTTGTTATGCTTAAAAGGAGAAGTCTTCAAGGAAGCCACCAAGGAGAAGCAAGATGAAAAGAAGGGGATGAGAAGAGAAAGAAAGGAAGAGAAACAAAAATGCAGTAAGAATGCAATATGAAGAGATGAGAAGAGGTGAAAGGTGAAGGCAAATTCACCTCCCAAATAACTTACCATTAACCCTGAAAAGTTAGAACAAGATGCAATATGAAAGAAATGAAATGAAATGAAGCAAATGTAAGTGAAAATACCAAGACCAGAAGCATGTACATGATGCAAATGATGCCATGATATGATGCAAAGGCATACAAGATGAATGTGTGTGTTCATACAAGAGGATGAATGCAAATGAAGCATGTAGGAAGCATGTAAATACATGGATGTTTATGAAATGAAATGGATGCAAAGCATAGAAAATGTATGAATAGATGATCAAGAAATGTTCAAGAAATGTCTTAATATGTCTAAGATGGCAAACAAATTCTTGGAATGGCATGGAAAGTTCATATGTTCATGCAATGCAATGTAAGATGCAAGTAAAGATGCAAAATTAGGGTTACATGGAAGGATGAGATGCAAATGGCAAAGACAGAAGCAAATGTTATTATAAAAAATTGAAAATGCACTCAAAGGAACCCTAAACCTACACTAGGTTACCATCCAAAGGGGGAGGTAAGAAGCTAAACCTAGGTGGAGTTATGAATTTCCTAAGTTTCTAGGGTTTTTTGGGTGATCTTCAATGTAAAATGCCAAATAATTTGAAAATGCAAGATAAAAATGAAACAAAAAGGTCTTGGAATGCTATAAGACATGCATAGAATAATGCAAAAAGAACCATCTTCAAACCATTCATGGTTAGGCAGAAAAGTTTTTCAAAGGTTAGGGTTTAAAAATGTGCTTTTATGAACCCTAAATTCAAAGAAAATTGTCAAGTTATGATCAAAACCAAAAAGAAATTTGTATGAAGGGTTTGAAAATGTTTCTAAATGTGTTAAGATGCAACATGATTTTTTTGGTAATTTTTAGAAACCTAAATGCATTTTTAATTAATTAAAAGACTTTAATTAATTAAAAATAACATTTAAATATTTTAAAAATACTTTTTGAATGTAAAAAATAAAATAAAAATCATTTTTGGGTTGAGAAAAATATTTGGATCAGAAATGCAAAAGGAAATATTTTTGTGATTTTTCTAAGTATTTTAAATAAATTGTGCAAGAAAAATGAATTAAAATGAAATAAAAATGAATTTAACTGGCAAGTATGCTGATCCAGTGGCTGAGATTCAAACAAAATTGGAGGGAGTAGACTGCGTGCGTCATCCAAGAGTGGAGATTCAAATAGAGTTTTGAATTTTGTTAAACCTAATTAAATCTAATTAATGAAGATTATGGCTAATCTGGGCAATCCTGGCCATTCATGCACGCACAGGAAAGGCCATCCAAGGGCTGATATTCAAATTGACCCTAACCCTAATTAAAACCCTAATGACATTCAGACGATCGGAACAGTGGTTCCGTTCGTCTTCTCCGGCGAGACCAAAATTCCAACTTCTTCCCTAGGCCAAATTAGGAGCTCTAACTCTCCAGATTCACCCCTCTAACAATCCTAAGCAAGAATCAACCCTCAAACCACATTTATATTGCATTAAACACAAGATTCGAATTAAAACATAAAAACTGCAAAAGTTTCAGAAGCACGATACAAGTTCAATACTCAACCGTTTTCAAAAGTAAAAGGTGTAGTGTGATCAATGAAGCATGAAGAACATTTCTATAACAAAAAATACAAGTTCTGGAAAATTTGTTCTTGATGATACCTGAGTTGGAGTTGAGCAAATGTGGATCCTCAGGACTTGCTTCTTGTGCTAGAAACCTCATTTGATCACCCTGGTGCTATTGAGAAGCTTTGCAAGTGTTTAAATGGCCTTCTTCTTAAGGTTCAGTTCTGAGGGATGAAAAATCATGTTTTTGTTTTGTGAAGTTTCAGGCTATAATGAAGGGTGGGAAATGTTCTATGAGTGATGCTGATTTGAATGGTGAAGAAAGTTTGAATTTGAGTGGTTGTGATATGAGTTTCGAAAAAGGGAAGTTTCTTTAGGTTTTTGTGAATCTGAATGTGTGATAGCTTGCAGGCTTGTGTGTTGTATGAAATGAGTCCCTTGAGGCATGTATGTGAAGCTGTGATAGGTCAGAGGAGTTTTTGTGGCCTATGCTGATTGGTATGGGTGATTTTGCAAAAAAGTTAACATTGTGTACTTGAGGTATGAGCATGGTGCAAGCCTGAGATTTTGGGGTGTCTAGCCTCAGCATGAATCAAGGGTGCCATGGGATAGGTTTGATGCAACTGGAACACATGGAACTAGGGTTTGTATGAGTTTTTCATATTTTCCCTCTTTGGTGTATCTTGTGATGCAAGGCATGAAATGTTGTGGTTCCTTCGGCAATTCTGAGCAAAATGAGTCATGTGATGTTGTTATGATGTTTAGAAGTCAATTAGAGGTCACTTAGAAGCTTGGCAAGTGAATTTGCAAAAATCCCTCTTTCGCATGAATGTGAAAATTATGTGATTTTTGCCAACTTTGAAGGATCATAACTTGAGTTCCATAATGAATTAGAACACGTTCTTGTACTTTTTGAAAAGGGAAAGACCTAATCTACAACTTTCATGACCAAGAATTTTTCATTTGAAGCATTTTTTATTAAGAAAGAGGAGGTTGAAAAACTTTCCTAAAATGGAAAGTTTCCATTACAAGTCATTTCCATTTTTGGCAACATTTCAAATGGCTCAAAATTCTTCAATCTTGTGAACTTCCAACCCCTTCTAGGATCAAATAAATATCATAGAATTTCAATTTGATGAAAATAACCCTTTGGTTCCATTGTTGGGGGCCTCAGATGCCCTAATTTTGCTATGACTTGCTTAAGAAGTTACCTAGTGAACAAATGACTTCCACAATGAATTTCTTCATCATACTTGGTACACATGATCCTTATAACATATTAAGAACATTAGAAACAAGAATGGCCCAAAATTTTTGTGTTGAGGCCTCTGAAACCAAAACCCTAATTTTGGTCATCTGTGTAGTGAAAACCCTAGCTCTGCTTCCATGCCTTGCCAGTTCTTGTGATTTCTTGACTTCCATGAACTTTGAGGGATATAATATAATGATAGAACACACATGGACACTCTTGGAACACTTGGAGGCCTTTGGGATGGCTCAGATGGAATCTTGTATTGCTCAGATCACAAACCCTAGATGCAGATGAACTTGAACTATGCAGTGAAACAAAAATGCATTATGAGATGGTATGCTTATGCTAATACAAACATGAAAGATCACAAGCTATGGTGTGACATGATGTCGCTCCCACCAAATGAAGCCGGGTCAAATGGGGTACAGACGCGAACGGTCGGCGAAAGAAATGAGAACACACAGGAGTGAACTCAGAAAGACAAGAGTCGCCAGCTAGGCATTTTTATCCCGGGGGAAAGGCAATGCTGCATAGACCTAGAAAAGATGTGGATAAGACGGTTGCGAACCAGAGAGACTGAGAAAGGGGGTTGGTTACAACCTGGGAAGGTATTAGCACCCAGATTGTTCGTCGTACTCGACGGGATCCACGCTTAAAAGATTTGTGTTTCAAAGGGGTAGTGTCAGTGCAATCTGTGTATAAGATAGCTGGAAAAGGATGTACAGGTGTCAGTGTAAGAAGAGTGTGAGGTGCTCAAGATAATGAGGAAAAAGAATGAGGCTAGAAGGAGGGGGAATATACAGAGACTTTTGTTCGATAACTGTTAAGTTATGCCTACGTATCCTCTCGTGCAATGAGGAAGTCAGAACACCGTAGTTCGACCAAAAGAGACTGAAAGATGAATTGACTTGTGAACTGCTTGCTTGTCAATGCTCAAGTGTATGACCAGTCTGGCTCAGGTGCAAACTGTCTTGCATTAGACGGAAGAAGCAAGTTCTCGCTTATGAGTGAATGAGATGAGAAAAGAGTCCCGGAGGAGACGATTATTGTTTGTTTTTGAGTTTTCAGTCTTTTATTGCTTTTGAGAATTTGTCATAAGTTAATGAGCTTAAGCCTAAACCAATGGATTAGTAAACTCATCACATCTTCCCTCTGATTAGGGGTAATGAGAATATTTTAAGTGTGAAGTCAGATTCTCACACTTAATCACCTTTGATGCAGGATTAAGATCATTAACCTACTTGTGATTATTTAGATGTTTTTGTTGTTTTTTTTTAGTGTTAAGTAATGAGATTAAGCCATAATCAGGGATTAAACGGACTCATTACACCATCCTAATAGAAGGATAATAGATGAGAATGTTTAAGCTGAGGAAAGCTCCTCAACTTAATCCATGATTAGGGATTAAACCCATGACAAAACAAAGCCTTTGGTTAAGTGGATTTTATTTAATGATATGATGATGAAGTGTTTTTTAGGGTTTGTAAGACAACTTGAGGGGGACTTGTCCATTAACACTAGGGTTAGTCCTTCTTAACCAATTAAGGAAGAATTAGAACCCTAATGCAAGGCCCAAGTTACAAGTGTGATGTCTTGATGATTATTATGTGAATTGATTAAAGGAGTTAAACACATTAAGGGTTTAACACTTAGGATTAAAGTTATACACTCCATCCTAATAGAAGGATGCAGGCATAAACTTAATCACAAAGCCTTAAAGCCTTTAGGGTTTAGTCCCTGATTATGAGGTGAGAAGAGAAGACACAATGAGACACAAAGGTAAAACTAAGTGGGGGACTAATCAAAACCCTAATTATTGTCATGCTTGGTTGTTCCTAAGGTTTGTGAGGTTTACAAGAGAAGACTTCAATGGAACCACCAGGAAGCAGATGAAAGGATCAGGAGAAGCAAAGTAACTTGCTTCATTGAAGAAGACAAGTCACTTGAGTAAAGAAAGAAAGGAGAAAAAGAATGAGCAAGCTCAATCTCAAACACAATCAAAAATGCAGCAAGGATGCATAAAAAAAGAGATGAAAAGAAGTTGTGAGAAATGAAGGCAAATTCACTTCTCAAGATAACTTACCACCTGAAAAGTTAGTGAAAGAAATGCAATGCAATGCAAAATGAGATGAAATGGCATGAGTCAAACCAAAACCAGAAGCATATATTAGATGATAATGATGCCATGAGATGATGCAAACATGAAACAAGGCATGGTGATGATCATACAAATTTATGGATGCAAATGAAGCAAGTTAAGACACATGAACATACATGAAAAGTTATGAGATGCATATGGCATACAACATGGTAAATGCAAGATGCAATGATCAAAAATGATTTCAATATGTATTAAGATGTTAAATGAATCAAATGGATACATAAAATGCTATGGCAAGTCATGTTATGCAAGCAAATGCAAGATGGATGCATATGGAAGCCCAAATTAGGGTTTATGATCAAAGCACCAAACAAAAACCAAAATCAGAAGCAAACATCAATATAAAAAATTGAAAATGCATTCAAAGGATCCCTAAACCTATACTAACTCACTTCCCAAAGGAGAAGTTCCAACTCTTAACCTAATTCAAGTTATGATTTTCCTAAGTTTTCTAGGGTTTTAGGGTTCCTTAACAAGAAAAATGCCAAACAAATGAAAAATGAAAGATCAAACCATGCCAATTTAATCTTACAAACTACATGATATTCTAAACACAATGCAAAAAGAATCAAAGTCCAACTCTTTATGGTTAGGCAGAAGTGATTTTTGGAAGTTTGGATCAAAATAATGCATTAAAATGATTTTAATTCCATGAAAAATTCTCAAAATGCATCAATATCAAAAAAGAAATTTAGTTTGAGGGTTGGACAATGTTTCTAAATGTTTTTAAATGTTTCATGAATTTTTTGGTGATTTTTAAATACCTAAAAGTATTTTTAATTAATTAATTCTCATTAATTAAATAAAAATAAACTTTTAATTATTTAAAAATATTTTTTGAATGCAAAAAATAAAAATAAAAATGTTTTCTGATTAAGAAAAATATTTAAAACAAAAATTCAAAGGGAAATATTTTTTAGGATTTTTCTAACTATTTTAAATAAAATGTGTAAAACAAATAAGAAAAATATGAATTAAAAATTGAATTATGAGAAAGTATGCAGAATGAAAGGATGAGATGCAATCTGGGCAGGGAAGGTTTGACTGCGCGCCAGATCCTGTGGCTGGAATTGAAACTTGCTAAAACGAATTAATTAACTTAAATAATTAAGATTAGGGCTAAGTGGATGATCTGAACCATTGAATGCACGCGGGAATGGACTTGGTCAACTCATCCAACGCTCACAATTCAAACTTCATTAATGACTGGGATTAAACCCTAATCATTTTCAGGTGGCCGGAGAAGACCTCCGGTCGTCTTCTCCGGTGGGAACCCCACCTGAAAATTCCTAAAATCTTCAAAACGTAACTAAAATGAAATCTAAAAGAACAGAAATCCTTCCCACACCTCACTGAATCAAAACCCTAAACTAAAACTCATTTATATTTCATCAATCACACGAATCGAAAGAAAACATTTCTTAGGGCAAGACTTTCAGAACACGATTAAACTCTCATCTCTTCACCATTTTCAAAACCAACAACATCAGAATGATCAGTGAATCATGGAGAACAACTTAGGAACTTTAAAAATCATTTCTGGAAAAAATGTTCATGAAGCTACCTGAGTTTGAAGCTTTTCAGTTTGCCACTTTCTGACCCCTTCTCCTTGTGCAATCCACTCCTTTTGGGCCACTGATGAACTCTTGATGCTTAGAAAGAGTTTGTGATGGCTGGTTTGGAAGTTTGAAGCAGTTCTGTTCAAGCTCAGGTGAGGATCGTGTTTATGATTCAGGCAGTTTAGGGCCAGGGTGAGGGGTGCTTTCTGACCAGGGTGATGAGTTGAGTTGATCTATGAAGTTTGTTTGTGAGTTTGTGGCTTGTATGCTGAGTTTCGAAAGCTTTTGCTCTAAGGGTGGAAAATGAGAATGAGGTGCTATGGCTGGTTTCAGGCTGGCTTGTTATGTGCTTTGGCTTGCATTTTCTTTGTATAAACAAATGTTATTGGTCAGATGAAGTGACATGTCCTTTTGTGATAGGTATGGTTACTTTTGCAAATTGTCAACTTTTGTGTAAGAGAAGCATGGGTCTTGTTCTAGCCAAGTACAAGGGGTGTGGGCTGCGCAGCATGGTGAGGGAAAAGGCTAGGGCTGATCAGCAAAGTAGCTAGCAAGTGGATGCAATGCCATCATGAGTTTTTGCAACTTGGTTTGTCTTTGGTTTTCTATGAAAAAGTCTTGCTCCATAGGCCATAAACATGTGATCTCTTGGCCCATTATGATTTTTAAGACTTGTGTGATGTTTGTATAAGGGTTAGACATCAATTAGAAGTCACAAATTGCCTTGGTACAAGAATTTGCAAGTTTTTCCATTTGGTGCATAACTTGAATTTTAGTGATTTTTGCCAACTTTGATGAACCATAACTTTTGATCCAAAATGAATTAGGTCATGTTCTTGTACTTTTTGAAAAGGGAAAGATCTATTATACAACTTTCATGACCAAAGTATTTCCATTTGAAGCTTTCTTGAATCAAAAAGTAAGGGTTGAAAAAGTTGCATAAAATGACATTTTCATTAAAAGTCAAACTTGCCCAAAAAGTCAACTTTGCAAAAGACTTGAAATTCTTGAATTTTGTGAACTTCCAACCTCTTCTATGATCAAATAAAGATCATATACAATCAAAATGATGGAGAACACCCTTTGGTTGGGTCATTGGGGGCCTCAGATGCCCTGATTTTGCACTGACTTGCCCAGAAAGTCAACTCTTGATCAGATGACTTCCCCATGGAATTTATTCATGAAAATTGATATGCATACTCCCTATACCATATAGAGATCAATAGAAACAAGAATGACCAAAAAATTTGGAGTTATGGCCTCTGGAACCAAAACCCTAATTTTAGGTCATCTGTGCAGTCAAACCTGGCTCTGCTTCCATATCATTCTCAGTTCTTGTGATTCTTTGACATTATTGACTTTGAGAGGACATAATATGATGCTTGAACATACATGGACCCCTTTGAAGTGATTGATGACCTTTGGAGTGGCTTAAGAAGCTCTTGGATTGCTCAGATCACAAACCCTAGATGCAGATGACTTTGAATCTATGCAGTGAATAAAAAATGTGATATGAGATGGTATGATTGAGTTTATGCATATGAAATGATCACAAGCCATGGTGTGAATGGGTGAGGGCAAATTTGGGGTGTTTACAGCTGCCCCTATTCAAACATGAGTTAGCTGTGCAGGATGTAAGCGACGGCTTATCAGGCAAACAAGATAACTTGTGGTTGAATACCAAAGACAGTCCAAAATTTGCACTCACAAAATGAAGAAGAAAAGGGATATAGATTGTAAAAGAAAATAAAGTATATTGTAAAGTATGGGCGACGGAGGACGACCGTCGAGCAGAGGACGACTGCTGGGTAAAGAGCAATGACGGGGACGGCCGACATGCTGGGAAAAGTGTGGAAAATAAAGCAATGACGGGGACGGCCGACATGCTGGGGATAAAAGGGGTTATGATGGGGACGGCCATCAAGTTCATAAAGCAAAGTAACCAACGATGGGGACGGCCATCGGGCTAAAAAGAAAAGGGACCACGACGGGGACGGCCATCGGGTTAAAGAATAAATGAAATAAACAGATGATGAGGTACGGTCATCAAAGGTGAAGGACGATCACCTAGTAGGGGACGGCTGCTCTGTTGGGGTTTAAGATGAGGGACGGTCATCTAAGGTGGAGGACGACCACCTGGCAGGGTACGGCTGCCGAAAATATCGCGACATAGGACGAATGCCGGATAAAAAGTCAACGATGGGGACGGCCATCGGATGAGCATGATGAAGAACGATCATCAAGAGGTGAAGGACGACCACCTAGCAGGGTACGGCTGCTCTCAAGGTTTATCATGACGTAGGACGAACGCCAGATAACCAAAATCAACAATGGGGACGGCCATTGGATAAAATGATGAAGGAAAATCATCAAGAGGTGGAGGACGACCACCTAGCAGGGTACGGCTGCTAAAATATCACGACACAGGACGAGTGTCGGGTAGAGAAAGTCAACGATGGGGACGGCCATCGGACGAGCATGATGGAGGACGACCATCAAGAGGTGGAGGACGACCACCAAGCAGGGGACGGCTGCTCTTAGGGTTTATCATGACATAGGACGAATGTCGGATAAAAAGAAAATTGTTTTACTGGGGAATAGTAAACACGGACGAGTGTTTACATCCAAGAAATAAAAGGTATAAGTGTTTGGTAATGTGTATAGATTAAAGATGCGGACGAGCATCCTTAAGACTATGATACGGACGAGTATCAGGTAGAAACAAATACTGACACGTGTTCAGAGATGATGATACGGACGAGTATCAACTGGTTAACAGAGAACACGGACGAATGTTGAATCTGAGAGACCTCTTCTGGGGAATAGTTGACACAGAAGAGTATCTATATTCAAGAAGACACAGTGTATGGATTAAAGATGCGGACGAGCATCCTTAAGACTATGATACGGACGAGTATCATGTAGAAACAAACGCTTGACGCATGTTCTGAGATGATGGTACGGACGAGCACCAACGGGTTAACAAAGAACACGGACGAGTGTTGAATCTGCGGGGATATAAAGGGTGTATACAAGATACGAACGAGTATCTGTATAAGTATGATTAATGTATATTTGAGTGTTCAATCTGCTGGGGAGAATGACACAGGCGAGTGCCAAAAGAGAAAGGTATAGTATAAACAAGTATCTGGTATACAAAGTGTTCACATTACTGTGCTGGGAAAAGTGACATGGACGGATGTCAAGAAAATTATATATCTACAAGTATCTGTGAGTGCAAAGGGAATATCTCTGGCTTTCTACTGGGGATATGACACGGACGGGTGCCACAAGGGGTGTGTATTTGTACTGGGGAACGTGAGGCAACTGCTTTTGCTGAGGAATCTGGGGAGAATTCTATATATTGTTGATGGATTAATAGCATTCACAAGTGTTTGATTCAGATCATGACTTATGATTATGCCATATGTTTGATTTTTGCCGTAATGCTCCGTACTAAACGGAATTCTACGCTTTGTGGGTGAATATGATGCAAATGCCATGATTATGCAAAGATACCAAACCGGGATTCGGATCCCATTGCTGTGAAGATCTCTGGCCGATCTGCTTGAAGTAAACATCCCAGCTGGGGATGAGATCGTTGGTAGATCTGAAAAGATTCTGCTTGGGGAAATGGGTCAATGATAGACCTATTCCTGTAATGAGGGACCCAACTGGGGGTTTGTAGAAGCTTCCTTCACTCTGTTATGACTCCTTCGTGCGTTGCTCTTCTGGATAGAGGTTGGAACTCTGTGGGGAGATGATTCCCTGGCTTTTGTACTTGACTGAGGAAGAATGATTGGCAACTCGGCTGGGAGAAGCAACAAGTGGCAACTCAGCTGGGGAGAAAGTACTTGGAATGCTAAGGCTGAGTGAGTGCTGATTTGCCAGCTTGCTGGGATGAAGCTTCCATGCCCCATGTTGCGCTTCGGATACCTGCAATCCTGCAAAGACAAGAGACGCACAAGTAATCCCGAGGTATCCCTTACCGGATTCCGTCATAGGAGTTAGATACTCCTGAGAGTAGGTATATTCCCTGTAAGCACGTGTTTTATTTTCTTTGCTTTTTAAAGGTAAACATCTGTATTCATGCAATCAGTTTCCTTTAAGACATCAGACATTTTTTGCAAATGTACAAAACGAAACATGACTGAAAAATCTGATTTTATTAATTCATATGCCCTGAATTGGCAAGATACAGTCAAAGAAACATGTCTCCTGAAATGAGGAGATTGTTACAAATTGAGAAACAAAGATGCTGGCAAAGTTGACGACGCTTCAAGGAGCTTCCTCTTTTGCTATGACTCGTATGACATTCGACATTCTTCTCGTCTTGCTTTCTGAAGAAGGCTGATTCTGAAAGAGGCTTGGTCCTTTCGAGGTTTACCAAGTTGTAAGTGATACAGACGAATTCAGAATGCAGTTGTTCGCTTATTCCCTTATTTTGCATGGATCGCCCTCTCGGGTTTTCAATCCATCGGGATACCCATTTTTGCCTGAGTTGTCCAATGCGGCTTTTCAACTCAGCGGGTGTACATTTTTTGTTTATTTTCCCTTATTTTTGCCCGAGTCTTTTATTCTGTTTTTGACTCGCCGGGATGCCCTATTTTTGCCTGGACTTACATTCTGTTTTTGTGTCCAGCGGGTCATTTTTACGCGAAGTATTTTTTAACTGCATCTGAATTCACAGGGGACGGGAAATCTTCACCATCCATGGTGCTGAGCATCAGTGCTCCACCAGAGAAAACTTTCTTTACAACAAATGGTCCTTCATAATTTGGAGTCCATTTGCCCCTGTGGTCCGTATGAGGAGGGAGGATTCTTTTCAACACAAGATCTCCCACTTGGTACTCTCGGTGCCTGACTTTCTGATCGAAGGCTCTCTTCATTCTTTTCTGATACAACTGCCCATGACAGATTGCAACCAATCTTTTCTCTTCAATCAGACTTAGTTGTTCGTATCGGGATCGAACCCATTCTGCTTCGTTCAGCTTAACATCCATCAATACCCGTAGAGAGGGTAACTCAACTTCAACAGGTAGGACTGCCTCCATACCATACACCAGCTGATACGGTGTTGCCCCAGTGGATGTTCTGATTGACGTGCGGTACCCATGCAAGGCAAATGGCAGCATCTCATGCCAGTCTTTGTAGGTGACTACCATCTTCTGCACAATCTTCTTGATATTCTTATTAGCTGCCTCAACAACGTCGTTCATCTTTGGCCTGTAAGGAGAAGAATTGTGGTGTTGGATCTTGAAGTCCCGGCATAGCTCAGCCATCATTTTGTTGTTTAAGTTGGAACCATTATCAGTAATGATTCGCTCGGGAACTCCGTACCGGCAGATGATATCTCTCTTCAGAAATCTGGCTACCACTTGCCTTGTAACATTTGCATACGAGGCTGCTTCAACCCACTTGGTGAAATAGTCAATGGCGACCAGGATGAATCTGTGGCCATTCGAAGCAGTTGGCTCAATCTTGCCGATCATATCAATGCCCCACATGGCAAAGGGCCATGGTGAAGACATCACGTTCAAAGGGTTGGGAGGCACATGCACCTTATCTGCATAAATCTGGCATTTATGGCATTTTCTGGCGTAGGCACAACAGTCTGCATCCATTGTGATCCAGTAATAACCTGATCTTAACAACTTCTTTGCCATGGCATGCCCCCCCGGCATGGGTACCAAAGGATCCTTCATGCACTTCGTGCATCAACAGGTCTGCTTCTGTTCTATCAACGCATCTGAGGAGTACCATATCAAAGTTTCTCTTGTACAGGGAACCATCAGTGTTCAGAAAGAAACTACCAGCAAGCTTTCTCAAAGTCTTCTTATCATTGGAAGATGCCCCAGGTGGGTATGTTTGATCCTCCAAGAAGCACTTAATGTCATGGAACCAAGGCTTATCATCTTTGGCAACATCTGCTGCAAATACATAAGCTGGTTTGTCAAGTCTGGACACTGAAATCTGAGGTACAAAGTTGGCAGCTTGAACTTTGATCATAGATGAAATGGTAGCCAGAGCATCTGCAAACTGATTCTCGTCCCTAGGGATATACTCAAGCTTGACCGTTGTGAAGAAAGTCAATAACCTCCTTGTATAATCCCTGTAAGGTATCAGATGATCCTGGTGTGTGTACCATTTGCCGTTAGTTTGATTAACTACCAGAGCTGAATCTCCGAATACAGTCAAAGTCTTGATCCTGAGGTCAATGGCTTCCTCAAGACCCATAATGCAAGCTTCGTATTCAGCTTCGTTGTTAGTGCAGTTGAAAGTGAGTTTTGCCGAGAAAGGCATGTGAACTCCTTTAGGTGTAATGAGCACTGCACCAACACCACGACCATTCATGTTAACAGCCCCATCAAACATCATAGTCCATTCTTCTTCCGGGTCAGGCCCTTCAGTGTGAATAGGCTCTTCATGATCTTTTTCTTTTATGAACATGATGTCTTCATCGGGGAAGTCAAATTTCATAGGCTGGTAGTCATCAATAGGTTGCTCAGCAAGATATTCAGACAATACACTGCCTTTGATGGCTTTCTGAGATGTGTACTGAATGTCATATTCCGTGAGAATCATTTGCCATCTTGCAACCCGTCCGGTAAGAGCTGGCTTCTCGAAAATGTACTTGACTGGGTCCATTTTGGATATCAACAAAGTAGTGTGGGTCAACATATACTGTCTCAGTCGGCGAGCAGCCCACGCTAAAGCACAACAAGTTTTCTCGAGCAGTGAATAACGTTGTTCACAGTCGGTAAACTTTTTGCTCAGGTAGTATATTGCATACTCTTTTCGACCAGACTTGTCATGCTGGCCCAGCACACACCCCATTGACTCTTCTAATACTGTCAAGTACATTATCAGAGGTCTTCCTTCAACTGGAGGCATAAGGATTGGTGGTTCTTGCAGGTATTCCTTGATCTTGTCAAAAGCCCTTTGGCAGTCTTCATTCCACCTGACCGTCTGTTCTTTTCTTAACAGCTTGAACAAAGGCTCACAGGTTGCAGTAAGGTGAGATATGAACCTTGAGATGTAGTTCAATCTACCCAGAAACCCTCGAACTTCTTTCTCAGTTTTTGGTGCAGGCATTTCTTGAATGGCTTTGACTTTATCAGGGTCCACTTCAATCCCTTTCTCGCTTACAATAAAACCCAGCAGCTTACCAGATCGCACCCCGAATGTGCACTTGTTGGGGTTCAGCTTCAGTTGGTACTTCCTCAGACGCTTGAATAACTTCAACAGATTTACCAGGTGGTCTTCTTCTGTAAGGGACTTGGCAATCATGTCATCCACATAACACTCGATTTCCTTATGGATCATATCGTGGAATAATGTTACCATAGCCCGTTGATATGTTGCACCAGCATTCTTCAATCCGAATGGCATCACCTTGTAACAGAACGTGCCCCAGGGGGTGATGAAGGTTGTCTTCTCCATGTCTTCAGGCGACATCTTGATCTGATTGTATCCTGAAAATCCGTCCATGAAAGAGAACACCGAGAACTGAGCCGTATTATCCACCAATACATCAATGTGAGGTAATGGGAAATCATCTTTCGGGCTGGCTCTGTTCAGATCCCGGTAGTCAACACACATCCTTACTTTGCCGTCTTTCTTAGGCACAGGCACAATATTAGCAACCCACGGTGGATAGCTAGTTACAGCGAGAAACCCGGCGTCCCACTGCTTTTGCACCTCTTCCTTGATCTTCATTGCCATATCTGGACGAGTACGGCGCAGTTTCTGTTTAACCGGCGGGCATTCTTCTCTTAAAGGCAGCTTGTGCATAACAATGTCGGTGTCCAACCCTGGCATGTCTTGATAAGACCAAGCAAACACATCCACATACTCTTGAAGCAGGTCAATCAGCTGTTTCTTCACTGAGTCTTGTAAGCAGGCCCCGATCTTAACTTCTTTCACATCTTCATCTGTACCAAGATTAATTGTTTCCACTTCCTCCTGATGAGGAGTGATAACCTTCTCCTCTTGTCTCAACAATCGGGCTAGCTCTTCAGGAAGCTCGTAATCTTCTTCAACCCCTTCATCAGTTTGATTGATCGGATTGTCAGAGTCATACGAAGTCATAGCCGTGTTGTTGTCGGTGCTGTCTGGAAGGCACTCTCTGCAAGGGTTCAGTTTGTTCATTTTAGTGATTGATTTTAATCTTGTTTAGAAAAGTGAAATAAAGTTATCATTTTGAAAACATTGCCATTTATTTTTTGTACAAAAAGAAAAATGGAAAAAACAGTGAACAGAAAAGAAAAAAAAGACTCGTTTGCAAAAGATGTCTGATATTTCATTGATTAATCTTGTTGCACAAAAATTACAGATGGCCCGATTACAAAATGAGTCTTGTCATCTTGGGCAAGATGCAAGACTTGATGCATGCTTAAAATATACAGGAAATAATAATTACTCTGCAGGAGTAACTCTTATAATTTCCTGGGAAGACCAGTTTGAGATACTGCTCCCCGGGACCTTTGGACGAATCCAGCTTTCCAGGTTGCGTTCATCTTCCGACTCATCTTCCAAGTTGTTGACAGCATCGGGGGTAAGCATCCCCCCACTAACAAAGTTGGGCTTTTTAGCAGCCTCTGCTTGATCTTCTTGATTTGGTTTGTAACCCAACCCAAATCTATCTTCTTTCTTCTCCACAGGCAACAGTTTGCCCCAGCCTTGAGCGTTTCCTTCTTCCACCACTTTTCGGGCCTGCTGGTAGGATGTCATGGAAGTCCCAAGTACAGCAGATGTCTCGTTAATATTTAGGGCCTCAAACCCTTGACTCATGGTCTCGTGGATCTCCCCATCCATCTCAATGTATTTGTATGTAGCCAGATGGCTAACAAAAATATCTTCCTCTCCACAAATAGTAACGACCTGGCCCTCCCACTCGAATTTTAACTTCTGGTGAAGGGTAGACGTAACTGCGCCAGCGGCATGAATCCATGGTCTACCCAACAAACAGCTGTAGGCAGGCTGAATGTCCATCACGTAGAAGGTCGTTTTGAAAGTTTGTGGGCCAATCGTTACAGGCAACTCAATTTCCCCCAGGACTGATCTCTTAGAGCCGTCAAAGGCTCTCACCACCAAGTTGCTGGGTCGTAATGCCAATCCTTCATACTCCAGCTTCACAAGGGCTTTTTTAGGCAAGACATTGAGGGATGACCCTGTGTCTACCAGTACATGTGAAAGAACTGCACCCTTACATTCCATGGTAATGTGCAAAGCCTTATTGTGATTGCGGCCTTCCGAAGTCAAATCAGTGTTGGTAAATCCTAGTCCATTACTAGCGTTAACATTTCCAACCACAGCTTCCAACTGATTGACGGTGATCTCTTCTGGCACATAAGCTGCGTGCAAGACTTTGAGTAATGCGTTCCGATGGGCCTCGGAGCATATAAGCAATGATAGAATGGAGATCTTGGAAGGCGTCTGATGAAGCTGGTCCACTATCTTGTAATCACTTTTCTTGATGATTCTCATGAACTCATCAACTTCTTGATCAAAAGGTGTTTTCAAAGCTTCTCTAACAACCTGTTCTTCTTGCACCATGCTCATCCCTTTTGCCTTGGCAGCAGCTTCTGCTTCGGCAGTGGGTCTTTGAATTTGCGGGGCAAAAAGACATCCGCTTCGAGTGAAGCCTCCGCCTCCACCCACATTGTCTACTTGTGGTGAAGAAGTTGATGATTCAAAAGTGATTTTCTATCCTTCGTAGTATAGGTCAGAGCCGTAATGCCAAGGGATGGCATTACTGCTTTCATAAGGTACTGGCCCAGGCACTGTGACAGTGACTGGACTGATGGCAGCTGCGGAAGGAACCGTGATAGTCTGTGGATCATAATATATTGTGACTGGTGCTCTGGTAGGAGTGGCATTTAGTGAGTTGTAGGCAGAATCATTGGCAGGATCATAATAAATCGTAACTGTTGAGACACTTGCATTGTTTGTTGCTGGTGTTGTAGGAGACATTGTTGGAAGGATGGGTGTTGTTGTTGTAGGAGACTTTGAAAGAAGGGGTGCTGAAGTTGTAGAAGGGATGTTTGTTGATATTTGGTCCGTTGAAATAACAGATGAAGCATTTGTTGATGAAACCGAAAAGTTGTTTGGAACAATGGTTGTTGCAGTTGTAGGAGGTTCTGGAATTGTTGTTAAGGAGATTGCTGGATTGGTAGGTATTGATGTTGTAATTTGAAGCAGGCCACTCTGGATGAGACCATCTATGCCATCCCTCAAGTTATCACAACCATTCACTGAAATGTTGCAATAAGCACACCCTAGCTCGCATCCCGGGAACATTTGACATTCAAGGAGTTGAGCTTTAATCTCCACCAAGGGTGTCCGAATCTGACCCACACTGGTTATCAAGTAAGACGGCTTGTCTTCTTCAATAGCATTGATTCTGGGACCACCATGATGTGGCATAGGGTTCTTGTTGACATTTGGTGGTGGTGCAAAGTTCAGAGCCTTGGAGTCTACCAGGTCTTGCACTTTCATGTGCAAAGCTCTGCACTTTTCCGTACTATGACCAGGTGCATTTGAGTGAAAAGTACATCTGGCGCTGGCGTCGTAATTTCTGGGCAGACTGGCAGGATCTGGAGGGGCCAATGTCCTTAGCTCAACTAGGTTGAGTTTCAGGAGTTGTGGCAGTAATGTGGCATAGGGCATAGGGATCGGATCGATCACCCTATTGGCCTGAGAGGGCCTCTGTTGAAATGGTCTTTGCTGACTGTTGTTGTTGGTGTTGCTGTTGTTATAATTTCTCTGAGGAGGATACTGAGTTTGTTGCTGGTAACTTTGTTGCTGAGGTTGATAAGCTGGTTGAGGATGAATTGGAGCGGGAATGGTGACTGCTGCCACAGACCTATGAACATATTGGGGTCTGCTCCTGCTGGTATGGATAGCATTGGTCTCACCAGTTCTTCTTGGGCCTACAAAAGGCTTTCTTGGGTTGCTGGACGAGCTAGCACCGTTATCAGAAATTTTACCCATCTTTAATAGGCTTTCAATTCTTTCCCCGGCTATGACCACATCAGCAAAGCTAGTAGAAGAAAAGGCAGCCAACCTGTCAATGTATGTTCCTTGGAGGGTATTCATAAACATATCTGCCATTTCCCTCTCTGACATAGGTGGCTGGACAGCAGTAGCGAGCTGTCTCCACCTTTGAGCGTACTCCCGGAAGCTTTCCCTGGATGATTGTGACATCCCCATCAGGAGGGTCCTGTTGGGAGCCATATCTAAGTTGTACTGATACTGTCTGATAAAGGCCTCTGCCAGGTCCTTCCAGCATCTAATGGTTGCTCTGGTCAGATGAGAGTACCATTCCCTCGAAGCTCCAGTTAAGCTATCCTCAAAATAAAACATCCATAGCTTTTCGTCCATGGTATAGGCCTTCAGCCTCCCCAGAAAAGATTGTAAATGGGTCCGGGGGCAGGAAGTCCCGTTATACTTCTCAAAGCATGGTGGTTTAAATTTGTGGGGAATCCTGACCCCGTCCACTAGACCCATGTCCATAACATCAAAGCCCAAAGAATTCTGGGACTCTAGGGACCTCAGTTTCTCAGCAATCTCTTCTAGCCTTCTGTCATAGGCTTCCTCCCCAGCTCCCATCACTGTGAACTGATCTTCCTGGGGGTCTTCTTGCAGCACTCTACCTGCTGTGGCAGTCCCTTGCACATTGACAGGGATGTTGATCTCTGGATGCTGGTGGGGTCCAAAGACTGGGGGATTAACATGAGGCTGGACTCTCTCATTGTTGCTTGTCCCAGCAGTCCCTGGATGATGGTCTTCCTGATTCCTCCCCTCTACCAGTGCTCTTAACCTCTCCTGGCTTTGAGCCATATTATTCATCACCTCCATAAACTGTGTCATCTGATTCCTCATTTCCAACCTCTCGTTGGCCATTTGATTCCTGACCTCTGTAAGGTCCTGCTGTACTTGGTCCATCTGTATGCCCGGAAGGTTGTTGCGGGTGGGATATCTGTGTGGACGGTTGAGTGGAAACCCTCGACGTCGAGCAATAGTTCCTGAGGTCACAACAGAGTTAGTAACAATAAAACAAAAACCTACAAAACCAAACAAAAGGTTAGTATGCAATGCAGTATGCTTATTTGTATCCAAGGTATCCGGCTTGGCACTTGGTTTTGACCTTTCCAGACCCCTGAGAAAGATACTTGTGATGTTGCTTTGAAAGAACTCAGATAAAACAAACCAACACATATATTACAAAAGGTAAATGATACATAGTTTGTTTTTCCTTACAATACATGCCCTCTGAGGGGTAAAAAATACAACATAAAGAAAAAGTACATGAAATGAAAGCAACAACAAGCAAAAGTCAAACACCCAGACCAAACTCATCTTCCTGGACTTCCTTGAGAAGTGCTTCAGTCACAGGATCAGCTGGACGCTCTGTAAGATTCCTGATGAGGAGATTCCTTGTATTAACAGCTGCAGTTAGCTTCTTGTGTTGACTCTGGTCCTTTGACCTCTTTACACCAGCTCTAATCTTCAACTCTGAGATCTCCCTCTGGGCTGCTGCCAGGGCTTCCTGTTGTTCTTTTGCACTAGCTTCCAGCTGCTCAATCTTATCCTGAGTCCCTTTGTCCTCCTGAGTACGGACTTCGGTGATCCTGACCCACCTAGCCTGACTCTCCTTCAGATACAAATCAGTCCTAGCTCTCTGGAATTGGGCCTCTTTGCATGCATTCTTCAAGATCTGTTCTCCAGCCCTAGACTTCTTAATGTAATCCTCTGACTTCTCAATTTTGGCCAGATGCTCCACCCTTAGCTTTTCTAGCCTTTCAATGTCCAAGCGACCATCACTCCTCTCCCAGAGGGTCTTCTGTAGAGCCTGAGTCAACTTCTCATTTCTCTCTCTCAATTTCTCAAACTCCTCTAAGCTGACAGTTGCTGGAGGTGGTGCTGTGGAAGGTCCAGGCATATCTTCCATAGTGAAGGGCATTCCAGAAACTTGAGCCCTGGCATGAGACCACTCATAGTACTGGGCTGAGGCCACATTATTGCATCTCCCAAGAATGGTTACCCCCTTAGTCTACACATTGTCCCAGGCCCAGGATGCCTGCCTGACAACAGCCAGATTAGGCTTGATTTCACAATAAAGGATCTCAGTCAGATCTTGTGCTCTAGGAGGATGGACCAATGCATAGCCCAGTTGTCTTTTGAATAGCAGAGGGTTGTAGTTGATGCAACCCTTTACCCCAATCAGAGGTACATTGGGAAATTGCCCACAACTTGTAATGATGTCTCTGCCCTTGGTGCTCTGAGTGCACCATCTGATGTCATCTGAGGTTAGATCAACAAGCCTCCTAGCCCAGTTCTTCTGCTGGTGAGGGTTTAAGAATGCATCAGTCTTTGGCAGATGCTTGAGCAGCCAAGTATGGAACAAAGGAGCACAGCATCTCACTAGTCTTCCCCTTTGCTTTTCATTCCTTTGATGAACAGAGTAGTAAAGATCTCCCAGTAAGGTGGGCACTGGGTTTCTCAGGATGAAAAGATGGATTGCACTCTTGCTAACAAACCTAGGCTCATCTGCAAAAAGTATGACCCCATATATGCTAAGGGCCAACAGAGCACAGGCTGCCTTCCACTCCCCCAAGGAGGCCTTCAAACTAGCCTGAGAAGTTAAGAAGTCCAGATGAAAACCAGAGACTCCAGCCTTAGCTGTCAAATTCTGCCCAATCAGAACTGGTTCCAGATGTAATGCTTTTGCTATCTCCTCATTACTTGGGAAAGCCATGTCAGGGTTGAAGGGGATTCCACCCCTGATAGGTACACCAACCAATGATGAATATTCCTCCAACAAGGGTCCCAACTGAAAATTCTGGAAGGTGAAGCACCTCAGAGGGGGATCATAGAACTGCAAGCAAGTATGAATCAAGCTCCTCTGTGAAGGGTCCAAATCCATAACCACATCAAGGATTCCTCCATAATGTTCTCTAAAAAGTGGTATATGGTCTGGAGTAATCAGGGTCTGAATCTTCCTGATGCTAGCCAACTCAGGCTCAAAGAAATGATAGGAGATGTTACTCTTCTTAGGTGCCATATTGTTGAAGAAGAGTTGAGTCAGATGCTGAGAATAACACTGAAGATAGGCCTCTGACAGGCTGAGACTGATGGTGCAGGTGACTGAAGCAGGTAGCTGATAGCTGAAGTAAGCACTGATGAAGACAGGTCTAAGCTGAAGAAAGGGTCAAAACCAAGCCAGAATGATAGGATGGATACCCTGAAAAACAAATAAACATATGTTAAAATGATGCAATGAGGATGTATGCAAATGGTATGCAAGGGTTTGTGACTGAGCTGGATCTGATTAACTGCTCTGATATATGTCCATGTATGTTCAAGAAATCCAGATGGAGGTTCAAGAAGTTCAGTAACCAAGGTGGGGGACTCAAATAAAGAGTCACATGTCCTGGGTTAAAAATCACAAGAACTGTTCCAAAGTGGGTATGCTGAGGTCAAGGGTACCTGCAAACCTGTAAACAGCCCAACCCCCCTCACAGGTGATGTTCTAAAACAAGGATCCTCAGACTTGGATCAGTTATGAGAAGTGTAAACACTTCTAACACGGAGGTACAGTGTTTACAATAACCATAAAAGATCCTCCTCTAATTCACCTCAGTTTCTGAAGGTCAATGCTAAAGGTCATCCAGACTTAGCAGGCTTCCCAGATAGCCCTAGCACTACAGGAAATCTGCAGCACAGAGTTCTCAAGATGAAACCCATATCTGAACCGTGTTTCATATTCCCGCACCAGACCGAAATGGAATGGGAAAGAACATGAACCACTCTAGCCTAGGTGTCACTCAGGTCCCAGGTATAGGACCTCAACTCTCAATAGAACACCCACCCACCAAAGCAACAAAACAGATCTAGCCAGCACAGTATGACAGTATGATATGTGTAAAGCTATAAAGAAAGCAATAAACAACTGTACATAAAGCAAAAATAAATGCAAATACAAGCACACATAACACCCCAGTAAACACTAATCAATCAAGCGCTAGGAGGAACCCACAAAAAGAACCAGAAGCCCTGGTTACAGTATAAGGGTCCCCAGCAGAGTCGCCAAGCTGTCACTCCCACCAAATGAAGCCGGGTCAAATGGGGTACAGACGCGAACGGTCGGCGAAAGAAATGAGAACACACAGGAGTGAACTCAGAAAGACAAGAGTCGCCAGCTAGGCATTTTTATCCCGGGGGAAAGGCAATGCTGCATAGACCTAGAAAAGATGTGGATAAGATGGTTGCGAACCAGAGAGACTGAGAAAGGGGGTTGGTTACAACCTGGGAAGGTATTAGCACCCAGATTGTCCGTCGTACTCGACGGGATCCACGCTTAAAAGATTTGTGTTTCAAAGGGGTAGTGTCAGTGCAATCTGTGTATAAGATAGCTGGAAAAGGATGTACAGGTGTCAGTGTAAGAAGAGTGTGAGGTGCTCAAGATAATGAGGAAAAAGAATGAGGCTAGAAGGAGGGGGAATATACAGAGACTTTTGTTCGATAACTGTTAAGTTATGCCTACGTATCCTCTCGTGCAATGAGGAAGTCAGAACACCGTAGTTCGACCAAAAGAGACTGAAAGATGAATTGACTTGTGAACTGCTTGCTTGTCAATGCTCAAGTGTATGACCAGTCTGGCTCAGGTGCAAACTGTCTTGCATTAGACGGAAGAAGCAAGTTCTCGCTTATGAGTGAATGAGATGAGAAAAGAGTCCCGGAGGAGACGATTATTGTTTGTTTTTGAGTTTTCAGTCTTTTATTGCTTTTGAGAATTTGTCATAAGTTAATGAGCTTAAGCCTAAACCAATGGATTAGTAAACTCATCACATCTTCCCTCTGATTAGGGGTAATGAGAATATTTTAAGTGTGAAGTCAGATTCTCACACTTAATCACCTTTGATGCAGGATTAAGATCATTAACCTACTTGTGATTATTTAGATGTTTTTGTTGTTTTTGTTTAGTGTTAAGTAATGAGATTAAGCCATCATCAGGGATTAAACAAACTCATTACACCATCCTAATAGAAGGATAATAGATGAGAATGTTTAAGCTGAGGAAAGCTCCTCAACTTAATCCATGATTAGGGATTAAACCCATGACAAAACAAAGCCTTTGGTTAAGTGGATTTTATTTAATGATATGATGATGAAGTGTTTTTTAGGGTTTGTAAGACAACTTGAGGGGGACTTGTCCATTAACACTAGGGTTAGTCCTTCTTAACCAATTAAGGAAGAATTAGAACCCTAATGCAAGGCCCAAGTTACAAGTGTGATGTCTTGATGATTATTATGTGAATTGATTAAAGGAGTTAAACACATTAAGGGTTTAACACTTAGGATTAAAGTTATACACTCCATCCTAATAGAAGGATGCAGGCATAAACTTAATCACAAAGCCTTAAAGCCTTTAGGGTTTAGTCCCTGATTATGAGGTGAGAAGAGAAGACACAATGAGACACAAAGGTAAAACTAAGTGGGGGACTAATCAAAACCCTAATTATTGTCATGCTTGGTTGTTCCTAAGGTTTGTGAGGTTTACAAGAGAAGACTTCAATGGAACCACCAGGAAGCAGATGAAAGGATCAGGAGAAGCAAAGTAACTTGCTTCATTGAAGAAGACAAGTCACTTGAGGAAAGAAAGAAAGGAGAAAAAGAATGAGCAAGCTCAATCTCAAACACAATCAAAAATGCAGCAAGGATGCATAAAAAAAGAGATGAAAAGAAGTTGTGAGAAATGAAGGCAAATTCACTTCTCAAGATAACTTACCACCTGAAAAGTTAGTGAAAGAAATGCAATGCAATGCAAAATGAGATGAAATGGCATGAGTCAAACCAAAACCAGAAGCATATATGAGATGATAATGATGCCATGAGATGATGCAAACATGAAACAAGGCATGGTGATGATCATACAAATTTATGGATGCAAATGAAGCAAGTTAAGACACATGAACATACATGAAAAGTTATGAGATGCATATGGCATACAACATGGTAAATGCAAGATGCAATGATCAAACATGATTTCAATATGTATTAAGATGTTAAATGAATCAAATGGATACATAAAATGCTATGGCAAGTCATGTTATGCAAGCAAATGCAAAATGGATGCATATGGAAGCCCAAATTAGGGTTTATGATCAAAGCACCAAACAAAAACCAAAATCAGAAGCAAACATCAATATAAAAAATTGAAAATGCATTCAAAGGATCCCTAAACCTATACTAACTCACTGCCCAAAGGAGAAGTTCCAACTCTTAACCTAATTCAAGTTATGATTTTCCTAAGTTTTCTAGGGTTTTAGGGTTCCTTAACAAGAAAAATGCCAAACAAATGAAAAATGAAAGATCAAACCATGCCAATTTAATCTTACAAACTACATGATATGCTAAACACAATGCAAAAAGAATCAAAGTCCAACTCTTTATGGTTAGGCAGAAGTGATTTTTGGAAGTTTGGATCAAAATAATGCATTAAAATGATTTTAATTCCATGAAAAATTCTCAAAATGCATCAAGATCAAAAAAGAAATTTAGTTTGAGGGTTGGACAATGTTTCTAAATGTTTTTAAATGTTTCATGAATTTTTTGGTGATTTTTAAATACCTAAAAGTATTTTTAATTAATTAATTCTCATTAATTAAATAAAAATAAACTTTTAAATATTTAAAAATATTTTTTGAATGCAAAAAATAAAAATAAAAATGTTTTCTGATTAAGAAAAATATTTAAAACAAAAATTCAAAGGGAAATATTTTTTAGGATTTTTCTAACTATTTTAAATAAAATGTGTAAAACAAATAAGAAAAATATGAATTAAAAATTGAATTATGAGAAAGTATGCAGAATGAAAGGATGAGATGCAATCTGGGCAGGGAAGGTTTGACTGCGCGCCAGATCCTGTGGCTGGAATTCAAACTTGCTAAAACGAATTAATTAACTTAAATAATTAAGACTAGGGCTAAGTGGATGATCTGAACCATTGAATGCACGCGGGAATGGACTTGGTCAACTCATCCAACGCTCACAATTCAAACTTCATTAATGACTGGGATTAAACCCTAATCATTTTCAGGTGGCCGGAGAAGACCTCCGGTCGTCTTCTCCGGTGGGAACCCCACCTGAAAATTCCTAAAATCTTCAAAACGTAACTAAAATGAAATCTAAAAGAACAGAAATCCTTCCCACACCTCACTGAATCAAAACCCTAAACTAAAACTCATTTATATTTCATCAATCACACGAATCGAAAGAAAACATTTCTTAGGGCAAGACTTTCAGAACACGATTAAACTCTCATCTCTTCACCATTTTCAAAACCAACAACATCAGAATGATCAGTGAATCATGGAGAACAACTTAGGAACTTTAAAAATCATTTCTGGAAAAAATGTTCATGAAGCTACCTGAGTTTGAAGCTTTTCAGTTTGCCACTTTCTGACCCCTTCTCCTTGTGCAATCCACTCCTTTTGGGCCACTGATGAACTCTTGATGCTTAGAAAAAGTTTGTGATGGCTGGTTTGGAAGTTTGAAGCAGTTCTGTTCAAGCTCAGGTGAGGATCGTGTTTATGATTCAGGCAGTTTAGGGCCAGGGTGAGGGGTGCTTTCTGACCAGGATGATGAGTTGAGTTGATCTATGAAGTTTGTTTGTGAGTTTGTGGCTTGTATGCTGAGTTTCGAAAGCTTTTGCTCTAAGGGTGGAAAATGAGAATGAGGTGCTATGGCTGGTTTCAGGCTGGCTTGTTATGTGCTTTGGCTTGCATTTTCTTTGTATAAACAAATGCTATTGGTCAGATGAAGTGACATGTCCTTTTGTGATAGGTATGGTTACTTTTGCAAATTGTCAACTTTTGTGTAAGAGAAGCATGGGTCTTGTTCTAGCCAAGTACAAGGGGTGTGGGCTGCGCAGCATGGTGAGGGAAAAGGCTAGGGCTGATCAGCAAAGTAGCTAGCAAGTGGATGCAATGCCATCATGAGTTTTTGCAACTTGGTTTGTCTTTGGTTTTCTATGAAAAAGTCTTGCTCCATAGGCCATAAACATGTGATCTCTTGGCCCATTCTGATTTTTAAGACTTGTGTGATGTTTGTATAAGGGTTAGACATCAATTAGAAGTCACAAATTGCCTTGGTACAAGAATTTGCAAGTTTTTCCATTTGGTGCATAACTTGAATTTTAGTGATTTTTGCCAACTTTGATGAACCATAACTTTTGATCCAAAATGAATTAGGTCATGTTCTTGTACTTTTTGAAAAGGGAAAGATCTATTCTACAACTTTCATGACCAAAGGTTTTCCATTTGAAGCTTTCTTGAATCAAAAAGTAAGGGTTGAAAAAGTTGCATAAAATGACATTTTCATTAAAAGTCAAACTTGCCCAAAAAGTCAACTTTGCAAAAGACTTGAAATTCTTGAATTTTGTGAACTTCCAACCTCTTCTATGATCAAATAAAGATCATATACAATCAAAATGATGGAGAACACCCTTTGGTTGGGTCATTGGGGGCCTTAGATGCCCTGATTTTGCACTGACTTGCCCAGAAAGTCAACTCTTGATCAGATGACTTCCCCATGGAATTTCTTCATGAAAATTTATATGAATACTCCCTATACCATATAGAGACCAATAGAAACTAGAATGACCAAAAAATTTGGAGTTATGGCCTCTGGAACCAAAACCCTAATTTTAGGTCATCTGTGCAGTCAAACCTGGCTCTGCTTCCATATCATTCTCAGTTCTTGTGATTCTTTGACATTATTGACTTTGAGAGGACATAATATGATGCTTGAACATACATGGACCCCTTTGAAGTGATTGATGACCTTTGGAGTGGCTTAAGAAGCTCTTGGATTGCTCAGATCACAAACCCTAGATGCAGATGACTTTGAATCTATGCAGTGAATAAAAAATGTGATATGAGATGGTATGATTGAGTTTATGCATATGAAATGATCACAAGCCATGGTGTGAATGGGTGAGGGCAAATTTGGGGTGTTTACAGCTGCCCCTATTCAAACATGAGTTAGCTGTGCAGGATGTAAGCGACGGCTTATCAGGCAAACAAGATAACTTGTGGTTGAATACCAAAGACAGTCCAAAATTTGCACTCACAAAATGAAGAAGAAAAGGGATATAGATTGTAAAAGAAAATAAAGTATATTGTAAAGTATGGGCGACGGAGGACGACCGTCGAGCAGAGGACGACTGCTGGGTAAAGAGCAATGACGGGGACGGCCGACATGCTGGGAAAAGTGTGGAAAATAAAGCAATGACGGGGACGGCCGACATGCTGGGGATAAAAGGGGTTATGATGGGGACGGCCATCAAGTTCATAAAGCAAAGTAACCAACGATGGGGACGGCCATCGGGCTAAAAAGAAAAGGGACCACGACGAGGACGGCCATCGGGTTAAAGAATAAATGAAATAAACAGATGATGAGGTACGGTCATCAAAGGTGAAGGACGATCACCTAGCAGGGGACGGCTGCTCTGTTGGGGTTTAAGATGAGGGACGGTCATCTAAGGTGGAGGACGACCACCTGGCAGGGTACGGCTGCCGAAAATATCGCGACATAGGACGAATGCCGGATAAAAAGTCAACGATGGGGACGGCCATCGGATGAGCATGATGAAGAACGATCATCAAGAGGTGGAGGACGACCACCTAGCAGGGTACGGCTGCTCTCAAGGTTTATCATGACGTAGGACGAACGCCAGATAACCAAAATCAACAATGGGGACGGCCATTGGATAAAATGATGAAGGAAAATCATCAAGAGGTGGAGGACGACCACCTAGCAGGGTACGGCTGCTAAAATATCACGACACAGGACGAGTGTCGGGTAGAGAAAGTCAACGATGGGGACGGCCATCGGACGAGCATGATGGAGGATGACCATCAAGAGGTGGAGGACGACCACCAAGCAGGGGACGGCTGCTCTTAGGGTTTATCATGACATAGGACGAATGTCGGATAAAAAGAAAATTGTTTTACTGGGGAATAGTAAACACGGACGAGTGTTTACCAAGAAATAAAAGGTATAAGTGTTTGGTAATGTGTATAGATTAAAGATGCGGACGAGCATCCTTAAGACTATGATACGGACGAGTATCAGGTAGAAACAAATACTGACACGTGTTCAGAGATGATGATACGGACGAGTATCAACTGGTTAACAGAGAACACGGACGAATGTTGAATCTGAGAGACCTCTTCTGGGGAATAGTTGACACAGAAGAGTATCTATATTCAAGAAGACACAGTGTATGGATTAAAGATGCGGACGAGCATCCTTAAGACTATGATACGGACGAGTATCATGTAGAAACAAACGCTTGACGCATGTTCTGAGATGATGGTACGGACGAGCACCAACGGGTTAACAAAGAACACGGACGAGTGTTGAATCTGCGGGGATATAAAGGGTGTATACAAGATACGGACGAGTATCTGTATAAGTATGATTAATGTATATTTGAGTGTTCAATCTGCTGGGGAGAATGACACAGGCGAGTGCCAAAAGAGAAAGGTATAGTATAAACAAGTATCTGGTATACAAAGTGTTCACATTACTGTGCTGGGAAAAGTGACATGGACGGATGTCAAGAAAATTATATATATACAAGTATCTGTGAGTGCAAAGGGAATATCTCTGGCTTTCTACTGGGGATATGACACGGACGGGTGCCACAAGGGGTGTGTATTTGTACTGGGGAACGTGAGGCAACTGCTTTTGCTAAGGAATCTGGGGAGAATTCTGTATATTGTTGATGGATTAATAGCATTCACAAGTGTTTGATTCAGATCGTGACTTATGATTATGCCATATGTTTGATTTTTGCCGTAATGCTCCGTACTAAACGGAATTCTACGCTTTGTGGGTGAATATGATGCAAATGTCATGATTATGCAAAGATACCAAACCGGGATTCAGATCCCATTGCTGTGAAGATCTCTGGCCGATCTGCTTGAAGTAAACATCCCAGCTGGGGATGAGATTGTTGGTAGATCTGAAAAGATTCTGCTTGGGGGAATGGGTCAATGATAGACCTATTCCTGTAATGAGGGACCCAGCTGGGGGTTTGTAGAAGCTTTCTTCACTCTGTTATGACTCCTTCGTGCGTTGCTCTTCTGGATAGAGGTTGGAACTCTGTGGGGAGATGATTCCCTGGCTTTTGTACTTGACTGAGGAAGAATGATTGGCAACTCGGCTGGGAGAAGCAACAAGTGGCAACTCAGCTGGGGAGAAAGTACTTGGAATGCTAAGGCTGAGTGAGTGCTGATTTGCCAGCTTGCTGGGATGAAGCTTCCATGCCCCATGTTGCGCTTCGGATACCTGCAATCCTGCAAAGACAAGAGACGCACAAGTAATCCCGAGGTATCCCTTACCGGATTCCGTCATAGGAGTTAGATACTCCTGAGAGTAGGTATATTCCCTGTAAGCACGTGTTTTATTTTCTTTGCTTTTTAAAGGTAAACATCTGTATTCATGCAATCAGTTTCCTTTAAGACATCAGACATTTTTTGCAAATGTACAAAACGAAACATGACTGAAAAATCTGATTTTATTAATTCATATGCCCTGAATTGGCAAGATACAGTCAAAGAAACATGTCTCCTGAAATGAGGAGATTGTTACAAATTGAGAAACAAAGATGCTGGCAAAGTTGACGACGCTTCAAGGAGCTTCCTCTTTTGCTATGACTCGTATGACATTCGACATTCTTCTCGTCTTGCTTTCTGAAGAAGGCTGATTCTGAAAGAGGCTTGGTCCTTTCGAGGTTTACCAAGTTGTAAGTGATACAGACGAATTCAGAATGCAGTTGTTCGCTTATTCCCTTATTTTGCATGGATCGCCCTCTCGGGTTTTCAATCCATCGGGATACCCATTTTTGCCTGAGTTGTCCAATGCGGCTTTTCAACTCAGCGGGTGTACATTTTTTGTTTATTTTCCCTTATTTTTGCCCGAGTCTTTTATTCTGTTTTTGACTCGCCGGGATGCCCTATTTTTGCCTGGACTTACATTCTGTTTTTGTGTCCAGCGGGTCATTTTTACGCGAAGTATTTTTTAACTGCATCTGAATTCACAGGGGACGGGAAATCTTCACCATCCATGGTGCTGAGCATCAGTGCTCCACCAGAGAAAACTTTCTTTACAACAAATGGTCCTTCATAATTTGGAGTCCATTTGCCCCTGTGGTCCGTATGAGGAGGGAGGATTCTTTTCAACACAAGATCTCCCACTTGGTACTCTCGGTGCCTGACTTTCTGATCGAAGGCTCTCTTCATTCTTTTCTGATACAACTGCCCATGACAGATTGCAGCCAATCTTTTCTCTTCAATCAGACTTAGTTGTTCGTATCGGGATCGAACCCATTCTGCTTCGTTCAGCTTAACATCCATCAATACCCGTAGAGAGGGTAACTCAACTTCAACAGGTAGGACTGCCTCCATACCATACACCAGCTGATACGGTGTTGCCCCAGTGGATGTTTTGATTGACGTGCGGTACCCATGCAAGGCAAATGGCAGCATCTCATGCCAGTCTTTGTAGGTGACTACCATCTTCTGCACAATCTTCTTGATATTCTTATTAGCTGCCTCAACAGCGTCGTTCATCTTTGGCCTGTAAGGAGAAGAATTGTGGTGTTGGATCTTGAAGTCCCGGCATAGCTCAGCCATCATTTTGTTGTTTAAGTTGGAACCATTATCAGTAATGATTCGCTCGGGAACTCCGTACCGGCAGATGATATCTCTCTTCAGAAATCTGGCTACCACTTGCCTTGTAACATTTGCATACGAGGCTGCTTCAACCCACTTGGTGAAATAGTCAATGGCGACCAGGATGAATCTGTGGCCATTCGAAGCAGTTGGCTCAATCTTGCCGATCATATCAATGCCCCACATGGCAAAGGGCCATGGTGAAGACATCACGTTCAAAGGGTTGGGAGGCACATGCACCTTATCTGCATAAATCTGGCATTTATGGCAATTTCTGGCGTAGGCACAACAGTCTGCATCCATTGTGATCCAGTAATAACCTGATCTTAACAACTTCTTTGCCATGGCATGCCCTCCGGCATGGGTACCAAAGGATCCTTCGTGCACTTCGTGCATCAACAGGTCTGCTTCTGTTCTATCAACGCATCTGAGGAGTACCATATCAAAGTTTCTCTTGTACAGGGAACCATCAGTGTTCAGAAAGAAACTATCAGCAAGCTTTCTCAAAGTCTTCTTATCATTGGAAGATGCCCCAGGTGGGTATGTTTGATCCTCCAAGAAGCACTTAATGTCATGGAACCAAGGCTTATCATCTTTGGCAACATCTGCTGCAAATACATAAGCTGGTTTGTCAAGTCTGGACACTGAAATCTGAGGTACAAAGTTGGCAGCTTGAACTTTGATCATAGATGAAATGGTAGCCAGAGCATCTGCAAACTGATTCTCGTCCCTAGGGATATACTCAAGCTTGACCGTTGTGAAGAAAGTCAATAACCTCCTTGTATAATCCCTGTAAGGTATCAGATGATCCTGGTGTGTGTACCATTTGCCGTTAGTTTGATTAACTACCAGAGCTGAATCTCCGAATACAGTCAAAGTCTTGATCCTGAGGTCAATGGCTTCCTCAAGACCCATAATGCAAGCTTCGTATTCAGCTTCGTTGTTAGTGCAGTTGAAAGTGAGTTTTGCCGAGAAAGGCATGTGAACTCCTTTAGGTGTAATGAGCACTGCACCAACACCACGACCATTCATGTTAACAGCCCCATCAAACATCATAGTCCATTCTTCTTCCGGGTCAGGCCCTTCAGTGTGAATAGGCTCTTCATGATCTTTTGCTTTTATGAACATGATGTCTTCATCAGGGAAGTCAAATTTCATAGGCTGGTAGTCATCAATAGGTTGCTCAGCAAGATATTCAGACAATACACTGCCTTTGATGGCTTTCTGAGATGTGTACTGAATGTCATATTCCGTGAGAATCATTTGCCATCTTGCAACCCGTCCGGTAAGAGCTGGCTTCTCGAAAATGTACTTGACTGGGTCCATTTTGGATATCAACAAAGTAGTGTGGGTCAACATATACTATCTCAGTCGGCGAGCAGCCCACGCTAAAGCACAACAAGTTTTCTCGAGCAGTGAATAACGTTGTTCACAGTCGGTAAACGTTTTGCTCAGGTAGTATATTGCATACTCTTTTCGACCAGACTCGTCATGCTGGCCCAGCACACACCCCATTGACTCTTCTAATACTGTCAAGTACATTATCAGAGGTCTTCCTTCAACTGGAGGCATAAGGATTGGTGGTTCTTGCAGGTATTCCTTGATCTTGTCAAAAGCCCTTTGGCAGTCTTCATTCCACCTGACCGTCTGTTCTTTTCTTAACAGCTTGAACAAAGGCTCACAGGTTGCAGTAAGGTGAGATATGAACCTTGAGATGTAGTTCAATCTACCCAGAAACCCTCGAACTTCTTTCTTAGTTTTTGGTGCAGGCATTTCTTGAATGGCTTTGACTTTATCAGGGTCCACTTCAATCCCTTTCTCGCTTACAATAAAACCCAGCAGCTTACCAGATCGCACCCCGAATGTGCACTTGTTGGGGTTCAGCTTCAGTTGGTACTTCCTCAGACGCTTGAATAACTTCAGCAGATTTACCAGGTGGTCTTCTTCTGTAAGGGACTTGGCAATCATGTCATCCACATAACACTCGATTTCCTTATGGATCATATCGTGGAATAATGTTACCATAGCCCGTTGATATGTTGCACCAACATTCTTCAATCCGAATGGCATCACCTTGTAACAGAACGTGCCCCAGGGGGTGATGAAGGTTGTCTTCTCCATGTCTTCAGGCGACATCTTGATCTGATTGTATCCTGAAAATCCGTCCATGAAAGAGAACACCGAGAACTGAGCCGTATTATCCACCAATACATCAATGTGAGGTAATGGGAAATCATCTTTCGGGCTGGCTCTATTCAGATCCCGGTAGTCAACACACATCCTTACTTTGCCGTCTTTCTTAGGCACAGGCACAATATTAGCAACCCACGGTGGATAGCTAGTTACAGCGAGAAACCCGGCGTCCCACTGCTTTTGCACCTCTTCCTTGATCTTCATTGCCATATCTGGACGAGTACGGCGCAGTTTCTGTTTAACCGGCGGGCATTCTTCTCTTAAAGGCAGCTTGTGCATAACAATGTCGGTGTCCAACCCTGGCATGTCTTGATAAGACCAAGCAAACACATCCACATACTCTTGAAGCAGGTCAATCAGCTGTTTCTTCACTGAGTCTTGTAAGCAGGCCCCGATCTTAACTTCTTTCACATCTTCATCTGTACCAAGATTAATTGTTTCCACTTCCTCCTGATGAGGAGTGATAACCTTCTCCTCTTGTCTCAACAATCGGGCTAGCTCTTCAGGAAGCTCGTAATCTTCTTCAACCCCTTCATCAGCTTGATTGATCGGATTGTCAGAGTCATACGAAGTCATAGCCGTGTTGTTGTCGGTGCTGTCTGGAAGGCACTCTCTGCAAGGGTTCAGTTTGTTCATTTTAGTGATTGATTTTAATCTTGTTTAGAAAAGTGAAATAAAGTTATCATTTTGAAAACATTTCCATTTATTTTTTGTACAAAAAGAAAAATGGAAAAAACAGTGAACAGAAAAGAAAAAAAAGACTCGTTTGCAAAAGATGTCTGATATTTCATTGATTAATCTTGTTGCACAAAAATTACAGATGGCCCGATTACAAAATGAGTCTTTTCATCTTGGGCAAGATGCAAGACTTGATGCATGCTTAAAATATACAGGAAATAATAATTACTCTGCAGGAGTAACTCTTATAATTTCCTGGGAAGACCAGTTTGAGATACTGCTCCCCGGGACCTTTGGACGAATCCAGCTTTCCAGGTTGCGTTCATCTTCCGACTCATCTTCCAAGTTGTTGACAGCATCGGGGGTAAGCATCCCCCCACTAACAAAGTTGGGCTTTTTAGCAGCCTCTACTTGATCTTCTTGAGTTGGTTTGTAACCCAACCCAAATCTATCTTCTTTCTTCTCCACAGGCAACAGTTTGCCCCAGCCTTGAGCGTTTCCTTCTTCCACCACTTTTCGGGCCTGCTGGTAGGATGTCATGGAAGTCCCAAGTACAGCAGATGTCTCGTTAATATTTAGGGCCTCAAACCCTTGACTCATGGTCTCGTGGATCTCCCCATCCATCTCAATGTATTTGTATGTAGCCAGATGGCTAACAAAAATATCTTCCTCTCCACAAATAGTAACGACCTGGCCCTCCCACTCGAATTTTAACTTCTGGTGAAGGGTAGACGTAACTGCGCCAGCGGCATGAATCCATGGTCTACCCAACAAACAGCTGTAGGCAGGCTGAATGTCCATCACGTAGAAGGTCGTTTTGAAAGTTTGTGGGCCAATCGTTACAGGCAACTCAATTTCCCCCAGGACTGATCTCTTAGAGCCGTCAAAGGCTCTCACCACCAAGTTGCTGGGTCGTAATGCCAATCCTTCATACTCCAGCTTCACAAGGGCTTTTTTAGGCAAGACATTGAGGGATGACCCTGTGTCTACCAGTACATGTGAAAGAACTGCACCCTTACATTCCATGGTAATGTGCAAAGCCTTATTGTGATTGCGGCCTTCCGAAGTCAAATCAGTGTTGGTAAATCCTAGTCCATTACTAGCGTTAACATTTCCAACCACAGCTTCCAACTGATTGACGGTGATCTCTTCTGGCACATAAGTTGCGTGCAAGACTTTGAGTAATGCGTTCCGATGGGCCTCGGAGCACATAAGCAATGATAGAATGGAGATCTTGGAAGGCGTCTGATGAAGCTGGTCCACTATCTTGTAATCACTTTTCTTGATGATTCTCATGAACTCATCAACTTCTTGATCAAAAGGTGTTTTCAAAGCTTCTCTAACAACCTGTTCTTCTTGCACCATGCTCTTCCCTTTTGCCTTGGCAGCAGCTTCTGCTTCGGCAGTGGGTCTTTGAATTTGCGGGGCAAAAAGACATCCGCTTCGAGTGAAGCCTCCGCCTCCACCCACATTGTCTACTTGTGGTGAAGAAGTTGATGATTCAAAAGTGATTTTCTGTCCTTCGCAGTATAGGTCAGAGCCGTAATGCCAAGGGATGGCATTACTGCTTTCATAAGGTACTGGCCCAGGCACTGTGATAGTGACTGGACTGATGGCAGCTGCGGAAGGAACCGTGATAGTCTGTGGATCATAATATATTGTGACTGGTGCTCTGGTAGGAGTGGCATTTTGTGAGTTTAGGCAGAATCATTGGCAGGATCATAATAAATCGTAACTGTTGAGACACTTGCATTGTTTGTTGCTGGTGTTGTAGGAGACATTGTTGGAAGGATGGGTGTTGTTGTTGTAGGAGACTCTGAATGAAGGGGTGCTGAAGTTGTAGAAGGGATGTTTGTTGATATTTGGTCCGTTGAAATAACAGATGAAGCATTTGTTGATGAAACCGAAAAGTTGTTTGGAACAATGGTTGTTGCAGTTGTAGGAGGTTCTGGAATTGTTGTTAAGGAGATTGCTGGATTGGTAGGTATTGATGTTGTAATTTGAAGCAGGCCACTCTGGATGAGACCATCTATGCCATCCCTCAAGTTATCACAACCATTCACTGAAATGTTGCAATAAGCACACCCTAGCTCGCATCCCAGGAACATTTGACATTCAAGGAGTTGAGCTTTAATCTCCACCAAGGGTGTCCGAATCTGACCCACACTAGTTATCAAGTAAGACGGCTTGTCTTCTTCAATAGCATTGATTCTGGGACCACCATGATGTGGCATAGGGTTCTTGTTGACATTTGGTGGTGGTGCAAAGTTCAGAGCCTTGGAGTCTACCAGGTCTTGCACTTTCATGTGCAAAGCTCTGCACTTTTCCGTACTATGACCAGGTGCATTTGAGTGAAAAGCACATCTGGCGCTGGCGTCGTAATTTCTGGGCAGACTGGCAGGATCTGGAGGGGCCAATGTCCTTAGCTCAACTAGGTTGAGTTTCAGGAGTTGGGGCAGTAATGTGGCATAGGGCATAGGGATCGGATCGATCACCCTATTGGCCTGAGAGGGCCTCTGTTGAAATGGTCTTTGCTGACTGTTGTTGTTGGTGTTGCTGTTGTTATAATTTCTCTGAGGAGGATACTGAGTTTGTTGCTGGTAACTTTGTTGCTGAGGTTGATAAGCTGGTTGAGGATGAATTGGAGCGGGAATGGTGACTGCTGCCACAGACCTATGAACATATTGGGGTCTGCTCCTGCTGGTATGGATAGCATTGGTCTCACCAGTTCTTCTTGGGCCTACAAAAGGCTTTCTTGGGTTGCTGGACGAGCTAGCACCGTTATCAGAAATTTTACCCATCTTTAATAGGCTTTCAATTCTTTCCCCGGCTATGACCACATCAGCAAAGCTAGTAGAAGAAAAGGCAGCCAACCTGTCAATGTATGTTCCTTGGAGGGTATTCATAAACATATCTGCCATTTCCCTCTCTGACATAGGTGGCTGGACAGCAGCAGCGAGCTGTCTCCACCTTTGAGCGTACTCCCGGAAGCTTTCCCTGGATGATTGTGACATCCCCATCAGGAGGGTCCTGTTGGGAGCCATATCTAAGTTGTACTGATACTGTCTGATAAAGGCCTCTGCCAGGTCCTTCCAGCATCTAATGGTTGCTCTGGTCAGATGAGAGTACGATTCCCTCGAAGCTCCAGTTAAGCTATCCTCAAAATAAAACATCCATAGCTTTTCGTCCATGGTATAGGCCTTCAGCCTCCCCAGAAAAGATTGTAAATGGGTCCGGGGGCAGGAAGTCCCGTTATACTTCTCAAAGCATGGTGGTTTAAATTTGTGGGGAATCCTGACCCCGTCCACTAGACCCATGTCCATAACATCAAAGCCCAAAGAATTCTGGGACTCTAGGGACCTCAGTTTCTCAGCAATCTCTTCTAGCCTTCTGTCATAGGCTTCCTCCCCAGCTCCCATCACTGTGAACTGATCTTCCTGGGGGTCTTCTTGCAGCACTCTACCTGCTGTGGCAGTCCCTTGCACATTGACAGGGATGTTGATCTCTGGATGCTGGTGGGGTCCAAAGACTGGGGGATTAACATGAGGCTGGACTCTCTCATTGTTGCTTGTCCCAGCAGTCCCTGGATGATGGTCTTCCTGATTCCTCCCCTCTACCAGTGCTCTTAACCTCTCCTGGCTTTGAGCCATATTATTCATCACCTCCATAAACTGTGTCATCTGATTCCTCATTTCCAACCTCTCGTTGGCCATTTGATTCCTGACCTCTGTAAGGTCCTGCTGTACTTGGTCCATCTGTATGCCCGGAAGGTTGTTGCGGGTGGGATATCTGTGTGGACGGTTGAGTGGAAACCCTCGACGTCGAGCAATAGTTCCTGAGGTCACAACAGAGTTAGTAACAATAAAACAAAAACCTACAAAACCAAACAAAAGGTTAGTATGCAATGCAGTATGCTTATTTGTATCCAAGGTATCCGGCTTGGCACTTGGTTTTGACCTTTCCAGACCCCTGAGAAAGATACTTGTGATGTTTCTTTGAAAGAACTCAGATAAAACAAACCAACACATATATTACAAAAGGTAAATGATACATAGTTTGTTTTTCCTTACAATACATGCCCTCTGAGGGGTCAAAAATACAACATAAAGAAAAAGTACATGAAATGAAAGCAACAACAAGCAAAAGTCAAACACCCAGACCAAACTCATCTTCCTGGACTTCCTTGAGAAGTGCTTCAGTCACAGGATCAGCTGGACGCTCTGTAAGATTCCTGATGAGGAGATTCCTTGTATTAACAGCTGCAGTTAGCTTCTTGTGTTGACTCTGGTCCTTTGACCTCTTTACACCAGCTCTAATCTTCAACTCTGAGATCTCCCTCTGGGCTGCTGCCAGGGCTTCCTGTTGTTCTTTTGCACTAGCTTCCAGCTGCTCAATCTTATCCTGAGTCCTTTTGTCCTCCTGAGTACGGACTTCGGTGATCCTGACCCACCTAGCCTGACTCTCCTTCAGATACAAATCAGTCCTAGCTCTCTGGAATTGGGCCTCTTTGCATGCATTCTTCAAGATCTGTTCTCCAGCCCTAGACTTCTTAATGTAATCCTCTGACTTCTCAATTTTGGCCAGATGCTCCACCCTTAGCTTTTCTAGCCTTTCAATGTCCAAGCGACCATCACTCCTCTCCCAGAGGGTCTTCTGTAGAGCCTGAGTCAACTTCTCATTTCTCTCTCTCAATTTCTCAAACTCCTCTAAGCTGACAGTTGCTGGAGGTGGTGCTGTGGAAGGTCCAGGCATATCTTCCATAGTGAAGGGCATTCCAGAAACTTGAGCCCTGGCATGAGACCACTCATAGTACTGGGCTGAGGCCACATTATTACATCTCCCAAGAATGGTTACCCCCTTAGTCTGCACATTGTCCCAGGCCCAGGATGCCTGCCTGACAACAGCCAGATTAGGCTTGATTTCACAATAAAGGGTCTTAGTCAGATCTTGTGCTCTAGGAGGATGGACCAATGCATAGCCCAGTTGTCTTTTGAATAGCAGAGGGTTGTAGTTGATGCAACCCTTTACCCCAATCAGAGGTACATTGGGAAATTGCCCACAACTTGTAATGATGTCTCTGCCCTTGGTGCTCTGAGTGCACCATTTGATGTCATCTGAGGTTAGAGCAACAAGCCTCCTAGCCCAGTTCTTCTGCTGGTGAGGGTTTAAAAATGCATCAGTCTTTGGCAGATGCTTGAGCAGCCAAGTATGGAACAAAGGAGCACAGCATCTCACTAGTCTTCCCCTTTGCTTTTCATTCCTTTGATGAACAGAGTAGTAAAGATCTCCCAGTAAGGTGGGCACTGGGTTTCTCAGGATGAAAAGATGGATTGCACTCTTGCTAACAAACCTAGGCTCATCTGCAAAAAGTATGACCCCATATATGCTAAGGGCCAACAGAGCACAGGCTGCCTTCCACTCCCCCAAGGAGGCCTTCAAACTAGCCTGAGAAGTTTAGAAGTCCAGATGAAAACCAGAGACTCCAACCTTAGCTGTCAAATTCTGCCCAATCAGAACTGGTTCCAGATGTAATGCTTTTGCTATCTCCTCATTACTTGGGAAAGCCATCTCAGGGTTGAAGGGGATTCCACCCCTGATAGGTACACCAACCAATGATGAATATTCCTCCAACAAGGGTCCCAACTGAAAATTCTGGAAGGTGAAGCACCTCAGAGGGGGATCATAGAACTGCAAGCAAGTATGAATCAAGCTCCTCTGTGAAGGGTCCAAATCCATAACCACATCAAGGATTCCTCCATAATGTTCTCTAAAAAGTGGTATATGGTCTGGAGTAATCAGGGTCTGAATCTTCCTGATGCTAGCCAACTCAGGCTCAAAGAAATGATAGGAGATGTTACTCTTCTTAGGTGCCATATTGTTGAAGAAGAGTTGAGTCAGATGCTGAGAATAACACTGAAGATAGGCCTCTGACAGGCTGAGACTGATGGTGCAGGTGACTGAAGCAGGTAGCTGATAGCTGAAGTAAGCACTGATGAAGACAGGTCTAAGCTGAAGAAAGGGTCAAAACCAAGCCAGAATGATAGGATGGATACCCTGAAAAACAAATAAACATATGTTAAAATGATGCAATGAGGATGTATGCAAATGGTATGCAAGGGTTTGTGACTGAGCTGGATCTGATTAACTGCTCTGATATATGTCCATGTATGTTCAAGAAATCCAGATGGAGGTTCAAGAAGTTCAGTAACCAAGGTGGGGGACTCAAATAAAGAGTCACATGTCCTGGGTTAAAAATCACAAGAACTGTTCCAAAGTGGAGTACTCTTAATCAAAACAAAGTAATAGGGTATGCTGAGGTCAAGGGTACCTGCAAACCTGTAAACAGCCCAACCCCCCTCACAGGTGATGTTCTAAAACAAGGATCCTCAGACTTGGATCAGATATGAGAAGTGTAAACACTTCTAACACGGAGGTACAGTGTTTACAATAACCATAAAAGATCCTCCTCTAATTCACCTCAGTTTCTGAAGGTCAATGCTAAAGGTCATCCAGACTTAGCAGGCTTCCCAGATAGCCCTAGCACTACAGGAAATCTGCAGCACAGAGTTCTCAAGAAGAAACCCATATCTGAACCGTGTTTCATATTCCCGCACCAGACCGAAATGGAATGGGAAAGAACATGAACCACTCTAGCCTAGGTGTCACTCAGGTCCCAGGTATAGGACCTCAACTCTCAATAGAACACCCACCCACCAAAGCAACAAAACAGATCTAGCCAGCACAGTATGACAGTATGATATGTGTAAAGCTATAAAGAAAGCAATAAACAACTGTACATAAAGCAAAAATAAATGCAAATACAAGCACACATAACACCCCAGTAAACACTAATCAATCAAGCGCTAGGAGGAACCCACAAAAAGAACCAGAAGCCCTGGTTACAGTATAAGGGTCCCCAGCAGAGTCGCCAAGCTGTCACTCCCACCAAATGAAGCCGGGTCAAATGGGGTACAGACGCGAACGGTCGGCGAAAGAAATGAGAACACACAGGAGTGAACTCAGAAAGACAAGAGTCGCCAGCTAGGCATTTTTATCCCGGGGGAAAGGCAATGCTGCATAGACCTAGAAAAGATGTGGATAAGACGGTTGCGAACCAGAGAGACTGAGAAAGGGGGTTGGTTACAACCTGGGAAGGTATTAGCACCCAGATTGTCCGTCGTACTCGACGGGATCCACGCTTAAAAGATTTGTGTTTCAAAGGGGTAGTGTCAGTGCAATCTGTGTATAAGATAGCTGGAAAAGGATGTACAGGTGTCAGTGTAAGAAGAGTGTGAGGTGCTCAAGATAATGAGGAAAAAGAATGAGGCTAGAAGGAGGGGGAATATACAGAGACTTTTGTTCGATAACTGTTAAGTTATGCCTACGTATCCTCTCGTGCAATGAGGAAGTCAGAACACCGTAGTTCGACCAAAAGAGACTGAAAGATGAATTGACTTGTGAACTGCTTGCTTGTCAATGCTCAAGTGTATGACCAGTCTGGCTCAGGTGCAAACTGTCTTGCATTAGACGGAAGAAGCAAGTTCTCGCTTATGAGTGAATGAGATGAGAAAAGAGTCCCGGAGGAGACGATTATTGTTTGTTTTTGAGTTTTTAGTCTTTTATTGCTTTTGAGAATTTGTCATAAGTTAATGAGCTTAAGCCTAAACCAATGGATTAGTAAACTCATCACATCTTCCCTCTGATTAGGGGTAATGAGAATATTTTAAGTGTGAAGTCAGATTCTCACACTTAATCACCTTTGATGCAGGATTAAGATCATTAACCTACTTGTGATTATTTAGATGTTTTTGTTGTTTTTGTTTAGTGTTAAGTAATGAGATTAAGCCATAATCAGGGATTAAACAGACTCATTACACCATCCTAATAGAAGGATAATAGATGAGAATGTTTAAGCTGAGGAAAGCTCCTCAACTTAATCCATGATTAGGGATTAAACCCATGACAAAACAAAGCCTTTGGTTAAGTGGATTTTATTTAATGATATGATGATGAAGTGTTTTTTAGGGTTTGTAAGACAACTTGAGGGGGACTTGTCCATTAACACTAGGGTTAGTCCTTCTTAACCAATTAAGGAAGAATTAGAACCCTAATGCAAGGCCCAAGTTACAAGTGTGATGTCTTGATGATTATTATGTGAATTGATTAAAGGAGTTAAACACATTAAGGGTTTAACACTTAGGATTAAAGTTATACACTCCATCCTAATAGAAGGATGCAGGCATAAACTTAATCACAAAGCCTTAAAGCCTTTAGGGTTTAGTCCCTGATTATGAGGTGAGAAGAGAAGACTCAATGAGACACAAAGGTAAAACTAAGTGGGGGACTAATCAAAACCCTAATTATTGTCATGCTTGGTTGTTCCTAAGGTTTGTGAGGTTTACAAGAGAAGACTTCAATGGAACCACCAGGAAGCAGATGAAAGGATCAGGAGAAGCAAAGTAACTTGCTTCATTGAAGAAGACAAGTCACTTGAGGAAAGAAAGAAAGGAGAAAAAGAATGAGCAAGCTCAATCTCAAACACAATCAAAAATGCAGCAAGGATGCATAAAAAAAGAGATGAAAAGAAGTTGTGAGAAATGAAGGCAAATTCACTTCTCAAGATAACTTACCACCTGAAAAGTTAGTGAAAGAAATGCAATGCAATGCAAAATGAGATGAAATGGCATGAGTCAAACCAAAACCAGAAGCATATATGAGATGATAATGATGCCATGAGATGATGCAAACATGAAACAAGGCATGGTGATGATCATAAAAATTTATGGATGCAAATGAAGCAAGTTAAGACACATGAACATACATGAAAAGTTATGAGATGCATATGGCATACAACATGGTAAATGCAAGATGCAATGATCAAACATGCTTTCAATATGTCTTAAGATGTTAAATGAATCAAATGGATACACAAAATGCTATGGCAAGTCATGTTATGCAAGCAAATGCAAGATGGATGCATATGGAAGCCCAAATTAGGGTTTATGATCAAAGCACCAAACAAAAACCAAAATCAGAAGCAAACATCAATATAAAAAATTGAAAATGCATTCAAAGGATCCCTAAACCTATACTAACTCACTGCCCAAAGGAGAAGTTCCAACTCTTAACCTAATTCAAGTTATGATTTTCCTAAGTTTTCTAGGGTTTTAGGGTTCCTTAACAAGAAAAATGCCAAACAAATGAAAAATGAAAGATCAAACCATGCCAATTTAATCTTACAAACTACATGATATGCTAAACACAATGCAAAAAGAATCAAAGTCCAACTCTTTATGGTTAGGCAGAAGTGATTTTTGGAAGTTTGGATCAAAATAATGCATTAAAATGATTTTAATTCCATGAAAAATTCTCAAAATGCATCAAGATCAAAAAAGAAATTTAGTTTGAGGGTTGGACAATGTTTCTAAATGTTTTTAAATGTTTCATGAATTTTTTGGTGATTTTTAAATACCTAAAAGTATTTTTAATTAATTAATTCTCATTAATTAAATAAAAATAAACTTTTAAATATTTAAAAATATTTTTTGAATGCAAAAAATAAAAATAAAAATGTTTTCTGATTAAGAAAAATATTTAAAACAAAAATGCAAAGGGAAATATTTTTTAGGATTTTTCTAACTATTTTAAATAAAATGTGTAAAACAAATAAGAAAAATATGAATTAAAAATTGAATTATGAGAAAGTATGCAGAATGAAAGGATGAGATGCAATCTGGGCAGGGAAGGTTTGACTGCGCGCCAGATCTTGTGGCTGGAATTCAAACTTGCTAAAACGAATTAATTAACTTAAATAATTAAGATTAGGGCTAAGTGGATGATCTGAACCATTGAATGCACGCGGGAATGGACTTGGTCAACTCATCCAACGCTCACAATTCAAACTTCATTAATGACTGGGATTAAACCCTAATCATTTTCAGGTGGTCGGAGAAGACCTCCGGTCGTCTTCTCCGGTGGGAACCCCACTTGAAAATTCCTAAAATCTTCAAAACGTAACTAAAATGAAATCTAAAAGAACAGAAATCCTTCCCACACCTCACTGAATCAAAACCCTAAACTAAAACTCATTTATATTTCATCAATCACACGAATCGAAAGAAAACATTTCTTAGGGCAAGACTTTCAGAACACGATTAAACTCTCATCTCTTCACCATTTTCAAAACCAACAACATCAGAATGATCAGTGAATCATGGAGAACAACTTCGGAACTTTAAAAATCATTTCTGGAAAAAATGTTCATGAAGCTACCTGAGTTTGAAGCTTTTCAGTTTGCCACTTTCTGACCCCTTCTCCTTGTGCAATCCACTCCTTTTGGGCCACTGATGAACTCTTGATGCTTAGAAAGAGTTTGTGATGGCTGGTTTGGAAGTTTGAAGCAGTTCTGTTCAAGCTCAGGTGAGGATCGTGTTTATGATTCAGGCAGTTTAGGGCCAGGGTGAGGGGTGCTTTCTGACCAGGATGATGAGTTGAGTTGATCTATGAAGTTTGTTTGTGAGTTTATGGCTTGTATGCTGAGTTTCGAAAGCTTTTGCTCTAAGGGTGGAAAATGAGAATGAGGTGCTATGGCTGGTTTCAGGCTGGCTTGTTATGTCCTTTGGCTTGCATTTTCTTTGTATAAACAAATGCTATTGGTCAGATGAAGTGACATGTCCTTTTGTGATAGGTATGGTTACTTTTGCAAATTGTCAACTTTTGTGTAAGAGAAGCATGGGTCTTGTTCTAGCCAAGTACAAGGGGTGTGGGCTGCGCAGCATGGTGAGGGAAAAGGCTAGGGCTGATCAGCAAAGTAGCTAGCAAGTGGATGCAATGCCATCATGAGTTTTTGCAACTTGGTTTGTCTTTGGTTTTCTATGAAAAAGTCTTGCTCCATAGGCCATAAACATGTGATCTCTTGGCCCATTCTGATTTTTAAGACTTGTGTGATGTTTGTATAAGGGTTAGACATCAATTAGAAGTCACAAATTGCCTTGGTACAAGAATTTGCAAGTTTTTCCATTTGGTGCATAACTTGAATTTTAGTGATTTTTGCCAACTTTGATGAACCATAAATTTTGATCCAAAATGAATTAGGTCATGTTCTTGTACTTTTTGAAAAGGGAAAGATCTATTCTACAACTTTCATGACCAAAGTTTTTCCATTTGAAGCTTTCTTGAATCAAAAAGTAAGGGTTGAAAAAGTTGCATAAAATGACATTTTCATTAAAAGTCAAACTTGCCCAAAAAGTCAACTTTGCAAAAGACTTGAAATTCTTGAATTTTGTGAACTTACAACCTCTTCTATGATCAAATAAAGATCATATACAATCAAAATGATGGAGAACACCCTTTGGTTGGGTCATTGGGGGCCTCAGATGCCCTGATTTTGCACTGACTTGCCCAGAAAGTCAACTCTTGATCAGATGACTTCCCCATGGAATTTCTTCATGAAAATTGATATGCATACTCCCTATACCATATAGAGACCAATAGAAACAAGAATGACCAAAAAATTTGGAGTTATGGCCTCTGGAACCAAAACCCTAATTTTAGGTCATCTGTGCAGTCAAACCTGGCTCTGCTTCCATATCATTCTCAGTTCTTGTGATTCTTTGACATTATTGACTTTGAGAGGACATAATATGATGCTTGAACATACATGGACCCCTTTGAAGTGATTGATGACCTTTGGAGTGGCTTAAGAAGCTCTTGGATTGCTCAGATCACAAACCCTAGATGCAGATGACTTTGAATCTATGCAGTGAATCAAAAATGTGATATGAGATGGTATGATTGAGTTTATGCATATGAAATGATCACAAGCCATGGTGTGAATGGGTGAGGGCAAATTTGGGGTGTTTACACATGAGTGAGGGCAAATTTGGGGTGTTTACAGGTATCACTAGTCCAGACACAAGGCACATCTCTCTGGCAGCAGCACCAAAGATCTGGTCACCTTCAATTGCTCTTAACCTCTTTTCAAGAGTGTCAAAATTCTCATGCAGTCTCTCATGTTTCTCATTTCCGTTTTCAGACATGTCTGGCACATCGTACACCTAATGAGGATTGTTAAAGTACAGTTGGACACATGTGTGCACAATATCTGGTGTAAAATTAGGAACCACGTGGTTCTCTTAAGTAGTCAAAGGAATAGTTTGATGAGTGGTAAATCCTTGAGGATGAGGTATGAAACCTTGAGAAGCGAATCCCTTGGAAGAAAGTACAAAACCTTGAGAAGAAAATCCTTGGGAAGGAGGTATAAAACCTTGAGAAGCAAATCCTCTGGAAGGAGGTATAAAACCTTGAGAAACAAATCCTCGGGAAGGAGGTATAAAACCTTGAGAAGCAAATTCTTAGGGGGGAGGCACAAACCCGTGAGGAAGCCCAAAAAGAGGCCAGGTTACAAGGGTTGTGACTGATGGTGTAGGCTCATTCGTTGAAGTGACAATCTCAGAAACCACCGTCTGTTGGGTATCCATCTTTGCTCAAATGACTTGCAACATTTCCATAACCTGGCCCACATTTCCACGAAGATCAGTAAGCTCCTCATTAACCTTGTCCATCTCTGGGTCTCTGTCAGCCATCTTCTTCCTGGTCTGAGCTCGAGTGGAGTATTTGCATGAGATCCTCAGTGTGACAGTATGGAAAGGAGGTGACGGGAATGAGTTTTTTTTGACAAATGTGAATACGAAGATGCACTCATGAGTAGAAAAATGCAAATGCTTCAAGGGACTTAAGAAGTTATTGCAAAACATCAAAATGGACAAAACTTTCTTATTATCATGGTAAAAAATATGATATTTCCAATAAATATTGCCTTTGTTCCTTGAAGATTTTACTAAAATTATGCATATGATGCTGAGATGCAAAGATGCAGGGATGCAAGGACGCAGGGTGTTATCGCTCCCAAAGATTTGCATCCCGGTGCAGACGCGAACGGTCGGTGAAGAGAGAAAGTGAAAATGAAATGAATAGAGTCGCCAGATAGGCATTTTTATCCCGAAGGAAAGGTAATGCTGCATAAACCTAGAAAGATATTGATAAGACGGTTGCGAACCAGAGAAACTGAGAAAGGGGGTTGGTTACAGCCTGGGAAGGTATTCGCACCCAGATTGTTCGTTGTACTCGATGGGATCCACGCTTACAAGATTGTGTTTAAAAGGGGTAAGTGTATGTGTTATCTGTGTGCAAAAGCTAAGGAAAGAAAGTATAAGTGTCAGTGCAAAAGGGTGAATTGCTCAGGAACTAAGGTTTAGAAAAGAATGTTGAAAGAGGTGGAAAACACAGAGACTTTTGTTCGATAACTATTAAGTTATGCCTACGTATCCTCTCGTGAAATGAGGAATTCAGAACACCGTAGTTCGACTCAACGAGACTGAAAATAGATTGTCTATGAACTGCTTGCTTGTCTATGCTCAAGTGTATGACTCGTCTGGCTCGAGTGCTAACTGTCTTGCATTAGACGGAAGAAGCAAGTTCTCGTTTATGAATGAGTGTGATGAGAAAAGAATCCCTAAGGAGACGATTATTGTTTTTTTTTTTGTGTTTTCAGTTTTGTTATTGTTTTTGGTGTTTTGCATAAGTTAATGAGTTTAAGCCTAAATCAAGGGCTTGTAAACTCATTATATCCTCCTTGATTAGGGATAATGAGCCTACTTAAGTATGAGATAGGCATCTCAACTTAATTACCATGATGATGTATGATTAAGATCATTAACCTAGTTGTGATTAATTAGATGTTTTTGGTTTTTTGTTTAGTGTTAAGTAATGAGTTTAATCTCTAATCACATATTAGTGAACTCATTACACCATCCTAATATAAGGATAATAGATGAGAACACTTAAGCTGATGAAGATACCTCAACTTAATCCATGGTTAGGGATTAAATTCATTATATAGAAAGCCTTTATTAAATGGATTTTAATTAAGGGATGATATTAAGAAGTGGATTTTAAGTTTGTAAGACAACTTGAGGGGGACTTGTCCATTAAACACTAGGGTTAGTCCTTATTAACCATAAGGAAGAGATAAAACCCTAATGTAAGGCCCAAGTTACAAGATAAAATATTGGTGATCAGTAATGTGATTTGATTAAGAGGTGTAAACAAATTAAATATTTAACACTAAGGATTAAAGTTATACACTCCATCCTAAGAGAAGGATGCAGACATAACCCAAATTCAAAGTCCTAAAGCTTTAAGAGTTTAGCCTCTGATTATTGAGATGAGAAGAGAGACTCAAGGAGACTCAAAGTTAAAATACTAGGGGGACTATATAAAACCCTAAAAGTTATCATGCTTGGGTATCCTATGGTTTGTTAGGCCTAAGAGAAAGGATCTTCAAGGCCACCAATGGAGAAGCAGATGAAAAGAGAAGGAAGAAAAAGAATAAGTTACTTACTTCCTGAAAAAGATAAGTAACTTGAAGGAAAGAAAGTAAGAAAGATGGAACATAAGTGAAAAAGTTCACTCCAAGGACATGTTAAAATGCATATGAATGAGATAAGAAGAGGTGAGAGGTGAAGGCAAATCCACCTCCCAAATAACTTACCAAAAGATCCTGAAAATGTTAGTATGAATGCATAAGACATAAAGCAAAAGGAAATGAAATGAAACGAGATGCAAAGACCAAAGTCAGAAGTGATTATGCAATTCAAATGGCATATGAGATGATGCAAAGTCATACAATATGCATATGAATGATCATACCAAGACGAGATGCCATGAATGCATGCTTAGAAGTATGAAAACACATGGATGTTTATGAAATGCAATGAATACAAAACATAGCAAATGAATGAAGAAATGATCAAGAAATGTTCTAACATGTCCTACGATGTCTAATATGTCATACAAATGCTTGAAATGTCATGGAAAGTTCACATGATGATGATATGAAAAGATGAATGCAAATGAACATGAGAAATTAGGGTTTTATGAATGTATGAAATGCAAATGACCAAAACAGAAGCATACATCATGATAAAAAATAGAAACCAAGCTTAATCTAACCCTAAACCTACACAAGGCCGCACCCCAAAGGAGATGGTCAGAAGCTAATCCTATTAAAAGTTATGAATTTCCTAAGTTTGCTTAGGGTTTTTGGGTGATTCTAAAAGGAAAATGCAAATCAATTTGAAAATGCAAGATAAATTCATGAGGAAAATTGACCTAGAAACTAAATTCAATATGTGAAACAATGCAAAAAGAATCAAGTTCAAACTCTTCATGGTTAGGCAGAAATGAATTTTCAAATTAGGGTTAGAAAAATGTGATCTTAAAGAACCCTAATTCAAAGAAAATTGTAAAATTATGATCAAGCCTAAAAAGAAATTTGTATGAAGAGTTTGAAAATGTTTCTAAATGTATTGGAATGGTTCATGATTTTTTTTGTGATTTTTAGAAACCTAAATGTATTTTTAATTAATTAAAAATAACATTTAAATATTTTAAAAATACCTTTTAAATGCAAAAAATAAAATAAAAATCATTTTTGGGTTGAGAAAAATATTTGGATCAAAAATGCAAAAGGAATTATTTTTGTGATGTATTTAACTATTTTAAATAAATTATGTAACATTTATCAACAACATGCTAAACGGAAAATCATGATTCGAAGCAAAACGAAAAAATAATCAAAACTTTCAGAAGTTCAATACATGCTTGATTCTTAACCATTTTCAAAAGTAAACATTTCAGGATGATCAGTGCATCATGTAGAAGCATTTAAGAACTTAAAATAAGAGTTCTGAAAAAATTGTTCTTCATGGTTACCTGAGATGAAGCTTTCGATTCCTGAGCTTTCTGGCCTCTTTCTTGGTTCAAATCACCCCCAATGAGCTCCCTGATGATGATGAGGAGCTTAGAGCAAGCTTGTGATGGTTATTTTGAAGTGTATGGTTCTGGTTTTGCAGAAATCGTGTTTTGGTTTAGGGAGCTTTCAGGCCACGGGAGTGGGTGCTTTGTGATCTGTGGATGATTTTGAGTTGATTGGTGGAAAAATATTTGAAGTTTGAGGCCTGTGCAATGAGATTCAAAGAGAGGAAGTTCTATGGTGATTTTTGGGATTCTCAGTTGTGGGATGATTCAGGCTCCAAGATGTTATGACATGAGGTCTATGGGGCATGTATGTGAAGTCTTGATTGGTCAGAAGAGTGGTTGTGGCTCAGCTTGATTGGTATGGGAGGTTTTGCCAAAAAGTCAAATTTGTGTACTTGGAGGTATGGGCAATGGCAGGAGCTGTTCAATGGGGTGTCTGGCCTCGACAAGATTCATGGAGAGCCATAGAATCAAAGTTATGCAGCTGGCACAAGTGGATGAAGCCTTTCCAAGCATTTTGCAACTTTTCCCTCTTTGAACTTTCTTGAGAAATTGGCCATGAAAACTTGTGATGCAAGGCTCAATTATGGTCTAGGCAAGGTGTACATACATATTATGTCACATTTGGGCACATTAGAAGTCATTAGAGTGCTTGGAAACCAAAAATGCACATTTGCCTCTTTGACATGAAACTTGAAATTATGTGATTTTTGCCAACTTTGAAAGGCCATATCTTGAGTTCTAGGATGAATCAAGACATGTTCTACTACTTTTTGGAAAGGGAAAGACCTAATCTACAACTTTCATTTCCAAGAATTTTTCATTTGAAGCATTTTTGGAGTTAAGGCCTCTGAAACCAAAAACCTAATTTTGGTCATCTGTGTAGGAAAACCCTAGCTCTGCTTCCATGCCTTTGCCACTCTTTGTGATATCTTGACTTTCATGAACTTTGGGGAGCACATTATAATTATAGAACACACATGGACCCTCTTGGAAAGCTTCAAGAACATTGGGATGGCTCAGATTGATTCTTGGATTGCTCAGATCACAAACCCTAGATGCAGATGAAATGGAACTATGCAGATGAAACAAATATGTAATATGAGATGTAATGCTTATGTTAAAACAAAAATGAAAGATCACAAGCCATGGTGTGAGAAAAAGTTAGGGCAAATTAGGGGTGTTTACAGCTGCCCCTATTCAAGCATGAGTTAGCTGTGCAGGATGTAAGCGTCTGGCTTAACAGACAAACAAGATAACTTGTGGTTGAATACCAAAGACAGTCCGAAATTTGCACTCGCTGGGGAGAAGAAGAAAAGGGATATACATTGTAAAAGGTAGTACAATACGATTATCAAATGGAAGCGATGGAGGACGACCATCGAGCAGAGGACGACTGCTGGGGGTAAACGGTGAGTTAAGAAATGACGGGGACGGCCGACAAGCTGGGGAAATGAAGAGACAACGACGGGGACGGCCATCGGGTAAGGAAATAAAACTCTATGGGGATCTAGACAAACATAGATGGGGACGGCCATCAGGCTTGGAAAGTAAGGTAAACAACGATGAGGACGGCCATCGGGTGAAAGAATAAATGAAATAATGATGAGGGACGGTCATCAAAGGTGAAAGAATGATCACTTAGCAGGGGACGACTGCTAAAAATATCACGACATAGGACAAATGTCGGATAGAAATGGTTAACGGTGCGGACGGCCATCAGATAAGCATGATGAAGGACGATCATCAAGAGGTGAAGGGCGATCACCTAGCAGGGTACGGCTGCTCTCGGGGATTATCATGACATAGGACGAATGTCGGATAACAAGATCAACGATGGAGACGGCCATCGGATAAATGATGAGGGACGATCATCAAAAGGTGAAGGACGATCACCTAGCAGGGGATGGCTACTAAAAAGTATCACGACATAGGACGAATGTCAGATAGAAATGGTTAACGATGGGGACGACCATCGGATAAGCATGATGAAGGACGATCATCAAGAGGTGAAGGGTAATCACCTAGTAGGGTACGGCTGCTCTCGGGGATTATCATGACATAGGACGAATGTCAGATATAAAGATCAACGATGGGGACGACCATCAGATAAATTATGAGGGACGGTCATCAAAAGGTGAAGGACGATCACCTAGCAGGGGACGACTGCTAAAAAATATCACGACATAGGACGAATTCCGGATAGAAGGTTCCAACAATGGGAATTCCACTGGGGAAAAGGATGAATGACGATCATCCGAAGGTGAAGGACGATCCCCTGGCAGGGGATGGCTGCCGAAAGTATCACGACATAGGACGAATGTCGGATAGCAGACAGTTGTTTTACTGACAACTTACTGGGGAATGGTAAACACGGATGAGTGCTTACGCTCTTTAAAAGGTATAAGTGTTTGACAGTGTGTAAAGATTAAAGATGCGGATGAGCATCCTTAGGACCATGATACAGACGAGTATCTGTAGAAGCAAACGCTGATACGTGTTTAAGGATGATGATACGCACGAGTACCAATCAGTTAAGCAAGAAACATCGACGAGTGTTGAATCTGCTGAGGAGGTGATATATACAAGATACAAACGAGTATCAAAGACCTTTGTATAAGTATGTGAAATTCTGGGATCAGATATGTGATGTCGAACCAGATGTTTAGACACTGAAATCCTAAACAAAAATTATAGAGCTAGTAAATTAAATAACACAGGAAATTGTTAACCAAGTTCAGTGTATCTCCACACTTACATCTGGGGGCTACCAAGCCAGGAAGGAAATCCAATATAAGTAATATTAATTATAGAGTTAAACCAATCAGTTTAATCCTTCACTTAATATCTACCCAAGGCAATTTCTACCTAAGACAATACTTAGATATGAGTACCTACTCACTCCCCCTCAATCACACAGTGATTTTTACAATGATTAATAAAATTGAAGTCACACTTTATACATACCAGCTTGATCTTACTTAATAGTTTCAATCAAGACACAATTCACTTTTTGCTTAAAAGCTCATAAAGTGACTAACAATTAAAACCTGCTTAAAAATAACTAACTTCACTAACACCCTTGACAGTCTTCTAAAATTCGTGATCTTTTCTTGAGTGTTTCAGTTCCTTAAATAAATGCTTGGTTTGTGGGCTTTTTGCAAATTATCCAGACTTTGATAAATCCCACAGTCATCTCCTTGAATTAAGGTGAGTTAGTTTGTTATCTCCTTGAATCAAGGTGAGTTAGTTTTTATGTTTCCTTTACACTGGAATCAGATAACTAAGCTTCCTAAAGATGCGCCTTGGAGTGCTTATCCTTTTACAATTAATTCCAGATATTTTCTCCTGAATTTAATCACTTTTGTTACGCATCATTTAAGTCAGATAGAAGGTTTGCGATGTCACAACATCTGGTGTGACATCCTGATATCCTGAACTAAGTTCATAATTTTTTACTTTGTTTGTCAATGTCACAACATCTGGTGTGACATCCTGATATCCTGAACTAAGTTCATAACTTCTTATTTGTCAAAAATTCTGCCAATATCTAACATCTACAAACTCCCCCTTTGGCTAATTTTTGGCTAACATATTCTTCTGATTTTGTCAGAGAGCAGCAGAGTTCCTTTCTGTTGGATCATGTGAGAGCTAATAATTTGCTCCTCCTCAAACCTGTATGTATACTGCTATGACTTAGCCCAACAGACTTTGATATACCAATGAAAATTCAAATTCAACTTAGTTCAGAAGACAGAAATTAACATCAGCATTTTTCATCAAACATACATTAACAGCAGCAACATTGTTCAATCATTGTTCAATACACTTCTCACCCTTGTTAGACATAAATTGGGGCCAAACATTACAGAATCAGGAAAAAAAACATTCAGAAATACAAAGCAGAACAGACAATACATTTTCCACCACAACAACTTCATTCAGACTCAGTATACTCTGTATCCTCTGTATCCTCAGACTCAGCATCAGATCCATCAACATTCCCAACAACCTCTTCCAGCTCCAGTCTTTGAATTATGTTCTCAAGCTTCTTCTTCCTTTCATCCAGCTCTTTGCAGGTTGTCCTGAGCTCTGCAATCAGGGCTGCCTTTGATATAGGTGTCTTGTCAGCAGATGTCCCACCTGGTGCTTCAACATCTGCAACATGATGACCTAGAAACAGTTTATAATGAAAGGACAGTGGACTCTCCCTTTTACAGACAGAATCCTTGTCAGTAAGGATTCCTGGATATTGGTTGAGAATCACTCCACAAAGCAGTGATGGGAAGGCTATTGGAAGCTTGATGGCTGAGGTTCCTGCATGCTTGAGAGTCTGGTCAAAGATATATGCCCCATAATCCAACTTGGTTTGGGTGCCTACAGCACATATAAACCTCCCAAGCCCAGTAGCTATAGATGAGGTGTGGTTGGTTGGGACCCAATTGACTGTTCCAATCCTGTGCAGCATGGCATACTTCCTGGTTAACAAGCTGACAGAGAGTTTTCCCTTGACTGGCCATGACTTAACCTGGTTGGCTGTGATTATTTTGCATACTTGATTGTCAGTCTTGCCAAGCTCATTTGGCCCATCTGATTCTCTCCCCAGGTACTGATTTATCACCCTAGGAGAAAACTCTACACATCTTCCCCTTACATATACTTTCCTGAAATCCTCAGATTTCCCATCAGCACACCCTTCTTGTAGGTTAACTATAAACTCTTTTACCAGCAGTTCATAACAAGGAGAAAACTCAGAAACAGTCTTGAATAGACCAACATTGGAGATTAAATCAATTACCTCGGTGCATTCCAAGGAATTGCTGCCCAGCTCTCCTTCCAGAGCCACCCTTCTTTGATAGACATATTTCCACTTGCTTACACTGGAGACATGGTGGAAGGACACATTGTCCAGGGGTGCTTCAGGAACAGCAGTGGCAGTCCTAGGAGGTGCTGGCCTCTTTCTGGGTTGGGATGTTGGGACATCCTCCTCAACATTAGAGTCAGATGGAGTTGTGGCCTTCCTCTTCTGAGTGCTGACCTTATTCCATTGCTTTGTAGGTCCAAAAACAGTTTTGACCTTGTCCTTCTTGGGAGTTGATTGTCTCTTCTCAGGAGTTGCATGAGCAGCTGGCTCTTATCCTTCCTAGCCCTAAGCCTCTTGGCTATGCTAGGATTAACAGATGCTATGATCTCTGTGTCAGAGTCATCATCCAGGTTTTCAACTGGTGGAGGTTGGGAAGCCTCTTTCTCAGCAGCTTGATCATCAGGAGCTTGATCATCAGTAGCTTTATCATCAGTAGCTTGATCATTATTATTTGGGGCTTTGTCCTGGCCCTCAGTTGTTTCAACATTTCTTGGGACATCCTGCGGAGCAGGTATGTCCTCTTCAGCTTGGTTTCTTGGGTCATCTTGTGGAGCAGGCATACTATTCAGGGGAATTGACACCCCAGGCACAACCCTTTATTCCGCCAGGATCCTGGTTACCAGTTGTTTGATTGATGCGTCCACGTAAGCAGAAGCTTTGGGGGTACTGGAAGATGAAGGGGTTCCCTTACTTCTGCTGAAGACTGGCTCCTTAGGTCTTCTTACATGGGGAGTCTTGGGCTTTTGAGCAATAGGAATGCTTCCTCTGATCACATTTATAGGAGTAACATCCATTGGTACTACAAATATTGGAGTGGCGTTCACTACGTCTTCTTGAATGAGACCCTCATCAATGGAGTTAGGGTTCTGATGTTGAGACATTTTTTTCCGATTGTAGTGGAAATGTGTAAAGGTTTGATAGATTTGGATGAGTTTAGAGATTCTGCTGTAGCATGCAAAACGTTCAGTGGTGCTAATGAGAATGTGAGAAGCTGAAAGCACGTCTGTACATAAATAGAATCCGTTGCTATTGGAATTTTTAAGATTGGAATACAAACAGTTATTGGCCATACTAGTGCTGCCATCTGGTGATCATGCCATACGATGACATGAGACATGCTGGCACTTCTCCATAATTGCTATATGTCACATATGCAGATTCCCAACTTACCCCTTAGGTTTTCAAATTGGGTAGCATCCAAAGCCTTAGTAAATATGTCAGCTAATTGCAGCTTTGTGGCTACATGCTCTAATGTGATCACCTTCTCTTCCACAAGGTCTCTGATGAAGTGATGTCTGATATCTATGTGCTTAGTCCTGCTGTGTTGGATAGGATTTTTGGAGACATTAATAGCACTTAAATTGTCACAGTACAATGTCATGACATCTTGTGTGACATTGTATTTTGTGAGCATTTGTTTCATCCATACCAGCTGTGAACAACTGCTACCAGCTGCAATATATTCAGCTTCAGCAGTGGATAAGGACCCACAATTCTATTTCTTACTGAACCAAGAAATTAAATTGTTTCCTAGAAAGAAGCATCCTCCTGATGTACTCTTTCTATCATCAGCACTTCCAGCCCAGTCAGCATCACAAAACCCAGTGAGGATTGGTTCACAACCATGGGAGTACATTATGCCATAGTCACAAGTACCATTTACATATTTCAAGATCCTCTTAACCTGGTTTAGATGGCTCACTTTTGGTTCAGCTTGATACCTTGCACACACACCTACTGCAAAAGCTATATCTGGTCTTCTAGCTGTGAGATATAGTAGACTTCCAATCATGCTTCTGTACAAGCTTTGGTCCACACTCTCACCTTTGTCATCCTTTGTCAGTTTTAAATGAGTGGGGGCAGGTGTTCTCTTGTGACTTGCATTGTCCATCCCAAACTTCTTGACAGTGTTCTTTGCATACTTGCTTTGGGATATGAACATGGAGTCCTCCATCTGTTTGATTTGCAGTCCAAGGAAGTAGGTTAGTTCTCCCACTAGGCTCATTTCAAACTCAGACTCCATTTGAGTAACAAAATGTTTAACCATCCTGTCTGATATCCCACCAAACACTATGTCATCCACATATATCTGAGCAATCATAACCTTTCCCTCTTCATCCTTTACAAACAGGGTTTTGTCTATTCCTCCTTTCCTGTATCCATGTTTAATGAGAAAGGTGGTCAGTCTTTCATACCATGCTCTGGGAGCTTGCTTTAGACCATACAGAGCCTTCCCTAGCTTATATATATGGTCTGGACAGCTTGGATCTACAAATCCCTTTGGTTGCTCCACATATACTTCCTCATTAAGGTACCCATTTAGGAAGGCACTTTTAACATCCATCTGAAATAGTTTGAACTTTAAGATGCAAGCAATTCCTAGGAGTAGTCTGATGGATTCAAGTCTTGCTACTGGTGCAAAAGTTTCATCAAAATCTACCCCCTCAATTTGTGTATATCCTTGAGCCACAAGCCTAGCCTTGTTTTTTGTAACTACTCCCTGCTCATTAGACTTGTTTTTGTACACCCACTTAGTGCCAATCACATTAATGTCATCAGGCCTAGGAACAAGATCCCATACTCCATTCCTTGTAAACTGGCCTAATTCTTCCTGCATAGCAGAGATCTAGTACTCATCATTCAGAGCTTCCTTGATGTTCTTAGGTTCTATCTTTGAAACAAAGCAAGAGCCTGAGATCATCTCTCTTGATCTAGTGATGACACCACTGTTGGGATCACCAATTATCAGTTCTTTAGGATGATCTTTCTGGATTCTGATGGAGGGAGGTTTGTTGGATTGCTCTGACCTTGCCTCAGTTAAAGTGAAGTCAAGATTATCACTTTCTATTTCAACATCAGTTTGATTGTTAGCAGATGTTCCAACATCATCAGCAACATCTGTCTTTGCATAGGCATCATCAATAATCACATTTATTGACTCCATTATAACCTTGGTTCTGGAGTTAAATACTCTGTAAGCTCTGCTATTTATGGAGTATCCAAGAAATATCCCTTCATCACTCTTAGGGTCCATCTTCCTTCTTTGATCCCTATCAGCCAGAATGTAGCACTTACTTCCAAATACATGAAAGTACTTGACTGTAGGTTTTCTACCCTTCCAGACTTCATAGATGGTGGATAGAGTTCCCTTTCTTAGTATGACTCTATTGTGGATGTAGCATGCTGTGTTCATAGCTTCAGCCCAAAAATACAGGGGTAACTTCTTGGCATGAATCATGGCTCTAGCTGACTCCTGAATAGTTCTGTTTTTCCTTTCAACAATCCCATTCTGTTGAGGGGTGATGGGAGAAGAATACTCATGGTTGATCCCTTCTGAAGAACAGAAGTCTGAGAATTTTTTATTCTCAAACTCCTTTCCATGATCACTTCTTATTCTGACCACCCAACTTGCTTTTTCTCTTTGGATCATGTGGCACACATCTGACTTTTCTTTGATGAAGCTTATCCAGGTATATCTTGATAAGTCATCAACAACCACATAGGCATATCTTTTTCCACCAAGACTCTCTACCTGCATTGGTCCCATAAGGTCCATGTGCAATAATTCCAAGACTTTGGAAGTTGTCAGATGTTGAAGCTTTGGGTGTGACATCTTGGTTTGCTTACCTATTTGACATTCACCACACACTTTACTTTCATCAGTCTTAAGTCTTGGGATCCCTCTTACAGCCTCCATAGATATGATCTTCTTTATTCCTCTGAGATGGAGATGACCCAGTCTTTGATGCCACAACTTCACTTCTTCTTCTTTGGCTATGGAACAAGTAGATGTGAGGCTGAAATCTTGGGGTTCCCACATATAGCAGTTATCTTTTGATCTGGCTCCTCTCATGACCACTTTCTGTTCTTTATCAGAAACTATGCAATCAGATTTGGTGAAGTTGACACTGTAACCTTGGTCACATAACTGACTTATGCTGATCAAGTTAGCAGTTAATCCTTTTACCAACAGCACATCATCTAGACTTGGTACACCTGAGCAGTCCAGGGTCCCAACTCCCTTGATTTCCCCCTTTGATCCAAAGGTTACATAGCTGGATGAGTGTGACTTTAAGTCTACCAACAGATTCTTCAGTCCAGTCATGTGCCTTGAGCAGCCGCTGTCAAAATACCAGTCTTCCTTAGCAGATACTCTGAGAGATGTGTGTGCTATAGATGCAACAACCTGCTTGGACCATTTGTGCCTGTTGTGAGGTTTCCTTTGATGCATCTGCCATGAGTAGTGTCCATCTCTAGAGTTCCAAGATTTCCTAGTGAACTTGTTCTTCTGCTTGGGCATGTACTGGTAGCTTTGATCAGTATAAAGTATAATTTTAGGTATCCAAATTTTCCTGGTGACCTCTGTCTTCTTCTTAGGAAGGTGCTGGGAACTCTGATTGGGGTATCCATGCAGTTTGTAGCAAAAAGGTTTGATGTGAACAAACCTTCCACAGTGATGGCATCTCCATCTTTGATATTTCTTTTTCATCATGTTTTTCTCATGATGTTGAGACATTTGCTTGAACATCTTGTTTGACTTCATGGGATCTGGAGTTGTTTGGCTGGTGCTAGTCTCAGAGTTTTGAGCTTTATTAAATACCAGCCCAGTCCTATCCCCTGAGTGCTTGTTGTTGTTGAGAATGGCATCCAGTGTGTTTGAGCCACTGTTCAGCATTCTTACAGATTTTGACATATGCTCCATTTTGGAGTTGAGTAGGCTGACTTCATTTTTCAAAGTGTCAATGATCTCTAGATGACTTGCCTTTTCAGCCTTTAATTCCTCAATCTGCTTCTTCTGCTGTTTACTTTCCATACATACTTCAGTGCTCCTTTCACATAGCATCCTGTAAGATGTTTCAAGCTCTTCAAATGTCAGATCCTCATCACTGGATCCCCCTTCAGTTTCACATACTCCTACTAGAGCAGTGATGTGCTTTGCAGATTCTTCTTCTGACTCACTACCTGAGTCTTCATCTGACCAGGACACAGAGAGACCTTTCTTTTGCTTCTTTAGATAGTTTGGACATTCACTTCTAATGTGTCCATAACCTTCACATCCATGACATTGGATCCCTTTTCCTTGGTTAGTCTTCTCATCATAGTTTGACCTTCTATTAGAGTCATAAGGTCTTTTATTCTCAGAGGTTGAGTTTCTTCCACTTGGTCTGGGCCTGTTGTCCATTCTTTTGAGAATTTTGTTAAATTGTCTCCCAAGCATAGCAATTGAATCTGATAAGTTGTCCTCAGAGCCTGCTTCATGACTTTCTTCTTCCTTATCAGTGTTTGAGACCAGGGCTATGCTTTTGTTTTTCTTCACAATAGTATCATTCATTCCCATCTCAAAGGTTTGAAGGGAACCAATGAGCTCCTCAACTTTCATTGTGCAGATGTCTTAAGCTTCTTCTATGGCAGTGACCTTCATGTCAAACCTCTTTGGCAGTGATATCAGAATCTTCCTTACCAACTTTTCATCACTCATCTTCTCTCCCAAGGCACCAGAAGTATTAGCAATCTCCAGGATGTTCATGTAAAACTCATGAATGGTCTCATCTTCCTTCATCCTCAAGTTCTCAAACTTGGTGGTGAGAAGTTGAAGTCTTGACAGCTTCACCTTTGATGTTCCTTCATGAGTAGTTTTGAGGGTGTCCCAAACATCCTTGGCTAGCTCACAGTGATGCACAAGCCTAAATATGTTCCTGTCAATGCCATTGAACAAGGCATTTAAGGCTTTGGAATTTCCAAGTGCTGACTCTTCTTCCTCCTTGCTCCACTCTTCTTCAGGCTTCATCACTTTTGCCCCATCCTTATTGTCTTTGACAGGGTGCTCCCATCCTTTGTTAACTGCTTTCCAAGCCCTGCTATCAAGAGATTTCAAGAATGCTACCATTCTTGGCTTCCAGTAATCATAGTTGGATCCATCCAAGATAGGTGGTCGATTCACAGATCCTACATCTTTGTCCATGTTCCCAAAATTTGCAGTCCTTAGATCTCACCCAGTTATACAGGCAGGGTGCCTGCTCTGATGCCAATTGAAATTCTGGGATCAGATATGTGATGTCGAACCAGATGTTTAGACACTGAAATCCTAAACAAAAATTAATGAGCTGGTAAATTAAATAACACATGAAATTGTTAACCCAGTTCAGTGTATCTCCACACTTACATCTGGGGGCTACCAAGCCAGGAAGGAAATCCAATATAAGTAATATTAATTATGGAGTTAAACCAATCAGTTTAATCCTTCACTTAATATCTACCCAAGGCAATTTCTACCTAAGACTCTACTTAGATATGAGTACCTACTCACTCCCCCTCAATCACACAGTGATCTTTACAATGATTAATAAAATTGAAGTCACACTTCATACATACCAGCTTGATCTTACTTAATAGTTTCAATCAAGACACAATTCACTTTTTGCTTAAAAGCTCATAAAGTGACTAACAATTAAAACCTGCTTAAAAATAACTAGCTTCACTAACACCCTTGACAGTCTTCTAAAATTCGTGATCTTTTCTTGAGTGTTTCAGTTCCTTAAATAGATGCTTGGTTTGTGGGCTTTTTGCAAATTATCCAGACTTTGATAAATCCCACAGTCATCTCCTTGAATTAAGGTGAGTTAGTTTGTTATCTCCTTGAATCAAGGTGAGTTAGTTTTTCTGTTTCCTTTACACTGGAATCAGATAACTAAGCTTCCTAAAGATGCGCCTTGGAGTGCTTATCCTTTTACAATTAATTCCAGATATTTTCTCCTGAATTTAATCACTTCTGTTACGCATCATTTAAGTCAGATAGCAGGTTTGCGATGTCACAACATCTGGTGTGACATCCTGATGTCCTGAACTAAGTTCATAATTTTTTACTTTGTTTGTCAATGTCACAACATCTGGTGTGACATCCTGATATCCTGAACTAAGTTCATAACTTCTTGTTTGTCAAAAATTCTTCCAATTTCTAACATCTACAGTATGTATAAGTATTGATCTGCTGGTGAAGTATGTGCAAGACACAGATGAGTCTCGAAAGATTGGGCAAGGGACACGGACAAGTGTTTGAATTGTTGTGGAAGTATGACACGGACGAGTGTCAGCAGGAATATGCACAAGTTATGAGAAAATATTTGTATCTGAGAGTGCAGAAAGGTATTCTGGCGACCTGCGGGGGACAGTATGACACAAACGAGTGTCAAAGAGAGCATGTATAAATATAAACAGACATCTGTGTTTTGAGAGTGAAAAGGGGATGCTTTGGCTTTTATCTGCAGGGGATATGAGTTTCGTATGAAGTGATGATGGTATTTGCAGGTGACTGGCTCGAACCTGGCTTATGATCATGCAAATGTTTGATTTTTGCCACAATGCTCCGTATTGGACGGAATGCTACGCTTATTTTGGTGAATATGATGCAAATTCTATGATTATGCAAATGAAAGAACTGATCTGAGACTCGGATCCTGCGGGGATAAAGATCTATGGCTGATCTGCTTGGAGGAATAACCCAGCTGGGGGAAGAGATCGTTGATTGATCTGTCCAGAGGGAGAACTCTGCTTGGGGAAATAGATCATTGATATATCTGCCTGGAGGGAGAAATCTCAATGAGGATGAGGAGGTTTTAGCAACTCCGTTGGGGATGTGTTTCAGGTATTGCTCTTCTGGGGAGGCAAATCTGTGGGGAATCAGTTCCACCAACTCTGCTGAGGATTAGAGAAATCTGGCATCTCCGGTAGGGAATAGAAAGTTCTCTGACCACTTTGTTGTGGAAGAAGCTGTCAGGCACTTCTCGGGAGGTCCCGCTCGGGGAGGAGATAACTTCTAGGATGTAGTGTGTTGGGGATGTAATACTTGATATGCCCCGTGTTGCGAAAGATTGTCTGTCTTGAGTACCTGCAACCTGTTAAGACAAAGGAAAACGCACAAGTGTCCCATGGTATCCTTAACCGGATTCCATCATAGGAGTTAGATTTACCTTAAAGTAATATATTTCCTGCAAGCATTTATTAAAATGGCTCATACGTTTTTATGCAAGTGTCGTATCATGAACTCTAGACATTCTGCAAACGAAACCAAAATGTACAAAAACAAAGTGTGACTGAAAATTCTGATTTTATTGATTTGTGTGCCCTGAACAGGCAAGTACAGTCAAAGAAGCGAATCCCCTGGAAGGAGGAGATTGTTGTAAAAATTAGAAAATAAGAGTGTTGGCAATGTTATTGACGACGCTCCAGCGAGCTTCCTTTGCTATGACCTGTATGACCTTGACGTTCTTCTTATCTTGCTTTCTGAAGAAGGTTGATTCTGACTGACGCTTTGTCCTCTCGGAGCTTGCCATGTTGTGAGTGATACAGACGAATTCAGAATGCAGTTGTTTGCTTATTCCCTGATCTTGCGTGGATCGCCCTTTCGGGTTTTCAATCCACCGGGATACCCATTTTTGCCTGAGCTGTCCAATGCAGCTTTTCAACTCAGCGGGTGTACATGTTTTTGATTTTCCCCTTATTTTTTCCCGAGTCTTTTATTTTGTTTTTGACTCTCCGGGATGCCCTATTTTTGCCTGGACTTACATTCTGTTTTTATGTCCAGTGGGTCATTTTATGCGAAGTATTTTTTAACTGCATCCAAATTCACAGGAGACGAGAAGTCTTCACCATCCATGGTTGCGAGCATCAGTGCTCCACCTGAGAAGACTTTGGTTATTACGTAGGGACCTTCATAGTTTGGTGTCCACTTGAACTTGTGGTCTGTATGAGGAGGAAGGATTCTTTTCAGAACAAGTTCTCCCACTTGGTATTCTCGAGGTCTGACTTTCTGATCAAAGGCTTTCTTCATTCGCTTCTGATATAACTGCCCATGATAGATGGCAGCTAATCTTTTCTCTTCAATCAGATTCAGTTGATTGTACCGAGACCGGACCCATTCCGCTTCATCTAGCTTCACATCCATCATTACCCATAAGGAGGGTAGCTCAACTTCAACAGGAAGGACAACTTCCATACCAAACACAAGCTGATAAGGCGTTGCCCCAGTAGATGTTCTAATTATGGTTCGGTAACCATGCAAAGCAAATGGTAGCATCTCATGCCAGTCTTTGTAGGTAACTAACTACCATCTTCTGCACAATCTTCTTGATGTTCTTGTTGGCTGCCTCAACAGCGCCATTCATCTTTGGCCTGTAAGGAGAAGAGTTGTGATGTTGAATTTTGAAGTCCCAACATAACTCAGCCATCATTTTGTTATTCAAATTGGAACCATTGTCAGTAATAATTCGCTCAGGAACTCCATATCGACAGATGATGTCTCTTTTCAGAAATCAGGCTACCACTTGTCTGGTGACGTTTGCATATGAAGCTGCTTCGACCCATTTGGTGAAGTAATCAATGGCTACCAGGATGAATCTGTGACCATTTGAAGCAGTCGGTTCAATCTTCCCAATCATGTCAATGCCCCACATGGAAAAGGGCCAAGGTGAAGACATTACGTTTAAAGGATTTGGAGGCACATGCACTTTATTTGCGTAGATCTGACACTTGTGGCATTTTCTGGCATAGGCACAACAATTTGCGTCCATTGTGATCCAGTAGTAACCTGATCTTAATAACTTCTTTGCCATTGCATGTCCTTCGACATGGGTACCTAAAGAACCTTCATGTACTTCGTGCATCAAGAGGCCTGCTTCCTTCTTGTCAACACATCTGAGCAGGACCATGTCGAAGTTTCACTTGTATAATGAACCATTAGCATTTAGGAAGAAACTGCCGGCCAGCCTTCTTAATGTCTTCTTATCATTGGATGATGCCCTAGGTGGGTATGTCTGATCCTCCAAAAAGCATTTGATGTCATGGAACCAAGGCTTGTCATCACTAGCAGTGTCCATAGAGAATACGTATGCTGGTTGGTCCAGTCTGGATACCAAAATCCGAGGCACATAATTGGAAGCTTGTACTTTGATCATGGAGGAAATGGTAGCTAAAGCGTCTGCAAACGGATTCTCGTCTTGGGGGATGTATTCAAGTTTGACTGTTGTGAAGAAGGTCAACAATCTCCTCGTATAATCATGGTATGGAATCAGATGCTCCTGATGAGTATACCATTTGCTGTTGGTCTGGTTGATTACCAAAGTCGAATCTCCGAATACTTTCAAGGCTTTGATCCTGAGGTCAATGGCTTCCTCAAGACCCATGATACAGGCTTCGTATTCTGCTTCGTTGTTAGTGCAGGCAAAGGTGAGTTTTGCTGAGAAAGGCATGTGAACTCCTTTAGGTGTAATGAGCACTGCACAAACTCCACGACCATTCATATTGACAGCCCCGTCAAACATCATAGTCCATGTTTCTTCTGGATCAGGCCCTTCAGTGTGAACTGGCTCTTCACAATATTTTGCTTTCAAGAACATGATGTCTTCATCAGGGAAGTCAAATCTCATAGGCTGGTAATCATCAATTGGTTGCTCATCCAGATAATCAGACAGTACACTGCCCTTGATGGCCTTTTGAGAGGTGTACTGAATGTCATATTCTGTTAGAATCATTTGCCATCTTGCAACCCTTTCGGTAAGTGTTGGCTTCTCAAATATGTACTTTACTGGGTCCATTTTTGAGATCAACAAAGTAGTGTGAGTCGACATATACTGTCTTAGTCGGCGAGCAGCCCACGCTAAAGCACAACAAGTTTTCTCGAGCAGTGAATAACGTTGTTCACAGTCGGTAAACGTTTTGCTTAGGTAGTATATTGCATACTCTTTTCGACCAGACTCATCATGCTGGCCCAACACACACCCCATTGACCCTTCTAATACTGCCAGATACATTATCAGAGGTCTTCCTTCAATTGGAGGCATGAGAATTTGAGGTTCTTGCAGGTACTCCTTGATCTTGTCAAAAGCTTTCTGACAATCGTCGTTCAACCTGACTGTTTGTTCCTTTCTTAACAGTTTGAACAAGGGTTCACAGGTTGCAGTGAGGTGAGATATGAACCTTGAGATGTAGTTCAATCTACCTAAGAACCCTCAAACTTCTTTCTCGGTCCTAGGTGCAAGCATTTCCTGAATGGCTTTGACTTTGTCAGGATCAACCTCAATTCCCTTTTCACTTACGATAAAGCCCAGTAGCTTACCGGAACGTACCCCGAATGTGAATTTTTTGGGGTTCAACTTCAGCTGATACTTCCTCAGATGCTTAAACAACTTCAGCAGATTCACCAAATGATCTTCTTCAGTAAGGGACTTGGCAATCATGTCATCCACGTAGCATTCGATTTCTTTGTGGATCATATTATGGAATAATGTTACTATAGCCCGTTGATAAGTTGCACCGGCGTTCTTCAGTCCAAACGACATTACCTTGTAACAAAATGTGCCCCAAGGTGTGATGAAGGTTGTTTTCTCCATGTTTTTGGGTGACATCTTAATCTGATTGTACCGTGAAAATCCATCCATGAAAGAAAATACCGAGAACTGAGCTATGTTGTCGACCAATACATCAATGTGAGGTAATGGGAAATCATCCTTCGGGCTAGCTCTATTCAGATCCTGGTAATCCACACACATACGCACCTTGCCATCCTTCTTAGGCACGGGTACAATATTAGCAACCCAGGGCGGGTAACTAGTTACAGCAAGGAAACCGGCGTCCCATTGCTTTTGTACTTCCTCCTTAATCTTCATGGCCATATCTGGGCGAGTGTGGCACAACTTGTGTTTAACCGGCGGGCAATCTTCTTTCAATGGTAGCCTGTGCATGACAATATACGTATCTAGACCTGGGATGTCTTGATAGGACCAAGAAAAGACGTCGACGTATTCCCGAAGCATGCTGATAAGTTGTTCTTTTACTGGAGCTTGTAGACTGACCCCAATCTTCACTTCTTTCAAATCTTCCTCGGTACCAAGATTAACTGTTTCAATTTCCTCCTGATGAAGAGTAATCACTTTCTGTTCTTGCCTCAACAACCTGGCTAACTCTTCAGGAAACTCATAGTCTTCATCAACCCCTTCATCTGCTTGATTAATTAGATTATCGAAGTCATACAAGGTCATAACAGTGTTGTTGTCGGTGCAATCTGGAGGATTATCTCTGCAAGGTTTGAGATTTGTTCTTTTTAGTGATCAATTTTAATCTTGTTCATAAAAAATGGAGTTATTTATTTTGAAAACATTGCCATTTTATTGTTTTGTGCGAAAAATAAAAAAATTAAAAGACAATGAGCGAAGAAGAAAATTGTTTGCAAAAGATGTCCATTGTTCATTGATATTCCATTTGCACAAAATACAAATATGGCCCTATTACAAAATGAGTCCTGACACCTTGGGCAAGATGCAGGACTTGATGCATGCTAAAGTAGGAAATAATAATTACTCTGCAGGAGTAACTCTTATAATTTCCTGGGAAGACCAGTTAAGGACTTGCTGGCACGGGATCCTTGGACGAATCCAGCTCTCCAGGTTGAGGTCGCTTTCTGCCTCATCTTCCACGTTATTTACAGCATTTGGGGTCAGCATTCCCCCACTTACGAACTTGGGCTCCTTAGCAGCCTTTGCTTGATCTTGCCGAAATGGTTTGTAACCCAAACCGAATCTGTCCTCCTTCTTCTCCACAGGTAGCAGCTTGCCCCAACCTTGGGCATTTCCATCTTCAACAACCTTCCGAGCTTGTTGGTAGGAAACAATTGAAGTACCAATCCTATCCTCCTGGGATGCAACAAATACTTCAGTTGTCGCCTCATTGACGTTCAGTGCTTCGAATCCTTGGCTCATGGTCTCGTGGATTTCACCATCCATCTCAATGTATTTGTAGGTAGTCAGATGGCTAACAAAAATGTCCTCTTCGCCACAGATTGTGATAATTTTCCCTTCCCACTCATATTTTAATTTCTGGTGAAGGGTAGACCTAACTGCGCCAGCGGCGTGGATCCATGGTCGACCCAACAAATAGCTGTAGGCTGGCTGAATGTCCATCACATAGAAAGTAGTTTGAAAGACCTGTGGGCCAATTATCACAGGCAGCTCCACTTCTCCAAGAACAGACCTCTTGGAACCATCAAAAGCTCTAACCACCAGATTTCTTGGTCGGAGAGCTATACCATCATATTCAAGCTTAACAAGGGCTTTCTTTGGCAAGACATTGAGTGAAGACCCAGTGTCAACTAGAACATGTGAAAGCACAGCCCCTTTACACTCTAGAGTGATGTGCAAAGCTTTGTTATGATGATGACCTTCCGTAGTTAAATCAACATTGGTGAAGCCTAGTCCATGACTAGTATTAACATTAGAAACCACTGTCTCTAGCTGATTCACCGTGATCTCCTCAGGCATGTAGGTTGCATGTAGGACTTTAAGTAATGCATCCCGATGGGCTTCGAAACACAACAACAATGATAGAATGGAGATCTTGGAAGGAGTCTGATGGAGCTGGTCCACGACCTTATAATCGCTTCTCTTGATTATCCTCATAAATTCATCCGCGTCCTGATGAAAGGATGTTTTATGAGCTTCTTTCAAAACTGGTTCCTCAGGCACCACATTCTTGCCTTTAGCTTTGGAAGCAGCCTCTGCCTCGGTGTTAACTCTTGGAATTTTTGGCGCAAAGAGGCGTCCGTTTCGGGTGAAGCCTCCGCCTCCCCGACATTACCGACCTGTGGTGTATCAATTGAAGGATCAAGAGAGACTCTCTCCCCGTTGCAGTAGAGGTCTGAACCATAGTGCCATGGTACAACATTATCTTTTTCATATGGAATGGGTCCAGGTACCGTGATGGTGATTGGATTAACTGCATCGGAGGTAGGAACTATTATTGTTTGTGGATCGTAATATATGGTGACAGGATTTCTGACTGGTGATGGTGATGAAAGACTGAAGTTGGATTGTTGTTGAGATTGTTGCTGAAAATTGTTGGAATCGGGGACCATTGTCGTGTCGTAATATATGGTGACTGTGGAGATGTCATTATTTATGGTTGATGTAGTTGTAGAAGCGGATGCGGTTGAAATAATGTTTGTTGAAGTGGTAGAGGAAATGATTGTTGACTTTGTAGTAGAGTCTGTCGGAACAACTGTTTTTGAAGTTGTAGGCGGAGTGCTTGTTGTTGCTGTAAGAGGAATTGCTAATGTTGTAGAAACCGATGATGTTATCTGCAGGATACCTTCTTTGATAAGGCCATTGATAGCACTTCTTAATCTTGCACAACCATTGGTGGAAACTTTGCAAGATTCATAGAAGGCCTCACAACCTGGGAGCACCTGGCACTTTAAAAGCTGAGCTTTAACCTCGGCCAGAGGTGTTTGAATGCTTGTAGTATCTTCGATTAAATTCATGGGTTGACCCTCCTCGATTGCATTTATCCTGGGCCCACCGTAGCTAGGCATAGGATTCTTTGTGACGTTAAGAGGTGGTGCAAAATTTAAAGCCTTTGAATCAACTAGATCTTGGACCTTCATATGCAATGCTCTGCACTTTTCTGTGGTGTGACCAAGTGCATTAGAATGGAAGGCACATCTGGCATTGACGTCGTAATTTCTCGAAAGGTTGTGAGGATCTGGTGGAGCCAGAGTCCTTAATTCAACAAGATTAAGCTTCAAAAGTTGTGGTAACAAAGTAGCATAGGGCATTGGTATAGGATCGATTACCCTGTTGACTTGAGATGGCCTTTGCTGGAAAGGATGCTGCTGTTGGTTGTTGTTGTTGTTGTTGTTGTAGGATCTTTGTTAAGGAAAATGTCACTGCTGAGAGAAATGTTATGGTTGCGGAGTGTATTGTTGTTGAGGAGGTGGAGTAGGAATTGTGACAACGACAATTGATCTTGGCATATATTAGGGCCTTCCTCTGCCCATGTGTACTGAATTGGTTTCACCCGACCTGCGAGGCCCCACAAAAGGCTTCCTTGTGCTGCTAGAGCTGGCGTCGTTATCAGAAATCTTACCCATTTTTAACAAACTCTCAATCCTTTCTCCTGCTATGACTAAGTCAGCAAAGCTAGTGGAAGAGAAAGCTGCCAGCCTATCAATGTACATCCCTTGTAGGGTGTTCATAAACATATCTGCCATTTCTATTTCCGACATTGGAGGTTGAACAATAGCAACTAATTGCCTCCATCTCTGAGCATACTCTCTGAAGCTTTCCCTGGAGGATTGTGACATACCCATTAGAAGAGTTCTGTTAGGAGCCATGTCTAGATTTTATTGATATTGGCGTATGAAAGCCTCAGCCAAATCTTTCCAATTTCTGGTTGTTGCCCTAGTCAGATGAGAGTACCACTCATGGGATGCCCCGGTCAATCTATCCTCAAAATATAACATCCATAGCTTTTCATCCATAGCGTAAGCCTTTAATCTTCCCAGAAAAGATTGAAGATGGGTGTGAGGGCAAGATGTTCCATTATACCTTTCAAAGCAGGGAGGTTTGAATTTGTGAGGAATTATAACTCCCTCTACTAGCCCCATATCTATAACATAAAACCCTAAGGAGTTTTGAGACTCCAGAGATCTCAACTTTTTTGTTATCTCGTCCAGGAGACGGTCATAGACTTCATCTCCTGCTCCAACTACAGTGAATTGTTCCTCCTGAGGGTCCTCTTGCAAGGCACGACCTCCAGTATTACCCTGGGTATTCCTTATATCATTAATGTCAGGGTTGAGATGAGGCCCAAACTCCGGGGGGTCAGTACGAGGTTGTACATGATCATTGTTGCTAGTACCCCCTGTACCTGGGTGATTTTCTTCAGGAGTTTGCCGCTCGACCAACTCTCTTAATCTTTCTTGGCTTTGGGCCAACCCAGTCATTACTACCATGAAATGGCTCATCTGAGCCCTCATTTCAATTCTTTCATTAGCCATCTGGTTTCTTACGTCAGTCAGATCTTGTTGAACCTGGTCCATCTGTAAGCTCGGAAGGTTGTTTCTTGTAGGATACCAGTGAACTCTGTTGATGGGGAAGAATCTCCTACGAGAAATGTTTCCTGAAACCACAACAAAGTGAGAAAACAACAACAAAAATACCTACAAAACAAAGAATGAGGTTAGTATGCAATGCAGTATGACTATTTGTCTTCCAAGGGTATCCGGTTTGTTTCTTTGGTTTTGACCTTATATACCTCGAGGAATAATGATGTTGAAGAGAAAAGAAGCCCACATAATAACACACAAACCATATATTACATAGTTTATGATTACAACAAGTTCCCATGATGGGTCAAAATACAACAAAATCGACAAAAGTACAAACAAAATGAAGTATAAATACAAAGAAATCAGACATCCAGCCCATAGTCACCCTCTTTGACTTCCTTCAGGAGAGCATCAGTCACTGGTCCAACTGGATGTTCTATGATGGTCCTGATAAGAAGGTTCCTGGTGGCAATAGCATTTGTCAACTTTTTAAACTTGTCTTGGTCTTTTGATCTCTTCAACCCCGTCCGGAGTTTCAACTCTGAGATTTCCTTCTGTGTTGCTAACAAGGCTTCCTGACTCTTCTTCTCATTAGCTTCCAGCTGCTCTATCCTAGCCTGTGTCTTCTGATCTTCCTGTGAACGAGCCTCAGTAATTTTGATCCATGTAGCCTGGCTCTCTTCCAAGTAGTGCTTAGCTCTGGCCTTCTGAATCTTGGCTTCCTTGCAAGCATTCTTCAATACCAACTCCCCTGCTCGGGCTCTTCTGATATAATCATTTGTTTTCTCAATTTTGGTCATATGCTCAATCTGGAGCTTCTCTAACCTCTCATTTCCCAGACGACTATCATTCCTCTCCCAGAGGGTCTTCTTTAGAGCTTCAGACAATTGGGTATTCCTCTCTTTCAACTTCTCAAACTCTTCTAAGCTGACTGTAGCTATAGGCTCTACTACTGATGGTCCAGGCACATCCTCCAGGGTGAAAGGCATGCGGGTGATCTGTCCTCTAATACGAGACCAATCAATATACTGAGCTGAAGCTATGTTGTTGCATTTGCCAAGAATGGCAGTCCCTTTTGTCTGAATATCATTCCAAGCCCAGACTGCTTGTCGGATGATAGCATGATTATTCTTAATGTCACAGTACAGGGTTTCTAATAAGTCCTGCTCTCTTGGTGGATGTACCAAGGCATACCCTAGTTGCCTTTTGAACAACAAAGGATTGTAGTTGATGAAACCCTTCACTCCAATCAGAGGTACATTGGGATACTGCCCACAGTTGGTGATTATGTCTCTGTCGTTGGTGCTCTGAGTGCACCACCTGATGTCTTTTGAAGTGAGAGCAATCATTCTTTTAGCATAATTTCTTGACTGATGAGGATTCAAGAAAGCTTCTGACTTTGGCAAGTGTCTCAATAACCAGCAGTAGAAGAGAGGTGCATAACACCTGACTAATCTTCCCCCCTGCTTCTCATTCCTTTGATGCACTGAGTAGTAGAAATCCCCAAGCAAGGTAGGAACTGGATTCTTCAACAGGAAGAGATGGATAGCACTCTTGCTTACAAACTTAGGCTCGTCTGCAAACAAGATGATACCATATATGTTAGGGCCAAGAGAGCACAAACAGTTTCCCACTTCCCTGCTGTAGCATGAATGGTGGCATGAGTAATCAAGAAGTCCAAATGGAAGCCTGGGATTCCAGCCTTAGTGGTCATATTCTGATCAATGATGGTGGTCTCCAAATACAGAGCCTTAACTATATCCTCATTCCTAGGAGCAGTCATCTCAGGTTTGAAAGGAATCCATCTCCTGATGGGGACACCCAACAACACGGAAAACTCTTCTAACAAAGGGCCCAACTGAAAGTCTGGAAAGATAAAACATCTGAGAGGAGGGTCATAAAACTGATGGCAAGTGTAGATCATACTCCTCTGTGATGAATCCAAGTCCATGATCATGTCCATGATGCCACCATAGTGTTCCCTGAATAAAGGGACATGATTAGGAGTGATAAGTGTCTGAATCTTCCTGATGCCTGCTAGGGAAGCCTCAAAGAAATGGTATGTGATGTTTCTCTTCCTGGATGGGTCCATACTGATAATGGATGCTGATGAAGATGACTGAGGAGAAGTACTGATGAAGGCGACTGATGAAGGTGCTGGAGAGAATCTCTGATGAAGGTGGCTGATGAAGATATCTGATGAAGAAGATCCCTGAGAACAATATCTGATGAAGGTGGCTGAGCAGAAGAACAGTCAAAACCAAACCAAAGATAAGATGTGGATACCCTGTAAAAAAAAATAGACAAATGTTAAAATGATGCAAAATGATGTATGAAGAATGACATGCAAGGGTTTGTGATCAAGTGTTGGATCTGTTATCTGCCTTAATAAGGTCCATGTGTGTTCAGAAATCCAGATGAAGGCTTAGGGAACCAGTAACAAGGTGGGGGACTCAAATAAAGAGTCACAAGTCCATGGTTTCATAGAATCGGTCCAAAATGATGCAATCTTAAAACAAAACTGGTAACAGGGTATGATGAGGCCAAGGGTTCCTGCAAACTTGTAAACATCCCATCCCCCTCACATGTATTGTTCTAGAACAAGGATCCTCAGACTTGGATTAGTTATGAGAAGTGTAAACACTTCTAACCCGGAGGTACAATGTTTACATTAATCATAAAGGATCCTCCTCTAATTAACCTCAGATGCTGAAGGTCATAAAAGGGTTATACAGACATAGCAGGCTTCCCAGATAGCCCTAGTACTACAGGAAACCTGTAGCACAGAGTTCTCAAGAAGAAACCCATGTCTGAACCGTGTTTCATATTCCTGCACCAGACCGAAACGGAATGGGAAAGAATATGAAGCCATTCTATCCTATGTGTCACTCAGGCTCCAGGTATGGAACCTTACTCACTGAATATCCCTCTCATCAAGGTAAATAATAGATCCAACACAATGATATGATGACAATAGTATGAAATGCACAAAAACAGTAAACGAAAGCAATAAATAAAGTTGTACATAAAGCAATAAATAAAGCAATAAACAAACACACATATATCACATAACACCCCCATAAACACAAATCACACAAGCACTAGGAGAAACCCACAAAAAGAACCAGCAGCCCTGGTTGCAAGATAAGGTCCCCAGCAGAGTCGCCAAGCTGTCGCTCCCAAATATTTGCATCCCGATGCAGACGCGAACGGTCGGCAAAGAGAAAGTGAAAATGAAATGAATAGAGTCACCAGCTAGGAATTTTTATCCCGAAGGAAAGGTAATACTGCATAAACCTAGAAAGATATGGATAAGACGGTTGCGAACCAGAGAAACTAAGAAAGGGGGTTGGTTACAACTTGGGAAGGTATTAGCACCTAGATTGTCTGTCGTACTCGACGGGATCCACGCTTACAAGATTGTGTTTAAAAGGGGTAGGTGTATGTGCTATCTGAGTGCAAAAGCTAAGGAAAGAAAGTACAAGTGTTAGTGCAAAAGGGTGAATTTCTCAAGAACTGAGGTTTAGAAAAGAATGCTGAAAGAGGTGGAAAACACAAAGACTTTTGTTTGATAACTATTAAGTTATGCCTACGTATCCTCTCGTGCAATGAAGAAGTTAGAACACCGTAGTTCGACTCAAAGAGACTGAAAATAGATTGACTGTGAACTGCTTGCTTGTTTATGCTCAAGTGTATAACTCGTCTGGCTCGAGTGCTAACTGTATTGCATTAGACAGAAGAAGCAAGTTCTCATTTATGAATGAGTGTGATGAGAAAAGAATCCCAAAGGAGACGATTATTGTTTGTTTTTTTGTGTTTTAAGTTTTGTTATTGTTTTTGGTGTTTTGCATAAGTTAATGAGTTTAATCCTAAATCAAGGGCTTGTAAACTCATTATATCCTCCTTGATTAGGGATAATGAGCCTACTTAAGTAGGAGATAGGCATCTCAACTTAATTACCATAATGATGTATGATTAAGATCATTAACTTACTTGTGATTAATTAGATGTTTTTGGGTTTTTGTTTAGTGTTAGGTAATGAGTTTAATCTCTAATCACAAATTAGTGAACTCATTACACCATCCTAATATAAGGATAATGAATGAGAACACTTAAGCTGAGGAAGATACCTCAACTTAATCCATGGTTAGGGATTAAATTCATTATATAACAAGCCTTTATTAAATGGATTTTAATTAAGGGATGAGTTTAAGAAGTGGATTTTAAGTTTGTAAGACAACTTGAGGGGGACTTGTCCATTAAACACTAGGGTTAGTCCCTCTTAACCATAAGGAAGAGATAGAACCCTGATGTAAGGCCCAAGTTACAAGATAAAGTCTTGGTGATTAGTAATGTTATTTGATTAAGAGGTGTAAACAAATTAAAGATTTAACACTAAGGATTAAAGTTATACACTCCATCCTAAGAGAAGGATGCAGGCATAACCCTAATTCAAAGTTCTAAAGCTTTAAGAGTTTAGCCTCTGATTATTGAGATGAGAAGAGAGACTCAAGGAGACTCAAAGGTAAAAGACTTGGGGGACTATATACAACCCTAAAAGTTATCATGCTTGGGTATCCTATGGTTTGTTAGGCTTAAGAGAAAGGATCTTCAAGGCCACCAATGGAAGAAGCAGATGAAAAGAGAATGAAGAAAAAGAATAAGTTACTTACTTCCTGAAAAAGATAAGTAACTTGAAGGAAAGAAAGTAAGAAAGATGGAACATAAGTGAACAAGTTCACTCCAAGGACATGTTAAAATGCATATTAATGAGAGTAGAAGAGGTGAGAGGTGAAGGAAAATCCACCTCCCAATTAACTTACCAAAAGATCCTGAAAATGTTAGTATGAATGCATAAGACATAAAGCAAAAGGAAATGAAATGAAATGAGATGCAAAGACCAAAGTCAGAAGTGATTATGCAATGAAAATGGAATATGAGATGATGCAAAGTCATATAATATGCATATGAATGATCATACCAAGATGAGATGCCATGAATGCATGCTTAGAAGTATGAAAACACATGGATGTTTATGAAATGCAATGGATGAAAAACATAGCAAATGAATGAAGAAATGATCAAGCAATGTTCTAACATGTCCTAAGATGTCTAATATGTCATACAAATGCTTGAAATGTCATGGAAAGTTCACATGATGATGATATGCAAAGATGAATGCAAATGAACATGAGAAATTAGGGTTTTATGAATGTATGAGATGCAAATGACCAAAACAAAAGCATACATCATGAAAAAAAATTGAAACCAAACTCAATATATCCCTAAACCTATACAAGGTCACACCCCAAAGGAGATGGTCAGAAGCTAATCCTATTGAAAGTTATGAATTTCCTAAGTTTTCTTAGGGTATTTGGGTGATTCTCAAAGGAAAATGCAAATCAATTTGAAAATGCAAGATAAATTCACGAGGAAAAATAACCTAGAAACTACATGCAATATGTGAAACAATGAAAAAAGAATCAAGTTCAAACTCTTCATGGTTAGGCAGAAATGAATTTTCAAATTAGGGTTAGAAAAATGTGATCTTAAAGAACCCTAATTCAAAGAAAATTGTGAAATTATGATCAAGCCTAAAAAGAAATTTGTATGAAGAGTTTGAAAATGTTTCTAAATATATTGGAATGGTTCATGATTTTTTTGGTGATTTTTAGAAACCTAAATGTATTTTTAATTAATTAAAATCAATTAATTAATTAAAAATAACATTTAAATATTTTAAAAATACTTTTTAAATGCAAAAAATAAAATAAAATTCATTTTTGGGTTGAGAAAAATATTTGGATCAGAAATGCAAAAGGAAATATTTTTGTGATGTTTTTAACTATTTTAAATAAATTATGCAAAAGAAATAAAATAAAAATGAAATAAAAATGGATTAAATGGGAAGTCAACTGATCCAGTGGCCCAGATTTGAATAAAAAGAGAGGGAATTGACTGGCGCGCGTTTGTGTGGCTAGGATTCAATCTGGCATATTTAAAACTAAACCTAATTAATTAAACTAATTAATCTGATTAGGGTTTTAATGAACTAATTATGGCCCTCCATTCACACGTTAAACCTAATCCTACGGCCCAAATTCAAACTGACCCCCTAAACCCTAATTAGAACCCTAATGACTTTCAGGTGACCAGAGCTAGCTTCGGTCATCTTCTCCGGCATCCAATTCACCCTAACTTCTTCCCTAGGCTAAATCAAACCCTCTAAAGCTCCAGAAATGATCCTCTAACATCCCTAAACATGAATCCAGCATCAAACAACATTTATCACTCAAGAAAATCATGATTCGAAGCAAAACAGAAAAATAATTCCCAGATTTGAATAAAAAGAGAGGGAATTGACTGGCGCGCGTTTGTGTGGCTAGGATTCAATCTGGCATATTTAAAACTAAACCTAATTAATTAAACTAATTAATCTGATTAGGGTTTTAATGAACTAATTATGGCCCTCCATTCACACGTTAAACCTAATCCTACGGCCCAAATTCAAACTGACCCCCTAAACCCTAATTAGAACCCTAATGACTTTCAGGTGACCAGAGCTACCTCCGGTCATCTTCTCCGGCATCCAATTCACCCTAACTTCTTCCCTAGGCTAAATCAAACCCTCTAAAGCTCCAGAAATGATCCTCTAACATCCCTAAACATGAATCCAGCATCAAACAACATTTATCACTCAAGAAAATCATGATTCGAAGCAAAACGGAAAAATAATCAAAACTTTTAGAAGTTCAATACATGCTTGATTCTTAACCATTTTCAAAAGTAAACATATTAGGATGATCAGTGCATCATGTAGAAGCATTTAAGAACTTAAAATAAGAGTTCTGAAAAAATTGTTCTTCATGGTTACCTGAGATGAAGCTTTCGATTCCTGAGCTTTCTGGCCTCTTTCTTGGTTCAAATCACCCCCAATGAGCTCCCTGATGATGATGAGGAGCTTATAGCAAGCTTGTGATGGTTATTTTGAAGTGTATGGTTCTAGTTTTGCAGAAATCGTGTTTTGGTTTAGGGAGCTTTCAGGCCATGGGAGTGGGTTCTTTGTGATTTGTGGATGATTTTGAGTTGATTGGTGGAAAAATATTTGAAGTTTGAGGCCTATGCAGTGAGATTCGAAGAGAGGAAGTTCTATGGTGATTTGTGGGATTCTCAGTTGTGGGATGATTCAGGCTCCAAGATGTTATGAAATGAGGTCTATGGGGCATGTATGTGAAGTCTTGATTGGTCAGAAGAGTGGTTGTGGCTCAACTTGATTGGTATGAGAGGTTTTCCCAAAAAGTCAAATATGTGTACTTGGAGGTATGGGCCATGGCAGGAGCTTTTCAATGGGGTTTCTAGCCTCAACAAGATTCACGGAGAGCCATAGAATCAAAGTTATGCAGCTGGCACAAGTGGATGAAGCCTTTCAAAGCATTTTGCAACATTTCCCTCTTTGAACTTCCTTGAGAAATTGGCCATGAAAACTTGTGATGAAGGGCTCAATTCTGGTCTAGGAAAGGTGTACATACATATTATGTCACATTTGGGCACATTAGAAGTCATTAGAGTGCTTGGAAACCAAAAATGCACATTTGCCTCTTTGACATGACACTTGAAATTCTGTGATTTTTGCCAACTTTGAAAGGCCATATCTTGAGTTCTAGGACGAATCAAGACATGTTCTATTACTTTTTGGAAAGGGAAAGACCTAATATACAACTTTCATGTCAAATAATTTTTCATTTGAAGCATTTTTGGTTATGAAAGGGGAGGTTGAAAATCTTTCCCAAAATGGAATGTTTCCATTACAAGTCATTTCCAAAAATAGCAAGTTTGCATTTGGTTCAAAATTCTCCAACTTTGTGAACTTCCAACCACTTCTAAGATCAAATAAAGATCATAGAACTTCAATTTGATGAATATGATCCTATGGTACTGTAGCGGTAAAATCATGAGTGTCAGTTATTAGCTAACTTAACTCAAGGTAAACAGAGTCGCCACCGCGCTTTTATTTTATTCCAAATGGAAAAGGGAAAAAGGGAGAATAAAACCTAATGAATCTAAAAGAAAAAAGCTAAAGAAACACAACAGAGAAATAGGTAAGGGGATAGGTTACACAATGGGAAGGTCTTACGCACCCAAAATGTCTATGGTACTCAACGGGAGCCCTTTGAAAAATTTACTGCTTTTGGTTTGAAAATTGTTTGCAAAAGTGAGAGTGGAGAGGTGAGAAAAGAATTATTTTTTTTTTTATATTTTTGTGTTTGGAGAGGTTTACTACCTCATGCCTACGTACCCACAAAGTGCAATACAAGATCAAAACCCCGTAGTTCGTGGTACAAATAGTAAAAAGGGTGGGTTATGATTCATTTTATTAAGTGAATAGAATTTGTCATCTTCAAGTGGATAGCCAAACAAATCTACCATGAGAATGAAGGCATGGACTCATACGTCATTATGCGGAGGGCGCTAACTCGGATAAAATCGACGAGTATGCCACTAAACCCCCACAAATGACAAGAGACTCAATTACATCAAACTACAACCATGGAGATTGAGAGACTTGCACCCGACTAAAGAATAATGACTCATAATCGGCACTCTTTAAGAGAATATAAACAAAAGTGCACAAAGGCTCAAAACAAATTGAATGAGTTTGATTCTTTTTTTTTGTTTTTTGAATTAAGGTTAACATGATTAGATTCATTGATTTTAAAAGAAAAGGAAAAGAGTAAAAGCCACTTGACAAAAAGTCATGGTTTTTGATTATTAAAGAGGTGATGATTTAAAAAAGAAAGAATCCTTTGAAAAAGGGAGAAGGTTTTGAAAATTGAAGAATGGGAGGAGATGAAGGGACTATCCTAAAAAAAAAAGGAGATAAGGGAAGAAAGATCTAACCAAACTTGATGACATTCCAAATTATGAGCATAAGAGTTCCATCCTTATAAGCTAGCAAATGGCCAAATAAAGGCTAAATCAAACTTTATGAAGATCAAGGCAAAGGAAGTGTCCTAAGAATCTAAGTCCAAATCTTCACTCCAAATGCTAAGGATAGTAACCAATAGTCCTCAAATTAAAGTCACAAGTTTTGTAGAGGTTTAATCCTTTATTAATTTTTTTTGTGTCCAAATGCACAAAAGGAAAATTCACAAAATAATAAGAGCAAATAATAAACATGATATGGTTGAACAAAGCAAAATAGAATAAAGGCAATAAAAGTGCAAGAAATTAAATGTTAGTAACAAAAAGAAATTAAAGTGCAAGAATCTAAAATATTAATAGTAGTAATAGTATAATAATATTTACATAAGAATGGTATGGTGAACTTAATCAACCACAACCAAAAAGTAACCAAAACCGAAAGGCAACCGGATCCGCTTAGCATCTTACACTATAGTGATTAATCAAGGAAAACCGAACCGAATTCAATGAAATTTGAAAGGCGATTAGGAGACCCAAAGCACCTACGCATCAAACATTCATAAGTCTCGATCCTTAATGCAATATGATTAACCACATTGGGATTACACGATCAACAAGAGATCCGGTCCACGAAAGTGTAAGTACCCAATTATATTTTTATTTCGAAGTCGGGACACATTTAGGTCTATGTTAAGCAATCGCCGAGTAATTTACGAAATAATTACCCTACAAATGAGGCAGACCACCACCAATTAAGGTGCATAATGTTAGTGTTAATGCATGAGAAATAAACGATATGTAAATCGTTATCCAAACGCGATACCGCACAAAACTAAAAGTGAATACCGAATTGAGCCACACTTATAGTATTTTTCCATCCTTAAGTTCAATCACTCATCTTGGTGGATTCAAGCATGAAAATGTATCACTAATGGAAAGTACCTTAAATGAATTGAATAATCCACTTAAAGGTAGCTTTGAATTAATGAACATTAACTACTCTAATCTACACCCAAAGTTCATTGAAATTAAGGAGAAATCACTCCCAAAAGTGCTTCCCAAATTAAAAATAAAAAGGAGGAAGAAGAAGAAGAAAGAGGAACCAAAAAGGGGCTTGAAACAAGCCAAAAACACCATTCTGACTTGTGTTAACCGGTTAACGCAAGCAGATTTTGAACAATCTACGATGTTTTTAAACTGGTTAACCGGTTAACCAAATGGTTAACCGGTTAACGCTGTACCAGAGGCTGAAAAATGCAGAAAATTCAGCATTATCCATTTTGAAACCTTTTTTCAAACATTGGATGATCATGATCTGAATTTGCACGAATTTTAAAACCAAAATACAGTGGAATCCCTGCAATCAAACAACAAATAAAGATCCAAAGGATCTAGAAACAAAAGCACCAAGGATCTACATCTTGAATGTTGATGGTGAATATGGGTTTATGGAGGAAGATGAATTACCAAAATCTTTTCTTCAAATTGGACCAACACAAGCTTAAATCTACTGAAATTGATGACCAAAAGAATGAAAGGATGAAGGTTTAGCGCAAGTTAATCAAGAATTCAATGTGAATTCTTGATAACTTCAAAAGAAAGAAAGTGAGCTTTTGAGAATTTTGGTGCTGGGGAAGTAATTTGCAAGAGGTTTTGTGGCTATCAAAAGTTTGTGGAATGAATGAAATTGTGGTCCTATTTAAAGGCCATAGGTATGGAAATTTGGTGTGGAGTTTGCTTTGGTAATTTGAATTTAGGTTTGGTAATTGAAATTTTGGTGGGAAATGGAAAAGAGTGGTGATTAATGAGGGTTTATGGTAGGAAATGATCAAAGTGATGTAGAGAAATCAGAAACCAATGGATCTAGAATATTCCAATTAAATCAATGATCTAAGGGTGCTGAATTTGAATAAAAAATTCAAATTTCGTACTGGTTAACCGGTTAACCAAGCTGAATTTTGAATTTTTTATTCAAACATAGCTGCTTGGTTGTTGCGGCCCGATTCTTTTGTGCGTCGAAGAAATGAACACATGAACCTTGGTAATCCTTTGAATGAATCAATTAACTTGGGAAATCCTCGATCTGATAATTTTGAATTATTTGCAGATCGTCTTCGACTTTTGTCTGTGAAATTTCGCTCGAGTTGCAGGACTGCTATTTTTGGTATTTTCACCTGGTTCCTCTTTCTGGAAAAAAAGGTTAGTAAAAGGAAACAAAATATTTTTTTGGATTTTGATTAATGGTTAGTAAACACAAACAAAATAAAGTAATTAAAGACAAAGGTGATCCTCTACGAGGCATAAATCTAACCCGAGAAAAACCGTGGAACCAGTGCGATCTTTTTTGTATGCAAGATGCAAATGAAATGCGAAGAAATATAAGGGCAAAAATTAGGGTGTTACAACTGCCCCCATTTAAGTTTCTTCAATCAGTAGATATGAAGATTGACATCTTCGTCTCTGCAAGATGGGAGAGACTTAAATACAGAAAAACCCAAATTTTTGTCCTAAGAGAACATGATATGATATGAAATGCAAAACCCAAGATCTCTGTGGGGAGAATATGACCACCAGAGGAAAACAAAAGCTTGGGGACACAGAAGAAAATCCTGTCGGGGAAAACAACAGGCACCCAAAGAGTTACCAGGAGAATAAATCACTGGATAACCGACTCCACATGGGGAAAGAAAATATGATATAATCAAAGTAAAGGGGTCAACGAGAAGAACAAACGCTCTGCCGGAGAATATCAACCAAACAAAGTATTCGAGTCCAAAAATGGAGTAATACCGAGTTGGAACAAAATCATCAACTACCGGTTTACTGGGTAGGAAAACAAGGGACTCGACTATCAATTTACTGGATAGGAGCAAAACAAAGAGGGATAACCTTCACTACCTTTTTACTGGGTAGAGAAATTCTCAACTACCTAATTTACTGGGTAGGATCACAACAACAGGGAACAACTTCTATTACCTTTTTACTGGGTAGAAAGAAGAAATCTCGACTACCGAATTTACGGGGTAGGAATACAAGCAAAAAAGCTTAATTAATTTGGTAATATTACCCACTATCGAAAAAATTGATAGCTTAATTCCAAACTAATATACACAAGCTGGAGAAAATATTGCCCACTATCAAACAATGATAGCTTAATTCCAAAGCAAACATTACTCACAAAGGGGACCAAAATTCAATCCAAGAACAAATTGGAGAGAAACGGTCAAGTAAGACTCATCCCGAGGAGGAAATATCTCAAATGGGGAAGTTCCATCCAGATTATAAAGTGGGGAGGAAACTGAATCAAAATTATCCACGAGAAACAAACTCAGTGGGGAAATATAAAGGATAAACATTTTCTGCTTAAGGGTTGCCACTCTAAACTTGAGAGGAAAACCAAACACACACTTTGTGGGGAAAGATCACACCAAAGAGCGGGGAACAAGGATAAATGAAAGAATGCAAGCAAAAAAAACTATGCTCATGCGTGTGAATATTCTGACAAAACAAACATAAAGATAAGCAACGGGTGACATAAACACCACAACAGTCGGATACACGGCTAACTAGGGCAACAAGTCTGGGGACCATGCTGGAGATTCGATTCGAAATCCTACAGGGGAACATCAAAAACCATTAAAGGAATAAAATCCTACTACAAGAAAAAAAACTTAGATTGGGGAAAACAACTGCTAGGGATCTAATCCACAAAGCATTCTTCCAGAATCCATAAACGGATACCATCAGAAATTCCTTTCTGAGAGGATAACGCATCAGAAAAACCTCAACAACACAAAATCTTCCATACCCTGGGGAAAGAGGGACATGTCCCTGTTAAACCCTGATGGGTACGAATATCTTCATAAATCTGGATGAGGAGACAAAGTAAAGATCTACCAGTGATGCAAATAAAGCATATCCTACTGGAGTATCCAACATCAATCATCAAATTCGCATAGGGATACCATCCTATTGAGGAAAGGTAATGATTTGCCGAGGGTGGGAAAAACTTCCACGATCCATGATGGGGACAAAAATGTTCTTAATCAAACTCCTGCAGGGAATAACCATCAAACTATTCCTACTCCAATCGGGGAAAAAGAATTATACCACTCTCACTCTGCTTCGGGAAAGAGTGCAACACTTGCCAAAGATAAAAAAAAGAAATCTGCTGGAAACCATCACACGCAGACTTACTAGGGATCTATGAAGATCTTTCATCACTGAATGTTTGGACTTTTCGACCCACGGGGGGATACCAGAAGTTAACATCATACCAAATCACAATTACGAGGGATTATAAATCAATAATCACCAACATGTGAAAGAAAACCTCTAAACAGATTGATATACCAATACTTCTGCTGAGGGATGCAACCAACTCAAGTTGAGGAACAAGAACTCGGCTGAGGATTACCAATGTTTCTCAAGTTAAAGATAACTTGCTAAGGAAGAGATCAAAACTCAGTTGGGGATTCCTAAGAACATCCCTTCCAACAATTCTTCTGGGGAAGACATTGAAACTCAAACTAAGAACATTCATACAATCCCCGTTCATGCTTATTGTTGGGGAACAAAACATCATTAACATCAACCTGCCCAGACTATTCAGGAATTTCTCATGGACACAACCGAATCAAACCCTGCTTTGGGAGAGACAAGTTTCACACATCCAGACTTTACAATCCCTGGGATCACTATTGATATCCTTTCTTTGTTCATATATCAAAAGAAAAATGTTTTTATCATCTTCAAAGATTAAATTTATTAATTTTGTTTCAAAAATCATCATCAACAATAAATTGAAATTTTGTAAACAGAAACAATATAAAGAGTTTCAAACAATTGTATAAAAGCTCAAATTTATTGATAGAATGGTAGTCAGCAAACGGCGTGACTCCATAGATCATTACAAGTTGAAAAATGGTAGAAAAGGGCTACATTGAAATACAATGATCACTATTCTCCCTATCAACTTTGAATTCCACTGTATCCGAAACTTCAGTCAAGGATGAGTGAATAAGAATCTTTGATGGGCAATTCTTCTGAGGGATAGAATATGAAATCCTTGGTCGTTACAAGTGATCCAATCTGTCGATGCAGTTACTTGCCATGATCCCTAACTTTTGCCTAGATTGCCCTTTCAGGTTTTCAATCTACCGGGATAATTATTTCTGTTTTTTGTCTCTAATTTTTGCCTGGACTGCCCTTTCGGGTTTTCAATCCACCGAGACGCTCATTTTTGCCTAAGCCGCCCTTTCGGGTTTTCAACTTAGCGAGCTATTCTTTTATTTTTTTAGGCGAAGTATTTCTTGATTGCATCCGCATTCGCAGGACGAGTGATCTCCTCACCATCCATAGTTGCAAGAATTAATGATCCACTAGAGAAGGCTTTCTTGAAAACATACGAGCCATCATACTTCGGAGTCCACTTGCCCCGAGAATCTGTAATGAAAGACTGGATCTTTTTGAGCACGAGGTCGCCTCTCTGAATACACGAGGTTTGACCTTCTTGTCAAAAGCTTTCTTCATTCTTTGCTGGTACAACCGACCATGACACAAAGCTATTATTCTCTTTTCCTCAATTAAATTCAACTGATCAAATCTACTCTGACACCATTCAGCCTCAGTCAACTTGGCTTCCATCAGAACTCTCATTGATGGGATTTCAACTTCAATGTGGAGCACTGCTTCTGTACCATAAACAAATGAGAAAGGGGTTGCCCCTGTTGAAGTGAGGACAGATGTACGATACCCATGCAAAGCAAAATGGAGCATCTCATGCTAGTCCTTTTATGTCACAACCATCTTCTGAATGATCTTCTTAATGTTCTTATTCGCAGCTTCAACAACCCCATTCATCTTCGGTCTATAAGGAGAAGAAATATGGTGTTGAATCTTGAATTCTTCACAAAGCTCTTTCATCATCTTATTATTCAAGTTCGAACCATTATCAGTAATGATTCTATTCGGAACACCATATCTGCAGATAATGTTATTCTTGATAAACCGAACCACAACTTGCTTGGTCACATTAGCATACGATGCTGCTTCTACCCACTTGGTGAAGTAGTCAATTGCCACAAGAATAACACGATGTCCATTCGAAGCCTTGGGTACAATCATACCAATCATGTCAATTCCCCACATAAAGAAAGGCCACGGGGAAGAAATTACATTGAGATGAGTTGGCGGCACATGAATCTTATCAGCATACACTTGGCACTTATGACACTTTTTCACATACTTGCAACAATCAGATTCCATTGTCAGCCAATAGTAACCTGCTCTCAACATCTTTTTAGCCATTGCATGCCCATTAGCATGAGTACCAAAATATCCTTCATGAATTTATTTCATTAACATGTCTGCTTCGTGTCTATCCACGCATCTGAGCAAGACCATGTCAAAATTCCTCTTATAAAGCACATTTCCATTCAGGAAGAAATTGCCTGCTAATCTCCTCAAAGTCCTCTTATCTTTATCGGATGCCCCAAGTGGGTATTCCTGACTCTGGAGGAAACATTTAATATCATGATACCAAGGCTTGTCATCATGGACCTCTTCAACTACAAACACATGAGCTGGTCTTTCAAGCCGCATTACCCTGATCATAGGAATATCATTCCACTGGTGCACCTTTATCATAGAAGCTATAGTTGCTAAAGCATCTGCCATCTGATTTTCATCACGAGGCACATAATGAAACTCAACTTTACTGAAGAAAGTTGATATCCTCCTGGCATAATCTCTATAAGGGATCAAGTGGGGTTGATGAGTTATCCACTTATCCTTGATCTGATTGATTACCAAGGCAGAATCTCCATACACATCAAGATGTTTAATCCTCAGATCAATAGCTTCTTCAAGACCCATAATATAGGCTTCATACTCAGCCTCATTATTGGTACAAGGAAAACTCAACCTTGCAGCAAAAGGAATATGTGAATCATGGGGAGTAATGATCATTTCCCCAATTCCTCTTCCGCGTGCATTCACAGCACCATCAAAAACTAAACCCCATCGAGATCCAGGCTCCGGCCCTTCCTCAATCAAAGGTTCATCACAATCTTTCATTTTCAAGTACATCACATCCTCGTCTGGAAAATCAAACTTGATAGGCTGGTAATCATCAATCGGTTGATGTGCCAAATGGTCAGCCAAGATACTACCTTTTATAGCTTTTTGAGCTCGGTACTCAATATCATATTCTGACAACAACATTTGCCAACGAGCAATCCTCCCAGTCAAAGCAGGCTTTTCAAATATATATACTTGATCGAATCCATTTTAGAGATCAACCAAGTTGTATGATTTAGCATATACTAGCGAAGACGCTTTGCAGCCCAAGCTAAGGCATAACAAGTTTTTTCAAGCAAGGAGTACCGAGACTTACAATCAGTAAATTTCTTCCTCAAGTAGTAAATTGCATATTCTTTTCTTCCAGATTCATCTTGCTGACCAAGCACACAACCCATGGAATCTTCCAACACAGTCAAGTACATGATCAACGGTCTACCTTCTACCGGAGGAGACAAAATAGGAGGTTCAAGCAGATATTCTTTGATATTTTCAAACACTTTCTGACAATCCTCTGTCCAGACACAACCTTTGTCTTTCCGAAGCAACTTGAAGATCGGAGCACATGTGGCAGTCATGTGAGAGATAAACCTCGAAATATAATTCAAACGGTCCAAGAATCCTCTTACTTGCTTTTCAGTTCTTGGAGCAGGCATTTCCTGAATAGCTTTTACTTTATCAGGATCAACTTCAATGCCTCTTTGGCTGACAATGAAACCTAACAACTTTCCAGAACGTACACCAAACGTGCACTTATTCGGATTCAAACGAAGCTTAAACTTCCTTAACCTCTGAAACAACTTCAGCAAATGTTCAACATGATTCTCTTTAGTCTTCGACTTAGCGATCATATCATCAACATATACCTCAATTTCTTTGTGCATCATATCATGGAAAAGTGTGGTCATAGCTCTTTGGTATGTCGCACCAGCATTCTTCAATCCAAAGGGCGTCACTCTGTAGCAGAATGTTCCCCATGGTGTAATAAAGGTGGTCTTTTCCATGTCCTCGGGTGCCATCTTTATTTTATTATAACCGGAAAATCCGTCCATAAAGGAGAACATGTCAAACTTAGTCGTATTATTTACCAACACATCAATGTGTGGTAATGGAAAATCATCTTTTGGACTGGCTTTATTCAAATCTCTGTAATCAATACACATTCGGACTTTTCCGTCTTTCTTTGGAACAGGCACGATATTGGCCACCCATTGAGGATAATTAGATGTCACAAGAAAACCTGCATCAATCTGATTTTGAACCTCCTCTTTGATCTTTACTGCCATATCAGGATGAGTTCTTCTCAACTTTTGCTTCACAGGTGGACATTCAGGCTTCAGCGGCAATCTATGCTCCACAATATCAGTATCAAGACATGGCATGTCTTGATAAGACCAAGCAAACACATCAACATACCCTCTAAGAAGCTCTACAATCCTTTTCTTAACATCAGGACCAAGAAATGCTCCAACTTTGACTTCTTTCTTATCATCTTCAGAACCCAAGTTGACTATCTCTATAGACTCTCCATGAGGCTGAATAACCTTCTCCTCATGCTCAAGCAACCGAGAAATCTCATCAAGAATCTCTTTAACATCCTCTTCCTCAGCTTCGAACACATGGAATTCAAAGTTGGGAGTGGGCATAGGATCATTGTTTTCAATGGATTTATCAATCAATCTGCACAATGATTTTATTTTTATTTTTAGAGTATGAACAAAAGTGCAAACATTATGCAGATAAACAACTATTATTTTGGTTTTTTTAGGTTACCATTTTTTCAGAATAAAGCATAAAGGAAAAACACATATGGAAATAACAAAATAGCATTTTATTGATGATGATAAAATTTGAAACAAAGCCCGACAAACATCGCTTTCACCTTGGGAAGAGTGAAAGGATTTTTGAAATAAAACAAATTACTTTGAAGCATGAACAATAGAAAGAACATCAACAGCGATCCAGTTCTTGCAAATCTTTATGTGCGTAACAAAGTTAGGCATTCTTCATCTTCATAAACCTTCCTGAATAGTCTTCGGATCATTGATAAACCCAGCACTTCAGAAACCTTCCTGAATAGTCTTCGGATCATTGAGAGCCACACCTAGTGCAAAGCCGATACCAAATCCTTCCTTGTTGTCGACAGCATCAATAACTCGTCCCCAACCGTCAGATCGACCAGTTTCGAGCACGCGCAGAACATCCTTGAGAGAAGACATAGGCATGACATTCTTCTTAGCACCATTATCAACAACAGAAAGAGCCTGGAATGAAGTTCCCAGCTCTTCTTCAACATCAATATAGGAGAAAGATGACAAATTTCTCACTAGCATCGCCTTTTCACCGCCAATAGTCACTGATTTCCCAGCTCCTGCCTCATGAATCCAAGGTCTTCCAAGGAGACAACTGTAAGCGGGACGTATATCCATTACTTGAAAAGTAATTTGGAATATAAACGGTCCAATCAAAATAGGAAGATCAACTTCACTAATCACTGTCTTTTTCGATCCGTCAAAAGCTTTCACAATAATCCCAATATGCCTCATGGGAGTGCCTTGGTACTCAAGCCTTGACAAAGTCGACTTCAGAATCACATTCAGAGAAGACCCAATATCAACCAGCTCCTTAGACATAACATCTTCCTGACAGTTCACTGAAATATGCAAAGCCAAGTTATGATTCCTTCCTTCTTCAGGCAAATCATCATCACAGAAACTCAGATTGTTGCATGATGTTATATTAGCCACAATACTATCAAACTGAACCAGAGTCACATCATGGTCAACATAAGCTTGATCAAGAATCTTCTGCAAAGACTGCCTATGAGCCTCAGAGCACATCAAGAGTGATAAAACTGATATCTTTCAAGGAGTATGCAACAACTACTCATTAACATTGTACTCGCTTTTCTTTATCAATTTTAACACCTCATCTTCACTGTCACAAAATTGGCCTGATCGGGCAACAACATCCATAATCTATTTACTCGCACTTGTATCCTCAACTCTCTTTGGAGGATCCGAAGCATAAACCCTACCACTTCGAGTCACCTTTGTCACATCAGCAATGCTAACCACAGACCTTGGAGAAGGAATAGGAACTTCCTTACCATTTTCTATCATCGTAGCATTATACCGGTACGGAACATCTTTATTAGACTCATATGGCATTGGACCAGGCAAATTGATCACCAATGGATTAACAACATATTTGCGGCTATCAAAAGAAATAACCACCTTCTCAGGAACAACCTTCTCAGGAATATTGAACTGAGGCACAATAACATTCACTTCATTTTCATAATCATCTCTTTTTGCTGTCACTTCAATCAACTTATCATACATCATCTTTTGAATGTCTCTCTTAACAATCACGCAACCACGAGGGTTCACTGATCAAATGCAACAACCAGCATAATCGTGATCAATATCGTGATATTCACTTAAGAAAGCATGCATCTCAACCAAAGACCTTCGAATATGGCAGACCTCATAGATCTTGAACAAACCAGGACAACCATCCACCATATTCACAGACACATTACCATGCTTCGGAAGCGGATTTGTCTTCACATTTGGATTAACATCATTGAAGAACAGAACATTGTTCCTTATAAATTTCTGTACTTCAAACTTCAAGGGATAACAGTTCTCAACATCATGCCCCAGGTCACCTTGATGAAAAGCACAGTGAGCCTCTGGCTTATACCACCATGGGATAGTCTCTAGAACTGGAGGTGGAGAACGTGTTTGCACAAGATTCTTTGCAATCAAAGATGGAAGCAAATCCGCATACAACATCGGAATGAGATCAAAACTCGGCTTAGCATGATCATGTTGATTACCACCTTGTTGCACAGAAGGTTGTTGATAACGAGACTGATACTTTTGAGTTACTGGCACAATTGGAGTTACATTAATCACCGGAGTTATAGAAGCTACATGCTGCTGATAATGATTCTCACGACCACGACGTCTTCTGTAACTTTCACGAGACACAACATTAGTCTCACCTTCTTTCTTTTTGCCAAAGTTGAACCTTCTGGAGCTCGAGCCATTACTATTCTCTTGACTCAACCGTCCCTCACTGACACCTTCTTCTAAACGCATCCCCATACTTACCATTTCAGTGAAATCAGAAGGAGCACTTTCTATCATCTTCTCATAGTAGAAAGATCCTAAAGTCTTCAAAAAGATCTTCGTCATTTCTTTCTCTTTTAGAGGAGGAACAATCTGAGTTGCTAACTCGCGCCATCTCTATGCGTACTCTTTGAAAGTCTCTTTGTCTTTCTGGGACATAACACGAAGCTGATCTCTGTCTGGTGCCATATCAACATTATACTTGTATTGCCTAACAAAAGCCTCTCCCAAATCATTGAAAGTCTTGATTTGGCTATTATCCAAACTCATATACCATCTCATGGCTGCACTAGTCAAACTATCCTGGAAATAATGAATCAGCAGCTTATCATTGTCTGTCTGAGCAGACATCTTTCTAGCATACATAGTCAAATGACTCAAAGGACAAGTGTTGCCTTTATACTTCTCGAACTTAGGCAACCTGAACTTGTACGGAACCTTAACATTAGGGACCAAACAAAGATCATAAGCATCTTTTCCGAACAAATCCTTATGCTTCAAGGCTCTCATCTCCTTCTGTATCTCAGCAAAACGGCCTTGAAAATCATCAAGTCTTTCAATCACACCAGCGCCTTCACTGGGCTCAGCATGGTAAATCATTTCATCATGGTGTGGAATAGTGTGCATCACAGGCGGTGCAGTAGTCATCACTGGAGGAAGTGTAGTCATCATTGGCGGAAGAGTATTAAATGCAGCAGTCTCAAGAGGAGGAGGATGATAACCAGCAGGAATGAAATCAATTGGCATGCCCCACGGTGTGCTAGCATGCATGCGATAGCGAGGAGAAATGACAGTTTCAACAGGAATTGATGCAGTGATAATCTCAGAGATGACTGTATTCTGAACTGGAGAATTAGGAGGAGGTGGCTGATTCTGAGTAGACACCAAGCTTTCCATCATGGCAGTAACTCTTTCCAAGCTTTCCCTTAGATATGTGACTTCCTCGCGCAGCTCGCGATTCTCTTGTTGCAAAGTTTCCGACATCTTCTTCCGATTAGCCCGAGTATCAACCTTGTGAGTCAGCTTGACATGAGAACTGAACGAAGACCAAGAAGCAACATAAGATCCTCGGACAACACTCAAAAAGCAAGACAAATGCGGGTATGATGCATGGTATGCATATGCAAATGCAAAGATTTCAAAGGACTATAAGATAAATTGCAATATTTATAAAGAAACACTTTTATAGAAGTACTTAAAAACTCATTCTCATTAAAATCAAAGTAAGGATTACAAGTGAAGTACAAGCCTCAACAATCCTAATATATGAGAGAGAAAGTAAACTAGGCCTAGGGTATCACATCCGAAGAAGATCTGAATCCCGGCTGGTACTTCATGCGAATCCTCTTAATCTCCTTCTTGTACCGATTCTCCATGTCTTCCTTATCCTTCACCAACTGGTCAACAACGGTCTTCCAAGCACCGGATGTAGGAGGAATGGTAGATGGAGTACTAGAGGAAGATAAATCCTCCTTTGGCCTCTTCGTAACACGCCACTCAAGTAACTCAATGAGATCATCCTTCTCCTTCAGTTGCTCTTGCATCATAGTCTTCTCAAGTAGCCATTCTTCTTTCTCTTTCTTCATCTTGTCCAACTCTTCTTGAAGAGCAACCTTCTTATCAACAGGAGGAAGAAAAGCGGACAATGGTAGTATAGGAAACAAAGGCTCCTCGGGCAGATAAGGCATCTTGAGCTTAGAAGCCCTAGATCGAACCCACTGGATGTAACACTCGGAGGGAGCAAGGTGTTGTCTTCCCAATTGACCCTTCTCTTTCCGATGAATCAAATGCCAAGAATGAGCAATCCTTTTCTTTATTTCTACATGATCTGCACCATTAAGAAAGAAGAAACGGGATAAGGAAAGGTTGTTTGGTATGTCCTTCAAACAATATCCCAACTGTCGCCTAGCAAGAATAAGGTTGTAACTAATTCCCCCACGTGTACCAAGAAGAGGTATGTTAGGAAATTCTCCACAATTGTCAATAAGCACTCCAGTATCATAATGGGAACAATACCAAGTCATATCCTTGTGAGAAAGAGACATAATCCGTTGAGACCATCTTCGATTCTCTCTATTATCCTTAAATGCATCTGACTTTGGTAGGTGCGAAATAAACCACCTATAGAGAAGAGGCGCACAACACACAATCTCTCCATCAACTTTAGAGGTCCTATAGTGAAAGGCATGATACATGTCTCCAAGCAAAGTAGGTACCAGATTCTTCTTCAAGAAAATCTGAATGGCATTCTCATCCACAATACCATCTAAGTTAGGAAACAAGACAACCCCATAAATGAGCAAAGAAAGAATAGCCTCAAATGAATCCTTATGACCCAAAGTAAGTGAAGTAGAAGATTTCCCCATCAAGAACTTGGCATTAATTCCACAGACACTCCCTTTTGGAAGAAACTTTCCATTAAGATCAGACTCCTTGAGAAAAAGGGCTTTGGCGATGACTTTGGTCGTAAGCTCCTTCTCTAAACCACTAAAAAGAAATTCCTTGTCCAAAATAGGTAGACCCATCCAATGAGAGTACTCCTCCAAGGTCGGCACAAGCTGATAATCAAGAAAGGTGAAACAATGATGCAACATATCATAAAACTGAGCTAAGGTAGGGAGAATCCCCTCTGGTACATGGGTATCCAAAATAAATAAGAGCTTCCCATAATACTTCTGGAACTCCTGGGTGTCAACCACCAATGCTCCTAGCTTTCTCAACTCCACTATATTAGGATTCTTGAAGGTGTACTTCTTTGTGTTCCTCCTTTCAAAATTCATAACCATAGACATCTGAAATTTTGCAAAAGTTCCTTATGAGTCCCTTGAAATCTCAAAAACAATGCTCATGAATGTATGATGATATGTATGCAACAACCACAAACAAGATCACACGAAGCACACGGGTTTAGGTTCTGTGTCACGAGCATGAAGTCAAGGTAATAGAACACCAACCCATACAAGTAAGTACTAAGGTTTTGTCTTCATTGTACCTGCAGAAAACCAAAAGGGTGCTAACAGAGGTGCCCAGAGTTAACAACCATCTTTAGAATATCATCGGTACATTGGATTACTCCCCAACCAATAACATTCTTAAAATAGACCTCGTCCGAGTGTAGTATCACGTGACAACCACCTTAGGTTTACACCCAGACAGTTTCCGCACTACGTTCCTAAATTGGCTTGGATGAGTTAAGGGTTCTACGGTCCTCATTATGATCAGCTCATGGTTGGAAAATAATGCCACGTATGATTACTCATCATGACATTGATAATACAAGAGAGCCTAACCGAGTGGAGATTATCAAATTGATATAGTTTTGGACTACTCCATTGCTTATCGCTTCGAATATCGCCGTCCTATCATAAGTTCAACTTAGATCAGGGTTAAAATCTATATCACTCACAGAGGATCACCAAAACCGAAACAGAACAAACAAATAACAAACAAATCAAACCAAAGTAGTAAATAAATCAAAGTAGGCCGAATCCACTTAGAGATTACTCCCCAGCAGAGTTGCCACTTTTCTGTAGCGGTAAAATCATGAGTGTAAGTTATTAGCTAACTTAACTCAAGGTAAACAGAGTCGCCACCGCGCTTTTATTTTATTCCAAATGAAAAATGGAACAGGGCGAATAAAACCTAATGAATCTAAAAGCAAAAAGCTAAAGAAACACAATAGAGAAACAGGTAAGGGGATAGGTTACACAATGGGAAGGTCTTACGCACCCAAAATGTTTGTGGTACTCCACGGGAGCCCTTTGAAAAATTTACTGCTTTTGGTTTGAAAATGGTTTGCAAAAGTGAGAGTGGAGAGGTGAGAAAAGAATTTTTTTTATATTTTTGTCTTTGGGGAGGTTTACTACCTCATGCCTATGTACCCACAAAGTGAAATGCAAGATCAAAACCCTGTAGTTCGTGGTACAAATAGTAAAAAGGGTGGGTTATGATTCATTTTATTAAGTGAAGAGAATTTGTCATCTTCAAGTGGATAGCCAAACAAATCTACCATGAGAATGAAGGCATGGACTCATATGTCATTATGGGGAGGGCACCAACTCAGATAAAATCGACGAGTATGCCACTAAACCCCCACAAATGACAAGAGATTCAATTACATCAAACTACAACCATGGAGATTGAGAGACTTGCACCCGACTAAAGAATAATGACTCATAATCGGCACTCTTTAAGAGAATATAAACAAAAGTGCACAAAGGCACAAAACAAATTGAATGAGTTTGATTCTTCTTCTTTTTTTGTTGAATTAAGGTCAACATGATTAGATTCATTGATTTTAAAAGAAAAGGAAAAGAGTAAAAGCCACTTGACAAAAAGTCAAGGTTTTTGATTATTAAAGAGGTGATGATTTAAAAAAAGAAAGAATCCTTTGAAAAAGGGAGAAGGTTTTGAAAATTGAAGAATGGGAGGAGATGAAGGGACTATCCTATAAAAAAGAAAATAAGGAGATAAGGGAAGAAATATCTAACCAAACTTGATGACATTCTAAATTATGAGCATAAGAGTTCCATCCTTATAAGCTAGCAAATGGCCAAATAAAGGCTAAATCCAACTTTATGAAGATCAAGGCAAAGGAAGTGTCCTAAGAATCTAAGTCCAAATCTTCACTCCAAATGCTAAGGATAGTAACCAATAGTCCTCAAATTAAAGTCACAAGTTTTTTTAAAGGTGTAATCCTTTATTAATTTTTTTGTGTCCAAATGGACAAAAGGAAAATTCACAAAATAATAAGAGAAAATAATAAACATGATATGGATGAACAAAGAAAAATAGAATAAAGGCAATAAAAGTGCAAGAAATTAAATGTTAGTAACAAAAAGAAATTAAAGTGCAAGAATCTAAAATATTAATAGTAGTAATAGTATAATAATATTTACATAAGAATGGTATGGTGAACTTAATCAACCACAAATAAAAAGTAACTGAAACTGAAAGGCAACCGGATCCGCTTAGCATCTTACACTATAGCGATTAATCAAGGCAAACAGAACTGAATTCAATGAAATTTGAAAGGCGATTGGGAGACCCAAAGCACCTACGCATCAAACATTCATAAGTCTCGATCCTTAATGCAATATGATTAACCACTTTGGGATTACGCGATCAACAAGAGATCCGGTCCACGAAAGTGTAAGTACCCAAGTAGATTTTTATTCCAAAGTCGGGACACATTTAGGTCTATGTTAAGTAATCGTCGAGTAATTTACGAAGTAATTACCCTACAAATGAGGCCGGCCACCACCAATTAAGGTGCATAATGTTAGTGCTAATGCATGCGAGATAAACGATATGTAAATCGTTATCCGAACACGATACCGCACAAAACTAAAAGTGAATACCGAATTGAGCCACAGTTATAGTATTCTTCCATCCTTAAGTTCAATCACTCATTTTGGTAGATTCAAGCATGAAAATGTATCACTAATGCAAAGTACCTTAAATGAATTGAATAATCCACTTAAAGGTAGTTTTGAATTAATGAACAGTAACTACTCTAATCTACACCCAAAGTTCATTGAAATTAAGGAGAAATCACTCCCAAAAGTGCTTCCCAAGGTAAAAATAAAAAGGAGGAAGAAGAAGAAGAAAGAGGAACAAAAAAGGGGCTTGAAACAAGCCAAAAACACCATTCTGACTTGTGTTAACCGGTTAACCAATTGGTTAACCGATTAACTCAAGCATAATTTGAACAATCTGCGTTGTTTTTAAACTGGTTAACCGGTTAACCAAATGGTTAACCGGTTAACACTATACCAGAGGCTGAAAAATTCAGAAAATTCAGCATGATCCATTTGGAAACCTTTTCTCAAACATTGGATGATCATGATCTGAATTTGCACGAATTTTAAAACCAAAATACAGTGGAATCCCTGCAATCAAACAACAAATAAAGATCCAAAGGATCTAGAAACAAAAGCACCAAGGATCTACATCTTGAATGTTGATGATGAATATGGGTTTATGGAGGAAGATGAATTACCAAAAAAATTTCTTCAAATTGGACCAACACAAGCTTAGATCTACTGAAATTGATGACCAAAAGAATGAAAGGATGAAGGTTTAGCTCAAGTTAATCAAGAATTCAATGTGAATTCTTGATAACTTCAAAAGAAAGAAAGTGAGCTTTTGAGAATTTTGGTGTTGGGGAAGTAATTTGCAAGAGATTTTGTGGCTATCAAAAGCTTATGGAATGAATGAAATTGTGGTCCTATTTAAAGGCCTTAGGTATGGAAATTTGGTGGGATGGAGTTTGCTTTGGTAATTTGAATTTAGGTTTGGTAATTGAAAGTTTGGTGGGAAATGGAAAAGAGTGGTGATTAATGAGGGTTTATGGTAGGAAATGATCAAAGTGATGTAGAGAAATCAGAAACCAATGGATCTAGAATATTCCAATTAAATCAATGATCTAAGGGTGCTGAATTTGTATAAAAAATCCAAATTTCGTACTGGTTAACCAGTTAACCATTTGGTTAACCTGTTAACCAAGCTGAATTTTGAATTTTTTGATCAAACATAGATGCTTGGTTGTTGCAGCCCGATTCTTTTGTGCGTCGAAGAAATGAACATATGAACCTTGGAAATCCTTTGAATGAATCAATTAACTTGGGAAATCCTCAATCTGATAATTTTGAATTATTTGCAGATCGTCTTCAACTTTTGTTTGTGAAATTTCGCTCGAGCTGCAGGACTACTATTTTTGGTATTTTCACCTGGTTCCTCTATCTGAAAAAAAAAGGTTAGTAAAAGGAAACAAAATATTTTTTGGATTTTTATTAATGGTTAGTAAACACAAACAAAATAAAGTAATTAAAGACAAAGGTGATCCCCTGCGAGGCATAAATCTAACCCGAGAAAAATCGTGCAACCAGTGCGATCTTGTTAGTATGCAAGATGCAAATGAAATGCGAAGAAATCTTAGGGTAACAATTATGGTGTTACAGGTACCCTTGTTGGGGGCCTCAGATGTCCTGATTTTGACTTAACTTGCTCAAGAAGTTACCCAATGATCAGATGACTTCCACAATGAATTTCTTGATCAAAATTTTTGGAGTTAAGGCCTCTGAAACCAAAACCCTAATTTTGGTCATCTGTGCAGGAAAACCCTAGCTCTGCTTCCATGCCTTTGCCACTCTTTGTGATCTCTTAACTTTCATGAACTTTGGGGAGCACATTAAGATTATAGAACACACATGGACCCTCTTATAAAGCTTCAATACCATTTGGATGGCTCAGATTGATTCTTGGATTGCTCAGATCACAAACCCTAGATGTAGATGAAATAGAACTATGCAGATGAAACAAATATGTAATATGAGATGTAATGCTTATGTTAAAACAAAAATGAAAGATCACAAGCCATAGTGTGAGAAAAAGTGAGGGAAAATTTGGGGTGTTTACAAGTGTCACAAGTAAATCCGAAACCTTCTTAATAGGTAGGCTGTAAGAGATTGGATCTACATTTTTCTACCCATAAATCCCATTCACATGATGGTTTCTATGGTGATGGTTTAAGGAAACTCAAGGTCACGAACCTTTATCGTATTAACGCCCCGCCCCAGGCTAGCTACATTGTGACGATAATGACGATAAGGTCTACCTTGAGTGGAGTTCTCATGCTAGGCTGATAAAGGGGAGAGCCCTTAGAGCCTAACATTACACAACTACCAAAATTGAAACAAGTTCTAAGGGGTCCCAGAATCACATCCCTTTCGTGAATCCAGTCACGCGACAGGCTAGCTGCGTTGTGAAAAGATCTACGAAAAGTCTAACTATCCGGGGGAGCTTTCATGCTAGGCTTGAAAGGAGCGAGTCCTTGGAGACGAACATTAATAACATCCAATTCTAACTTAGGTGTTCCTTCTTCTTTTTTCATAACTCATTTTTACTTGCAATGTGACCCCAAGATCCCACAGACAGGTATAATAAGCAATAAAAGAAAGCGAATAAAAGAACAAATAAACAAGACATAAATAATAAACATAGAGAAGACAAAAGACAAAATCAAATAGATAAACACAGAAAGCTAATTTAGGCTCAACCCTCTCTAGTATCGAGCTAGTCCCCAGCAGATTCGCCAAGCTGTCGTACCTCGAAAAATACGATCCTCGCGATGGGACGCGGAAAGAAACAACAGAGTCGCCACCTAATTCTATTTATTCTAATTAAAGAAAAGGGATATATATATATATATATATATATATATATATATACACAACCTAATAAGGATAAGAAATGGTCAACGAAACTAAATTCTATGTTCGGGAGTCAATTACGCAAGGGGAAGGTATTAGCACCCCTCACGTCCGTTATACTCAACTGGTACCTCTAAGTTAACTATGCAATTAAATGTTGATTTATGTCTTTGTATTCTAAATGGTTATTAATATGTTTGTTCTAAGGAAAAGATTTTTTAAATTATTATTATTATGAAGATGATTAAATTTTTTATTGTTGTGCTCGCGAAGGATAAAAATCCTTGTGCTTACGCATTCCCTTGTGAAATGGGAAAGTCAGAGCTTCGTAGTTCGTGCAACTAAGGTTTGTGTTTTTTAATGAACAATTATTTGAAACGCTTTTTAACTGCTAAGAGTTGGCTTTTACTCGCGGTAGAGGATGAAGCGCTAACTTGTTCGCGAGATAGAAAGATTTAAACAATGTTTCGTTTAGAGAAAATGTTTGACCTTTGTTAAGGTGTTTTAAACGACATGGCGAATGAACCATGCCGCGTGCGGCTAGCTCAAGAATGTTTCATTCAAGAATTATGTGGATTGCTAGTCTCCAGAATTCCGTTCCTTCGTTGATTAATTATAAAAATGATTTGCATTAGTTGGTAAGTTTTAAGTTGTGTTTCAAATACGAAAGAGTGAATGGGCCACAACGCGTGGGGCTAGCCCAGGATTGGTTTCATTCAAGAACTCGTGGGGTGCTAGACTCCAGGGTTCAGTTCTTTCGCGAATTAATTTGTACAATTAGGTATTTTAGGAATGAGAGGGCGAATAAACCACGTCGCGTGGGGCTAGCCCATGAGTGATTTAATTCAAGGACTATGTGGAATGCTAGACTCCAGAATCCAATTCCTCCGTTATTTGATTTGAATTAAGTATTTTGAATACAAAAGGATGAATGAACCACGTCGCGTGGGGCTAGCCCAAGAGTGATTCACTCAAGAACTCGTGGAGTGCTAGACTCCAGGGTTCAGTTCTTTCGCACTTAATTTTATAAAATAAATTAGATATTTTGTTTTTTAGATGTTTTAGGGTTTAACATGTTTTCATAACGAATGAGTAAATGAAACACTACGCGTGGGACTAGCCCATGCGTGGTTCATTAAAGACCCGCGGAATGCTAGATTCCAAAGTTCAGGTCCTCGTTAATTAAATAAGACGCATAAATTCGTGCATGTGGCGATCACATAGGTGACCGACTTACGTGTGTGTGAAGTGTATGCGGGATTTGTTTACTTGGTGTTGGACCAAGAAGTTAAATTTTATTTTTGAAACAATTATTTTGGTGATCGTGTTCATACTTAATAATTTATGGTTGAAATACGAAAACAATACAAATTTGTATGCATACAACCAGATAGATGAAAGATTAAATACACACTCACACAAGAAGATAAACCTAAATTTTACTTCTCACACTTTGGAAGATTTAACTTAGATTATCCTTAAAAAAATTGTCTAAAACGAAAATGGATCAGATATACTTTGTAGATTTTAGGATTTAAGTGAAAAGGAATTAAAAATAAAAATCTAAGATTTAAATGGATTAACAAAACAAAAAAAGTTAAACAAAAATTCACTAAGGAAACAAAAACTTAGAGTTTTCAAAATGTATACCAATTTTGTATTAAAACTCATATACATATTTTTAGTCTTTCCTTAAATTATAAATATTAAAAGTCAATTAGAAAAACTAAGTTTTAACTAATCTAAACAAGGGGACAAAAATTAACATAGTAAAACAAAGGCTGATGAACAAGCAAAACCAGGCCCATGAGTGGCGCCCCATATGCAGGATAACAGGTATGTCCAAAGAATAAGGCCCATGGGGCACTGGGGACATGAGCAGGTCGGGTCCAACCCGCGACCCGGTTTGTACTAAAAGCTGAAAACAGTAAAAGAGAAACCCTAAATAAAAAACGGCGCTATCTGCTTTACAAATCCAGAAATAAACCTCTTCTCCTCTCAAACTCAGTTTCTTCCTTTAAAGAAAACCAAAACTTCAACTGTATATCTTGTTATCTCACAACAAAGAATCGCAAATCAAAAACAAAATACCCTATTTCCCCAAATCAAAATCACTTCAACAAGAACAAATTAACCGCAAAATCCAAAACAAAAACTGAGACAAATCGAAAGCAAACAAAACAACGAACGTTTCAATCCGGTCCAAGAGAAAAAGTCATAGTCATAATCGAACAGTTTTTCAAGATCTCAAAGGGGTTACCTATCGGAGACTATCCGATGTAGCTTCAAAAGGTATGCCTTGGAAGAATCCTCTGTGTTTCCGCTCGTATATCCTCCTTTATCGTCGTTGTGTTTTTGTTGTTAATTGGTTTCTGAAACTGTGCATCGATTTTCGTTTCTTTCGGTTTCCGTAAATTTCATTGTTACGAATCTCACGGGTTTTGCTCTTCTCTTCGCAGTTCTTTGATTTCGTGCATATCCTCCATAAGTTGTTGTAGTTGTGTAGTTGAAAGCCACGATCTTGAAGGCCAATGAGGTTGGTTTGGTTACCTTCAGTTTGCGAAAGAGGCGACAATGAAGAAGAAAGTTTTCTAATGGTTGATGATGTGAAGAACTTTGGTGAGTTTCTTTCGTTTCTATGTCTTCTCTTGTTTTTTTGTGAATTTTATGAGTTTTCGAAAATCCCCCCTTCATGATACCAACTGTGTTCCTTTTATATCAGTAGAATTAGGGTTTGCTCATTGTTATTCTTATCTCAGAAATCTAAATATGGCATCATATCTCATGTTTTCCTTTTTGGTTTAAAGATGTTTTGTCATATCCGTGAAAAACGCTTGGTATTCCTCTGTTTCCTTGTTACGAATTTGATTATAAGGCCTCTTGGTTTTGTGTTGACTCTTTCTTCATCCACCATGGTAACCCTATTGTGGTGATATGCATATGTGCAGGTGCTGGTACCTTTTTGCAGGCTCCCTTTTATCAATTATTTGGCATAAAGTTAGAATTTGCAGCACGTTTTGGCTTGTTGTGTACTGATAAGTTACTTTCCCTTTCTTCTTTTTGCAGGTTTTCTGTGGTATTTCTGATGCACATCTTGTCTTGATGCTGCAGGTACTTGGAGTGATAGAAAAAGCACTTTGGAGTCTTACGAATGTGGCAATCCATGGAGCTAATGCAGAGCTTGATGTAGAGACATATTGCTACTGTCTTGGAGTGTGCTAAAACAAACACATCAGGTGGCATCAATAGTCCTTATCATTGTAGCAGGTTGGCTGGCATGTCTTTTCACTTGGTTTCTACATAATTTCTATAATACTTATTCACCAATGTTCTTTATTAAATAGAGTTTCTAAAATATGATGCTTCTTTCTTATGTATTTGCTTTTTTTTTTACCGTGTATGCTTAAATCAGGTACAACTTCTTGGGATAAATTAATGCCATGTTGGTGTTTGGGCTTAAAGGAAAAAGGGTGATGGTTGAATTGATGAAATAGCTTAAACAAAGATGAAGCTGACTGTTAGGGACATGGCGACCACATAAAGTTTTCATGGAAAAGGGCATGATGACGCGAAACAACGGGCTTGGGGCTTGACTGTCACATTTAGGATTTTAGGATATGGTCAAAGTTTGGACATTTTATGTATGACATATGAATAATAGATGTATGAACTTAGCAATAAAATGGCTTTAATCTTGGACTTTAAGCACACATGAGTGCTTCTTGATTTATTAGTGTAAATGGTCTTGTAATTAAATAAAAAAACTCTTGATCCTCCAACCTTGGAGGCAAAGCTCGGAAGCCCTCTTTTTGAAAGAAACTAATTCTTAGCCATATTATATTTGCATAAAACGTTAATTTTCATGATCAAACCTTGAATAACAAAACATTCTATTGCAAACACTTTCATGGGTGTCGCTCCCCCAAAAAGACACCTGGTCAAATAGGGTACAGACACGAACGGTCAGCGAAGAGAGAAAATGAAAATGAAAGAGTCACCAGCTAGGCATTTTTATCCTGAAGGAAAGGTAATGCTGAATAAACCTGGAAAGATATGGATAAGACGGTTGCGAACCAGAGAGACTGAGAAAAGGGGTTGGTTACAACCTGGGAAGGTATTAGCACCCAGATTGTCCGTCGTACTCGACGGGATCCACGCTTAAAAGATTGTGATTAAAGGGGTAGTGTATGTGCTATCTGTGTGCAAAAGCTGGAAAAGAATGTACAAGTGTCAATGCAAAAAGTGAATGCTCAGAAACTGAGGCTTAAAAGAGAATGCTGAAAGAGGGGGAAGACAAAGAGACTTTTGTTCAATAACAGTTAAGTCATGCCTACGTATCCTCGCGTGCAATGAGGAAGTCAGAACACCATAGTTTGACTCAAAGAGACTGAAAGATAAATTGACTCTGAACTGCTTGCTTGTTTATGCTCAAATGTATAACTCGTCTGGCTCGAGTGCTAACTGTCTTGCATTAGACGGAAGAAGCAAGTTCTCGTTTATGAATGAAGATGATGAGAAAAGAATCTCAGAGGAGACGATTATTGTTTGTTTTTGTGTTTTCAGTTTTTTATTGTTTTTGGTGTTTTGCGTAAGTTAATGAGCTTAATCCTAAATCAAGGGCTTGTAAACTCATTATATCCTCCCTTTGATTAGGGATAATGAGAATACTTAAGTATGAGGTAAGCACCACAACTTAATTACCTTGATGATGTAGGATTAAGATCATTAACCTATTTGTGATTATTTAGATGTTTTTGGGTTTTTATTTAGTGTTAAGTAATGAGTTTAATCTCTAATCACAGATTAGTGGGCTCATTACACCATCCTAATAGAAGGATAATAAATGTGAACACTTAAGCTGAGGAAGATACCTCAACTTAATCCATGGTTAGGGATTAAATTCATTATATAACAAGCCTCTATTAAGTGGATTTTAATTAAGGGTGAGATTAAGAAGTGAGTTTTATGATTTGTAAGACAACTTAAGGGGGACTTGTCCATTAAACACTAGGGTTAGTCCCTCTTAACCAAAAGGAAGAGATAAAACCCTAATGTAAGGCCCAAGTTATAAGCTTGTGTCTTGATGGTTATTAAGTGTTTTGATTAAGAGGTTTAAACAAATTAAGGGTTTAACACTTAGGATTAAACTTATACACTCCATCCTAAGAGAAGGATGCAGGCATAACCCTAATTCCAAAGTCTTAAAACCTTAAAGGTTTAGTATCTAATGATGAGATGAGAAGAGAGACACAAAGAAGACTCAAAGGTAAAAACTAAGGGGGACTAATCACAACCCTAATTATTATCATGCTTGGATGTTCCTATGGTTTGTAAGGCTTGAGGAAGGTCTTCAAGGAAGCCACCAATGGAAGAAGCAGATGAAAGGAGGAAGAAGCAGAAGAAATAAGTTACTTACTTCATTGAAGAAGATAAGTAACTTAAAGAAAGAAAGAAAGTGAGAGATGAACATAAGTGATCAATCCCACTCAAAGACAATCAAAAATGCAGCAAAGATGCAATATAAGAAAGATGAGAAGAAGTTAGAGGTGAAGGCAAATCCACCTCTCAAACAACTTACCATTAACCTAAAAAGTTAGCACAAGATGCATAAGGAAAGAAATGAAATGGAATGATGCATATGAAAAGAAAAAGATCAAAACCTGAAGCACACACATGATACAAATGATGCTATGACATGATTTAAAGACATACAAAGTGTATATGAATGATCATACAAAGAATGGGATGTCATGAAGCATGCTTTGAAGTTTGAAAGTTCATGAAAGTTAATGAATGGAAATGAATGCAAATCATGGAAAATGAATGAATAAATGATCAAGCATGATTCTAACATGTCCTAAGATGTCTAAGATGACATATGAATGCATGAAATGTCATGGAAAGTTCATGTATGGATGCATATGCAAGATGAATGCAAGTGAAGATGCATAATTAGGGTTACATGAGAGGATGAGATGAAAATAACAAAGACAGAAGCAAATGACATGATAAAAAATTGAAAATTCACTCAAAGGAACCTTAAACCTATACTAGGTTACCATCCAAAGGGGGAGATCAGAAGCTAAACCTAGAAGGTGTTATGAATTTCCTAAGTTTCTAGGGTTTTTTGGGTGATCCTCAATGTAAAATACCAAACAAATTGAAAATGAAAGATAAATTCATGCCAAAAATATCCTAGAAGGTACATGATGTGTGTGAAACAATGCAGAAAGAACCAACTTCAAACACTTCATGGTTAGGCAAAAAAGATTTTTCAAAGGTTAGGGTTTAAAAAGGTGATTTTATGAACCCTAAATTCAAAGAAAATTGTCAAATGATGATCAAAACCAAAAATAAATTTGTATGAGGGGGTTTGAAAATGTTTCTAAATGTGTTAAGATGCAACTTGAATTTTTGGGTGATTTTTAGAAACTTAAATGCTATTTTAATTAATTAATTTCCATTACTTAATTAAAATAAACATTTATATATTTTAAAAATACAATTTTTATGCAAAAAATAAAAAAAAAATCTTTGGTTTCTGAAAATTAATAAAAGTCATGATAAAAATTTTCAGAATATTTTAATGATTTTTGCTATTTTAAAATAAATGTGAAAGAAAATGCAATAAAATGAAAATAAAAATTAAATAAAAGGGAAGTAATCCAATCTGATGGCTGGGATTCAAAAGGGGGAAGACTGCGCGCGCTATCCTAAGGCCCAAATTGAATCTGGCTAATTAATATTAATTAATTTAATTAATTTGATTAGGGTTTAAGTGAATGCATCCTGGCCATCCAAACACGCGGTAAACATGATCTAAAGGTCAGAATTCAAACTAACCTAATTAACCCTAATGATTCTCAGGTGACCGGAGCAAGCTCCAGTCATCTTCTCCGGCCAACCTCTCATGCCATCTCTCTCAAAACGCATCAAACTCTCCATAAATGATCAATGGACAACAACAAACAAGAATCCAACAACAAATTTCATTTATTTCTCAAAAACAACAAGAATCGAAGCAATCAAGTTTTACGGGCAAAATTTCAGAGAGTCAATACATGCTTATTTCTTGCTCATTTTCAAAACCAAACACATCCCCATGATCATTGCAACATATAGAACAATATAAGAACTTAAAAACGCATTTCTGGAAAAAATGTTCTTGAGGTTACCTGAGTTGAAGCTTTCGAAACAGGAACTTTATGGGCTCTTCTTTGGTGCTAAACCCCTCTCTTTGACCCCCTTATGCTTCTGGAATGCTTGAAACAAGTTTATATGGAGTGTTTTGAAGTTTTCAGTTCAGAGGTGAGTGAAATCGTGTTTTGGATTCTTGAGGTTTCAGGCTTGTTTAAGGGTTGGGAAATGATCTGGAGGGTGTATGGAGATGATTGGTGAAGTTTGGTTGAAGTTTTGATGGTTGGTTTATGAATTTCGAAGAGATGAAGTTTGAGAGGAATTTTTGGCAAGCTGAGCTATGGGATGATTCAGGGCAATGTGCTATATGAAATGAGTCCTTTGAGGCATGTATGTGAAGCTGTGATAGGTCTGAATAGTTGGTGTGGCCTATGCTGATTGGTATGGGTAATTTTGCAAAAAGTCAAGTTTGGTTGTACTTGAGGTATGGATCATGGCAGGCCTGGTTGCAAGGGGTGTCTGGCCTCAGCTGAGTTCAAGGAGGTCCATAGAAACAGATTTGGCATGCTGGCACAAGTGTATGGGAAGATTCATACCATTTTGCAAATTTGAGAACTTTTAAGATTTCTTGAAGTTCAAGGCATGAAAGTGTATGATCCTTGGGCCAATTCTGATCAAAATGAGTTGCACTATGATGGTATGTTGTTTAGAGATGCATTAGAGGTCATGAAATGGCTTGGCAAGTGGTTTTGCAAAATATCCTCTTTGGTGCATTCTTGAAAATTATAGGATTTTTGCCAACTTTGAAGGATCATAACTTGAGTTCCATAATGAATTAGAACACGTTCTTATACTTTTTTAAAAGGGAAAGACCTAATCTACAACTTTCACGACCAAGAACTTTTCATTTGAAGCATATTTGGATGAGAAAGAGGAGGTTGAAGAACTTTCCCAAAATGGAAAGTTTCCATTACAAGTCATTTCCATTTTTGGCAACTTTTGGTTTAGCTCAAATTTCTTCAATTTTGTGAACTTCCAAGCACTTCAAAGAACAAATAAAGATCATATAACTTCAATTTGATGAAAATACCCCCTTGGTTCCATTGTTGGGGGCCTCAGATGCCCTGATTTTGCTCTAACTGGCTCAAGAAGTTACCCAGTGAACAAATGACTTCCACAATGAATTTATTCATCAATCCTGGTACACATGATCCTTATAACATATTAATAACATTAGAAACAAGAATGACCAAAAAATTTAGAGTTAAGGCCTCTGAAACCAAAACCCTAATTTTGGTCATGTGTGAAGTGAAAACCCTAGCTCTGCTTCCATGCTTTCCCAACTCTTGTGATTTCTTGACTTCTTTGAACTTTGAGGGATATAATATGATCATAGAACACACATGGACCCTCTTATAACAATTGGAGACCTTTGGAGTGGCTCAAATGGATCCTTGGATTGCTCAGATCACAAACCCTAGATGCATATGAACTTTGAACTATGCAGTGAAACAAAAAATGCAATATGAGATGGTATGCTTATACTAATGAAAACATGAAAGATCACAAGCCAATGGTGGAATTAGTGAGGGAAAATTTTGGGTGTTTACAGCTGCCCCTATTCAAACATGAGTTAGCTGTGCAGGATGTAAGCGCCTGGCTTAACAGACAAACAAGATAACTTGTGGTTGAATACCAAAGACAGTCCACAATTTGCACTCGCTGGGGAGAATAAGAAAAGGGATATGAATTGTAAAAGACAGTATAGCATGATTATAAAATGCAGGCGATAGAGGACGACCATCGAGCAGAGGACGACTGCTGGGGATAAGGCGGTAGGCTAAGCAATGACAGGGACGGCCGACAAGTTGGGGAAATAAAGAGGCCATGACGGGGACAACCATCAGGTAAAGAAACAAGATTCTTTGGGGATTAAAGTAAAGGCAATGATGGGGACGGCCATCAGGTTTGCAAAGTAAGGTAAACAACGATGGGGACGACCATCGAGTTAAAGAATAAATGAAATACTGATGAGGGACGATCATCAAAGGTGAAGGACGATCACCTAGCACGGGACGACTGCTCTTTGTCATGACATAGGACGAATGTCGGACATCAATGGGTCGATGATGGGAACGGCCATTGGATAAGCATGATGAAGGACGATCATCAAGAGGTGAAGGACGATCACCCAGCAGGGTACGGCTACTCTCGGGGTTCATCACGACATAGGACAAATGTCGGATAACAAGATCAATGATAGGGACGGCCATCGGATAAAATGATGAGGGACGGTCATCAAAAGGTGAAGGACGATCACCTAGCAGGGGACGACTGCTAAATATCACGACATAGGACGAATTCCGGATAGAGAAGGGTTCCAATAATGGAGACTCTACTGGGGAAAGGATGAGGGACGATCATCCAAAGGTGAAGGACGATCACCTGGCTGGATGCGGCTGCTGAAATTATTACGACATAGGACAAATGTCGGATAGGAGAAAAGTTTCTTTGCTGGGGAATGGTAAACACGGGCGAGTGCTTACACTCAAGAATAAAAGGTATAAGTTTTTTTTTGACGCTGTGTATAGATTAAAGATACGGACGAGCATCCTTAGGACCATGATACGGACGAGTATCGGTAGAAACAAACGCTGACGCATGTTCAGAGATGATGATACGGACGAGTACCAACTGGTTAACAAAGAACACAGACGAGTGTCGAATCTATGGGGAATAATAATATATACCAGATACGGACGAGTACCAGAGACTTCTATATGAGTATGAGAGATTATTGTTGGTGAAGTATGAGCAAGACACAAACGAGTGTTCAACTTGCTGGGGAAAGGTGACACGGACGAGTGTCAAAAGAGAAAGTGTATAAGTTATGAACAAATATTTGCATGTGAGAGTATAAAAAGGTGTTCTGGCGACCTGTGGGGATATGATGACACGGACGAGTGTCGAAAAGAATGTGTCATAAACATGCTTTGTTTGCAGCACGTGTTTTGGCAACTGTGCTGGGGAAAGGTGACACGGACGAGTGTCAAAAGGGTATGTATAGGTTTCTGAATGCAAAGAGGATGTTTTGGCTTATATCTGCAGGGGAATGATATGACACGGACGAGTGTCGAAAGAGTATATATAAACAGGAATTTATGTTGGAGATTGCAGAGGGGACACTTTGGCTTTTACTTGCAAGGAATGTGAGTTTTTATATACATTGTCGATGAAATACTGATGGTAATTGCAGGTGGCTGGCTCGAACCTGACTTGTGATCATGCAAATGTTTGATTTTTACCGTAATGCTCCGTATTAGATGGAATTCTATGCTTTGTGGGGGAAAAATGATGTGAATGCCATGATTATGCAAAAGAGAAACCGATCCGGGATTTGGATCCCACTGAAGATTGGATCCCTGACTGATCTGCTTGGAGGAATATCCCAGCTGGGGAAGAGACCATTGGTAGATCTGTCAGGAGGTGTAACTCTGCTTGGGGAAATAGATCATTGATAGGCCTATCCTGTAAGGAGAAACCCAGTTGGGGATAAGGAAGCTTCTGTCACTTTGTTGTGTGAGAGTTTCAGGCATTGCTCTTCTGGGGGAGAGGCTGGAACTTCTGTGGGGAGATTGGATGGGGATGCTCCTGTTGAGTAGACCTGTGCTAGGGATGAGGAGGCTTTGACAACTCAGTTGGGGAAAAGCATCATTGATACTGCTTGGGGAGGAGGTATGCTAGGGAAGTGTGCTTGGCATGCCCCAAGTTGCATATTGAATACCTGCAATTTGGTAAGATAAAGAAACACACAAGTATCCCGAGGTATCCCTTACCGGATTCCGTCATAGGAGTTAGATATTCCTTAAAGTAAATATATTTCCTTCAAGCATTTTATTAAGAATGGCTCATCTGTTTTATGCAAGTATCATATCATGAATACTGGATATTTTGCAAACGAAATAAAAGATGTGCAAAAAGAGGTGTGACTGAAAATCTGATTTTATTAATCTGGGTGCCCTGAATTGGAAAATACAATCAAAGGAACAGATCCCCTAGAATGAGGAGATTGTTACAAATTGAAAAAGTAAAAGTGCTGGCAATGATAACGACGCTCTGGTGAGCTTCCTTTGCTATGACCTGTATGACCTTGACGATCTTCTTATCTTGCTTTCTGAAAAAGGTTGATTCTGACTGATGCTTTATCCTTTCAAAACTTACCGTGTTGTGAGGAATACAGACGAATTCGGAATGCGGTTGTTCGCTTATTCCCTGATTTTGCGTAGATCGCCCTTTCGGGGTTTCAATCCACCGGGATACCCATTTCTGCCTGAGTTGTCCAATGTGGCTTTTCAACTCAGCGGGTGTACATTTTTTTTCAATTTTCCCTTATTTTTTACCCGAGTCTTTTATTTTGTTTTTGACTCTCCGGGATGCCCCATTTTTTCCTGGACTTACATTCTGTTTTTATGTCCAGCGGGTCATTTTATGCGAAGTACTTTTTAACTGCATCTGAATTCACAGTGGATAAGAAATCTTCACCATCCATAGTAGTGAGCATCAGTGCTCCACCAGAGAAAACCTTCTTTACTATGAGTGGACCATCATGGTTTGGAGTCCACTTGCCCCTGTGGTCTGTATGAGGAGGAAGAAGTCTTTTCAGCACAAGATCTCCCACTTAGTATTCCCGAAGCCTGACTTTCTGATCGAAGGCTTTCTTGATTCTTTTCTGATATAACTGCCCATGACAGATTACAGCTAATATCTTTTCTTCGATCAAATTCAATTGATTGTACCGTGACCGGACCCATTCTGCTTCACTTAGCTTTACATCCATCAGTACCCGTAAGGAGGGTAATTCAACTTCCACAGGTAGGACGACTTCCATACCATATACCCATGCACGGCAAATGGTAGAATTTCATGCCAGTCTTTGTAAGTAACCACCATCTTTTGCACAATCTTCTTGATGTTTTTGTTAGCTGCCTCAACAGTGCCATTCATCTTTGGTCTGTAAGGAGAAGAGTTGTGATGTTGGATTTTGAAGTCCCGACACAGTTCTGCCATCATTTTGTTGTTCAAGTTGGAACCATTGTCAGTAATGATTCACTCGGGAACTCCATATCGACAGATGATGTCTCTTTTCAGGAATCTGGCTACCACTTGTCTGGTGAAATTTGCGTACGAAGCTGCTTCGACCCACTTGGTGAAGTAATCAATGGCCCCCAGGATAAATCTATGACCATTTGAAGCAGTCGATTCGATCTTTCCAATCATGTCAATGCCCCACATGGCAAAGGGCCAAGGCGAAGACATCACATTCAAAGGATTTGGAGGCACATGCACTTTATCTGTGTAGATCTGGCATTTATGGCATTTTCTGGCATAGGCACAACAGTCTGCATCCATTGTGATCCAGTAGTAACCTGATCTTAACAACTTCTTTGCCATTGCATGTCCTCCGGCATGGGTACCGAAAGATCCTTCATGCGCCTCGTGCATCAGCAAGTCCGCTTCTTTCTTATCAACACATCTGAGCAGTATCATATCAAAGTTTCGCTTGTATAATGAACCATCAACATTAAGGAAGAAACTACCGGTCAGTCTTCTTAATGTCTTCTTATCATTGGATGATTCCCCAGGTGGGTATGTTTGATCCTCTAAGAAACTTTTGATGTCATGGAACCAAGGCTTGTCATCTTTAGCAATGTCCACAGAGAATACGTATGCCGGTCGGTCTAGTCTGGATACCAAAATCCGAGGCACATAATTGGCAGTCTGAACCTTGATCATGGAGGAAATGGTAGCCAAAGAATCTGCGAACTGATTTTCGTCTCGAGGGATGTACTCAAGTTTGACTGTTGTGAAGAAAGTCAATAATCTCCTCGTATAATCACGGTATGGAATCAGATGCTCTTGGTGAGTGTACCATTTGCCGTTGGTCTGATTGATTATCAAAGCTGAATCTCTGAATACAGTTAAAGTCTTGATCCTGAGGTCAATGGCTTCCTCAAGAACCATGATACATGCTTCGTATTCAGCTTCGTTGTTAGTGCAGGCAAAGGTGAGTTTTTCCGAGAAAGGCATATGAACCCCCTTAGGTGTAATGAGCACTACACCAACTCCACGTCCATTCATATTGACCGCCCCATTAAACATCATTGTCCACTCTTCTTCTGGGTCAGGCCCTTTAGTGTGAATAGGCTCTTCATGATCTTTTTCTTTTAGGTACATGATGTCTTCATCAGGGAAGTCAAATCTCATGGGCTGATAATCATCAATGGGTTGCTCAGCTAGATAGTCAGACAGTACACTGCCCTTGATGGCCTTTTGAGATGTGTACTGAATGTCATATTCTGTCAGAATCATTTGCCATCTTGCAACCTTTCCGGTAAGTGTTGGCTTCTCAAATATGTACTTAACGGGATCCATTTTTGAGATCAACAAGGTAGTGTGAGTCAACATATACTGTCTTATTCGGCGAGTAGCCCACGCTAAAGCACAACAAGTTTTCTCGAGCAGTGAATAACGTTGTTCACAGTCGGTAAACTTTTTGCTTAGGTAGTATATTGCATACTCTTTTCGACCAGACTTGTCATGCTAGCCCAGCACACACCTCATTGATCCTTCTAATACTGTCAGGTACAATATTAGAGGTTTTCCTTCAACTGGAGGCATAAGAATCGGAGGTTCTTGTAAGTACTCCTTGATCTTGTCAAAAGCCTTCTGACAATCTTCGTTCCACCTGACCATTTGCTCCTTTCTTAACAATTTGAACAGGGGCTCACAGGTTGCAGTGAGGTGAGATATGAACCTTGATATGTAGTTCAATCTACCTAGGAACCCTCGAAATTATTTTTCAGTCCTCGGTGTAGGCATCTCCTGAATGGCTTTGACTTTGTCAGGATCAACTTCAATTCCCTTTTTACTTACGATAAATCCCAGCAACTTACCGGAACGTGCCCCGAACTTGCATTTGTTGGGGTTTAGCTTCAGCTGATACTTTCTCAGATGCTTGAACAACTTCAGCAGATTTACCAGATGATCTTCTTTACTGAGGGACTTGGAAATCATGTCAACCACGTAGCATTCAATTTCTTTGTGGATCATATCATGGAATAACGTTACCATAGCCCGTTGATAAGTTGCACCGGCATTCTTCAGTCCAAAAGGCATTACCTTATAACAAAATGTGCCCCAAGGTGTAATGAAGGTTGTCTTCTCCATGTCTTCGGGTGACATCTTGATCTGATTATACCCTGAAAATCCATCCATGAAGGAAAACACCGAGAACCGAGCTATGTTGTCGACCAATACATCAATGTGAGGTAGAGGGAAATCATCCTTCGGGCTAGCTCTATTCATATCCCAATAATCCACACACATCCGTACTTTGCCATCCTTCTTAGGCACTGGTACAATGTTAGCAACCCACAGTGGGTAACTAGTTACAGCAAGGAAACCGGCATCCCACTGTTTTTGTACTTCTTTCTTGATTTTCATTGCCATATCTGGACGAGTACATCGTAGTTTCTATTTCACTGGAGGGCAATCTTCTTTCAGAGGCAGCTTGTGAATAACAATATATGTATCTAGACCTGGCATGTCTTGATAGGACCAAGAAAAGACGTCGACGTATTCTCGAAGCATGTCAATAAGCTGTTCTTTTACTGAAGCTTGTAAACCGGCCCCAATCTTCACGTCTTTCAAATCCTCTTCGGTACCAAGATTAAGTGTCTCAACCTCCTCCTGATGAGGAGTAATCACTTTCTCTTCCTGTCTCAACAACCTGGATAACTCTTCCGGTAACTCATAGTCTTCTTCAACCCCTTCATCAGCTTGATTAATCGGATTGTCGAAGTCATACAAGGTCATAGCAGTGTTGTTGTCGGTGCAATCTGGAGGATAATCTCTGCAAGGGTTGAGATTTGTTCGTTTTAGTTATCAATTATAATCTTGTTTAGAAAAAGTGAAAATGAAGTTATTTATTTTGAAAACATTGTCATTTTATTGTTTTGTACAAAAGTGAAAAATGAAAAGACAGTGAGCGAAAAAGAGACTTGTTTGCAAAAGATGTCTGATATTCATTGATTAATCCATTTGCACAAAATTACAATATGGCCCTATTAAAACCTGAGTCCTGACACCTTGGGCAAGATGCAGGACTTGATGCATGCTAAAAAGACAGGAAATAATAATTACTCTGCAGGAGTAACCCTTATAATTTCCTGGGAAGACCAGTTAAGGACTTAGTGCCCCGGGATCCTTGGACGTATCCAGCTCTCCAGGTTGAGGTCGCTTTCGGCCTCGTCTTCCAGGTTGTTAACAGCATCTGGGGTGAGCATCCCCCACTGATGAACTTGGGCTCTTTTGCAGCCTCTGATTGATCTTGTCGGAATGGTTTGTAACCCAAACCGAATCTGTCCTCCTTCTTTTCCACTGGAAGCAACTTGCCCCAGCCTTGAGCATTACCATCTTCAACAACATTCTGGGCTTGCTGATAGGAGACAATTGAAGTACCCATCCTATCTTCCTGGGATGCAGCAAATACTTCAGTCATCGCCTCATTGACATTCAAGGCCTCGAACCCTTGGCTCATAGTTTCATGGATTTCACCATCCATCTCAATATACTTGTATGTAGCCAGATGGCTAACAAATATGTCCTCTTCACCACAGATGGTGATAATCTGCCCTTCCCACTCATATTTCAATTTCTGGTGAAGGGTCGACGTTACTGCGCCTGCGGCGTGAATCCAAGGTCGACCCAACAAACAGTTGTAGGCCGGATGAATGTCCATCACATAGAAAGTAGTCTGAAAGACCTACGGACCGATTATCACAGGCAGCTCCACCTTTCCAAGGACCAATCTCTTGGAGCCATCAAAAGCCCTGACCACAAGATTGCTTGGTCGGAAAGCTATTCCATCATATTCGAGTTTGACAAGAGCTTTCTTCGGTAATACATTGAGTGAGGACCCAGTGTCTACAAGAACATGAGATAGTACAGCTCCTTTTCACTCCAGGGTTATGTGCAAAGCTTTGTTGTGGGGACGTCCTTCTGTTGTCAAATCAGCATCAGTGAAACCTAGCCCATGGCTAGTATTGACATTAGACATTGTAAACACCCCAAATTTTCCCTCACTCATTTCACCATGGCTTGTGATTTTTTCTCATCTTGCATAAGTTCAATCATAGCATCTCATATTGCATGTTTGCTTCACTGCATTGGTTCTAAGTCATCTGCATCTAGGGTTTGTGATATGAGCCATCCTTGAGCCATTTGAGCCACTCTAAAGGTCATCAACCTTCTCAAGAGGGTCCATATATGTTCAAGCATCATATTGTATCCTCCCAAGATCAAGGAAGTCAAAGAATCACAAGAACTAAGAAAGGCATGGAAGCAGAGCCAAGCTTAACTGCACAGATGACCTAAAATTAGGGTTTTGGTTTCAGAGGCCATAACTCCAATTTTTTTTGTCATTCTTGTTTCTATTGGTCTCTATATGTTATGAGGATCATGCATATCAATTTTCATGAAGAAATTCAATGGGAAGGCATCTGATCACAAGATAACTTCTTGAGCAAGTTAGTGCGAAATCAGAGCATCTGAGGCCCCCAATGACCCAACCAAAGGGGTTTCTCCATCATTTTGAATGTGTATGATCTTTATTTGATCATATAAGATATTAGAAGTTCACAAAATTGAATAATTTCAAGCCATTTGCAAAGTTGCCTTTTTGGGAAAGTGACTTATAATGTAAACTTGCCATTTTGGGAAAGTTTTTCAACCTCCTCTTTTTGATTCAAAAATGCTTCAAATGAAAAATCTTTGGTCATGAAAGTTGTAGATTGGATCCTCCCATTTTCAAAAAGTACAAGAACTCATTCTAATTCATTTTGGATCAAAAGTTATTGCTTGTCAAAGTTGGACAAAATCACTTATTTTTCATTTTTGGCACCAAAGAGGGAAACTTGCAAATTCACATGCCAAGCATTTCTATGACTTCAAAATGACTTCTAAGCATTACATAAACATAACACATTTCCTAAAAGCCAGATTTGTGCTAAGAATTATCAAGATTCATGACTTGTGCATGAAGAAATCAAGAAAGGGCCAAACTTCATGAAATTTGCAAAACCCATAAGCTTCAATCCACTTGCTAATTGGCCTCAATCTGAATTCCATGGTTGCCCTTGATCCTTGCTGCGCAGGACACCCCATTGTCCTTGGCCTGCCATGACCCATACCTCAAGTACACCAACTTTTGACATTTTGGCAACTTGCCCATACCAATCAACATAGGCCGGCACCCACTCTCTGACCTATCACACTTCTTTATGTGGATCAAAACCAAGCAAAAGCACAGAACAACACAGCCTGAAACTCCAAGAACTCACACACTCCAAAATCCCCAAATTTGCAAAAGCCTTCGAATCTCTTGATTCAACCATCAAACCTTTGAGTTTCTTTCACCATTCAACTCACCATGATCCACTGATCATTTCCCACCCTTCATTTGGCCCTAAAACCTCCACAATCAAAAATACGATTTTAGCACTTCACAAACTGAATTTCGGCCATTTCCATTTTAAGGCCATATAAACTCCAGCTAAGTATCACAAACACTTGGGGAGGATCATTGGAACTTGTTTGAAGCAAAGAACTGGCCAGAAAGCACCATTTTCGAAAGCTTCAGTTCAGGTAACCTCAAGAACAAATTTTCCAGAAATGCGTTTTTAAGTTTCTAATTGATTCTCCATGATTCACTGATGATTCTGATATGTTTAGTTTTGAAAATAGTCAAGTATTAAGCATGTATTGAACCTCTGAAATTTTCTGAGTATTTTCCGTTTGGCTTTGATTCTTGTTCTTGAGTGAAAATAAATGAGTTTTAGGGATGGATTCGTGTTTAGGGTTGTTAGATGTTTTATTCTGGAGAGTTAGAGAGCTTAAGATTGCGTATGGAGTGAGATAGCACATTTGGCTGGCCGGAGAAGATGACCGGAACACTGTTCCGGTCACCTGAAAGTAATTAGGGTTCAGATTAGGGTTAATGACATAATTAGCGTAGTTTGAATTCTGGCCATTGGATAGCGCGCGAAGTCAATTCCCTCCCTTTTGAGTTTGAATATGGGCCCTTGGATGGGCTGACTTTCTCATTTTCTCTTTTATTTCATTTTTATTTCATTTGTTTTGTATTTAATTTCCACGAATTTTTAAAAATAGTAAAATACATTAAAAAATTCTGAAATTTTTTATCAAATCTTTTATTAATTTTCAGAACCCAAAACTATTTTTATTTTTATTTTTTTGCATTAAAAATTATTTTTAAATCATTTAAATGTTTATTTTTAATTAGTTAATGGAAATTAATTAATTAAAAATGCATTTAGGTATTTAAAAATCACCAAAAAATTCACATTGCATTTTGACATATTTAGAAGCATTATCAAACTCTTCAAACAAATTTCTTTTTGGTTCTTGACCTATTTTGACAATTTTCATTGGAATTAAAGTTATTTAAAGGCAATATTTTGGTCCTAACTTAGAAAAATTCATTCTGCCTAACCATGAAGAGTTTGGTGATGGTTCTTCTTGCATTGCATCCTTCATATCATGTAGTTTCTAGGGTAAAATTGGTTTGCATTTATCTTTCATTTTCAATTTAATGTGCATTTTTCCTTTTGAAGTGCCTTGAAACCCTAGTTGACTTGAGAAAATCATAACTTCCATTAGGTTAAGATTTAGGTCTCCTCCTTTGGGCAGTGAACTTCAAAGCATGCTTCATTTGCATCCTCATCCTTGTATGATCATCCACAACCCTTGACATGTATTTGTATCATCTCTTAGCATCATTAACATCATGTTTATGCTTCTGACTTTGGTTTGCATCATTGCATTTCATCTCATTTTTCATGTCATTTCATTTTCTTGTTGCTAACTTTTCAGGTGGTAAGTGTTTGAGAAGTGAATTTGCCTTCACTTCTCATAATCTTTTCTCATCTCTCTTTATGCATTCCTTACTGCATTTTACTTTTGTATTTGAGTGAGCTTGCTCATTCATGCTCCTTCCCCTCTTTCTTTCTTCAAGCAACTTATTTTCTTAAGTGAAGTAAGTTGTCTTGCTTCTTGCTGCTTCTTTTCCTTTCATCTGCTTCTTCCATGGTGGCTTTTCCCTGAAGATATTTTGCAAGCCTCATAAACCCTAGGAATACCCAAGCATGTTAACAATTAGGGTTTGATTAGTCCTCCCATTAGTTTTACCTTTGTGTCATCTTTGTGTCTTCTCTTCTCATCTCTTAATCAAGGACTAAACCTTAAAGGTTTTAAGACTTTGTGATTAGGGTTATGCTTGTATCCTTTTATTAGGATGGAGTGTATAACTTTAATCCTAAGTGTTAAACCCTTAATGTGTTTAAATCCTTTAATCAAGCCACTTAATAATCACTAAGACACCAAGCTTGTAACTTGGGCCTTGCATTAGGGTTCTAATTCTTCCTTAACTGGTTAAGAAGGACTAACCCTAGTGTTAATGGACAAGTCCTCCTCAAGTTGTCTTAAAAACCATAAAATCCATTTCTTAATCTTATCATTAACTAAAATCCACTTAAATAAAGGCTTGTTTTGTCATGAGGTTAATCCCTAATCATGGATTAAGTTGAGGAGCCTTCCTCAGCTTAAATGTTCTCATTTATCATCCTTCTATTAGGATGGTGTAATGGGTCCATTAAATTCTTGATTATGGCTTAAACTCATTACTTAACACTAAACAAAAACTCCAAAAAACATCTAAATAAATGCAAGTAGGTTAGTGATCTTAATCCTGCATCATGGTGATTAAGTATGAGGTGTTTACTTCATACTTAAGGTATTCTCATTACCCCTAATCAGAGGGAGGATGTGATGAGTTTACTAACCCTTGGTTTAGGCTTAAGCTCATTAACTTATGACAAACTTCAAAAAGCAATAAAATACTGAAAATACCAAAAACAAACAATAATCGTCTCCTTCGGGATTCTTTTCTCATCACCTTCACTCACAAACGAGAACTCGCTTCTTCCGTCTAATGCAAGACAGTTAGCACCTGAGCCAGACAGGTCATACACTTGAGCATAGGCAAGTAAGCAGTTCATCAGTCAATTTACCTTTCAGTATCTTTGAGTCGAACTACGGTGTTCTGACTTCCTCATTGCACGAGAGGATACGTAGGCATAACTTAACAATTATCGAACAAAAGTCTCTGTATACTCTCCCTCCTCCAGCATTATTCTTTTAGCCTCATAGTCTTGGGCACTTCATTCTTGTTCTTACACTGACACTTCTCTTATGCACTTCACATTTCTTTTACACTGACACTTGCATTCTTTTCCAGCTTTGATACACAGATTGCACTGACACTACCCCTTTAAACACAAACTTTCAAGCGTGGATCCCGTCGAGTACGACGGACAATCTGGGTGCTAATACCTTCCCAGGTTGTAACCAACCCCCTTTCTCAGTTTCTCTGGTTCGCGACCGTCTTATCCATTCTTTTCTAGGTTTATGCAGCATTACCTTTCCTTCGGGATAAAAATGCCTAGCTGGCGACTCTATTCATTCCTTTCTCTTTTCGCCGACCGTTCGCGTCTGTACCCCTCTTGGCCCTGTGTCATTTGGTGGGAGCGACAAACACCACTGTTTCAAGCTGATTCACTGTGATCTCTTCTAGCACGTAGGCAGCGTGCAGAACTTTGAGTAATGCATTCCGATGGGCTTCGGAACACAACAACAGGGATAATATAGAGATCTTAGAAGGAGTTTGGTGGAGCTGATCCACAACTTTATAGTCACTTATTTTAATTATCCTCATATATTCATCCACATCCTGATCAAAGGATGATTTATGAGTTTCTTTTGATGCAGATTCTTCAGGTGCCACACTCTTCCCTTTGGCTTTGGCAGCAGCCTCTGCCTCAGTATTGGTTCTTGGAGCTTGTGACGCGAAAAGGCGTCTGCTTCGGGTGAAGCCTCCGCCTCCCCCGACATTATCCACTTGGGGAGTAGGAATTGAAGAGTCAAGAAGGACTTTTTCTCCATTGCAGTAAAGTTATGCACCATAATGCCATGGTACATCGTTGTCTTTATCATATGGAATAGGCCCTGGCACCGTGATGGTGACTGGGCTAACTGCGGAAGAGGTTGGAACCATTATTGTCTGTGGATCATAGAAAATAGTGACAGGACTTCTGGTGGATGTTGAAGGTGGTGAATTGAAGCTTGGTTGAAATTATGGTTGAGATTGTTGAAAGTTGTTGGAATTCGGGACCGTTGTCGGGTCATAATAAATAGTAACTGTGGAGACGTCGTTGTTGGTGGTTGTTGTAGTTGTAGAAGTAGATGATATGGAACTATTGTTTGTTGAAGTGATGGAAGAGGTGGATGTTGATTTTGTAGACGAGTCTGTAGGAACAATTGTCTTTGCAGTTGTAGGAGAAAAACTTGTTGTTGAAAAAGGAGTTGCTGGTGTTGTAGAAGCTGTTGTGGTTATTTGCAGAATGCCTTCTTTGATCAAGCCATTGATGCCATTCCTCAAGCTTGCACACCCGTTCTCAGAAACCTTGCAAGATTCACAACAGGCCTCACAACCTGGAAACACTTGGCATTTCAAAAGCTGAGCTTTAACCTCTGCCAGAGGTGTCTGAATACTTGTAATATCTTCAATCAAACTCAAGGGTGAGCCTTCCCCTATTGCATTAATCCTTGGCCCACCATGGTTGGGCATAGGATTTTTCATGACATTGGGAGGTGGTGCAAAGTTCAGGGCCTTTGAATCTACCAGATCCTGGACCTTCATATGCAGGGCTCTTCATTTTTCCGTGGAGTGACCAGGTGCATTAGAATGAAAAGCACACCTAGCGTTGACATCATAATTTCTCAGAAGGTTCTTAGGATCAGGTGGAGCCAATGTCCTCAACTCAACAAGATTGAGCTTTAGGAGTTGTGGCAGCAGTGTGGCATATGGCATTGGAATAGGGTCAATCACCCTGTTGATCTGGGATGGCCGCTGTTGAAAAGGGCGTTGTTGTTGATTGTTGTTATTGTTGTTGTATGATCTCTGTTGAGGAAACTGTAGTTGTTACGAAAAGTGTTGTGGTTGTTGAGTATACTGAGGAGGTGGAGCAGGGATAGTAACAGCAGCAACTGTTCTGGGAAGGTATTGGGGTCTCCCTCTTCCCATGTGCACAAAGTTTGTTTCGCCAGATCTACGGGGCCCAGCAAATGGCTTCCTTGTATTGCTTGAACTGGCACCGTTGTCAGAGATCTTTCCCATCTTTAGTAGGCTCTCTATTCTTTCCCCAGATATCACCACATCTGCAAAGTTGGTGGAAGAAAATGCAACCAATCTGTCAATATAGGTTCCCTGGAGAGTATTCATGAACATGTCTGCCATCTCCCTTTCAGACATTGGAGGCTGAACAGCAGCAGCAAGCTGTCTCCATCTTTGGGCATACTCTCTAAAGCTTTCACGGGAAGACTGAGACATTCCCATTAGAAGGGTCCTGTTTGGAGCCATGTCCAGATTATATTGATACTGACGGATAAAAGCTTCAGCCAAGTCTTTCCAGTTTCTTATTGTGGCTCTGGTCAGGTGAGAGTACCATTCCCGGGATGCCCCTGTCAAGCTATCCTCAAAGTAAAACATCCACAGCTTCTCGTCCATGGTGAAAGCTTTCAATCTCCCCGGGAAAGATTGAAGGTGGGTGCGTGGGCAGGATGTGCCATTATATCTTTCAAAACACGGGGGTTTGAACTTGTAAGGAATTCTCACCCCTTCCACCAATCCCATGTCCATGACATCAAAACCTAGAGAGTTTTGGGATTCAAGAGACCTTAGCTTCTCTGCAATTTCATCCAACCGACGGTCGTAAACTTCGTCTCCAGCCCCAACCACTATAAATTGTTCTTCTTGTGGATCCTCCTGCAAGACCCTTCCTCTAGTAGTGTTACCCTGGGTATTTCTTATGGCATTGACGTCTGGATTCAGATGAGGTCCAAACTCTGGTGGGTCAGTGCGAGGCTGCATGTGATCGTTGTTACTGGTACCCCCCGTACCTGGATGGTGTTCCTCGGGTGTTTGTCGCTTAACTAACTCCCTCAGTCTTTCCTGGCTCTGAGCTAGACCAATCATCACTGTCATAAATTGATTCATTTGATTTCTCATCTCAACCCTTTCATTGGCCATCTGGGCCCTCACTTCATTCAGGTCTTGTTGAACCTGATCCATCTGTAGTCCCGGAAGGTTATTTCTTATTGGGTACCGGTGCACTCTATTGACGGGGAACACTCTTCTGCGAGCAATGTTTCCTGAAACCACAACAAAGTAAGAAACAACAATAAAACAAAAACCTATAAAACAAAGAGAATGTTAGTATGCAATGCAGGATGCCTATTTGTCCTCCAAGGGTATCCAGTTTGGTTCTTTGGTTTTGACCATTCCAGACCTTGAGGAAATGTTGATGATGTTGTAGAGAGAAATAAAGCCCACCAATAATACAATACCATATATATTACAAAGAGTGAAGATACATAGTTTGATTACAATAACATTCCCATGGCGGGTCAAAATACATCAATCAAAAGGAAAAATACAATCAAAATGAAGTACAAACAAAAAGAGTCAAACATCCAATCCAAAGTCATCTTCTCTGACTTCCTTCAGGAGGGCCTCAGTCACTGGACCAACCGGGTGCTCTGTGATAGTCCTGATGAGGAGGTTCCTGGTAGCAATGGCATTGGTCAACTTCTTGTGCTTATCCTGATCCTTTGACCTCTTCATCCCCGCTCGGAGTTTCAATTCAGAGATCTCCTTCTGTGCTGCTATCAAAGTTGCCTGATTCTTCTTCTCACTAGCCTCCAATTGCTCTATCTTAGCCTGAGTCCTTTGATCTTCTTGTGCACGGGCCTCAATGATCCTGATCCACTTAGCCTGGCTCTCCTCTAAATAATGCTCTGCCCTAGCCTTCTGAGTCTTTGCTTCCTTTCAAGCATTCTTTAGTACTAACTCCTCTTCTCTAGCCTTTCTGATGTAGTCGTCCGTCTTCTCAATCTTGGTCAAGTGCTCAATCCGGAGCCTCTCTAACCTCTCATTATCTAGAAGGCTGTCATTTCTCTCCCAAAGAGTCTTCTTCAAGGCTTCAGAGAGCTGGGTATTCCTCTCTTTCAGTTTCTCAAACTCTTCCAGACTGACAGTAGCTGCAGGTCGCACTGTTGATGGCCCAGGTGTATCCTCTAAAGTGAATGGCATCTTGGTGATCTGTGCCCTGGTAGGAGACCAATCAAGATACTGTGCTGAGGCTATATTGTTGCACTTACCCAAAATGGTTGTCCCCTTAGTCTGAATGTTATCCCAGGCCCAGGCTGCCTGTCTAACAATAGCAGAGTTGTGTTGGATTTCACAATAGAGGGTCTGAGTTAAGTCTTGCCCTCTTGGGGGATGAACCAAAGCATACCCTAATTGTCTTTTAAAAAGCAAAGGGTGTTAGTTGATGCAACCTTTTACTCCAATCAAAGGAACATTAGGATATTGCCCACAGCTAGTAATGATGTCCTTGCCCTTGGTGCTCTGAGTGCACCATCTGATGTCTTCTGATGTCATGGCAATCAATCTCTTAGCCCAGTTCCTTGGCTGATGAGGGTTCAGGAAAGTATCTGATTTCAGCAAGTGTCTTAGCAGCCAACAGTAATAGAGAGGAGCACGACATCTGACCAATCTTCCTCTTTACTTCTTGTTCCTCTGGTGTACTAAATAATAGAAGTCTCCAAGCAAGGTAGGCATTGGGTTCCTTAGTAAGAACAGGTGAATAGCATTCTTGCTTACAAACTTTGGCTCGTCTGCAAACAAGATAACCCGATATATGTTGAGGGCTAGGAGTGCAAAGACAGCATCCCATTTTCCCGCTGCAGCATGTAGGGTGGCCTGGTAGATCAAGAGATCCAAGTGAAGGCCTGGAACCCCAGCCTCGGTAGTCATGCTCTGATCAATGAGGGCAAGCTCCAAATGCAATGCCTTAGCTATGTCTTCATTCTTGGGAGCAACCATCTCAGGGTTGAAAGGAATCCCTCTCCTGATAGGAACTCCTAACAACATGGAAAATTCTTCTAGCAGAGGTCCCGACTGAAAATCAGGGAATGTGAAGCATCTGAGAGGGGGATCATAAAACTGCAAGCAAGTATGGATCATGCTCCTCTGGGATGCATCCAGGTCAATGATCATGTCCAATATGCCTCCATAATGTTCCCTGAATAAAGGGACATGATCAGGAGTGATAAGAGACTGGATCTGTCTGATGCCTGTCAGGGTAGGCTCAAAGAAGTGGTATGTGATGTTGCTCTTCCTGGAAGTGTCCATGCTGATGATGGGTGCTGGTGAAGAGAAATGAGGGTGACTGCTGAATAAGGTCACTGAAAAAGATGCTGAAAAAAGGTCTCTGATGAAGACAAACTGGAGAGGAATCTTTGATGAAGACAAACTGATGAAGGTGCTGAAGAATGAACTCTGATGAAGATGCTGGTGTAGATAGCTGAAGAAGTCTGAGCAGCAAAATAGGTCAAAACAAAACCAAAGATAAGAAGGTGGATACCCTGTAAAACAAATAGGCAAATGTCAAATGATGCAAAAATGATGTATGCAGAATGATATGCAAATAGTTTGTGATCAAGTGTTGGATCTGTTATCTGCCTTGATAGGGTCCATATGTGTTCATAAGTCCGGATGGAGGCTTAGAAATCCAGTAACCAGGTGGGTGACTCAAATAAAGAGTCACAAATCCAGGGTTTCACAAGAACTGTCCAAAGTGATGCATTCTTAGAACAAAACTGGTAACAGGGTATGATGAGGTCAAGGGTTCCTGCAAACCTGTAAACATCCCAACCCCCTCACATGTATTGTTCTAGAACAAGGATCCTCAGGCTTGGATCAGTTATGAGAAGTGTAAACACTTCTAACCCGGAGGTACAATGTTTACAATAACCATAAAAGATCCTCCTCTAATTCACCTCAGATGCTGAAGGTCATAAAAGGTCATCCAGACTTAGCAGCCTTCCCAGATAGCCCTAGTACTACAGGAAATCCGTAGCACAGAGTTCTCAAGAAGAAACCCATGTCTGAACCGTGTTTCATATTCCCGCACCAGACCGAAATGGAATGGGAAAGAATATGAAGCCACTCCAGCCTATGTGTCACTCAGGTCCCCGGTATGGAACCTTAATCACTCAATGATCCCCACCCACCAAGGAAACAGCAGATCCAACACATATGATAATGACAGTATGAAATGCATAAAAAGAACCAGAGTCGCCAAGTTGTCGCTCCCCCGAAAAGACATCGGGTCAGATAGAGTACAGACGCAAACGGTCGGCGAAAGGATTAGATGAAGATGAAGTGAATAGAGTCGCCAGCTAGGCATTTTTATCCCAAAGGAAAGGTAATGTTGCATAAACCTAGAAAAAGAATGGATAAGACGGTTGCGAACCAGAGAGACTGAGAAAGGGGGTTGGTTACATCTGGGGAGGTATTAGCAACCAGATTATCCGTCGTACTCGACGGGATCCATGCTTAAAAGATTGTGTTTAAAGGGGTAGTGTATGTGCTATCTGTGTGCAAAAGCTGGAAAAGAATGTACAAGTGTTAGTGCAAAAAGTGAATGCTCAGGAACTGAGGCTTAAAAGAGAATGCTGAAAGAGGGGGAAGACAAAGAGACTTTTGTTCGATAACAGTTAAGTTATGCCTACGTATCCTCGCGTGCAATGAGGAAGTCAGAACAACATAGTTCGACTCAAAGAGAATGAAAGATAAACTGAATGTGAACTGCTTGCTTGTCTATGCTCAAGTGTATGACTCGTCTGGCTCGAGTGCTAACTGTCTTGCATTAGACGGAAGAAGCAAGTTCTCGTTTATGAATGAAGATGATGAGAAAAGAATCCCAGAGGAGACGATTATTGTTTGTTTTTGTGTTTTCAGTTTTTTATTGTTTTTGGTGTTTTGCGTAAGTTAACGAGCTTAAGCCTAAATCAAGGGCTTGTAAACTCATTATATCCTCCCTTTGATTAGGGATAATGAGAATACTTAAGTATGAGGTAAGCACCACAACTTAATTACCTTGATGATGTAGGATTAAGATCATTAACCTATTTGTGATTATTTAGATGTTTTTGGGTTTTTTTTTAGTGTTAAGTAATGAGTTTAATCTCTAATCACAGATTAGTGGGCTCATTGCACCATCCTAATAGAAGGATAATAGATGAGAACACTTAAGATGAGGAAGATACCTCAACTTAATCCATGGTTAGGGATTAAATTCATTATATAACAAGCCTCTATTAAGTGGATTTTAATTAAGGGTGAGATTAAGAAATGAGTTTTATGATTTGTAAGACAACTTGAGGGGGACTTGTCCATTAAACACTAGGGTTAGTCCCTCTAAACCAAAAGGAAGAGATAGAACCCTAATGTAAGGCCCAAGTTACAAGCTTGTGTCTTGATGGTTATTAAGTGTTTTAATTAAGAGTTTTAAAAAAATTAAGAGTTTAACACTTAGGATTAAAGTTATACACTCCATCCTAAGAGAAGGATGCAGGCATAACCCTAATTCCAAAGTCTTAAAACCTTAAAGGTTTAGTCTCTAATGATGAGATGGGAAGAGAGACACAAAGAAGACTCAAAGGTAAAAACTAAGGGGGACTAATAACAACCTTAATTATTATCATGCTTGGATGTTCCTATGGTTTGTAAGGCTTAAGGAAGATCTTCAAGGAAGCCACCAATGGAAGAAGCAGATGAAAGGAGGAAGAAGCAGAAGAAATAAGTTACTTACTTCATTGAAGAAGATAAGTAACTTAAAGAAAGAAAGAAAGTGAGAGATGAACATAAGTGAGCAATCCCACTCAAAGACAATAAAAAATGCAGCAAAGATGCAATATAAGAAAGATGAGAAGAAGTGGGAGGTGAAGGCAAATCCACCTCTCAAACAACTTACCATTAACCTGAAAAGTTAGCACAAGAGGCATAAGGAAAGAAATGAAATGGAATGATGCATATGCAAAGACAAAGATCAAAACCAGAAGCATACACATGATGCAAATGAGGCTATGACATGATGCAAAGACATACAAAGTGTATATGAATGATCATACAAAGAATGGGATGTCATGAAGCATGCTTTGAAGTTTTAAATTTCATGAAAGTTAATGAATGGAAATGAATGCAAATCATGGCAAATGAATGAAGAAATGATCAAGCATGATTCTAACATGTCCTAAGATGTCTAATATTACATAAGAATGCATGAAATGTCATGGCAAGTTCATGTATGGATGCATATGCAAGATGAATGCAAGTGAAGATGCAAAATTAGGGTTACATGAAAGGATGAGATGCAAATGGAAAATACAAAAGTAAATGACATGATAAAAAATTGAAAATTCACTCAAAGGAACCTTAAACCTATACTAGGTTACCATCCAAAGTGGGATATCAGAAGCTAAACCTAGAAGGAGTTATGAATTTCCTAATTTTCTAGGGTTTTTTGGGTGATCCTCAATGTAAAATTCCAAACAAATTGAAAATGAAAGATAAATTCATGCCAAAAATATCCTAGAAACTACATGATGTGTATAAAACAATGCAAAAAGAACCAACTTAAAACCCTTCATGGTTAGGCATAAAAGATTTTTCAAAGGTTAGGGTTTAAAAAGGTGATTTTATGAGCCCTAAATTCAAAGAAAATTGTCAAATGATGATCAAAACCAAAAATAAATTTGTATGAGGGCTTTGAAAATGTTTCTAAATGTGTTAAGATGCAACAAGAATTTTTGGATGATTTTTAGAAACTTAAATGCTATTTTAATTAATTAATTTCCATTAATTAATTAAAATAAATATTTAAATATTTTAAAAATAGAATTTTTATGAAAACAATAAAAATAAAAATATTTTTGGTTTCTGAAAATTAATAAAAGTCATGTTAAAAATTTTCAGAATTTTTAATGATTTTTGCTATTTTAAAATAAATGTGAAAGAAAATGCAATAAAATGAAAATAAAAATGAAATAAAAGGAAAGTAATCCAATCTGATGGCTGGGATTCAAAAGGGGGAAGACTGCGCGTGCACTATCCTAAGGCCCAAATTGAATCTGGCTAATTAATCTTAATTAATTTGATTAGGGTTTAAGTGAATGCATCCTGGCCATCCAAACACGCGGTAAACATGATCTAAAGGTCAGAATTCAAACTAACATAATTAACCCTAATGATTCTCAAGTGACCGAAGCAAGCTCCGGTCATCTTCTCCGACCAACCTCTCATGTCATCTCTCTCAAAACGCCACTAAAACGCATCAAACTCTCCAAAAATGATCAATGGACAACAACAAACAAGAATCCAGCAACAAATTTCATTTATTTCTAAAAAACAACAAGAATCGAAGCAATCAAGTTTTACGGGCAAAATTTCAGAGAGTCAATACATGCTTGTTTCTTGCTCATTTTAAAAACCAAACACATCCCCATGATGAGTGCAACATATAGAACAATATAAGAACTTAAAAACGCATTTTTGGAAAAAATGTTCTTGAGGTTACTTGAGTTGAAGCTTTCGAAACAGGAACTTTATGGGCTCTTCTTTGGTGCTAAACCCCTCTCCTTGACCCCCTTATGCTTCTGGAATGCTTGAAACAAGTTTATATGGAGTGTTTTGAAGTTTTCAGTTCAGAGGTGAGTGAAATCGTGTTTTGGATTCTTGATGTTTCAGGCTTGTTTAAGGGTTGGGAAATGATCTGGAGGGTGTATGGAGATGATTGGTGAAGTTTGGTTGATGTTTTGATGGCTGGTTTATGAATTTCTAAGAGATGAAGTTTGAGAGGAATTTTTGGCAAGCTGAGCTATGGGATGATTCAGGGCAATGTGTTGTATGAAATGAGTCCCTTGAGGCATGTATGTGAAGCTGTGATAGGTCAGAATAGTTGGTGTGGCCTATGTTGATTGGTATGGGTGATTTTGCAAAAAGTCAAGTTTGGTTGTACTTGAGGTATGGGTCATTGCAGGCCTGGTTGCAAGGGGTGTCTGGCCTCAGCTGAGTTCAAGGAGGTCCATAGAAACAGATTTAGCATGCTGGCACAAGTGTTTGGGAAGATTCATACCATTTTGCATATTTGAGAAGTTTTGGCCCTTTTAAGATTTCTTGAAGTTCAAGGCATGAAAGTGTATGATCCTTGGCCTAATTCTGATCAAAATGAGTTGCACTATGATGGTATGATGTTTAGAGATGCATTAGAGGTCATGAAATGGCTTGGCAAGTGGTTTTGCAAAAAATCCTCTTTGGTGCATTCTTGAAAATTATAGGATTTTTGCCAACTTTGAAGGATCATAACTTGAGTTCCATAATGAATTAGAACATGTTCTTGTACTTTTTGAAAAGGGAAAGACCTAATCTACAACTTTCATGACCAAGAATTTTTCATTTGAAGCATATTTGGATGAGAAAGAAGAGGTTGAAGAACTTTCCCAAAATGGAAAGTTTCCATTACAAGTCATTTCCATTTTTGGCAACTTTTGGTTTAGCTCAAATTTCTTCAATTTTGTGAAGTTACAAGCACTTCAATGATCAAATAAAGATCATATAACTTCAATTTTATGAAAATAACCCTTTGGTTCCATTGTTGGGGGCCTCAGATGCCCTGATTTTGCTCTGACTGGCTCAAGAAGTTACCCAATGAACAGATGACTTCCACAATGAATTTCTTCATCAATCTTGCTACACATGATCCTTATAAAATCTTAAGAACATTAGAAACAAGAGTGACCAAAAAATTTAGAGTGAAGGCCTCTGTAACCAAAACCCTAATTTTGGTCATTTGTGTAGTGAAAACCCTAGCTCTGCTTCCATGCTTTCCCAACTCTTGTGATTTCTTGACTTCTTTGAACTTTGAGGGATATAATATGATGATAGAACACACATGGACCCTCTTGGAACAATTGGAGACCTTTGGAGTGGCTCAAATGGATCCTTGGATTGCTCAGATCACAAACCCTAGATGCAGATGAACTTTGAACTATGCAGTGAAACAAAAAATGCAATATGAGATGGTATGCTTATACTAATGCAAACATGAAAGATCACAAGCCAATGGTGGAATTAGTGAGGGAAAATTTGGGGTGTTTACAATGGGCCACAAACCTTAATGACAATCTTAATGAATTAAGGCCCAATCTTCAAAATCCATTTGAAATAAAAAGACCCTTATACATGATGAAATAAAAACTCAACTTGACCAATTTATGAGAACAAACTTTGAAATATGCCTTAAATCAATGATTCAAAGAAAACATAAATCCAGGACGACCACCAATTGATCGTGCCGCGAAATGTTGGACTGTAGGAGTAAATACCATTTCTACTTCGAAAATTAAGACCCTAAATTAAAACATATCTCAATTTCTTGAAATGAGGTTTGATACTCTTGTACTCTTTCTGGATTGCATAGTTTGAACATAACCTTGAAAAGATAATTCGAGCATAGCTTTGAAGAGAAAACTTAAGACTACGGTCATAGAACTATGGCTTGAAAAAGCTTGAGGAACGCACCCGTAACCATATTGAAAGTAAGCCTATGTCTTACTATACCCTGACTTCGATCTAACTTTTTCAACTAAAACGTGTATGTCAAGCAACAAGAAATGCAACAATCTTGGTTACAATGAATCCTTAAATCATGTATTGTACCTTGACCTAATCTTACAACAATTCAAATCATAAACCTTTAATTTGATGACCAGGTTAACATCCTGATGCTGAGAAACAAATGTTCGCCTGAGCACTTAGTGAGTCTTGATACAAACACCTATGATGATAAGGCTCCAAAGTCCATCTCCATACTTGAGTGAAATAAACTTCAAAACTTTAAGAAAACTTGACTCGAAGAAATTTCTGATTTCACGTTTTAAAAAACCAAAGATATGCATGATGCAGAATATTAGGGGTAAAATTTGGGGTGTGACACATTCATTCATGGTGTTCCTTGTCTTTCATTTTATTTTTCATACAATAAATGGCAATGTGCATTTTCATTTTTCATGTTTTTCCCGCTCTCTAAATTTTAGCATGAGTCATCATTCATGCAGATGCACCCTGATGGGTCTTATCAATAACGATCTTGTTATGGCTCTCTATGACTTCGACAATCCGATTTACCAAGCCGACAAGGAAGGTGAAGAAGATTGTGAATTACCCGAAGAGTTAGCCAGATTGCTGAATCGAGAGGAGATGGAGATTCAGCCATATGAGAAGGTCATTGAGGTTGTAAACCTGGGCACCAAAGAGGTGAAGAAAGAAATCAAAATTGGTGTTGCTTTAGAAGAATTCGTGAATGGCTGATTGATTGACATGCTCCGTGAATATATTGACGTCTTCGCCTGGTCTTACCAGGATATGCTAGGGCTAGATACTGCTATCATAGTGCACAGGTTGCCGCTCCGTGAAGACTTCCCTCCAGTGAAACCGAAACTGCCAAGAACTCGACCTGACATGGCAATAAAGAGGTCCAAAAATAGTTCGACGCCGGATTCTTGGCTGTCACGAGCTATCCACCATGGGTTGCCAAAAATGTGCCGGTGTCGAAGAAAGATGGCAAAGTTCGGATGTGAGTTGACTACCGAGACTTGAACAGAGCTAGTACCAAGGACAATTTCTCGTTGCCACACATCGATGTGTTGGTTGACAATACAGCTCAATTTTCGGTGTTATCCTTCATGGATGGCTTTTCGGGCTATAATCAAATTAAGATGTTGCCAGATGATATGGAGAAAACTACATTCATCACCCCTTGGGGAACGTTTTGCTACAAAGTAATGCCGTTTGGTTTGAAGAATGTTGGGGAAACTTACCAACAGGCAATGGTGACTCTCTTCCATGACATTATTCATCACAAGATCGAGCTTTACGTGGATTACATGATTGCGAAGTTGCAAACTGAGGAAGAGCACCTAGTCAACTTGGCCAATCTGTTTGACAGGCTGCGAAAGTTCAGACTGAGGTTGAACCCGAACAAATGCACATTCGGAGTGTGCTCCGGTAAGCTGCCGGGCTTCATCGTAAGTGAAAAGGGGATTGAGGTCGACCCTGCAAAGGTGAAAGCAATTCAAGAAATGCCTAAGCCTAAAACTGAAAAAGAAGTGCGTGGCTTCTTAGGAAGATTTACGTTGCACGGTTCATATCTCACCTAACAGCTACGTGCGAACCAATAGTAAAACTCTTGAGAAAGAATCAGGCTGTCAGGTGGAATGATGACTGTCAATTGGATTTTGATCGGATCAAAGAATATCTATAAGTACCGCCAAAACTCATACCCCCAGTTCTTGGGAGACCTTTGATTATGTACCTTACAGTACTTGAAGGATCAATAGGTTGCGTTCTCGGTCAACATAACGAGTCTGGTCAAAAAGAGAATGCAATATACTACCTTAGAAAAAAGTTTACCGACTGTGAGACAAGATACTTACTGCTCGAGAAAACTTGATGCACTTTGGCATGGGCTGCTCGTCGACTAAGACAATATATGTTGACTCATGCTACCCTACTGATATCCAAGATGGATCTCGTCTACTACATCTTTGAGAAGCTAGATTTGACCGAAAGGGTAGCTTATTGACATCCAGTATACTTCTCAGAAAGCTATCAAGGGAAATGTATTATCAGATTATCTGGCCCAACAATCGATTGACGACTACCAGCCAATAAGGTTTGAATTCCTTGATGAAGATATCATGTTTCTCAAATCGAAAGATTGTGAAGAACCACTCTCGGAGGAGGGGCCAGACCATGAGTCCAAATGGAGTCTGATGTTTGATGGGGCCGTTAATATGAATGGCAACAGAGTTGGTTTTGTCCCCATCACATTGGAAGAAGTTCACATGCCCTTCACTGCCCGGTTGACATTTGAATGCACCAACAATGAGGAAGAGTATGAAGCTTGTATAATGGGGATCGAGGAGGCGATTAATTTGCGAATTAAGATCCTCGATATCTTCGATGATTCAACTTTGGTCATAAATTAAGTTAATGGAAGATGGCTTGTGCATCAACCACATTTAGTTCCCTACAGGAACTACACCAGGAGGTTATTGACTTTTTTCGATGGTAAAGCTTCATTATGTACCTCGTGATGAGAATAAATTCGCTGATGCTCTAGCAACCTTATCATCCATGATAAAAGTTCAGCAGTGGAACTATGTGCCTAAGATTGTGGTGTCTCGTCTCGAAAGGCCTGCTTATGTGTTTGCAGATGACGGTGTTGACAATGATAAGACTTGGTACTACGATATCAAACGTTTCCTGAAATCTCAGGAATACCCGACCGGGGCATCCAAATAATTTAAGAAGACCTTGAGGAGGTTGGCAGGCAGGTTTTTCTCAAATCAGGATGACGTGGTTTACAAAAGGAATTTCGACATGGTCTTGCTCAGATGCGTGGATAGACACGAAGAAGACTTGTTAATGCAGGAAGTTCATAAGGGATCCTTCGGTAACCATGCTGGAGGACATGCCATGGCGAAGAAACTCTTGAGGTCAGGATACCATGGAATTTGATTGCTGTAAGTATTCCCGCAAATGCCATAAGTGTCAAATTTATGCTGATAAGGTGTATGTGCCTCCTAATCCATTGAGTGTCATGTCTTCACCCTGGCCCTTTTCCATGTGGGGCATCTACATGATCGGAAAGATCGATCCTACTGCTTCTAATGGTCATCTCTTCATTCTGGTTGCCATCGACTTCTTCACCAAGTAGGTAGAAGCAGCGTGGTACGCTAATGTGACCAAACAGGTTGTGGCCCGATTGATAAAGAGGGATATTATTTGTCGACATGGAATACCAGAAAGAATCATTATTGATAATGGTTCCAATCTCAATAACAAGATGATGGCAGATCTGTGTCGGGATTTCAAAATCGAGCATCACTACTCTTCTTCGTACCGCCCGAAGATGAATGGCACCGTCGAGGCGGCTAACAAGAACATCAAGAGGATAGTACAAACTATGGTTGTGACATATAAAGATTGGCATGAGATGTTGCCATTCGCATTGCATGGGTACCGAACATCTGTGCGCACCTCAATAGGGGAAACCCCATTCTCGCTAGTGTACGATATGGAGGCAGTCCTACCAGTGGAAGTCGAGATTCCCTCTTTGAGGATAATGATGGATGTCAAGCTTGATGAATTGAAATGATTACCGTCTGTATTCAACCAATTGAGCCTCATCGAAGAGAAACGTTTAACAGTTGTATGCCATGGACAGCTGTATCAATGGAGAATGAAACGGGGCGTTCGACCAGAAGGTGCGACCTTGATGCTACATACCAGGTGACTTAGTGTTGAAAAGGATCCTTCCTCCTCAAACAGATCACAGGGGTATGTGGAAACCTAACTATGAGGGACATTTGTAGTTAAAAAGGTTTTCTCAGGCGGAGCCTTAATGCTAACAACCATGGATGGAGAATACTTTTTATCCTCTATCAACACAAACACAGTTAGAAAATACTTCGTATAAAAAGACCTGCTGGACAAAAACAGAATAAAGATCCAGGCAAGAAAGGGCATCCCGGTGAGCCAAAAACAGAATAAAAGGCTCGGGAAAAAGTTAGGGATAAAAACAAAAAACATGTACACCCGCTGAGTTGAAAAGCCACACTGGACAGCTCAGACAAAAAAGGGTATCCCGGTGGATCAAAAACCCGAAAGGGAGATCCACGCAAAAGAGGGACTGAAACGAACAACTGTGATATGCGTGATCTTCGACTCACCATCTACAATCGTGGACAATTGGAGGGTTAAGAATCAATCTAATCATCTTCCTCAAAAGTGAATTACACGGAAGGTCTTGAGAGCATACGGGTCATAGTCGGATTGGAACTTGATGAGATCCAATTTTCACATTGCCATTAGGATAGTTTGTTTTCCTTTTGTGCAATTTCCTCTTTCTAGGGATTGCTTCCCGGTGTAATGCCTATTCACGACCATTTTTCAGTCAATAAAATACTTTTTTATGCAATTAGCTTATTTGTTTTTGTTTTTCATTTACCGTTGGTTGATTGCGAAAACGCCCGACAAATTGTGATAAATATTGCATTGCGAATACATTGATGCTTTATAATGCATGTTTAAGGGTAAAACACTTGATATACATCTTAAATGTTGAGTAATAGGGATGGTCGATTCAGACCGTGAACTTGGGGTGTGCAGGCTCGTCTAACTTTCTCTTTTGCAAGAACTATCTGTTGTGTTCAATAATATGCAGGTACAGAGAAACAAAGCCATTACCAGTACAAGTTATCAAGGAACCTTTCCTCGGTAGACTTCATCAAGCAAGATTCCTAGGCAAGTCTCATTAGACTATCTTTTCTCCAATAGAGCAATAAGAAAAAGGTTGGTACTCCCCGAGAAAAAGGTATCATCATCTCTCATCTCTAGCATGAGACGCCTTACATCTCTTATTCCCAACAAGAGACATCTTCAGCAGTAAGCAGACTCATTAATATTCTCAATCATCCCAGTGGAGTCAAAGATTGAAACTTTCCCCAGCTAAGTCGGAGCAAGATGGTTGAACAGGTGGTAGTCCCCAAGAGGATCTATTTCCCATGCAGTGAAGTATTCCTAACAGGGAGCTGAATGCCTTGTTTCCCCAAGGCCAGAGTTGAGGAACTCTCCCATTAGAGTCAGAGGTTGAATTTTCCCCGACGAGATAACAGAAGGTTGGTGATGTTTTCCCCAATGATTTCCATCATTATGGAGCATTACATCATGGAAAAATTCAAACATATGCATACAAAGCATAAGTTAGTTCAGTACCTTGCACAAAATCCCGAAACATGATTTCTTCAATCATCCTGAATCATGACCAACAGTGTCCTCACAGAGAACATTTGTTATCCCCAACCGAGCGGTCATTGATCTGCGTGTCGCAGACAGATAAAAAACGAGTAATTTTGAAAACATAGTATAGCGACAATGACTCGAATCGTCTCACAAGGATTCTTGATCTTATTAACTAACAATAGTAACAATTTATGGGGTGTTTTCGATTTTGATTCAAAACGGAAGAAAAAGCAATTAAAATAAAAAGTGATTATCAAAATAAGCTGAAACGGTTAACCTGCTGTTTTGATTTCCCAACTTATCATCAACCCAAATAATTCCTAATTCCTAAGCAGACTCTATTCCCTTTTTGATTATAATAACAATCAAACAAGCGTAATTGATATTATATGATAAATATTCCTAATTTCTGAATTTAGAAAACAGATGAAATATATCAATCGTGAATTAAGCAAACACGATAAACATATGTGGATTAAGCAAACACGATTAAAGTATAGGAACATACAATCATCGAAATCAATCAATCTAACCTTATATAAATCGAATTAAGAAAACAAGATATCAAGATCGGAATTGGAAGGAAATAAATTAATTGGAAAATATAAGAACCTCAAAGTGTCGGCGGAAACCGATTACAGCAGATTAATCTTTGGAATTAGTTCTCCATAATTCGTCCAAAGGAAAAATTAAAATTGTGGAAAAGAAAGATGAAAAAAGGTAAAAGGGTACAGAAGGCATGGCTGCTAGGTATATGAAAGTACCACAAATGCCCTTTCTAACCCAACTGGGTCAAAACATAACAAATCTGACCCAAAACTAATTATTTTTAAAACTCAGAATTCGGATTCTGACTTCCATGACTAATTTGAGAATCATGCACTCTGAATCAGATTTTTCATAAAACATGAAAGTTTTAGGTCTTTATCTTAGCTTTCCATCGACTGGTAGAACGTCTTAAGCTGATTCCCATAGCTCCAGTTATGATCATTTTAGTGCAGACTACTAATGCTGAAAATAAAATACGAAAATCAAATAAGTGCAAAAATAAACTAATTTATAAAAAAATATTAAAATAGAAAAATAACCTAAGTAAAGTATGAAAATGCATAAGTGTAAACATAGAGGAATGTGCACCAAAATGCACTGATCAAATTCCCCCACACTTGAACTTTTGTACTCCAAGCAAAATAGAAATCAAAACTCAAGAAACACAACAATATTTAGATACTCAGTCTAGGCTACAAACTCTTCTTCTATTAAGATAACATCGATAGCTACTAATCTTCACACTAAGGATATCGTAAGAATACAAATCCGCAATTGTACGATCATAAGCCTCCTTGCTATACAAACCAATATGAACCATGTTATTGTGCCAAAGCCTAACTTACTCGTCCTCATTTTTTTTCTCTTTCATTCTAGCACAATCACATTAAGCCCGTTATCTATTCATACACATGGTAAATAATTTTGTTAGTTACTATGATCCATATCTTGTCAATATTTTAAAGTTACTTTAGCAATAATAATTTTTTTTGAAGGTTTCACATCCGTTAGGCTAAATGACCGGGTGAGGGTCACCTAACTTAAAAGGCGGATTCCTATTTAGATTTCTTATTAAGTACGGGATCATTCACTTATTTGCATCAACTCAATTACTTAGTGTATGATTTCTAGATGGTGTTGACTGCTTGATAAACTACTTAAGAGCTATTAAAGGATGAGAACTAATGGTTATGGCATAAAAAGTATTCAAAATGATTTCCATATTCAGGAGACTTAAGGTGTTAAAATGATACCGATCTTGTGAATTTTTCCAAAGTCTCCACAACTAACCTCAAAACAATCTATATCCTAAAACTTTCGAAAAAAATGTCTAGTCTTTCTAAAATCAAACAAAACAAATAAAAACAAAGAAAATAAATCATTCCCTCCCCCACACTTAAAACAAGCATTGTCCTCAATGAAAGGACATAAATATAAAATAAGAGGGATGGAAAGGAAAGAACACACCCGAGTATTCAAGGTGGATAGGTGATCACATAAGTAGCATTTCCTAAAGAAAGCTCTTCTACAGTCTCTTCTTCCAAAGTGGGGATCTTATAGAGTAGCTTTAGGTAGTATCCATTAATCTTAAAGTTTTTATTAGTGCTTTTTCCTTTTATTCCAGGATCAAAGAAGAATCTTCGATAAGTAAAAGTGTTGAATGTGCATGTGATAGTGATCTCCTTTTCTACAACTTTAAGAATCAAAGGATTAAGGGGTTGCCTCACTACTTTTGTTCCATTTTCAATTGAGATCCTATGCATACTCATGGATGGGCTAATATCATAAGTGTCAACCAAAGTCCATCCAATTCCCTTCTTATGTTCCTGTAATGATTTCTCTTCCTACAAAAATTCAAATAAATTATTAGGAAGTGGCTTTTTCTCTAAAGAGGGTAATTTCTCGATGGATGGTTTGTTCCGGATAGTCGTGGTGTCTAGAGCTTCATTGACATGAACAACTTCATTTTCAACCTCATCTGCAGTAAGAATATCAAATTGCAAGGCAACCTTAATTTCAGCACAAACAAAGCAAATTTTAGTGTCAGTACAAACATCACAAGAGTAAACATCATCAAAAGCAGACAATGATGGAAAATCAGCTGCAAACAAATTAATACAAGTATCATCAACAGTTACAGAAGGCAACTCTATTTGAAAAATAGAATGTTCTTCCAAGGGTTGTTGGTTTGATCCTTGAGCTTGTTGCATGGAATTCATCGATATTATATGATAAATATTCCTAATCTTCCAAGCGTAATTGATATTATATGATAAATATTCCTAATTTCTGAATTAAGCAAACAGATGAAATATATCAATCGTGAATTAAGCAAACACGATAAACATACGCGAATTAAGCAAACGTGATTTAAGTATAGGAACATGCAATCATCGAAATCAATCAATCTAACCCTAGATAAATTGAATAAAGCAAACAAGATATCAAGATCATAATTGGATGGAAATAAATTAATTGGAAAATATAAGAACATCAACGTGTCGGCAGAAATCAATTACAGGAGATTAATCCTTGGAATTAGTTCTCCATAATTCGTCAAAAGGAAAAATTAAAATTGTGAAAAAGAAAGATGAAAAAAGGTAAAATGGTACAGAAGACACGACTGCTAGATATAGGAAAGTACCACAAATTCCCTTTCTAACCCAACTGGGTCAAAACATAACAAACCCGACCCAAAACTAATTATTTTTAAAACTCAGAATTCGAATTCTCACTTCCACGACTAATTTGAGAATCAAGCACTCTGAATCAGAGTTTTCATAAAAATTGAAAGTTGTATGTCTCTGTCTTAGCTTTCCATCGACTGGTAGAATGTCTCAAGCCGATTCCCGTAGCTCCAGTTATGATTGTTTTAGTGTAGACTGCTAATACTGAAAATAAAGTGCGAAAATCAAATAAGTGCAAAAATAAACTAATTTATAAAAACATATTAGAATAGAAAAATAACCTAAGTAAAGTATGAAAATGCATAAGTGTAAATATAGAGTAATATGCACCAAAATGCAGTGATCAGTCATCTAAGTACGATGATCTCATTCTTGTTGATTCTGTCTAAGTATGATGGTCTCATTTCATTTGATTTCGTCTAAGTACGATGGTCTCGTGTCTTTTGATATCATCTAAGTACAATGATCTCATTCTTTTTGATTCCGTCTAAGTACGACGGTCTCGTTCCTTTGCGATTCTATCTAAGTAAGATGGTCTCATATCCTTATTTGAGCCTACCTTCGGCTTAGTCACATTCTTTGTAAGTCCACCTTTGGCTTGGTCTTATTTTTTTCGAGTTCAGCTTTGGCTTATCCTCGAAACTTATCGTAAGTCTACCTTCGGCTTAGCCTTACGTTTGTGATTCCTTCTATGTAAGATGGTCCCGTGTCCTTGTTTGAGTCTACCTTCAGCTTAGTCTCATTCTTTGTAAGTCCACCTTCGACTTGGTCTTACTTTTTTCGAGTTCACCTTTGGCTTGTCCTCGAAACTTATTGTAAGTCTACCTTCAGCTTAGCTTTATGTTTACGATTTCGTCTTAGTAAGATGGTCTCGTATCCTTGTTTGAGTCTACCTTTGGCTTAGTTTCATTCTTTGTAAGTCCATCTTCGGCTTGATCTTACTTTTTTCGAGTTCACCTTTAGTTTGTCCTCGAAACTTATAGTAAGTCTAATTTCGACGTAGCTTTATGTTTACGATTCCACCTTTCGTTTGGTCTCATATCCTTGTTTGAGTCTACCTTTGGCTTAGTATCATTCTTTGTAAGTCCACCTTCGGCTTGGTCTTACTTTTTTCGAGCTCACCTTCAGCTTGTCCTCGAATCTCATTGTAAGTCTACCTTCGGCTTAGCCTTATGTTTACGATTCCACCTTTGGTTTGGTCTCATATCCTTGTTTGAGTCTACCTTCGGCTTAGTATCATTCTTTGTAAGTCCGCCCTCGGCTTGGTCTTACTTTGTTTGAGTTCACCTTCCACTTGTCCTCGAATCTCATCGTAAGTCTACCTTCGGCTTAGCCTTACGTTTACGATTCCCTCTAAGTAAGATGGTCTCATATCCTTGTTTGAGCCTACCTTCGGCTTAGTCTCATTCTTTCTAAGTCCACCTTCGGCTTGGTCTTACATTTTTCGAGTTCACCTTCGGCTTGTCCTCGAAACTTATCATAAGTCTACCTTCGGCTTAGCCTTACGTTTACGATTTTGTCTAAGTAAGATGGTCTCGTATCCTTGTTTGAGTCTACCTTCGGCTTAGTCTCATTCTTTGTAAGTCTACTTGCGACTTGGTCCTACTTTTTCGAGTTCACCTTCGGCTTGTCCTCGAATCTCATCGTAACTCTACCTTCGACTTAGTCTTACGTTTACGAGTCCACCTTCGTCTGGGTCTCAAATCAGTGCTCCCTTTGAAACTCGGGTTAATGTTTCTCACCCACAGAGTGAAAATTTTCTGGTTTATTTGGGTATTGAATCTCTCCATACCTTGAATGTTTGAAAGACATTTCTATCACCCATTCAGGTCTACAGTGATTGAATAGAGGTAGCTGTAACACCCCAAAATTTTCCCTCTTATTTATCATCGATTCCGAGTAGCTTATGCTTTGTTCCCATGCTATCTTGCATATTAGTCCATTCATTCATATATTGTATAAAAATAAAAATAATAAATAATAATGCATGCATCATTGGTCGAGGCACGGGGCATGTGATCAAGGGTTATTTGGGCATTATCAGGTCTCAGAAGAAACATAATCTCAAAAAATATGACCTAGACCGGTTACCTCATAGGTAGTAACCGGTTACTTCGTTCAAAAACTCAAAAATTCAAAAATCAGTTAGTGCTTCCATCACTTTTCACTTCCCTTTGCTTTTCATTTTCTAGCCAATTCTAGAATGTTCCACCACCTTCCAAAGGAATATTCAAAGAATATGCCAAAGAAATATTCCAAGAATATGCCAAAGGAATATTCCAAGAATATGCCAATGGAATATTATAGGAATATTTCCAACTAACTTTAACTAACCCTTAGCTTAGGACCCAAGCCTAAGGTCTAAGCCTCACACCTAACATAAACCTAACTCCAAACCTAACATCTATATAAGCCTTGTTATCTCCAAGAAAAAAAAAGATTACACACTTCATCATTTTCACAACTTCTCTCAATTCTCTCATTCTTTCCATTTCCAAACCCACACCAAAGCTTCATCATCATCAAGATTCTTCAAGTTTTGCATTGAAAATTGAAGAATCGGAAGCTAAGCCTCCACCATTTGCATTAATTCAGCGAATTGTCGAAGAAGTCGCTACGGTTTCGGTGTTTATTTCACCTTTTTGAAGTTCTTTTCGGAGATTCTCACCAACCGCATTTATTTCGCGCATTCGCAGATTGAAGCTTCGGCTCTCTGGTTTTCTCTTCTTTTGCACATCGTTTCGACATTCCAACAATTTCCAAAGCAAGCCTCCGCTTTGTAGCTTGATGAATCCATAATCACTTCTCATTTTAACTTATTTATCTTCATCTCGCTTCGCGCATTCTTTGTGTTTTCTCGCTTTTTGATACGTTAATCGATTTGATCATATGAGTCGGAATCATGATGTGTTTATGGTTTTAGTTGACCTTAGAATGTTGCATTTAGGTGTAATTTTTGTGCTTAGTTGATATGCATTAGAATAGAGCTTATTTGAATAAGTTGCTACTGGTTTTGGCATGAAAATGCATGAATTTTTATTCTGGTCTCAGAGTAACCGGTTACCACATAGGTAGTAGTCAGTTACCTGTGTTAAATTTGTAGAAATCCCAGTTTTTTGAACTGGTAACCAGTTACTGCATAGGTAGTAACCGGTTACCACTGAACCAGAATGGAAAACTCTTTTTTTTTCTTGCATTTTTGATATCCACCCCCCATCCAATCATCATGGATATTTAGGATGTGATTTTAGGGAGTTTTTAGGAGCTGTTTAGGTGCAGGTGTATGTAGTTTTGATAACTTTCGACACGTGTTTCATTCAGTACCGATTTTTTAGCAGAATTGTTGAATTTGTGTTCATAACATGTTGTGAGTGTTGTTTGCATGATTGAGCATCATCGATAACATGATAATAAGTGTTTATAATTTTGTTTTGCACTGTATTTGCGATCCATGCATGTTTCGGTCTTTTGTACACATAATCGAAATATTGCATGTAGTTTTGAAATTACATGATTCACATATTTGCATTTATTGTTGATTGTTTATGTGTTGCCCTCCATTGTTGATGTTTGTAACACCCCGATTTCATAATCTGGTTAAATAGAATAATTATTATGACTAAGGGTAGTATGTACGAAATTATCAGTAAATAATTGTTTATTTAAATAATAATAGGATAATAATGTGATATTATTTGAATATTGTTATTAAATAAATAAAATAATAAATTTGGAGGTCTAAGGGGCAAGGTGGTAAATTGTGTTGGGTTATGAAAAGAGAAGAACGATTCATTTTCTCATATCGTGTTTTTCTGGAAAAGAATGAGTTGGCTCTGGATAAAGAGGAAAGGAGAAAGAAGTGCAAGAGAATTAGAGTCCCAAGATCAAGATTGTGCAAGGAATTCATCGAATTCGAGGTAAGGGGAAGAAAAGAGTTCTATATTGGTGATCTAACATGAAAGGGTAGTTGAAAGTTCCTTACTCTCTTAGAGATTATGTGATTTTGATTTATGGGATGAAATCATGATATGTGTGTGAAATTTCATTATTGATTGTTTGTGCTGAGAGGGATTGTTGTTTAAATTGCATGATATAACTAGTATGAAAGTTGTCATAGGAGTGTTGTTGTTGATAATGAAAAATTGGGGTGATGAAGCAAAACCTAGAATTGTCTAATTCGATTAATAATTTTAAGGTAGAAAGATAGCGTGACGTTAGAGGCATAAAATCAGTAAAAGATCAATATTAGGATTGTTTTGGGTTATGAAAAGGGGATATAGTTAATGGAATTTGAACTGGTATGAAATTGGGAAAGAAAAAGTGATTTTTGAAAAAATGGTACATGTCAAAGGATCATCATGACTACAAACAAGTACAAGCACTTCAAAATATTTGAACATGTCAACCGTACAAGTTTAAGTATCAAAGCAGGTCATGGTATCAAAGTTAAAGTAAACATGAACATGTGATCAAGGATGTCTCAAGAACATGGTAAACAAGTGTCAAAGTTTCAATATGACATGGGAGGGCAAGAAAATATCATGTTAAAGTCAAAGGAATTGTTTCATAATCAAACATGAAGAAACAAGACATGCATGCATAAAAAATCATGCATTAAAGTATACCAAACTTGGGGAAAAAATAGATATATTAAGTTACCAACATCAAACAACATTCTCACAATGTACATTATACCCACACACATAATTATGGTCAAGCAAAATCAAAGGATCATTAAAAAAATCAATTTATGACCTAAAAACAACATAAAAGGTACCTTACTTTGACATAATGAAAATGCATGAAAATAAAATATTTTTTGGATTTTTTTCACATAATCATAAAATAGGTATAAATATAACATGTGTACAAAATATCAGGTCAAAATGATTTGATTTACTATGGAAAATAATCGAGTGAAAATACAACGAAAAATGAATAAATAGGTGCTAAAACATGGAGATGCTGCCAGCCAGGTTTGAACACACGCCCTTAATGTTATTGAGCTTAAAATAAAGCCATTGGGACATTGCGCATATGGTGTCGACATAGCACGCCCATGAATATATTTTTTAAGAATGAAAAATGAAAATGCAAAAATAAAACAAACAAAAGGGTCTGAGGAGAGGGAGATTCGAACCCCAAACCCAAGGGTACATAAAGACTCAAAATGTGCGCTCTAATCACAGGGGTGGTGATGCATCCACTATTTAAAACAACAACAACTAAATATATTTTAAACTCACATGACAAAATTAAAAATAGCCTCGTCACCTTTCTTCAACCTCACGCACTGGCTCTCTCTCTCTTTTTCATATTTTTTCAGTTTTTCTTTTCCACTTTCAACCACAATATCTCACTCGTTTCTCCATCATATTTAACAAACCAAAAACCAAACTTTCTTAGAAATTTACAAGGAATCTAATGGTGTCAAATTCATAACCTAAAAATCATTATACAATGAGCACGAAGGGCAAAACCAGATCATAATCCCTAGGTTTCAAGCAACACAAACTTCACATACAAGCATGATATGTTACAAATAGTTTATAGTACAAATTCAATATATTCATATCTACATTTTTGCTTCAATAATGATCATGTGTACCAAGTTTGATGAAGAAATTCATTGTGGAAGTCATATGATCATTGGGTAACTTCTTGAGCAAGTAAAGTCAAAATCAGGGCATCTGAGGCCCCCACCAAGAGTACAAAAGGATCATCATCATCATTTTGAGTCTCTATAATCTTTATTTGATCTTAGAAGTGGTTGTAAGTTCACAAAGTTGAAGAATTTTGAGCCAAATGCAAACTTGCTATTTTTGGAAATGACCTGTAATGGAAACTTTCCATTTTGGGAAAGATTTTCAACCTATTCTTGCATGACCAAAAATGCTTCAAATGAAAAATTCTTGGGCATGAAAGTTGTAGATTATGTCTTTCCCTTTTCAAAAAGTACTAGAACATGTCTTGATTCATACTAGAAATCAAGATATGGCCTTTCAAAGTTGGCAAAAATCCTATAATTTTCAAGTTCATGCCAAAGAGGAGTTTTTGCAAATTCAAGTTCCAAGCCATTTCATGACCTCTAATTGATTTCTAGGCATCATACAAACATAATGCAATGCATTTGAACCAAAATTGTGCCTTGGATTGCAAGTTTCCACAAGACATTTTCATGAAATTCTCAAAGAGGGAAAAGTTGCAAAACCTCTTGAAACCTTCCATCCACTTGGGCTAGCTGCGTAAAGCCAATCCTATGGCCCTCCATGAATCTTGCTGAGGCCAGACATCCCTTTGAGAAGCTCCTGCCATGGCCCATGCTTGAAGTACAAAGTTGTTGACATTTTTGCAACTTGCCCATACCAATCAAACCATGCCACTAACCACTCTCTGACCAATCAAGACATTACATATAAACATTATGGAGCTCATTTGATACAACAAGCAAGCCTGAAACCTCCAAGAACCCATCATTCACAAATTTGCCAAAAAGCTTCCTTTCTTCGATTCTCAAAAATCAGCCATCAAACTTCAAAACAAACTTCACCAATCATCTTCAAATCACTCATAGAACACCAACCATCCACTAAAATGGCCTAAAAGCACACAAAACCAAAATACAATTTTTGGTGCAGCAGAGTTGAATCTCCAAAACCTGCCATTGCAAGCTTGTTCCAAGCATCAAAGCATCCTCAGGAAGCCCATTAGAGTTGATTTGCACCAAAGAGAGGTCCAGAAAGCCCAGAATCAGAAAGCTCAACCTCAGGTATACCTCATGAACAATTTTTTCAAAACTTTTTTTTAAGTTACAATATGAATTTGTATGCTCCACTGTTCATTGTGATGTAATTTGTTTTGAAAATGGTTGAGATTTGAGAATGTATGAAGCTTCTGAAAATTTGCCCGTGAAACTTGTTTGATTTGATTCTCTCTATATGCGAAAAATAAATTGTTTTTGTTGATTGATTCTTGCTTATTGATGTTTGGGGAGTGATTCTGGAGTGTTTGGGAAGTTTTCATGGTCTGGGGAGAGAGTTAGTTTTTTTGTCTTGCCGGAGAAGATGACCGGAGCTTGCTCCGGTCACCTGAAAGTGCTTAGGGTTCCTAAATAGGGTTTAGTTCTCAGTTTGAATGTGAGCCGTCTGATTAGGTTTAGCGCGTGAATGGAGGGCTAGGATGTGTCCACTTAAACCCTAATCTGTTTTAATTAGTTTAATTAATTAGGGTTAATTTAAATATGCCAGATTGAATCTCATCCACACAAATACGCGCCAGTCAACTCCCTCCATTTTCATTTGAATCCTGACCTTTGGATCTGTTTACTTTCCATTTATTTGATTTTTATTTCATTTTTATATATTTCTTTTGCATACTTTATTTAAAATAGTTAAAAACATCAAAAAAATATAATCTTTTGCATTTTTTATTCAAATATTTTTCTTAACCCAAAAATGATTTTAATTTTATTTTTTGCATTTAAAAAGTATTTTTAAAATATTTAAATGTTATTTTTAATTAATTAATGGATTTTAATTAATTAAAAATACATTTAGGTTTCTAAAAATCACAAAAAAATTCATGAACCATTCTAATACATTTAGAAACATTTTCAAACCCATCATACAAATTTATTTTTAGGTTTGATCATAATTTCACAATTTTCTTTGAATTAGGGTTCTTAAAAATCACCTTTTCTAACCCTAACTTGAAAAATTCATTTCTGCCTAACCATGATGAGTTTGAACTTGATTTTTTTTGCATTGTTTCACATATTTCATGTAGTTTCTAGGTTATTTTTCTCATGAATTTATCTTGCATTTTTAATTTGATTTGCATTTTCTCTTAAGAATCACCCAAAAATCCTAGCAAACTTAGAAAATCCATAAATTTCAATAGGATTAGCTTTTGACCTTCTCCTTTGGGGTTTGATCTTGTATGAGATTAGGGTTTGATTGAGCTTGATTTCAATTTTTTATCATGTTGATTGCTTCTGTTTTGGTCATTTGCATCTCATACATTCATAAAACCCTAATTTCTAATGTTCATTTTTATTCATCTTTGCATATCATCATCATGTGAACTTGACATTACATTTCAAACATTCATATGACATCTTAGACATCTTAAGGCATTCTTGAACATTTCTTGATCATTTCTTCATTCATTTTCCATGTCTTGCATTCATTACATTTCATAAACATCCATGTGTTTTCAAACTTCTAAACATGCTTCCTTGCACCTCATCTTTGTGTGAAACTTCATATGCATATTGTATGACTTTGCATCATCTCATATGCCATTTGCATTGAATAATCACTTCTGACTTTGGTCTTTTCATCTCATTTCATTTTATTTCCTTTTACTTTATGCCTTATGCATTCATACTAACATTTCAGGTACCTTTGGTAAGTTATTTGGGAGGTGGATTTGCCTTCACTTCCCATCTCTTCTCATCATTCATATGCATATTTACTTGTCTTTGAATTGAACTTGTTTCACTTGTGTTCTTTTCTTCTTACTTTCTTTCTCTTAAGTTACTTATCTTATTCAATAAGTAACTTATTCTTCTTTTTCCTCCTCTTTTCATCTGCTTCTTCCATTGGTGGCCTTGAAGATCCTTTCTCTTTAGCCTGAAAAATCATAGGATACCCAAGCATGATAACTTTTAGGGTTGTATATAGTTCCCCTTAGTATTTTACCTTTGAGTCTCCTTGAGTCTCTCCTCTCATCTCAATAATCAGAGACTAAACTCTTAAAGCTTTAGGACTTTGAATTAGGGTTATGCCTGCATCCTTCTCTTAGGATGGAGTGTATAAATTTAATCCTAAGTGTTAAACCTTTAATTTGTTTACACCTCTTAATTAAAACACATTAATAATCACCAAGACTTTATCTTGTAACTTGGGCCTTACATTAGGGTTCTATCTCTTCCTTATGGTTAAGAGGGACTAACCCTAGTGTTAATGGACAAGTCCCCCTCAAGTTGTCTTACAAACTTAAAACCAACTTCTTAATATCATCCCTTTATTAAAATCCACCTAATAAAGGTTTGTTATATAATGAATTTAATCCCTAACCATGGATTAAGTTGAGGAATCTTCCCCAGCTTAAGTGTTCTCATCTATTATCCTTCTATTTAGATGGTGTAATGAGTTCACTAGTCCATGATTAGAGATTAAACTCATTACTTAACACTAAACAAAAACCCAAAAACATCTAATTAATCACAAATAGGTTAATGATATTAATCCTACATCATCATGGTAATTAAGTTAAGATGCTTATCTCACACTTAAGTAAGCTCATTATCCCTAATCAGGGAGGATATAATGAGTTTATAACCTTTGGTTTAGGCTTAAGCTCATAATCTTGTGCAAAACACCAAAAACAATAACAAAACTGAAAACACAAAAACAGACAATAATCGTCTCCTTCGGGATTCTTTTCTCATCACACTCATTCATAAACGAGAACTTGCTTCTTCCGTCTAATGCAAGACAGTTAGCACTCGAGCCAGACGAGTCATATACTTGAGCATAGGAAAGTAAGAAGTTCATAGTAAATTTATTTTCAGTCTCTTTGAGTTGAACTACGATGTTCTGACTTCCTCATTGCACGAGAGGATACATAGGCATAACTTAACAGTTATCGAACAAAAGTTTATGTGTCTTCCCCTTCTTTCAGCATTCTTTCTAAGCCTCAGTTCCTGAGCAATTCACCTTTTGCACTGTCACCTGTATATTCTTTTTCTTAGCTTTTGCACACAAATAACACATACACTTACCCCCTTTAACACAATCTCTTAAGCGTGGATCCCGTCTAGTACGAAGGACAATCTGGATGCTAATACCTTCCCAGGTTTTAATCAACCCCCTTTCTCAGTTTCTCTGGTTCGCAACCGTCTTATCTATCTCTTTCCAGGTTTATGCAGCATTACCTTTCCTTCGGGATAAAAATGCCTAACATTACCTTTCGTGTTATTTGAATTTTTGGAAAGCTTAAAACATCCTCTACAACTTTCTTGTTTTGAGTTTTTCTTGAATCAATTTGGATCATGGTGAAAAATAGCCTCAAAGTCAGTGACTTTTTAGGGTTTAAATCACTTGAAAATTTTCTAAGTGTTTTTTTCCTTTAGACATAAATGAAACAACAACTTCATGACTTCATAACTATTAATCCTTGCATTTTTGGGAATCAATCCCCTAGGAAAAAGTTGAAGTATGGATCAATACCTTTCATTTGGCCTTTGGAGCAAAGAAAATAGTTGCTTGAATTGGAAGATATGGTCTTGGGAAGTGCAACACCCCAAAATTTTCCCTCTTATTTTCATAACATTTGCTATACCATTCTCTTGCATTGCATTTAAATCAAAATAAAAGAAAGTTTACTTTCATTGGTTGAGGCCTAAGGCATGTGATTAGTGGTCCATCAAAGTTATGGTCATTCAAAGTCAAAGATTAAGAGCCAAATGTCTCAATAGTCCTCAAGGGTCTCTCACATCCCACACAACCTCAAATGATACTTCAAATCACTAGAAGAAGTGGATTGATCAAAAAGTCCAAGCAGTGCAACACCTCCTACACACCTGGCCCAAATTAGGGTTTTGGTGTAAATAGATCCCTTGAAGGATTTTTGGTTTTGACTTGCTCCCATGGTCTTCTATGTGATACCAAGGGTCTATGGATGAAATTTATTTCATTGTTTCCTTGAGGAAGGCTTTCAGTCAAGCAGTTGCTTGTGATCTAAGTAAAAGTCAACTATGGAGGAAGAAAAGTCAACTATGGATTCTTAAGGTATAAACCATGATATTTAAGGTACTAGATCTTCATATGGTCCTAAAATGTCAATATTTCCATCATTCATCAAGAATCAAGACCTAGGGAAAAAGTTACCAAAAATGGAAATGACTTGTAATTTAAACTTTCCATTTTTGGAAGTTTTCTAAGCCACATTCAACTTGACTTTTCACAATAAAAAATGCTTCAAATGGAATTTTTCCAAACATGAAAGTTGAAGATCATTCTCACCCATTTTCAAAAATTCATAGATCATCCTCATACCATTTGTGAATCTCAAGATATGATCAAAAGACTACAAGGTGTATTTTAGGGTTGCAAATGCATTCAAGTTTTCCACCTTCTACAAAAAGTCACAAAAATGGTTTGTACATGATTCTGATTGCCAAATTCAGATCAGAGTATCCAAGTAAACTTCATTTTACACAAGTTTGGTCTTTGAATCATGGCATTTGGAGCATTATTTCACACTTATTCCATAATATGCAAAAATGCAAGAAGGATCAAAACACATAAACCAAGCATCCACAAGCCTAACAATCAACCCATTGCTGATCAGGGATCCAAGGGAAGGAAATGCATGCACATGATAGCTCACATGCACGTGTGAACCATGGCATACACTCAAAGTTGCATTTTTGCAAAATCAAATGAAACTAACTAACCATGGATCCAATGGATCCCTAACCACGGTTAGGCCCAAAATCCATCAAATAAAAGCTCTTAACCCCACTGGTTAGAGCTAGAGAGTAATAGAATTTTAGATTTCACAAAAATTGCACCAAACTTCATCTCTTAGATTATCTCTCATCTCAAGGAGTTTTTTCATTTTTCTTCCATATTCATGATTAGTGAAGTGTATTGAACAAGAAGCAATCATCATCTGAATCTATAATCAAGGTTTTCATCGGGTTCAAATTTGGAAACCACTTCTTCAAACCTCAAGATTCAAGCCACAATCAAGCTCTAATTACATTTATTTTGCAATTAGAGGTTCCAAGGACTTGATCTGCAGCTTCCAAAGGGTTTTCTTGGTGTATTTCCAATTATGCAAGTTTTAGGTTGGTGCATTCTTTGACCTCAAAGATCTTGATTTTTATGTTTTCTTTATACTCTCTTTGATGTGTTTATCATATGGATGTGTTTATATTAAGATTTGGATGTATGTTATGTTTGTTATGTTGATCTGAAATTTTTCAGATCAAACCTGTTTCGTTCAATTCTCATTATTGGTGCATTGTTTGTGAATTTGGACATGATATTTGAAATCAGGAAGTCATTTAGGGTTGAACCATGGTATTATCTTTGATTTCTGGAAAACAAAATAGGGGTGAGATCACCTGAGAAGGTGACCGTAGCTAGGCTCCGACACTTGAGGTTGTTACAGGTTACTTGAGGTTCCAAGGTTGAGGATGAAAATCTCGGGAGTGACAGCTGACGACTCTGCTGGGGAACTTCCAACCAATTTCTCTGGTTCCCTATACGAGTCAATCCTAGCGCTTGTCTGGTTTTGTTTCTTTGGGTGTTTATCTGGTTGTTGTTGTGTATTTGGTTTACTGATTTTATTTACAGTTTTACTTTACTGCTTTATTTACTGCTTTCAGTATTTACTTATCATGCATCATTATTATACTATCTGGATTGTCTGGTTTTTTGGCGGGATGAGAGTTATTGTGAGATGAGCCCAATACCAAGGCTTGAGTGCACCCTAGACTTTAGCATAAACATTCACTTTGATTTCATGATGTCTTGTCATGCGAGTAGTAGTGAGTTCCACACCCAGATTGCGACCGTCTGGGAAATGTTTTTATATAGGGGTCTTCCCTACTTCAGGATACGAACATGATATTTATGTGCATCTGGGGACCGATTACTGGGGACTTTTGTGGAAACATCCCTCTCTAGTGGTGACATTGGCAGACCACATTTTTTGGCAAACCCACTCGCACCCACTGGGAACTTGCATAGGATGGCCTTGTTCTCTTATAGGAACTCAGTAAAAGCACTTTTCATATGACGATAGTATTGTACCCTTCGGGATGAATGTACTATTGTTTCTCGATCTTAGTGCTTGAAGCAGAGAACATATGAAGGATGCTTGTTTTTCAGGACTCAACTGAGACCTCTTATTTTAGTGTATAATGCCAAACTGGAAACGGTGAACGTATTATCGTTACTCGACCTGAGAGTCCGTGATGTTGACCCTTGGTAGTACACCAGTGAGATGGGGGGATTGTTTATAGGTTTTCAGGAACCTTGACTTTCAACCTATCCACTTCATTAGTTATTGTTCTATGATGTGATCTAGTTTTATGTGGTTCTTTGGTTCTCAGTTCTGAGGTTCTACACAGAGATAATGTTATTATTATGACTCTCCATAGACACTTGGCTCACTACTCAACACCAACATAAACACGCATCACTAATCACATGCCTTGCATTTCATTGCACCATATCATCATTAACACATTGTGTTTCTCATTTCCCAGGTTACTTTTGTATTCCTGGTTCTGGTGGGTTTTCTATAGTCTCATCCCAAATGGCTCAAGATATTCCTTGCAAGAACAATGTGCATTACACCTTCTCAAAGCCGGAGATTGAAGAAACCCAGGAGTTGGTCAGTTTGATGAATGACAAGTTGTTAGATAACTTCAGGGAAAAGTATGGGCTGATTTTAAGTTACATGGACAAGGTTACTCAAGAGCAACAAGATGGCTTCCACATTCTTCTCTAGTTCTATGACCCCCAGTTGCGGTGCTTCGTCTTTCCTGATTATGTTAAGGTTCCTACCTTAGAGGAGATTGCCAGTATCCTAAGGGTTCTAGTTAGAGACAGTCCTCCATTCTACAGTTTAGATAGGTGTCGCTCCCACCTGATGACATAGGGCCAAGAGAGGTACAGACGCGAACAGTCGGCGAAAGAGAAAGAAATGAAAAGAGTCGCCAACTAGGAATTTTTATCCCGAAGGAAAGGTAATGCTGCATAAACCTAAGAAAAGATGGATAAGACGGTTGCGAACCAGAGAAACTGAGAAAGGGGGTTGGTTACAATCTGGGAAGGTATTAGCACCCAGATTGTTCGTCGTACTCGACGGGATCCACGCTTAAAAGATTTGTGTTTAAAAGGGGTAGTGTCAGTGCTCTTTTGTGCAAACGCTGGAAAAGAATGCAAGTGTCAGTGCAAAAGAAATGTGGAGTGAAATAAAGGAGTGTCAGTGTAAGAACAGGAGTATGAAGCTCAAGACTATGAGGCTTAAAGAATAAAGCTGGAGGAGGGGAGATATACATAGACTTTTGTTCGATAACTGTTAAGTTATGCCTACGTATCCTCTCGTGCAATGAGGAAGTCAGAACACCGTAGTTCGACTCAAAGAGACTGAAAGATAAATTGACCTATGAACTGCTAGCTTGTCTATGCTCAAGTGTATGACCTTTCTGGCTCAGGTGAAAACTGTCTTGCATTAGACGGAAGAAGCAGGTTCTCGTTTGTGAGTGAATGAGATGAGAAAAGAATCCCGGAGGAGACGATTATTGTTTGTTTTTTGTGTTTTCAATCTTTTATTGCTTTTTTTTGGAGTTTTGTCATAAGTTAATGAGCTTAAGCCTAAACCAAGGGTTAGTAAATTCATCACATCCTCCCCATGATTAGGGGTAATGAGAATACCTTAAGTATGAAGTAAGCACCTCACACTTAATCACCATGATATAGGATTAAGATCATTAACCTACTTGCATTTATTTAGATGTTTTTGGTATTTTTGTTTAGTGTTAAGTAATGAGTTTAAGCCATAATCAAGGATTTAATGGACTCATTACACCATCCTAATAGAAGGATAATAGATGAGAACATTTAAGCTGAGGAAGGCTCCTCAACCTAATCCATGATTAGGGATTAACCTCATGACAAAACAAAGCCTTTATTAAATGGATTTTAGTTAATGATAAGGTAAAGAAATGGGTTTTATGGTTTGTAAGACAACTTGAGGGGGACTTGTCCATTAACACTAGGGTTAGTCCTTCTTAACCAATTAAGGAAGAATTAGAACCCTAATACAAGGCCCAAGTTACAAGCTTGATGTCTTAGTGATTATTAGGTGGATTGATTAAAGGATTTAAACACATTAAGGGTTTAACACTTAGGATTAAAGTTATACACTCCATCCTAATAGAAGGATGCATGCATAAGCTTAATCACAAAGCCTTAAAACCTTTAGGGTTTAGTCCTTGATTATGGGATGAGAAGAGAAGACACAAAGATGACACAAAGGTAAAACTAATGGGTAACTAATCAAACCCTAATTGCGATCATGCTTGGGTGTTCCTAGGGTTTATGAGGCTTGCAAAAGATCTTCAAGAGAAAAGCCACCAAGGGAGAAGCAGATGAAAGGAGAAAGAAGCAGAAGAAACAAGACAACTTACTTCACTTAAGAAGATAAGTTGTCTGAAGAAAGAAAGTAAGAGATGAACATGAATGAGCAAGCTCACTCTAATACAAAGATAAAATGCAGCAATGATGCATAAGAGAGATGAGAAGAGATTGTGAGAAGTGAAGGCAAATTCACTTCTCAAAACAACTTACCACCTGAAAAGTTAGCAAAAGAAATGAAATGCAATGAGAATGAGATGAAATTCCATGATGTTAATGATGCTAAGAGATGATGTAAACACATGTCAAGAGTTGTGGATGATCAAACAAGGATGAGGATGCAAATGAAGCATGCTTTGAACCATGAAAGTTCATGAAAGTTTATGTAATGAAATGAATTCACAACATGGAAAATGAATGATGCAATGATCAAACATGATTCTAATATGTCCTAAGATGTCTTATTTGTCATATGGATGCACAAAATGTCATGACAAGTTCTTGAATGCAAGCATAAGAGAGATGGATGCAAATGAAGGCAAGAATTAGGGTTTACATACAATATGCAATGCAAAATTCAAAATCAGAAGCAAATGACATGATAAAAAATTGAAAATGGGATCAAAGGAACCTTAACCCTACACAAGTTCACTGCCCAAAGGAGGGGACCTAAGTCTTAACCTAATGGAAGTTATTGTTTTCTCAAGTCAACTAGGGTTTCAAGGCACTTCAAAAGGAAAAATGCTCATCAAATTGAAAATGAAAGATAAATTCAAACCAATTTTACCCTAGAAACTACATGATATGAAGAATGCAATGCAAGAAGAACCATCATCAAACTCTTCATGGTTAGGCATAATGAATTTTTCTAAGTTAGGACCAAAATATTGCCTTTAAATAACTTTAATTCCAATGAAAAATGTCAAAATAGGTCAAGAACCAAAAAGAAATTTGTTTGAAGAGTTGGACAATGTTTCTAAATGTATTAAAATGCAATGTGAATTTTTTGGTGATTTTTAAACACCTAAATGCATTTTTAATTAATTAATTTCCATTAACTAATTAAAAATAAACATTTAAATGATTTAAAAATGATTTTTTATGCAAAAAAATAAAATATAAATATTTTTAGGTTCTGAAAATTAATAAAAGGTTTGACAAAAAAGTTCAGAATTTTTTAATGTGTTTTACTATTTTTAAAAATTCGTGGAAATAAAATACAAATAAAATGAAATAAAATGAAATAAATGGAAAAGTATGCCAAAGGGAGGGTCAGGATCTAATCTGGGCCTGAAAAGTTTGACCTGGCGCGCATCTGGACGGCCCAGGTTCAAACCTGCCTAAACTTAATTAATTATTTAATTAATCCTGATTAATTGCTAATGAGAAGATCTGGTCCATACAAACACGCGCAGGAAGGCTCATCTGATGGCTCACATTCAAAACTGGCTTAAACCCTAATTAGGGTTAATGACTTTCAGACGGCCGAAACAGTGGTTCCGGTCGTCTTCTCCGACGAACCCAAAATCCTAGCTTCTTCTACAGGCCACCAAACTTCAAATTTCTTTCACAAAAATGATCCTCTAACCCTTCTAAACCTAAATCCCCAACTAAAATTCATTTATTTCACTACATAAGCATGAATCGAAGAAAAATATGAAACACGGGGAAAAGTTCAGAGACTTCATACATGGTGGTTTCTTCACCATTTTCAAAAGTAAACACATCCCCATGATCAGGGGAGCATACAAAATCATAAAAGAACTTAAAAACTAGCTTCTGGAAAAAAAGTTCTTCATGTTACCTGAGATGAGGACTCTCTGATTCTGAGCTTTCTGGACTCTCCCTTTGTGCAAACCCACTTCTTTGAACACCCTGCTGATGAAATGAAGCTTAGAAGGCTTTGATGATGGCTGGTTTGAATGCTTCAGTTCTGGTGTAGCAGAAATGGAGAGTTGAGTATGTGATGATTTAGGCTGTTTCAAGGGGTGATTCTTGTTCTGTGGATGATTTGTGATTCATTGGTGAAAGAAAAATGGGAGTTTGATGGCCGTGTGAAGAGTTTCGAAGAGGAGAAGTTTTTGACAGTTTTTGAGGATGCTAGATTGTGGGAGGTTGCAGGCTTGTGTGTGGTGTGTTTTGGAAGGCTTGAGGTCCACATATGAGGCTCTGATTGGGCAGAGAGTTGGTGGTGGCACAGTGTGATTGGCATGGGCAAAAATGCAAGAAGTCAAGATCTTGTGTACTATGGGTATGGCTCGGGTCAGAGGAGATCTTAGGGCTTGTCCTGCCTCAGCTTGAGTCAAGGAAGGCCTTTGGATCTGATTTTGTGAGCTGGATGGTCTTGATCAAGAGTTTCCAAGGTTCTTGCATATTTCCCTCTTTGAGTTTTCTTATGAACCAAGGCAAAGAAACTTGTGATTTCTTGGGCAAAAATGCAGCAACGTGAGCCATATGAAGTTGCTAGAATGATTTTGGATCAATTAGTGTTCAATTCAAGCATGAAAAGTTCCTTTTGCAAAGATTCAATTTTGAAGCTTTCATGAAAAAAATGCCTTATGTAACTTGTAATCCAAGGCATGAAAGTGACAAATTCTTGGGAAAATCTGTATTATGAGCCATGAATTATGTTTGTGTGATGATTAGAAGCTGGTTTGAAGTCTCATTTGGATTTGGCATGAGGTTTTGCAACTTTCCTCCTTTGGCACAAAAGTGAAAAATGAATGATTTTGTCCAACTTTGCAAGGCCATAACTTTTGATCCAAAATGAATTAGAATGAATTTTTTTACTTTTTGAAAATGGGAGGATCCAATCTACAACTTTCATGACCAAAGATTTTTCATTTGAAGCATTTTTTAATCAAAAAGAGGAGGTTGAAAAAACTTTCCCAAAATGGCAAATTTACATTATAAGTCACTTTCCCAAAAAGGCAACTTTGCAAATGGCTTGAAATTCTTCAATTTTGTGAACTTCTAAAATCTTCTATGATCAAATAAAGATCATACACATTCAAAATGATGGAGAACACCCTTTGGTTGTGTGATTGGGGGCCTCAGATGCCCTGATTTTACACTGACTTGCTCAAGAAGTCATCTTGTGATCAGATGCCTTCCCCATTGAATTTCTTCATGAAAATTAGTATGTATGATCCTTATAACATTTAGGGACCAATAGAAACAAGAATGACCAAAAAATTTGGAGTTATGGCCTCTGAAACCAAAACCCTAATTCTAGGTCATCTGTGTAGTTAAGCCTGGCTCTGCTTCCATGCCTTTCTCAGTTCTTGTGATTCTTTGACTTTATTGACCTTGTGAGGATATAATATGATGCTTGAACATACATGGACCCCTTTGAAGTGATTGATGACCTCTGGAGTGGCTCAAATGGCTCAAGGATGGCTCAGATCACAAACCCTAGATGCAGATGGCTTTGAATCAATGCAGTGAAGCAACAATGCAATATGAGATGCTATGGTTGAACTTATGCAAATGAAAAGAGTCACAAGCCATGGTGTGAATGAGTGAGGGAAAATTTGGGGTGTTTACAGCTGCCCCTATTCAAACGTGAGTTAGCTGTGCAGGATGTAAGCAACGGCTTAACAGGCAAACAAGATAACTTGTGGTTGAATACCAAAGACAGTCCAAAATTTGCACTCACTGAATGAAGAAGAAAAGGGATATAGATTGTAAAAAGGAGTAAAGTATGAATATAAAGTGCGGGTGACGGGGGACGACCGTCGAGCAGAGGACGACTGCTGGGGATGAAGCAATGACGGGGACGGCCGACATGCTGGGGAAACAGAGAGATGGGGACGACCATCAAGTAAAGAAACAAGACTTTCTGGGGATTAAAGGTAAATGATGGGGACGACCATCGGGTTGACGAAATAGATGATGAGGAACGGTCATCAAAGGTGAAGGACGATCACCTAGTAGGGGACGGCTGCTCTGTTGGGGATAAGGATGAGGGACGGTCATCCAAGGTGAAGGACGATCACCTGGCAGGGTACGGCTGCCGAAAGTATCACGACATAGGACGAATGCCGGATAGAAAAGGTCGACGATGGGGACGGCCATCGGATAAGCATGATGAAGGACGGTCATCAAGAGGTGAAGGACGATCACCTAGCAGGGTACGGATGCTCTGGAGTTTTATCATGACATAGGACGAATGTCAGATAACAGAATCAACGATGGGGACGGCCATCGGATAAAAATGATGAAGGATGATCATCAAGAGGTGAAGGACGATCACCTGGCAGGGGACGGTTGCTAAAAATATCACGTCATAGGACGAATGTCGGATAGGAAAGGGGTTCTAATGAATAGAGACTCCGCTGGGGGTGATGAAGGACGATCATCAAAAAGGTGAAGGACGATCACCTGGCAGGGTACGACTGCCGAAAGGTATCATGACATAGGACGAATGTCAGATAGAAAGGACATAGATTATACGGGATTTGCCGGAGACTCTTCTGGGGAATAGTAGACACAGACGAGTGTCTAAATTCCAGAAGATATACGTGTTTGACACTGTGTATAGAGTAAAGATGCGGACGAGCATCCTTAAGACTATGATACGGACGAGTATCAGTAGAAACAAACGCTGACGCATGTTCAGAGATGATGATACGGACGAGTATCAACTGGTTAACAAAGAACAGTGACGAGTGTTGATTCTGAGGGGATTTAAGTGGTATATACAAGATACGGACGAGTATCGGTATGAGTGAAAAGTGATGAGTGAGACATAGACGAGCGTTCAACTTGCTGGGGAGAGCACGACACGGACGGGTGTCGGAAGAAGTGTACTATAAACAAGTATTTGATTTGCAATCAGTGTTTAGGTAATCATGCTGGGGTAGGGTGACACAGACGAGTATTAAAGGAGGAAAAACACATATGTATTAGTGAGTGCAAAGGGGACGCTTTGGCTTTCTGCTGGGGATATGACACAGACGAGTGCAATGTACAAGCATCTGTTTGCTCGGGCGATTTTCCTGGGGGAATGATGACACGGACGAGTGCCAAAAGGAGCATGTCACTATATTTATGAGTTTAAAGGAAATGCTTTAACATTTTGTCGGGGAGTTTGAGAGGCATGGAATGTCAGTATTTACGAGTTCGGTTCGACACATGGCTTATGATTTATGCAATATGTTTGATTTTTGCCGTAATGCTCCGTATTAGAAGGAATGCTACGCTCTGTGGGGAAAATATGATGCGAATGCTATGATTATGCAAAGATACCGATCCGGGATTCGGATCCCGTTACTTTGGAGATCTCCGGTTGTTCTGCTTGAAGTGGGTATCCCAGCCAGGGATGAGATCATTGGTAGATCTAACATATATGGCTCTGCTTGAGGAAATAAATCACTGATAGACCTATCTTGGTAATGAGGGACCCAGCTGGGGTTTGCGGGAGCTTTCGTCACTCTGTTGTGGGATTCTCGGGCATTGCTCCTCTGGATAGAAGCTGAAACTCTATGGGGAGATGGTTCCCTGTCTGACACTTGGCTGAGGAGGAATGACGACTGGCAACTCAGCTGGGGAGAAAGCAGCCCTGGCTTTGTTTGGAATATGTGCTGCGGAAATGGTGATTTGACAGCTTGCTGAGGAGGAACTTTCATGCCCCATGTCGCACTTTGAGTACCTGCAATCCTGTGATGACAAAGAAGCGTACAAGTATCCTGAGGTATCCCTTACTGGATTCCATCACATGAATTTAGACACTCCTGGGAGTAAGTATATTTCATGTAAGCACGTTTTTAGAAGGGAAGCATCTGTATTTATGCAATCAATATCTTAAGGACATCAGACATTTTGCAAATGAAAAATAAAATGTACGAGACGAAATATGACTGAAAATCTGATTTTATTAATTTATGTGCCCTGAATTGGCAAGATACAGTCAAAGAAACGGATCCCCTGAAATGAGGAAATCGTTACAAATTGAGAAACAAAAAAGGTGTTGGCAATGTTGATGACGCTTCACGGAGCTTCCCTTTGCTATGACTCGTATGACATTTGACATTCTTCTCATCTTGCTTTCTGAAGAAGGCTGATTCTGACTGATGCTTTAACCTTTCGAAGCTTGCCATGTTGTAAGTGATACAGACGAATTCAGAATGCAGTTGTTCGCTTATTCCCTTATTTTGCGTGGATCGCCCTTTCGGGTTTTCAATCCACCGGGATACCCATTTTTGTCTGAGTCGTCCAATGCAGCTTTTCAACTCAGCGGGTGTACATTTTTTATTTTATTTTCCCTTATTTTTGCCCGAGTCTTTTATTCTGTTTTTGACTCGCCGGGATGCCCTATTTTTGCCTGGACTTACATTCTGTTTTTATGTCCAGCGGGTCATTCATGCGAAGTATTTTTTAACTGCATCTGAATTTACAGGGGACAGGAAGTCTTCACCATCCATAGTACTGAGCATCAGTGCCCCTCCAGAGAGAACTTTCTTTACTATGAATGGACCATCGTAATTCGGAGTCCACTTGCCCCTGTGGTCTGTATGAGGAGGGAAGAGTCTTTTCAGCACAAGTTCTCCTACTTGGTACTCTCGAAGCCTGACTTTCTGATCGAAGGCTTTCTTCATTCTCTTCTGATATAACTGCCCATGACAGATTGCAGCTAATCTCTTTTCCTCAATCAGATTCAGTTGTTCGTATCGGGATCGGACCCATTCTGCTTCGTTCAATTTGACATCCATTAGTACCCGTAGGGAGGGTAATTCAACTTCAACAGGTAGGACTGCTTCCATACCATACACAAGTTGATACGGTGTTGCCCCAGTGGATGCTCTGATTGACGTACGGTACCCATGCAAGGCAAATGGTAGCATTTCATGCCAGTCTTTGTAGGTGACTACCATCTTCTGCACAATCTTCTTGATATTCTTGTTAGCTGCCTCAACAGCGCCATTCATCTTTGGCCTGTAAGGAGAAGAATTGTGGTGTTGGATTTTGAAGTCCCGACATAGTTTTGCCATCATTTTTTTGTTCAAGTTGGAACCATTATCAGTAATGATTCGTTCAGGCACCCCATTCCGACAGATGATGTCTCTCTTCAAGAATCGTGCTACCACTTGCCTGGTGACATTTGCATACAAAGCTGCTTCAACCCACTTGGTAAAATAGTCAATGGCTACCAGGATGAATATGTGGCCATTTGAAGCAGTCGGTTCAATCTTGCCAATCATATCAATGCCCCACATGGCAAAGGGCCAAGGTGAAGACATCACATTCAAAGGATTGGGAGGTACATGCACTTTATCCGCATAAATCTGGCATTTATGGCATTTCCTGGCATAGGCACAACAGTCTGCATCCATTGTGATCCAGTAATAGCCTGACCTCAGCAACTTTTTAGCCATGGCATGTCCTCCAGCATGGGTACCAAAAGATCCTTCATGCACCTCGTGCATCAATAAGTCTGCTTCTGCCTTATCAACACATCTGAGAAGTACCATATCAAAGTTTCTCTTGTACAAGGAACCGTCAGTATTCAGGAAGAAACTACCAGCTAGCCTTCTTAAAGTCTTCTTATCATTGGAAGATGCCCCAGGTGGGTATGTTTGATCCTCCAAGAAGCATTTGATGTCATAGAACCAAGGCTTATCATCCTTAGAAACGTGTACCGAGAATACATATGCTGGCCTGTCAAGTCTGGATACTGAAATTTGGGGCACAAAGTTGGCAGCTTGAACTTTGATCATGGATGAAATGGTAGCCAGAGCATCCGCAAACTGATTTTCGTCTCGAGGGATATACTCAAGCTTGACTGCTGTGAAGAAAGTCAATAACCTCCTTGTATAATCCCGGTAAGGTATCAGGTGATCCTGGTGGGTGTACCATTTGTCGTTGGTTTGATTAATTACCAGAGCTGAATCTCCGAACACAGTCAAAGTCTTGATCCTGAGGTCAATGGCTTCCTCAAGACCCATAATACAGGCTTCGTATTCAGCTTCGTTGTTAGTGCAGTTAAAGGTGAGTTTTGCCAAGAAAGGCATGTGAACTCCCTTAGGTGTAATGAGTACTGCACCAACACCACGACCATTCATATTAACAGCCCCGTCAAACATCATAGTCCATTCTTCTTCTGGGTCAGGCCCTTCAGTGTGAACAGGCTCTTCATGATCTTTTGCTTTTATGAACATGATGTCTTCATCAGGGAAGTCAAATCTCATAGGATGGTAATCATCAATGGGTTGCTCAGCAAGATAATCAGACAATACACTGCCCTTGATGGCTTTCTGAGATGTGTACTGAATGTCATATTCTGTGAGGATCATTTGCCATCTTGCAACCCGTCCGGTAAGTGCTGGCTTCTCAAAAATGTACTTGACTGGGTCCATCTTTGAAATCAACAAGGTAGTGTGGGTCAACATATACTGCCTTAGTCGGCGAGCAGCCCACGCTAAAGCACAACAAGTTTTCTCGAGCAGTGAATAACGTTGTTCACAGTCGGTAAACTTTTTGCTTAGGTAGTATATTGCATACTCTTTTCGACCAGACTCGTCATGCTGGCCCAGCACACACCCCATTGACTCTTCTAATACTGTTAGGTACATGATTAGAGGTCTTCCTTCAACTGGAGGCATAAGGATCGGAGGCTCTTGTAAGTATTCCTTGATTTTGTCAAAAGCCCTCTGGCAGACTTCATTCCACCTGACCTTTTGTTCTTTTTTTAACAGCTTGAACAAAGGCTCACAGGATGCTGTAAGGTGAGATATGAACCTTGAAATGTAGTTCAATCTACCTAGAAACCCCCGAACTTCTTTCTCAGTCTTCGGTGCAGGCATTTCTTGAATGGCTTTGACTTTATCAGGGTCAACTTCAATCCCTTTCTCACTTACAATAAATCCCAATAGCTTACCAGATCGCACCCCGAATGTGCACTTGTTGGGGTTCAGCTTTAGCTGATACTTCCTCAGACGTTTGAATAACTTCAACAGATTTACCAGGTGGTCTTCTTCCGTGAGGGACTTGGAAATCATGTCATCCACATAACATTCAATTTCTTTATGGATCATGTCATGGAATAATGTTACCATAGCCCGTCGATAAGTGGCACCAGCATTCTTCAGTCCGAATGGCATCACCTTATAACAGAATGTGCCCCAGGGTGTGATGAAAGTTGTCTTCTCCATGTCTTCAGGTGACATCTTGATCTGATTGTATCCTGAAAATCCGTCCATGAAGGAGAACACCGAGAACTGAGCCGTATTATCAACCAATACATCAATGTGAGTTAAATGGAAGTCATCTTTCGGGCTAGCTCTGTTCAGATCCCGATAATCCACACACATTCTCACCTTCCCATCTTTCTTAGGTACAGGTACAATATTAGCAACCCACGACGGATAGCTAGTCACAGCAAGGAACCCGACGTCCCACTGCTTTTGTACCTCTTCTTTTATCTTCATTGCCATGTCTGGGTGAGTACGACGCAGCTACTGTTTTACAGGTGGGCAGTCTTCTTTCAGCGGTAGCTTGTGCATGACAATATCAGTGTCCAAACCTGGCATATCCTGATAAGACCAAGCAAAAACATCCACATACTCCCAAAGCATGTCAATAAGTTGCTCTTTTACTGAATCTTGCAGACAGGCCCCGATTTTGACTTCCTTCAAGTCTTCTTCTGTACCAAGATTAACTGTTTCGACCTCCTCCTGATGAGGAGTGATAACCTTCTCCTCTTGTCTCAACAACCTAGCTAGCTCTTCAGGTAGCTCATAATCTTCTTCAACCCCTTCATCAGCTTGATTGATTGGATTGTCAAAGTCACACAAAGTCATAGCAGTGTTGTTGTCGGTGCAGTCTGAAAGGCACTTTCTGCAAGGGTTTAAATTGGTTTATTTTAGTGATCAGTTTTATAATATTTAGAAAAAGTGAAAAATGAAGTTATTTTGTTCTGAAAAACATTGCCATTTTATTTTTGTACAAAAAGAAAAATGAAAAACAGTGAGCGGAAAAGAAAAGACTCATTTGCAAAAGATGTCATGATATTCATTAATTGATCTTTGCACAACATACAAGATGACCCGATTACAAAATGAGTCTTGACATCTTGGGCAAGATGCAAGACTCGATGCATGCTTTAAAATACAGGAAATAATAATTACTCTGCAGGAGTAACCCTTATAATTTCTTGGGAAGACCAGTTAAGGACTTGGCTCCCCGGGATCCTTGGACGTATCCAGCTCTCCAGGTTGCGGTCGCTTTCCTCCTCGTCTTCCAAATTGTTCACAGCATCCGGGGTGAGCATTCCCCCGCTGACAAACTTGGGCTCCTTTGCAGCCTCTGATTGATCTTGTTGAGTTGGTCTGTAACCCAACCCAAATCGGTCTTCTTTCTTTTCCACGTGCAACAGCTTGCCCCAGCCTTGGGCGGTACCTTCCTCAACAACCTTCCGGGCTTGCTGGTATGATGTTATGGAAGTTCCCAGTACAGCAGATGCTTCATTAATGTTCAAGGCTTCAAACCCTTGGCTCATGGTTTCATGGATCTCCCCGTCCATTTCTATGTACTTATACGTAGCCAGCTGGCTAACAAAGATGTCCTCCTCCCCACAGATGTTGATGATCTGGCCTTCCCACTTGAATTTCAACTTCTGGTGAAAGGTAGACGTAACAGCGCCAGCGGCGTGGATCCAGGGTCTACCCAACAGACAGCTGTAGGCCGGTTGTATGTCCATCACAAAGAAGGTAGTTTTGAAGTTCTGCGGGCCAATCAACACAGGCAGATCAATCTCCCCAAGCACTGATCTTTTAGAGCCATCAAATGCTCTCACCACCAAATTACTTGGACGCAGTGCCAAACCATCATACTCCAGCTTCACTAAGGCTTTCTTTGGTAGAACATTGAGTGATGACCCAGTGTCTACCAGTACATGAGATAGAATAGCACCCTTGCATTCCAAGGTGATATGCAAAGCCTTATTATGGTTGCGTCCCTCTGTTGTTAAGTCAGCATTGGTAAAGCCCAGTCCATGACTGGTGTTGACATTTGCAACCACAGTTTCTAGCTGATTAACAGTAATCTCCTCCAACACGTATCCTGCGTGCAGGACTTTCAACAATGCGTTCCTATGAGCTTCGGAACACATCAACAGTGATAATATGGAGATTTTGGAGGGCGTTTGGTGAAGCTGGTCCACCACCTTGTAATCACTCCTTTTTATGATTCTCATGAACTCGTCTACATCTTGTTCAAAAGATGTCTTCTGAGTTTCCTTGGCAATTGGCTCTTCAGATACCACACTCTTCCCTTTTGCTTTGGTAGCAGCTTCTGCTTCAACATTAGCTCTTTGTGTTTGTGAGGCAAAAAGGCGTCCGCTTCTGGTGAAGCCTCCGCCTCCCCCAACATTATCAATTTGTGGAGAAGAAGTCGATGAATCCAGAGTGATTTTCTCCTCGTTGCAGTAGATATCAGAGCCATAATGCCAAGGTATGGCATTACTGCTTTCATAAGGAACGGGTCCAGGCACCGTAATGGTGACCGGACTGATTGCTGCAGAGGAAGGTGCCATGGTTTGTTGTTGGAAGTTGTTATTGGGAGGAACATTTGATGGGTCATAGTAGATTGTGACTGTCGAGACGTATTCATTAATCTTTGCTGGCATTGTAGAAGATTCTGCTAATAAAATGGATGTTGATGTTGTAGAAGAAATGGTTGTTGAAATTTGACTTGTTGAAGTGATGGGCGGAGTAACTGTTGATGATGTTGATGAATCGGTAGGAATAATTGTTGCTGCTGTTATAGAAGAATCGAGAATTGTTGTCAAAGGAATTGCTGGATTTGTAGGCGCCGTTGTTGAGATCTGAAGGATACCATCCTTAATAAGACCATCTATGTCGCTTCTCAACTTTTCACACCCATTGACTGCAATGTTGCAATACCCACAGCCGAGCTCACACCCGGGGAACACTTGGCACTCTAGAAGCTGAGCTTTAATTTCGACCAAAGGTGTTCGAATTTGTGTAACACTAGTGATCAAGGTAGATGGTTTGTCTTCCTCAAAGGCATTAATCCTTGGCCCGCCATGATTAGGCATAGGATTTTTGTTGACATTCGGAGGAGGTGCAAAGTTGAGGGCTTTAGAATCCACAAGATCTTGGACTTTCATTTGTAAGGCCCTGCATTTTTCAGTATTGTGACCAGGTGCATTGGAATGGAAAGCACACCTGGCGTTGACATCATAATTCCTGGGGAGATTGAGGGGATCTGGTGGTGCCAATTTCCTTAACTCAACTAAGTTAAGGTTCAGGAGCTGTGACAATAAGGCAGCATAAGGCATAGGGATAGGGTCAATCACCCTGTTTGCCTGTGATGGTCTTTGTTGAAAGGGTCGCTGTTGTTGATTGTTGTTGCTGTTGTTGTAGGTTCTCTGTTGCGGATACTGAACTTGCTGTTGATAATGTGGTTGTTGTTGTTGAGGATATGCTCTTTGTTGAGGAATCGGAGCTGGAATGGTAACTGCTGCTACTGACCGGTGTACATACTGAGGTCTGCCCCTGCTTGCATGAATGGAATTGGTCTCACCGGCTCTTCCGGGTCCCACAAAAGGCTTCCTGGGATTACTGGATGAACTTGCACCACTATCAGAAATCTTGCCCATTTTTAATAGACTTTCAATCCTTTCACCAGCTATGACGACATCAGCAAAGCTGGTAGAGGAAAAGGCAGCCAGTCTATCAATATATGTTCCTTGCAAAGTATTCATGAACATGTCGGCCATTTCTCTTTCTGACATGGGTGGTTGGACAGCAGCAACAAGCTATCTCCACCTTTGGGCGTATTCCCTGAAGCTTTCTCTGGAAGATTGAGACATTCCCATTAGGAGGGTCTTGTTAGGTGCCATGTCCAGATTGTATTGATACTGCCTGATGAAGGCTTCAGCCAGGTCCTTCCAGCATCTAATGGTAGCTCTGGTCAAGTGTGAATACCACTCCCTTGAAGCCCCAGTCAGACTGTCTTCAAAGTAGAATATCCACATCTTCTCATCCATAGTATAAGCTTTATGTCTTCCCAGGAAAGATTGCAGGTGAGTTCGTGGACAAGAGGTTCCATTGTATTTCTCAAAACACAGGGGTTTGAATTTGTGGGGAATTCTCACCCCATCCACTAGTCCCATATCCATTACATCGAAGCCCAAGGAATTTTGAGACTCCAAAGATCTCAACTTCTCAGCTATTTCATCCAACCTCCTATCATAGACTTCGTCTCCAGCTCCCATAACAGTAAACTGCTCTTCTTGGGGATCTTCTTGCAAGATTCTCCCCCCAGCAGTATTTCCTTGTACATTTCTCGGGATGTTGACTTCCGGATCCAGATGAGGTCCAAATATTGGTGGATTAATATGAGGCTGGCCCCGCTCATTGTTGCTAGTTCCTCCAGTTCCAAGATGAGGTTCCTCGGGAGTTTGTCTCTCCACCAGTTCCCTTAATCTTTCTTGACTCTGGGCCAAGCCAGTCATTACAGCCATGAATTGAGTCATTTGGTTTCTCATCTCCACTCTTTCATTACCCATCTGAGTTCTGACCTCATTCAGGTCCTGCTGTACTTGCTCCATTTGGATACCAGGAAGGTTGCTGCGAGTAAGGTACCGGTGCGTGCGGTTGTCAGGGAACACTCGGCGACGAGCAATATTTCCTGAGATCACAACAAGGTTAGAAACAAAGATAATAACAAAACCTACAAAACAAAACAAAAGTTAGTATGCAATGCAGTATGCTTATTTGTTTTCCAAGGTATCCGGCTTGGTTCTTGGTTTTGACCTTTCCAGACCTCGAGGAAGATGCTTGATGTTGCTTGAGAAAAGAAACCCAATGAAAGCAAACTAATATATTACAAATGATGAACAATACATAGTTTGTTTTACAACACATGCCCCTGGAGGGTCAAAATACAACAAAAAGAAAAGTACATTAAATGGAAATAAACAACAAGCAAAGGATCAGACATCCAGTCCAAACTCATCCTCCTTGACCTCCTTCAGAAGTGCCTCAGTCACTGGACTAGCTGAGTGCTCTGTAATAGTCCTAATGAGGAGGTTCCTGGTGGCAATGGCAGTGGTCAGCTTCTTGTGCTTGTCCTGGTCCTTTGATCTCTTCAATCCAGCTCTGAGCTTTAACTTTGAAATCTCCTTTTGGGCTGCCAACAAAGCTTCATGTTGCTTCTTTTCATTGGCCTCTAATTGTTCAATCTTGGTTTGAATTCTCTGATCTTCTTGTGTCCGGGCTTCAGTGATCCTGACCCACCTTGCCTGACTTTCTTGCAGATAGAGCTCAGTCCTAGCCTTCTGAATCTTGGCCTCTTTACAAGCATTCTTCAATATTTGCTCCCCAGCTCTTGCTTTCCTGATGTAGTCCTCTGTTTTCTCAATTTTGGCAAGATGCTCCACCCTAAGCTTCTCCAGCCTCTCAATGTCCAAACGACCATCACTCCTTTCCCACAGGGTCTTCAGAGCTTGAGACAGATTCTCATTCCTTTCCTTCAGCTTCTCAAATTCTTCCAGGCTGACAGTTGTTGTTGGTTGTACTGTAGAGGGTCCAGGTATATCCTCAATGGTGAAAGGAATTCCCGTAATCTGAGCTCTTGTACGGGACCAGTCATAGTACTGAGCTGAAGCAACATTGTTACACCTTCCAAGAATAACCATCCCTTTTGTCTGGAGGTTGTCCCAAGCCCAGGATGCTTGTCTGACAACAGTTGAATTAGGTTTTACTTCACAATACAGGGTCTCAGCTAAATCTTGCACTCTAGGGGGGTGAACCAAAGCATAGCCCAGTTGTCTCTTAAACAGCAAAGGATTGTAGTTGATGCAGCCCTTTACTCCTATCAGAGGTACATTTGGGTATTGTCCACAGTTGGTGATAATGTCTTTGCCTTTGGTGCTCTGGGTGCCCCATCTAATATCATCTGAAGTCAAAGAAATGAGCCTCTTGGCCCAATTCTTCTGTTGGTGAGGGTTCAAGAAGGTATCTGATTTAGGTAGGTGTCTGAGCAGCCAGGTGTGAAACAAAGGAGCACGACATCTCACCAACTTCCCCCTTTGCTTCTCATTCCTCTGATGGATGGAGTAATAGAAATCTCCCAACAATGTGGGTACTGGGTTCCTTAGAAGGAAAAGATGAATGGCATTTTTGCTGACAAATTTGGGCTCATCTGCAAACAGTATAACCCCATATATGCTGAGGGCTAACAGTGCACAAACTGCCCTCCACTCTCCCAATGAGGCCTTCAGGATGGCCTGAGAAATCAAGAAATCTAAGTGCAAACCAGGGATCCCAGCTTCTGTTGTCATACTTTGCTCAATCAATGCAGGCTCCAAGTACAGTGCTTTTGCTACTTCTCCATTGCTGGGAAAAGTCATTTCTGGGTTGAAAGGGATTCCCCCCCTGATAGGTAATCCAGTCAAAGAGGAAAACTCTTCCAGTAAAGGCCCTAGCTGAAAGTCTGGGAAGGTGAAGCATCTCAAAGGAGGATCATAAAACTGCAAGCATGTGTGGATCATGCTCCTCTGAGAAGGATCAAGGTCCATAACCACATCCAGGATACCTCCATAATGCTCTCTAAACAATGGGATGTGGTCAGGTGTGATAAGTGACTGGACCTACCTGATACCAGTCAACACAGGCTCAAAGAAATGGTAGGATATGTTGCTCTTCCTGGGATTAGTCATGAGTGCTGCTGAAGAAGATGAAGATAGGTGCTGATGAAGATCACAGACTGATGCTGGAAATGAGCCACTGATAGGCTGATGCTGGTGATGATGAAGATAGCTGAAGCAGATAACTAAGAAGACAACTGAAGCAGGGGTCTATGCAGAAGAAGGGGTCAAAACCAAACCAGATATGATGTGGATACCCTGAAAAGCAAATAAACAAATGTTAAATGATGCAATGATGATGTATGCAAATGATATGCAAGGGTTTATGATCAAGCTGGATCTGATTATCTGTCTTGATATAAAGTCCATGTATGTTCAAGAAGTCCAGATGGAGGTTCAGAAATCCAGTAACCAAGGTGGGGGACTCAAATAAAGAGTCACATGTCCAGGGTTAATCACAAGAACTGTCCAAAGTGGAGTACTCTTAAACAAAACAAAGTAACAGGGTATGATGTGGCCAAGGGTACCTGCAAACCTGTAAACAGCCCGACCCCCTCACAGGTAATGTTCTAAAACAAGGATCCTCAGACTTGGATCAGTTATGAGAAGTGTAGACACTTCTAACCCGGAGGTACAGTGTTTACAATAACCATAAAAGATCCTCCTCTAATTCACCTCAGTTTCTGAAGGTCATAATAAAGGTCATCCAGACTTAGCAGGCTTCCCAGATAGCCCTAGCACTACAGGAAATTTGTAGCACAGAGTTCTCAAGAAGAAACCCACATCTAAACCGTGTTTCATATTCCCGCACCAGACCGAAATGGAATGGGAAAGAACATGAACCACTCTAGCCTAGGTGTCACTCAGGTCCCAGGTATAGGACCTTAAACTCTCAATGAAACCCCACCCATCAAAACAGAAACCAGATCCAGCAATGATAATGACAGTATGAAATACGTAAAACTGTGTAAACACCCCAAATTTGCCCTCACCCATTCACACCATGGCTTGTGATCATTTCATATGCATAAACACAATCATATCATCTCATATCTCATTCTTGATTCACTGCATAGTTTCTAAATCATCTGCACCTAGGGTTTGTGATCTGAGCAATCCAAGAGCCTCTTGAACCATTCCAAAGGCTACCAATCACTTCAAAGGGGTCCATGTGTGTTCTTATATCATGTTACATCCTTTCAAAGTCAAGATTTCAAAAGAATCACAAGAACTGGGTTTGGAATGGATGCAGAGCCAAGTTTGACTACACAGTTGACCTAGAATTAGGGTTTTGGTTTCAAAGGCCATAACTCAAATTTTTTTGGTCATTCTTGTTTCCATTGGTCTCTATATGGTATAGGGAGTATGCATATCAATTTTCATGAAGAAATTCCATGGGGAAGTCATCTGATCAAGAGTTGACTTTCTGGACAAGTCAGTGTAAAATCAGGGCATCTGAGGCCCCCAATGACCCAACCAATGGGTGATCTTCATCATTTTGAGTGTATATGATCTTTATTTGATCATGGAAGAGGGTTGAAGTTCACAAAAATCAAGAATTTGGAGTTTTTTGCAAATGTTGACTTTTTGGGCATAGTTGACTTTTCAAGAATGCTTCATTTTAGGTCATTTTTCAAGCCTTGATTCTTGATCCAAAAATGCTTCAAATGGAAAAACTTTGGTCATGAAAGTTGTAGATTACATCTTTCCCTTTTCAAAAAGTACAAGAACATGATCTAATTCTTCTTGGATCAAAAGTTATGGTGTGACAAAGTTGGCAAAAATCATTGATTTTCAAGACATGCCTCAAATGAGAATTTTGCAAAACCATGAACCAATGCCTTTTGTAACCTCTAGTTCATTTCAAACCATGACACAAACATTCTATAAGTCATAAAAATCAGAATTGAACCAAGAATGCTCATGTATTATGGCTTGTGGGATAAGGAAATCACATGTGAACCATAAAGCAACAACTTGCAAAACTCATGATCACACTCCCTACAACTTGCAACCTTGGATGCTGACCTTGGCTAGCCTTTCCCCTCACCCTTGCTGCGCAGCCCATGCCTTGTACTAAGCCTAGAACCAAGCCATACTCCTCTTACACAAAAGGTGGACTTTGAGCAAAAGCAAACTTACCAATCACTATAGGCCATGTCAAATCATCTGACCTATGGGATTAAAATACAATATCCTTTGGCAAGCAAAAGATATCAAGAGGCCAAGCTGAAACATGCCCTAAGAACACACACACAAAAACACACCCCAGCTGCAAATTGCTTCGAATCTCTCTGCCCAGCCACAAAACACTCAAACCATTTTCACCATTCAACTCACCATGCCCCATTGAGTAGAAACCAGCAAGAACACAAGCCTGAAACAAGCTGTAACCCCACTGCACCATTTTCACTCCAACTTGCAGTTTCATTCGAAACTCTCTCCACAACTCACAAACATCAAAACAAACTCCATAGACCTTCTTTATTCATCACCCTGACCACAAAGAACCACTCATAATGGCCTGAAACTGCCTGAAACTCCATTGCCATTTTCAACTGAGCTTGAGCAGAAGCTGCTCAAACTCCTCATCCAGCCAATATAAACTCCTCCAAAGCATTCAAACATCATCAAGGGATCCTAAGGAGTGGATTGCACCAGGAGAAAGGGCCAGAAAGTCATCAAAGTGAAAGCTTCGAATCTCAGGTAGCTCAAGAAATATTTTTCCAGAAATCATTTCTTTTGTTCTAAACTTGTTCTTTGTGTCTTCCTGATCATGAATATGTCTTTGGTTTCGCAAATGGTGAGGAAATGAGAGTTTAATTGCTCTCTGAAACTTGCGTACCCTAATTCTTTCTTGCTTCGATTCAGCCTTGTTAGGAACTATAAATTTGTTTTGAGATGGGGTTTTAGTTCGTGAGTGAGTGGGGATCATTTCCCAATTCTTAGATTTCATTTTAGTTAGGTTTTTAGGGTTTTGGGGATTTTCAGGGGAGATGCTGGCCGGAGAAGACGACCGGAAGTCTTCTCCGGCAGCCTGAAAGTGATTTGTGCCCTAATCCAATCATTAACTCTAGTTTGAATGTGGAGCGTAGGATCCTTTGACTTGTTTGACTTCTCGCTTGATTGAGTGGCCCAGATGCATTTGATTAGCCCTAATTCATTTTATTAGTTTAATTAATCCATAATTAAGTTAATTAATCTGAACCAACCATGGCCCTTGGATCTGCGCGCCAGTCAACGCATTTGAATCCAGCCTCAATCTCCACCCTCCATTCTGATTACTTTCCCATTTTCTTTATTTTAATTTCATTTCTTTTCATTTTATTTGCATATTTATTTTAAAATAGTAAAAAATGTGTAAAAATTATGAAACTTTTTCTCATAAGTTTTATTAATTTTTATGACACAAAAATATTTTTATTTTTATTTTTATCATTAAAAAAGTATTTTTTAAATATTTAAAAGATTATTTTAATTGATTAATGAGAATTAATTTATTAAAAATACTTTTAGGTATTTAAAAATCACCAAAAAATTCATGAAATGTTCTAAGACATTTAGAAACAATGTCCAACCTTCAAACCAAATTTCTTTTTTGATCTTGATGCATTTTGAGAATTTTTCATTGAATTAAAATCATTTTTGTGCATTATTTTGATCCTAAGTTCAAAAAATCATTTCTGCCTATCCATGAAGAGTTGGACATTTATTCTTCTTGCATTGCATTGTGTTTAGCATGTAGTTTTTGAGATAAAATGGCCATGATTTGATCTTGCATTTTTCAATTGTTTGGCATTTCTTTTGTTTAGGAGCCCTAAAAACCCTAATAACTTGTAAAATTCATAACTTGAGATTGGTTAAGAGTTGAGACCTCCCCTTTGGACCTTGGTTTAGTATAGGATTAGGGATCCTTTTAGTGGCATTTTCCATTTTTTATCTTAGGGTTTGCTTCTGTTTTTGGTTTTTGTTTGTTGTTTGATCCATAAACCCTAATTTGGGCTTCCATTTGCATCCTTCTTGCATTCTCTTGCATAACATGACTTGCCATGACATTTCAAGCATCCATGTGATTCATTTGACATCTTAAGACATGTAGAAAGCATGTTTGATCATTGCATCTTGCATTTGCCATGTTGTTTGCCATGTATGTTTCATAACTTTTCATGTAAGTTCATGCTCCTTAACTTGCCTCATTTGCATCCATGAACTTGTATGAACATCTCCATGCCTTGCCTCATGTTTGTAGCACTCCATAGCATCATTATCATCATCAACATGCTTCTGGTTTTGTTTAGCATCATACCATTTCATCCCATTTTTGCATTGCATTGCATTTCTTTCTAACCTTTCAGGGGGTAAGTAAACTTGAGAGGTGAATTTGCCTTCACTTCTCATAACTTTTCTTTTCATTTCTCTTGCATCCATTGCTGCATTTTTATATGTGTTTGGGTTTGAGCTTGCTCATTCTTCCCCTTCCCACTTTCTCTCTTCAAGTGACTTGACTTCTTGAATGAAGCAAGTTGCTTTGCTTCTCTTGATCCTTTCATCTGCTTCCTGGTGGTTCCATTGAAGACTGTTCTTGCAAACCTCACAAACCTTAGGAACAACCAAGCATGACAATGATTAGGGTTTTGATTAGTCCCCCCTCTTAGTTTTACCTTTGTGTCTCTTTTGAGTCTTCTCTTCTCATCTCATAATCAGGGACTAAACCCTAAAGGCTTTAAGGCTTTGTGATTAAGCTTATGCCTGCATCCTTCTATTAGGATGGAGTGTATAACTTTAATCCTAAGTGTTAAACCCTTAATGTGTTTAAATCTCTTAATCAATCCACTTAATAAGTATCAAGACACCACACTTGTAACTTGGGCCTTGCATTAGGGTTCTAATTCTTCCTTAACTGGTTAAGAAGGACTAACCCTAGTGTTAATGGACAAGTCTCCCTCAAGTTGTCTTACAAATCATAAAACTCACTTCATCATCTTGGCATTTAATAAAATCCACTTAATCAAAGGCTTGTTTTGTCATGAGTTTAATCCCTAATCATGGATTAAGTTGAGGAGCATTCCTCAGCTTAAACATTCTCATCTATTATCCTTCTATTAGGATGGTGTAATGAGTCTGTTTAATCCCTGACTATGGCTTAACCTCATTACTCAACACTAAACAAAAACACCAAAAAACATTCAAATAATCACAAGTAGGTTAATGATCTTAATCCTACATCAAAGGTGATTAAGTGTGAGAATCTGACTTCACACTTAAGGTAATCTCATTACCCCTAATCAGAGGGAAGATGTGATGAGTTTACTAACCCATTGGTTTAGGCTTAAACTCATTTTCTTATGACAGACTCTCAAAAGCAATAAAAGACTGAAAATACAAAAACAAACAATAATCGTCTCCTCCGGGATTCTTTTCTTATCATCTTCATTCACAAACGAGAACTTGCTTCTTCCGTCTAACGCAAGACAGTTAGCACCTGAGCCAGACAGGTCATACACTTGAGCATAGACAAGTAAGCAGTTCACAAGTCAATTCATCTTTCAGTCTCTTTGGGTCGAACTACGGTGTTCTGACTTCCTCATTGCACAAGAGGATACGTAGGCATAACTTAACAGTTATCGAACAAAAGTCTCTGTATTCCCCCTCTTTCCAGCTATCCCTTAAGCCTCATGATCATGAGCATTTCACTCTTGTTCTTACACTGACACTGTATATATCACACTTCACCTCTTTTACACTGACACCTGTACATCCTTTTCCAGCTATTTTATACACAAATTGCACTGACACTACCCCTTTAAAACACAAATCTTTTAAGCGTGGATCCCGTCGAGTACGGCGGACAATCTGGGTGCTAATACCTTCCCAGGTTGTAACCAACCCCCTTTCTCAGTCTCTCTGGTTCGCAACCCGTCTTATCCATATCTTTCTAGGTTTATGCAGCATTGCCTTTCCTCCGGGATAAAAATGCCTAGCTGGCGACTCTATTCACCTCCAGTGAGTTCACGGCTGTGTTTTCTCACTGTTCCCTTCGCCGACCGTTCGCGTCTGTACCTTTATCTGGGGCAATTCCCATTTATCGGGAGCGACAGCTTGGCGACTTCACTGGGGACTTCTTATACTGCAACCAGGGCTTCTGGTTCTTTTTGTGGGTTCCTCCTAGCGCTTGATTGATTTGTGATTACTGGGGTGTTATGTGCTTATTTGTGTTTGTATATGTTTTATTTTTGCTTTATGTACAGTTTGTTTTATTACCTTCTTTACTGCTTTACATATATCATACTGTCATGCTGTCTGGCTGGATCTGGTTTTGCTTTGGTGGGTGGGGTTCTATTGAGAGTTAAGGTCCTATACCTGGGACCTGAGTGACACCTAGGCTAGAGTGAATCATATTCTTTCCCATTCCATCTCGGTCTGGTGCGGGAATATGAAACACGGTTCAGACATGGGTTTCTTCTTGAGAACTCTGTGTTGCAGATTTCCTGCAATGCTAGGGCTATCTGGGAAGCCTGCTAAGTCTGGATGACCTTTTAGTATTGACCTTCAGAAACTGAGGTGAATTAGAGGAGGAATTGTTATGGTTATTGTAAACACTGTACCTCCGGGTTAGAAGTGTTTACACTTTTCATAACTGATCCAAGTCTGAGGATCCTTGTTTTAGAACACCACCTGTGAGGGGGGTTGGGCTGTTTACAGGTTTGCAGGTACCTTGACCTCAGAATACCCTGTTACTTTGGTTTGATTAAGAATACTCCATGTTGGAACAGTTCTTGTGATTCTAAGACCCTGGACATGTGGCTCTTTATTTGAGTCCCCCACCTTGGTTACTGGACTTATAGACCTCCATCTGGATTTCTTACACACGTGGGCTTATATCAGAGCATTTGATCAGATCCAGCTCAGTCACAGACCCTTGCATATCATTTGCATACATAATCATTGCATCATATTGACATTTGCTTATTTGTGTTTCAGGGTATCCATCTTCATTTGGTTTTGGTTTTGACCCCATCTTCAGTATTGACCTATCTTCATCAGCACTTGCTTCAGCTATCAGTTATCTACTCCAGTCACCTGCACCAGCCAGTCAGGGGCCCATTCTTCAGCATCTTCATCAGCACTTGTCTCTGCTCAGTCTCAACATCATGGCACCTAAAAAGAGCAACATCACCTACCACTTCTTCCAGCCAGAATTAGCAGACATCAGGAGGATTCAGACCCTGATCACTCCAGACCATATACCACTGTTCAGGGAACACCATGGAGATATACTCGATATGGTTATGGATCTGGACCCTTCACAGAGAAGCCTGATCCACACCTGCATTCAGTTTTATGATCCCCCACTGAGATGTTTCACCTTCCAAGACTTTCAGTTGGGCCCTCTATTAGAAGAATACTCATCATTGGTTGGATTGCCTATCAAGGGTGGAATCCCTTTCAACTCAGAGGTGGTCTTTCCTAGCAACGGAGAAGTAGCAAAGGCTCTGCATCTGGAACCTGTCCTGATTGAGCAGCATATGACTTCTAAAGCTGGGATCCCTGGCTTTCATCTGGATTTCTTAATCTCTCAAGCTACCCTGAAAGCTTCTCTAGGAGAGTGGAAAGCTGTTTGCGCTTTACTAGCCTTGAGCATATATGGAATTGTATTGTTTGCAGATGAGCCTCGATTCATCAGCAAGAATGCAATCCATCTATTCATCTTGAAGAACCCAGTACCAACTTTATTAGGGGATCTCTATTACTCAGTGCATCAGAGAAATGAAAAGCAGAGGGGGAGATTAGTGAGGTGTTGTGCTCCATTGTTCCACACTTGGCTTCTCAGGCATCTACCTAGGACAGATGCATTTTTGAACCCTCATCAGCAGAAAAACTGGGCTGGAAGACTTACTACTCTAACTTCAGCTGATATCAGGTGGTGCACTCAAAGCACAAAAGGCAGAGATATCATCACCAGCTGTGGGCATTTTCCCAATGTGCCCCTAATAGGAGTTAAAGGTAGTATTAATTACAACCCTCTGCTGTTCAAAAGACAATTGGGCTATGCATTGGTCCACACCCCTAAGGCACAGGACTTGGTTGAGACTCTTTATTGTGAGAACAAACTTAATCTGGCTATTGTTAGGCAGGCTGCTTGGGCCTGGGATAATGTCCAAACCAAGGGAGTAACCATTCTGGGGAAGTGCAACAATGTGGCATCAGCACAATACTATGAGTGGTCCCGTGCCAGGGCTCAATTCTCTGGAATGCCCTTTACCATAGAAGATATGCCTGAATCATCTTCAGCACCACCTGCCACTGTCAGTTTGGAGGAGTTTGAGAGTTTGAAAGAAAGAAATGAGAAGTTAACCCAGGCTTTGCAGAAGACTCTCCGGGAGAGGAGTGAAGGTATAAGGGAGATTGAGAGGTTGGAGAAATTAAGAGTAGAGCATCTGATTAAGATTGAGAAGTCTGGGGATTACATTAAAAAGTCAAAGGCTGGAGAACAAATTCTGAAGAATGCTTGCAAAGAAGCCCAGTTCCAGAGAGCAAGGACAGACTCGTATCTGAAGGAGAGTCAGGCCCGGTGGGTCAGGATCACCGAGGCTCGTACTCTAGAGGACAAGAGAATTCAAGACAAGATAGAGCAACTGGAAGCTAGTGCAAAAGAACAGCAAGAAGCCCTGGCAGCAGCCCAGAGAGAGATATCAGAGCTGAAGATCGAAGCAGGAGTGAAGAGGTCAAAGGACCAAAGTCGACTCGAGAAGCTAACAGCAGCTGTTACAGTCCGGAATCTCCTCATCAGGAATCTCACGGAGCGTCCGGCTGATCCTGTGACCGAAGCACTTCTCAAGGAAGTTCGTGAGGATGAGTTTGGTCTTGGTGTTTGACCATTTGTTTGTTGTTGCTGTCATTCCGTGTACTTTTGTTTTCTTGTAATGTATTTTGACCCCTCCGAGGGCTTGTATTTGTAAAACAAACTATGTATCATTTGCTTTTGTAATATATGTATTAGTTTGTTCCGTCCGAGTTTCACTTCGAAAGCAACATCAACAGCATCTTCAAGGGTCTGGAAGGGTCAAAACTGAATGCCAAGCCGGATACCTTGAGAACAAATAAGCATAACTGCATTGCATGCTAACCCTTTTGTTTGTTTTGTAGGTTTTTGTTTTATTGCCACTAACTCTGTTGTGATGTTCAGGAACTATTGCTCGGCGCCGAGTATTTCCCCTCAACCGTCCGCACCGTTATCCGACCCGTAGCAACCTTCCGGGCATTCAAATGGATCAGGTACAGCAGGACCTTGCAGAGGTCAGGACTCAAATGGCAAACGAAAGATTGGAAATGAGAACACAGATAGCTCAGTTTATGGAAGTGATGAACAACATGGCTCAGAGCCAGGAAAGACTGAGGGCCATGGTGGAAAGGCAGAATCAAGAAGATCCACATATAGGGACTGCCGGGACCAGCAACAATGAAAGGGTCCAACCTCATGTTAACCCTCCTGTATTTGGACCACACCTCCATCCTGAGGTCAACATCCCTGCAAATGTTCAAGGGGCTGCCACTGCAGCCAGGGTACTTCAAGAAGACCCCCAAGAGGACCAGTTTACAGTAATGGGTGCTGGGGAAGAAGCTTATGATAGAAGGTTGGATGAGATAGCTGAAAAGTTGAGGTCCTTAGAGTCTCAAAATTCTTTGGGTTTCGACGTCATGGACATGGGCTTGGTAGACGGGGTCAGGATTCCCCATAAGTTCAAGCCTCCTTGTTTTGAAAAATACAACGGGACTTCATGCCCCCGGACTCACTTACAGTCATTTCTGGGAAGGCTGAAGGCCTATACAATGGATGAGAAGCTCTGGATGTTCTATTTCGAGGATAGCTTGACTGGAGCGTCAAGAGAATGGTACTCTCACTTGACAAGGGCAACTATCAGATGCTGGAAGGACCTGGCAGAGGCCTTTATTAGACAGTATCAATACAACTTAGACATGGCACCCAACAGGACCCTCCTAATGGGAATGTCACAGTCGTCAAGAGAAAGTTTCCGAGAATATGCCCAGAGATGGAGGCAATTGGCTGCTGCTATTCAGCCACCTATGTCTGAAAGGGAAATGGTAGACATGTTTATGAACACCCTTCAGGGGACATATATTGACAGGCTGGCCGCCTTCTCATCCACCAGCTTTGCAGATGTGGTCATAGCAGGAGAGAGAATTGAAAGCCTGTTGAAAATGGGTAAGATCTCAGACAACGGTACAAGCTCGTCCAGTAGTACAAGAAAGCCTTTTGCAGGCCCAAGAAGGACTGGTGAGACCAACGCCATCCACACCAACAGGGGTAGGCCCCAATATGTTCAAAGGTCAATAGCAGCAGTCACCATTCCTGCTCCGGCTCATCCTCTACCAGTCTATCAACCTTCGCAGCAAAACTATCAGCAACAACCTCAGTACCATCAGCAAAATCAGTATCCTCCAAGGAATTACAACAACAGCAACACCAACAACAACAGTCAACAAAGGCCATTTCAGCAGAGGCCATCTCAAGCTAATAGGGTGATTGATCCAATCCCTATGCCATATGCTACCTTGCTGCCACAACTTCTGAAACTCAACCTGGTTGAGCTAAGGACGCTGGCACCTCCAGATCCCAACGGTCTACCCAGGAACTATGACTCCAATGCTAGGTGTGCTTTTCATTCAAACGCGCCTGGCCACAGTACAGAAAAGTGCAAAGCTCTGCATATGAAGGTACAAGACCTGGTAGACTCCAAAGCTCTGAATTTCGCACCACCACCCAATGTCAATAAGAACCCGATGCCGAATCACGGTGGTCCTAGAATTAACGCTATTGAAGAAGACAAGCCGTCTTATTTAGTAACCAGTGTAGGACAGATCAGGACACCGTTGGTGGAAATCAAGGCTCAGCTCTTGGAATGTCAAATGTTCCCGGGGTGTGAGTTGGGTTGTGCTTACTGCAATATCTCGGTAAATGGGTGCGATAATTTGAGGAATGGCATAGTTGGCCTTATTCAGAGTGGCCAACTTCAGATCACCACATCATTTCCAACAAATCCAGCAATCTCCTCGGCAACGGTTTCAGAACCTCCTACAACTGCAGCAACCATTGTTCCTGATAATTCTTCGGCTTCATCAACAAGTACTTCATCTATTATCTCAACTGATCAGTTTTCAACAAATTTTCCTGCTACAACTTCAGCTTCACTCCATTTCGAACCTCCTACAACGACAACATCCATCCTTCCGACAATGTCTCCTACAACTCCAGCAACAAATCATGAAGATGTCTCTACTGTCACGATATTTTATGATCCTGAAAACAACTCTGCCTACCATTCAGAAGGTGCTGCTCCTATCAGAGCACCAGTTACAGTCTATTATGATCCACAAGCAATCACAATCCCTTCAGCAGCAGCAATCAGTCCAGTCACTGTCACGGTGCCTGGACCAGTACCATATGAAAGCAATAGGGCCATCCCTTGGCACTATGGCTCTGACGTGTACTGCGAAGGAAAAAGAATCACTCTTGATACATCAACACCTGCACCACAGATAGATAATGTGGGAGGAGGCGGAGGCTTCACCCGAAGCGGACGTCTCTTCGCTCCACCAATGCAAAGACCTACTGCCGAAGCAGAAGCTGCTGCCAAGGCAAAAGGAAAGAGCCCGGTGCAGGAAGATCAAGCTGTTAAAGAAGCCTTGAAAACACCGTTCGATCAAGAAGTTGATGAGTTTATGAGAATCATCAAAAAGAGTGATTACAAAATTGTGGATCAGCTTCACCAAACGCCATCCAAAATCTCTATCCTCTCACTGCTTATGTGCTCCGAAGCCCATCGGAATGCACTACTCAAAGTCTTGCACGCAGCTTACGTGCCTGAAGAGATTACTGTCAACCAGTTGGAAACCGTGGTTGGAAATGTCACTGCTAGCAATGGGCTAGGGTTCACCAATACTGACTTGACAGCGGATGGCCGCAACCACAACAAAGCCTTGCACATAACCATGGAATGCAAAGGAGCAGTCCTTTCTCATGTGCTGGTAGACACAGGGTCGTCCCTTAATGTCTTACCAAAGAAGGCTCTGGTGAAGTTAGAATATGATGGATTGGCATTGAGACCCAGCAACCTGGTGGTAAGAGCTTTTGATGGCTCAAAGAGATCGGTTCTGGGAGAGATTGAGCTGCCCGTAACGATTGGCCCGCAGACTTTCACAACTATCTTCTACGTGATGGATATACAGCCCGCCTACAGCTGTTTATTGGGTAGGCCATGGATTCACGCCGCTGGCGCCGTGACCTCCACCCTTCACCAGAAGTTAAAATATGAGTGGGAGGGTCAAATCGTTACAATCTGTGGAGAGGAGGACATTTTTGTCAGCCACCTGGCTACTTATAAGTACATTGAAATGGATGGGGAGATCCATGAAACAATGAGCCAGGGGTTTGAAGCCTTGAATGTGAATGAAACATCTGCTGTACCTGGTACTTCAATATCATCATACCAACAAGCTCGGAAGGTTGTTGAGGAAGGAAGCGCCCAAGGCTGGGGCAAACTGCTATCGGTGGAGAAGAAAGAGGATAGGTTTGGGTTGGGTTACAAACCAACTCAACAAGATCAAGCAGCGGCTGCGAAAGAGCCCAACTTTGTGAGTGGGGGGATGCTCACCCCTGATGCTGTCAACTGTTTGGAAGACGAGCTGGAAGAAGAACGCAACCTGGAAAGCTGGATTCGTCCAAAGATCCTGGGGAGCAGTATCTCAAACTGGTCTTCCCAGGAAATTATAAGAGTTACTCACGCAGAGTAATTATTATTTCCTGTATTTTTATAAGCATGCATCAAAGTCTTGCATCTTGCCCAAGATGACAAGACTCATTTTGTAATCGGGCCATCTGTACTTTTTGTGCAAACAAGATCAATTAATGAAATATCAGACATCTTTTTGCAAATGAGTCTTTTCCTTTTCCGCTCACTGTTTTTCCATTTTTCTTTTTGTACAAAAAAAATAAATGGCGGTGTTTTCAAAATGACAACTTTATTTCACTTTTCTAAAGCAAGATTAAAATCAAATCACTAAAATGAACAAACTGAACCCTTGCAGAGAATGCCTTCCTGACAGCACCGACAACAGCACGGCTATGACATCGTATGACTTTGACAATCCAATCAATCAAGCTGATGAAGGGGTTGATGAAGAATATGAGCTTCCTGAAGAGTTAGCCAGGTTGTTAAGACAAGAGGAAAAGGTTATTACCCCTCACCAGGAGGAGGTTGAAGTGATCAATCTTGGTACGGATGAAGACGTGAAAGAGGTTAAAATTGGGGCCTGCCTGCAAGACTCAGTGAAGAGACAACTGGTTGACCTGCTTCAAGAGTATATAGATGTGTTTGCTTGGTCGTATCAAGACATGCCAGGGTTGGATACCGACATTGTTGTGCACAAGCTGCCTTTGAGGGAAGAATGCCCACCGGTCAAACAGAAATTGCGCCGTACTCGCCCAGACATGGCTATGAAAATCAAGGAAGAGGTACAAAAGCAATGGGACGCCGGGTTCCTTGCTGTAACTAGCTACCCGCCGTGGGTTGCTAACATAGTGCCTGTGCCTAAGAAAGACGGCAAAGTAAGAATGTGTGTTGACTACCGGGATCTGAACAGAGCCAGCCCGAAAGATGATTTCCCATTACCTCACATTGATGTATTAGTGGATAATACAGCTCAGTTCTCGGTATTCTCCTTCATGGATGGATTTTCAGGATACAACCAGATCAAGATGTCACCTGAAGACATGGAGAAGACAACCTTCATCACACCCTGGGGCACGTTCTGCTACAAGGTAATGCCATTTGGGCTCAAGAATGCCGGTGCGACGTATCAACGGGCTATGGTAACATTATTCCACGATATGATCCATAAAGAAATCGAGTGTTATGTGGATGACATGATTGCCAAGTCCCTCACTGAAGAAGACCACCTGGTAAATCTGCTAAAGCTATTCAAGCGTCTGAGGAAGTACCAACTGATGTTGAACCCCAACAAATGCACATTCGGGGTGAGATCTGGTAAGCTGCTGGGCTTTATTGTAAGCGAGAAAGGGATTGAAGTGGACCCTGATAAAGTCAAAGCCATCCAAGAGATGCCTGCACCAAAGACAGAGAAAGAAGTTCGAGGGTTCTTAGGCAGATTGAACTACATTTCGAGGTTCATATCTCACCTTACAGCAACCTGTGAACCCTTGTTCAAGTTGTTAAGAAAAGAACAGACGGTCAGGTGGAACGAAGATTGTCAAAGGGCTTTTGACAAGATCAAAGAATACTTACAAGAACCTCCAATCCTTATGCCTCCAGTTGAAGGAAGACCTCTGATAATGTACCTGACAGTATTAGAAGAGTCGATGGGGTGTGTGTTGGGCCAACATGACGAGTCTGGTCGAAAAGAGTATGCAATATACTACCTAAGCAAAAAGTTTACCGACTGTGAACAACGTTATTCACTGCTCGAGAAAACTTGCTGTGCTTTAGCGTGGGCTGCTCGCCGACTGAGACAGTATATGTTGACCCACACCACTTTGTTGATCTCAAAAATGGACCCAGTTAAGTACATATTTGAGAAGCCAGCACTTACCGGACGGGTTGCAAGATGGCAGATGATTCTCACAGAATACGACATTCAGTACACCTCCCAGAAAGCCATCAAGGGCAGTGTGTTGTCTGAATATCTTGCCGAGCAACCCATTGATGATTACCAGCCTATGAGATTTGACTTCCCGGATGAAGACATCATGTTCATAAAAGCAAAAGATCACGAAGAGCCTATTCACACTGAAGGGCCTGACCCGGAAGAAGAATGGACTATGATGTTTGATGGGGCTGTTAACATGAATGGTCGTGGTGTTGGTGCAGTACTCATTACACCTAAAGGAGTTCACATGCCTTTCTCGGCAAAACTCACTTTCAACTGCACTAACAACGAAGCTGAATACGAAGCTTGCGTTATGGGTCTTGAGGAAGCCATTGACCTCAGGATCAAGACATTGACCGTATTCGGAGATTCAGCTCTGGTAATCAATCAAACCAACGGCAAATGGTACACCCACCAGGATCATCTGATACCTTACAGGGATTATACAAGGAGGTTATTGACTTTCTTCACAACAGTCAAGCTCGAGTATATCCCTCGGGACGAGAATCAGTTTGCGGATGCTCTTGCTACCATTTCATCCATGATCAAAGTTCAAGCTGCTAACTTTGTACCTCAGATTTCAGTATCCAGGCTTGATAGACCAGCATATGCGTTCGCAGCAGATGTTGTTAAAGACGATAAGCCTTGGTTCCATGACATTAAGTGCTTCTTAGAGGGTCAAACATACCCACCTGGGGCATCTTCCAATGATAAGAAGACTTTGAGAAGGCTTGCTGGTAGTTTCTTTCTGAACAATGATGGGTCTTTATACAAGAGGAACTTTGATATGGTACTCCTCAGATGTGTTGACAAGACGGAAGCAGATTTGTTGATGCGTGAAGTGCACGAAGGCTCCTTCGGTACCCATGCTGGAGGACATGCAATGGCTAAGAAGTTGTTAAGATCGGGCTATTATTGGATCACAATGGATGCCGACTGTTGTGCCTACGCCAGGAAATGCCATAAATGCCAGATCTATGCAGATAAGGTGCATGTGCCTCCCAATCCTTTGAACATCATGTCTTCACCCTGGCCCTTTGCTATGTGGGGCATTGACATGATTGGTAAGATTGAGCCAACTGCTTCAAATGGCCACAGATTCATCCTGGTCGCCATTGATTATTTCACCAAGTGGGTTGAAGCAGCCTCATATGCAAACGTCACAAGGCAAGTGGTAGCCAGATTTCTGAAAAGAGATATCATCTGTCGGTATGGAGTTCCCGAACGAATCATTACTGATAATGGTTCCAATCTAAACAATAAAATGATGGCAGAACTGTGCCGGGACTTCAAGATCCAACACCACAATTCTTCTCCTTACAGGCCAAAGATGAATGGCGCTGTTGAGGCAGCGAATAAGAATATCAAGAAGATTGTGCAGAAGATGGTAGTCACTTATAAAGACTGGCATGAAATGCTACCGTTTGCTTTGCATGGGTACCGCACGTCAATCAGAACGTCCACTGGGGCAACCCCGTATCAGCTTGTGTATGGTATGGAAGCAGTCCTACCGGTTGAAGTTGAATTACCCTCCCTAAGGGTATTGATGGATGTTAAGCTGAACGAAGCAGAATGGGTTAGGTCCCGATACGAACAACTGAGTCTGATTGAAGAGAAAAGATTGGCTGCAATCTGTCATAGGCAGTTGTATCAGAAAAGAATGAAGAAGGTCTTCGATCAGAAAGTCAGGCGCCGAGAGTACCAAGTGGGAGATCTCGTGCTGAAAAGAATCCTCCCTCCTCAGACAGACCACAGGGGCAAGTGGACTCCGAATTACGAAGGACCATTCGTGGTAAAGAAAGTTTTTTCTAGTGGGGCACTGATGCTCAGCACTATGGATGGTGAAGATTTCCCGTCCCCTGTGAATTCAGATGCAGTTAAAAAATACTTCGCATAAAAAAATGACCCGCTGGACATAAAAACAGAATGTAAGTCCAGGCAAAAATAGGGCATCCCGGCGAGTCAAAAACAGAATAAAAGACTCGGGCAAAAGTAAGGGAAAATAAACAAAAAAAGTACACCCGCTGAGTTGAAAAGCCGCATCGGACAGCTCAGGCAAAAATGGGTATCCCGATGGATTGAAAACCCGAAAGGGCGATCCATGCAAAATAAGGGAATAAGCGAACAATTGCATTCTGAATTCGTCTGTATCATCTACGACTTGGTAAACTTCGAAAGGATCAAGCTTCAATCAGAATCTACCTTCTTCAGAAAGCAAAATGAGAAGAACGTCAAAAGTCATACGGGTCATAGTGAAGAGGAAGCTCCTCAAAGCGTCATCAACACTGCCAACATTTTGTTTCTCAATTTGTAACAATCTCCTCATTTCAGGGGATTTGTTCCTTTGACTGTATCTCGCCAATTCAGGGCATATTGAATTAATAAAATCAGATTTTCAGTCATGTTTCGTCTTGTACATTTTACTTGCAAAAAATGTCTGATGTCTTAAAAGAAAAAAACTGATTGCATAAGAATACAGATGCTTATCTTTAAATAAAAACATGCTTGCAGGAAATATGCTTACTCTCAAGAATGTCTAACTCCTATGACGGAATCCGGTAAGGGATACCTCGGGACCATTTGCGCGTTTCCTTATCTTTGCAGGAGTGCAGGTATCCAGGGCACAGCTTAGGGTATGAAAGCTTCACCCTCAGCAAGCTGGCAGATCATTATCAACTCGGTCTATCTTCCACGAGGCACTGGAAGGTGCCCATTTCCCCAGCGAAGTTGCCAAATCAATACTCGCTCAGTCTTAGCACCTGAGTTGCTTCTTCCCCAGCTGAGTTGCCTCTCATTATTTTCTCCAGCTGAGTTGTCACCCATTACTTATCCCCATCAGAGTTGTCAGGCATCACGGAAGACGCCCATATCCCCGGCTGAGTCAGGATCCTCTTCAGCAGAATCTCTAGGGAGGTCTCTCAATGATCTCTCTTTATCCCCAGCCGAGTTGCCATCTTGCCCTCAGCCGGAGCACAAAAGTCAAGGAACCATCTCCCCACAGAGTTCCAACCTCTATCCGGAAGAGCAATGCATAGGAGATCACAACAGAGTGAAGAAAGCTTCTACAAACCCCAGCTGGGTCTCTCATTTATAAGGATAGGTCTCAGTGACCCGAATCCCCAAACAGATGCATATCATCAGATCTACTAATGATCTCATCCCCAGCTGGGATGTCTACTTCAAATAGATCGATCGAAGATCTTCGCAGCAGCGGGACCCGGATCCCGGTTTTGATATCTTTGCACAATCATAGCATTCGCATCATATTCACCCCCAAAGCGCAGCATTCCGTTTTAATACGGAGCATTGCGGCAAAAAATCAAACATATAGCATAATCATGAGCCATGATGTGAATCGAACACTTGTGAATAATAACCATTCATCAGAATACAGAATACTTCCCCCAAAATCCCCCAGAGTCCCCAGCAAAAGCAGTTTCCTCACAAATCACAAACACCAGTATATACCCCTTTTGGCACCCGTCCGTGCCATCTTTCCCCAGTAAAGTCGTCTGAACACTCTTACAACAAAATCACCCGTATTACAGATACTTCCTGACACCCGTCCATGTCATATCTCCAGCAGAAAGCCAAAGACATCCTCTTTGCACTCACACATACTCATATATACAAATTCTCTGACATCCGTCCATGTTATCTTCCCCAACATAGTTACCTGAACACTTTGTAAATCATATATCTGTTTATAATATACTTTTTCCGACGCTCGTCCGTGTCAAACTCCCCCCAGCAGATTGAACACTCAACCGTATATCACCCATACTTACTACTCATGTTACTCTTATACAGATACTCGTCCGTATCTTGTATACACCATTTATATCCCCTCAGATTCAACACTCGTCCGTGTTCTTTGTTAACCAGATGGTACTCGTCCGTATCATCATCTCAGAGCATGCGTCAAGCGTTTGTTTCTACATGATACTCGTCCGTATCATAGTCTTAAGGATGCTCGTCCGCGTCTTTAATCCATACACCGTGTCAAAACACTCATGTCTTCTTGAATATAGATGCTCGTCCGTGTCTACTATTCCCCCAGGAGAACCTTCAGATTCAACACTCGTCCGTGTTCTTTGTTAACCAGTTGATACCCGTCCGTATCATCATCTCTGAACACGTGTCAGTATTTGTTTCTACATGATACTCGTCCGTATCATAGTCTTAAGGATGCTCGTCCGCATCTTTAATCTATACATTAACATCTAAACACTCATACCCTTTGTTTCTTGGACGTGAACACTCGTCCGTGTTTACTATTCCCCAGTAGATCGCAACAAATTTTCCTTTTTTTTATCTAACACTCGTCCTGTGTTATGATAAAACCCTGAGAGCAGCCGTCCCCTGCTGAGTGGTCGTCCTCCACTTCTTGATGGTCGTCCTCCATCATGCTCATCCGATGGCCGTCCCCATCGTTGATTTTTAGCAGCCGTCCCCTGCTAGGTGGTCGTCCTCCACCCTTGATGATCGTCCTTCATCATTTTATCCAATGGCCATCCCCATTGTTGATTTTGGTTATCTGGCATTCGTCCTATGTCATGAGAAACCTCGAGAGCAGCCGTCCCCTGCTAGGTGGTCGTCCTCCACCTCTTGATGGTCGTCCTCCATCATGCTCGACCGATGGCCGTCCCCATCGTTGACCTTTTATCCGATGGCCGACCCCATCGTTGATATTTTCGGCAGCCGTACCCTGCCAGGTGGTCGTCCTCCACCTTTGATGGCCGTCCCCATCATAATTCCTTTATTCCCCAACAGAGAAGCCGTCCCCTGCTAGGTGATCGTCCTTCGCCTTTGATGGCCGTACCCCATCATCTGTTTATTTCATTCATTCTTTAACCCGATGGCCGTCCCCGTCGTGGTCCCTTTTTCCTTTTTAGCCCGATGGCCGTCCCCATCGTCGGTTACCTTGCTTTATGAACTGGATGGCCGTCCCCGTCATGTTTCATTAATTCCCAGAGAATCTTACTTTATCTTGATGGCCGTCCCCATCATGATTTCTTATTTTTCCCCAGCTAGTCGGCCGTCCCCGTCTTAGCTTTACCTTTTATCCCCAGCATGTCGGCCGTCCCCGTCATTGCTTTACTTCACACACTTTTCCCAGCATGTCGGCCGTCCCCGTCATCGCTCTTTACTCAGCAGTCGTCCTCTGCTCGACGGTCACCCTCCGTCGCCCACACTGTACAATATACTTTATTTTCCTTTACAATCTATATCCCTTTTCTTCTTCATTCTGTGAGTGCAAATTTTGGACTGTCTTTGGTATTCAACCACAAGTTATCTCGCTTGCCTGTTAAGCCGTTGCTTACATCCTGCACAGCTAACTCATGATTGAATAGGGGCAGCTGTAAACACCCCAAATTTGCCCTCACCCATTCACACCATGGCTTGTGATCATTTCATATGCATAAACACAATCATATCATCTCATATCTCATTCTTGATTCACTGCATAGTTTCTAAATCATCTGCACCTAGGGTTTGTGATCTGAGCAATCCAAGAGCCTCTTGAACCATTCCAAAGGCTACCAATCACTTCAAAGGGGTCCATGTGTGTTCTTATATCATGTTACATCCTTTCAAAGTCAAGATTTCAAAAGAATCACAAGAACTGGGTTTGGAATGGATGCAGAGCCAAGTTTGACTACACAGTTGACCTAGAATTAGGGTTTTGGTTTCAAAGGCCATAACTCCAATTTTTTTGGTCATTCTTGTTTACATTGGTCTCTATATGGTATAGGGAGTATGAATATCAATTTTCATGAAGAAATTCCATGGGGAAGTCATCTGATCAAGAGTTGACTTTCTGGACAAGTCAGTGTAAAATCAGGGCATCTGAGGCCCCCAATGACCCAACCAATGGGTGATCTTCATCATTTTGAGTGTATATGATCTTTATTTGATCATGGAAGAGGGTTGAAGTTCACAAAAATCAAGAATTTGGAGTTTTTTGCAAATGTTGACTTTTTGGGCATAGTTGACTTTTCAAGAATGCTTCATTTTAGGTCATTTTTCAAGCCTTGATTCTTGATCCAAAAATGCTTCAAATGGAAACACTTTGGTCATGAAAGTTGTAGATTACATCTTTCCCTTTTCAAAAAGTACAAGAACATGATCTAATTCTTCTTGGATCAAAAGTTATGGTGTGACAAAGTTGGCAAAAATCATTGATTTTCAAGACATGCCTCAAATGAGAATTTTGCAAAACCATGAACCAATGCCTTTTGTAACCTCTAGTTCATTTCAAACCATGACACAAACATTCTATAAGTCATAAAAATCATAATTGAACCAAGAATGCTCATGTATTATGGCTTGTGGGATAAGGAAATCACATGTGAACCATAAAGCAACAACTTGCAAAACTCATGATCACACTCCCTACAACTTGCAACCTTGGATGCTGACCTTGGCTAGCCTTTCCCCTCACCCTTGCTGCGCAGCCCATGCCTTGTACTAAGCCTAGAACCAAGCCATACTCCTCTTACACAAAAGGTGGACTTTGAACAAAAGCAAACTTACCAATCACTATAGGCCATGTCAAATCATCTGACCTATGGGATTAAAATACAATATCCTTTGGCAAGCAAAAGATATCAAGAGGCCAAGCTGAAACATGCCCTAAGAACACACACACAAAAACACACCCCAGCTGCAAATTGCTTCGAATCTCTCTGCCCAGCCACAAAACACTCAAACCATTTTCACCATTCAACTCACCATGCCCCATTGAGTAGAAACCAGCAAGAACACAAGCCTGAAACAAGCTGTAACCCCACTGCACCATTTTCACTCCAACTTGCAGTTTCATTCGAAACTCTCTCCACAACTCACAAACATCAAAACAAACTCCATAGACCTTCTTTATTCATCACCCTGACCACAAAGAACCACTCATAATGGCCTGAAACTGCCTGAAACTCCATTGCCATTTTCAACTGAGCTTGAGCAGAAGCTGCTCAAACTCCTCATCCAGCCAATATAAACTCCTCCAAAGCATTCAAACATCATCAAGGGATCCTAAGGAGTGGATTGCACCAGGAGAAAGGGCCAGAAAGTCATCAAAGTGAAAGCTTCGAATCTCAGGTAGCTCAAGAAATATTTTTCCAGAAATCATTTCTTTTGTTCTAAACTTGTTCTTTGTGTCTTCCTGATCATGAATATGTCTTTGGTTTCGCAAATGGTGAGGAAATGAGAGTTTAATTGCTCTCTGAAACTTGCGTACCCTAATTCTTTCTTGCTTCGATTCAGCCTTGTTAGGAACTATAAATTTGTTTTGAGATGGGGTTTTAGTTCGTGAGTGAGTGGGGATCATTTCCCAATTCTTAGATTTCATTTTAGTTAGGTTTTTAGGGTTTTGGGGATTTTCAGGGGAGATGCTGGCCGGAGAAGACGACCGGAAGTCTTCTCCGGCAGCCTGAAAGTGATTTGTGCCCTAATCCAGTCATTAACTCTAGTTTGAATGTGGAGCGTAGGATCCTTTGACTTGTTTGACTTCCCGCTTGATTGAGTGGCCCAGATGCATTTGATTAGCCCTAATTCATTTTATTAGTTTAATTAATCCATAATTAAGTTAATTAATCTGAACCAACCATGGCCCTTGGATCTGCGCGCCAGTCAACGCATTTGAATCCAGCCTCAATCTCCACCCTCCATTCTGATTACTTTCCCATTTTCTTTATTTTAATTTCATTTCTTTTCATTTTATTTGCATATTTATTTTAAAATAGTAAAAAATGTGTAAAAATTATGAAACTTTTTCTCATAAGTTTTATTAATTTTTATGACACAAAAATATTTTTATTTTTATTTTTATCATTAAAAAAGTATTTTTTAAATATTTAAAAGATTATTTTAATTGATTAATGAGAATTAATTTATTAAAAATACTTTTAGGTATTTAAAAATCACCAAAAAATTCATGAAATGTTCTAAGACATTTAGAAACAATGTCCAACCTTCAAACCAAATTTCTTTTTTGATCTTGATGCATTTTGAGAATTTTTCATTGAATTAAAATCATTTTTGTGCATTATTTTGGTCCTAAGTTCAAAAAATCATTTCTGCCTATCCATGAAGAGTTGGACATTGATTCTTCTTGCATTGCATTGTGTTTAGCATGTAGTTTTTGAGATAAAATGGCCATGATTTGATCTTGCATTTTTCAATTGTTTGGCATTTCTTTTGTTTAGGAGCCCTAAAAACCCTAATAACTTGTAAAATTCATAACTTGAGATTGGTTAAGAGTTGAGACCTCCCCTTTGGACCTTGGTTTAGTATAGGATTAGGGATCCTTTTAGTGGCATTTTCCATTTTTTATCTTAGGGTTTGCTTCTGTTTTTGGTTTTTGTTTGTTGTTTGATCCATAAACCCTAATTTGGGCTTCCATTTGCATCCTTCTTGCATTCTCTTGCATAACATGACTTGCCATGACATTTCAAGCATCCATGTGATTCATTTGACATCTTAAGACATGTAGAAAGCATGTTTGATCATTGCATCTTGCATTTGCCATGTTGTTTTCCATGTATGTTTCATAACTTTTCATGTAAGTTCATGCTCCTTAACTTGCCTCATTTGCATCCATGAACTTGTATGAACATCTCCATGCCTTGCCTCATGTTTGTAGCACTCCATAGCATCATTATCATCATCAACATGCTTCTGGTTTTGTTTAGCATCATACCATTTCATCCCATTTTTGCATTGCATTGCATTTCTTTCTAACCTTTCAGGGGGTAAGTAAACTTGAGAGGTGAATTTGCCTTCACTTCTCATAACTTTTCTTTTCATTTCTCTTGCATCCATTGCTGCATTTTTATATGTGTTTGGGTTTGAGCTTGCTCATTCTTCCCCTTCCCACTTTCTCTCTTCAAGTGACTTGACTTCTTGAATGAAGCAAGTTGCTTTGCTTCTCTTGATCCTTTCATCTGCTTCCTGGTGGTTCCATTGAAGACTGTTCTTGCAAACCTCACAAACCTTAGGAACAACCAAGCATGACAATGATTAGGGTTTTGATTAGTCCCCCCTCTTAGTTTTACCTTTGTGTCTCTTTTGAGTCTTCTCTTCTCATCTCATAATCAGGGACTAAACCCTAAAGGCTTTAAGGCTTTGTGATTAAGCTTATGCCTGCATCCTTCTATTAGGATGGAGTGTATAACTTTAATCCTAAGTGTTAAACCCTTAATGTGTTTAAATCTCTTAATCAATCCACTTAATAAGTATCAAGACACCACACTTGTAACTTGGGCCTTGCATTAGGGTTCTAATTCTTCCTTAACTGGTTAAGAAGGACTAACCCTAGTGTTAATGGACAAGTCTCCCTCAAGTTGTCTTACAAATCATAAAACTCACTTCATCATCTTGGCATTTAATAAAATCCACTTAATCAAAGGCTTGTTTTGTCATGAGTTTAATCCCTAATCATGGATTAAGTTGAGGAGCATTCCTCAGCTTAAACATTCTCATCTATTATCCTTCTATTAGGATGGTGTAATGAGTCTGTTTAATCCCTGACTATGGCTTAACCTCATTACTCAACACTAAACAAAAACACCAAAAAACATTCAAATAATCACAAGTAGGTTAATGATCTTAATCCTACATCAAAGGTGATTAAGTGTGAGAATCTGACTTCACACTTAAGGTAATCTCATTACCCCTAATCAGAGGGAAGATGTGATGAGTTTACTAACCCATTGGTTTAGGCTTAAACTCATTTTCTTATGACAGACTCTCAAAAGCAATAAAAGACTGAAAATACAAAAACAAACAATAATCGTCTCCTCCGGGATTCTTTTCTTATCATCTTCATTCACAAACGAGAACTTGCTTCTTCCGTCTAACGCAAGACAGTTAGCACCTGAGCCAGACAGGTCATACACTTGAGCATAGACAAGTAAGCAGTTCACAAGTCAATTCATCTTTCAGTCTCTTTGGGTCGAACTACGGTGTTCTGACTTCCTCATTGCACAAGAGGATACGTAGGCATAACTTAACAGTTATCGAACAAAAGTCTCTGTATTCCCCCTCTTTCCAGCTATCCCTTAAGCCTCATGATCATGAGCATTTCACTCTTGTTCTTACACTGACACTGTATATATCACACTTCACCTCTTTTACACTGACACCTGTACATCCTTTTCCAGCTATTTTATACACAAATTGCACTGACACTACCCCTTTAAAACACAAATCTTTTAAGCATGGATCCCGTCGAGTACGGCGGACAATCTGGGTGCTAATACCTTCCCAGGTTGTAACCAACCCCCTTTCTCAGTCTCTCTGGTTCGCAACCCGTCTTATCCATATCTTTCTAGGTTTATGCAGCATTGCCTTTCCTCCGGGATAAAAATGCCTAGCTGGCGACTCTATTCACCTCCAGTGAGTTCACGGCTGTGTTTTCTCACTGTTCCCTTCGCCGACCGTTCGCGTCTGTACCTTTATCTGGGGCAATTCCCATTTATCGGGAGCGACAAACTGTAAAGAAAAGCAATAAATAAAATTGTACATAAAGCAATAAATAAAGCAAATATATAAACACAATTAGCACATAACACCCCAATAAACACAAATCAAACAAGCGCTAGGAGGAACCCACTAAAAGAACCAGAAGCCCTGGTTACAATATAAGGGTCCCCAACAGAGTCGCCAAGTTGTCGCTCCCACCTGATGACACAGGGCCAAGAGGGGTACAGACGCGAACGGTCGGCGAAAGAGAAAGAAATGAAAAGAGTCGCCAGAAAGGCATTTTTATCCCGAAGGAAAGGTAATGCTGCATAAACCTAAGAAAAGATGGATAAGACGGTTGCGAACCAGAGAAACTGAGAAAGGGGGTTGGTTACAACCTGGGAAGATATTAGCACCCAGATTGTCCGTCGTACTCGACGGGATCCACGCTTAAAAGATTTGTGTTTAAAAGGGGTAGTGTCAGTGCTATTTTGTGCAAAAGCTGGAAAAGAATGCAAGTGTCAGTGCAAAAGAAATGTGGAGTGAAATAAAGGAGTGTCAGTGTAAGAACAGGAGTATGAAGCTCAAGACTATGAGGCTTAAAGAATAAATCTGGAGGAGGGGGGATAACCAAGGACATTTGTTCGATAACTGTTAAGTTATGCCTACGTATCCTCTCGTGCAATGAGGAAGTCAGAACACCGTAGTTCGACTCAAAGAGACTGAAAGATAAATTGACCTTTGACCTGCTAGCTTGTCTATGCTCAAGTGTATGACCTGTCTGGCTCAGGTGCAAACTGTCTTGCATTAGACGGAAGAAGCAGGTTCTCGTTTGTGAGTGAATGAGATGAGAAAAGAATCCCGGAGGAGACGATTATTGTTTGTTTTTTGTGTTTTCAATCTTTTATTGCTTTTTTTTGGAGTTTTGTCATAAGTTAATGAGCTTAAGCCTAAACCAAGGGTTAGTAAATTCATCACATCCTCCCCATGATTAGGGGTAATGAGAATACCTTAAGTATGAAGTAAGCACCTCACACTTAATCACCATGATATAGGATTAAGATCATTAACCTACTTGCATTTATTTAGATGTTTTTGGTATTTTTGTTTAGTGTTAAGTAATGAGTTTAAGCCATAATCAAGGATTTAATGGACTCATTACACCATCCTAATAGAAGGATAATAGATGAGAACATTTAAGCTGAGGAAGGCTCCTCAACTTAATCCATGATTAGGGATTAACCTCATGACAAAACAAAGCCTTTATTAAATGGATTTTAGTTAATGATAAGGTTAATAAATGGGTTTTATGGTTTGTAAGACAACTTGAGGGGGACTTGTCCATTAACACTAGGGTTAGTCCTTCTTAACCAATTAAGGAAGAATTAGAACCCTAATACAAGGCCCAAGTTACAAGCTTGATGTCTTAGTGATTATTAGGTGGATTTATTAAAGGAGTTTAACACATTAAGGGTTAAACACTTAGGATTAAAGTTATACACTCCATCCTAATAGAAGGATGCAGGCATAAGCTTAATCACAAAGCCTTAAAACCTTTAGGGTTTAGTCCTTGATTATGGGATGAGAAGAGAAGACACAAAGATGACACAAAGGTAAAACTAATGGGGAACTAATCAAACCCTAATTGTGATCATGCTTGGGTGTTCCTAGGGTTTATGAGGCTTGCAAAAGATCTTCAAGAGAAAAGCCACCAAGGGAGAAGCAGATGAAAGGAGAAAGAAGCAGAAGAAACAAGACAACTTACTTCACTTAAGAAGATAAGTTGTATGAAGAAAGTAAGTAAGAGATGAACATGAATGAGCAAGCTCACTCTAATACAAAGATAAAATGCAGCAATGATGCATAAGAGAGATGAGAAGAGATTGTGAGAAGTGAAGGCAAATTCACTTCTCAAAACAACTTACCACCTGAAAAGTTAGCAAAAGAAATGAAATGCAATGAGAATGAGATGAAATTCCATGATGCAAGACAAAGTCAGAAGCATGAGCATGATGTTAATGATGCTAAGAGATGATGTAAACACATGTCAAGAGTTGTGGATGATCATACAAGGATGAGGATGCAAATGAAGCATGCTTTGAACCATGAAAGTTCATGAAAGTTTATGTAATGAAATGAATGCACAACATGGAAAATGAATGATGCAATGATCAAACATGATTCTAATATGTCCTAAGATGTCTTATTTGTCATATGGATGCACAAAATGTCATGACAAGTTCTTGAATGCAAGCATATGAGAGATGGATGCAAATGAAGGCAAGAATTAGGGTTTACATACAATATGCAATGCAAAATTCAAAATCAGAAGCAAATGACATGATAAAAAATTTAAAATGGGATCAAAGGAACCTTAACCCTACACAAGTTCACTGCCCAAAGGAGGGGACCTAAGTCTTAACCTAATGGAAGTTATGATTTTCTCAAGTCAACTAGGGTTTCAAGGAACTTAAAAAGGAAAAATGCTCATCAAATTGAAAATGAAAGATAAATTCAAACCAATTTTACCCTAGAAACTACATGATATGAAGAATGCAATGCAAGAAGAACCATCATCAAACTCTTCATGGTTAGGCATAATGAATTTTTCTAAGTTAGGACCAAAGTATTTCCTTTAAATAACTTTAATTCCAATGAAAAATGTCAAAATAGGTCAAGAACCAAAAAGAAATTTGTTTGGAGAGTTGGAAAATGTTTCTAAATGTATTAAAATGCAATGTGAATTTTGTGGTGATTTTTAAACACCTAAATGCATTTTTAATTAATTAATTTCTATTAACTAATTAAAAATAAACATTTAATGATTTAAAAGTGATTTTTGATGCAAAAAATAAAAATAAAAATACTTTTAGGTTCTGAGAATTAATAATAGGTTTGACAAAAAATTTTAGAATTTTTTAATGTGTTTTACTATTTTTAAAAATTCGTGGAAATAAAATACAAATAAAATGAAATAAATGGAAAAGTATGCCAAAGGGAGGGTCAGGATCTAATCTGGGCCTGAAAAGTTTGACCTGGCGCGCATCTGGACGGCCCAGGTTCAAACCTGCCTAAACTTAATTAATTATTTAATTAATCCTGATTAATTGCTAATGAGAAGATCTGGTCCATACAAACACGCGCGGGAAGGCTCATCTGATGGCTCACATTCAAAACTGGCTTAAACCCTAATTAGGGTTAATGACTTTCAGACGGCCGGAACAGTGGTTCCGGTCGTCTTCTCCGACGAACCCAAAACCCTAGCTTCTTCTACAGGCCACCAAACTTCAAATTTCTTTCACAAAAATGATCCTCTAACCCTTCTAAACCTAAACCCCCAACTAAAATTCATTTATTTCACTTCATAAGCATGAATCGAAGAAAAATATGAAACACGGGCCAAAGTTCAGAGACTTCATACATGGTGGTTTCTTCACCATTTTCATAAGTAAACACATCCCCATGATCAGGGGAGCATACAAAATCATAAAAGAACTTAAAAACTAGCTTCTGGAAAAAAGTTCTTCATGTTACCTGAGATGAGGACTCTCTGATTCTGAGCTTTCTGGACTCTCCCTTTGTGCAAACCCACTTCTTTGAACACCCTGATGATGAAATGAAGCTTAGAAGGCTTTGATGATGGCTGGTTTGAATACTTCAGTTCTGGTGTAGCAGAAATGGAGAGTTGAGTATGTGATGATTTAGGCTGTTTCAAGGGGTGATTCTTGTTCTGTGGATGATTTGTGATTCATTGGTGAAAGAAAAATGGGAGTTTGATGGCCGTGTGAAGAGTTTCGAAGAGGAGAAGTTTTTGACAGTTTTTGAGGATGCTGGATTGTGGGAGGTTGCAGGCTTGTGTGTGGTGTGTTTTGGAAGGCTTGAGGTCCACATATGAGGCTCTGATTGGGCAGAGAGTTGGTGGTGGCACAATGTGATTGGCATGGGCAAAAATGAAAGAAGTCAAGATCTTGTGTACTATGGGTATGGCTCGGGTCAGAGGAGATCTTACGGCTTGTCCTGCCTCAGCTTGAGTCAAGGAAGGCCTTTGGATCTGATTTTGTGAGCTGGATGGTCTTGATCAAGAGTTTCCAAGGTTCTTGCATATTTCCCTCTTTGAGTTTTCTTATGAACCAAGGCAAAGAAACTTGTGATTTCTTGGGAAAAAATGCAGCAACATGAGCCATATGAAGTTGCTAGAATGATTTTGGATCAATTAGTGTTCAATTCAAGCATGAAAAGTTCCTTTTGCAAAGATTCAATTTTGAAGCTTTCATGAAAAAAATGCCTTATGTAACTTGTAATCCAAGGCATGAAAGGGAGAAATTCTTGGGCAAATCTGAATTATGAGCCATGAATTATGTTTGTGTGATGATTAGAAGCTGGTTTGAAGTCTCATTTGGCTTTGGCATGAGGTTTTGCAACTTTCCTCCTTTGGCACACAAGTGAAAAATGAATGATTTTGTCCAACTTTGCAAGGCCATAACTTTTGATCCAAAATGAATTAGAATGAATTTTTGTACTTTTTGAAAATGGGAGGATCCAATCTACAACTTTCATGACCAAAGATTTTTCATTTGAAGCATTTTTTAATCAAAAAGAGGAGGTTGAAAAAACTTTCCCAAAATGGCAAGTTTACATTATAAGTCACTTTCCCAAAAAGGCAACTTTGCAAATGGCTTGAAATTCTTCAATTTTGTGAACTTCTAACATCTTCTATGATCAAATAAAGATCATACACATTCAAAATGATGGAGAACACCCTTTGGTTGTGTGATTGGGGGCCTCAGATGCCCTGATTTTACACTGACTTGCTCAAGAATTTCTTCATGAAAATTAGTATGTATGATCCTTATAACATATAGGGACCAATAGAAACAAGAATGACCAAAAAATTTGGAGTTATGGCCTCTGAAACCAAAACCCTAATTCTAGGTCATCTGTGCAGTTAAGCCTGGCTCTGCTTCCATGCCTTTCTCAGTTCTTGTGATTCTTTGACTTTATTGACCTTGTGAGGATATAATATGATGCTTGAACATACATGGACCCCTTTGAAGTGATTGATGACCTCTGGAGTGGCTCAAATGGCTCAAGGATGGCTCAGATCACAAACCCTAGATGCAGATGGCTTTGAATCAATACAGTGAAGCAACAATGCAATATGAGATGCTATGGTTGAACTTATGCAAATGAAAAGAGTCACAAGCCATGGTGTATATGAGTGAGGGAAAATTTGGGGTGTTTACAATAGGGTTCCTCCAAACGAAGATATTTCTAAAGCTACCCACTTGAAGTTGACTTTAGTCATGACAACATCAAAGAGAAGAAAGAGAGCAAAGGATTTCATTTGGCATTCCTGAAGGACAAAGGTGGGTGGATTTCAGTGCAATCTTAGCTTTGATCGTGTATGGGATCAGTGTATTCCCATGTGAGAAAGAATTTGTGAGCATGGATGCAATAGCCATTTTCATGAAGAGAAACCATGTTCCAACCTTGTTAGGAGATCTCTACTACTTTGTTCACTACAAGAATGAAATGAAGAGGGGAGGATTGGTACTTTGTTGTGCACCTTTGTTCTATACCTGGTTTGCTCGACATCTTCCCAAGTCAGGACCTTTCATAGAACTCAAAGGAGATATTAAGTGTCTAAGAGGATGATGGGCCTAACTTCTGATGACATCACTTGGCGTTATAACAAGGACTTAGCTGGAAAATAGTTGATTACTAGTTATGGCAATTTCCAAAATGTCCTTTGCTTGGAAGAAAAAGGGGGAATTAACCATAACCCAGTTTTGGCTATTAGGAAGTTTGGTTATCCTTTTAAGACTCCTCCCAAGGAAGAAGACGTTGCAGAATCCTTATACTTTTCGGCTACTGGAAATGAAGACTTATCAATCCAGGTTTCTGATGCTTGGTGATGCGTGTTTTTCGCAAGTGTACGAACGCGTCAGAGTAATATAAAAGATTGTCGAATCCACAGAGACCAAGTGTCAATCTATCGTACTTGTTGTTATGGTGTGTATCTAAGGCAACTAAATATAGGGGTTTTAAGAAGGGTGCAATGGTAAATAAAATAATAATTTTAAACAATAAACAAAGACAGGCTCGAATGTAATTCACATAATCAATTGATAATCCGGTACTTGTTAATGGAACTACTTATGGGCAATGTTTTCTACTTTGAAAAGAACTAATTTAACAGGAACTGTCGCTTTCGCGTATTCAGAACCGAGTTGTACTCTCTAATCAACCCCTCCTATTGTCACGGATAAAAAGGTGCGTACTGCGTTAGAGTAGTAAACCTATTTTTAAGAAATATAGTATCTTAACTAAGTTGAAAAGTACTTTAACCTGGATTTCTTAGCAAAAAGAGGTTCTCACGAACCAGACTCTAAACTTCTTTAACGCGTTCAAAAGTCGTTTTAAAATCTCCTTTCTTTTTAATCTAAAAACTCCTAATAAACTAGACAAAGCGCTTTTGGCTGTTTTTGAAATAGTTAAAAACAATTAAACTTAAATTGAAAGATAAAATAGCCCTTAAGTGTTTCCACGAACAATTGTACGGATTACTGGTTTAATTACGATCCTTACATTATAACCTTTATAGATTTAGTTAGACATGATAAAGTAAAAGTTCTTTTTATAATTTTTCATAAAGGTAATTTAGTGCGAGTGCAGAAAGTAAATAAAAGTAGTGCGAGTGCGGGAAATAAAGGTATTTAAAGCGAGTGCAGAAAATAAACGAAAGTAGTGCGAGTGCGAGAAATAAATAAAGTAAAGCGAGTGCGGGAAATAAATAAAGTAAAGTGCGAGTGCGGATAATAAATGAAAGTAAAGCAATGCAGAAAAGTAAAATACGAACTGGAATTAAAATGGCGGCAGGATTAACTTCCTCCCAGAGTGCTCCAAAACTCGATCACACCGACGTATACAGACTCGATCACTCGATTGCAGTATCACCCCGATGTGGAATGATAACTGCTTTAAAACTGATATATGCCTAGAGAGATCTAAGTTTGGATGAAGAAAAACGAAAAACTAAAGTCCTATTTATAGGAAAACTAAAAGCATGAAAAGACCGGGATGCCCCTCCACTAAAAAGTGGAGGTTACTGAATTTTGCCTTGTGGCGCCCGCCACAAGGTCATGGCGCCCGCCATGGTGCTGATAGGGGATGAGAGAGTGGGGATCGTGGGTGGTTTTCTCTAACCGTTTTTGACCGAAACCAATTTTGTGAATGTGGCGCCCGCCATGAGCCCATGGCGCCCGCCATGAGTGTTAGGTCCATTTTCCATGGTGTAGCTCTCTGTGTTAGCTTTTCAGTGCTTCGAACGGGGTGTCATTCTGATTTACGAATCAAAAGTTATGGTCAAAATCGTCGGACAACGTCTTGTGTGCAAATTGCTCTATTTCTCTCATTTTTCATCCTAATTGCTTCGTTTCTTCGCATGTGACTCTTAAATGGATAAATACCTGAAAACAAAGGAAAACATAGTAATAACATAACAAAATAGCAATAAAGGCTAAGAATGCATGCGAAATCGGAGTCAGAAATACGGTGAAATTTAGTGTGATCAAATTCTCCCACACTTAGACCTTTGCTTGTCCTCAAGCAAACATTAAAGCTCAAGAAAAAATGGTGTCAACACGTGTCTTCGGGCTAAAGGGCTTCTAAGTTCAAGTCAGGATGCAGTGACAGGTACTAACTAAGTGAACCAAGGGTGCCATAGTAACACAAACACAAACTTCAATCCTATATTAACCACTCCATGTCATCCCACAATACCTAGGCCTATCTTTTCATCTTTTTGGGTCCTTTTCATTCAGGCGCAATCACATTAAGCCCGTTATCCGTACATGCTTCATAGTAGAGTGACCGGTTAGTGATTCTGATCCATAACATAAGGTTTCTGGCACATAAGCATGTGTAAACCTGATTTATTTGACCTAATTGTAGTTGCGGGGGATCGGATCGTAATCCGCCCTACCAAGTTCAGTGCCAGATTCCTCTGAACCAACTAACAATAGGTGACTTGCAATTTTTTTTCTTTTTGTGGCAATTTTTTTTTTCTTCTCTTTTTTTCGGTTTAAATGACTTTGTGAGGGTCACCTATCCCAGAGTTTGCCTTTATTCTTTCTTTTTTTATTAGCACTGGATCATTCACTTATGTTCATCGGCCCCCTACGTAGAGCATGCTTAGGCCGGAGCTGACTGCTAGGATAAACTACTTAGGACAATTATTTGAATGATAATAAAGGCCATGGTGGTGGGGTTTAGGAGTGATTCTTATATTCAAGAGGTCTATGGTGCTAAAATGGTGCTGATGTTTCAAAAAGTTGACCTAAGTCACCACATCCTAATCTAAACCTGTCTCAAAGCCCAAAAAACATGTGGAACAACATTGTTTTCTTTTTAAAATTTTTCTGGTAAGGCTAAGGAAATGGGAAAAATGAAGATGAACTAAAAATACACTATACTTGAGACTCGTCAGACTCACGCATTGTCTAAGAAAAATAAATTACTGAAAAGGGAAATAACTGAAAGGAAATAATTAACTAAAAAGGGAAATGACAGAAAGCAATAAAATCCCCTCCCACACTTAAATCGAACATTGTCCCCAATGTTTCGAAATAAGATAAGGGGGGTAACCTGAAAAAGACTACTGAGGAGGAGCACTGGTGCCCTCGCCGTCCTGCTGTGATGGTCTGGAACGACGGGATCTACTACGATGCTGGTCCCTCCGGTCGAGTCGTGCTGATAAAGTAGCCTGAGCACCCGGACCTCTCGAAGGTTACCTAAGATGGAACCTTGAGTGGCCTCTACAAGCTGGTAGTGCCGGCGGTTGAACTTTCTCTGACGGTTCTGCTCTAATGAGATATCGTTCAAGGTACGGCAAACGTTGCTATAAGCACGATCCGAAACCAATCGCGATTGTTGCATGAAGCTCATGTTGTCCGTCAGTTGTTGTGAAATATTAGATAGAAGGCCATCTCGCCTTTCCTCTCTAGTTTTCATAGCACGCCACATCTCCTCAGTGACATAGAATCCAAGAGCAGCACCTGCAACAGGGTTAGAGGAAGATGGTGCGGCGTGTGACTGTAAAAGTATTTTTGTTCCTTTTTTTATTTTTATTTTTATTATTTTTTTATTATATATATTTTTTTTATTGGGTATAAAATAAAAGAAAAAGAAAAAAAAAATAAAAAAAAATGAGATTAGTGCATGAAATAATATATATGGTGAAATCAAAGTGCATGAAAAAGAAAATGTAATAGATGCAATAATGTATGGAGATGCGAAAAATAAAATAAAGCATATAAAAGGGAAATTAAATACTAGGGTAGTGCTGTCATTGTAGAATGAGTCATGTGGTAGGCTTCTTTTCCTGGCTTGATCCACGAATCTCAGCTATCTCCCTCCGAAACTCTTCAATCGCCTGATATAGAGCATCGGCCTCTGAGGCATGAGTGAGATCAGAAACCTGCATCTGTAACTCCAAGTCTGCCACTTCCTGCTTGAGCAGGGCAGTCTCCTTGCGGAGCTCATAAATCTGTGTTTGTAGGTCAGGTGGCTGCAGAGACATATTGTTAGACATAACAGTGATTCGGGGAGTAAGAGGTGTAGGAGTGTACTCAGTGGCGGGAGGAGATTTCGGCTCTTCGACAGTCTCTCCATAACCCTCTAGAGCATAACTCCAATTTTCAGGATCATGGACACTGGTCATCAGCGGATCTGGTAATGTAAAATAGTGTATCGCTTCGCCGTCGATCAGCAATCTAAACATGTTGGGCTCAAAAGAAGCCCTCCTCATCAGTCCTCTATCAAGACAAAAATCAATATCCAGGGTGGTGTAGAAGCAGAAGGTCTCGAGGTGCAATAATTTGCGAGATAGACCCATTGCAGTAGCTATCTGTGTAACAATCCCACCGACATGGATGATACCTACTGATGATCTGGCAACACTAGCCAGGCCCTTCAACAGAAAGTTGCCGCAAGCAACTGAGCGAGACTGAGTCGCACAAAACAGTAGGAAAATCTCCTCTTCACTTAGCAGGGTCTCTGTATCTGGCAAACCTAGGAAAGAATGTGCTAGAATCATCTGGAAGTACCTCAATGCAGGGTTGTGGATTACCTGAGAAAACTGGGTAGAAGGATCTTGGCTCCCTCCACCTGATATTTTAGTCCAAAACTTTTCCACTTCTCTGCTCATAAAATACCCCATCGGTGTCTCTGGAATAGCATCAGGAGTAGTCTGGAAACCTAGCAAATCACCAAACTCTTTGTGAGAGAATGAGTAGTCAATCCCGAACAACCTGAAAACAGCGAGTCCATCGGGTCCAGCCCAAGGGTCATGATGAAACGAGCTGAGGAACTCAAGAGTCAAGTTCCTATAAGTGTTGTTCCTGTAGTCAAACTGGCCCCAATGGAGTTGATGGCATAAGAATCTGACGCTTGGCTCTATCCCCAAGGCATCCATGCAGTCATGGTCAGGGTACCTGGTAGGAGCCATAGGGCGTCTCATGTGGACATAGTAACGCTCTCTCTGTGCGTCGTCTCTAAAGGCCACGTGCATGTCATTAGGGTTTTGCATTCTGTACAAGGTTAGCAAACAAGTCCTGAAAGCACATAAAACATTCAATCGTTAGTCCTGACATAATTATAATATAAACAAATTGAAATAAAATAAAAATAAATAAAAAGTACATAAATAAGAAAACCATGGGTTGCCTCCCATGCAACGCTTGTTTAACGTCATTAGCTCGACGACCGATTTTTAAACATCATTGGAAGAATATGGTGGATCACTCAGAGTATGGTAGGTGTATGTTGTTGGGATGTCACCTCCTTCGTAGGGCTTCAACCTCTGTCCATTGACGATGAACGGTTTACATGTCTGGTTCTTGATTTCAATAGCACCGGATCTTAGGATCTTTGATACTTCGAAAGGGCCAGTCCATCTCGAACGGAGCTTACCTGGAAAAAGTCGTAACCTAGAATCGAACAGGAGAACAGGATCGCCCTTTTTTTTTTTTTTTTTTTTTTTTTTTTTGAAGTCTCTTCTTATGATTCTTTTGTCATGCCAAGCTTTTGTTCTTTCTTTGTATATGATGGCATTTTCGTAGGCAGATTGTCCGAGCTCTTCTAATTTGTGGATATCAAGGATACGTTTTTCACCAGCAGTTAAGTAATCCAAATTCAAAGTTTTGATGGCCCAATAGGCTTTATGCTCTAACTCAAAAGGTAAATGACATGATTTCCCATAAACTAGTTGGTAGGGGGTTGTTCCTATAGGGGTTTTGAAAACGGTTATGTAGGCCCATTTATCAAGCCATCTTACATATCCCTCACCTTTTCTTTTCTTCCTTCTGTAGGTTGGCTCATTCCTTTGAACTTGTGGTGGTGGTTCTGGATCTATGCTAAGTATTAGCTTTTCAAATTTGAGCTTAGTCATTTCATTCACCATCTCAAAGGTTAGCCTTACCCTCTTAGCACTAATGATTCCCCTAGTTTCATGGTCCTCAATTTTTCTCTTTTTATGTTGGAGCTCGAATAAGGGTACATTGGTGCGGGTATATTTTAATACTTCCACGTATGTTTTGGATTGGGATTCTACCTTATCTTCCACAAAACTTTGCGGGAAAGGAAATGGTGGGATATATGGAGGGGTAACAACAATAGTTGCTTCATTCTCTACCTTTATGACACCTTTCCTTTCGGATGGTTTCAATGGATTTTTCTCTACTCTATTCTCACCACAACTCTCGTTATGCTCATTATCCCTCTCCTTAGGATTTTCGATATGTTCCTCACTACTAGTTGTTATAACATATGCATTCTCCTCAGGAGGTGGTCCTATAGGTGTTTGTGCAAGTAGGAAGATTTGAGTCCCCAATGCCTTAGTGTGATTCACGAGGGAATCGACCTTAGTGTTTAATTGCCTAAGGGTTTCATAAGTATCGAGATGTTGTCTTATAAACTCTTTATTCTTGAGGGTTTGTGTTCCCACAAAGCGCCTTATCATAGATTCTATCCTAGAATTAGTTGTGGTTTCAATGAAATCCTCCACTAACCTCTCGAGGTTTGAATTAACAGATTCTAGCAGTTCCTCAAAATTTTGTGAGTGGTGATTTGGGTGAGAATAAGTTAGTGATGCATAGAAATTGTCCATTATTATTTCGAGGTTGGACATATGTGATTCTCGTGATCCCCCGAAATACTGGGAGTGATGATTGTAGAATTTATTTGAGTGAAACATAGTGATTGTTTTTTTTTTTTTTTAATTTGTTGTAAAAGCCTTAGTCTATACGGTATAACTACATGGTACGAAATTTGACGAAATTGGTCCCCGGCAACGGCGCCAAAAACTTGATGCGTGTTTTTCGCAAGTGTACGAACGCGTCAGAGTAATATAAAAGATTGTCGAATCCACAGAGACCAAGTGTCAATCTATCGTACTTGTTGTTATGGTGTGTATCTAAGGCAACTAAATATAGGGGTTTTAAGAAGGGTGCAATGGTAAATAAAATAATAATTTTAAACAATAAACAAAGACAGGCTCGAATGTAATTCACATAATCAATTGATAATCCGGTACTTGTTAATGGAACTACTTATGGGCAATGTTTTCTACTTTGAAAAGAACTAATTTAACAGGAACTGTCGCTTTCGCGTATTCAGAACCGAGTTGTACTCTCTAATCAACCCCTCCTATTGTCACGGATAAAAAGGTGCGTACTGCGTTAGAGTAGTAAACCTATTTTTAAGAAATATAGTATCTTAACTAAGTTGAAAAGTACTTTAACCTGGATTTCTTAGCAAAAAGAGGTTCTCACGAACCAGACTCTAAACTTCTTTAACGCGTTCAAAAGTCGTTTTAAAATCTCCTTTCTTTTTAATCTAAAAACTCCTAATAAACTAGACAAAGCGCTTTTGGCTGTTTTTGAAATAGTTAAAAACAATTAAACTTAAATTGAAAGATAAAATAGCCCTTAAGTGTTTCCACGAACAATTGTACGGATTACTGGTTTAATTACGATCCTTACATTCTAACCTTTATAGATTTAGTTAGACATGATAAAGTAAAAGTTCTTTTTATAATTTTTCATAAAGGTAATTTAGTGCGAGTGCAGAAAGTAAATAAAAGTAGTGCGAGTGCGGGAAATAAAGGTATTTAAAGCGAGTGCAGAAAATAAACGAAAGTAGTGCGAGTGCGAGAAATAAATAAAGTAAAGCGAGTGCGGGAAATAAATAAAGTAAAGTGCGAGTGCGGATAATAAATGAAAGTAAAGTGCGAGTGCGGATAATAAATGAAAGTAAAGCAATGCAGAAAAGTAAAATACGAACTGGAATTAAAATGGCGGCAGGATTAACTTCCTCCCAGAGTGCTCCAAAACTCGATCACACCGACGTATACAGACTCGATCACTCGATTGCAGTATCACCCCGATGTGGAATGATAACTGCTTTAAAACTGATATATGCCTAGAGAGATCTAAGTTTGGATGAAGAAAAACGAAAAACTAAAGTCCTATTTATAGGAAAACTAAAAGCATGAAAAGACCGGGATGCCCCTCCACTAAAAAGTGGAGGTTACTGAATTTTTCCTTGTGGCGCCCGCCACAAGGTCATGGCGCCCGCCACAAGGTCATGGCGCCCGCCATGGTGCTGATAGGGGATGAGAGAGTGGGGATCGTGGGTGGTTTTCTCTAACCGTTTTTGACCGAAACCAATTTTGTGAATGTGGCGCCCGCCATGAGCCCATGGCGCCCGCCATGAGTGTTAGGTCCATTTTCCATGGTGTAGCTCTCTGTGTTAGCTTTCCAGTGCTTCGAACGGGGTGTCATTCTGATTTACGGATCAAAAGTTATGGTCAAAATCGTCGGACAACGTCTTGTGTGCAAATTGCTCTATTTCTCTCATTTTTCATCCTAATTGCTTCGTTTCTTCGCATGTGACTCTTAAATGGATAAATACCTGAAAACAAAGGAAAACATAGTAATAACATAACAAAATAGCAATAAAGGCTAAGAATGCATGCGAAATCGGAGTCAGAAATACGGTGAAATTTAGTGTGATCACTTGGGCTGTTAAGATTAAGAAAGGAAAGAAGGAGTTTGGGAGAATGGATCCCAGGGTTTATGCTCCATATGTTGATTGGATGAAACATCGTGTTGAAGTTAGGCTTCTCCCATTTTATATGGAACCTCCTTTGTATCCCAAGGTATTCAAGTCTAAGGCCACTGTACCTTTAGAGGAGTTTCAAAAGTTGGAAGCCCTGGAAAACCAGCTCAGCATAGAGAATAACGAGGTTCACAATTCTTATCAAGAGATGGTGCTCTCTAATAGGAAGCTATAAGAAAAGGTTCAAAGGGCTGAGAGGATGGTGAAAATCAAATAGACAGACCTCGAAGATAGAGAGCTCTATTTTAAGAAAAAAGGTTTGGCTGAGATCCACAAAGCGAATGAGTGTCAAAGGATCAATGAGTCTCTAGCTGAGGCCAATGAAACTATAAATCTTTGGAAAGAACGATCGGAGGCAAATCAGAAAAAATAAATAAGGAAATTGAAAAAGAATACAAGCAGAAGATTAAATACTTGCAGGTACAACTGGATAGCCGGAGCGAAAAACTTCAGATAGCCCATGAGCATCGTAGGAATTATATCCAAAAGCTAGAGAAAGTTCAAAAGGCAATGGAGGATGCTCAGAAAGAAATAGAAGAACTCAAAATTTGTGCTGAAACGAAGAAGACCATACCTAAGCCAAGTTCCAGTTGGGAGATGAAGAGGTATTCTTACAACAAATCAGCGAGCTTCATGTTTCCTTTGACCAAAAGGATCTGCTTATTCAGAAGCTCATTGAAGATCTAAGTCATCCAGATGTAGCCCAACTGTTCGAGGTTGTCAAGCGTCTTAGCTGGAGGCTAAAATATATGGAGTATCATAGGGCTTAGTTTCCTTTGTACCAGATTACTCACAGGCCTGTTGTGGGAATATTTTCTACTTCTTCAGTTTTTTTCTTACTGTAAGAACTTGCAACCCTTCGGGGAGATCTTTTGTTACTCTCGCGCTTCATTTCATGTTATCTGATATGGTTCAAATTTTTGATTATTGTCTATGCACTAACACGTGTTTCAGACACCACTTCGTCACAACTACCTTATATGAGCTTCGTGTGAATATTTCTTCCCAAAAGTCAAAGTCCCAAAGACCATCTGGATTTTCATATCTTTGAATACCAGAATGGGGACTTGAATGACCTCGAGAATGAAAACACAACATTTGCATATCATGCATATTATCCTTTTCAGTTTTACAGGTTGTCCGGGTTTCCTAACATTTGATTATTCAGGAAGGATTGTAGACCATCATCTTCACAGGTACGCCACTAGACAGAATCAACGAAACATCATGGATGTTGTTGAAAGTGAATTGGATGAGCTCCGCACACGCACGAACGAGTTCATGAATATAATGCAAGGGGTTTCCTTGGGCAACAGGAGTTACGAGTTGTGGTTCAAAGGCTTGATGCGCCACATGTAGAGATTCTAGGCTTCAGAGCCAATGTAGATGCACAAGGGAATATTTTTAATACCACTGGTGTGCCTGCAGGAGTTGAAAGACCCTTACCCCGATGGATATTCCTGTTCCAGTTCCTCACATGGAAGACAACCAAGCATACCAATTCTCAATGCTAAATGATGACATGGTATTTGGTTTTAGGGGTAATCATTGTGATTTCCAGTTGCTGGCCGAGAAGGTTCGGGCTCTCGAATGCAAGGACACCTTGGGGAATGATGTCTCAAACATGGGGTTTGTGTAGGGGTTGGTAATCCCACCAAAGTTCAAAGCTCATGGATTCGATAAGTATAACGGAAGTTCCTATCCCAAAACCTACCTTTAAGCTTACTACCGTAAGATTGATGTATACACTAAGGACGAGAAGCTCTGGATGTACTTCTTCCAGGATAGCTTTTCCAGAGGATCCCTCCATTGGTACATGAAGCTGGAAAGAATTATTGTCCGTAACTGGAAGGAACTCGGGGAGGAAATCCTAAAACAATACCAGTATAACATTGATATGGCCCCTAGTAGGACTCAGTTGCAAATTCTGTCACAAAAGATCTCTGAGAGCCTTAAGGAATATGCACAAAGTTGGTGTGAGCTAGCTGCAAGAGTTCAACCACCTCTACTTGAGAGAGATGGTAGACTTGTTCATGGATACCCTTCTGAGGCATTTCATGAAGCGCCTTGCGGGGTGTTCATCAAGTGGTTTCTCTGACATCATACTGGCAGGAGAGAGGGTCGAGAACTGGATAAAGCAAGGTAAGATCCAAAACAACGGTTCTTCTACGTCCGGAACCAAGAAGTCGTTCTCGAATGGACAAAAGAGAAGCGACGGGGAAGAAAGGGCAGTATATGCCCAACGAAAGAGGGGAAATCAGAGTCCTTATTACCAGACTGAAGCCATCACTATTCCAACTGAAACTAATCAACCTGCGCCACAGTAACAACAACAACAACAACGTAAGAAAAATATCAACAACAACGAACTCCTAGACAATACTATCCACCAAGACCAAAAGAAAGACACATTGAAACAACACCAATGTCATACTCACAACTTTTACATAATCTATTACAACTTCAGATGATTCAACTTTGAACTGTAGCACCCCCAAAGGCTGGGAAAATTCTAGAAGTTTACAATATCAACACTCACTACGAGTTCCACTCTGGAGCTCCTGGCCATACCACCGAGAACTGCAAGGATCTTAAGCATGTGATTTAAGATATGTTGGATTCTAAAGCCATCAACTTTTCTCCCACTCCAAATATCATTCAAAACCTCATGCCTCAGCGTGGGAGATCTGTGGGGACCGTAGAAGATGGCGATAAACTAAACTTGATTTGTGATGTTAACCCTCTAAAAACCTTTTTGTTAGCAGTGAAGAATTGTTTGGCGAAGAAGGGTATCTTCTCGGGGTGTGGAGAGGTTTGTCAAGATTGTGAAGGTTCTACCAATAGATGTGATAGATTGAAGATGGGTATTCAAAAATTGATTGATGATAGAGGTATTAAGTTTGATCGAATTGTTAATGAAGAAGACGAGATCTCTAAAGTGACAATATACTTCACCACTGTTGAAACTCCAGTGCCGACAAGGCTAACACCTGTCGCGTTTACTACTCTAGGGCCTGTGCCATATCAAAGTGAGAGAGTCATCCCGTGGCATTATGGGGCATAAGTCTATTGCAACGGGCAGAGACAAGATGTAAATACTTCCGGGATAACACAACATCAAGCTGAGAATGTAGGGGTTAGAGGATTTACTCGAAGCAGAAGGTTGTTTGCACCACAAACACTGAGGAGTAGTGGGGCACCATCAAATGACAATGCAAGATCCCATGCTAAGCCTAAGGGTAAAGAAGTTGTATCCGACAACATTCCTACCCTTGACCCAGACATCACTTTCGATAAAGAAGCCAAAGAATTCTTGCGAATCATTAAGAAAAGTGACTACAAGATAGTCGAGCATTTTCAATAGACTCCTTCCAAAATCTTTATCTCGTCCTTGTTTATATGCTCAGACTTCCACCGAAAGGATTTGTTGAAAATATTGAATAATGCCTATGTTCCTCAAGACATATTAGTGAACCAGCTTGAGACCATTGTTGCCAGCATAAATGCAAGTCATGTGCTGGGATTTACAGATTTTGACCTGACTACAGAAGGGCGCAATCACAATAGAGCTTTGCATATTTCAATGGAATGTAAAGGAGCAGTGCTTTCACATGTACTCGTTGATATGTGGTCTTCATTAAACATGCTCTAGAAAAAGGCCTTGATTAAACTAGACTATGATGGTGTAGTGCTTCGGCCTAGTGATCTGGTAGTCAGAGCGTTCGATGGTTCGAAGAGATCCATATTCGGAGAGGTGGAACTACCAATCAAGGTGGGTCCTCATGTTTTCAACACGACCTTCTACGTAATAGATATTCAGCATGCCTACAGTTGTTTGCTAGTATGTCCTTGGATACATGCAGTCGGGGAAGTGTCTTCTAGTCTACATCAGAAATTGAAGTTTGTCATGGACGAACAAATCGTCATGATCTGTGGAGAAGAGGACATCTTTATAAGCCATTTATCTTCCTTTAAGTGTGTGGAAATGGATGGTGAGATATACAAGACTCCATGCCAAGAATTCAAGCCAGTCAAAACTGAAAGATCATCATCAGCAACATTAGTCTCTGAGGAAATAAAGAAGGGAGTTTCCATTGCGTCCTACAGACAGGCTCTCAAGGTGATTGTGTCAAGAAACAGTGAAGGCTGTGGCAAGATGATCGAGGTCCCTAAGGATAAATAGTAAAAACAACTAATAAAGGTTGAGCTTTCTCGTACGCCAGGAGACTTCGTGGTGGGTTGCTTACACATGTCCCATTTCAGGGCGAGGTGTAAGGCATCTACCACGATGAGCAAGTCTTAGTATAAGAATGTTTCACAAACAGCAAACTTAGAAAACACTTCTTTAAAAGACAGTAAACAAACAACACTAGTCTTTTCCTGCGAGAATTCTTTTCTCACCTCACTCACTCTCAACGAGCGAACTTTCTTCAACATGCCTCATTTGCAAGACGGTAACACACTCGTACCAGACGAACCTGCATCGCCTGAGCATAGGCATAAACAGTCCAGTCATAAAAAACACAAACAACAAGTTCCTGCCTTAGTTAGGCGAACTACGTCGACTCTAATCCTCATTTTCCCGATGAGGTACGTAGGAAGGGGGTAGGGCCCATTCGAGAATATTCTTTATTTTCCCTACATTTCCCCATTTCTTTCCATTTTTTTTTCTAGTTCCCTTTCTCATTTCCATTCTCATTCCAGTTAGCGGTTTTGTTCAGCATCATCTTATTTCTTACCCTTTGAAACAATACAAGCAAGTGTGGATCCCGTCGGGTACGGCGGACGATCTGGGTGCTAATACCTTCCCAGGTCGTAACTGAATCCCGAACCCAGATATTTGGTTTGTAGGACCTTGTCCTTTCCTTTTCTCTTCGGTTTGTGCATCATTACCTTTCCCATTCATTCGGGATAAAAATGCCTGGCTGGCGACTCTACCTTTTCCGCGCCACTTTTGCGTTTGTACTAGGATGAAAATCCCGGGAGCGACAGTAGTCCTATGCGATGTCGATCCGAGAATCACTACTCAGTTAGGATCCCTCGGATTATTAATGCCATGACGAGTATTCGTATCATGGCATTAGTTTTCTGACCTCGGGTTTATCATACTAAGGACCGTAGAACCCTTAACCCATCCATACCACTTTAGAAACGTAGTGCAAAAATCATCCAGGTGTAGACCTAAGGTGATTGTCACATGAAACTACACTCAGACAAGGTCCTCTTGAGGAAATTATCGGTTGGGGAGTAGTCAAAATTACCGATGATATCCGAAGGATGGCTGTTAACTCCGAGAACATCTGTTAGAACCCTCTGGTTTTTTGCAGGTACAATGAAGACAAACCTTAGTACATACCTTTGTGGGTTAGTTCTTATCCCTTGACTCCATGCTCGGGATCCGAAGCTTTAAACCTGTGTGTTTTGCATGATCTTATTTGTGCTTGTTGCATCCATGCATTCATCATAAATATCATCACAACCATTTTCAAGGAACACAATTTAGATTATTGCAAATATTGACAAAGCAAATATCCCTTTTTATCAAGATTTTTAATGACCGTGTTCTCGATGTTTCCCATGTTTTCAATAATCGAGTTGTTTCCTTAAAATGGAAGTGAACATTACATTTCATTGCATTCTTTGCATATATCTAAATTCATTCGAGTTGTCCGAGGAACTCATTCCAGTAGTTGTCCGTTGACCGTCAAGATGTTTCCACAACACAAATACGAAACTAGAGATACTGTCAGACTGAGAATGAAAAACCAAGAACAACACAACATGGCAGTCAGAATGGAAATCAATGAGTTGAAGTCCAGCATGACGAGGCTCACTAAAATGATGCAAGTTTTGATTGCTAGATGTAAACACCCCAAATTTGCCCTCACTAAATTCATAACATAGCTTGTGATCTTTCATATTTGCATTAGTTTAAGCATATCATATCATATTGCATTTTTGTTTCACTGCATTAGTTCAAGTGCATCTACATCTAGGGTTTGTGATCTGAGCAATCCAGGATCCATCTGAGCTAATCCAAAGGCCATCAATCATCTCAATAGGGTCCATGTGTGTTCAATCATCATTTTATATCCCCCAAAGATCAAGGAAGTCAAAGAATCACATGAACTTGGAAAGCATGGAAGCAGAGCCAGGGTTTAACTACACAGATGACCTGAAATTAGGGTTTTGGTTTCAGAGGTCATAACTCCAAATTTTTTGGTCATTATTGTTTCTATTGGTCTCAATATGTTATAAGGATCATGCATACCAAGTTTGATGAAGAAATTCATTGTGGAAGTCATTTGTTCACTGGGTAACTTCTTGAGCAAGTCAGAGCAAAATCAGGGCTTCTGAGGCCCCCCAACATGGAACCAAAGTGGATTTTTCATCAAATTGAAGTTATATGATCTTTATTTGATCATTGAAGTGCTTGGAAGTTCACAAAATTGAAGAAAAATGAGCTAAACCAAAATTTGCCAAAAATGGAAATGACTTGTAATGTAAACTTTCCATTTTGGGAAAGTTTTTCAACCTCCTCTTTCTCAACCAAAAATGCTTCAAATGAAAAATTGTTGGTCATGAAAGTTGTAGATTGGATCATTACCTTTTCAAAAAGTACAAGAACAAGTCCTAATTCATTTTGGAACTCAAGATATGGCTTGCCAAAGTTGGCAAAAATCACATAATTTTCAAGAATGCACCAAAGAGGATTCTTTGCAAAACCACTTGCAAATTCATTTTGGGACTTCAAACACACTTCTATGTATCATAACATCATAGTAAATTTCATAAAGATCAGAATTTCCCAGAGAATTGCATCATTCCATGCCTTGAACATCAAGAAATTACAAAAGAGCCAAACTTCATGGAATTTGCAAAACACCACATAAACTTCCATCCACTTGCTGAATTGCCTCCAAATGGATTCTATGGACATCCTTGATCCATGCTGCGCATGGACAAGCCAATGAGCCAGCTACACCATTGCCCATACCTCAAGTACAAAACTTTTGACTTTTTGGCAAGAAGCCCATACCAATCACCACAGTCCACCAACCACTCTCTGCCCAATCCAGACTTTACAAGCATGCTTCAAGGATCATTTTTCATAAGACACACAAGCTGAAACCTCCAAGAACTCAGCATTGCCAAAATCACTTCAACTTGCAAAAGCCTTCGAATCTCTCAGCTCACTCACTAAAACTCAAAACCAATTTCACCATTCATCTCAAAATCACCCACTGACCACAAAGCAACCATTAAAATAGCTTCAAAGCACCCATAGAAAAAACACGATTCTTGACCAGTTGAGTTACTACCCCTCAAACCAGCCACTCTCAAAGCCTTCCAAGCATCAAAGCTTCATCAGGAGGTCAAAGGGAGTCATTTTGCACAAGAGAGGTGACCAGAAAGCTCAGTTTGAGGAAGCTCAAGCTCAGGTAACTTCTTCAAACTTTTTTTCCAGAAATGCTTTTTTGAGTTCTTAGAACGATCTTCATGCTCTGCTGATTACCATGATGTGTTTATTTTTGAGAATGGTTGAGAAATGAGTCTGTATGCATGTTCTGAAAGTTTTGCCATTTTTGATTTTCTCTTCGAATCTTAAGATTAAGCCATGATAAATTTGTTTTGAGGGTGGATTCTTGTTCAGGGAGATGAGGGGAGTTGATCTGGAGCTTTAGAGCTCCAGAAATAACCTAGAGTTGAAGATTTGGATTTACTCAGGGAGGGTCTGGCCGGAGAAGATGACCGGAGGTCTTCTCCGGCCACCTGAAAGTCATTACGTGTCTAATTAGGGTTAAGGCTAGGTTTGAATGTGAGCCGTCTGATTAAAGCTTCACGCGCGTGTTGGATGGTGGAGATCATTTCATTAACTTTTAATTAGGATTAAATAATTAATTAATTAGGTTTAACTGGATTTGAATATTGACCCTTAGATTGCTCGCGTAGTCAACTATAATTTCCCCAGAATCAATGACAGTCACTGGATCAGATTACCTTTGCTTTAATTTATTTTAATTTCATATTTTCTTATTTATTTTGCACCATTTATTAAAAATAGCTAGAAAATCCTAAAAAATATTTTATTTTGCATTTAAAAATCATTTTTAAAACATTTAAATGTTTATTTTAATTAATTAATGGAAATTAATTAATTAAAATATCATTTAGGTTTCTAAAAATCCCAAAAAAAATTCACATTGCATCTTACGACATTTAGAAACATTATCATACCATTCACACAAATTTCTTTTTGGTTTTGAACAATCTTTGACAATTTTCTTGAATTTAGGGTTCATAAAATTCTTGTTTTTGAACCCTAACTTCAAGAATTCTTTTCTGCCTAACCATGAATGGTATGACATTGATTCTTTTTGCATTGATCTTCATTTGACATGTAATATCTAGTATAATTTTGTCATGATTTTCTTCTACATTTTTGATTTGATTTTCATTTTTCCCTTTAGGTACCTTAAAACCCTAGATAACTTAGAAAAATCATAACTTTCATTAGGTTAAGAGTTAGGTATTCTCCTTTGGGTTGTGATATCATATGGGCTTAGGTTCTTTTGAATGCATTTTCAATTTTTTATCTTGTCATTTGATTCTGTTTTTGACTTTTGCATCTCATGTTGCATGAAAACCCTAATTTCTCATCTTCATTTGCATACATCTTGCATATGCATTCATTCAAGAACTTGCCATGACATTACTTGCATCCACATGACATATAAGACATCCTAAGACACATTAGAGTCATGCTTGATCATTTATTTATCCATTTGACATGTTATGCATTCATTATATTCCATGAACACTCATGAACTTTCATGCTTCATACATGCTTCATTTGCATTCTCATCACTTGTATGATCATCCATTGAACTTGACATGTCTTTGCATCATCTCTTAGCATCATTTGCATCATGAGTATGCTTCTGGTTTTGGTTTGCATCCTTGCATTCATTTCATTTCCATTTCATTTCTTTTGCTAACTTTTCAGGTGGTAAGTAACTTTGATAAGTGAATTTGCCTTCACTTCTCATTTCTCTTCATCTCTCTCTTATGCATCATTGCTGCATTTTTCTTTTGCTTTAGAGTGAGCTTGCTCATTCATGTTCATTCACTTTCTTTCTTCCAGTAACTTATCATCTTAAGTGAAGTAATTTAGCTTGTTTCTTCTGCTTCTCCTTCTTTCTTCTGCTTCTTCCTTGGTGGCTTTTCTTGAAGATCTCTTGCAAGCCTCATAAACCCTAGGAACACCCAAGCATGATAACAATTAGGATTTTGATTAGTCCCTAATTAGTTTTACCTTTGTGTCTTCTTTTGTGTCTCTCTTCGCATCTCATAATCAGAGACTAAACCTTTAAGGTCTTAAGGCTTCGTGATTAAGATTATGCCTGCATCCTTCTCTTAGGATGGAGTGTATAACTTTAATCCTAAGTGTTAATCCTTTAATGTGTTTAAATCTCTTAATCAATCCATCTAATAATCACTAAGACAATAAGCTTGTAACTTGGGCCTTGCATTAGGGTTCTAATTCTTCCTTAATTGGTTAAGAAGGACTAGCCCTAGTGTTAATGGACAAGTCCCCCTCAAGTTGTCTTACAAACCATAAAATCCACTTCTTAATCTTACCATTAACTAAAATCCACTTTAATAAAGGCTTGTTTTGTCATGAGGTTAATCCCTAATCATGGATTAAGTTGAGGTATCTTCCTCAGCTTAAGTGTTCTCATCTATTATCCTTCTATTAGGATGGTGTAATGAGTTCGTTAAATACTTGATTATGGCTTAAACTCATTACTTAACACTAAACACAAAAACTCCAAAAACATCTAAACATACTTAAGGTATTCTCATTACCCCTAATCAGAGGGAGGATATGATGAGTTTACTAACCCTTGGTCTAGGCTTAAGCTCATTAACTTATGACAAACACCAAAAAGCAATAAAAGATTGAAAATCCCAAAAATAAACAATAATCATCTCCTCCAGGATTCTTTTCTCACCTCATTCACTCACAAACGAGAACTCGCTTCTTCCGTCTAATGCAAGACAGTTAGCACCTGAGCCAGACAGGTCATACACTTGAGCATAGGCAAGCAAGCAGTTCATCAGTCAAGTTATCTTTCAGTCTCTTTGAGTCGAATTACGGTGTTCTGACTTCCTCATTGCACAAGAGGATACGTAGGCATAACTTAAATTTTATCGAACAAAAGTCTCTGTCTATTCCCCCTTCTTCCAGCATCATTCTTTAAAGCCTCATTCCTGAGCAATTTCACTTCACATCTCTTTTGCACTGACACTTGTACATTCTTTTTCCAGATTTTGCACACAGATAGCACTGACATTATCCCTTTAAACACAAACTTTCAGGCGTGGATCCCATCGAGTACGACGGACAATCTGGGTGCTAATACCTTCCCAGGTTGTAACCAACCCCTTTTCTCAGTTTCTCTGGTTCGCGACCGTCTTATCCATTTCTTTCCAGGTTTATGCAGCGTTACCTTTCCTTCGGGATAAAAATGCCTAGCTGGTGACTCTTTTCAGTTTATCTTCATGTTCTCTTTCGCCGACCGTTCGCGCTTGTACCGGGATGCAAATCTTCGGGAGCGACAACTTGGCGACTCTGCTGGGGACCCTTATACTGCAACCATGGCTTCTAGTTCTTTTTGTGGGTTCCTCCTAGCGCTTGTTTGATTTGTGTTTACGAGGGTGTTACGTGCTACTTGTGTTTATTTATTTGCTTTATTTATTGCTTTATGTACAGCTTTATTTACTGCTTTCTTTACAGTTTTTTATAAATCATACTGTCATTATCATTGCTGGATCTGGTTTTCCTTGGTGGGTGGGGTTTCACTGAGTGATTAAGGTCCTATACCTGGGACCTGAGTGACACCTAGGCTAGAGTGGCTTCATATTCTTTCCCATTCCATTTCGGTCTGGTGCGGGAATATGAAACACGGTTCAGATGTGGGTTTCTTCTTGAGAACTCTGTGCTACAGATTTCCTGTAGTGCTAGGGCTATCTGGGAAGCCTGCTAAGTTTGGATGACCTTTATTTGACCTTCAGAATCTGGGGTGAATTAGAGGAGGATCTTTTATGGTTATTGTAAACACTGTACCTCCGGGTTAGAAGTGTTTACACTTCTCATAACTGATCCAAGTCTGAGAATCCTTGTTCTAGAACATTACCTGTGAGGGGGTTGGGATATTTGCAGGTTTGCAGGAACCCTGTGGCCACATCATACCCTGTTACTGTTTTGTTTTAAGAATGCATCACTTTGGACAGTTCTTGTGATTACCCTAGACATGTGACTCTTTATTTGAGTCCCCCACCATGGTTAGGATTTCTAAGCCTCCATCCAGACTTTTGAACATACATGGACCTTTACCAAGGCAGATAATCAGATCCAGCTCTTGATCACAAACCCTTGCATATCATTTGCATATATCATCATTGCATCATTTAACATTTGCTTATTTGTTTTTCAGGGTATCCATCATTTCATTTTTGGTTTGGTTTTGACCCCTTCTACTGCTTAGACCTCTGCTTCAGTTATCTTCTTCAGCATCTGCTTCAGCTATCTTCTCCAGCATCTGCATCAGTCTACTAGAGACTCACCTCCAGCTTCTCAGTCTGTGATCTTCATCAGCAGTTGTCTTCAGCTTCTTTATCAGCACTCATGGATACTCCAAGAAAGAGCAACATATCTTACCACTTCTTTGATCCCACCTTGACTGGTATCAGGCAGGTCCAGTCCCTTATTACACCTGACCACATCCCACTGTTTAGAGAGCACTATGGGGGTATTTTGGACATGGTCATGGATCTTGATGCATCTCAGAGGAGCATGATCCACACATGCTTGTAGTTTTATGACGCTCCACTCAGATGCTTCACCTTTCCTGATTTCCAGATGGGACCACTGCTAGAAGAGTTTTCCTTGTTGATTGGGGTTCCTATCAGGAGAGGGATCCCTTTCAACCCAGAGATGAATGCTCCTAGGAATGAAGAGATAGCCAGGGCAATGTATTTGGAGCCTGCCCTCTTTGAGCAAAACATGACAACAAAAGCTGGGATTCTTGGCTTACATCTAGACTTCCTGATTTCCTAGGCCAGCCTGAAGGCTACAGTAGGAGAATGGAAGGTTGTCTGTGCACATTTAGCCCTCAGTATATATGGGGTTATTTTGTTTGCAGATGAGCCCAAGTTTGTGAGTAAGAATGCCATCCATTTGTTCTTGCTGAGGAACCCTGTTCCTACCTTGCTGGGAGACTTCTACTACTCCATCCATCAGAGGAATGAAAAGCAAAGGGGGAAGTTGATCAGATGCTGTGCTCCTCTATACTACTCTTGGCTGCTCAGACACTTGCCAAAATCAGATGCCTTCTTGAACCCCCATCAGCAGAAGAATTGGGCTAAGAGGTTCATTGCCTTGACATCAGATGACATCAGGTGGTGCACCCAGAGCACCAAAGGCAAGGATATTATTACCAATTATGGGCAATACCCTAATGTGCCTCTGATAGGAGTAAAAGGTTGCATCAACTACAACCCTTTACTGTTTAAAAGGCAGTAGGGATATGCTTTGGTTCATCCTCCCAGAGGACAAGATTTGGCTGAGACTCTCTACTGTGAGATCCAACCCAACTCTGTTGTTGTCAAACATGCTGCCTGGGCTTGGGTCAACATTCAGGCCAAAGAGACAGCCATTCTTGGAAGGTGCAACAATATTGCTTCAGCCCAGTACTCAGACTTGTCCCGTACTAGAGCTCAGATCACATGGATGCCTTTCACCTTGGAAGACACACCTGGACCCTCTACAGTACAGCCTGCAACTACTGTCAGCCTGGAAGAATTCGAAAAGCTGAAAGAGAGGAATGTTCAGCTAGCTAAAGCCCTGAAGAAAACTCTCTGGGAGAGAAATGACAGTCGTCTGGACATTGAGAGATTGGAAAGACTCAAGACTGAGCATCTGACCAAGATTGAAAGGACAAATGACTACATCAGGAAGGCAAGAGCCAGGGAGTTGGTACTGAAGAATGCCTGCAAGGAGACCAAGATCCAGAAAGCTAGGGAAGAGCATTATCTGGAGGAAAGACAGGCTAGGTGGATTAGGATCACCAAAGCCCGTGCACAAGAAGACCAGAGGACTCAGGCCAAGATAGAGCAGTTAGAGGCCAATGAGAAGAAGCAGCAGGAAGCTTTGTTGGCAGCTCAGAAGGAGATATCAGAATTGAAACTTCGGGCGGGGTTGAAAAGATCAAAGGATCAGGACAAGCATAAGAAGCTAACCAATGCCATTGCTACCAGGAACCTCCTCATTAGGACTATTACAGAGCACCCAGCTAGTCCAGTGACTGAGGCCCTCCTGAAGGAAGTCAGGGAAGATGACTTTGGATTGGATGTCTGATCCTTTTGCTTGTATTTCTTTCTTTTGATGTACTTTTCTTTTGATTGTTGTATTTTTGACCCACCATGGGCATGTATTGTAAACAAACTATGTATTCTCATCCTTTTGTAATATATCAGTTTGTTTTATTTATTGGTGGGCTTTATCTCTCAACATCATCAAGCATTTCCTCGAGGTCTGGAAAGGTTAAAACTAAAGAACCAAACCGGATACCCTTGGAAGACAAATAAGCATACTGCATTGCATACTAACATTTTTCTTTGTTTTGTAGGTTTTTGTTTGTTATTGTTTCTCACTTTGTTGTGGTTTCAGGAAACATTGCTCGCAGGAGAGTGTTCCCTGTCAACAGGATTCACCGGTACCCAACGTGAAACAACCTTCCGGGCATTCAGATGGATCAGGTACAGTAGGACCTGAATGAAGTAAGGAACCAGATGGCAAACGAAAGGGTTGAGATGAGAAATCAAATGACCCAATTTATGGCTGTGATGACTGGCTTAGCTCAGAGTCAGGAAAGGCTGAGGGAATTGGTGGAAAGGAAGACTCCTGAAGAGCACCACCCTAGTACAAAAGGAACCATCAATAATGAACGCGGGCAGCCTCGCATCGACCCACCAGAGTTTGGACCCCATCTGAACCCAGATGTTAATGTCACAAGGAATATTCAAGGAAACACTGTTGGAGTCAGGATCTTGCAAGAGGATCCCCAAGAAGAACAATTCACAGTTATTAGAGCTGGGGATGAAGTTTATGACCGAAGGTTGGATGAGATTGTTGAGAAACTGAGGTCTTTAGAATCCCAGAATTCCCTAGGCTTTGACGTAATGGATATGGGGCTGGTAGATGGGGTGAGGATTCCTCACAAGTTTAAACCCCCGTGCTTTGAAAAATATAATGGTACCTCCTGCCCGCGTACTCATCTGCAGTCTTTCTTGGGGAGACTCAAATCTTATACCATGGACGAGAAGTTATGGATGTTCTATTTTGAGGACAACCTGACTGGAGCATCAAGAGAATGGTATTCGCACCTGACCAGGGCCACTATAAGATGTTGGAAAGACTTGGCCGAAGCCTTCATCCGTCAATACCAGTACAACCTAGACATGGCTCCCAATAGAACCCTTCTAATGGGCATGTCTCAGTCTTCAAGGGAAAGCTTTCGGGATTATGCTCAGAGGTGGAGACAGCTTGCTGCTTCTGTCCAGCCACCCATGTTTGAACGGGAAATGGCTGACATGTTTATGAACACTCTTCAAGGAACTTATATCGACCGACTTGCTGCATTCTCTTCCACCAGTTTTGCTGATGTGGTTATAGCTGGTGAGAGAATAGAGAGTATTCTGAAGATGGGCAAAATCTATGACAACGGTGCAAGTTCCTCTAACAATACAAGAAAACCTTTTTCAGGACCCTGAAGGACGGGTGAAACAAATTTTATTCATGCAGGCAGGGGCAGGCCCCAATACTCTCACAGATCAGTCTCAGCCATTACTATCCCGGCTCCAGCTCCACAACAGCCATTTTTTCCTTAACAACAAAAACAACATCACTATCAGCAACAACCGCACTTTCCGCAACAAATATCGTATAACAATAACAACAACAACCAACAGCAGCGCCCCTTTCAACAGAGGCCATCTCAAGCAAATAGGGTGATTGACCCCATTCCTATGCCATATGTCGCTTTACTGCCACAGCTCCTGAAGCTCAACCTGGTTGAGTTAAGGACGTTGGATCCACCAGATCCTCTCAACCTCCCGAAGAATTATGATGCCAATGCTAGGTGTGCCTTTCACTCCAACGCACCGGTCACAATACTGAGAAGTGTAGAGCCTTGCAAATGAAGGTTCAGGATCTGGTCGATTCCAAAGCTCTCAACTTCGCACCTCCTCCAAATGTTACTAGAAATCCTATGCCTAGTCATGGTGGGCCCGGGATTAATGCCATAGAGGAGGACCAACCATCTGCACTGATTGATCATGTTGCACAGATTCGAACACCACTGGCAGAAGTCAAAGCTCAACTCTTAAGATGCCAGGTGTTCCCAGGCTGTGAGGCCTGCTGCGAATCTTGCAAGACTGCTATTAATGGTTGTGAGAGGCTAAGGCTTGGCATAGATGGCCTTATCAGAGATGGAATTTTGCAAATTACCACAACGGCGTCTACAACTTCAACAACTCTTTCTTCAGCAACAATAGATCCTCCTACAACATCAACAACTCTTTCTTCAGCAATGATAGATCCTCTTACAACTACAACAACCATCACTCCCACTGATTCATCCACAACTCAAACAATCACTCCATCCATTATTTCAACAAACCAAAATTCAGTTACGCTTACTTCTACAACATCAACACCCATTTTATCAACGGAATCGCCTACAACACCAACAAACGTTAACGAAGATGTCTCAACGGTCAAGATCTATTATGACCCGGCAACTGTTCATCCCAACAACAATTTTCAACAACAAACTGCAACACCTACTGTCAGATCTCCAGTCACAATCTATTATGACCCGCATACCATCACAATTCCTTCTGCTGCAGCAATCAGTCCAGTCACCATTACGGTACCTGGACCCGTTCCTTACGAAATCAGTAATGCCATACCTTGGCACTACGGCTCTGATCTCTACTGCGACGTAAAGAAGGTCACTCTAGATTGATCAACCTCTTCACTACAAGTTGACAATGTTGGGGGAGGCGGAGGCTTCACCAGAAGCAGACGCCTTTTTGCCTCACAAATACCAAGACCCAATGCTGAAGCAGAGGCTGCTGCTAAAGCAAAAGGGAAGGGTGTGGTACTCGAAGAGCCAGCTGTTAAAGAAACTCCGAAGACGTCTTTTGAACAAGAGGTGGAAGAGTTCATGAGAATAATCAAAAAAAGTGATTACAAAGTGGTGGACCAGCTTCATCAGACGCCCTCCAAAATCTCTATATTGTCATTATTAATGTGTTCCGAAGCCCATAGGAATGCACTTTTGAGGGTCCTGCACGCAGCCTACGTGCCGGAAGAGATTACAGTTAATCAGCTGGAAACAATGGTTACAAATGTTAACACCATTCATGGACTGGGCTTCACAAATGCTGATTTACCGACGGAGGGACACAATCATAACAAGGCTTTACATATCACCTTAGAGTGCAAAGGTGCTGTTCTCTCTCATGTGCTGGTAGATATTGGGTCCTCGCTCAATGTCCTCCCAAAGAAAGCCTTGGTGAAGTTGGAATATGATGGTTTGGCATTGCGTCCAAGTAACTTGGTGGTAAGAGCGTTTGATGGCTCTAAGAGATCGGTGCTTGGAGAGATTGAATTACCCGTGATGATTGGCCCACAAATCTTTAAAACTACTTTCTTCGTGATGGACATTCATCCGGCCTACAGTTGTTTGTTGGGTAGACCCTGGATTCACGCCGCTGGCGCTGTTACATCTACCCTTCACCAGAAATTAAAATTTGAGTGGGAAGGCCAGATCATCACAATCTGCGGGGAGGAAGACATTTTCGTTAGCCAGCTGGCTACTTACAAGTATATAGAGATGGATGGGGAGATCCACGAGACAATGAGCCAGGGGTTTGAGGCCCTTAACATCAATGAAGCAACTGCTGTGTCTGGAACTTCTATCACTTCATATCAACAAGCCCGGAAGGTTGTTGAAGAAGGTACCGCTCAGGGCTAGGGCAAGCTGCTGCCTGTAGAAAAGAAAGAAGACAGATTCGGGTTGGGTTATAGACCAATCCGACAAGATCAACCAGAGGCTGCAAAGGAGCCTAAATTTGTCAGTGGGGGAATGCTTACCCCGGATGCTGTGAACAATCTGGAAGAAGAGGAAGAAGGAGACCGCAACTTGGAGAAATGGATACGTCCAAGGATCCCGGGGAACCAAGTCTCTAACTGGCCTTCCCAGGAAATTATAAGAGTTACTCCTGCAGAGTAATTATTATTTCCTGTATTTTTAGCATGCATCAAGTCCTGCATTTTGCCCAAGGTGTCAGGACTCATTTTGTAATAGGGCCATCTTGTATTTTGTGCAAATAATTAATTAATGAATATCAGGACATCTTTTGCAAACGAGTCTCTTTTTTTCGCTCACTGTTTTTCATTTTTCATTTTTTGTACAAAACAATAAAATGGTAATGTTTTCAAAATAAATAACTTCATTTTCACTTTTCTAAACAAGATAAAACTGATCACTAAAATGAACCAATCTCAACCCTTGCAGAGAGTGCCCTCCAGATTGCACCCATAACAACACCGCTATGACCTCGTATGACTTCGACAATCCGATTAATCAAGCCAATGAAGGGGTTGAAGAAGATTATGAGCTACCTGAAGAATTAGCCAGGTTGTTAAGACAAGAGGAGAAGGTTATCACTCCTCATCAGGAGGAGGTTGAGACAGTTAATCTTGGTACCGAAGAAGACTTGAAAGAAGTGAAAATCTGGGCCCGTCTGCAAGATTCAGTGAAGGAACAACTTATTGACATGCTTCGAGAGTACGTGGATGTATTTTCTTGGTCCTATCAAGACATGCCAGGTCAGGATACCGACATCATTGTGCACAAGCTGCCTCTGAAGGAAGACTGTCCTCCAGTGAAACAGAAGCTACGTCGTACTCGTCTGGATATGGCCATGAAGATAAAAGAAGAAGTACAAAAGCAGTGGGACGCCAGTTTCCTTGTTGTAACTAGTTACCCGCCATGGGTTGCTAATATTGTACCAGTGCCTAAGAAGGATGGCAAAGTACGGATGTGTGTAGATTACCGAGATCTGAATAGAGCTAGCCTGAAAGATGACTTCCCTTTACCTCACATTGATGTATTGGTCGAAAACACGGCTCAGTTCTCGGTATTTTCCTTCATGGATGGATTTTCAGGATATGTTCAGATCAAGATGTCACCTGAAGACATGGAGAAGACTACTTTCATCACACCTTGGGGCACATTATGTTATAAGGTAATGCCATTTGGACTGAAAAATGCTGGTGCCACTTATCAACGGGCTATGGTAACATTATTTCACGATATAATCCACAAAGAAATTGAATGTTATATGGATGACATGATTGCCAAGTCCCTCATTGAAGAAGACCATCTGGTAAATCTGCTGAAGTTGTTCAAAAGTCTGAGGAAGTATCAGTTGAAGCTAAACCCCCAACAAATGCACATTCGGGGTACAGTCCGGTAAGCTGATAGGGTTCATTGTAAGTGAAAAAGGAATTGAAGTTGATCCTGACAAAGTCAAGGCCATTCAAGAGATGCCTGCACCTAGGACTGAAAAGGAAGTTCGGGGGTTATTAGGTAGATTGAACTACATATCAAGGTTCATATCTCACCTCACTGCAACCTGTGAGCCCCTGTTCAAATTGTTAAGGAAAGAACAAACAGTCAGGTGGAATGAAGACTGTCAAAAGAATTTTGACAAAATCAAGGAGTACCTACAAGAAATCTCCAATCCTTATGCCTCCAGTTGAAGGAAGACCTCTAATAATGTACCTGACAGTATTAGAAGGATCAATGGGGTGTGTGTTGGGCCAGCATGACGAGTCTGGTCGAAAAGAGTATGCAATATACTACCTAAGCAAAAAGTTTACCGACTGTGAACAACGTTATTCACTGCTCGAGAAAACTTGTTTTGCTTTAGCGTGGGCTGCTCGCTGACTAAGGCAGTATATGTTGATCCACACTACCTTGTTGATCTCAAAGAGGGATCCAATCAAGTACATATTTGAGAAGCCAGCGCTTACCGGAAGGGTTGTAAGATGACAAATGATTCTGACAGAATATGACATTCAATACACATCTCAAAAAGCCATCAAGGGCAGTGTATTGTCTGACTATCTAGCTGAGCAACCCATCGTTGATTACCATCCAATGAGATTTGACTTTCCTGATGAAGACATCATGTTCCTAAAAGAAAAAGATCATGAAGAGCCTGTTCACACTAAAGGGCCTGATCTAGAAGAAGAATGGACTATGATGTTCGATGGGGCTGTTAATATGAATGGTCGTGGAGTTGGTGCAGTGCTCATTACACCGAAAGGAATTCATATGCCTTTCTCGGAAAAACTCACCTTTAACTGCACTAACAACGAAGCTGAATACGAAGCCTGTATCATGGGTCTTGAAGAAGCCATTGACCTCAGGATCAAGACTTTAAATGTATTCGGAGATTCAGCTCTGGTAATTGTAAACACCCCAAATTTGCCCTCACTCATTTCACACCATGGCTTGTGATCTTTTCATTTGCATAAGATCAACCATACCATCTCATATTGCATTATTGTTTCACTACATTGATCCTAAGTCATCTGCATCTGGGGTTTGTGATCTGAGCCATCCATGAGCTATCTGAGCCACTCCAGAGGCCTTCAATCATCTCAAGAGGGTCCATGTATGTTCAAGCATCATATTATATCCTCCCAAGGTCAAGGAAGTCAAAGAATCACAAGAACTGAGAAATGCATGGAAGCAGAGCCAGGCTTAACTACACAGATGACCTAGAATTAGGGTTTTGGTTTCAGAGGCCATAACTCCAAATTTTTTGGTCATTCTTGTTTCTATTGGTCTCTATATGTCATGAGGATAATGAATATCAATTTCCATGAAGAAATTCAATGGGGAAGGCATCTGATCAAGAGATGACTTCTTGAGCAAGTCAGTGCAAAATTAGGGCATCTGAGGCCCCCAATCACACAACCAAAGGGTATTCTCCATCATTTTGAATGTGTATGATCTTTATTTGATCTTATAAGATGTTATAAGTTCACAAAATTGAAGAATTTCAAGCCATTTGCAAAGTTGCCATTTTGGGAAAGTGACTTGTAATTAAAACTTGCCATTTTGGGAAAGTTTTTCAACCTCCTCTTTTTGATTCAAAAATGCTTCAAATGAAAAATCTTTGGTCATGAAAGTTGTAGATTGGATCCTCACATTTTCAAAAAGTACAAGAACTCATTCTAATTCATTTTAGAACAAAAGTTATGGCTTGTCAAAGTTGGACAAAATCACAAAAATTCACTTATGTGCCAAAGAGGGAAACTTGCAAATTCTTGTACCAAGGCAAAATGTGACCTCTAATTGTTGTCTAAGCATTACATAAACATCATATATGACCTAAACTTCAGATTGGCTCAAAAATTTCTTAAGTTCCATGCCTTAAACTTCAAGAATCTCAAAAGGGGCCAAAGTTGGACAAAATTGCAAAATGCTCCATAACCCTTCATCCACTTGTGCCAGCTGCCAAATATGTTTTCCATGGACCTCCTTGAAGCAAGCTGATTCGAACCATGCCCTTGTACCATGACTGAACCAGCCGATACCTTCACTTACACAAATGTTGACTTTATGCAACTTGAGCCATACCAATCAAACTGAGCCACGCCAACTACTCTGACCAATCACAGCTTCACATACATGCCTCAAGGATCACATTTCACACAATCTTGGAGCCTGAAACCAGAGCATCACCATAGTTCACAAAAACCTCCCTCTTTGCATTTTCATTCGAATCTCAACACACAAGCCTCAAACCTCAAAACAAACTTCACAGAACAACTCACCATGATCCACTGATCATTTCCCAACCATCACTTTGCCCTAAAAAGCCCAAAATCAAAAACACGATTTCCACACTTCATGAACTGAGTTTCTGACATTTCCATTTTGGGGCCATATAAACTCCAGCTAAGCATCACAAACGTTTGGGGAGGATCATTGGAGCTTGTTTGAAGCAAAGAACTGGCCAGAAAGCACCATTTTCGAAAGCTTCAGTTCAGGTATCATCAAGAACAATTTTTCCAGAAACGTGTTTTTAAGTTACTAATTGATTCACTGATGATTCTGATGTGTTTAGTTTTGAAAATAGTCAAGTATTAAGCATGTATTGAACCTCTGAAATTTTCTGCGTTTTTTTCCGTTTTGCTTTGATCCTTATTCTTGAGTGAAAGTAAATGAGTTTTAGGGTTGGATTCATGTTTAGGGTTGTTAGATGTTTGGTTCTGGAGAGTTAGAGAGCTTAAGATTGCGTTTTGAGTGAGATTGAAGGATTGGATGGCCGAAGAAGATGACCGGAACACTGTTCCGGTCATCTGAAAGTAATTAGGGTTCAGGATTAGGGTTTAATCATAATTAGTGAGATTTGAATTTTAGTCGTCCGTTAGCGCGCGTAGTCAACTCCCGCCCCCCTAGGTTTGAATCTGGGCCTTTAGATCAGCTAACTTTCTCATTTTCTCTTTAATTTCATTTTTATTTCATTTGTTTTGTATTTAATTTCCACGAATTTTTAAAAATAGCAAAATACATTAAAAAAATTCTGAAATTTTTTATCAAATTTTTTATTAATTTTCAGAACCCAAAAATATTTTTATTTTTATTTTTTGAATCAAAAATTATTTTTAAATCATTTAAATGTTTATTTTTAATTAATTAATGAAGATTAATTAATTAAAAATGCATTTAGGTATTTAAAAATCACAAAAAAATTCACATTGCATTTTAATACATTTAGAAGCATTATCAAACTCTCAAAACAAATTTCTTTTTGGTTCTTGACCTATTATGACATTTTTCTTTGGAATTAAAGTTCTAAAAAGGCAATATTTTTGTTCCAACTTAGAAAATTTCATTCTGCCTAACCATGAAGAGTTTGATAATGGTTCTTCTTGCATTGCATCCTTCATATCATGTAGTTTCTAGGGTAAAATTGGTTTGAATTTATCTTTCATTTTCAATTTGTTGTGCACTTTTCCTTGAGAGGTACCTTAAGACCCTAGCAAACTTGAGAAAATCATAACTTCCACTAGGTTAAGATTTGGGTCTCCTCCTTTGGGCAGTGAACTTGTATAGGTTTAAGGTTTCTTCGATCCTATTTTCAATTTTTTATTTTGTCATTAGCTTCTGATTTTGAATTTTTGCATTGCATCTTGTTCACGAACCCTAATTTTTGCCTTCATTTGCATTCATCCTCCATATGCTTGCATACATGAGCTTGCCATGACATTTTGTGCATCCACGTGACATATAAGACATCTAAGGACATGTTAGAATCATGCTTGATCATTGCATCGTCCATTTTCCATGCTTTTGCTTTCATTTCATGTCATAGGATTCATGATCTTCCATGCTTCTTTAAGTCTCATTTGCATCTTCATGACTTGTATGATCATTCACACCTCATGACATGACATGCTTTCATACCATCTCATAACATCATCTTCATCATGAATATGCTTCTGGTTTTGGTTTGCATCTTTGCATTTCATCCCATTTTCATTTCTTTTCATTGCTTGTTGCTTACTTTGCAGGTGGTAAGTTTTTGAGAAGTGAATTTGCTTTCACTTCTCATAATTTCTTTTCATCTCTCTTATGCATCATTGCTGCATTTTACTTTTGTATTAGAGTGAGCTTTCTCATTCATGTTCTCTCCTCACTTTCTTTCTTAAAGCAACTTATCTTCTTAAGTGAAGTAAGTTGGCTTGCTTCTTCTGCTTCTCTTCCATCTATGCTTCTTCCTTGGTGGCTCATCCTGAAGATCTTCTTGAAAGCCTCATTAAACCTAGGAACACCCAAGCATGATCACAATTAGGGTTTGATTAGTCCCCCCTTTAGTTTTGCTTTTGTGTCATCTTTGTGTCTTCTCTTCTCACCTCTTAATCAAGGACTAAACCTTAAAGGTTTTAAGGCTTTGTGATTAAGCTTATGCCTGCATTCTTCTATTAGGATGGAGTGTATAACCTTAATCCTAAGTGTTAAACCCTTAATGTGTTTAATTCCTTTAATCAATCCACCTAATAATCAATAAGACATCAAGCTTGTAACTTGGGCCTTGCATTAGGGTTCTAATTCTTCCTTAATTGGTTAAGAAGGACTAACCCTAGTGTTAATGGACAAGTCCCCCTCAAGTTGTCTTACAAACCATAAAATTCACTTCTTAATCTTACCACTTACTAAAATCCACTTTAATAAAGGTTTTGTTTTGTCATGAGGTTAATCCCTAATCATGAATTAAGTTGGGGTATCTTCCTCAGCTTAAATGTTCTCATCTATTATCCTTTTATTAGGATGGTGTAATGGGTCCATTAAATCCTTGATTATGGCTTAAACTCATTACTTAACACTAAACAAAAACTCCAAAAATATCTAAATAAAGGAAAGTAGGGTAATGATCTTAATCCTACATCATGGTGATTAAGTGTGAGGTGTTTACTTCACACTTAAGGTATTCTCATTACCCCTAATCAGAGGGAGGATGTGATGAGTTTACTAACCCTTTGGTTCAGGCTTAAGCTCATTAACTTATGACAAATACAAAAAGCAATGTAAGACTGAAAGCTCAAAAACAAATAATAATCGTCTCCTCCGGGATTCTTTTCTCATCTCATTCACTCACAAACGAGAACTCGCTTCTTCCGTCTAATGCAAGACAGTTTGCACCTGAGCCAGACAGGTTATACACTTGAGCATAGACAAGCAAGCAGTTCATCAGTCAATTTACCTTTCAGTCTCTTTGAGTCGAACTACGGTGTTCTGACTTCCTCATTGCACGAGAGGATACGTAGGCATAACTTAACAAGTTATCGAACAAAAGTCTCTGTCTATTCCCCTTCCTTCCAGCATTATTCCTTGAGCCTCATAATCTTGAGCATTTCACTCTTGTCCTTGCACTGACACTTCTGTTATACACTTCACCTTTCCTTTGCACTGACACTTGTATTCTTTTCCAGCTTTGATACACAAATTTCATTGACACTACCCCTTCTAAACACAAATCTTTTAAGCGTGGATCCCGTCGAGTACGGAGGACAATCTGGGTGCTAATACCTTCCCAGGTTATAACCAACCCCCTTTCTCAGTTACTCTGGTTCGCGACCGTCTTATCCATCCTTTCTCAGGTTTATGCAGCATTACCTTCCCTTCGGGATAAAATGCCTAGCTGGCGACTCTATTCATTCCCTCTCTTCGCCGACCGTTCGTGTCTGTACCCCATCTGACCTAGCCTCATTTGGCGGGAGCGACAGCTTGGCGACTCTACTGGGGACCCTTATACTGTAACCAGGGCTTCTGGTTCTTTTTGTGGGTTCCTCCTAGCGCTTGTTTGATTTGTGTTTACTGGGGTGTTATGTGCTAATTGTGTCCATTTATTTGCTTTATTTACTGCTTTATGTACAACTTTATTTATTGCTTTCCTTTATAGTTTTTCATATTTCATACTGTCATTATCATTGCTGGATCTGGTCTCTGTTTTGGTGGGTGGGTTTTCATTGAGAGTTTGAGGTCCTGTACCTGGGACCTGAGTGACAACTAGGCTAGAGTGGTTCATGTTCTTTCCCATTCCATTTCGGTCTGGTGCGGGAATATGAAACACGGTTCAGATGTGGGTTTCTTCTTGAGAACTTTGTGCTACAGATTTCCTATAGTGCTAGGGCTATCTGGGATGCCTGCTAAGTCTGGATGACCTTTACTATGACCTTCAGAAGCTGAGGTGAATTAGAGGAGGATCTTTTATGGTTATTGTAAACACTGTACCTCCGGGTTAGAAGTGTTTACACTTCTCATAACTGATCCAAGTCTGAGGATCCTTGTTCTAGAACATCACCTGTGAGGGGGTTGGGCTGTTTACAGGTTTGCAGGTACCCTTGGCCACATCATACCCTGTTAACTATTTGGTTTAAGAGTACCTCATTTTGGACAGTTCTTGTGATTAACCATGGACATGTGACTCTTTATTTGAGTCCCCCACCCTGGCTACTGGATTTCTGATCCTCCATCTGGACCTTCTTTGAACATACATGGACCTATATCCAGACAGATAATCAGATCCAGCTTGATCACAAACCCTTGCATATCATTTGCATATTCATCATTTGCATCATTTAACATTTCTTTATTTGTTTTTCAGGGTATCCACATCACATCTGGTTTGGTTTTTGATAACGAGAAAAAGTATCGATTATATTTCTATGTTTCAATACCGTTTTATCGCATAATTGTCGTTTTAACACCCGATTCCTCAAGTTTTCTTTGCCATTTTGCAGGTACATCATATACAGAGCTAAATCAAGAGCCACAAGTGAAATGAGCAAAAACAACCATTAAAAGATGAAGAAAAAGAGAATTCTGCATAACCTGCATTTTTTGTTACACTCACGGTCGTCACCTAGGAGTCACGACCGTGACACGCTAAAAGGAGCAGTCACGACCGTGACAAGTGCCTCACGACCGTGACGCATATCAAACAAGGAAGACGAACGTGACACCCTTTTCACGACCGTGACAAGGGAAAACTAGGGTATTTGACTGAAGACTTGGTCATGAACGTTACGCTACATGAAATCCAACGTGCCTATTTTCCAGCAGACCAAGTATTCCCACGTTCCCTGGATTCTCTCATTTCCTACGAGGCCCAAGCATAAATTCCAACTGCCAAGCCCATTTAGCTTTCTATAAATAGATTTTTTTCAATGAACAATTTAGAGAGTTTTAGTTTTTAATTTTCTTGCGGAAGCTCTGCCGATTTTATTTTGCACCCTTTATTTTTCCAGCATTAATTTCCTTGCTTTAATTTTCTTGTATCCCAACCAACCTTATAACAATTTCCAACATCAGGAAATTGTTATAAATTAATTTGTTTCAAAGCCTTCAGATTCTTTTAGAATTTTTATTTCCGAGTCCGGTCAGTACTCCGAGTTTTCTAGCCTGTGGAAGAAGGAGTCTACTACTTTTATTGTTATCCAGGTTTTTATATTTTAATTGCATTTATATTAATGTTGAATACTTAATTTTCTGCCATGCATATTTTATTTTATATTTCTCTACCTCTGTCTGGTTCAACAATAATGAGTAGCTAAACACCTTAGGGCGGTATGTTTTAAAACAAACTAAATCGGTAAAATCAACTCTAGGCTTAAAATAATTAAGAACTTAAAATTCTGGCTGAGACTTTTTATTATAAAATCAACCTTTTTGTTACGAGAGTAAGGAAAGTGTATTAGGTTAGGTCAAGACCACGAGAGTGTGAGATTTTAACCAGATAGCTAAAGTTAGGCATTTAATTTAAACACAGCGAGAGCGCTTTAAAATGAATTAGAATTACTAAGTTTCCAAAAATTATCTCTAAACACTTATGGGCTAGCGAGAGCAGGCATAGGGCTTTAGGGGTAAGATCTGAGATAAGACCACGAGAGTGTGAGTTAAAGATATTTAAGCTGGTAACCTCTACAGAATAGATTAAGTGAACCATCTTTATAAGCCTAGGGTAGATTGACCCGGCTAAGTTAGCATAATTACATACCGACCGCCTTAGTATTATTTATTAAACTTAAACTTAATTCCCGCCTTTAATCTTTAAAAACAACCAAAAATCGTGACAACCTTTCACCTTAGCTAAACTAGAAATTCCTCTAGCACTAAGTAACCATAGAGTCCCTGTGGATCGATAATCTTAAATATTACTTCGATAGGCTGTGCACTTGCAGTTAAGATACCGCTAGACACATAATTAGATACGTCTTTAGCCCATCAAGTTTTTGGCGCCGTTGCCGGGGACCTTAATTTAGTTACTAGTGCACTTTAGGGTAGCATTGACTAGACTAAGGTATCAACTATTTTCTTTTCTTAGTCTAAATTCCCGAGTGTATGCCAAGTACTCGCTCTCAAGGCGAAGACTTGCAACCTCTAATCCCAGAATCAGAACGCTTCTTACACGTAAGAAGACGGATATTCGATTACGAACAAAATTACATCATTCCAGATCTTCAATTAGATCCACCTAAACCAGTCGTAACATCAAAGGACGCAGAGATGGCTGAAGAACAGAATCACCCACTCAAATATTACGCTAGTCCTTCGCAAGCTGAACCGCATTCCAGCATTGCCGCACCGGCTATCAACCGAAACGATTTCGAACTAAAACCTTCGCTGATATCATCCGTGCAACAAAATCAATTCGCCGGAAATCCTACCGAGGATCCGAATCTTCATCTTTCGATCTTTGTGCAATACGCAGATACCGTAAAAGCCAATGGAGTTACCCAAGAAGCTATTAGACTACGTCTGTTTCCTTTTTCACTTCGAGACAGAGCGAGAGCCTGGCTTCAATCTCTGCCTTCGAATTCAGTAACTACGTGGGAGGAACTAAAGAGAGTTTTCTTGACCAGATATTTCCCACCTAGCAAGACAGCTATGCTGAGAGCTCAGATCAACGGATTTAAGCAAAGGGAAAACGAATCACTTTTCAAAGCTTGGGAATGCTATAAGGATATGCTGAGACTTTGTCCACATCACGGATTAGTAGAATGGATGGTCATCCATACCTTCCATAATGGACTCTTGTACAATACAAGAATGACAATTGACGCTGCCGCAGGCGGTGCACTAATGGACAAAGAATATAACGATGCTTATGCACTTATCGAAAGTATGGCTCAAAACCATTACCAATGGGGAAGTGAGAGAGTCGCAACTGAGAAACCAACAAAAGGAGGTATGTATGAAGTGATTAGTATGGACCAAGTCAATGCAAAGTTTGACCAACTAAACCAAAAGATCGACAACTTGGCCATAACACCAACAGCCACCGTGGCTGCAGTAACACCTAACTGTGAGTTATGTGGAGTTCCAGGACATGAAGTTCCTGATTGTCAAATATTAACAGGAATTCCCACAGATCAAGTGAATTATGCTCAAGGAAACCCATACTCAAACACATACAACCCAGGTTGGAAGAATCATCCGAACTTCTCCTATAAGAATAACAATGCTTTATACGCACCAGGTCAAGCACCAGCTACACCACCAGGATATCAAAAGACTGCTCCTAATGTCCCTAGAAAATCGAACCTTGAATTGATGATGGAGAACTTTATAGCTAACCAATCTCAAACAAACAAGGACTTCTTAAACCAAAACATACACACTAGTGAGCAGATTAAGCAATTAGTGAGCAAAGTAGATGCATTAGCTACACATAACAAAATGCTTGAAACTCAGATTTCACAAGTAGCTCAACAACAAGCACCTACCGCTGCACCAGCTGGAGTATTTCCTGGACAACCTCAACCTAATCCGAAAGGACAAGCCAATGCTGTGATATTAAGAAGTGGCAAGGAACTTGACGGACTTACCGATCCACGACTTGACAATCCAGCCATGTACCAAAAACCGGATAAACCGACTGAAATGGTGAATGATCCAGAAGAAAAGGAAGATGATAATCAAGAGGCAGTGGAGAAAGAAAAGCCTTATGTTCCTCCACCACCCTATAAACCACCAATTTCGTACCCTCAGAGATTAACCAATTCCAAGACGATGGGCTAGTTTAAGAAATTTGTCGAACTTCTGAAACAGTTGAATATTACCATTCTGTTTATAGAAGCTATCACTCAAATGCCCTTGTATGCTAAATTTTTAAAAGAGATCTTATCCAATAAGAAAAAGATAGAGGATAACGGAACCGTTACACTTACTGCTGAGTGTAGCGCCATAATTCAGAATAATATGCCTCCTAAGCTAAAAGATCCAGGAAGTTTCTCTATACCCTGTGTAATAGGAAAATTTGTCATTGACAAAGCTCTATGCGATTTAGGAGCCAGTATCAGTGTTATGCCCTTAACGATTTGCAAAAGGTTAGACATGGGAGACCTAAGACCAACTAAAATGTCTGTTCAACTAGCCGATCGCTCTGTTAAATATCCTATAGGCATACTAGAAAACGTCCCAGTACGTATAGGACAATTCTACATCCCTACTGATTTCATAATCATGGACATCTCTGAAGACTCCACTACACCTATCATACTAGGAAGACCATTCTTAGCTACCACCGGAGCTATAATAGACGTAAAGAAAGGAAAGCTAACCTTTGAAGAAGGTGAAGAGAAAGTTGAATTTATTTTAACACAATTCTTACAATCACCAGCTATAGAGGATACATGCTATCTATTGGACGTAATTGACGAATGTGTAAGAGAAATGGAAATGAAAGAAACTACCTATTCTGAAATTATGCAAATTCAAATCCCTCTGATTTTCGAAGATGATAATTGGCGTAAACCATATCAGGATGATAGTCTAAGCGAAAGTTTAGCACTTACACCAGATCCCATGCCAAGTAAGGATAAATCTACATTAGGGTTAAAAACTTTACCTAATAACCTAAGATACGAATTCTTAGACATTGAATGTACAAGACCAGTTATAATAAATTCCAGTTTAGGAACAATCGAAACAAAGAAACTTTTAGATGTCTTAAAGAAATATCCAACTGCATTAGGATATAACATATCTGATCTTAAAGGAATATGCCCTTCAATCTGTATGCATCATATTCTGCTAGAAGAAGATTGCAAAACCTCTAGAGAATCTCAAAGAAGAATTAACCCAATCCTTAGCACTGTAGTAAAGGAAGAAGTTAAGAAACTACTAGATGCCGGAATAATATATCCAATCTCTGATAGTAAATGGGTTAGTCCAGTACATGTAGTACCAAAGAAAGGAGGTATCACTGTTGTGAAAAACGCTAAAGGTGAATCGATATCACAAAGAGTAGTGACGGGACATAGAGTGTGCATCGATTATCGTAAACTAAACAAAGCCACTTGAAAAGATCATTTCCCGCTACCCTTTATAGATCAAATGTTAGAACGATTAGCCAAGCATTCTTATTTCTGTTATCTTGATGGTTACTCAGGATTTTTCCAAATCCCTATCCACCCAGATGATCAAGAGAAGACTACATTCACATGCCCTTATGGAACGTTCACTTATAGACGAATGCCCTTTGGGTTATGCAACGCTCCTGCAACCTTTCAAAGATGTATGATGTCAATCTTCGCAGATTTTATAGACAACATCATGGAAGTGTTCATGGAAGACTTCTCTGTATGCGGGCAAAGTTTTGAAGGATGCCTATCAAATTTAGAAATGGTGTTAGAAAGATGTATAAAAGTAAACCTCGTGCTTAACTGGGAGAAATGTCATTTTATGGTCAGAGAAGGAATCGTATTAGGACACGTTATATCCGACAAGGGAATTGAAGTTGATAAAGCTAAGATAGAAGTCATAAAAGATCTTCAACCCCCTAAAACCGTTCGAGAAATACGAAGCTTTTTAGGACACGCCGGTTTCTACCGACGATTCATCAAAGATTTCTCGAAAATCACTAAACCTCTTACCGGTTTATTAATGAAAGACGCTGAGTTCATATTCAATGAAGATTGTCTTAAAGCATTCGAAACTCTAAAAACAGCCCTCATCACCGCACCAATCATGCAACCCCCTGACTGGAGATTACCTTTCGAAATCATGTGCGATGCGAGTGACTATGTTGTAGGCGCAGTTCTAGGCCAGAGGAAGGAAAAGAAACTTCATGCGATTTACTATGCCAGTAGAACCTTAGATTATGCTCAGATGAACTACGCCACTACTGAAAAAGAATTGTTAGCAGTTGTCTTTGCGCTTGACAAATTTCGTTCTTACCTAGTAGGAGCGAAAATAATCGTTTACACAGACCACGCTGCTATCAGATATCTATTGACTAAGAAAGATGCTAAACCGAGACTCTTGAGATGGATTTTACTCTTACAAGAGTTTGATCTCGAAATAAAAGATAAGAAAGGTACTGAAAACGTCGCAGCGAACCATTTATCTAGAATAGAAGGTATTAAACCAGAACAAGTGCCGATTAACGATGATTTTCCGTATGAACAGCTGATAGCACAAATAGGAAGCGACCCAGTTCAGTTAGACGTAGATGAACCAGAACCCGTGAAAACAATCCAAACAACTGTAGGACTGCCATGGTACGCTGACATTGTAACCTACCTAGCTGCAGGAGCTCTTCCACCTGATTTAACCTATCAGCAGAAAAAGAAATTCTTTCACAATCTCAAACATTACTATTGGGATGAACCATTATTGTTCAAAAGAGGACCCGATGGAATCTTTCGTCGATGTATTCCTGAAGAAGAAATAGAAGATGTCATTTCTCATTGCCATTCATCTCCTTATGGTGGACATGCAAGCACTTCCAAGACTTGTGCAAAAATCTTGCAAGCCGGCCTATTCTGGCCTAATCTATGGAAAGATGTCCACATCGCTGTTATAAATTGCGATCGGTGTCAACGCACCGGCAATATTTCAAGAAGAGATGAAATGCCTCAAAAAGGAATATTAGATGTATAAATCTTTGACGTCTAGGGAATAGATTTCATGGGACCATTCCCATCATCTTTCGGTAATAATTACATACTCGTAGCGGTTGATTATGTTTCAAAGTGGATTGAAGCTATAGCTTCTCCTACAAATGACACACGAGTAGTAATAAAGCTTTTCAAAAATATAATCTTTCCCAGATTTGGTGTGCCTAGACTCGTCATAAGTGACGGTGGCTCGCACTTCATTTCAAAAATCTTTGACAAATTACTATCTAAGTATGGAGTAAGACACCGTGTGGCAACACCATATCATCCACAAACAAGTGGACAAGTCGAAGTCTCAAACAGAGAAATTAAACAAATCTTAGAAAAGACTGTCGCCATATCTCGGAAAGATTGGTCATCTAAACTTAATGAAGCTTTATGGGCTTATAGGACATCTTACAAGACACCCATAGGAACTACACCTTTCAAATTAGTTTATGGAAAATCTTGTCATCTCCCGGTAGAAATAGAACACAAAGCTTATTGGGCGATCAAAACTCTCAATATAAACTATAATGTTGCAGGAGAAAAGCGAATCCTAGATATTAACGAATTAGAAGAGTTAAGGCAAGATGCTTATGAGAATGCTAAGATATATAAAGAAAGAACTAAGCGATGGCATGATAAACGCCTATCTAGGAAAGAATTTAGTGTGGGAGACGTTGTACTCCTCTTTAATTCAAGACTTAGGCTCTTTCCTGGAAAACTAAAATCTAGATGGTCAGGATCCTTTGAAATAACTAGAGTATTCCCAAGTGGAGCGATAGAAATTAAGGGTAGGAATAGTGAACCATTCACAGTAAACGGACAACGTTTAAAACATTATCATAAAGTTGAAAATAGAGATTATGCAAATAGTCTAAGGCTTTTAGAGTTGTCCACTAATTTCCCTGATTAATCTAACCTAAGCATTACGTCAGGCTTTTGACGATAAAAACAGCACTTAGTGGGAGGCAACCCATTTAATCATTTAAATCATTTTGACCATTTTATTATTTTGTCATTTATCATTTTTATTATTAGTTTATTTGTTTTGTCATTTTATTATAGTTTTATTTCATTATTACTATTATTGCTTTTATTTATGCATTTTATTTTCTTATTTTTCCTTATTTTAATTTTAAATCACTTTTACAGATTTTCTAAAGTCTTTTCCACTTTTCTTCTCCCCCTGATTTGTTTCCTCCGTATTTACACTAACTATGGCTAACCAACCGATAAACCTCATGGAAACCAAATTTAGAGGTAGGAACCAAAGAATGAAATTTGAAGAGTTATCGCAGAGACCAATGGATTTGACTCTGTACCCGGATGATCCGACTATGGAAACCTTAGGTATACATGATAGCATCCTATACTTGTTTAATCGACTTGGATGGGAGAATGCACTGATCCAACAAAAGTTTGTGACTTACCGCGAGCTCACCCTTGAGTTCCTCAGCTCCTTAGTTTACCTACCCGAGCGCGGTTTTGGATTCAGGAAAGGATTTATCAGTTTCCGCCTATTTGGAATAGAATATGACTTTAACCATAGAGAACTAGCTGACCTATCAGGATTCCCTAGTGGACCCTTTGCTTTTACTACCACACAGGTAGAATTGATGGACGTTGAGCTGGATTTCTTTTGGGGAACCTTAACCGGAAATTACCATCCTGAACCAAATAACATGAACAATGATGAGATACATAACCATGCTATCCGTTACTTCCATAAGATCCTTGCCCACACCTTCTTTGGAAAAGAAGAAAACCTTACTGGAGTATCCAAAGATGAGATATTCATTATGTCATGTGTGACTAATGGACAGTCGGTCAATGGTGTGCCTTTCATGATGCAAACCTTCACCCGAATCCAAGAAGAACCTGATCTACCCATATTAGTAGGAGGTCTTGTCACCATGATTGCTGATGCCTTAGGACTTAGATACCAATTACACAGGTGTAACCGTTTAGGTACCATCCGTCCTATGAATCTTAATTTTTGCTTTAATCGACATATCATAAGGAATTTAGGACATCCACCTTTCGAGTACCTAATCAGGAACGAAGTAGTAACCCTGTTCACACTACTAAACCATGCTAGAGTAAGTGTTCACAATAAGGATAATTGGCTTTATGAGTTAACCCCTCCTGACTATCCATCTACTCCTGAAATAACTCAATCTTACAAGATAAAGGATGACATAATGACCAATGTAGAAAGTGACCCTGAGACACCTCCTGGTTACCATGACATTGACCACACTGACGAAGTGATTGAAACCCCTGAAGTGAATCAAGTAGAATATGCTGACAACTTAAAGAAAATCATGAACACCCTTGAAGCTTACCAAGCCGATATAAATACTGTTAAGGATGAGATTAAGAGCATGCGATTGGACATTATAGGTTTAACTGACATAACATGTGAGCAATTCTACCACCTGAACTCTGCAATCGAAGATTTGAAGAAGCACTTTTGAAAATGCTGTAGTGATCTAGCTTATTTTACTTATTGTTTTTGTTTCTAGTTAGTTTTACATTTCGCAAACATTTTCGTACCGTATTTTTATTAATGTAATTTCCTTTCAAGTATCAAAAGCAAAACATTTCTAGTTTACAAATTTTTCCAATTTAATCAATTTATATGCTTTCAATCTATTTACTGTTATGCTTAATTTGCAGTTAAATTGATTAATGTTTTATATAATCTCTCGTGTGATGCAATTTACAAGTACTATGTTGGTATTATATATTATATATTGTTTGTGTTTAAAATAAGTGAGAAGTGATCATAAAAAAATTATTATATAAATTATATTAGGTGTGAGAGAGATAATGCATTCTGGAAATATTCTAAGTTTTTAAGCCCTCACGGTCGTCATCACCTTCTAACGATCGTGACAAGCTAATTAGCGCGTCACGACCGTCATCCCCCCATCACGACCGTGACGACCTTAGTTATAGGAATCGTGAGAAACAGAACTGTTCTTCTTCGAAACCTCTTCCTCTTTCAACTTCCATAACTTTCAAAATCCCCCATTATCTCTTCCAACTCCCGTAACTTCCCATTACCCAAATTAAACTCCATTAACCTCTCCATTTACACCACACCTATCACATTCTCACCTTGCATTATTAATCCGAACCAATTTCCTCTCATTTTATCACTTTTCTCACAAAAACCAAAAACCTCTCATCTCCCACTCTTGTTCTTGCATGCAATGGAAGCAATTCAATTTAGAGATGGTGAGCATGGAGAAAATCAGAGAGAGAGGTTCATCAGATTCCATAACCGTGGTGTTCAACCCACGCGATATGTCGACACTGAATGTTTGAGAGAATTGGGAATGCTCAACAGTGTCAAGAGCCTGCTTCAGAAGGTTGGTTTGTGGGATCTATGCAGTCAGCCCCAGCCCACATTTGAGCTTCTGACATTGGAATTTCTAAGCTCATTTCATTACATCACTCCTACCGGTTCACAGAGTTAACTCACCGGCGTTGCTAAGTTCAGATTGCTCGGCCGGGAGTTCGAAGTTATGCAAACAAGGATCGCCGAGCTGCTAGGCTTCGATCACGGGAATGATGCTCACCTCCGCGTGCCGAACAACTTCAGTGAAACTGCTTTCACCTTATGGCACAACATCACCAACACCCGTGCCTCAGCCTTTCAGAGCCTGAATTCTACGCATATCCACAACCCGGCGATCATATACTTTCATCGCGTCATATGCAACACCATCTTTGCACGAGAGAGTAACCACAAGCTCAACTCCAAGGAGCTTTTGTTCTTACATTGCGCCTTAAATGACGAGCCTATTAATGCTTCCCCGTTCATGTTGTCCCATATCCAGTCCATAGCGCAAAGAGGCGCAACCCCCTTTTACATAGGCGGCATTGTCACTACCCTCGCCATTCAGCTAGAGCTTGGTGACTTGGTCGTCAATTTTCCTAGCAGAGCCGCAGAGATCCTAACGAAAAATTATTGCAGGTCCACCCACTTGATTTCTCAGAGAGAGGATGGCAGGTTTAGCCCTGTTATCCAATGCACTGTTTATCACCACATCATCTTGCCGTGTCGTGACCGCATCGATCCGTCTAGCCGAGCCAACTGGCTATTTGCTTTACCGGATGCTGTCGGCCACGCCCCCATTCCTGATGAGCAGGCCGATCCACCAGCGGACGAGATGCAAGACACCATGGATGCAGCTGAGTCTGTCCAGGACATTCCTGAGTCATCCACCCGACAGCCTCCTGCACAAGAATTCACACTTGAGGACGTCCTCCGTGCGATGCATCAGCAAAATCAGATGAATGCCGCACTGGAGCGAAGGCAGAAGGAGCAACATGATGCATTACTCCTAGCTGTTGCCACCAACCAAAGGTCTACTGATGAGAAGCTCGGAGAGATCTTTAGCGAGCTAGAGGCTTTGCGCATTGATATCACTGCTATCACCGGTACCGGTTCTGATCCTGAAGCGACTCCGAACAGACGCTCCCGCACCAGAAGCCGAGGCCGTGGTCACCAGCAGCCTTAGTTTTAGTTTTTGTTTATGTTTTTCCATTTCCGTTGTTTGTATTGTACTTTAACCGCTATTATATCACAACATTGAGGACAATGTCTGATATAGTGTGGGAGAGGTACCTTTCATTTTCCGCATTTTCCCTTTCCGCACTTTTCCATTCCGTTGTATTTCCTTTTCGTAAATTAATGAAACAGAGCAATTTTTGTGCTATTTTCTTTAGTTTCGAACTTTCCCCGTTTATTTAGCCATACCGAAAAAATCTTTAATTAATTCTTCGCATTACCCTACTTACCTACGAAATCATAATTAGGAAGCTGAGAACGATTCAACAAGATCAATACAGTCTTGACACCTTAGACTTCCCACTTAAGCAATTCCGTTCCGATGATTGTTATGACTACACCTTAAGTTTCAGTTCAAAAGTAACCCCTAGTAGTTTATACTAGCAGTCAGCACCGTCTGAACACAAACCACGTGGGGAGCCGATGAATATAAGTGTTTGATGCCTAATCTATAATGATCCTTCATATCTCAATGCAAATGAAAAGAAATTGCACCAAAGTACACGGTCGCATATAAGAAACGAGAAATATGAGAAGGAGTCCATTGCAGGTTGGTTCAGAGGTACTGGTTCTGAACTTGGTAGGGCGTGCTACGGCTCGATCCCCCACAACCTCCAAATTGGATAATGTATGTAGGGTTACCACATTCGTGTACCAGACCCCGTGCTTATAAAGGATCAAAGTCGCTAACCGGCTACTCCACTACGTGCGTGCTAAGGCAAAGGGCTTAATGTGATTGCGCTAGAATGAAACCGGGCGAAATAAGATCGAAAGACTCTAGGTGAAATCGTAAAGCAATTACCGAATGTTTCGTTTAACGAGAAGTCGACGACTTAGCTTGTTGCTTGTGTCATTAGTGTATCGTTAGTGTTTTATCAAAGTACAGGTTTACCTGACAAAACGATCCTTCGTACGGTTTTGTTATGTGTGTGCATCGATAAAAACTTGTCCGACAATTTTCAACCGACTATTTGCTTGAGGACAAGCAAAGGTTTAAGTTTGGGGAAGTTTGATAACGAGAAAAAGTATCGATTATATTGCTATGTTTCAATACCGTTTTATCGCATAATTGTCGTTTTAACACCCGATTCCTCGAGTTTTCTTTGCCATTTTGCAGGTACATCATATACAGAGCTAAATCAAGAGCCACAAGTGAAATGAGCAAAAACAACCATTAAAAGATGAAGAAAAAGAGAATTCTGCATAACCTGCATTTTTTGTTACGCTCACGGTTGTCACCTAGGAGTCACGACCGTGACACGCTAAAAGGAGCAGTCACGACCGTGACAAGTCCCTCACGACCGTGACGCATATCAAACAAGGAAGACGAACGTGACACCCTTGACACGACCGTGACAAGGGAAAACTAGGGTATTTGACTGAAGACTTGGTCATGAACGTTACGCTACATGAAATCCAACGTGCCTATTTTCCAGCAGACCAAGTATTCCCACGTTCCCTGGATTCTCTCATTTCCTACGAGGCCCAAGCATAAATTCCAACTGCCAAGCCCATTTAGCTTTCTATAAATAGATTTGTTTCAATGAACAATTTAGAGAGTTTTAGTTTTTAATTTTCTTGCGGAAGCTCTGCCGATTTTATTTTGCACCCTTTATTTTTCCAGCATTAATTTCCTTGCTATAACTTTCTTGTATCCCAACCAACCTTATAACAATTTCCAACATCAGGAAATTGTTATAAATTAATTTGTTTCAAAGCCTTCAGATTCTTTTAGAATTTTTATTTCCGAGTCCGGTCAGTACTCCGAGCTTTCCAGCCTGTGGAAGAAGGAGTCTACTACTTTTATTGTTATCCAAGTTTTTATATTTTAATTGCATTTATATTAATGTTGAATATTTATTTTTCTGCCATGCATATTTTATTTTATATTTCTCTGCCTCCGTCTGGTTCAACAATAATGAGTAGCTAAACACCTTAGGGCGGTATGTAATTAAAACAAACTAAATCGGTAAAATCAACTCTAGGCTTAAAATAATTAAGAACTTAAAATTCTGGCTGAGACTTTTTATTATAAAATCAACCTTTTTGTTACGAGAGTAAGGAAAGTGTATTAGGTTAGGTCAAGACCACGAGAGTGTGAGATTTTAACCAGATAGCTAAAGTTAGGCATTTAATTTAAACACAGCGAGAGCGCTTTAAAATGAATTAGAATTACTAAGTTTCCAAAAATTATCTCTAAACACTTATGGGCTAGCGAGAGCAGGCATAGGGCTTTAGGGGTAAGATCTGAGATAAGACCACGAGAGTGTGAGTTAAAGATATTTAAGCTGGTAACCTCTACAGAATAGATTAAGTGAACCATCTTTATAAGCCTAGGGTAGATTGACCCGGCTAAGTTAGCATAATTACATACCGACCGCCTTAGTATTATTTATTAAACTTAAACTTAATTCCCTCCTTTAATCTTTAAAAACAACCAAAAATCGTGACAACCTTTCACCTTAGCTAAACTAGAAATTCCTCTAGCACTAAGTAACCATAGAGTCCCTGTGGATCGATAATCTTAAATATTACTTCGATAGGCTGTGCACTTGCAGTTAAGATACCGCTAGACACATAATTAGATACGTCTTTAGCCCATCAGTTTTGACCCCTTCTTTTTTTATAGACCTCTGCTTCAGCTATCTTCATCAGTTGTCTGCCTCGGCTATCTGCTTCAGCTATCCTCATCATCACCAGCATCAGCCTATCAGTGGCTCATCTCCAGTATCAGCCTTGATCTTCATCAGCACCTATCTTCATTATCTTCAGTAGCATTCATGACTACTCCCAGGAAAAGCAACATATCCTACCATTTCTTTGAGCCTGTGTTGACTGGTATCAGGAAGGTCCAGTCACTTATCACACCTGACCACATCCCATTATTTAGAGAGCATTATGGAGGAATCCTAGACATGGTTATGGACCTTGACCCTTCCCAGAGAAGCATGATCCACACATGCTTGCAGTTTTATGACCCTCCTTTGAGATGATTCACCTTTCCAGACTTTCAGCTAGGGCCTCTGCTAGAAGAGTTTTCTTCATTAATTGGGGTACCTATCAGGGGTAGAATTCCCTTCAATCCAGAAATGCCAGCTCCCAGCAATGGAGAAGTAGCAAAAGCACTGTACTTGGAGCCTGCTTTGATTGAGCAAAGTATGACAACAAAAGCTGGGATCCCTGGTTTGCACTTGGATTTCTTGATTTCTCAGGCCATCCTGAATGCCTCTTTGGGAGAATGGAGGGCAATCTGTGCACTGTTGGCCCTCAGCATATATGGGGCCATACTATTTGCAGATGAGCCTAAATTTGTCAGCAAGAATGCCATCCATCTGTTTCTTCTGAAGAACCCAGTACCCACACTGCTAGGAGACTTTTATTACTCCATTCATCAGAGGAATGAGAAGCAAAGGGGAAAGTTGGTAAGATGTTGTGCTCCTTTGTTTCACACCTGGCTGCTCAAACACCTGCCTAAGTCAGATGCCTTCCTGAACCCTCACCAACAGAAGAATTGGGCCAAGAGGCTCATTGCTTTGACTTCAGATGATATTAGATGGTGCACCCAAAGCACTAAGGGCAAAGACATCATCACCAGTTGTGGGCAGTACCCAAATGTACCTCTAATAAGAGAGAAGGGTTGCATCAACTACAATCCTTTGCTGTTTAAGAGACAACTGGGCTATGCTTTGGTTCACCCTCCTAGAGTGCAAGATTTAACTGAGACCCTGTATTGTGAAGTGAAACCTAATTCAGTTGTTGTCAGGCAAGCATCCTGGGCTTGGGACAACATCCAGACAAAAGGGGTAGCAATTCTGGGAAGGTGTAATAATGTTGCTTCAGCTCAGTACTATGACTGGTCCCATACAAGAGCTCAGATTACTGGAATGCCTTTCACCTTGGAGGATATGCCTGGACCCTCAACAGTACAACCTACAGCAACTGTCAGCCTAGAAGAATTTGAGAAGCTGAAGGAAAGGAATGAGAAGTTATCTGAGGCTTTGAAGAAAACTCTTTGGGAGAGGAGTGATGGTCATCTAGACATCGAGAGATTGGAAAAGCTCAGGGTGGAGCATCTTACAAAAATTGAGAAGACAGAGGACTACATCAGGAAAGCAAGGGATGGGGAACAAATATTGAAGAATGCTTGTAAAGAAGCCAAGATTCAGAAGGCTAGGACTGAGCTCTATCTGCAAGAGAGTCAGGCTAGGTGGGTCAGGATCACCGAAGCCTGTACTCAAGAAGACCAAAAGACTCAAGCTAAGATTGAACAGCTAGAGGCCAATGAGAAGAAGCAGCAGGAAGCTTTGTTAGCAGCCCAAAAGGAGATTTTAGAGTTGAAGCTCAGAGCTGGATTGAAGAGATCAAAGGACCAGGACAGGCATAAAAAGCTGACCACTGCCATTGCCACTAGGAACCTCCTCATTAGGACCATTACAGAGCACCCAGCTGGTCCAGTGACTGAGGCACTCCTGAAGGAGGTCAGAGAAGATGAGTTTGGACTGGATGTCTGATTCTTTGCTTGTTGTTTGTTTCCATTTGATGTACTTTTCTTTTTGTTGTATTTTGACCCTCCAGGGGCATATATTGTAAAACAAACTATGTATTGTTCACCTTTTGTAATATATTCTAGTTTGTTTCCATTTGGGCTTTTCTCTCAACAACATCAAAGCATCTTCCTCGAGGTCTGGAAAGGTCAAAACCAAGAACCAAATCGGATACCTTGGAAAACAAATAGGCATACTGCATTGCATATTAACTTTTGTTTGTTTTGTAGGATTTGTTTTTATTTTTTTCTCTAACTTTGTTGTGATCTCAGGAAACATTGCTCGTCGCCGAGTGTTCCCTGTCAATCGCGCGCACCGGTATCCTACTCGCAACAACCTTCCAGGTATTCAGATGGAACAAGTACAGCAGGATCTGACTGAGGTCAGAAATCAGATGGCTAATGAAAGAGTGGAGATGAGAAATCAAATGACTCAATTCATGGAAGTAATGACTGGCTTGGCCCAGAGCAAAGAAAGGTTAAGGGAGCTGGTGGAAAGACAAACTCCCGAGGAACCTCATCTTGGAACTGGAGGGACTAGTAACAATGAACAAGGCCAGCCTCGTATTAATCCACCAGTATTTGGACCTCATCTGGATCCGAAAGTCAACATCCCGAGAAATGTACAAGGCAATACTGCTGGGGGAAGAATCTTGCAAGAGGATCCCCAAGAAGAGCAGTTTACTGTTATGGGAGCTGGGGATGAAGTCTATGACAGGAGATTGGATGAAATTGCTGAGAAGTTGAGATCCTTGGAGTCTCAGAATTCCTTAGGCTTTGATGTGATGGATATGGGGCTGGTGGATGGGGTGATAATTCCCCAAAAATTCAAACCCCCGTGCTTTGAGAAATACAATGGAACCTCTTGTCCACGAACTCACCTGCAGTCTTTCCTCGGAAGACTTAAAGCTTATACTATGGATGAAAAGTTGTGGATGTTCTACTTTAAAGACAGCCTGACTGGGGCTTCAAGAGAGTGGTATTCACACTTGACCAGAGCTACCATTAGATGCTGGAAGGACTTAGCGGAAGCCTTCATCAGGCCATATCAATACAATCTGGACATGGCTCCTAACAGGACCCTCCTAATGGGAATGTCTCAATCTTCCAGAGAACGTTTCAGGGAATATGCCCAAAGGTGGAGACAGCTTGCTGCTGTTGTCCAACCGCCCATGTTAGAAAGAGAAATGGCTGACATGTTCATAAATACTTTGCAAGGAACCTATATTGATAGATTGGCTGCCTTCTCCTCTACCAGCTTTGCAGATGTGGTTATAGCCGGTGAAAGGATTGAAAGTCTATTAAAAATGGGCAAAATTTCTGACAATGGTGCAAGTTCGTCCAGTAATCCCAGGAAGCCTTTTGTGGGACCCCGAAGAGCCGGTGAAACTAATTCCATTTATACCAGTAGGGGCAGACCTCAGTATGTACACCGGTCAGTAGCAGCAGTCACCATTCCGACTCCATTTGCTCAACAATCAGCATATCCTCAACAACAACAACCACAGTATCAACAACAAGTTCAGTACCCACAACAAAGAACCTACAACAACAGCAATAACAACCAACAACAACGTCCCTTCCAACAGAGACCATCTCAGGCAAATAGGGTGATTGACCCTATCCCTATTCCTTATGCTGCCTTATTGCCACAACTCCTGAAGCTTAACTTGGTTGAGTTAAGGACGTTGGCACCACCAGATCCTCTCAATCTCCCAAAGAACTATGATGTCAACGCCAGGTGTGCCTTTCACTCCAACGCGCCTGGTCACAATACTGAGAAATGCAGAGCATTACAAATGAGAGTCCAAGACTTGGTGGATTCTAAAGCCCTCAACTTTGCGCCTCCTCCGAATGTCAACAGAAATCCTATGCCTAATCATGGAGGGCCTAGGATTAATGCCATTGAGGAAGACAAACCATCCACCTTAATCACCAATGTTGCACAAATTCGAACACCGTTGGTTGAAATTAAAGCTCAGCTTTTGGAGTGCCAAGTGTTCCCCGGGTGTGAACTCGGCTGTGGGTATTGCAACATTGCAGTCAATGGGTGTGAAAAGTTGAGAGACGGCATAAATGGTCTTATTAAGGATGGTATCCTTTAGATTTCAACAACGGCGCCTACAAATCCAACAATTCCTTTAATAACAATCCCAGATACTCCTACAACGTCAACAATCATTCCTTCAGCAACAATTTCTCCTGCAGCAGCAACAACAATCATTCCTACCGATTCATCAACATCACCAGCAATTACTCCGTCCACCATTTCAACAAGTCAAATTTCAACAACTGTTTCTTCTACAACATCAGCATCCACTTCATCAAAAGAATTTACTACAACGCCAGCAAAAATTAATGAAGACGTTTCAACAGTTACAATTTACTATGACCCATCAAATGTTCCTCCCAGCAGTAATTTCCAACAACAAACCGTGGCACCTCCTGCCAGATCACCAATCACAATTTACTATGATCCGCACACCATTACAGTACCCTCCTCTGCAGCAATCAGTCTGGTCACCATTACGGTGCCTGGACCAGTTCCCTATGAAAGCAGTAATGCCATACCTTGGCATTATGGCTCTGATCTCTACTACAACGGGGAGAAAATCACTCTGGATTCATCGACCCCTTCACCACAAATTGATAACGTCGGGGGAGGCAGAGGCTTCACCAGAAGCAGACACCTTTTCGCCTCACAAACACAAAGACCTAATATTGAAGCAGAAGCTGCTGCCAAAGCAAAAGGAAAGAGTGTGGTATCTGAAGAGCCAACTGTCAAAGACACTCAGAAGACATCTTTTGAACAAGATGTAGACGAGTTCATGAGAATCATAAAAAGGAGTGATTACAAGGTGGTGGACCAGCTTCACCAAACACCCTCCAAAATCTCCATATTATCACTGTTGATGTGTTTCGAGGCTCACAGGAACGCGTTAATAAAAGTCCTGCACGCAACATACGTGCCGGAGGAGATTACTGTTAATCAGCTAGAAACTGTGGTTGCAAATGTCAACACCAGTCATGGACTGGGCTTTACCAATGCTGACTTAACAACAGAGGGACGCAACCATAACAAGGCTTTGCATATCACCTTGGAATGCAAGGGTGCTGTTTTGTCTCATGTACTGGTGGACACTGGGTCATCACTCAATGTTTTACCAAAGAAAGCCTTAGTGAAGCTGGAGTATGATGGCTTGGCATTGCGTCCGAGTAATTTGGTGGTGAGAGCATTTGATGGCTCTAAAAGATCAGTGCTTGGGGAGATTGATCTGCCTGTGTTGATTGGCCCGCAGACCTTCAAAACTACCTTCTTTGTGATGGACATACAGTCGACCTACAGCTGTCTGTTGGGTAGACCCTGGATCCACGCCGCTGGCTCAGTTACGTCTACCCTTCACCAGAAGTTAAAATTCGAGTGGGAAGGCCAAATCATCACCATCTGTGGAGAAGAGGACATCTTTGTTAGCCAGCTGGCTACGTATAAGTACATTGAGATGGATGGGGAGATCCATGAAACCATGAGTCAGGGGTTTGAGGCCTTAAACATTAATAAAGCATCTGCTGTACTGGGAACTTCCATAACATCATACCAGCAAGCCCGGAAGGTTGTTGAGGAAGGTACCGCCCAAGGCTGGGGCAAGCTGCTGCCTGTGGAAAAGAAAGAAGACCGAGTTGGGTTGGGTTACAGACCAACTCAACAAGATCAACCAGAGGCTGCAAAAGAGCCCAAGTTATTCAGCGGGGGGATGCTCACCCCGGATGCTGTGAACAATTTGGAAGATGAGTCAGAAGACGAGCGCAACATGGAAAGCTGGATACGTCCAAGGACCCCGGGGAGCCATGTCTCAAACTGGTTTTCCCAGGAAATTATAAGGGTTACTCCTGCATAGTAATTATTATTTCCTGTATTTTAAAGCATGCATCAAGTCTTGCATCTTGCCCAAGATGTCAAGACTCATTTTGTAATAGAGCCATCTTGTATTTTGTGCAAAGATCAATTAATGAATATCAGGACATCTTTTGCAAATGAGTGTTTTCTTTTTCGCTCACTGTTTTTCATTTTTCATTTTTTGTACAAAAATAAAATGGCAATGTTTTTTAAAATAAATAACTTCATTTTCACTTTTTCTAAATAAGATAAAACTGATCACTAAAATAAACCAATCTAAACCCATGCAGAAAGTGCCCTTCAGACTGCACCGACAACAACACTGCTATGATTTCGTATGACTTTGACAATCCAATCAATCAAGTTGATGAAGGGGTTGAAGAAGATTATGAGCTACCTGAAGAGCTAGCCAGGTTGTTGAGACAAGATGAGAAGGTTATCACTCCTCATCAGGAGGAGGTCGAAACGGTTAATCTTGGTACAGAAGAAGACTTGAAAGAAGTTAAGATCGGGGCCTGCCCGCGAGATTCAGTAAAAGAGCAACTGATCGACATGCTTCGGGAGTATGTGGATGTTTTTGCTTGGTCTTATCAGGATATTCCAGGGTTAGACACCGACATTGTCATGCACAAGCTACCACTGAAGGAAGATTGCCCGCAAGTAAAACAGAAGTTGCGCCGTACTCGCCCAGATATGGAAATGAAGATTAAAGAAGAGGTACAAAAGCAGTGGGACGCCGGTTTCCTTGCTGTGACTAGCTATCCGCCGTGGGTTGCTAATATTGTACCTGTTCCTAAGAAGGATGGCAAGGTGAGGATGTGCGTGGATTACCGAGACTTGAACAGAGCCAGCCCAAAAGATGACTTCCCTTTACCTCACATTGATGTATTGGTCGACAATACGGCTCAGTTCTCGGTGTTCTCCTTCATGGATGGATTTTCGGGATACAATCAGATCAAGATGTCACCTGAAGACATGGAGAAGACAACTTTCATCACACCCTGGGGCACATTCTGTTATAAGGTGATGCCATTCGGATTGAAGAATGCTGGTGCCACTTATCAACGGGCTATGGTAACATTATTCCATGACATGATCCACAAAGAAATTGAATGTTATGTGGATGACATGATTGCCAAGTCCCTCACAGAAGAAGACCACCTGGTAAATCTGTTGAAGTTATTCAATCGTCTGAGGAAGTACCAATTGAAGCTAAACCCCAACAAGTGCACATTCGGGGTACGATCTGGTAAGCTGCTGGGATTTATTGTAAGTGAGAAAGGGATCGAAGTTGACCCTGACAAAGTTAAAACCATTCAAGAAATGCATGCACCAAAGACTGAGAAGGAAGTTCGTGGGTTTCTAGGTAGATTGAACTACATTTCACGGTTCATATCTCACCTTACGGCAACCTGTGAGCCCTTGTTCAAGTTGTTAAGGAAAGAACAAACGGTCAGGTGGAACGAAGACTGCCAAAGGGCTTTTGACAAAATCAAGGAATACTTACAAGAGCCTTCAATCCTTATGCCTCCAGTTGAAGGAAGACCTCTAATCATGTACCTGACAGTATTAGAAGAGTCAATGGGGTGTGTGCTGGGCCAGCATGTCAAGTCTGGTCGAAAAGAGTATGCAATATACTACCTAAGCAAAAAGTTTACCGACTGTGAACAACGTTATTCACTGCTCGAGAAAACTTGTTGTGCTTTAGCGTGGGCTGCTCGCCGACTGAGACAGTATATGTTGACCCACACTACTTTATTGATATCCAAGATGGACCCAGTTAAGTACATTTTTGAGAAGCCAGCACTTACCGGACGGATTGCAAGATGGCAAATGATCCTCACAGAATATGACATTCAATACACATCTCAAAAGGCCATCAAAGGCAGTGTATTGTCTGATTATCTCGCTGAGCAACCCATTGATGATTACCAGCCTATGAGATTTGACTTCCCTGATGAAGACATCATGTTCATAAAAGCAAAAGATCATGAAGAGCCTGTTCACACTAAAGGGCCTGACCCGGAAGAAAAATGGACTATGATGTTTGATGGGGCTGTTAATATGAATGGTCGTGGTGTTGGTGTAGTACTCATTACACCTAAAGGAGTTCACATGCCTTTCTCGGCAAAACTCACCTTTAACTGCACTAACAACGAAGCTGAATACGAAGCTTGTATCATGGGTCTTGAGGAAGCCATTGACCTCAGGATCAAGACTTTGACTGTGTTCGGAGATTCAGCTCTGGTAATTAATCAAACCAACGGCAAATGGTACACCCACCAAGATCATCTGATACCTTATCGGGATTATACAAGGAGGTTGTTGACTTCTTCACAACAGTCAAACTTGAGTATATCCCTCGAGATGAAAATCAGTTTGCTGATGCTCTGGCTACCATTTCATCCATGATCAAAGTTCAAGCTACCAACTTTGTGCCTCGGATTTCAGTATCCAGACTTGACAGACCAGCATATGTGTTTTCAGCAGATGTTGTCAAAGATGATAAGCCTTGGTTCCACGACATTAAGTGCTTCTTAGAGGATCAAACATACCCATCTGGGGCATCTTCCAACGACAAGAAGACATTAAGAAGGCTGGCTGGTAGTTTCTTCCTGAATGCTGATGGTTCCCTGTACAAGAGAAACTTTGATATGGTACTCCTCAGATGTATTGATAAGGCAGAAGCAAACTTGTTGATGCACGAGGTTCACGAAGGGTCTTTTGGTGCCCATGCTGGAGGGCATGCAATGGCTAAAAAGTTGCTAAGATCAGGCTATTACTGGATCACAATGGACGCAGATTGTTGTGCCTATGCCAGAAAATGCCATAAATGTCAGATCTATGCAGATAGAGTGCATGTGCCTCCCAATCCTTTGAATGTGATGTCTTCACCCTGGCCATTTGCCATGTGGGGCATTGATATGATTGGTAAGATTGATCCGACTGCTTCAAATGGCCACAGATTCATCCTGGTAGCCATTGATTACTTCACAAAGTGGGTTAAAGCAGCTTCTTATGCAAATGTCACCAGGCAAGTGGTAGCCCGATTCCTGAAAAGAGACATCATCTGTCCGTATGGAGTGCCCGAGCGAATCATTACTGATAATGGTTCCAACTTGAACAACAAAATGATGGCAGAACTGTGCCGGGACTTCAAGATCCAACACCACAATTCTTCTCCTTACAGGCCAAAGATGAATGGCGCTGTTGAGGCAGCTAACAAGAATATCAAGAAGATTCTGCATAAGATGGTAGTTACCTACAAAGACTGGCATGAAATGCTACCATTTTCCTTGCATGGGTACCGTACATCAATCAGAGCATCCACCGGGGCGACACCGTATCAGCTTGTATATGGTATGGAGGCAGTCCTACCTGTTGAAGTTGAATTACCCTCCCTACGGGTACTGATGGATGTCAAATTGAAAGAAGCAGAATGGGTCCGATCCCGGTACGAACAACTGAATCTGATTGAAGAAAAGAGATTGGCTGCAATTTGTCATGGGCAGCTGTATCAGAAAAGATTGAAGAAAGCCTTCGATCAGAAAGTCAGGCTTCGAGAGTACCAGGTAGGAGATCTTGTGCTGAAAAGACTCTTTCCTCCCCATACAGACCACAGGGGCAAGTGGACTCCGAATTACGATAGTCCGTTCATAGTAAAGAAGGTTTTCTTTGGTGGAGCACTGATGCTCAGTACTATGGATGGTGAAGACTTCCTGTCCCCTGTGAATTCAGATGTAGTTAAAAAATACTTCGCATAAAAATGACCTGCTGGACATAAAAACAGAATGTAAGTCCAGGCAAAAATAGGGCATCCCAGCGAGTCAAAAACAAAATAAAAGACTCGGGCAAAAATAAGGGAAAATAAATAAAAAATGTACACCCGCTGAGTTGAAAAGCCACATCGGACAACTCAGGCAAAAAAGGGTATCCCGATGGATTGAAAACCCGAAAGGGCGATCCACGCAAAATAAGGGAATAAGCGAACAACTGCATTCTAAATTCGTCTGTATCACTTACAACATGGCAAGCTTCGAAAGTATAAAACGTCGGTCAGAATCAGCCTTCTTCAGAAAGCAGGATGAGAAGAACGTCAATGTCATACAAGTCATAGCAAGAGGAAGCACTAAAGCGTCATCGACATTGCCAGCATCTTTTTGTTTCTCAATTTGTAACAATCTCCTCATTTCAGGGGATTTGTTTCTTGCCAATTCAGGGCACACAAATTAATAAAATCAGATTTTCAGTCATGTTTTGTCTCGTACATTTTTATTTGCAAAAAATGTTCGATATCCTTAATAATGATTGCATAAATACATATGCGTCTTTTCTAAATTGCATGCTTACAGGAAATACATTTGCTCCCGGGAGTGTCTAAACTCCAATGATGGAATCCAGTAAGGGATACCTCGGGGTACTTGTGCGTTTTTTCGTCATAACAGGATTGCAGGTATTCAAAACGCAACATGGGGCATGAAAGCTTCTCCCCATCAAGCTGCCAAATCATTACTTACTCAGCACGTCTTCCAAAGTAGCACCAGAGATGCTGTATCCCCAGCAGAGTTGCCAGTCATCATTCCCCCTCAACCAAGTGTTAAACAGGGAACCATCTCCCCACAGAGTTTCAGCCTCTGAAGATATCACAACAGAGTGACGAAAGTTCCCACGGACCCTAGCTGGGCTCATCATCATTCGGATGGGTCTATCAGTGACCTATTCCTCAAGCAAAGTCATATATGTCAGATCTACCAATGATGTCATCCCCAGCTGGGATATCCACTTCAAGCAGATTAGCCAGAGATCTCCACAGCAACGGGATCCGAATCCCGGATCGGTATCTTTGCATAATCATAGCATTCGCATCATATTTTCCCCACAGAGCGTAGCATTCCGTCTAATACGGAGCATTACGGTAAAAATCAAACATATCACATAAATCATAAGCCATGTGTTGAAATGAACACTTGTAAATACTGACATTCCATCAACAAAATACAAAATACCTCTCAAACTCCCCGGCAGAATGTTAAAGCATTTCCTTTACCCTCACAAATACAGATACATACTCTTTGCCACTCGTCCGAGTCATCATTCCCCAGTAATTTCACCAGAACATCCCCTACAAACAGATAATTATATATTACAGATGCTTCTTGACACTCGCCTATGTCATATCCCCAGCAGAAAGCCAAAACGTCCCCTTTGCACTCCCAAACACATGTTTACATATATCTACACTTCTTCCGACACCCGTCTGTGTCGTGCTCTCCCTAGCAAGATTGAACACTCATTTGTGTCTCACTCATGTTTAATCATTTCAGATACTCGTCCGTATCTCGTATATACCACTTAAATCCCCTCAGAGTCAAACACTCGTCCGTGTTCTTTGTTAACTAGTTGGTACTCGTCCGTATCATCATCTCTGAACATGCGTCAGCGTTTGTTTCTAACGATACTCGTCCATATCATAGTCTTAAGGATGCTCATCCGCGTCTTTAATCTATACACAGTTGTAGACACCCAAATTTGCCCTCTGGCTTTTGTATCTTTTTCTGCTTCTCGTTTGCATATCATACGCATTTTGTATACCATTTGCATAGGCTCCTGAGACATGGGATCACATTTTCTGAAGAATTAGGTTTTCACGTTCCTATTTGCGGATCATCAGAAGAATTTAAAGTCCTTGGCTATGCAGCCATCAATGACATTGTTTTCTTATGCTATTGTCACTCAATTAGGGTTTATTTCCCTAGTTAAGTGTTGTTCAAGGATTTCACGTCTGAAGAATATTCACTGATTCATCTTGCCCATCATCAGTAATTAAGGGTGAATAAGAGGTCTTCTCTTTGTCAAGTTACAAGGCCACTATTTTCTTCTCAGCATCTCAGGAGCTTGTTCCAATTCAAGTTATTGGTTTCGGTGGGTTATTTGTTAGTCAAAGGGTGCCCAATATCAAGTTGTTGTGAGGAATTTATCAGGGTCTTAAGCAGTGGTTCATGATTTGTTTAGTCAAAAATTCAGAAGACGCTTAATTCAGATAGTCATTATTTCAATGGTGAATTGTCAGTGGTAGTTGTGTTGTTCTCAATTAGTGGTTTTTTTGGTGACAGGGGTGCAAATTTGGTTTCGAGGCGAAAAAACGGGATTTCATGGTTGTGCGTGCTTGTGGTAGCCAATTTATTCCATACCCATTTCCGTGTCCATACATTCATAATTCATTTTTATCCTTTAACCCCATTTCTTTATTATTTCTAAACCATATATCTTCTCTCATTTTATTTCCATTAAAATCCTATCCAATAACCATTTTCCATCTTAATCACCAAAATAATAATCCAATTCATATCCATTTTTTTTACAATATCCATTGTCCATATTTCTAACCAATTTTCTATCTGTATCCGTTTGTTAATAAAGTCCATTAGACCTTTTTTTTCTTCTTTCCATCATCATTCGAATCCATTTCTTTTACTAAATCCAATTTCTTTTCATTCATCCTTTAAATTTATTTAATATCCATTATTCTCTTAAATTCGCATCCATTTTTAGACCGACTAATTTAATTCATCCATAATCCACTTTTATTATTATCCATTTCTCCATAAAAATCAACTTTTACAAGAAATATTTGTCTTTACAAAGTCACACATTTCCACAAGCCCATGTCACTTTTTGTATGTGTATATGCTAAGGCCCATGATTCAAAAAAATAGTCATAAGATCAAGTTGTTGACCTAGAATATATAAGAAAACAATAACACGGATCCCTGAAAAAGGGAGGAAAACATTTTGAGGCACAAAACACTGAAAACGGCGCCTCTACCACTAGCAAAGCTTCACCATACACACAACATCTGCACAAACCAAATCAACAGACCTTTCATCACTCTCACAACAAATATTTCTTCAAACCATAACACCTCATCCAACCTTCAATCCTTCTCTTAACACCATAGCTCAACCATCGTAGCCCCATCCTCCCTCCTTTCTTCAATCACTAACAGCAAACAATAACCTTCATACAAGCTCTCCTGCAAACCCTCCAGATAAACACACAAAAAACTCACACCAACCATTTTCAAATCCTCACAAATCAGAATCATTATTTTCAACTCTTTCTTCAACCTTTCGTTTACCACAAACTCCATCATACTACACTATCCATCAACCCAACAACAACAACAGCACTGTAACATCACTAAACCACCATTCGTTCAACTCCCAACCTCCTTTCATCTTCAACAGCAACCCCTCAACTTACACAAACCAGACTCGAAAAACCTCCACGATTACGCAACAACAGAGCCAACACCCTCCAAAATCAACAACTCATCTCTTCTGTAGATACGCAAAACCACTATCTCACCATCAGTTTTCATCAACATACCAACAACAAAAAGAAGAAGATGAAATGGAAGCCGAAGCCGTAAACAAACTGAAAGTCACGAATCTCAGAGAAAGAGAGTGAGATCGAGATTGGACAAGAAATTTTCGAAACATTTGATACACAGCAAAACTTTCAACACTCACCATCTTCCCTCAAATGCATCAACTCAACCGCAAAGCTTCCTTACCACTTTCGGAAATCGCTTGAACCGCAGCAACTGTTTTTCTTCTTCAACTCGCCGTCAAACCCTAAATCACAAACGACAACAACAAACAGAAGCAAATCGCGGCGAGATATTGATGACGTCGTGGATCCCGACAGGTCCCGTTCTTGTTCTTGCAGCGAAAGTTCTTCGCCGTTGACGCGGTGAACCGAACTTAGGAACGCAAGCCGATTGCACGAGAGAGAGACAGATTCGTCGTGTTGTTTCCGTGAGAAGGTCGTTCCATTATCTGTTCGGCCGTGTTGATTTTCAAAGGTGGAGAAGCACCGTTCGGAACCTTCGAAAAGGGAAGAAGAAACAAGCATTTGAACCATTGTTGTTGAATCGCAGGAGAGAGAGACAACATTGCGATATCTGTTTTTGTTTGGTCAGGCGGTGCCATTTTAGGGAGAAGACGGAGAAGGTCGAGGAGAACAGGGACATTACTTTTGTTGCTTCATATTTTTGACATCCTAGGTTTCTTTTTCTTGGTCATTGTTGGTTGTTGTTGCTGGACCCAAGCCCACATTCATTCGTTAACTGCACCCCTGAGTTTGCAATCTTACCCCCTCCAGCTGGGTTCATTGTTTGCTGATGGGCCTTCAAAGCCCATCCGAGTTTACTCTCTGAGCACCAGACTCAGGCGCCGCACCCCCCTGACCGGCTTTCCTTGGCTTTATTAATCTTTGGTTTTGTTTATTATTTGTTATTTACACTTTAATTCATTTTAAAATAGTTTAGAGTTTTGGTTAATTGTTTATTCTTAAAATTTGAGTTAGAATTTTATTAATATTTGTTTTGTTAGAATTTTAGTTAAAATTTTATAGCTAATTAGTTCCTAATTAATATTAAGTTTTTTTAAGAATTTGGTTGGAATTGGATTATTCATTTTTATTTTGTTTAATTGAGTTCGATTTTGTTTAATCTTGGTTGTAGTTTTTTTTTTTTTTTGTTTGATGTTTTGTAGGTTCATTGTCCAATTTCAATGTTGGCGGATGTAGCTTGACAATGACCTTATGATTAATTCTTTCTTGTGATCTCGGTGCACTTAAACCTTGGCATTTTATGAACCGATTTTTTGATGTTAATCCTTGTTTCTCTCTGATTGGTGAATCCGTTTTGGAGTTGATACTTATTCTTGATATTTCTTTTTGCCAATTGAAAAGGCAACGGACCTTCTCCGTTAGGTAACGCTATGGCCCGATTTTACTATTGCATGCTGCTGCATCTGGAAGTCCTACTGGTGTAGGCTCTGTTTGTGCATTGTCATCTTATTTCCATATCGCATTCTCATCTCTTTATCTTATTTCTTCTTCATATTGCATTCTCATCTCTGTATCTTCATTCTTATTCATCTTATCTTATTCCTCATCTTCTCTTATTCTTTCTCGACTTGAGGTGTGCTTAGGCCACCATGGTGTTGCTCCTTTCATTTTTCTCTCCTTCTTTCTTTTTTCTTTAGGATAGTGAACCTCACTAACCTAGGACTACACGAGCATGTGAATATTGATTAGTCCCCGCTTAGTTTTACCTTTGTGTCTCTTTGAGTTTTCTCTTCTCATCTCATAATCAGGGACTAAACCCTAAAGGCTTTAAGGCTTTGTGATTAAGTTTATGCCTGCATCCTTCTATTAGGATGGAGTGTATAACTTTAATCCTAAGTGTTAAACCCCTAATGTGTTTAACTCCTTTAATCAATCCACTTAATAACTATCAAGACTTCAAGCTTGTAACTTGGGCCTTGCGTTAAGGTTCTAATTCTTCCTTAAATGGTTAAGAAGGACTAACCCTAGTGTTAATGGACAAGTCCTCCTCAAGTTGTCTTACAAACCCTAAAAATCACTTCATCATCATATCACTAAATAAAATCCACTTAACAAAGGCTTTGTTTTGTCATGAGTTTAATCCCTAATCATGGATTAAGTGGAGGAGCTTTCCTCAGCTTAAACATTCTCATCTATTATCCTTCTATTAGGATGGTGTAATGAGTCTGTTTAATCCCTGATTATGGCTTAATCTCATTACTCAACACTAAACAAAAACAACAAAAACATCTAAATAATCACAAGTAGGTTAATGATCTTAATCCTGCATCAAAGGTGATTAAGTGTGAGAAGCTGACTTCACACTTAAGGTATTCTCATTACCCCTAATCAGAGGGAAAATGTGATGAGTTTACTAAATCCATTGGTTTAGGCTTAAGCTCATTAACTTATGACAAACTCTCAAAAGCAATAAAAGACTGAAAACTCAAAAAACAAACAATAATCGTCTCCTCCGGGATTCTTTTCTCATCTCATTCATTCACAAACGAGAACTTGCTTCTTCCGTCTAATGCAAGATAGTTTGCACCTGAGCCAGACAGGTCATACACTTGAGCATAGGCAAGTAAGCAGTTTACAAGTCAATTCACCTTTCAGTCTCTTTGGGTCGAACTACGGTGTTCTGACTTCCTCATTGCACGAGAGGATACGTAGGCATAACTTAACAGTTATCGAACAAAAGTCTCTGTATATTCCCCCTCTTTCAGCTTTATTCTTTAGCCTCATTATCTTGAGCACTTCACTCTTTCCTTACACTGACACTTCCATATTACACTTCACTTTCTTTTACACTGACACCTGTACATCTTTTTTCCAGCTCTTTTATACACAAATTGCACTGACACTACCCCTTTTAAACACAAATCTTTTAAGCGTGGATCCCGTCGAGTACGACGGACAATCTGGGTGCTAATACCTTCCCAGGTTGTAACCAACCCCCTTTCTCAGTCTCTCTGGTTCGCAACCGTCTTATCCATATCTTTCTAGGTTTATGCAGCATTACCTTTCCTCCGGGATAAAAATGCCTAGCTGGCGACTCTTTTCATTCCCTGTGAGTTCACTCCTGTGTGTTCTCACATCCCTCTTTCGCCGACCGTTCGCGTCTGTACCCTATTTGACCCGGCTTCATTTAGTGGGAGCGACAACAGTGTCAAACACTTATATCTTCTTGAATTTAGACACTCGTCTGTGTCTACTATTCCTCAGAAGAGTCCCCGACAAATCCCGAATAAACTATTTCCTTTCTATTTGACATTCGTCCTATGTCATGATATCTTCCGGCAGCCGTACCCTGCCAGGTGATCGTCCTTCACCTTTTTGATGATCGTCCTTCATCATCCCCAGCGGAGTCTCTATTCATTAGAACCCCTTCCTATCCGACATTCGTCCTATGTCGTGATATTTTTAGCAGCCGTCCCCTGCTAAGTGATCGTCCTTCACCTCTTGATGATCGTCCTTCATCATTCTATCTGATGGCTGTCCCCATCGTTGATTTTGTTATCTGACATTCGTCCTATGTCATGATAAAACCCGAGAGCAGCCGTCCCCTGCTAGGTGATCGTCCTTCACCTCTTGATGATCGTCCTTCATCATTTTATCCGATGGCCGTCCCCATTGTCGACCTTTTCATCCGACATTCGTCCTATGAAACTTTCGGCAGCCGTACCCTGCCAGGTGATCGTCCTTCACCTTAGATGACCGTCCCTCATCCTTACCCCCAACAGAGCAGCCGTCCCCCTGCCAGGTGATCGTCCTTCACCTTTGATGACCGTTCCTCATCATTTATTTCCTCAACCCGATGGTCGCCCCCATCATTTACCTTTAATCCCCAGAGAGTCTTATAACTTTATTTGATGGTCGTCCCCATCACGATCCCTCTACTTCCCCAGCATGATCGGTCGTCCCCGTCATTGCTTTATCCCCAGCAGTTGTCCTCTGCTTGACGGCCGTCCTCCGTCGCCCGCACTTTGAATCATACTTTACTTCCTTTTACAATCTATATCCATTTTCTTCTTCATAACCAGCGAGTGCAAATTTTGGACTGTCTCTGGTATTCAACCACAAGTTATCTTGTTTGCCTGTTACGCTGTCGCTTACATCCTGCACAGCTAACTCATGTTTGAATAGGGGCAGCTGTAAACACCCCAAATTTTCCCTCACTAATTTCACACCATGTCTTGTGATCTTTTCATTTGCATAAGATCAACCATACCATCTCATATTGCATTATTGTTTCACTACATTGATCCTAAGTCATCTGCATCTGGTGTTTGTGATCTGAGCCATCCATGAGCTATCTGAGCCACTCCAGAGGCCTTCAATCATCTCAAGATGGTCCATGTATGTTAAAGCATCATATTATATCCTCCCAAGGTCAAGGAAGTCAAATAATCACAAGAACTGAGAAAGGCATGGAAGCAGAGCCAGGCTTAACTGCACAGATGACCTAGAATTAGGGTTTTGGTTTCAGAGGCCATAACTCCAAATTTTTTGGTCATTCTTGTTTCTATTGGTCTCTATATGTCATGAGGATAATGCATATCAATTTCCATGAAGAAATTCAATGGGAAAGGCATCTGATCAAGAGATGACTTCTTGAGCAAGTCAGTGCAAAATCAGGGCATCTGAGGCCCCCAATCACACAACCAAAGGGTATTCTCCATCATTTTGAATGTGTATGATCTTTATTTGATCTTATAAGATGTTAGAAGTTCACAAAATTGAAGAATTTCAAGCCATTTGCAAAGTTGCCATTTTGGGAAAGTGACATGTAATGAAAATTTGCCATTTTGGGAAAGTTTTTCAACCTCCTCTTTTTGATTCAAAAATGCTTCAAATGAAAAATCTTTGGTCATGAAAGTTGTAGATTGGATCCTCCCATTTTCAAAAAGTACAAGAACTCATTCTAATTCATTTTAGAACAAAAGTTATGGCTTGTCAAAGTTGGACAAAATCACAAAAATTCACTTATGTGCCAAAGAGGGAAACTTGCAAATTCTTGTACCAAGGCAAAATGTGACCTCTAATTGTTGTCTAAGCATTACATAAACATCATATATGACCTAAACTTCAGATTGGCTCAAAAATTTCTTAAGTTCCATGCCTTAAACTTCAAGAATCTCAAAAGGGGCCAAAGTTGGACAAAATTGCAAAATGCTCCATAACCCTTCATCCACTTGTGCCAGCTGCCAAATATGTTTTCCATGGACCTCCTTGAAGCAAGCTGATTCGAACCATGCCCTTGTACCATGACTGAACCAGCCCATACCTTCACTTACACAAATGTTGACTTTATGCAACTTGAGCCATACCAATCAAACTAAGCCACACCAACTACTCTGACCAATCACAGCTTCACATACATGCCTCAAGGATCACATTTCACACAATCTTGGAGCCTGAAACCAGAGCATCACCGTAGTTCACAAAAACCTCCCTCTTTTCATTTTCATTCGAATCTCAACACACAAGCCTCAAACCTCAAAACAAACTTCACAGAACAACTCACCATGATCCACTGATCATTTCCCAACCATCACTTTGCCCTAAAAAGCCCAGAATCAAAAACACGATTTCCACACTTCATGAACTGAGTTTCTGCCATTTCCATTTTGGGGCCATATAAACTCCAGCTAAGCATCACAAACGTTTGGGGAGGATCATTGGAGCTTGTTTGAAGCAAAGAACTGGCCAGAAAGCACCATTTTCGAAAGCTTCAGTTCAGGTATCATCAAGAACAATTTTTCCAGAAACGTGTTTTTAAGTTACTAATTAATTCTCCATGATTCACTGATGATTCTGATGTGTTTAGTTTTGAAAATAGTCAAGTATTAAGCATGTATTGAACCTCTGAAATTTTCTGCGTTTTTTTCCGTTTTGCTTTGATCCTTATTCTTGAGTGAAAGTAAATGAGTTTTATGGTTGGATTCATGTTTAGGGTTGTTAGATGTTTGGTTCTGGAGAGTTAGAGAGCTTAAGATTGCGTTTTGAGTGAGATTGAAGGATTGGGTGGCCGGAGAAGATGACCGGAACACTGTTCCGGTCATCTGAAAGTAATTAGGGTTCAGGATTAGGGTTTAATCATAATTAGTGAGATTTGAATTTCAGCCGTCCGTTAGCGCGCGTAGTCAACTCCCGCCCCCCTAGGTTTGAATCTGGGCCTTTAGATCAGCTGACTTTCTCATTTTCTCTTTAATTTCATTTTTATTTCATTTGTTTTGTATTTCAAATCTTTTATTAATTTTCAGAACCCAAAAATATTTTTATTTTTATTTTTTGCATCAAAAATTATTTTTAAATCATTTAAATGTTTATTTTTAATTAATTAATGAAGATTAATTAATTAAAAATGCATTTTGGTATTTAAAAATCACAAAAAAAATCACATTGCATTTTAATACATTTAGAAGCATTATCAAACTCTCAAAACAAATTTCTTTTTGGTTCTTGACCTATTTTGACATTTTTCTTTGGAATTAAAGTTCTAAAAAGGCAATATTTTTGTTCCAACTTAGAAAATTTCATTCTGCCTAACCATGAAGAGTTTGATGATGGTTCTTCTTGCATTGTATCCTTCATATCATGTAGTTTCTAGGGTAAAATTGGTTTGAATTTATCTTTCATTTTCAATTTGTTGTGCACTTTTCCTTGAGAGGTACCTTAAAACCCTAGCAAACTTGAGAAAATCTTAACTTCCACTAGGTTAAGATTTGGGTCTCCTCCTTTGGGCAGTGAACTTGTATAGGTTTAAGGTTCCTTTGATCCTATTTTCAATTTTTTATTTTGTCATTAGCTTCTGATTTTGAATTTTTGCATTGCATCTTGTTCATAAACCCTAATTTTTGCCTTCATTTGCATTCATCCTTCATATGCTTGCATACATGAACTTGCCATGACATTTTGTGCATCCACGTGACATATAAGACATCTTAGGACATGTTAGAATCATGCTTGATCATTGCATCGTCCATTTGACATTTTTTTGCTTTCATTTCATGTCATAGGCATTCATGATCTTCCATGCTTCTTTAAGTCTCATTTGCATCTTCATGACTTGTATGATCATTCACACCTCATGACATGCTTTCATACAATCTCATAACATCATCTTCATCATGAATATGCTTCTGGTTTTGGTTTGCATCTTTGCATTTCATCCCATTTTCATTTCTTTTCATTGCTTGTTGCTAACTTTGCAGGTGGTAAGTTTCTGAGAAGTGAATTTGCTTTCACTTCTCATAATTTCTTTTCATCTCTCTTATGCATCATTTCTGCATTTTACTTTTATATTAGAGTAAGCTTGCTCATTCATGTTCTCTCCTCACTTTCTTTCTTCAAGCAACTTATCTTCTTAAGTGAAGTAAGTTGGCTTGCTTCTTCTGCTTCTCTTCCATCTTTGCTTCTTCCTTGGTGGCTCATCTTGAAGATCTTCTTGCAAGCCTCATTAACCCTAGGAACACCCAAGCATGATGTCGCTCCCACTAAATGAAGCTAAGTCAGATAGGGTACGGACGCGAACGGTCGGCGAGGGGGACAATGAGAACACACAGCCGTGAACTCACTGGAGAATGAATAGAGTCGCCAGCTAGGCATTTTTATCCCGGAGGAAAGGCAATGCTGCATAGACCTAGAAAAGATATGGATAAGACGGTTTGCGAACCAGAGAGACTGAGAAAGGGGGTTGGTTACAACCTGGGAAGGTATTAGCACCCAGATTGTCCGTCGTACTCGACGGGATCCACGCTTAAAAGATTTGTGTTTTAAAGGGGTAGTGTCAGTGCAATTTGTGTATAAAAGAGCTGGAAAAGGATGTACAGGTGTCAGTGTAAGGATAAGAGTGAGATGCTCATGAACGTGAGGCTTAAAAGAATGAAGCTGGAAGGAGGGGGAATATACAGAGACTTTTGTTCGATAACTGTTAAGTTATGCCTACGTATCCTCTCGTGCAATGAGGAAGTCAGAACACCGTAGTTCGACCCAAAGAGACTGAAAGATGAATTGACTTGTGAACTGCTTGCTTGTCAATGCTCAAGTGTATGATCTGTCTGGCACAGATGCAAACTGTCTTGCATTAGACGGGAGAAGCAAGTTCTCGTTTGTGAGTGAGGGTGATGAGAAAAGAATCCCGAAGGAGACGATTATTGTTTGTTTTTGGGTTTTCAGTCTTTTATTGCTTTTGAAAGTTTGTCATAAGTTAATGAGCTTAAGCCTAAACCAATGGATTTAGTAAACTCATCACATCTTCCCTCTGATTAGGGGTAATGAGAATTACCTTAAGTGTGAAGTCAGATTCTCACACTTAATTACCTTTGGGGTAGGGTTAAGATCATTAACCTACTTGTGATTATTTAGATGTTTTTGTTGTTTTTGTTTAGTGTTGAGTAATGAGGTTAAGCCATAATCAGGGATTAAACGGACTCATTACACCATCCTAATAGAAGGATAATAGATGAGAATGTTTAAGCTGAGGAAAACTCCTCAACTTAATCCATGATTAGGGATTAAACTCATGACAAAACAAAGCCTTTGATTAAGTGGATTTTATTTAATGGTATGATGATGAAGTGATTTTTATGATTTGTAAGACAACTTGAGGGGGACTTGTCCATTAACACTAGGGTTAGTCCTTCTTAACCATTTAAGGAAGAATTAGAACCCTAATGCAAGGCCCAAGTTACAAGCTTGATGTCTTAGTGATTATTAGATGGATTGATTAAAGGATTTAAACACATTAAGGGTTTAACACTTAGGATTAAAGTTATACACTCCATCCTAAGAGAAGGATGCAGGCATAAGCTTAATCACAAAGCCTTAAAGCCTTTAGGGTTTAGTCCCTGATTATGAGATGAGAAGAGAAGACTCAAAGAGACACAAAGGTAAGACTAAGTGGGGAGACTAATCAAAACCCTAATCATTTGTCATGCTTGGTTGTTCCTAAGGTTTGTGAGGTTTACAAGAACAAATCTTCAGAGGAACCACCAGGAAGCAGATGAAAGGATCAGGAGAAGCAATGTGACTTGCTTCATTCAAGAAGTCAAGTCACTTGAAGAAAGAAAGTGGGAGGAACAAAAATGAGCAAGCTCAATCTCAAACACAAATAGGAATGCAGCACTGGATGCAAGAGAGATGAAGAGAAATTATGAGAAGTGAAGGCAAATTCACTTCTCAAACAACTTACCACCTGAAATGGTTAGAAAAGAAATGCAATGCAATGCAAAATGAAATGAAATGACATGATGAGCAACAAAACCAGAAGCATGTTGATGATGATAATGATGCTATGAGTGCTACAAACATGAGGCAAGGCATGGAGATGTTCATACAAGCTCATGGATGCAAATGGTGCAAGCTTAGAAGCATGGATACACATGAAAAGTTATGAAGCATACATGGCATACAAGATGGCAAATATGTGATGCAATGGTCAAACATGCTTTCTATATGTATTATGATGTCAAATGAATCACATGGAATCATGGGATGGCATGGCAAGTCAAGTTATGCAAGAGAATGCAAGAAGGATGCAAATGGAAGCCCAAATTAGGGTTTATGCATCAAACAACAAACAAAAACCAAAAACAGAAGCAAACCCTAAGATAAAAAATGGAAAATGACATTCAAAGAAACCCTAAACCTATACTAAACCAAGGTCCAAAGGGGAGGTCTCAACTCTCAACCAATCTCAAGTTATGATTTTTCTAAGTTATTAGGGTTCTTAGGGTTCCTAAACAAAAGAAATGCCAAACAAATTGAAGATGAGGAATCAAATCATGGCCATTTAATCCTAGAAACTACATGCTAAACACAATGCAATGCAAGAAGAATCAATGTCCAACTCTTCCCAAATAGGCAGGAATGATTTTTTGAACTTATGATCAAAATAATACACAAAAAATGATTCAATTCAATGAAAAATTCTCAAAATGCATCAAGATCAAAAAAGAAATTTGGTTTGAAGGTTGGACAATGTTTCTAAATGTCTTAGAACATTTCATGAATTTTTTGGTGATTTTTAAATACCTAAAAGTATTTTTAATTAATTAATTTCCATTAATCAATTAAAAATAATCTTTTAAATATTTAAAAATACTTTTTTAATGATAAAAAATAAAATGAAAATATTTTTGGGTTATAAAAATTAATAAAACTTAAGAGAAAAAGTTTCATAATTTTTAGACAATTTTTACTATTTTAAATAAATTATGCAAGTAAAAAGAAAAGAAAATGAATAAAAATTATGTAAAATAGGAAGTAATCAGGATGGAGGGCCAGGATGGGCTCTGAATTCAAACTGGTTGACCAGCGCGCAAATGAAGGGTGTGGATTGCATCTGATTTAATTATCCTAATTAAAAAATTAATTAAACTAATGAGAGAGATTAGGGCTAAGCAGATTGATCTGGGCCATCCAAACTGGAGGGAAGTCAACAAGTCAAAGGCCATCTACGGCTCAAATTCAAACTGGAATTAATTATGTAATTAGGGCATAATCACTCTCAGGTGGCCGGAGAAGACTTCCGGTCGTCTTCTCCGGCCAGCATCCCCCCTGAAAAACTCCTAACTCCCTCAAATCGTAACAAAAATGAAACCTAAGCACACCAAAATGATTCCCATGATCCCCTGAACTAAAACCCTAAGTCAAAACAAATTTCTTCTTCCTCAAATCCATGAATCGAACAAAACAAAATCTAGGGCACGCAGGTTTCAGAAGCTAATTAAACATTCATTTCAAAGCCATTTTCGAAACCAATGACATCAGGATGATCAGTGAAGCACAAGGAACAAGTTTATAACATGCAAAGTGATTTCTGGAAAAATAAATTTCAAGCCACCTGAGATTTGAAGCTTTCACTTTGGTGACTTTCTGGCCACTTCTCCTTGTGCAATCCACTCCACTTGATCCCCAGATGATGTTTGAATGCTCAAGAAGAGTTTATGTTGGCTGGATAGTGAGTTTCGAAAGCTCCTGCTTCAACTCAGTCAGAAATGGCAATGGTGATTCTGGCACTTTCAGGTCATGGTGAGGAGTTGTTTGTGATCCTGAGGGTGAATGGAGAAGGTCTATGGTGTTTGTTGGTATGTTTGTGAGCTATGGTGAGAGTTTCGAAGGAAACTGCAAAATGAGGTGAAGAATGGCAGTGGGATGTTCTTGCTTGTTTCAGGCCAGGCTCTTGGTGGTTTGAGGTCTATGAAGTGTGATGAGATGAATGATGAAGATGGTTTTTGTGCTTGTATGCTGTGGAGGCAGATTCGAAGCAACTTGCAAGATGAGGTGTTTTTGTGAATGTCCCCTTGTGAATGGTTTCAGCCCTGCTTAGTGTTATGCCTAGCTTGCAAATGGAAAGTATAAACAAATCTGATTGGCTGGATGATGTGACATGGCCTGCTATGATAGGTAAGTCACCTTTTGCAAAATGTCAACTTCTTTGTAAGAGAAAGTATGGGCAGCTTCTAGGCTAGTACAAGGCTGGTTCTGGTGCAGCATGGTGTGGTGAGAGGCTAGCTTAGTGTAGTAACCAATGCAGCAAGTTGTAGGAAGCATGATGAGTGGTTTTGCAAGTTGTTGCAACTTTGGTTCACATGTGATTTCTTTGCCTAACCAACCATAAACCATGGGCACTCTTGGTTCAATTCTGATTTTTATGACTTATAGAATGTTTGTGTGCTGGTTTGAAGTGAACTAGAGGTTACAATTGACTTTGGTTCATGATTTTGCAAAATTTCCATTTGAGGCATGCCTTGAAAATCAATGATTTTAGCCAACTTTGTCACACCATAACTTTTGATCCAAGAAGAGTTTGATCATGTTCTTGTACTTTTTGAAAAGGGAAAGATGAGATCTACAACTTTCATGACCAAAGTTTTTCCATTTGAAGCATTTTTGGATCAATAATCAAAGCTTGAAAAATGACCTAAAATAAAGCATTCTTGAAAAGTCAACTATGCCCAAAAAGTCAACATTTGCAAAACTTCCAAATTCTTGATTTTTATGAACTTCAACCTTCTTCCATGATCAAATAAAGATCATATACACTCAAAATGATGAAGATCAAACAATGGTTGGGTCATTGGGGGCCTCAGATGCCCTGATTTTGCACTGACTTGTCTGAAAAGTCAACCCTTGATCAGATGACTTTCCCAGGGAATTTCTTCATAAAAATTGATATGCATACTCCCTATACCATATAGAGACCAATGGAAACAAGAATGACCAAAAAATTTGGGGTTATGGCCTCTGAAACCAAAACCCTAATTTTAAAGTCAACTGTGCAGTCAAACTTGGCTCTGCATCCATTCAAACCCTAGTTCTTGTGATTCTTTTGAAATCTTGACTTTGAGAGGATGTAATATGATAGATGAACACATATGGACCCCTTTGAAGTGATTGGTAGCCTTTGGAGTGGCTCAAGAAGCCCTGAGATTGCTCAGATCACAAACCCTAGGTGCAGATGACTTATAAACTATGCAGTGAATCAAAAATGAGATGTGAGATGATATGATTGTGCTTATGCATATGAGAATGATCACAAGCCATGGTGAAATGGGTGAGGGCAAATTTGGGGTGTTTACAGCTGCCCCTATTCAAACATGAGTTAGCTGTGCAGGATGTAAGCGACGGCTTAACAGGCAAACAAGATAACTTGTGGTTGAATACCAAAGACAGTCCAAAATTTGCACTCACAGAAATGAAGAAAAAAAAGGATATAGATTGTAAAGGAAAATAAAGTATATTGTAAAGTGTGGGCGACGGAGGACGACCGTCGAGCAGAGGACGACTGCTGGGTAAAGAGCAATGACGGGGACGGCCGACATGCTGGGAAAAGTGTAGGAAATAAAACAATGACGGGGACGGCCGACATGCTGGGGATAAAAGATAAAGCTAAGACGGGGACGGCCGACTAGCTGGGAAAAATGAAAAAATGATGGGGACGGCCATCAAGGTAAAGTTGCAAAATTCTCTGGGGATTAATGAAACATGACGGGGACGGCCATCAAGCTCATAAAGGTAAAGTAACCACTGATGGGGACGGCCATCGGGCTAAAAAAAGAAAAGGGACCACGACGGGGACGGCCATCGGGTTAAAGAATAAACGAAATAAACAGATGATGGGGGACGGCCATCAAAGGTGAAGGACGATCACCTAGCAGGGGACGGCTGCTCTGTTGGGTATATGATGGGGACGGCCATCAAAGGTGGAGGACGACCACCTGGCAGGGTACGGCTGCCGAAAATATCAATGATGGGGACGGCCATCGGATAGAAAAGGTCAACGATGGGGACGGCCATCGGACGAGCATGATGGAGGACGACCATCAAGAAGTGGAGGACGACCACTCAGCAGGGTACGGCTGCTCTCAAGGTTTATCATGACATAGGACGAATGCCAGATAACCAAAGTCAACAATGGGGGACGGCCATTGGATAAAATGATGAAGGATGATCATCAAAAAGGTGGAGGACGACCACCTAGCAGGGGACGGCTGCTAAAAATCAACGATGGGGACGGCCATCGGATGAGCATGATGGAGGACGACCATCAAGAAGTGGAGGACGACCACTCAGCAGGGTACGGCTGCTCTCAGGGTTATCATGACACAGGACGAGTGTCAGATAAAAGAAAATGCTTTGTTGGCGATCTACTGGGGATATAGTGAACACGGACGAGCGTTCACAACCAAGAAAAGAAAGTATAAGTGTTCAGATGTTGTATATAGATTAAAGATGCGGACGAGCATCCCTAAGACTACGATACGGACGAGTATTGGGTAGAAACAAACTGACACATGTTCAGAGATGATGATACGGACGAGTATCAACTGGTTAACAGAGAACACGTACGAGTGTTGAATCTGAAGGGACTCTTCTGAGGAATAGTAGACACAGACGAGTGTCTATATTCAAGAAGACAAAAGTGTTTGACACAGTGTATGGATTAAAGATGCGGACGAGCATCCTTAAGAGTATGATACGGACGAGTATCATGTAGAAACAAACATTAGACGCAATGTTCTGAGATGATGGTACGGGCGAGCACCAACTGGTTAACAAAGAACAAAAACTACTGTTGAATCTGTGGGTATATAATTGGTATGTACAAGATACGGACGAGTATCTGTATGAGAGCGAGTGTTGTATAGATGGTGTTTAACTGCTGAGGAGGGTGACACGGACGAGTGTCAGAAGGAGAAAAGTGTGATATCAACAAGTATATGAGCGACTGCGCTGGGGATATGACACGGACGGGTGTCAAGAAAGTGTATATATAAGTATGTGTGAGTGCAAAGAGGGTGTCTCCGGCTTTCTGCTGGTGATATGACACGGACGGGTGTCAGGAAGTATCTGTAATACGGGTGATTTTGTTTGTAAATAGTGTTCAGGCGACTTTACTGGGGAATGATGACACGGGCGGGTGTCCAAAATGAGTATATACTGGTGTATGTGATTTGTGAGGCAACTGCTTTGCTGGGACCCTGGTGGGGATTTCTGTACAATGATGATGAACGGTTATTATTCACAAATGTTAATTCAGAACAATGGCTTATGATTATGCTATGCGTTTGATTTTTGCCGTAATGCTCCGTGTTAGACGGAATGCTACGCTCTGAGGGGATAATATGATGCGAATGCTATGATTGTGCAAAGACACCGAATCGGGACTCGGATCCCGTTGCTGCGAAGATCCCTGGCCGATCTGCTTGAAATGGACATCCCAGCTGGGGATGAGATCATTGGTAGACCTGGAGAGATGTATCTGCTTGGGGATACAGGTCACTGATTGACACGTCCTTGTAATGAGGGACCCAGCTGGGGGTTGTAGAAGCTTTCTTCACTCTGTTGTGATTCTTTCGTGCGTTGCTCTTCTGAATAGAGGCTGAGGATTCTGTGGGGATATGGTTCCCTGATTTCTTGCATTCTGCTGAGGAGGAATGATTGGTACTACGGCTGGGAGAGTTGTTGGCCACTCAGCCGGGGAGAGTAATGAGAGGCAACTCAGCTGGGGATAGAGCATTTCAGATGCTGAGATTGAGTGTATGTTGATTTGGCAACTTCGCTGGGGAAATGGGCACCTTCCAGCGCCACATGGAAGATAGACCGAGTTGATAATGATCTGCCAGCTTGCTGAGGGTGAAGCTTTCATGCCCCAAGTTGCGTTCCGGATACCTGCAATCCTGAAAAAGATAGAAAAACGCGCAAGGTAATCCCGAGGTATCCCTTACTAGATTCCGTCATAGGAGTTAGGATACTTCTGAGAGTAAGTATATTCCCTGCAAGCATGTTTCTTTATTTTCTTAGAGAAGAACATCTGTACTTATGCAATCAGTTTTTTTTTCTTTTAAGACATCAGACATTTTTTGCAAATAAAATGTACAAAACGAGACATGACTGAAAATCTGATTTTTATTAATTCATATGCCCTGAATTGGCGAGATACAGTCAAAGGAACAAATCTCCTAAAATGAAGAGATTGTTACAAATTGAGAAACAAAGTGCTGGCGACGTTGACGACGCTTTAGGGAGCTTCCCCTTCTGCTATGACTCGTATGACAATTGACGTTCTTCTCACCTTGCTTTCTGAAGAAGGCTGATTCTGATCGAAGCTTGATCCCGTTGAAGCTTACCAAGTTGCAGATGATACAGACGAACTCAGAATGCAGTTGTTCGCTTATTCCCTTATTTTGCATGGATCGCCCTTTCGGGTTTTCAATCCATCGGGATACCCATTTTTGCCTGAGCTGTCCAATGCGGCTTTTCAACTCAGCGGGTGTACATTTTTTCATTTATTTCCCTTATTTTTGCCCGAGTCTTTTATTCTGTTTCTGACTCGCCGGGATGCCCTATTTTTGCCTGGACTTACATTCTGTTTTTTACGTCCAGCGGGTCATTTTATGCGAAGTATTTTTTAACTGCATCTGAATTCACAGGGGACGGGAAATCTTCACCATCCATGGTGCTGAGCATCAATGCTCCACCAGAGAAAACTTTCTTTACCACGAATGGTCCTTCATAGTTTGGAGTCCATTTGCCCCTGTGGTCTGTATGAGGAGGAAGGATTCTTTTCAGCACAAGATCTCCCACTTGGTACTCTCGGTGTCTGACTTTCTGATCGAAGGCTTTCTTCATTCTCTTCTGATATAACTGCCCATGACAGATTGCAACCAATCTCTTTTCTTCGATCAGACTCAATTGTTCGTATCGGGCCCGAACCCATTCTGCTTCACTCAGCTTGACATCCATTAGTACCCGTAGGGAGGGTAATTCAACTTCAACAGGTAGGACTGCTTCCATACCATACACAAGCTGATACGGCGTTGCCCCAGTGGATGTTCTGATTGACGTGCGGTACCCATGCAAGGCAAACGGTAGCATTTCATGCCAGTCTTTGTAAGTGACTACCATCTTCTGCACAATCTTCTTGATGTTCTTATTTGCTGCCTCAACAGCGCCGTTCATCTTTGGCCTGTAAGGAGAAGAGTTGTGATGTTGGATCTTGAAGTCCCGGCATAATTCAGCCATCATCTTGTTGTTTAGATTGGAACCATTATCAGTAATGATCCGATCGGGCACTCCATATCGACAGATGATATCTCTTTTCAGAAATCTGGCTACCACTTGTCTTGTAACATTTGCATATGAGGCTGCTTCAACCCACTTGGTGAAATAATCGATGGCGACCAGGATGAATCTGTGGCCATTTGAAGCAGTTGGCTCAATCTTGCCAATCATATCAATGCCCCACATGGCAAAGGGCCATGGTGAAGACATAATGTTCAAAGGGTTGGGAGGCACATGCACTTTATCTGCGTAGATCTGGCATTTATGGCATTTTCTGGCATAGGCACAACAGTCAGCATCCATTGTGATCCAGTAATAGCCTGATCTTAACAACTTTTTAGCCATGGCATGCCCTCCAGCATGGGTACCAAAGGATCCCTCGTGCACTTCATGCATCAACAAATCTGCTTCCGTCTTGTCAACACATCTGAGGAGTACCATATCAAAGTTCCTCTTGTATAAAGACCCATCAGTATTCAGAAAGAAACTACCAGCAAGCCTTCTCAAAGTCTTCTTATCATTAGAAGATGCCCCAGGTGGGTATGTTTGATCCTCCAAGAAGCATTTAATGTCATGGAACCAAGGCTTATCATCTTTAACAACATCTGCTGCAAATACATATGCTGGTCTGTCGAGCCTGGACACTGAAATTTGAGGTACACAGTTAGCAACTTGAACTTTGATCATGGACGAAATGGTAGCCAGAGCATCTGCGAACTGATTCTCGTCCCGAGGGATATACTCAAGCTTGACTGTTGCGAAGAAAGTCAATAACTTCCTTGTATAATCCCTGTAAGGTATCAGATGATCCTGGTGGGTGTACCATTTTCCGTTAGTCTGATTGACTACCAAAGCTGAATCCCCGAATACAATCAACGTCTTGATCCTGAGGTCAATGGCTTCCTCAAGACCCATAATGCAAGCTTCGTATTCAGCTTCGTTGTTAGTGCAGTTGAAAGTGAGTTTTGCCGAGAAAGGCATGTGAACTCCTTTAGGTGTAATGAGTACTGCACCAATACCACGACCATTCATGTTAACAGCCCCATCAAACATCATAGTCCATTCTTCTTCCGGGTCAGGCCCTTCAGTGTGAATAGGCTCTTCATGATCTTTTGCTTTAATGAACATGATGTCTTCATCAGGGAAGTCAAATCTCATAGGCTGGTAGTCATCAATGGGTTGCTCAGCAAGATATTCAGACAATACACTGCCCTTGATGGCTTTCTGAGATGTGTACTGGATGTCATATTCTGTGAGAATCATCTGCCATCTTGCAACCCGTCCGGTAAGAGCTGGCTTCTCAAATATGTACTTAACTGGGTCCATTTTTGAGATCAACAAAGTTGTGTGGGTCAACATATACTGTCTCAGTCGGCGAGCAGCCCACGCTAAAGCACAGCAAGTTTTCTCGAGCAGTGAATAACGTTGTTCACAGTCGGTAAACTTTTTGCTCAGGTAGTATATTGCATACTCTTTTCGACCAGACTCGTCATGCTGGCCCAACACACACCCCATCGACTCTTCTAATACTGTCAAGTACATTATTAGAGGTCTTCCTTCGACTGGAGGCATAAGGATTGGAGGTTCTTGCAGATATTCTTTGATCTTGTCAAAAGCCTTCTGGCAGTCTTCATTCCACCTGACCGTCTGTTCCTTTCTTAATAGCTTGAACAAGGGTTCACAGGTTGCTGTAAGGTGAGATATGAACCTTGAAATGTAGTTCAATCGACCTAAGAACCCTCGAACTTCTTTCTCCGTTTTCGGTGCAGGCATCTCTTGGATGGCTTTGACTTTGTCAGGGTCAACCTCAATCCCTTTCTCACTTACAATAAAACCCAGCAGCTTACCAGATCGTACCCCGAATGTGCATTTGTTGGGGTTCAACTTCAATTGATACTTCCTCAGACGCTTGAATAATTTCAGCAGATTCACCAGGTGATCTTCCTCTGTAAGGGACTTGGCAATCATATCATCCACATAACACTCGATTTCTTTATGGATCATGTCGTGGAATAATGTCACCATAGCCCGTTGATATGTGGCACCAGCATTCTTCAGTCCGAATGGCATCACTTTGTAACAGAACGTGCCCCAAGGTGTAATGAATGTTGTCTTTTCCATGTCTTCAGGTGACATTTTAATCTGATTGTATCCTGAAAATCCATCCATGAAGGAGAATACCGAGAATTGAGCCGTATTATCCACCAATACATCAATGTGAGGTAAAGGGAAATCATCCTTCGGACTGGCTCTGTTCAGATCCCGGTAATCCACACACATTCTTACTTTGCCGTCTTTCTTAGGCACAGGTACTATATTGGCAACCCACGGCGGGTAGCTAGTTACAGCAAGGAACCCGGCGTCCCATTGCTTCTGTACCTCTTCTTTGATTTTCATTGCCATATCTGGGCGAGTACGGCGTAGTTTCTGTTTAACTGGCGGGCATTCTTCTCTCAAAGGCAGCTTGTGCACAACAATATCGGTATCCAGCCCTGGCATATCTTGATACGACCAGGCAAACACGTCTACATACTCTTGAAGCAGGTCAATCAGTTGTCTCTTCACCGAGTCTTGCAGGCAGGCCCCGATTTTAACCTCTTTCACGTCTTCGTCTGTACCAAGATTAATCACTTCAACCTCCTCCTGGTGAGGAGTAATAACCTTCTCCTCTTGTCTCAACAACCTGGCTAGCTCTTCAGGAAGCTCATATTCTTCTTCAACCCCTTCATCAGCTTGATTGATTGGATTGTCAAAGTCATACGAAGTCATAGCCGTGCTGTTGTCGGTGCTGTCTGGAAGGCATTCTCTGCAAGGGTTCAGTTTGTTCATTTTAGTGATTGATTTTAATCTTGCTTTAGAAAAGTGAAATTTGTCATTTTGAAAACACTGCCATTTATTTTTTTTGTACAAAAAGAAAAATGGAAAAACAGTGATCGGAAAGAAAAAGACGTGTTTGCAAAAAGATGTCTGATATTTCATTAATCGATCTTGTTTGCACAAAAAAGTACAGATGGCCCGATTACAAAATGAGTCTTGTCATCTTGGGCAAGATGCAAGACTTTGATGCATGCTTATGAAATACAGGAAATAATAATTACTCTGATCGAGTAACTCTTATAATTTCCTGGGAAGACCAGTTCGAGACACTGCTCCCCGGGATCTTTGGACGAATCCAGCTTTCCAGGTTGCGTTCTTCTTCCAGCTCGTCTTCCAAACAGTTGATAGCATCAGGGGTAAGCATCCCCCCACTCACAAAATTGGGCTCTTTCGCAGCCGTTGTTTGATCTTGTTGAGTTGGTCTGTAACCCAACCCAAATCTGTCTTCTTTCTTCTCTACTGACAGCAGTTTGCCCCAGCCTTGGGCAGTTCCTTCCTCGACAACCTTCCGGGCTTGTTGGTATGATGACATGGAGGTCCCAGATACAGCAGATGCTTCATTGACATTCAAGGCTTCAAATCCCTGGCTCATTGTTTCATGGATCTCCCCATCCATCTCAATGTACTTATAGGTGGCCAGGTGGCTGACAAAAATATCCTCTTCTCCACAGATTGTAACGCTTTGACCCTCCCACTCGTATTTTAACTTCTGGTGAAGGGTAGAGGTCACGGCGCCAGCGGCGTGAATCCATGGCCTACCCAATAGACAGCTGTAGGCAGGCTGTATATCCATCACGTAGAAGATAGTTTTGAAGGTCTGCGGGCCAATCGTTATGGGCAACTCAATCTCTCCCAGAACCGATCTCTTTGAACCATCAAAGGCTCTCACCACCAGGTTGCTGGGTCTCAACGCCAATCCGTCATATTCTAACTTTACCAGGGCCTTCTTAGGTAGGACATTGAGGGATGACCCCGTGTCTACCAGCACATGGGAAAGGACAGCACCTTTACATTCCATGGTTATGTGCAAGGCTTTGTTATGGTTACGGCCTTCCGTTGTCAAATCAGTATTGGTGAACCCTAGTCCGTGACTGGCATTGACATTTCCGACCACAGCTTCTAACTGATTGACGGTGATCTCTTCAGGCACATAAGCTGCGTGCAAGACTTTGAGTAGTGCATTCCGATGGGCTTCGGAGCACATAAGCAATGATAGGATTGAGATCTTGGAAGGCGTCTGATGAAGCTGATCCACTATTTTATAATCACTCTTTTTGATGATTCGCATGAACTCATCAACCTCTTGATCGAAGGGTGTTTTCAAAGCTTCTTTAACAGCTTGATCTTCCTGCACAGGGCTCTTCCCTTTTGCCTTAGCAGCAGCTTCTGCTTCGGCGGTAGGTCTTTGCATTGGTGGGGCGAAGAGACGTCCGCTTCGAGTGAAGCCTCCGCCTCCCCCCACATTATCTACTTGTGGTGCAGGTGTTGATGTTTCAAGAGCGATTCTTTTTCCTTCGCAGTACACGTCTGAGCCATAGTGCCAAGGGATGGCGCTATTGCTTTCATACGGTACTGGTCCAGGCACCGTGACAGTGACTGGACTGATTGCTGCTGCTGAAGGGACTGTAATTGTTTGTGGATCACAAAAGATTGTAACTGGTGCTCTGATGGGAGCAGCACCTTCTGAATGGTAGGCAGAGTTGTCCTCAGGATCATAAAATATGGTGATAGTAGAGACATCTTCATGATTGATTGCTGGAGTTGTAGGAGACATCGTTGGAAGAATGGATGTTGTCGATGTAGGAGGTTCAAAATGGAGTGAAGCTGAAGTTGTAGCAGGAAAATTTGTTGTAAACTGATCAGTTGAGATGATGGACGAAGTACTTGTTGATGAAACCGAAGAATTGTCAGGAACAATAGTTGCTGCAGTTGTAGGAGGTTCTGAAACCGTTGTTGATGAGATTGCTGGGTTTGTTGGAAATGATGTGGTGATCTGAAGTTGGCCACTCTGAATGAGACCATCTATGCCATTCCTCAAATTATCGCACCCATTTACCGAGATGTTGCAGTAAGCACAACCCAACTCACACCCCGGGAACATTTGACATTCGAGGAGTTGAGCCTTGATTTCTACCAATGGTGTCCTGATCTGTCCCACACTGGTTATTAAATAAGACGGTTTGTCTTCTTCAATAGCGTTAATCCGGGGACCACCATGGTTTGGCATCGGGTTCTTATTGACATTGGGTGGTGGTGCGAAATTCAGAGCCTTGGAGTCTACCAGGTCTTGTACCTTCATATGCAGAGCCCTGCATTTTTCTGTACTGTGGCCAGGTGTGTTTGAATGGAAGGCACATCTGGCGTTGGAGTCGTAATTCCTGGGTAGACTGTTGGGATCTGGAGGTGCCAGCGTCCTTAGCTCAACTAGGTTGAGTTTCAGGAGTTGTGGCAGCAATGTAGCATATGGCATAGGGATCGGATCGATCACCCTATTAGCTTGAGATGGCCTCTGTTGGAATGGCCTTTGCTGGTTATTGTTGTTGTTGGTGTTGCTGTTGTTGTAATTTCTCGGAGGATACTGATTTTGTTGATGGTACTGAGGTTGTGGCTGATAGTTTTGTTGCGGAGGTTGATAAACTGGTTGAGGATGAGCTGGAGCAGGGATGGTGACTGCTGCTATTGACTTTTGAGCATATTGGGGCCTGCCCCTGTTGGTGTGGATGGCATTGGTCTCGCCAGTTCTTCTCGGGCCTGCAAAAGGCTTTCTTGCATTACTGGACGAGCTTGCACCGTTGTCTGAGATCTTTCCCATTTTTAACAAGCTTTCAATTCTCTCCCCGGCTATGACAACATCTGCAAAGCTAGTGGAAGAGAAAGCAGCCAACCTGTCAATATAAGTTCCCTGAAGGGTATTCATGAACATATCTGCCATTTCCCGTTCAGACATAGGGGGCTGAACAGCAGCAGCCAATTGCCTCCATCTCTGGGCATATTCTCGGAAACTCTCCCTTGAAGACTGTGACATTCCCATTAGGAGGGTCCTGTTGGGTGCCATGTCTAAATTGTACTGATACTGTCTGATGAAGGCCTCTGCCAGGTCCTTCCAGCATCTAATAGTTGCCCTTGTCAAATGGGAATACCATTCCCTTGACGCTCCAGTCAAGCTGTCTTCGAAATAGAACATCCAAAGCTTCTCATCCATGGTATAAGCTTTTAGTCTTCCGAGAAAAGATTGTAGATGAGTTCGGGGACAGGAAGTCCCATTATACTTTTCGAAACAAGGAGGCTTGAACTTATGGGGGATCCTGACCCCGTCTACCAAACCCATGTCCATGACGTCGAAGCCCAAAGAATTTTGAGATTCTAAAGACCTCAGCTTCTCAGCTATCTCATCCAACCTCCTATCATAAGCTTCTTCTCCAGCACCCATTACTGTAAATTGATCCTCTTGAGGGTCTTCTTGCAATACCCTGGCTGCAGCAGTTCCTGGTATATTAACTGGAATGTTGGCCTCTGGATGGAGGTGGGGTCCAAAAACCGGGGGATTGACATGAGGTTGTACCCTTTCATTGTTGCTGGTGCCGGCAGTCCCTATATGTGGGTCTTCTTGATTCTGCCTTTCCACCATGGCCCTTAATCTTTCCTGGCTCTGAGCCATGGTGTTCATCACTTCCATAAACTGAGCTATCTGTGTTCTCATTTCTAGCATTTCGTTCGTCATTTGAGTCCTGACCTCTGCAAGGTCCTGCTGTACCTGATCCATTTGAATTCCCGGAAGGTTGTTTCGGGTTGGATAACGGTGTGGACGGTTAAGGGGAAATACCCGGCGCCTAGCAATAGTTCCTGAATATCACAACAGAGTTAGTGGCAATAAAACAAAACCTACAAAACAAACAAAGGGTTAGCATGCAATGCAGTTATGCTTATTTGTTCTCAAGGTATCCGGTTTGGCCTTCAGTTTTGACCCTTCCAGACCCCTGATGATGCTGTTGATGTTGCTTCCGAAGTAAACTCAGGTGAAGCAAACTAACACAAATATATTACAGAAGGTGAAATAATACAACTTGTTCATTTTACAACACAAGCCCCCTAAGGGGTCAAAATACATCACAAAAAAAAAAGGAAAAGTACATGGAATAGAAACAACAACAAGCAAATGGTCAAACACCAAGACCAAACTCATCCTCACGAACTTCCCTGAGAAGTGCTTCGGTCACAGGATCAGCCGGACGCTCCGTGAGATTCCGGATAAGGAGGTTCCGGGTTGCAATAGCTGCTGCTAGCTTTTTGTGCTGAGTTTGGTCCTTGGACCTCTTCACCCCTGCTTTGATCTTCAGTTCTGATATCTGCTGCCAAGGCTTCTTGCTGTTCTTTTGCACTAGCTTCCAGTTGCTCCATCTTATCTTGAACCCTCTTGTCCTCCAAGGTACGGGCCTCGGTGATTCTGACCCACCGGGCTTGGCTCTCCTTCAAATACAAGTCTGTCCTTGCTCTCTGGAACTGGGCTTCCTTGCAAGCATTCTTCAGGATTTGCTCTCCAGCTTTAGACTTTTTGATATAATCCCCAGACTTCTCAATCTTAACCAGATGCTCCACTCTCAACTTCTCCAATCTCTCAACCTCCCTCATACCCTCACTCCTCTCCCGGAGGGTCTTCTGCAAAGCCTGAGTTAACTTCTCATTCCTTTCCTTCAAGCTCTCAAACTCCTCCAAACTGATAGTGGCAGGGGGTGGTGCTGAAGATGACTCAGGCATGTCTTCTATGGTAAAGGGCATCCCAGAGAATTGGGCCTTGGCACGGGACCACTCATAATATTGTGCTGATGCCACATTATTACACTTCCCCAGAATGGTTACTCCCTTGGTTTGAACATTATCCCAAGCCCAGGCAGCCTGCCTAACAATAGCCAGATTAGGCTTGTTCTCACAATAAAGAGTCTCAACCAAGTCCTGTGCCTTAGGAGTGTGGACCAGTGCATAGCCCAGTTGTCTTTTGAACAGCAGAGGGTTGTAATTGATACTACCCTTAACTCCTATTAGGGGCACATTGGGAAAATGCCCACAGCTGGTGATGATATCCCTGCCCTTGGTGCTCTGAGTGCACCATCTGATGTCTGCTGAAGTTAGAACAGTGAGTCTCTTAGCCCAGTTGCTCTGCTGATGAGGGTTTAGAAATGCATCCGTCCTGGGTAGATGCCTGAGAAGCCAAGTATGGAATAATGGAGCACAACACCTTACTAACCTTCCCCTCTGTTTCTCATTCCTCTGATGCACTGAATAGTAAAGATCCCCCAACAAAGTTGGCACTGGATTCTTCAGCATGAATAGGTGGATTGCATTCTTGCTAATGAATCGGGGCTCATCCGCAAACAACACAATTCCATATACACTCAAGGCCAATAAAGCACAGACAGCTTTCCACTCCCCCAGGGAGGCCTTCAGACTAGCTTGAGAAATTAGGAAATCCAGATGAAAACCAGAGATTCCTGCTTTAGAGGTCATATGCTGTTCAATCAAAACAGGTTCCAGATGCAAAGCTCTTGCTACTTCTCCATTAGCAGGAAAGACCATCTCAGGGTTGAAAGGGATTCCAGCCCTGATAGGTATACCAACCAAAGATGAGTATTCTTCCAAGAGAGGGCCCAACTGAAAGTCTTGAAAGGTGAAACATCTTAATGGGGGGTCATAGAACTGAATGCAAGTGTGGATCAGGCTTCTTTGTGATGGATCCAGATCCATAACCATGTCAAGTATATCTCCATAACTCTCCCTGAACAAAGGTATGTGATCTGGAGTGATCAGGGTCTGAATCCTCCTGATGTCTGATAACTCTGGCTGGAAGAAGTGATAGGTGATGTTGCTCTTTTTAGGAGCCATGATGCTGAAGACTGAGTAGAGACAGGTGCTGATGAAGATACTGAAGAGTGGGCCACTGACTGGCTGGTGCAGGTGGTAACTGAAGCAGATGCTGATGAAGATGGGTTAATACTGAAGATGGGGTCAAAACCAGAACCAAATGAAGATGGATACCCTGAAACACAAATAAGCAAATGTCAATATGATGCAATGAGTATGTATGCAGACGAAATGCAAGGGTTTGTGACTGAGCTGGATCTGATCAAAATGCCCTGATATAGGTCCAAGTGTGTTCAAGTATTCCAGTTGGAGGTCTATAAATCCAGTAACCAAGGTGGGGGACTCAAATAAAGAGCCACATGTCCAGGGGTTTAGAATCACAAGAACTGTCCAACATGGAGAACTCTTAACAAAATCAAAGTAACAGGGTATTCTGAGGTCAAGGTACCTGCAAACCTGTAAACAACCCAACCCCCTCACAGGTGGTGTTCTAGAACAAGGATCCTCAGACTTGGATTAGTTATGAGAAGTGTAAACACTTCCAACCCGGAGGTACAGTGTTTACAATAACCATAAAAGTTCCTCCTCTAATTCTCCTCAGTTTCTGGAGGTCAATACTAAAGGTCATCCAGACTTAGCAGGCTTCCCAGATAGCCCTAGCATTGCAGGAAATCTGCAACACAGAGTTCTCAAGAAGAAACCCATATCTGAACCGTGTTTCATATTCCCGCACCAGACCGAAATGGAATGGGAAAGAATATGATTCACTCTAGCTTAGGTGTCACTCAGGTCCCAGGTATAGGACCTTAACTCTCAATAGAACCCCACCCACCAAAGGAAAACCAGATCCAGCCAGCAGTACAGTATGATATATACAAATGCAATGAAGAAAGCAGTAAAGCAACTGTACATAAAGCAAAAATAAAACATATACAAACACAAATAAGCACATAACACCCCAGTAAACACAAATCAAACAAGCGCTAGGAGGAACCCACAAAAAGAACCAGAAGCCCTGGTTGCAGTATGAGGGTCCCCAGCAGAGTCGCCAAGCTGTCGCTCCCACTAAATGAAGCTAAGTCAGATAGGGTACGGACGCGAACGGACGGCGAGGGGGACAATGAGAACACACAGCTGTGAACTCACTGGAGAATGAATAGAGTCGCCAGCTAGGCATTTTTATCCCGGAGGAAAGGCAATGCTGCATAGACCTAGAAAAGATATGGATAAGACGGTTTGCGAACCAGAGAGACTGAGAAAGGGGGTTGGTTACAACCTGGGAAGGTATTAGCACCCAGATTGTCCGTCGTACTCGACGGGATCCACGCTTAAAAGATTTGTGTTTTAAAGGGGTAGTGTCAGTGCAATTTGTGTATAAAAGAGCTGGAAAAGGATGTACAGGTGTCAGTGTAAGGATAAGAGTGAGATGCTCATGAACGTGAGGCTTAAAAGAATGAAGCTGGAAGGAGGGGGAATATACAGAGACTTTTGTTCGATAACTGTTAAGTTATGCCTACGTATCCTCTCGTGCAATGAGGAAGTCAGAACACCGTAGTTCGACCCAAAGAGACTGAAAGATGAATTGACTTGTGAACTGCTTGCTTGTCAATGCTCAAGTGTATGATCTGTCTGGCACAGATGCAAACTGTCTTGCATTAGACGGGAGAAGCAAGTTCTCGTTTGTGAGTGAGGGTGATGAGAAAAGAATCCCGAAGGAGACGATTATTGTTTGTTTTTGGGTTTTCAGTCTTTTATTGCTTTTGAAAGTTTGTCATAAGTTAATGAGCTTAAGCCTAAACCAATGGATTTAGTAAACTCATCACATCTTCCCTCTGATTAGGGGTAATGAGAATTACCTTAAGTGTGAAGTCAGATTCTCACACTTAATTACCTTTGGGGTAGGGTTAAGATCATTAACCTACTTGTGATTATTTAGATGTTTTTGTTGTTTTTGTTTAGTGTTGAGTAATGAGGTTAAGCCATAATCAGGGATTAAACGGACTCATTACACCATCCTAATAGAAGGATAATAGATGAGAATGTTTAAGCTGAGGAAAACTCCTCAACTTAATCCATGATTAGGGATTAAACTCATGACAAAACAAAGCCTTTGATTAAGTGGATTTTATTTAATGGTATGATGATGAAGTGATTTTTATGATTTGTAAGACAACTTGAGGGGGACTTGTCCATTAACACTAGGGTTAGTCCTTCTTAACCATTTAAGGAAGAATTAGAACCCTAATGCAAGGCCCAAGTTACAAGCTTGATGTCTTAGTGATTATTAGATGGATTGATTAAAGGATTTAAACACATTAAGGGTTTAACACTTAGGATTAAAGTTATACACTCCATCCTAAGAGAAGGATGCAGGCATAAGCTTAATCACAAAGCCTTAAAGCCTTTAGGGTTTAGTCCCTGATTATGAGATGAGAAGAGAAGACTCAAAGAGACACAAAGGTAAGACTAAGTGGGGAGACTAATCAAAACCCTAATCATTTGTCATGCTTGGTTGTTCCTAAGGTTTGTGAGGTTTACAAGAACAAATCTTCAGAGGAACCACCAGGAAGCAGATGAAAGGATCAGGAGAAGCAATGTGACTTGCTTCATTCAAGAAGTCAAGTCACTTGAAGAAAGAAAGTGGGAGGAACAAAAATGAGCAAGCTCAATCTCAAACACAAATAGGAATGCAGCACTGGATGCAAGAGAGATGAAGAGAAATTATGAGAAGTGAAGGCAAATTCACTTCTCAAACAACTTACCACCTGAAATGGTTAGAAAAGAAATGCAATGCAATGCAAAATGAAATGAAATGACATGATGAGCAACAAAACCAGAAGCATGTTGATGATGATAATGATGCTATGAGTGCTACAAACATGAGGCAAGGCATGGAGATGTTCATACAAGCTCATGGATGCAAATGGTGCAAGCTTAGAAGCATGGATACACATGAAAAGTTATGAAGCATACATGGCATACAAGATGGCAAATATGTGATGCAATGGTCAAACATGCTTTCTATATGTATTATGATGTCAAATGAATCACATGGAATCATGGGATGGCATGGCAAGTCAAGTTATGCAAGAGAATGCAAGAAGGATGCAAATGGAAGCCCAAATTAGGGTTTATGCATCAAACAACAAACAAAAACCAAAAACAGAAGCAAACCCTAAGATAAAAAATGGAAAATGACATTCAAAGAAACCCTAAACCTATACTAAACCAAGGTCCAAAGGGGAGGTCTCAACTCTCAACCAATCTCAAGTTATGATTTTTCTAAGTTATTAGGGTTCTTAGGGTTCCTAAACAAAAGAAATGCCAAACAAATTGAAGATGAGGAATCAAATCATGGCCATTTAATCCTAGAAACTACATGCTAAACACAATGCAATGCAAGAAGAATCAATGTCCAACTCTTCCCAAATAGGCAGGAATGATTTTTTGAACTTATGATCAAAATAATACACAAAAAATGATTCAATTCAATGAAAAATTCTCAAAATGCATCAAGATCAAAAAAGAAATTTGGTTTGAAGGTTGGACAATGTTTCTAAATGTCTTAGAACATTTCATGAATTTTTTGGTGATTTTTAAATACCTAAAAGTATTTTTAATTAATTAATTTCCATTAATCAATTAAAAATAATCTTTTAAATATTTAAAAATACTTTTTTAATGATAAAAAATAAAATGAAAATATTTTTGGGTTATAAAAATTAATAAAACTTAAGAGAAAAAGTTTCATAATTTTTAGACAATTTTTACTATTTTAAATAAATTATGCAAGTAAAAAGAAAAGAAAATGAATAAAAATTATGTAAAATAGGAAGTAATCAGGATGGAGGGCCAGGATGGGCTCTGAATTCAAACTGGTTGACCAGCGCGCAAATGAAGGGTGTGGATTGCATCTGATTTAATTATCCTAATTAAAAAATTAATTAAACTAATGAGAGAGATTAGGGCTAAGCAGATTGATCTGGGCCATCCAAACTGGAGGGAAGTCAACAAGTCAAAGGCCATCTACGGCTCAAATTCAAACTGGAATTAATTATGTAATTAGGGCATAATCACTCTCAGGTGGCCGGAGAAGACTTCCGGTCGTCTTCTCCGGCCAGCATCCCCCCTGAAAAACTCCCAACTCCCTCAAATCGTAACAAAAATGAAACCTAAGCACACCAAAATGATTCCCATGATCCCCTGAACTAAAACCCTAAGTCAAAACAAATTTCTTCTTCCTCAAATCCATGAATCGAACAAAACAAAATCTAGGGCACGCAGGTTTCAGAAGCTAATTAAACATTCATTTCAAAGCCATTTTCGAAACCAATGACATCAGGATGATCAGTGAAGCACAAGGAACAAGTTTATAACATGCAAAGTGATTTCTGGAAAAATAAATTTCAAGCCACCTGAGATTTGAAGCTTTCACTTTGGTGACTTTCTGGCCACTTCTCCTTGTGCAATCCACTCCACTTGATCCCCAGATGATGTTTGAATGCTCAAGAAGAGTTTATGTTGGCTGGATAGTGAGTTTCGAAAGCTCCTGCTTCAACTCAGTCAGAAATGGCAATGGTGATTCTGGCACTTTCAGGTCATGGTGAGGAGTTGTTTGTGATCCTGAGGGTGAATGGAGAAGGTCTATGGTGTTTGTTGGTATGTTTGTGAGCTATGGTGAGAGTTTCGAAGGAAACTGCAAAATGAGGTGAAGAATGGCAGTGGGATGTTCTTGCTTGTTTCAGGCCAGGCTCTTGGTGGTTTGAGGTCTATGAAGTGTGATGAGATGAATGATGAAGATGGTTTTTGTGCTTGTATGCTGTGGAGGCAGATTCGAAGCAACTTGCAAGATGAGGTGTTTTTGTGAATGTCCCCTTGTGAATGGTTTCAGCCCTGCTTAGTGTTATGCCTAGCTTGCAAATGGAAAGTATAAACAAATCTGATTGGCTGGATGATGTGACATGGCCTGCTATGATAGGTAAGTCACCTTTTGCAAAATGTCAACTTCTTTGTAAGAGAAAGTATGGGCAGCTTCTAGGCTAGTACAAGGCTGGTTCTGGTGCAGCATGGTGTGGTGAGAGGCTAGCTTAGTGTAGTAACCAATGCAGCAAGTTGTAGGAAGCATGATGAGTGGTTTTGCAAGTTGTTGCAACTTTGGTTCACATGTGATTTCTTTGCCTAACCAACCATAAACCATGGGCACTCTTGGTTCAATTCTGATTTTTATGACTTATAGAATGTTTGTGTGCTGGTTTGAAGTGAACTAGAGGTTACAATTGACTTTGGTTCATGATTTTGCAAAATTTCCATTTGAGGCATGCCTTGAAAATCAATGATTTTAGCCAACTTTGTCACACCATAACTTTTGATCCAAGAAGAGTTTGATCATGTTCTTGTTCTTTTTGAAAAGGGAAAGATGAGATCTACAACTTTCATGACCAAAGTTTTTCCATTTGAAGCATTTTTGGATCAATAATCAAAGCTTGAAAAATGACCTAAAATAAAGCATTCTTGAAAAGTCAACTATGCCCAAAAAGTCAACATTTGCAAAACTTCCAAATTCTTGATTTTTATGAACTTCAACCTTCTTCCATGATCAAATAAAGATCATATACACTCAAAATGATGAAGATCAAACAATGGTTGGGTCATTGGGGGCCTCAGATGCCCTGATTTTGCACTGACTTGTCTGAAAAGTCAACCCTTGATCAGATGACTTTCCCAGGGAATTTCTTCATAAAAATTGATATGCATACTCCCTATACCATATAGAGACCAATGGAAACAAGAATGACCAAAAAATTTGGGGTTATGGCCTCTGAAACCAAAACCCTAATTTTAAAGTCAACTGTGCAGTCAAACTTGGCTCTGCATCCATTCAAACCCTAGTTCTTGTGATTCTTTTGAAATCTTGACTTTGAGAGGATGTAATATGATAGATGAACACATATGGACCCCTTTGAAGTGATTGGTAGCCTTTGGAGTGGCTCAAGAAGCCCTGAGATTGCTCAGATCACAAACCCTAGGTGCAGATGACTTATAAACTATGCAGTGAATCAAAAATGAGATGTGAGATGATATGATTGTGCTTATGCATATGAGAATGATCACAAGCCATGGTGAAATGGGTGAGGGCAAATTTGGGGTGTTTACACATGATCACAATTAGGGTTTGATTAGTCCCCCCTTTAGTTTTTCTTTTGTTTCAACTTTGTGTCTTCTCTTCTCACCTCTTAATCAAGGACTAAACCTTAAAGGTTTTAAGGCTTTGTGATTAAGCTTATGCCTGCATTCTTCTATTAGGATGGAGTGTATAACCTTATTCCTAAGTGTTAAACCCTTAATGTGTTTAATTCCTTTAATCAATCCACCAAATAATCACTAAGACATCAAGCTTGTAACTTGGGCCTTGCATTAGGGTTCTAATTCTTCCTTAATTGGTTAAGAAGGACTAACCCTAGTGTTAATGGACAAGTCCCCCTCAAGTTGTCTTACAAACCATAAAATTCACTTCTTAATCTTACCACTTACTAAAATCCACTTTAATAAAGGTTTTGTTTTGTCATGAGGTTAATCCCTAATCATGAATTAAGTCGGGGTATCTTCCTCAGCTTAAATGTTCTCATCTATTATCCTTCTATTAGGATGGTGTAATGGGTCCATTAAATCCTTGATTATGGCTTAAACTCATTACTCAACACTAAACAAAAACTCCAAAAATATCTAAATAAAGGAAAGTAGGGTAATGATCTTAATCCTACATCATGGTGATTAAGTGTGAGGTGTTTACTTCACACTTAAGGTATTCTCATTACCCCTAATCAGAGGGAGGATGTGATGAGTTTACTAAACCCTTTGGTTCAGGCTTAAGCTTATTAACTTATGACAAATACAAAAAGCAATGAAAGACTGAAAGCTCAAAAACAAATAATAATCGTCTCCTCCGGGATTCTTTTCTCATCTCATTCACTCACAAACGAAAACTCGCTTCTTCCGTCTAATGCAAGACAGTTTGCACCTGAGCCAGACAGGTCATACACTTGAGCATAGACAAGCAAGCAGTTCATCAGTCAATTTACCTTTCAGTCTCTTTGAGTCGAACTACGGTGTTCGGACTTCCTCATTGCATGAGAGGATACGTAGGCATAACTTAACAAGTTATCGAACAAAAGTCTCTGTATATTCCCCTTCCTTCCAGCATTATTCCTTGAGCCTCATAATCTTGAGCATTTCACTCTTGTCCTTGCACTGACACTTCTCTTATACACTTCACTTTTCCTTTGCACTGACACTTGTATTCGTTTCTAGCTTTGATACACAGATTGCACTGACACTACCCCTTCTAAACGCAAATCTTTTAAGCATGGATCCCGTCGAGTACGGCGGACAATCTGGGTGCTAATACCTTTCCAGGTTGTAACCAACCCCCTTTCTCAGTTTCTCTGGTTCGCGATCGTCTTATCCATCATTTCTCAGGTTTATGCAGCATTACCTTCCCTTCGGGATAAAAATGCCTAGCTGGCGACTCTATTCATTCCCTCTCTTCACCGACCGTTCGCGTTTGTACCCCATCTGACCTAGCCTCATTTGGCGGGAGCGACAGTAATCAATCAGACCAACGGGAAATGGTATACTCACAAAGAGCATCTGATTCCATACCGTGACTATACGAGGAGATTATTGACTTTCTTCACAACAATCAAACTTGAGTACATCCCTCGAGATGAAAATCAGTTTGCAGATGCTCTGGCTACCATTTCCTCCATGATCAAGGTTCAAGCTGCCAACTTTGTGCCTCAGATTTCAGTATCCAGACTTGACTGACCGACATATGTATTCTCTGTGGAAATTGATAAAGATGCCAAGCCTTGGTTCAATGACATCAAATGCTTCTTAGAGGATCAAACATACCCACCTGGGGCATCATCCAATGATAAGAAGACATTGAGAAGGTTGGCTGGTAGTTTCTTCCTGAATGCTGATGGGCCATTTACAAGCGAAACTTTGACATGGTGCTTCTCAGATGTGTTGATAAGAAGGAGGCAGACTTGCTGATGCACAAGGTGCATGAAGGATCTTTTGGTACCCATGCCGGGGGACATGCAATGGCTAAAAAGTTGTTAAGATCAGGTTACTACTGGATCACAATGGATGCAGACTATTGTGCCTATTCCCGGAAGTGTCATAAATTCCAGATTTATGCAGACAAAGTGCATGTGCCTCCGAATCCTTTGAACGTGATGTCTTCACCGTGGCCCTTTTCCATGTGGGGCATTGACATGATTGGAAAGATCGAACCGACTGCTTCAAATGGCCACAGATTCATCCTGGTAGCCATTGATTACTTCACCAAATGGGTTGAAGCAGCTTCGTATGCCAATGTCACCAGACAAGTGGTAGCCAGATTCTTGAAAAGAGACATCATCTGTCGATATGGAGTACCCGAGCGGATCATTACTGATAATGGTTCCAATTTGAACAACAAAATGATGGCAGAACTGTGTCGGGACTTCAAAATCCAACATCACAACTCTTCTCCTTACAGGCCAAAGATGAATAGCGCTGTTGAGGCATCTAACAAGAATATTAAGATGATTGTGCAAAAGATGGTGGTCACCTACAAAGATTGGCATGAAATGCTACCATTTGCCTTGCATGGGTACCATACCTCAATCAGAACATCCACGAGGGCAACGCCTTATCAGCTTGTGTATGGTATGGAGGCAGTCCTACCTGTTGAAGTTGAATTACCCTCCTTACGGGTACTAATGGATGTAAAGCTGGATGAAGCAGAATGGGTCCGATCTCGGTACAATCAACTGAATCTGATCGAAGAAAAGAGATTAGCTGCAATCTGTCATGGGCAGTTATATCAGAAGCAAATGAAGAAAGCCTTTGATCAGAAAGTCAGACCCCGGGAATACCAAGTGGGAGAGCTTGTGCTGAAAAGACTTCTTCCTCCTCATACAGACCACAAGGGCAAGTGGACTCCGAACTATGATGGTCCATTCATAGTAAAGAAGGTTTTCTCTGGTGGAGCACTGATGCTCACTACCATGGACGGTGACGATTTCTTATCCCCTGTGAATTCAGATGCAGTTAAAAAATACTTCACATAAATTGACCCGCTGGACATAAAAACAGAATGTAAGTCCAGACAAAAATAGGGCATCCCGGCGAGTCAAAAACAGAATAAAAGACTCGGGAAAAAATAAGGGAAAATCAAAAAATGTACACCCGCTGAGTTGAAAAGCCGCATTGGACAGCTCAGGCAAAAAGGGGTATCCCGGTGGATTGAAACCCCGAAAGGGCGGTCCATGCAAAATAAGGGAATAAGCGAACAACTGCATTTTGAATTCGTCTGTATCACTTACAACATGGCAAGCTTCGAAAGTTTAAAGCATCGGTCAGAATCAACCTTCTTCAGAAAGCAAGATTAGAAGAACATCAAGGTCATACGGGTCATAGCAAAGGGAAGCTCACTAAAGCATCGTCAACATTACCAGCACATTTATTTTTCTCAATTTTGTAACAATCTCCTCATTTCAGGGGATTTGTTTCTTTGACTGTATTTGCCAATTCAGGGCACCCAGATTAATTAAATCAGAGTTTTCAGTCACATTTCGCCTTATACATTTTTGTTTCGTTTGCAAAAATGTCCAATATCCATAATATTTGCATAAAACAGATGTGCCTTTCTAAATTACATGCTTGTAGGAAATGTATTTACTTCCAGGAATATCTAACTCCTATGATGGAATCCGGTAAGGGATGCCTCGGGACACTTGTGCGTTTCTTTGTCTTAACAGGATTGCAGGTATTCAATACGCGACATGGGGCATGCCAAACATACTTCCTCCCCTAACAGTATCTGGAATGTTTTTCCCCAGCAAAGTTGCCAAAGCATCACTTCTCCAGCACATCTTCAAGCAGCATCAGTAAATGCTCATTTCCCCAGCTGATTTGTCGAGTCTCCTTATCCTCAGAAGGATCCTCACAAAGTTCTCTAGGAATATCATTCAGTGATCTTTTCTCTCCCCAACAGAGTGCCAAATCTCTCATCCCCAGCAAAGATAAGGGAACCATCTCCCCACAGAGCTCTAGCCTCTCCCAAGAAGAGCAATGTCTGAAATTCTCACACAACAAAGTGACGAAAGCATCCTCATCCCCAGCTGGGTTATCTCCTTACCGGATAGGTCTATCAATGATCTAGTCCTCAAGCAGAACCATATGTCTTATCAGATCTACCAATGATCTCATCCCCAGCTAGGATATCTTCCAAGCAGATCAGCCAGAGATCTTCATCACAGCGGGATCCGAATCCCGAACCGGTTTCTTTGCATAATCATGGAATTCTCATCATTTTTCCCCCGGAGCGTAGCATTCCGTCTAATACGGAGCATTATGGCAAAAAGTCAAACATATTGCATGATCACAAGTCAGGTTCGAACCAGTCACCTGTAAATACCGACAATACCTCATCAACGATATACAAAATACATACCTCGCACATAAAAGACAAAGCATCCCTTTGCACTCTCAAAATACAGATACATACTCCTTTTGGCACTTGTCTGTGTCATCATTCCCCAGTAAAGTAGCCAGGAAACTTTCTACAAACAGATACTGATCCTTCTCGACACTCGTCCGTGTCACCTCATATTTCCCCACAGAAAGCCAAAGCATCCCCTTTGCACTCTCAAACCCAAACACATGTTCACTTTCGACACTCATCCGTGTCATATCATCCCCTGCAGATATAAAACAAACCAATGCTTATACACTCTCTTGACACCCGTCCGTGTCACCTATCCCCAACACAGTTACCCAAATACTTGTTTATATTACCTCTTTTGACACTCGTCCGTGTCATCCTATCCCCACAGTGCCAAAACACTTATACCTTTTATTCTGAAAAGCGTAAGCACTCATCTATGTTTACCATTCCCAAGCAAAACTCCAGCAAAACAAATTTTTCTATCTGACATTCGTCCTATGTCATGATATTTTCGGCAGCCGTACCCTGCCAGGTGATCGTCCTTCTCCTTCGGATGACCGTCCCTCATCCTTTCGCCAGCGGAGTCTCCATTATTGGACCTTTTTCTCTATCCGACATTCGTCCTATGTCGTGATACTTTCAGAGCAGCCGTACCCTGCCAGGTGATCGTCCTTCACCATGGATGACCGTCCCTCATCCTTATCCCCAACAGAGCAGCCATCCCCTGCTAGGTGATCATCCTTCATCTTTTGATGATCGTCCTTCATCATTTTATCCGATGGCCATCCCTATCGTTGATTTTGTTATCTGACATTTGTCTTATGTCGTGATAAACCCTGAGAGCAGCCGTACCCTTCTAGGTGATCTTCCTTCACCTCTTGATGATCGTCCTTCATCATGCTTATCTGATGGCCGTCCCCATCGTCGAACTTTTTTATCTGACATTCGTCATATGTCGTGATAAACCCTGAGAGCAGTCGTCCCCTGCTAGGTGATCGTCCTTCACCTCTTGATGATCGTCCTTCATCATGCTTATCCGATGGCCGTCCCCATCGTCGACTTTTTTCTATCCAGCATTCGTCCTATGTCGTGATAAAGAGCAGCCGTCCCATGCTAGGTGATCGTCCTTCACCTTTGATGACCGTCCCTCATCATTTGTTTCATTCATTCTTTAAACCGATGGTCGTCCCCATCGTTGTTTACCTTAATTTGCAAACCTGATGGTCGTCCCCATCATTACCTTTACTATAAATACCCAGAGAGTTTTATTTCCTTACCCGATGGTCGTCCCCATCATGGTCTCTTTGTCACCCCAGCATGTCGGCCGCCCCCGTCATTCTTTTTTCCCAGCAGTCGTCCTCTGCTCGATGGTCGTCCTCCATCGCCCGCACTTTATGATCATACTATACCTACCTTTTACAATTTATATTCCTTTTCTTCTTCTCCCCAGTGAGTGAAAATTTTGGACTGTCTTTGGTATTCAACCACAAGTTATCTTGTTTGTTTGTTAAGCCAGGCGCTTACATCCTGCACAGCTAACTCATGCTTGAATAGGGGTAGCTGTAAACACCCCAAATTTTCCCTCACTAAATTCATACCATGGCTTGTGATCTTTCATATTTGCATTAGTTTAAGCATATCATATCATATTGCATTTTTGTTTCACTACATTAGTTCAAGTGCATTTACATCTAGGGTTTGTGATCTGATCAATCCAGGATCCATATGAGCCACTCCAAAGGCCATCAAACATCTCAAGAGGGTCCATGTGTGTTCAATCATCATTTTATATCCCCCAAAGATCAAGGAAGTCAAAGAATCACAAGAACTAGGAAAGCATGGAAGCAGAGCTAGGGTTTAACTACACAGATGACCTGAAATTAGGGTTTTGGTTTCAGAGGCCATAACTCCAAAATTTTTGGTCATTCTTGTTTCTATTGGTCTCAATATGTTATAAGGATCATGCATACCAAGTTTGATGAAGAAATTCATTGTGGAAGTCATATGTTCACTATGTAACTTCTTGAGCAAGTTAGAGCAAAATCAGGGCATCTGAGGCCCCCCAACATGGAACCAAAGTGGATTTTTCATCAAATTGAAGTTATATGATCTTTATTTGATCATTGAAGTTCTTGGAAGTTCACAAAATTGAAGAAAAATGAGCTAAACCAAAAGTTGCCAAAAATGGAAATGACTTGTAATGTAAACTTTCCATTTTGGGAAAGTTTTTCAACCTCCTCTTTCTCAACCAAAACTGCTTCAAATGAAAAATTGTTGGTCATGAAAGTTGTAGATTGGATCATTCCCTTTTCAAAAAGTACAAGAACAAGTCCTAATTCATTTTGGAACTCAAGATATGGCTTGCCAAAGTTGGCAAAAATCACATAATTTTCAAGAATGCACCAAAGAGGATTCTTTGCAAAACCACTTGCCAATTCATTTTGGGACTTCAAAAACACTTCTATGTATCATAACATCATAGTACATTGCATAAAGATCAGAATTTCCCAAAGAATTGCATCATTCCATGCCTTGAACATCAAGAAATTACAAAAGGGCCAAACTTCATGGAATTTGCAAAACACCACATAAACTTCCATCCACTTGCTAAATTACCTCCAAATGGATTCTATGGACATCCTTGATCCATGCTACGCATGGACAAGCCAATGAGCCAGCTACACCATTGCCCATACCTCAAGTACAAAACTTTTGACTTTTTTGGCAAGAAGCCCATACCAATCACCACAGTCCACCACCCACTCTCTGCCCAATCCAGACTTTACAAGCATGCTTCAAGGATCATTTTTCATAAGACACACAAGCTGAAACCTCCAAGAACTCAGCACTGCCAAAATCACTTCAACTTGAAAAAGCCTTCGAATCTCTCAGCTCACTCACTAAAACTCAAAACCAATTTCACCATTCATCTCAAAATCATCCACTAACCACAAAGCAACCATTAAAACAGCCTCAAAGCACCCATAGACAAAACACGATTCTTAACCAGTTGAGTTACTACCCCTCAAACCAGCCACTCTCAAAGCCTTCCAAGCATCAAAGCTTCATCAGGAGGTCAAAGGGAGTCATTTTGCACAAGAGAGGTGACCAGAAAGCTCAGTTTGAGAAAGCTCAAGCTCAGGTAACTTCTTCAAACTTTTTTTCCAAAAATGCTTTTTTGAGTTCTTAGAACGATCTTCATGCTCTGCTGATTACCATGATGTGTTTATTTTTGAGAATGGTTGAGAAATGAGTTTGTATGCATGTTCTGAAAGTTTTGCCATTTTTGATTTTCTCTTCGAATCTTAAGATTAAGCCATGATAAATTTGTTTTGAGGGTGGATTCGAGTTCAGGGAGATGAGGGGAGTTGATCTGGAGCTTTAGAGCTCCAGAAATAACCTAGAGTTGAAGATTTGGATTTGCTCAGGGAGGGTCTGGCCGGAGAAGATGACCGGAGGTCTTCTCCGGCCACCTGAAAGTCATTACGTGTCTAATTAGGGTTAGGGCTAGGTTTGAATGTGAGTCGTCTGATTTTAGCTTCCCGCGCGTGTTGGATGGTGGAGATCATTTTATTAACTTTTAATTAGGATTAAATAATTAATTAATTAGGTTTAACTGGATTTGAATATTGACCCTTAGATTGCGCGCGTAGTCAACTATAATTTCCCCAGAATCAATGACAGTCACTAGATCAGATTACCTTTGCTTTAATTTATTTTAATTTCATATTTTCTTATTTATTTTGCACCATTTATTAAAAATAGCTAGAAAATCCTAAAAAATATTGTATTCTGCATTTTCACTCCAAATAATTTTCTTAACCCAAATATATTTTTATTTTTATTTTTTACATTTAAAAATCATTTTTAAAACATTTAAATGTTTATTTTAATTAATTAATAGAAATTAATTAATTAAAATATCATTTGGGTTTCTAAAAATCCCAAAACAAATTCACATTGCAGCTACGGACATTTAGAAACATTATCATACCATTCACACAAATTTCTTTTTGGTTTTGAACAATCTTTGACAATTTTCTTGAATTTAAGGTTCATAAAATTCTTGTTTTTGAACCCTAACTTCAAGAATTCTTTTCTGCCTAACCATGAATGGTATGACATTGATTCTTTTTGAATTGATCTTCATTTGACATGTAATATCTAGCATAATTTTGTCATGATTTTCTTCTGCATTTTTTATTTGATTTGCATTTTTTCCCTTTAGGTACCTTAAAACCCTAGATAACTTAGAAAAATCATAACTTTCATTAGGTTAAGAGTTAGTTCTTCTCCTTTGGGTTGTGATATCGTATGGGGTTAGGGTTCTTTTGAGTGCATTTTCAATTTTTTATCTTGTCATTTGATTCTGTTTTTGACTTTTGCATCTCATGTTGCATGAAAACCCAAATATCTCATCTTCATTTGCATACATCTTGCATATGCATTCATTCAAGAACTTTCCATGACATTCCTTGCATCCACATGACATATAAGACATCCTAATACACATTAGAGTCATGATTGATCATTTATTTATCCACTTGACATGTTATGCATTCATTATATTCCATGAACACTCATGAACTTTCATGCTTCATACATGCTTCATACATGCTTCATTTGTATTCTCATCACTTGTATGATCATCCATTGAACTTGACATGTCTTTGCATCATCTCGTAGCATCATTTGCATCATGAGTATGCTTCTGGTTTTGGTTTGCATCCTTGAATTCATTTCATTTCCATTTCATTTCTTTTCTTTTGCTAACTTTTTAGGTGGTAAGTAACTTTGAGAAGTGAATTTGCCTTCACTTCTCATTTCTCTTCATCTCTCTCTTATGCATAATTGCTGCATTTTGATTTTGCTTTAGAGTGAGCTTTCTCATTCATGTTCATTCACTTTCTTTCTTCAAGTAACTTATCTTCTTAAGTGAAGTAAGTTAGCTTGTTTCTTCTCCTTCTCCTTCTTTCTTCTGCTTCTTCCTTGGTGGCTTTTCTTGAAGATCTCTTGCAAGCCTCATAAACCCTAGGAACACCCAAGCATGATAAAAATTAGGATTTTGATTAGTACCCCATTAGTTTTACCTTTGTGTCTTCTTTTGTGTCTCTCTTCTCATCTCATAATCATAGACTAAACCTTTAAGGTTTTAAGGCTTTGTGATTAAGATTATGCCTGCATCCTTCTCTTAGGATGAAGTGTATAACTTTAATCCTAAGTGTTAAACCTTTAATTTGTTTAAATCTCTTAATCAATCCATCTAATAATCACTAAGTCAATAAGCTTGTAACTTGGGCCTTGCATTAGGGTTCTAATTCTTCCTTAATTGGTTAAGAATGACTAACCCTAGTGTTAATGGACAAGTCCCCCACAAGTTGTCTTACAAACCATAAAATCCACTTCTTAATCTTACCATTAACTAAAATCCACTTCAATAAAGGCTTGTTTTGTCATGAGGTTAATAACTAATCATGGATTAAGTTGAGGTATCTTCCTCAGCTTAAGTGTTCTCATCTATTATCCTTCTATTAGGATGGTGTAATGAGTCCGTTAAATCCTTGATTATGGCTTAAACTCATTACTTAACACTAAACACAAAAACTCCAAAAACATCTAAATAATCACAAGTTGGTTAATGATCTTAATCCTGCATCATGGTGATTAAGTGTGAGGTGCTTACTTCATACTTAAGGTATTCTCATTACCCCTAATCAGAGGGAGGATATGATGAGTTTACTAACTCTTGGTCTAGGCTTAAGCTCATTAACTTATGACAAACACCAAAAAGAAATAAAAGATAGAAAATCCCAAAAACAAACAATAATCGTCTCCTCCGGGATTCTTTTCTCACCTCATTCACTCACAAACGAGAACTCGCTTCTTCCGTCTAATGAGAGACAGTTAGCACCTGAGCCAGACAGGTCATACACTTGAGCATATGCAAGCAAGCAGTTCATCAGTCAAGTTATCTTTCAGTCTCTTTGAGTCGAACTACGGTGTTCTGACTTCCTCATTGCACAAGAGGATACGTAGGCATAACTTAACTGTTATCGAACAAAAGTCTCTGTCTATTCCCCCTTCTTCCAGCATCATTCTTTAAAGCCTCATTCCTGAGCAATTTCACTTCACTTCACATCTATTTTACACTGACACCTGTACATTTTTTTCCAGCTTTTGCACACAGATAGCACTGACACTACCCTTTTAAACACAAACTTTCAAGCGTTGATCCCGTCGAGTACGACGGACAATCTGGGTGCTAATACCTTCCCAGGTTGTAACCAACCCCCTTTCTCAGTTTCTCTGGTTCGCGACCGTCTTATCCATTTCTTTCCAGGTTTATGCAGCATTACCTTTCCTTCGGGATAAAAATGCCTAGCTGGCGACTCTTTTCAGTTCATCTTCATGTTCTCTTTCACCGACCGTTCGCGCTTGTACCGGGATGCAAATCTTCGGGAGCGACACTAGAGGGGAACCACCTCAAAGGACGGTGATCTCTAAAGTTTCAACTGCCGTTGTTGACCCTCATGTGATTCAGCAACCAACTTCTACTTGGCCAAAATTTGGGTTACCTCCAGATTACGTTCCAATCTCTGCAACTACTCTAATGATTTCTCCATCTATTTTGTTGATCTTTTCAGCTCTGGTTCCCATTGAACCTCAACCTGTTATGCACACTGTTGCTCAAGCTACTTATAAGAACTCTCCTTTTATGTACCATGCTACTGGTCCACAGGTCGAAAGTCAAGGTGAACCTGGATACATGGATGAAGTTAGAGAATAATGCTTGATTCTTGAGAAAAAGGTAAGGGGTTTCGAAGACTAAGATGTCTTTGGTACTTCTGCAATAGACATGTGTTTGGTTTCTGACTTTGTTATGCCTGATAAGTTCAAAATTCCTGAGTTTGAGAAATACAATGGGCATACTTTGTCCTAAAATCCATCTGCTGATGTATTGCTGCAAAATGGTTGTACATGCCAATAACGAAAAACTTCTTATTTACTGTTTCCAAGAAGTTTGGGCGGCGCTTCTATGAAATGATACATGGTACTTGAGAAGAACCATATCCAGAACTGGAAATATTTATCTGATGCTTTCGTAAAGCAGTATAAGTATAATTTGGATATCTCACCTAACTGTCGTCAACTACAAAACATGTCTCAAAAAGAGAAAGAGCCATTCAAAGAGTACGCTCAGAGTTGGAGAGAGCTAGCGGCTCAAGTGGAGCCACCTTTGGCCGAAAAAGAATTAACTTGTTTCATGGACACTCTTCAACCATTATTTTGGGAGAAGATGGTAGGAAGTGTATCATCTAGTTTTGCTGACCTGGTCACTGTTGGAGAAAGACTAGAAGCAGGTATCAAGAAAGGTAAGATTACCAATGTTGAAGCTTCTAATACTGTAAGAAAGTCTCCTGGAAACTTTCAAAAGAAAAAGGATGGTGATGCTTATTCTATTTCAAAAGAAAGGAAACCTTATCGCAAGAAACAACACTATGGTCAATCGTACGTAGTTGTGGTTGATCCTACCATTAAGGCTCAATCAACTCGAGCTCAAGATCCTCCTTGTCATGCTGCTGGACCAAATCAGTATCACAATAGGACAAATTATAATCCTATCTTGATGACCTACACTGATTTGTACCTTTATTTGATTCAAAAGGGTTGAATTACCACTAGGCTTGCGCCTCCTGTTCCAAATCCTCTTTTGGCCAACTATTGGACGGATCTTCACTGTGAGTTTCATCAATGTGGAACTGGTCATGACTTAGAACACTGCTTTGCATTGAAGTCTAGAGTGTAAGAGCTTATCAGAAACAATATTATCTCCTTTAAGGATACTAATCCCAATGTTGTCAATAATCCTCTGCCAGTTCATGGGAAGTAAATCTTCTAGACGACTCCAGCAGTCAGATTATCTTCAAGGCCAATTTTCAGACATGATAGCTCATCCTTGTTGTTGATTGATCACTAGGCCACTGTTTCTTTCTATTTTCAATTTTCTTCAATTTTATTGATTTTTTGTTTTTAAACTTTGTTTGTACTTTCATGTTGATTCTAATGAAATGAGCATTGCAATGTTTTGATTCAATTCACTGTGTGCATCTTTATGCTTTATATTTTTTATTAATTATTCTTTATCATGCTGTTATTTATACAATGATTGGGGGGAGGATGATGAAAACGAAATACCATCATTGTTGTTGGTATGCTTTCAATTGAAACTTGGCTGATGATGTACAAGAATTGTTTCAACTCCCAAACACTGGAAAAATAAGGAAGTTAATCCCTTGTCAACTCTTTTGAGCCTTGAAGTTAGAGTTTCTTTCTATACAAAAAAACCCGGAAGTTTAACTTGGGAATGGGTAGTTCTCAATCAATTTGAATGTGCATTCAAATACAAGAGTATTATTCAAGATACCTTTCAATAAAGCTTGAAATCTCAAGCTTTCCTTCGCACATATCAAAGAAGTGTCGAAGATGACTTTCAATTCAAAAGCCAATGATGGTTTTCCGTAATCATTAAGCCAGAAAGTCACAATCTTTCAAAAAAAAATTATATGGAAAAAACGAATAAAAAAGAGAGCAAATCCCACTAAGTCAAAACCTATGAAGGAAACTTAGGCAAAAATCGGGGCATCCTGCTGACTGTAAGCTCAAATGATACAATTAAGGCAAAAGTTAGGGATAATAAAACGAAAGATCAATCAAGAGGTCATACAAAATATTTAACAAAAGACAAGATGAGTTGAACAATGTACTCACCAAAAATAATAAAAGGGAGAGGTGACTTCCATCTCAAAATCCTTGGCTTATGAACTATCTTCATCTGTGCAACCCCAAATCTCTTGGAACTTGAATGCATAGGTTGAATTAATTGAATATAGAACTAGAGATCATCATGAAGAATGGGTTGGGTATAAATAAACTTTAAGCCTATATCCTTTGTTTCAAAATTCGTGAACCATACCATGTTACAACCTTTAAAAGACCTAATTGAATCCAGGTTTCTTTTGAAAATCATACTACAACAAGGTTGCGTAAACTGACTCTCAAGATTGGTACCAATCATTTATTTCTTTCCTTTTTGTTCTCTTTCATTTTTGTCTGAATCGTCGTGTTTTGATAGGTGTTCATTTACTTTACATCAATAGTATCATTCCAAAAATGATTTTTGATTTCAAAATTTTGCACAAACTTTGCATTAAAATTACTATGTTTGTATAAACATTTTTTATTTGCAAACAAACTTTCCTCATCAACGAATTTCCAAACAGTTGAGAAACTTGGTCAGTGATCGTATTAGGGGCAAGTTCCTTCTAGATCATGTTGTTCAAGTTTTGTTGCTCAGTGCAAGTTATTCTCTGATTCGGTTAACCAGAAGATCTTTTCGAGTATCATGCTGAGTTTAGGCTTCTCAACAATCATTGCAAGAATTGAAACCATGATCAATTTTTCTTCGGTAGTAGCCAGAACTTATGTTATGATCAGTTTATCCTCATCAATTATTCTGGGGCAACCTTCTTCAAGAATCCCCAAGTAGCTTTTCGTGTTTGTCCTTAAAAGATTATCAACTTGATATAGTTTACCAGTGTGACAAAGATATGTTCAAGAGTTGCATCTCTAATATACAAGAAGAATGGAAGTGATCTCCGTGTTGAGGAATCAATCTTATATCTATTTTCACTCCCAAAAGAGTCTAAACTTGTTGTCAACATTTTTTTTCATATTCTTTACATTTACTAGGGTGCCATATCCCCATTTTTTGTATACATTTGCATGCAAGAGCGCTTCATCCTCATTTGCATTGCAAGGGTGCTTTATCCCCATTTTCATATCCATTTGCATACAAGAGTGTTTTAGTCCTCATATGCATTTTCTGAGGTCCTATTGTTATCAATATCTTACCTTGTGATCAAATTCCAACTTACTTGACACACACCAACGTACTTGTCTGTATCTTCTTACCTGATGTTATTTCGGATGTTCTTGTTTGTTCTGATGTTTTCCCATAATCCTTTTTGAACCTCTATCTGATGTTGTTCCAGATATGTTAAACCTTTATCCAATGTTATTCCATATATTCTTGTTTGTTCTGATGTTTTCTCGAAACTTTTATTTCTATTTGATGTTGTTCTAGATAAGTTGAACCTTTATCTGATGATTTTTCAGATATATGGTATTCTGTGTTTTGATGTTTTCTTGGAACCTTTTTATGTCTATCTAATATTTTTCCATATATGATCAAACCTTTGTTCTGATGTTTTTCTGGAACCTTTTGTGTTTATCTGATGTTATTCCAGATATGTGAAACATTTGTTCTGATGTTTTCTCAGAACTTTCATGTGTCTATCTGATGCTTTTCCAGATATACCTCGTTCTGATGTTTTTCCAGAACCTTTTCCTCAGCTGAGCCCTGTTATGGTCTCTAGCATGTTGTGTGTTGTTTTTCCCCATTGGAGCCTTATTCTCTTTTCTTCACTAGCATTTATTTTGTTTTTTATGTCATTATATTACCCACAAATTTCTTTACTTTCCTATTCATTTCATATCATATTCATATCATTGCATGGCGTCTCAGGGCCAAAAATTGGATTTTCTATATTTACGTCTCTTCCATCTCGTCGAAACGAATGTGTCAATATTCATATCTCTAGATTGAAGAAACTTAAATAGGGGAAACTATAGTACCCTAATTTTTGACCCTAAGATTTTCCATATTTTTTGTATCATTTGCATACAAACAAGATCACGTGTTGGTTCTTCTATCCTTTTGGTTGCAGGTTTATGCCTCACAGGGGATCACCATTTGCTTTTGTTTGCATTTTATTTGTTTATGTTTACTAACATCTAATCTAAATCCAAAAATTATTTTGTTTTCTTTTATTAACATTTTCAGGGGAAGTACAGGTTAAAAATACCAAAAATAGCAGTCCCACAGCTCAAACAAATTTCATCTAAACAAAGTCGAAGTTGATCTACAAACAATTCAAATTCATCTGATCAAGGATTTCCCGAGTCTTTTTTATTATTTTTCAAGGAATTCCAAGGTTCACGTGTCTATTTCCATGCCTTCTTCAACGCGTAAAAGAATCGAGTCGAAACAACAACAATGCAATCAAAAGAAAAGAAAATTCAAATTTTGGTTTGGTTAATCAATTAACCAATTTGTTAATCAATTAACCTGAGTGAATTTTGATTTTTTTTTCAATTTTGCATCATCTCAGCCCTTGATCTCACTTGGAATATTCTAGATCACATCATTTTAGTTCCTTACATCACTTTGATCATTTCCCACCATATACATTCACTAATCACCACTCTTTTATGAATTTCCCTCCAAATTTGATTTCCAAGCCTAATTTTGATTATCCAAGCCTAATTCCATTCCACCAAATTCTCAAGCCAAAAGTCTTTTAATAGAGGCCTTTTTTCATTCATTTCTCAAGCTTTAGAGAGCCAAAAAACCCTTGCAAAATATCTCCTCAAACCACAAAATTCACAAAAGCTCAATTTCTTCTTTTGAAAGTTATTAAGAATTTGCATTGAATTATTGACTAACTTTGAGCTAAACCTTCATCCTTTCCATTTTTATTCATCAATTTCAGTAGATCAAGTTTGCTTGAGGAAGTAATTTGGAGTTTGTTCTTGGTAATTCATCTTTCTCCATTGTTACGCCTTCACCTTCATCCTTCAAGATGTAGATCCTTGGCGCTCTTTGTTGTTGATCCTTTGGATCATATATTATTGTTTGATTGAAAAGTTATACTATATTTTTCACTTTAAGATTTGTGCCAATTTAGTTCTACTGAATTTTTGTCAATTTTCTGCCTCTGGTTCAGTGTTAATCGATTAACCAGTTGCAGTACAAACTGGTTAATCGATTAACCAGTGTATTTTTACGCAGGATTTTGAATTTTTGCTGTGTTAATCGATTAACACTGTCCCAGAGGTGGTTTTTGGCTTGTTTTTGGGACTGTCTTTCCTCCTCTCCCCCTCTTCATCTCTCTTCTTATTTTTACACTGAGATACATTTTTGGGACTGATTTCTTTTTAATTTCAATGGACTTTGGGTGTAGATTAGAGGAGAAAATATTCATTATTTAAAATCTATCTTTAAGTAAATTATTGAATTCACTTTAGGTGCTTTGAATTAGTGATATATTTTCACACTTGAATCCACCAAAATGAGTGATTGAACTTAAAGATGTAAGAATACCATAAGTGTAACTCAATTTGGTATTCATCTTTATTTTTGTGTGGCATTGCGTTCGGATGGCAATTTACATATCGTTTATCTCGCGTGTATTAGCACACACATTATATTGGCCGACCTCATTTGTAGGGTAATTACTTCGTAAATTACTCAGCGATTGCTTAACATAGACATAAATGTGTCCCTATTTCCGAATAAAAATCCAATTAGATACTTGCACTTTCATGGACTGGACCTAAATTGGTTGTTCCACCCCAGTGATGGTTAATTATTTGCATTAGATCCACGAATTTTGAAGCTTGATGCGTAGTTGCTTTGGGTATCCCAATCTTCTTTCAAGTCTTCATCGAATTTGGGTCTAATTGCATCGGTTAATCACTATAGTGTAAGAGACTAAGCAGAATCAATTGCCTTTTTGGTTTTCGCACTAAGTTCTTTGTTATTCTCTTGGTTGTGGATGATTATGTTCACCATACCATTATTATGTACATATAATTATTACTACTACTAGGGGTGTTCGCAGTGCGGTTTGGGCGGTTTTCACGTAAAAAATCATCTGAATCGCAAGAGAAAAAAGTGATTCAAATATTGCTTTGGAGATCCTTCTTGGGGAGGAGATAACTTATGGGAGGTAGTCTGTCAGAGGACCAACTTTGCGGGGGATACTCTGAGGGGATAAAAAGCTCTGTGGGGGGAATACTTTCGTCGAGTAGTCCTTCTGATGATGTGACTGCCGGCTTGGCTGGGGATATAGTGCTTGATATTCCCCATGTTGTGAAAGGTTGTCCGCCTTGAGTAAATGCAATCCGTCAAACAAAGGAAATGCACAAGTGTCCTGAGGTATCCTCAACCGAATTCCGTCATAGGAGTTAGGTTCGCTTAAGAGCACATATTTCCTGCAAGCATTTATTGAAAATGGATTATATGTTTTCATGCAAATGTTGTATTACGAACTTTGGACATTTTTGTAAACAAAACAAAAGAGTATAAAACAGAGTATGAGCGAATATTGATTTTTTATTGACTTGTGTGCCCTGAACAGGCGAGTACATTTGAAGAAGCTAATCCCTGAAATGAGGAGATTCGCAATGCTGAAGTTGATGCTTCAATCTTCCTTTTGCTATGACCTGTATGACCTGAACGCTCTTCTTATCTTGCTTTCTGAAGAAATTTGATTCTGAACGACGCTTTGTCCTTTCGAAGCTTGTCATGTTATGCGAGTGATACAGACGAATTCAGAATGCTATTATTCGTTATTTCCCTGATTTTGCGTGGATCGCCCTTTTGGGTTTTCAATCCACCGGGATACCCATTTTTTCCTGACCTGTCCGATGTGTCTTTTCAACTCAGCGGGTGTACATTTTTTTCAAATATTTCCCTTACTTTTGCCCGAGTCTTTTATTCTGTTTTTGACTCGCCGGGATGCCCTATTTTTGCCTGGACTTACATTCTGTTTTTATGTCCAGTGGGTCATTTATGCGAAGTATTTTTTAACAGCATCTGAATTCACATGAGACGGGATGTCTTCACCGTCCATGGTGGCGAGCATCAGTGCTCCGCCTGAAAAGACTTTAGTTATCACGTAGGGAACTTCATAGTTTGGTGTCCACTTGCCCCTGTGGTCTGTATGAGGAGGAAATATTATTTTAAGTACAAGCTCTCCCACTTGATATTCCCGAGGTCTGACTTTTTGATCGAAGGTTTTCTTCATCCGTTTCTGATATAACTGACCATGACAGATAGCTGCTAATCTCTTTTCTTCAATCAAGCTTAGTTGGTTATAATAAGATCGGACCCATTCTGCTTCGTCTAGTTTTACATCCATCATTACCCGCAAGGAGGGTAATTCAACTTCAACAGGTATGACTGCTTCCATACCATACACAAGCTGATAAGGTGTTGCCCCAGTAGATGTTCTGATCGAAGTTTAGTACCCATGCAAGGCGAATGGTAACATTTCATGCCAGTCTTTGTATGTGACTACCATCTTTTGCACAATCTTCTTAATGTTCTTGTTAGCCGCCTCAACATCGCCATTCATCTTTGGTCTGTAAGGAGAAGAGTTGTGATGTTGAATTTTGAAGTCTCGGCATAGTTCTGCCATCATCTTGTTGTCAAGGTTCGAACCATTATTGATTCACTCGGGAACTCCGTATCGACAAATGATATCCATTTTCAGAAATTGGGCTACCACTTGCCTGGTGACATTTGCATACGAAGCTGCTTCGACCCATTTGGTGAAGTAATCAATGGCTACCAGGATGAATCTGTGACCATTTAAAGCAGTTGGCTCAATCTTTCCAATCATACGAAGGGCCAGGGTGAAGACAATATATTCAAAGGATTGGGAGGCACATGCACTTTGTCTGCGTAGATCTGACATTTATGGCACTTTCTGGCATAGGCACAACAGTCTGCATCCATTGTGATCCAGTAGTAACCTGATCTTAACAATTTCTTTGCCATTGCATGTCCTCCGGCATGGGTATTGAAAGAACCTTCATGTACTTCGTGCATTAGTAGGTCTTCTTCCTTCTTGTCAACACATCTGAGCAAGACCATATCGAAGTTTCGCTTGTATAGGGAACCATCAGTATTGAGGAAGAAATTGCCGTCTAGCCTTCTCAATGTTTTCTTATCATTAGACGATGCCTCTGGTGGGTATGTCTGAGTCTCTAAGAAGCATTTGATGTCGTGGAACCAAGGTTTGTTGTCAGTAACAGTTTCCACAGAGAATACATACGCCGGTCGATACAGTCTGGATACTAAAATTCGAGGCACATAGTTGGCAGTCTGTACTTTGATCATAGATGAAATAGTGGGCAAGGCATCTGTAAACTGATTCTCATATCGAGGGATGTATTCAAGCTTGACTATTGTCAAGAAAGTCAACAATCTCCTCGTATAGTCACGGTAGGGAACCATATGCTCTTGATGGGTATACCACTTGCCATTAGTTTTGTTGACCACCAAAGCTGAATCTCCGAATACATTCAAGGTTTTGATCCTGAGGTCAATGGCTTCTTTAAGACCCATGATACAAGCTTTGTACTCTGCTTCATTGTTAGTGCAGGCAAAGGTAATCCTTTCTAAGAAAGGCAGATGGACTCCTTTACGTGTAATAAGAATTGCACCAACTCCACGACCATTACAATTAACCGCCCCATCGAACATCATAGTCCATGCTTCTTCTGGATCAGGCCCTTCAGTGTGAATAGGCTCTTCACAGTCTTTTGATTTCAAGAACATGATTTAATCATCAGGGAAATCAAATCTCATAGGTTGATAGTCATCAATGGGTTGCTCGGCTAGATAGTCAGACAATACATTGCCCTTGATGGCTTTCTGAGAGGTGTACTGAATATCATATTCTGTTAGAATCATTTGCCACCTTGCAAACCTTCCGATAAGTGTTGGCTTCTCAAATATGTACTTGACGGGGTCCATGTTTGAGATCAACAGAGTGGTATGAGTCAACATATATTGTCTTAGTCAGTGAGCAGCCCATGCTAAAGCACAACAAGTTTTCTCGAGCAGTGAATAACGTTGTTCACAGTCGGTAAACGTTTTTCTTAGGTAGTATATTGCATACTCTTTTCGACCAGACTCGTCATGCTGGCCCAACACACACCGCATTGATTCATCCAATACTGTCAGGTACATTATTAGAGGTCTTCCTTCAACTGGAGGCATGAGAATTGGAGGTTCTTGTAGATACTCTTTGATCTTGTCAAAAGCTCTTTGACAATCATCGTTCCACCTGATTGTTTATTCCTTTCTTAGCAGTTTGAACAAGGTCTCGCAGGTCGCAGTGAGATGAGATATGAACCTTGAAATGTAGTTCAATCTACCTAAGAACCCTCAAACTTCTTTCTCAGTCTTAGGTGCATGCATTTCCTGAATTGCTTTGAGTATGTCGGGATCAACCTCAATTCCTTTTCCGCTTACAATAAAACCCAACAGATTACCAGAACGTACCCCGAATGTACATTTGTTGGGATTTAACCTTAACTGATACTTCCTCAGACGCTTGAAAAGTTTCAACAGATTTACCAAATGCTCTTCCTCTGTTTGGGACTTGGAAATCATGTCATCCACGTAACACTCAATTTCTTTATGGATCATGTCATGGAACAATGTTACCATAGCCCGTTGATATGTTGCACCGACGTTCTTCAAAACAAACAGCATTACTTTGTAGCAGAATGTGCCTCAGGGTGTGATGAAAGTTGTCTTCTCCATGTCTTCAGGTGACATCTTGATCTGATTGTATCCAGAAAATCCATCCATGAAGGAAAATACCAAGAACTGAGATGTGTTGTCCACCAATACATCAATGTGAGGTAATGGGAAATCATCTTTCGGACTTTCTTTGTTCAGATCCCGGTAATCAACACACATATGCACCTTGCCATCCTTCTTAGATACGGGTACAATGTTAGCAACCCACGGCGGGTAACTAGTTACAGCAAGAAAACCGGCGTCCCACTGTTTTTGTACTTCTTTGATTTTCATGGCCATGTCTGGGCGAGTACGATGCAACTTCTATTTAACTGGAGGACAATCCTCTTTCAATGGCAGCTTGTGCATGACAATGTCTGTATCCAAACCCGGCATGTCTTGATAGGACCAAGCGAACACATCAACATATTCTCGCAGCATACTGATAAGTTGTTCTTTTACTAGAGCTTGCAGACTGGCTCCAATCTTCACCTCTTTCACATCTTCCTCGGTACCAAGATTGATAGTCTCAACCTCCTCCTGATGAGGAGAAATCACCTTTTCCTCTTGTCTCAATAACCTGGATAGCTCTTCAGGTAAATCATAGTCTTCTTCAGCCCATTCATCTGCTTGATTAATTGGATTGTCGAAGTCATACGAGGTCATAGCAGTTTCGTTGTCGGTGCAATCTGGAGGGCTATCTCTGCAAGGGTTGAGATTTGGTTCATTTTAGTGATTGATTTTATCTTATTTAGAAAAAGTGAATGAAGTTATTATTGAGAAAAACATTGCCATTTATTGTTTTGTGCGAAAATAACAAAAATGAAAAGACAGTTAGCGAAAAAGATTGTTTGCAAAAAGATGTCCATTGTTCATTAATATTCAATTTGCACAAATACATATGGCCCTATTAAAAAATGAGTCCCGACATCTTGGGCAAGATGAAGGACTTTGATGCATGCTTAAAACAGGAAATAATAATTACTCTGAAGCAGTAACCCTTATAATTTCCTGGGAAGACCAGTTGAGGACTTGTTGGCACGAGACTCTTGGACGGATCCAGCTTTCTAGGTTGCAGTCGCTCTCAGCCTCGTCTTCCTAAGTGTTGACAGCATCAGGGGTCAGCATTCCCCCACTTATGAACTTTGGAGCTTCAGCAGCCTCCTCTGGAACTTGTCGGGATGGTCTGTAACCCAACCCGAATTTGTCTTCTTTCATCTGAACCTTCAGCAGCTTTCCCCAGCCTTGGGCATTTCCTTCTTCCACAACCTTTTGAGCCTATTTGTAGGAAGAAATTGAGGTGCCCATCCTTTCCTCTTGGGATGCTGCAAACACCTCAGTTGTAGCTTCGTTGATGTTCAAAGCTTCAAAACCTTGACTCATGGTTTCATGGATCTCTCCATCCATCTCTATGTACTTGTATGTAGCCAGGAAACTGACAAAGATGTCTTCTTCTCCACAAATGGTCATAATTTGGCCTTCCCACTCATATTTTAACTTCTGGTGAAGGGTCGAAGTTACCGCGCCAACGGCATGAATCCATGGTCGACCCAACAAACAGTTGTAGGCAGGCTGTATGTCCATCACGTAGAAGGTAGTTTTGAAAACTTGTGGGCCAATTATCACAGGCAACTCAATCTCTCCAAGAACCGATCTCTTAGAGCCATCAAAAGCTCTGACAACTAGGTTGCTCGGACGGAGTGCAAGACCATCATACTCCAGCTTGACTAAAGCCTTCTTTGGTAGCACATTGAGTGATGATCCGGTATCAACAAGGACATGAGACAGTACGTCACCTTTACATTCCAAAGTGATATGCAACGCCTTGTTGTGATTACGCCCCTCTGTAATCAAGTCAGCATCGGTGAAACTTAATCCATGACTAGAATTGAAATTTGCGACCACCGTTTCTAACTGATTAACTGTGATCTCTTCAGGCACGTAAGTTGCGTGCAGGACCTTGAGTAGTGCATTTCGGTGAGCTTCGGAATACATGAGCAAATATAGTATGGAGATCTTGGAGGATGTTTGGTGGAGCTGATCCAGAACTTTGTAGTCACTTCTTTTGATAATCCTCATAAACTTGTTTACATCCTGATCAAAGGGTGTCTTCTGAGTTTCTTTTGTAGCTGTTTCTTCTGGCACCACACTTTTGCCTTTTTCTTTGGCAGCAACTTCTGCTTCAGCATTAACTCTGGGAAACTATGAAGCAAAGAGACGTCCGCTTCGAGTGAAGCCTCCGCCTCCCCCGACATTGTCAACTTGTGGTGCAGATGTTGAGGAGTCAAGAGTGATCTTCCTTCCTTGACAATAAAGATCCGAACCATAATGCCAAGGCACAACATTGTTGTTATCATAGGGAATTGGCCCAGGCACTGTGATGGTCACCAGACTAATTGCAGCTGAAGAAGGAGTTGTAATAGTCTGTGGATCATAGTAGATGGTAACAGGAGGTCTGATCGAAGATGGTGCAAGTGCAGGAAGTTGTTGATATTGATGAGGGTGTTGCTGAAAGTTGTTGTTGAGAGAATCCGAAACATGGATGATTGTTGGATCATAATAGATGGTAATTGTTGAGATGTCGTCACTGGTGTTTGCTGTTGTTGTAGTTAATTCTGTTGAAATGACTTTTGCTGGTGTTGTAGAAGATTCTGATGGGATAATGTTTGCTGGTGTTGTAGAAGAGATTTTTGTTGTCTTTGTAGAAGATGGAACTGTTGATGTGATTTGCAGAATGCCCTCTCTGATAAGACTGTTGATACCATTCTTCAGATTTGTACAACCATTGTCATAACCTTTGTAAGCTTCACAATGGGCCTCACAACCCGGAAACACTTAGCACTTCAATAGCTGAGCTTTTACTTCGGTCAGTGGTGTTTGAATACTTGCAATGTCATCAATCAGAATTGTTGGTTGGTCTTCCTCAATAGCATTAATCCTCGGCCCACCGTGATTCGGTATTGGATTCTTTGTGACATTTGGTGGAGGTGCAAAATTCAAAGCTTTGGAGTCAATTAGATCTTGGACTTTCATGTGCAGGGCCCTGCACTTCTCTATTGAATGACCAGGTGCATTGGAGTGAAAAATACATCTGGCATTGACATCATAGTTCCTTGGAAGATTCAGAGGATCTGGTGGAGCCAAAGTCCTCAGTTCAGTTAGGTTAAGCTTCAATATCTGTGGGAGTAAAGCTGCATAGGGCATCGGGATGGGATCGATCACCCTGTTAATTTGAGAAGGCGTTTATTGGAAAGGACATTGCTGCTGGTTGTTGTTGTTGTAAGATCTTTGTTGCTGTTGAGGAAACTATTGTTGCTGAGGATACTGTGGCTGTTGAGGTGCTGGAGTAGGAATGGTGATTGCGGCCACTGATCTTTGCAAGTACGGGGGTCTACCTCTATTAACATGTACTACATTGGTCTCTCCTGTCCTTTGAGGTCCTGAGAAAGGTTTCTTTGCATTACTAGAGCTAACACCATTATCAGAAATCTTGCCCATCTTCAGCAAACTTTCAATTCTCTCTCCCGCTATAACCACATCAACAAAGCTGGTGGAAGAGAAAGCAGCAAGTCTATAAATGTAGGTCCCTTGCAAAGTATTCATGAACATAGCAGCCATCTCTCTTTCTGACATAGGTGGCTGGACAGTAGCAGAGAGTTGTCTCCACCTTTGAGCATATTCGCGAAAACTTTCTTTCGAGGACTGAGACATACACATCAAGAGGGTCCTATTGGGTGCCATATCCAGGTTGTACTGATATTGGCGTATAAAGGCCTCAGCTAAATCTTTCCAGTTCCTGATAGTAGCCCTTCACAAGTGTGAATACCACTCTCTGGATGCCCCGGTTAAACTGTCTTCAAAGTAAAACATCCACAGTTTCTCATCCATGGTATATGCTCTCAATCTTCCCATAAAAGATTGCAAATGGGTACGAGGACAGGAGGTATCGTTATACTTTTCAAAACATGGGGGTTTGAACTTGTGAGGAATCCTTACCCCTTCAACTAAAACCATATCCATCACATCGAATCCCAAAGAGTTCTGGGATTCCAGGGATCTCAGCTTCTCAGATATCTCATCCAGACGACGGTCATAAGCTTCATCTTCCCCAGCACCCAACACTGCAAACTGCTCATCCTGAGGGTCTTCTTGCAGAATACGATCTCCAGTGTTCCTTTGGCCATCCCCAAGGATGTTAACTTCCTGATTGTTGTGAGGTCCAAACACCACCGGAGTCGTTCGCGGTTGATCGCATGCATTATTACTTGTACCTCTAGTACTAGTGTGGTTATCTTTTGGAGTTTGCCGGTCGACTAACTCCCTCAATCTTTCCTGGGTTTGTTCCAGTCCAGTCATCACAACCATGAATTGATTCATCTGAGTCCTCACTTATGTCCTCACATCAGTCATCTGAGTCCTCACATATGTTAGTTCATGCTGTAGCTGATCCATTTGTAGACTTGGAAGGTTGTGTCGAGTTGGATATCTGTGGATGCGATTGACGGGAAAGACCCTCCTGAGAGCAATATTTCCTGAAACAACCAACAAAATGAGAAGACAACAACAAAATCACCTGCAAAAACAAAAGGTATGTCAAAATGCAATGCAATATGCCTATTTGTCTTTCGAGAGTATCCGGTTTGGTTCTTGGTTTTGACCTTCTAGACCTCTCTTGAGAAGATGGAGATGTTGAAGCATAAGAAAATCTAATACATAACCATAAAAATACAAGTGGCAATGCCATAGTACAAATAGTTCATGAATTACAACCAAACAAAACTCCCATGGTGAATCAAAATACAATCAAATTCAAGAATACAAAAAACAAAATCACCATGGTGAGCTAAAGTACAATCAAATAGATACAAGTAGAGAAAATAATACATCCAATTCAAAAGCATTCTCCTTGACTTCTTTAAAGAGAGCATCAGTTACCGGTCCAATTGGGTGTTCTGTAATGGTCCTGATGAGAAGGTTTCTGGTTTCAATGGCATTTGTCATCTTCTGATACTTATCTTGTTCTTTGGATCTCTTTAACCCCGCTCAGAGTTTCAACTCTGAGATCTCCTTCTGAGCTGCTATCAGTGCCTCTTGGCTTCTTTTCTCCTTAGCTTAGAATTGCTCTATCTTGGCTTGCATCTTCTAGTCTTCTTTCAAACGAGCCTCAGTTATCCTGACCCATCTATCCTGACTCTCTTCCAGATAATGCTCAGCTCTTGCTCTTTGAATCTTTGCCTCTTTGCATGCATTCTTCAACATAAGTTCCCCTGCTCGGGCTTTCCTGATGAAGTCTTCAGTCTTCTCAATTTTGGTTACATGCTCGATGCACAACTTCTCTAACTTCTCAATGTCTAGACGGCCATCATTCCTTTCCCAAAGTGTCTTCTTCAAAGATTCAGCTAGCTAGGTGTTTCTTTCTTTCAACTTTTCAAACTCTTCCAGACAGACAGTGGCTATGGGCTCAACTGCTGATGGCCCTGGTACATCTTCCAGGGTGAATGGCATACGGGTAATTTGTCCTCTGATGCGTGACCATTCAATGTACTGAGCAGAAGCTATGTTATTACACTTCCCCAGAATAGCAGTCCCTTTAGTTTGTATGTTGTCCCAAGCCCAGGCTGCTTGTCGTACAATGGCATGATTGTTCTGAAAAGCAAAATAAAGAGACTCTGCTAAGTCCTTCTCCCTAGGAGGACGTATCAAGGCATACCCCAACTGTCTCTTGAAAAGTAAAGGATTGTAATTGATGCAACCCTTTACTCCAATAAGTGGCACATTTGGGTGTTGCCCACAACTTGTTATTATGTCTCAACCCTTGGTGTTCTGAGTACACCATCTGATATCTTCTGAAGTAAGGGCAATCATCCTCTTAGCCTAATTCATTGTCTGTTGTGGGTTCAGGAAAGCTTCCGTCTTCGGCATATGCTTCATCAACCAACTGTAGAAGAGAGGTGCACAACATCTTACTAATCTTCCTCTCTGTTTCTCATTCCTCTGATGAACTGAGTAGTAGAAATCTCCCAATAAGGTGGGAACCAGGTTTTTTAGCATGAAGATGTGAATGGAATTTTTGCTTACAAACTTAGGCTCGTCTACAAACAAAATGATACCATAAATACTGAGAGCCAGGAGGGCACACACAGTTTCCTAATTCCCTACTGCAGCTTGTTTTGAAGCCTGAGTGACCAAGAAATCCAGATGAAGGCATGGGATTCCAGCCTTGGAAGTCATGTGCTCATCAATGATAGTTGCCTCCAGATGTAATGCTTTGGCTATGTCTTCATTCTTTGGAGGGGTCATTTCAGGGTTGAAAGGAATTCCTCTTCTGATAGGGACACCCAATAACATAGAGTATTCTTCCAGCAACGGTCCTATCTGAAAATCTAGGAAAGTGAAACAACGGAGAGGAGGGTCATAAAACTGAAGACATGTGTGAATCATTCTCCTCTGTGATGCATCCAGGTCCATGATCATGTCCAGGATTCCACAATAATGCTCTCTGAATAAGGGAACATGATCAGGGGTGATAAGGGCATGTATCTGCCTGATGGCTATTAGAGGGTACTCAAAGAAGTGATAGGTGATGTTGCTTTTCCTGGTTGAATCCATGCTGAAAATGTATGCTGAAGGAGGCAACTGAAGAGGACAAGTGAAGAAGATAGTTGCAGAAGGTAGCTGAAGAAGATAGCTGAAGGAGTGTTGAAGCAGATAAACTGGGCAGAAGAACGGTCAAAACAAAACCAAATGAAGATGGCTACCCTGTAAAACAAATAGACAAAATGTTAAATGATGCAATATGATGTATGCTCATGATATGCAAGGGTTTGTGATCATGTGCTGGATTATCTGTTGCTCTTGGTATGATCCATGAGTGTTCAGAGTTTCAGATGGGGGTCTAAGAACTAATAACTAGGTGGGGGACTCAAATAAAGAGTCAATAATCCAGGGTTTCAAAGAACTAGTACAAAATAGTACAACCTTAAGAACACATTCCAGTAGCAAGGTATGTCGAGGTCAAGGGTTCCTGCAAACCTGCAAACAACCCAACCCATTCACATGTATTGTTCTAAAACAAGGATCCTCAGGTTCGGATCTATTATGAGAAGTGTAAACACTTCTAACCCGGAGGTACAATGTTTACCCTAATCATAAAGGATCCTCCTATAATTCACCTCAGATGTTGAAGGTCATCTAAAAAAAGTCATCCAGACTTAGCAGGCTTCCCAGATAGCCCTAGCACTACAGGAAATCCATAACACAGAGTTCTCAAAAGGAAACACATGTCTGAACCGTGTTTTCATATTCCCGCACCAGACCGAAATGGAATGGGAAAGAATACGAAACCACTCTAATCCTATGTGTCACTCAGGCCTTTGTTTTGGACCTTTCTCACTGGAATACCACTCCCACCAAAGCAAACCAGAAATCCAGCACAATGATATGATAATAATAAATGAAATGCAGAAAGCAATAAATGAAAGCGATAAAGTAAATGCAATAAATAAATCTGTACAGGAAGCAATAAATAAAGCAAAAACATAAACACAAATAGCACATAACACCCCCAATAAACACAAACAAACAAGCGCTAGGAGAAACCCACAAGAGAACCAGAAGCCCTGGTTGCAAAGGTCCCCAGCAGAGTCGCCAAGCTGTCGCTCCCCGAATTTTCATCCTGGTGCAAACGCGAACCGTCGGTGATGTTGGAGGTTGAGATTGAATAGAGTCGCCAGCTAGGAATTTTTATCCCGAAGAAAAGGTAATGCTGCATGAACCTGGAAAGATATGGATAAGATGGTTGCGAACCAAAGAAACTAAGAAAGGGGGTTGGTTACAACCTAGGAAGGTATTAGCACCCAGATCGTCCGTCGTACTCGACGGGATCCACACATACCTGATTGTGTTTAAAAGGGGATAGTGTATGTGCTAAACTGTGTATAAAAGGCTAGGGAGGAATGGATGTACAGAGTGTCAGTGCAAGAAGAACATGAGTGCTCAAAACTGAAGCTAAGGAAAGAGAACTGGGAGGAGGAGACAAAGAGACTTTTGTTCGATAACTGTTAAGTTATGACTATGTATCCTCTCGTTCAATAAGGAAGTCAGAACACCGTAGTTCGACTCAAAGAGACTGGATGTTTTTGTTGTGAACTGCTTGCTTGTCTATGCTTAAGTGTATGACTCGTCTGGATCGAGTGCTAACTGTCTTGCATTAGACGGAAGAAGTGAGTTCTCATTTTTAGAGTGAATATGATGAGAAAAGAATCTCGGAGGAGACATTTATTGTTTGTTTTTGTGTTTTCAGTTTTTTATTGTTTTTGGTGTTTTGCATAGTATAATGAGCTTAAGCCTTAATCAAGGGTTTGCAAACTCATTATATCACCCCTGATTAGGGATAATGAGTCTACTTAAGTGTGAGATGAATATCCCAACTTAATTACCCTAATGATACAGGATTAAGATCATTAACCTACTTGTGATTATTAAGTGTTTTTGGATTTTTGTTTTGTGTTAAGTAATGAGTTTAATCTCTAATCAGGGATTAGTGAGCTCATTACACCATCCTAAGAGAAGGATAATAGATGAGAACACTTAAGATGAGGAAGACTCCTCAACTTAATCCAAGGTTAGGGATTAAAATCATTATATAACAAGACTTTATTAAAGTGGATTTTAATTAAAGGTTGGATTAAGAAATGGATTTTATGTTTGTAAGACTAAACCTGAGGGGGACTTGTCCATTGAATACTAGGGTTAGTCCCTCTGAACCAATATGCAGAGATGTAACCCTAATATAAGGCCCAAGTTACAAGCTTAAGTCTTGATGATTATTAGGTGTTTTGATTAGGAGGTGTAAACAATTTAAAGGTTTAACACTAAGTATTAAAGTTATACACTCCATCCTAAGATAAGGATACAGGCATAACCCTAATTCAGAGCCTTAAAACTTTAACTGTTTAGCCTTTATTATGAGATGAGAAGCAGAGACTCAAGGAGACTCAAAGGTAGAAACTAAGGGGGAATATGTACAACCCTAAAGTTATCATGCTTGGATATTCCTATGGTTTGTGAGGCATAAAGAAAGTCTTCAGATTGGCCACCAAGGAAGGAGAAGCAAATGAAAAGAGAAGAGGAAGGAGAATATGTTACTTACTTCCTGAAGAAGTTAAGTAACCTAAAAGAAAGAGAATGAGAAAGAGAGAGCACAAGTGAGTTAAACTCACTTCAAAGACAAATAATGATGCAAATGAAAAGATAAGAAGAGGTTGGATGTGGAGGAAAATCCACATCATGATCAACTTACCAGAAGCCCCTGCAATGGTTAGTATGAATGCATAAGGTGAAACAATGTGCAATGAAGCTAAGATGAAGATGCAATGATACCAACCATAAGTGAATACATGATGCAAATGTGTCATGGAGAGATGCAAATTCATATACAATGCATATGTATGATCATACAAGTGATGGGTGCAAAAACAAGCATGTTAGAATCTTAAGAACACATGAACATACATAAGATGTAATGGATGCAAAACATACCAAATGAATTCAACAATGATCAACCAATATTCACACATGTCCTAAGGCATCTAAGATGGCATACAAATGCATGAGATTTCATGACAAGTTTACATGATGAAAGTATGCAAAGATGAATGAAAATGAACATGACAAATTATGGTTTTAAGAAAGGGTATGATGCTTATGATCAAAACAGAAGCAAAACACATTATAAAAAATTGAAATTTCAACCAAATGAACCCAAAACACACATAAGATCACTCCCCAAAGATGGAAGTCAGAAGCTATACCAAAGTCAAGTTATGGTTTTTCTAAGTTAAGCTAGGGTTTTGGGTACTTCTTCATGAAAAATTCCAAACAAATGGTAAACGCAATGCAAAAATATGAGTTAAATACCCTAGATACTACATGCAAAGTATGAAAGAATTCAAAAAGAACCATACACAAACTCGTCTTGGTTGATCAGAAATGAATTTTTGAAGTTAGGGTTAGAAAAATAGGAAATTTAGAAACCCTAATTCATGGTTAATTGTCAAAATGTGATCAAACCCTAAAAGAAATTTGTAAGATGAGTTTGTAAATTGTTCTAAATGTGTAAGAATGCTTCATGATTTTTTTGGTGATTTTTAAATACCAAAAAGTATTTTTAAATAATTAAAATGAATGAATTAATTAAATAATACAATTAAATGATTTAAAAATATTTTTTAATGCAAAAATTAAAATTAAAAAGGTTTTTGGGTTCTGAAAATTATTTAAAGTAAAAATGCAAAAAATTGGAATTTTATAAAATGTTTTACTATTTTAAATAAATGAAAGAAAATAAAATGAAATACAAAAAATAAAAATGCAAAGTAATCAGGATGGAGGGTCAGGATTTCGCAGGGACTGGATGGAGGGCCATGATGAGAGGTCAGCTTGATCAAGGGTATGAAGATCTAAGGGCCTGGATTTGAACTTATGATTCATGCGTGATCTAAAGGCTGAGATTCCATCTGACCTAATTAATTATAATTAAGTTAATTAATTAAAATTAGGTTTAAGTGAATTATATGGGTCGTCCAAAACTTAATCTAAACACGATCCAAGGGCTGACATTCAAACTGGAAACCCTAATCACCATTAACCCTAATTATTTTCAGGTGACCGGAGATAAGCTCCGGTCATCATCTCCGGCAAGCTCAAAACCTAACTCCTCCTACAAGATACTAAAACGCATCAAACCTGCCCAGGAATGATCCCCAAACATCATACAATCAAAATCAATCATCAAACATCATTTAAACTTCATGAATCAAGCAAATCGAAGCAAACAAATTTCACGGGAAAACTTTCAGAACAACAATACATGCTCATTTCTCAACCATTGTCAATTCTAAACACATCATGGTGATCAGCTAAGCATATAAAATCATTTTATAACAAGAAATCAAGGTTCTGGAAAAATTGTTCTTGATGTATACCTGAACTGGAGTTCTTCAAAATGGAGCTTTCAGGACCTCCCTCTTGTGCAAAATGACTTCTTTGGACTTCTTGAAGCTAATGGAGTGCTTAGAATGCTTTGAAAGTGGATGGTTTTTGAGGTCCAGTTCTGATGAAGCAGAAATCGTGTTTTTGATATGTGGTGTTTCAAGCCATTTTGATGGTTGATTCTTGTTCTATGGATGATATGTGATTGATTGGTGAAGGAATTTTGGAAGTTTGATGGCTGGTTTGAGAGAATCAAAGAGATGAAGCTTTGAGGGAATTTTTTGCAATCTGAGTGTGTGGCTTGCTTCAAGGCTTAAAGTGTTGTGTTTTATGATCCTTAGGGTTTCTATAAACAAATGAAATCAGTCAGAAGAGTGGATATACACTGTGGGAATGGTATGGTGCTATTGGCCAAAAATTCAAAAGTTTGTGTACTTGAAGCATGGGCCATGGCAAAAGTGATTTGAGGTCTTGGGCTGCCTCAGCTGAGTTCAAGGAGCACCCTTGGATCGAAATTGGTGAGCTGTATGGCTTGATTCATGAGTTTCCAAAGGTTTTGCATTTTCACAACTTTGACATTTCTTGAGAAGCAAGGCATGAAAACCCTAGGTTCTTGGCCCAATTCTAATCTTTAGAAGTTGTTTGATCATGGAATGATGTATTTGAGTGGATTAGAGGTCACACAAAGGCCTGAAATACCATTTTGCAAATTTCCCTCTTTGGCATGAACTTGAAAATTACAAGATTTTTCCCAACTTTGACTTGCCATATCTTGAGTTCTAGGATGAATCAAGGGGAGTTCTTGTACTTTTTGAAAATGGGAAGAACAAATCTACAACTTTCATGTTTGAAGAAAATTCATTTGAAACCTTCTTGATCAAGAGGAGGTTGAAGATCTTTCCCAAAATGAAAAGTTTTCATTACAAGTCATGTCCAGAATTGGAAAGTTTTCAAATGGATCAAAATTATTCAATCTTGTGAACTTCCAAGCCTTCCTAAGATTAAATAAAAATCATAGGACCTCAAATTTATGATGATGACCCTTTGGAACCCTTGTTGGTGGTCTCAGATCCCCTGATTCTGACTTTTTTTACACAACAAGTTACCACTTGATCAGATGACTTCCACAAGGAATATTTGCTTCAAATTTGATACACATGCTCCTTATAACATATATAGACCAATAGAATCAAGAATGGCCAAAAATTTTGATTGTAAGGGCCTCAAACCCAAAACCCTAATTTTTGGTTGTCTGTGCAGGAGCCCTGAGCCTGCATGGGCAACTGTGCAATCCTCTGAGATTTTGTGACTTTCAAGAACCCTTGGAGGTATAATATGATCATAGAACACTCATGGACCCTCTTGGCATGCTTCATGGCCTCTGAGATAGCTCAAACCACTTCTAAGATTCATCTGATCATAAACCCTAGCTATGCAGCTATGCAATGAGTTGCTAAAATATACAATGTGAGATATTATGCTTATGCAATTCAATATGGAAGATCACAAGCCAAGGTGTGAAAAAAGAGAGGGAAAATTTGGGGTGTTTACAACCATGATTAGTGTTTCAACTCTGCTGCATAAGATATCTGCAACATATACTATTTTATCCTTTGGTACCCATAAACTTTTGGGTCCTTTTGAATTAGTCTTTCTAAAGTTTCTAATATACCTAGGTTTTTGTGAAACATTGAATTTTTGTGTGTGTGATGATATATAGTGATAAGAAAAGGAAGATATTGGTTTGTTATCTTGAAAAGGTTTTTGATCATCATTGTCAGGATCATAACCAATTCCTCTCTTTCCATTCTGACTAACATCATATATCATAGAAGCTATTCTGCTTCTATTTATGTTGTTATTTAAGAATGTCTGAAAAAGCCTTATCATACTTATATAAGATGGTTTTAGAAAATGGAGATGCTTTAGAAAGAGTTTCTTCAAGTTTCTAATACCTTTTCAGAGATTCAGAAAGATATTATTCTAATTCAGCACGAGAAAGGTCAAAAAAATACGTCTTTTGAGTCAGACTCGGTTTCTGTTGTACCTTCTTCAGATGTTGTGGCCATGAATGCTATGTTGGCATGCTCATCTTCAGAATCAAAATTATCCCATGTAGCCATGAGACCTTTCTTCTTTCTTTTAAATGTGTTCTTCTTGAATCGTTCTTTCCTGAAGCTTTCTTTTGTGATATTTGGACAATCTTTTATCTAGTGTCTAGGTTCCTTGCATCCATAACAAGTAATCTGGTTTCCTTTTGAAGATGATTCTTGGAACTCTCCATTGTTTCTGAATCCACAAATATTTCTATGTCTTTCTTCAAGAGTAGTTTAACTCTTCTAGATAAAAGAGATAATTCATCGTCGTCATCAGAGTCTTCATAATCAGAATCTTCTTCTTCTTTTTCCTTAATTAGAGGGACTTTGTTCTTTTCTTACTTGATTCTTTCTAATTTATATCTTAGAGCAACATATTTACCCATTTTCTGAGGCTCATCTTCTTCTAGATCTATTTCATGGCTTTTGAGAGAACTAACCAACTTTCCAATAATGTTGTAACCATTTGTCTCCCTTTCTTAGGAAGACTTATTACAATCTGAAATACTAGTACACAAATCACAAATTTCCTAACCATATGTCGAGATATTGATATCTGTTATCATTTAAACAAAGTTCATATGTGTAGATTGATGTTCAACAATATCAACATATCAACATGTTAGATGTCCCAACATCTTTCTCGACATGTTTGTGCAGTCATCATAATAAAAAAGTTGTATAATTGCAGAATGATAAAACACCATGATTTGTTAACCTAATTTGGTCGAACTCACCTACTCTGAGGGATCCCAATCCAGGAAGAAGATTACAATATAAGTGGATTATTTCTTGTATAAAATCGCTTGTTTTACAGGTAAACACAAACCTTTTACCTAACCTTACCCAATGTAATCATTATCTCAGAAACCCATGTTTGATACGAGAAACACATCTCACTTCCTCATTGTTGCACGCTTCACAATGGCATCAGGTTGCAACCAGCAACTCCATCATGTAGCGCCAACACAACTTTACCATTCATGAAAGTCCTCCTTTCTATGCAATGATCATCTAACTTTCTTTGGCTTCCTATTCTCATGGGACATGCTTCACAACTTTGTCCAAGAACAATATACAATTCATTACCTAATAGTATCTGATTTTGTATTAACAACTATGTCTACCTCAATGTATCCTACTAATACAGAGGGTAACTTACAACACAAGAAAGCCAATGAATTTCAAACCCTAAAACTTATTTTCTACTTTACAAAAGTGTTACAAGGATTAGTTCTCTTGCCCTAGGTGTAAGGAATTATATTTATAATCTTTTGCTAATCCATGGGCTTCAATCTTCTTTCTTCTGATTTGTTGATCTACTGTTGATTTGTTGGAGAGAATCTTGGAAAATATTTAAACCATATTTAAATCTTCTTTTTTGTAACAGTTCAAAATTTCAAGTCTTCATACTGGAACATCTCATTCGATATCTTTCGTCTTTGGCAGAATTCTTCACATTCATGTGTTCCCAGATTTCTTTATCCTTACCATTGTCTCCAATTATTATGTTTTACTTAAAACTTTTCCAAACCCTTAGAACTTTCAATCTCCCCCATTTTGGCATTTTTTGGTTAAAATATTTTATTGTACAATCTTGAGTAGAGAAAGAAAGTCTGAACACTTGTGAAGCTCCTCCTGACTCCTGAAAGCCCTAGCTAGCTGTTGGTGTACATGAGGTAGAGAATTATAGTTACTCCCCCTCAAACCTTTAAGAAGGTTCAGAAGGAGCTTAATAAGAAGCAGTTACTGTCAATATAACACAGAGTTCATAGACTATATAACTCAGGTCACAAGACACAACCTACTTCACAACTTATATCACAAGACACAAAGGAAGCACAAACTGAAGCAATACATATAAGATGTTAGAACATCTTTTCCAACATTCTTGCAAAACAACTGCACAGAAGCACACACGTGAACAACTTCCAAAACACAATTAACCCAGATAACCATTATCCCCCTTTTTATCCAGAACTTGACAAAATCTCCCAAAGAAAACCCATAACAAAATATTACCAACCCAGAGCATAACGAAAGCCAAAAGACTCAAGCAAGGACACACTGAAGGATTCAGAATAGAAATTCTCCTTTTTATAAATGAATGCAACTTAGGAAGTATTAATATTTAATTGTATTAGAGGTCATGGTCAACAAAGGACCATTCTTTGAGGCAGAGTTCTTCAGCAATATAAGCCATGCACCGTCCGAAACTTATTAAATTAATTTGGACTGATTCTACGCATTCATAACCAAAGGGCACGTTTTGAACACCCTTTTGACAGGTATCCACCGTTTAACTGTACCCATTTGTTGATTTAATGTTGCTTAACCACTTTTGAGGCCTTTGATTCATTGGTTCTTTATATATAACTGCCAAGGCTTCCATAACTTGTAGCAACAATATCATGTCAGGACATCCCATTTGACATCTCACCACAACTTGCTTGACCTTCAAGCATCCAATCACAAGTCTTGTAGTGTCATATCTCAGGCACAATATCAAATCCCCCTATCTAAGATAACCAGTTCTATTTTCACTTATGTTGATGAATGGAAAACATAAGACGCATCTTCATATATTCTAGAGCTCACTCTTTGTCCAACTCGCCTGCTGAACACAATCATCTCTTTGTGCTATTACTCCACCTTCATGCTTGTTGTGAGATCACATTCACCATCCTATAGCCAACAAAATCTTGGATTGAGATCAAAATCGCCATTGATCCCTCTCTTCCTGAACTCGTTCATACACCATATGAATTCCTCCTGAATTCTTATGCATGAATATCGATGTTCCTTGAGATAAAATCCAATTGATTATGGAATGCTCCACATTCCTCAAAGAGATACAATACCTCTTAGTTTGTTAGTTTCTTCACAATGTCATCTTTTACTTGTCTTAACATTTTCTCCATGCCTTTGAACACAAATCATTAGCTTGCTTGCTCCATAAGATTTGATCAGACTCACTGACCAGACATGTAGAAAGAACCATCTTGATCACCATGATAGTCTTTATTTAAGACACTCCTTATACAATATGTTCTTATCAAGGGATATCACGACCATATGATATACTAACATCAGTTGGAACATCTCCATGTGCCATAAACATCAATGCATCCTTTGTCATCTTTATACCACATAATGTCTTCATCAACTGTAGCTCCATTATCAACTTGATCATAAATACCATTAGACTCTCATGGAGAGAAATAAACTCTCCATAACTGGTGCAATCAACTTCAATTTCTTAGAACTTCTACCACAAGCTCCAAGACATAGCTAAACCCAGATTCTCCTTTGATCTTCTACCAACTACTCTTCTGCCCAAGAGTAATTAGTGTTAGACGATGTGGCTAGTGATCTAGAGGGGGGGGGGGTGAATGGATCACCTCCTTGTTTACAAGGATTTAAAAGATTTTTTAGTTTTCAAAGATTAACGGAAACCACGGTCCCAAATATACTAGCATCTATTCTAGACCAGCCACTAGAAGATCGGACATGTGATAACGTGTTGGATTTACAATTGAGATGATAAAGGTTTAAACACACAAGCTGTAAAAGTGTTGAATGCACCTATCACAAAAGCTATTTCCAATGAATAAAAAACGATTAAAAACGTAAATAGAGATGGAGAAGGAATACAATACGCAGAGATTTGGTAAGGAAGTTCCCCAAGTTCGTCCTCGCATATGGGTACGTCTCCCACTCAATTTCAAACCGAAATTGAGAACTTTTATATCAATATTGCTGAAATCGCCGTTTACAAGGTTGCTATACAAACACCAGAAATCTATTCACTTAGATATTCCTATTGTATCAACCTTCACTTGATCTGAGCCAAATCAAGATTCCCTGCAAGTAATACAAAAAATTCACCGGTTCCACGATCTATTTGCGAAATCTCCCAATTTCCAAAGCTTACGCTGCGGCTGAATCTGTCTTGTAAACGTGACTAACAAACCCTCAAGAACACGCCCGTTCTTGAACGAAAACCCAGTTGGTTTTTCCTTGAAACCTTCTTTTCACTCTTCAACTCAGCTGGATCTCTGATCGTACCACTGAACGTTATCTCATAACCCTTTAATTCACAGAACAACATTAATTCCTTGTTAATGTTCTTGAATCAAGGTGTTTGAGAAGATGATGAAGATGAATTTGATACTAGGTTTCAATCCTGCTCAACATTGAATTGTACACCCAAAAATTACTGTTCTTGATGTGTTCTTCAACGATCCTTGACCTTGAATTTCGTAAGCAATTCCTGTGTTTTTTTCCTGCACTAACAGAAACCACAACATATACTATGCAGACTCTGTTAGAAGTAAAACAGAAAAATGAATCGATTCAAGATGCGAATGAATCGATACATAATGGTATTTAAACTATTATGTATCAATGCATAATATCATGAATCGATACATACTGAACAGATAAAGAAAAGCAGAGAAATTAACATACAATGAATCGATGCATGTTTGTATGTATCGATTCATAGAAGAAATTCCAGAATCATTCTTACAGCATGAATCGATGCATGATGGAATGAATCGATTCATTTTGCGAATTTCCAGAATTATTTCTACAGCATGAATCGATGCATGATGGAATGAATCGATTCATTTTGCGAATTTTTCAGAAATTCAAAGACATTATTTATTTAAAATGAGACAAGTGATATAAAGGCTAGCAATGCATACAAAGTGTCTTAATATAAAGCATATGATAAAAGAACAAACACCTAAAATTTATAATCATACAAAACTAAAGAGTTGCTCACAAACTCCCCCTTTTTGATGATGACAAATTTTTTTGAAGTTTGAGAACCACTCCCCCTGAGTTTGTGCATGCCTGTCATTTTTCACACTCGCCTTTCTCCCCCTTTGTCAACATCAAGAAAGAATGCATAGGTGAAGCAAAATTTCAGTAATACCAAGATATATAAGCAGAATTCACTCACAAAGAATGAAACATAAAGGGCAAACAAATTAGTCGAAAGCAGCAAACAAGCATAGGCATTGAAATTGTCAATTAGAGTTGCGAATTACAGAAGCAAACCAAACGCATACAATGTTTAAACATAAAATGCAAAGAAACTTAAGCAAGAAACAATGATGTTATGCAAAATGAAATGCAGCCTCAGTGAGGAAAGTGGCCACCACAAGACTCCGCATCATCTCTATCGGGATCTCGGAAACTTGAAGGAGGAAGTGGATGAGGCATTTCATCAGGATTCTGCCCCATGAAGGTGTAACGCCTGAACCGTTTCTGAACCTCTGTGCTTTGAAATATTTCCATAATCCCCGGATGCGAACGACAATCATCCATGAATCCAGACATCTCATTGTAGAAAACTTGATGCCACTTAACCAAGTCGGTATGCCATGAGTGTTGATTATGATACATCCTAGTGTGTTCATCATGCCATTCTTGGTGTTCTTTATGCCATTCCGTTTGTTGGACATGCCACGCACGGGCTTCTTCATGGCGGACATTGTTGGCAATTTCCATTTGCTCAAACATTTGAGTGAGATATGCAGAAGCAGTAGTAGATGATGTCGGTGGAACAGATGGAGGAACCGGGTGATAGTTAGTAGGAGACCACCTTTGTGGCACCCACTCACCCCAAGCAGTGTTGGCATTTGCGTCAGGAGGATTTTCTGCATCCTCCATATCTTCATCTCTTTGTTCTTCAACAAAAATTTGTTCAGAAGGAATATCAAAGTTGTAGATTCTGGTTCTAGTGCTACGTTCAAAGAAGTAATAGCAGCGACGCTCGATGTCCCACCTATATCCCATATGAGAGAGAGTAGCATTGTTGAATTCTTGAACACTAGAAGAAGATAAGAGAGGCACAGGGGGGGAAACCACTTTCCAAAACTTAAGGATCCGCATAATCTGTGCGGCATATGCAAGAGTGATGTTCTTTGAACTATTCCGCGTAAGAAAGATACGCTTTACAAAGTAATTTGGCCAATTCAATGGGATCTTCTTCTGCAGAATGTACAAGAGATGGATGTTTGGCTTATCCAATCGAGAGTGCCCACCGGACCTTGGACGCAAGATATGTGAAAGAATCCAATGCAGAATTCTGGGAACGCTATTTATCATTCTAGAAGTCAAAGACTCATCATCAGCAAGAGGTCTTTCCAATTTAGAAATGGATGCACAACATTCCTTCAGATTAAAGTGAGTTTCAAACTTCTGATCATGCCACATTTGCAACTCAGGCGACGGGGATGGCATTTGGAACACTTTGTGCCAATCACCAGCCTCAAAACAGTAAGTTCTTGTACCAATAGAACACTTGAACATGTAACCTTTACCAGATTTCACACCAGCATAAAAAACACGAATAAAGTCCTCATGATAGTCATCATTAGCAGTTAAAAAGGACCCAAGATTTTGTGCGTCGATTAAATTAGCAACTTCTTCTAAACAAAGAGTACGTACATCACGAGTATTGAAAACATGTGGTTTCATGACTAACCTCGACTTAAAAGAAACCTTAAATTCTTCAACAATGGCAGGATGGAGAATGGAAGCCCCAGAGGGAGGAATTTCGGGAACAGAAGGAGCTTGATGGGAAGCCTCAACAGGTTCTTTGCCTTAACCTTTTCCTTTTGCTCTAGGAAGCATGACTCTTGGAGGCATAATGATGAATTTAGGGTTTTTTTTAGAGAAAAGGGGTTTTGTGGCAGTTAGGGTTAAGAAACGAAAATGATGCAAATGGGATGAAGAGGAAGACAAAATGGAGTTTATAACTGATGGACATGTCATAACTGATGTTGATGTGTCGATACATAAAAAAGAAACTGATTTTAAAACAGAATGCGTCGATTCATGACCTTATGAATCGATTCATGTGATGAAATTTTTTGAAAGTTAGGTTGCTATGTATCGATACAAACCACGAATGTATCGATACATACTGTAAATATTTTGACAGATTTAAAAGAAAATGAACATGAATCGATTCAATATGGATGTGATCGATTCATAATGCGAAATTTTTGAATTTTCTAGTGGTTATTTATCGATACAAACCACGAATGTATCGATACATACTGTAATAATTTTTACAAATACAAAAGAAATTTAGCACGAATTGATACAAAGTAAATATGCAGAACAAAAATGATGCAGAATGCAGAATGAATCATGACATTGGAATGATGCTTAAGAATACTTTACAACCTAATATTAACGCTCAAACATTCATATGTAAAGAAGTACATGTAAGCGATAAATAATTGCTCAAACAACATTTATCACACAATATCAACAAAGTGAAGAGAGGAACAATATTACCTCCGTCGTAGTATTCTCATGAGGTACGAGTGAAGACTACATTCAGAACTTAGTAAACACGATGAGATAAATAGAAACTAAATCAAACAAACTTAAGACACCAATGCGGAGAGATCAAGAATCCCTAATTCACGACGAATGTTGAAGAATAGTTCAGTTTCCAAAGGTTTAGTGAAAATGTCAGCAAGTTGAGTTTTAGTATCAACATGCTCAAAAACAACATCTCCTTTTTCAACATGATCGCGAAGGAAGTGATGTCTAATCTCAATATGTTTGGTGCGTGAGTGTAAAACAGGATTCTTAGTGAGATTAATGGAACTAGTGTTGTCACACTTAATTGGAATGCGTTTAAGTTCAATGTCAAAATCTTGTAGTTGTTGTCTTAGCCACAAAATTTGAGCGCAACAGCTACCGGCTGCAACATACTCAGCCTCTGCAGTAGACAAAGCTATGGATACTTGCTTTTTACTATGCCAACTTATTAAAGAATTTGAAAACAGATGACATGTACCACTAGTGCTTTTCCTATCTGATTTGCAGCCAGCAATATCAGAATCAGAGTAACCTACTAAGCTGCAATCGCTCCCTTTGGAATACCAAAGCCCATATTTAGGTGTTCCATCAAGATACCTAAATATACGCTTGACTGATTTTAAGTGAGATTCCTTAGGATTTGATTGATATCGTGCACACATACACACACTAAACATGATGTTCGGTCTAGAAGTAGTAAGATACAAGAGAGACCCAATCATACCTCTATACCTTTTGACATCAACACACTTACCATGTTCATCTTTGTCCAAGTTTCTGTTGGTAGGCATGGGAGTGTCAATTGGTTTTGAATTATTCATTCCAAAACGCTTGAGCAGTTCTCTGCAGTATTTTGTTTGACATACTGTTGTACCTTCATCGAGTTGCTTTATTTGGAGGCCTAAGAAGTAGTTCAACTCCCCCATGAGACTCATCTCAAACTCACCCTGCATAACATTAGAAAATTCTTTGACCAAGTGTATGTTAGTTGAACCAAAAATTATATCGTCTACATAAACTTGAACTAAAAGAATGTGCTTTCCTTTATGTCTAATGAAGAGTGTATTATCCACTTTACCTCTAGAATATCCATGATCAATTAAAATTTTACTAAGTCTTTCGTACCACACACGAGGTGCTTGCTTAAGACCATATAAAGCACGCTTTAATTTGTAAACATGATCTAGATATTCAGAATTTTCAAAACCGGGAGGTTGTGAAACATATACTTCTTCATTTATGACACCATTTAAAAACGCACTCTTTACGTCCATTTGGTAAAGCTTGAAATTCATAGAACACGCATAAGCAAGCAAAAGACGTATAGCTTCAAGGCGAGCCACTGGAGCATAAGTCTCCTCATAATCTATGCCCTCCTCTTGGTTATACCCTTGTGCTACCAAGCGTGCCTTGTTCCTAGTTATCACTCCGCTTTCATCAAGTTTATTCCTAAACACCCATTTAGTACCTATGATATGATGATCTCGCGGACGAGGGACAAGTTCCCAAACGTCATTTCTTTTAAATTGATTAAGCTCTTCTTGCATGGCCATTAGCCAAAATTCATCAATCAAGGCCTCTTTAGCATTTTTAGGTTCCACTTGTGATACAAAAGCGAAGTGAGAACAAAAGTTACTTATCTTAGAACGAGTCAACACTCCCTGTGAAATATCTCCCAATATATTGTCTATAGGGTGGTCTTTAGAGGATTTCCAAGCTGGTGGAAGGTCCTTTACTTCAGATGTTTCTTCCTCTTTATCTTTTTCATGACTAGTATCTTCCTCCTTCTCAATTTCAGCCGTTTCAGATTGATCAATTTCCGAAATAGCTTCTTTGAGTATGTCTTCTGTAGATACACCTGCATCATCAAAAGAGATACCTTTTCCAACAATTTTTGGGTAAGACTCATCAAAAGAAACATGGATAGATTCTTCAACAGAAAGTAAATGCCTATTATACACTCTATATGCTTTGCTTGATTGAGAGTATCCAAGAAAAATACCTTCATCAACTTTGGCATCAAACTTCCCAAGATTTTCTTTACCGTTATTTAAAACAAAACATTTACAACCGAACACATGAAGATGAGAAAAGTTTGGCTTTCTACCTTTTAAAATTTCATAAGGGGTTTTATTCAAAATAGGACGAATTAAAATCCTGTTCAGAACATAACAAGCTGTGCTAATTGCATCAGCCCAAAAATATTTTGGTAATCCACCCTCATTGAGCATTGTTCTTGCCAATTCTTCTAAAACTCGATTTTTGCGCTCCACAACACCATTTTGTTGTGGAATTCGAGGAGCTGAAAATTTGTGCTCAATGCCATACTTGTCACAATACTTATCAAAGAGGTGGTTTTGAAATTCTCCTCCATGATCGCTTCGGATTGCAACTATTTTAGAATTCATTTTGTTTTGGGACAGCTTTGCAAAACTTTTAAAAGCATAAAAAGTTTCATCTTTGCTATGAAGGAATATAGTCCAAGTGAATCTAGAGTAGTCATCTACTATTACGAAACCATAATAGTTTCCACCTAAGCTCTTTGTCCTAGATGGTCCAAAGAGGTCCATATGGAGAAGCTCAAGGGGTCTTGAAGTTGAAATTATGTTTTTAGATTTAAAGGAGACCCTTGTTTGTTTCCCCATTTGGCAAGCATCACATAGGTGGTCTTTTGAAAATTTTATTTTTGGAAGACCTACTACTAGATCCTTAGATACAACCTTATTAAGCAAATCGAAATTAACATGCGCTAAGCGTCTATGCCACAGCCATGAATCATCATTTAGGGCTACTAGACATTTAGTGCTTGTTAAAGATACACTCAAAAGATCAAGCATATATATATGTTGTTTACTCTTACACCCTTAAACACAACATTATGTTCGGTATGTTCAATTTCGCAACAAGTTTTTGTGAAAGAAACTTTATAACCTTTGTCGCATAATTGACTTATACTCAACAAATTGTGTTTAAGTCCCTCTACAAGATGGACATCAGAAATAGTAGTGGTAGATGGATTACCTACACTACCTTTACCAAGTATAGCTCCTTTGTTATTGTCTCCATAAGTAACATACCCCTTCATCTTTGCTTTGAAGTCAATAAAAAGTGATATGTCACCCATCATGTGCCTTGAACACCCGCTGTCCAGAAACCATCTTCTTTCCATGGATGCAAGACACTTATCCTACAATATCAAAAGAGAGAGGTAGGTACCCCATTTTTATTGGGTCCAAGTGGGTAAGTGGTAACATGGTTGTCTTTAGGCTTCCATTGATAAATACCTTTAGGCACTAGAAATCTTCTAAATTTGCATTTTTCAATGGTATGGCCAGCATGACAATAATAATGACATACACTACGATAATGTGGTTGTTTATGATTGGTCCTTAAATCCTTTGGAACAAAAGAATATTTTGCATATGGAGGATTTAATGACTTTTTGAACAACCTAGTATCAATGGCATAAGTAATCTTAGGTTGCAAGGCTTTTTCCAATTTGACTTTAAGAGAAATAACCTCTTGTTGCCAAATGTGACAAGCTTCACAATGCCTTATTTTACTACAACCATCAATATCAATATCTTTTGAATTTTCTGCAATGCTAGCTTTCAAGTACTCTAAATCTTTTTCAGCATGTTGTACTTTACCTTCCAAGTATGAAAAAATTTGTTTATCGGAGATAATCTTTTAAATGCTTCTATAGCTTCATTATGCAGTTTTTCAAAAGCAATTTTCAATTCAGAAAAGGACATAGAAGAGAAATTGTTATAGTAAGCTTGTTTTACCTTTTTATCATCACTTTTCTTCTTGTGGTGAGACTGATTTTTGGTGTGAGCCATAAGACACAAATTTGCGGTTTCATCGCTATCACTTGAGCATTGTGTACTTGATGAATCACTATCACTTACCCAAGCAATGTAAGCTCTTCTTTGCTTATTATACCTTTTTGGTGGAACTTTTCCTTTATCCTTTTTCTTTAAAGGACAATCCGTCTTATAATGTCCGGACTTGCCACAATTAAAGCAAGATCCTCTTTCTCTATTCTTCTTAATCTCTTCCTGTTTTGAATCTATAGATTGTCTTCTAAACTTTATGAGATTTTTGTCGGAATGCTTGATTCCATTCTTTCGGATGAATCTATTATATGTCCTAACAAAAAGTCCCATTTCTTCGTCACCGGAGTCTTCGTTACTACTTGACTCATTGTTGCTTAGCTCTTTTTGTGAGGACTTTGAGTTAGAAGCCACAAGAGCTATAGGCCTCTTCTCACCCTCTTTGTCTTTATTCTTCTCCTTTCCCTTTTTACTTTTGTTCTCAAACTTTTCTAGACTTTCTAGTTCTTGCTGATGTTCCTCCAGCTTTCCAAACAAAGTAGTCATTGAGAGTGCCGTTAGATCGTTGGCTTCCTTGATAGCTGTTACTTTAGGTTGCCATTCCCTGCTAAGACATCTCAAAATTTTATTAGTAGCAATTTCATTGGAAACAGGTTTTCAGAGTGCATTCAAACGATTAATGAGATGAACAAATCTCTTTTGCATGTCGGGAATAGATTCTCCTTGTTTCATGCGAATGAGTTCGAACTCTTGATTAAGTGTGTTAATGCGGGACTGTTTTACTTCAGTTGTACCTTCATGTGCAATTTCTAAAGCGTCCCACATTTCTTTAGCTGTCGAGCAATGGGATACTCGATAATACTCATCTGCACTAAGTGCTGAAATTAGCATATTTCGAGCTCTCCAATCACTTGACTACTTTTTCTCATCTTTTTCATCCCAATCATCTTCTGGTTTAGGTACTATGGCACCTGCCTCATTCATCATGGTAATTTGAAAAGGACCATTTTGTATGGCAGTCCATACGCGCCTATCCACGGAATTTATGTGAACTCGCATGCAGTCTTTCCAGTAGCCATAATTTTCACCATTGAAAACAGGAGCTCTATTATACGCCCCCTTTGGTTCAGAATCCATAACGTTACAGGCAGCCACAAAGCACCAGCGAACCGGTGCTCTGATACCACTTGTTAGACGCTGTAGCTAGTGATCTAAGGGGGGGGGGGTGAATGAATCACCTCCTTGTTTACAAGGATTTAAAAGATTTTTCAGAGTTTTCAAAGATTAACGGAAACCACGGTCCCAAATATACTAGCGTCTATTCTGGACCAGCCACTAGAAGACCGGACATGTGATAACGTGCTGGATTTACAATTGAGATGATAAAGGTTTAAACACACAAGCTGTAAAAGTGTTGAATGCACCTATCACAAAAGCTATTTCCAATGAATCAAAAACGATAAAAAACGTAAATAGAGATGGAGAAGGAATACAATACGCAGAGATTTGGTAAGGAAGTTCCCCACGTTCGTCCTCGCGTGTGGGTACGTCTCCCTCTCAATTTCAAACCGAAATTGAGAACTTTTATATCAATATTGCTGAAATCGCCGTTTACAAGGTTGCTATACAAACACCTGAAATCTATTCACTTAGATCTTCCTATTGTATCAACCTTCACTTGATCTGAGCCAAATCAAGATTCCCTGCAAGTAATACAAACAATTCACCGGTTCCACGATCTATTTGCGAAATCTCCCAATTTCCAAACCTTACGTTGCGGTTGAATCTGTCTTGTAAACGTGATTAACAAACCCTTAAGAACACGCTCATTCTTGAAGGAAAACCCAACTGGTTTTTCCTTGAAACCTTCTTTTCACTCTTCAACTCAGTTGGATCTCCGATCGTACCACTGAACGTTGTCTCATAACCCTTTAATTCACAGAACAACACTAATTCCTTGTTAATGTTCTTGAATCAAGGTGTTTGAGAAGATGATGAAGATGAATTTGATACTAGGTTTCAATCCTGCTCAACATTGAATTGTACACCCAAAAATTACTGTTCTTGATGTGTTCTTCAACGATCCTTGACCTTGAATTTCGTAAGCAATTCCTGTGTTTTTTTCCTGCACTAACAGAAACCACAACATATACTATGCAGACTCTGTTAGAAGTAAAACATAAAAATGAATCGATTCAAGATGGGAATGAATCGATACATAATGGTATTTAAACTATTATGTATCAATGCATAATATCATGAATCGATACATACTGAACAGATAAAGAAAAGCAGAGAAATGAACATACAATGAATCGATGCATGTTTGTATGTATCTATTCATAGAAGAAATTCCAGAATCATTCTTACAGCATGAATCGATGCATGATGGAATGAATCGATTCATTTTGCGAATTTCCAGAATTATTTCTACAGCATGAATCGATGCATGATGGAATGAATCGATTCATTTTGCGAATTTTTCAGAAATTCAAAGACATTATTTATTTAAAATGAGACAAGTGATATAAAGGCTAGCAATGCATACAAAGTGTCTTAATATAAAGCATATGATAAAAGAACAAACACCTAAAATTTATAATCATACAAAACTAAAGAGTTGCTCACAATTAGTTTCATATCCACTCCTTGGATTCTCAAATGAGAATAACCAATTGCCACAAATTGATTAACTCATATTTCTTTCGAGTTTCAAAGGCCTTCTGATTTTCCAATGAAGCTTAATCTTCAAGTTACATATTACACCCACTTTAATAGTAAGATGTCTTAGATACACAAAGACGAGAACATGTAATATCTCTCACTCTAGCAGCTCCCGCAATCTACATGTGAATATCCTTCTTGAAGTGACACCAGCTTCCATTCCTAAGATGATCAATTGATTCCACACAAATAACTCCCGATGATGTTGGAGCATTTGACAAGACATCTAGTTGATGATCCAACTCCTCCAGTCTCAGCCTTAACTAGTTTCAAGTTATCATGCCACCTTGATAACTTTTCAATCCTAATAGAATAAGAGTTCCATGCTCCCATAGACTTGATTAAAAAAATCAAGTTTGAGTAGACAACCTCCATCCTGCCTTATAGCTCCATACTTACTTCTAGCTATCCTTAAGTAAAGACTTATTGTCTTCTTCAAGCAAGATGATCGCAAGTCTTGACATTTGTACTCCTTAGACCAGAAATAAACTAATCCAAACAATATCCTCCAACTGAGTGATGGTCTGAACCTCCTTTCAAAAAGCATTTATGAACTAAACTAGTTTCTATTTAGAGACTCTTTGGATGGATCACAAGCCTTTGTTGTATCTGAAGAGAATTGCCAACACCTTTGGTCAACACCTAGGGTTTGGTTTCCTGAGAATATGCAACTCATTCCCTTTGATCTGAGAACTCACTCCTTGAGTCTTTTGGGTTTTTCACATACTAGCTTGAAGAGATGTTTCAACATCTGATTGAACACCTGTTACTCTGAAGTCTTCCAAGATGATCTTGATTGTACTTATCCTCTAGGTTGTAGCTATAGATGATGTACCTCTTGACAATCCCTCTAATCTTCAGTTTCTACGTGCTCCAGGTGGAAGGATAATCAATTAAATACTTGTGACTATCACAAATAGCAATTGATCTTAAATCCTTATCCAATATCCTTTGATGGTAGATCAACTTAATCATTTACAATGTTGAGACATCAAGACTGACATCCTTAACTCAACTTGTCTTTAGTTGACTATCTTGTATTCATCTTCAATTAGGATCTCCTTCCACTACATTAAAGTCTCCTTGCTGACACGATTAGCCTACAGTTTGAACAAGAACTATTCCCTTGCAAGTTATCGATGGTGAAAATAAATCACCTCTCATATCCTGAAGTTTATGATCTCCACTCTTTGTACTCCAGATAACCAAACGCCTTCAGAACCCCATCTTTAGAATGAACATCAGACCAAGTCAATATGCTACCAATTATGACTATAAATTCCTTTATGAGTGGACTTGAGAGAAATCTCAATTTTCTTTGACATCTTCCTTCATGATCATGTTGTTTGTCCAATTCATAGACCAAGAATTTACAAACAAGAACTCAACTTGTTTTCCTCCAATATGACTTCAAGATGCATGACAGAATCTCCCTTCAAGAATCAAGATATCAACACCAGTCATCAATCACCCTATTTATTCCTTTACACACGCCTTTGGAATGATTAGGGTTTCTATGATGTTGATATCTTCAAGGGCAAAGGCACGATCATGAATAGATTTCACCATCGATTCTCTCTGGACCACATTCATCTCCATCTATTACAAATAATAGGTCTTCATTACTCAAAATCATCAGAGACACACGAACTCCAAGAATTCTTCCAATCAGAAACACAAGCATAAAAAAACCAACGAACCTTCAACAGTCTTCAAGCAGGATGTCAACAGTAGCAAAATAATTTGCAGAAGATTTGAACAACTAACAAGTTGTTCCCTTTCACCTAGAACACTCATCTTATTAATCAATACCCTCCAAATATCAGAATGAATGATCATAATAATTCCTCTTGTTTAACACCAGAAAGTATCTCCCAAAGACCTCATCCAGAAACAGACAGGATACCTGCTCTGATGCCAATTGATATTCTAGTATACAAATAATAGATGTCCTAACCATATGTTGGGACATTGATCTCTGCTATCAATTAAACAAGGTTTAAATGCATAGGTTGATATTCAATAATATCAACACATGAACATGTCAGATGTCCCAACATCTTTCTCGGCATGTTTATGAAGTCAATAAAATAACATAATTGTATAGTTGCGGAATGATAAAACACCATGATTTGTTAATCCAGTTCGGTCGAACTCGCCTACTCTGGGGGATCCCGGTCCAGGAAGAAGAATATAAGTGGATTATTTCTTGTACAAAAGAATGTTGTACAGGTAAACAAAAATATTTTACAGAACCCTGCCAATGTAATCATTATCACAAAACCCCATCTTTGATACGAGAAACCCATCTTGCTTCCTCATTGTTGCACACCTCGCAACGGCATCAGTTTGCACCCAGTAACTCCATCGTGTTACACCCCTGCAACTTTACCATTCATGAAAGTCCTCCTTTCTGTGCAATGATCAACCAACTGCCGTTGGCTTCCTATTCTCATGGGACATGCTTCATAGAATTTACCAAGAACAATATATAATTCATTACCTAATGGTTTCTGAATCTGTATCAACATCGATGTCTACCTCAATGTATCCTACTGATACAAAGGGTGATTTACAACACAAGAAAGCCAACAAATTTCAAACCCTAAACCTTATTTTCTACTTTACAAAAGTGTTACAAGGATTAGTTCTCTTGCCCTAGGTCTAAGGACTTTTATTTATAATCTTTTGCTGATCCATGGGCTTCAATCTTCTGTCTTCTAATTCGTTGATCTATTGTTGATTTGTTGGAGAGAATCTTGAAGAAGATTTAAACCAGATTTAAATCATCTTTTGTAACAGTTCAAAATGTTGAGTATTCATGCTGGAACATCTCTGTAACGCCCTGTATAATATATACCTAGAATAATATCATACAAGTGTTTATTTGGTAATGACACCATCATAAATGCCCAATGGCATAATTTACATACTTGACCAATTCTAAAACAATATACAAACCATGGTACAAGACATGGAAATTATACCCAAAATCAAATAAAAATTGAGATCAAGTACAATAATCCTCATTGTACAAAAGATAACACACAGCGGAAAACTAATACTAAGCTTCTCTTGTAACATCCAAGCATAGCTCCACTTGTAAATTAAACCTGCAAGAGCAACCTTAAAAGCAACAACAATAGTGGGGTGAGATATCAACATCTCAGTGAGTTCCCTATCTTATTGGTTCTCTCAGCTTCACAAGGTTCTAAACATCCTACTCAAGTCGGGGGAAAACTTATACCTTAAGTTCACAATATCACACTCATATGGAAACATTTCTTGAGTTTAATAACTGTCGCTCCCACCAAATGAGGCCAGGTCAAATGGGGTACAGACGCGAACGGTCGGTGAAAGGAGAAGAAAACACATAGGGGTGAACTCAAAAGACAAGAGTCGCCAGCTAGGCATTTTTATCCCAGAGGAAAGGTAATGCTGCATAAACCTATGAAAAGATGGATAAGACGGCTGCGAACCAAAGAGACTGAGAAAGGGGGTTGGTTACAACCTGGGAAGGTATTAGCACCCAGATTGTCTGTCGTACTCGACGAGATCCACGCTTAAAAGATTTGTGTTTAAAAGGGGTAGTGTCAGTGCAATCTGTGTATCAAAGCTGGAAAGAATGCAAGTGTCAGTGTAAAAGAAATGTGAGGTGGAATATGAGAGTGTCAGTGTAAGAAATGAATGAAGCTCAAGACTATGAGGCTTAAAGAATGATGCTGGAAGAGGGCGGAATATACAGAGACTTTTGTTCGATAACTGTTAAGTTATGCCTACGTATCCTCTCGTGCAATGAGGAAGTCAGAACACCGTAGTTCGACCCAAAGAGACTGAAAGATAAATTGACTTGTGAACTGCTTACTTGTCTATGCTCAAGTGTATGACCTATCTGGCTCAGGTGCAAACTGTCTTGCATTAGACGGAAGAAGCAAGTTCTTGTTTGTGAGTGAATGAGATGAGAAAAGAATCCTGGAGGAGACGATTATTGTTTGTTTTTGGTATTTTCAGTCTTTTATTGCTTTTGGAATTTGTCATAGGAAAATGAGCTTAAGCCTAAACCAATGGGTTAGTAAACTCATCACATCCTCCCTCTGATTAGGGGTAATGAGAATACCTTAAGTGTGGAGTAAGCACCTCACACTTAATCACCATGGTGTAGGATTAAGATCATTAACCTATTTGTAATTATTTAGATGTTTTTGTTGTTTTTGTTTAGTGTTAAGTAATGAGTTTAAGCCATAATCAAGGATTTAATGGACTCATTACACCATCCTAATAGAAGGATAATAGATGAGAACATTTAAGCTGAGGAAGACTCCTCAACTTAATCCATGATTAAGGATTAACCTCATGACAAAACAAAGCCTTTATTATATGGATTTTAGTTAATGATAAGATGAAGAAGTGATTTTTTATGGTTTGTAAGACAACTTGAGGGAGACTTGTCCATTAACACTAGGGTTAGTCCATCTTATCCAATTAAGGAAGAATTAGAACCCTAATGCAAGGCCAAAGTTACAAGCTTGATGTCTTGATGGTTGTTAAGTGAATTGATTAAAGGATTTAAACACATTAAGGGTTTAACACTTAGGATTAAAATTATACACTCCATCCTAATAGAAGGATGCAGGCATAAGCTTAATCACAAAGCCTTAAAGCCTTTAGGGTTTAGTTCCTGATTATGTGATGAGAGGAGAAGACTCAAAGAAGACACAAAGGTAAAAAGCTAAGTGGGGGACTAATCAAACCCTAATTATTATCATGCTTGGTTTTTCCGAGGGTTAATGAGGTTTGCAAGAAGATCTTCAGAGAAACCACCAGGAAGGAAGCAGATGAAAGGAGCAAGAAGCAGAGATAAGCAAGACAACTTGCTTCACTTAAGAAGACAAGTTGCTTGAGGAAAGAAAGTAAGATGAACATGAATGAGCAAGCTCAATCCAATACACAAGATAAGATGCAGCAATGATGCAAGAGAGATGAGAAGAGATTGTGAGAAGTGAAGGCAAATTCACTTCTCAAACAACTTACCACCTGAAAAGTTAGCACAAGAACATGAAATGCAATGAGAATGGGATGAAATGCCATGGTGCAAACCAAAACCAGAAGCACAAACATGATGTTAATGATGCTAAGAGATGATGCAAACACATGACAAGAGATTAGAATGATCATACAAGCATAAGGATGCAAATGAGGCATGTTTTGAACCATGAAAGTTCATGAAAATTTTATGAAATGCAATGGACATACAACATGGCAAATGAAAGATGCAATGATCAAACATGATTCTAATATGTCCTAAGATATATTATGAATCATGAAGATGCACAAAATGTCATGACAAGTCTTTGAATGCAAGCAAATGAAAGAAGGATGCAAAAGAAGGCACAAATTAGGGTTACATGCATCATGTAAAGCAAAAACCCAAAACCAGAAGCAAATGACATGATAAAAATTTGAAAATACAATCAAAGATACCCTAAACCTATACAAGCTCACTTCCCAAAGGAGAGGATCCAACTCTTAAACTAGTGTAAGTTATGAATCTCCTAAGATTGCTAGGGTTTTGGGGTACCTCACCAAGAAAAATGCAAAACAAATTGAAAATACAAAATCAATTCAAACCAATTTTATCCTATAAACTACATGCTATGTGGGATGCAATGCAAAAAGAATCATTTTCAAACTCTCAAGGGTTAGGCAGAATGAATGTTTTAAATTTTGAACCAAAATATTGCCTTAAAATGAAATTAATTCCAATGAAAATGATCAAAAGGCATCAAGAACAAAAAAGAAATTTGGTTTGAGAGTTTGACAATGTTTCTAAATGTTTCTACATGCAATGTGAATTTTTTTGGGATTTTTAAATACCTAAATGTATTTTTAATTAATTAATTTTCATTAACTAATTAAAAATAAACATTTAAATGATTTAAAAATAATTTTTAATGCAAAAAATAAAAATAAAAATATTTTTGGGTTTTAAAAATTAATGAAATCTTTGACAAAAATTTTCATAATTTTTAAATGATTTTAGCTATTTTAAATAATTCGTTCAAAATAAATCAAATGAAAATGAAATAAAATTAAATAAAATGAAAAGTATGCATAATCCAAGGCTGAGATTCAAAGCTGGGAGTCAAAGGTTGACTGCGCGCGCTATCCTACGGCTGGCATTTAAACTGACCCAATTAACATAAAACCTAATTAATTAAACTAATGACGTGGATTAGGGCTTAATGAAAGGATCCAGGCCATCCATATGCGCGGGAGTCAACGAAAGTCAACCAGATCTAAGGCCTAGATTCAAACAAAACCCTAAACGCAATTAATGACAAAATGACATTCAGGTCACCGGAGAAGAGCCCCGGTCGTCTTCTCCGGTGACATCCCTCCCTGAAATTTTCAATCTCACTCTCTAGGTCATTTCTGGAGCTCTAAAGCTCCAGATCACTTCCTCTCACCCCCCTAAGCTCATCCCTGTCCTCAAATGGAATTTATTTCTCACCATTAACAAGATTCGAAGCAAGGTTCAAAAATGGCAGAAATTTCAGTCAGACCATACACACTCATTTCTTCATCATTTTCAAAAATAAAAATTTCATTGAACTCAGGGGATCAAATTTAACCATTTAGTAACTTAAAACAAAGCTTCTGGAAAAATGAATTTCAGTGGCTACCTGAGTTGAAGCTTTCAATCCAGGAGCTTTTTGACCAATTCCTTGCTTCCAATCAACTCTACTGACCTCCCTCAAGTGTTTGCAAAGCTTGTTTGGAGTTTATTTTGGCTGGTTTGTGAGATTGATGGAGTTCTGTTCAGAGAGGGGAGGAAATCGTGTTTTAGTTTCAGGGGGTTTCAAGGCAAGGTGAAGGGTCAGGGATGATCAGTGGAGTGTTTTGAGATGGATGGTGGAAGAAATTTGAGGAATGGGTGGCTGAGTTAAAGGATTCGATAGAAAATGCAAGATGGAGGATTTTTGTGAACTATGGCTTATGAGAGAGATCAAGCTTGTGTGTCTGTTGTGTTGAGTCTCTTTTGGTCCACTTATCACACTTGGATGGGTCAGAGAAGTTGGTGTGGCACTGTGGGATTGGTATGGGCCATTTTGCACAAAGTCAAGTCTAGGTGTACTTGAGGTATGGGCAAGTGGGAGGTTGTGATAGGAGCATGGTTTGGCTCAGCTTAGATCATGGAGTTCTTGTGGATCAGATTTTGTGAGCTGTAACAAGTAGAGGCATGGCTACATGAGTTTTTTTTGCAAGTTGGTACATCTTTGGCCTCTTTGTGATTACTTGAAGCATAAGTCATGAAAATGGACAAATCCTTGGTGCATTCTGATTTTTAGGCATTGGTTTATGTTTGTGAAAAGAAAAGAAGTCCATTTGTAGTTACAATTTGCCTTGGCAAGAGGTTTTGCAACTTTGCCTCTTTGGTGCAAAACTTGAAATTATGTGATTTTCCTCAACTTTGACAAGCCATATCTTTTGATCCAAAATGAATTAGGACAAGTTCTTGTACTTTTTGAAAAGGGAATGATCCATTCTACAACTTTCATGACCAAAGTTTTCTCATTTGAAGCATTTTTGAATCAATTTGAGGAGGTTGAAAAACTTTCCCAAAATAGCAAGTTTACATTACAAGTCACTTTCCCAAAAAGGCAATTTTGCAAATGGCTTGAAATTTTGCAATTTTGTGAACTTCTAACATCTTCTATGATCAAATAAAGATCATACACATTCAAAATGATGAAGAACACCCTTTGGTTGGGTCATTGGGGGCCTCAGATGACCTGATTTTGCATTGACTTGCTCAAGAAGTCAACTCTTGATCAGATGCCTTCCCCATGGAATTTCTTCATGAAAATTGATATGCATGATCCTTATAACATATAGGGACCAATAGAAACAAGAATGACCAAAAAAATTGGAGTTATGGCCTCTGAAACCAAAACCCTAATTTCAGGTCATCTTTGCAGTTAAGCCTGGCTCTGCTTCCATGCCTTTCTCAGTTCTTGTGATTCTTTGACTCCTTTGATCTTGAGAGGATATAATATGATGCTTGAACATACATGGACCCCTTGGAGGTGATTGAAGACCTTTGGAGTGGCTCAAAAGGCTCTTGGATTGCCCAGATCACAAACCCTAGATGCAGATGACTTAGAAACAATGCAGTGAATCAAAAATGTGGTATGAGATGCTATGATTGAATTTATGCATATGAAAATATCACAAGCCATGGTGTGAATGGGTGAGGGCAAATTTTGGGTGTTTACAGCTGCCCCTATTCAAGCATGAGTTAGCTGTGTAGGATGTAAGCAACGGCTTAACAGGCAAACAAGATAACTTGTGGTTGAATACCAAAGACAGTCCAAAATTTGCACTCATAGAATGAAGAAGAAAAGGGATATAGATTGTAAAAGGAAGTAAAGTATAATTATGAAGTGCGGGCGACGGAGGACGACCGTCGAGCAGAGGACGACTGCTGGGGATAAAGCGATGATGGGGACGACTGACATGCTGGGGAAGATGCGGGGAAAAAAGCAGTGACGGGGACGGCCGACAAGCTGGGGATATAAGAGATCATGATGGGAACAGCCATCAGGAAAAGAAACGAGACTCTCTGGGGATTAAAGGTGAATGATGGGGACGACCACCAGGCTCAAAGCATAAATGAAATAAATGATGAGGTACGGTCATCAAAGGTGAAGGACGATCACCTGGCAAGGTACGGCTGCTCTGTTGGGGATAAGATGAGGGACGGTTATCTAAGGTGAAGGACGATCACCTGGCAAGGTATAGTTGCCAATAAGTATCACGACATAGGACGAATGCCGGATAAAAGGTCGACGATGGGGACGGCCATCGGATAAGCATGATGAAGGACGATCATCAAGAGGTGAAGGACGATCACCTAGCAGGGTGCGGCTGCTCTCAGGGTTTATCATGAAATAGGACGAATGTCAGATAACAAGATCAACAATGGGGACGGCCATCGGATAGAATGATGAAGGACGATCATCAAAAGGTGAAGGACGATCACCTAGCAGGGGACGGCTGCTGAAAATATCACGACATAGGACGAATGTTGGATTGGAAGGGGTTCTAATGAATAGAGACTCCACTGGGAACGATGAAGGACGATCATAAAAAAGGTGAAGGACGATCACCTGGCAGGGTACGGCTGCCGGAAGGTATCATGACATAGGACGAATGTCAGATGAAAGGAAATAATTCATTGGGATTTGCTGGGACTCTTCTGGGGAATAGTAGACACAGACGAGTGTATGAATTCAAGAAGACATAAGTGCTTGACATGGTGTATAGATTAAAGATGCGGACGAGCATCCTTATGATACGGACGAGTATCAGTAGAAACAAACGCTTGACGCGTGTTCAGGGATGATGATACGGACGAGTACCAACTGGTTAACAAAGAACACGGACGAGTGTCGAATCTGAGGGGGTTTAAGTGGTATATACAAGATACGGACGAGTATCTGTATGAGTGAAAAGATGATGAGTAACATGGACGAGTGTCGGAAAAAGTGTATTATAAACAAGTGTGTGGTTTCCGAAGTGTCTGAGTAACTATGTTGGTGACACGGACGGGCATCAAGGAATTGTGTACATATGTATCTGTGAGTGCAAAGGGGACGCTTTGGCTTTCTGCTGGGGATATGACACTGACGGGTGTCAGGAAGTATCTGTATCTTTAGGGAAAGTGCCTTGGCTCTCTGCCGGGGAATTTGGGAATTTTTCTGTATATCGTTGATGGATTGTCAGTATTTACAAGTGTTTGGTTCAGAACATGGCTTATGTTTATGCAATATGTTTGATTTTTGCCGTAATGCTCCGTATTAGACGGAATGCTACGCTTTGTGGGGGAGATATGATGCGAATGCTATGATCATGCAAAGATATCGATCCGGGATTCGGATCCCGTTGCTGTGAAGATCTCTGGCTGATCCGCTTGAAGTGAATATCCCAGCTGGGGATGAGATCATTGGTAGACCTAACAAGATGTATCTGCATGGGGAAACAGATCACTGATAGACCCATCTCAGCAATGGGGGACCCAGCTGGGGTTTGTAGAAGCTTTCTTCACTCTGTTGTGATTTCTTCACGCGTTGTTCTTCTGGATAGAGGTTGAAACTTCGTGGGGAGGTAGTTCCCTGGTCGGCACTTGGCTGGGGAAGAAGAAAGATCACTGGAAGATCTTCCGGGAGATTTTTGTAGGGATCCTGCTGCAATCCTGTAAAGACAAAGAAACGCACAAGTACCCCGAGGTATCCCCTACTGGATTCTATCATAAGAGTGTAGACACTCCCGGGAGTAAGTATATTTCCTGTAAGCATGTAGTTTTAGAAAGACGTATCCGTATTTATGCGATCGACAAATTAATGACATCGGACATCTTTGCAAATAAAAGAGTACGAGACAGTGTGTGACTGAAAATCTGATTTTATTAATTCGAGTGCCCTGAATTGGCAAGATACAGTCATACAAACAAATCCCCTGGAATGAGGAGATTGTTACAAATTGAGAAACAAAAAGATGCTGGCAATGTTGATGACACTTCAAGGAACTTCCCTTTGCTATGACTCGTATGACATTTGACGTTCTTCTCGTCTTGCTTTCTGAAGAAGGCTGACTCTGAAAGAAGCTTGATCCTTTCGAAGCTTACCAAGTCGTAAGTGATACAGAAGAATTCAGAATGCAGTTGTTCGCTTATTCCCTTATTTTGCGTGGATCGCCCTTTCGGGTTTTCAATCCACCGGGATACCCATTTTTGCCTGAGTTGTCCAATGCGGCTTTTCAACTCAGCGGGTGTACATTTTTGTTTATTTTCCCTTATTTTTGCCCGAGTCTTTTATTCTGTTTTTGACTCGCCGGGATGCCCTATTTTTGCCTGGACTTACATTCTGTTTTTATGTCCAGCGGATCATTTTATGCGAAGTATTTTTTAACTGCATCTGAATTCACAGGGGACGGTAAGTCTTCACCATCCATAGTGCTGAGCATAAGTGCTCCACCTGAGAAAACTTTCTTCACTACGAATGGGCCTTCATAGTTCGGAGTCCACTTGCCCCTGTGGTCTGTATGAGGAGGGAGGAGTCTTTTCAGCACAAGATCTCCTACTTGGTATTCTCGGAGCCTGACTTTCTGATCGAAGGCTTTCTTCATTCTCTTCTGATATAGCTGCCCATGACAGATTGCAGCCAATCTCTTCTCTTCAATCAAACTCAGTTTCTCGTATCGGGATCGGACCCACTCTGCTTCATTCAACTTGACATCCATCAGTACCCGTAAAGAGGGTAATTCAACTTCAACAGGTAGGACTGCCTCCATACCATACACAAGCTGATACGGTGTTGCCCCAGTGGATGTTTTGATTGATGTACGGTACCCATGCAAGGCAAATGGTAGCATTTCATGCCAGTCTTTGTAGGTGACCACCATCTTCTGCACAATTTTCTTGATATTCTTATTAGCCGCTTCTACAGCGCCATTCATCTTTGGCTTGTAAGGAGAAGAATTGTGGTGTTGGATCTTGAACACCCGGCATAGCTCTGCCATCATTTTGTTGTTTAAGTTAGAACCATTGTCAGTAATGATTCGCTCGGGCACCCCATATCGACAGATGATGTCTCTCTTTAGAAATCGGGCTACCACTTGCCTTGTAACATTTGCATATGAAGCTGCTTCGACCCACTTGGTAAAATAGTCAATGGCTACCAGGATGAATCTGTGGCCATTGGAAGCAGTCGGTTCAATAATTCCAATCATATCAATGCCCCACATGGCAAAGGGCCAGGGTGAAGACATCACATTCAGAGGATTGGGAGGCACATGCACCTTATCCGCATAAATCTGGCATTTATGGCATCTCCTGGCATAAGCACAACAGTCAGCATCCATTGTGATCCAGTAATAACCTGATCTTAGCAACTTCTTGGCCATGGCATGCCCTCCTGCATGGGTACCAAAGGATCCTTCGTGCACCTCGTGCATTAACAAGTCTGCTTCTGTTCTATCAACGCACCTGAGAAGTACCATATCAAAGTTTCTCTTGTACAGGGAACCGTCAGTATTCAGAAAGAAACTACAAGCTAGCCTTCTTAATGTCTTCTTGTCATTGGAAGATGCCCCGGGTGGGTAAGTTTGATCCTCCAAGAAGCACTTGATATCATGGAACCAAGGCTTATCATCTTTGACAACATCTGCTGCAAATACATATGTTGGTCTGTCAAGTCTGGACACTAAGATCCGAGGTACGAAGTTGGCAGCTTGAATCTTGATACTGGATGAAATGGTAGCCAGAGCATCTGCAAACTGATTCTCGTCCCGAGGGATATACTCAAGCTTGACCGTTGTAAAGAATGTCAATAACCTCCTTGTATAATCCCTGTAAGGTATCAGATGATCCTGGTGTGTGTACCATTTGCCGTTGGTTTGATTAACTACCAGAGCTGAATCTCCGAACACAGTCAAAGTCTTGATCCTGAGGTCAATGGCTTCCTCAAGACCCATGATACAAGCTTCGTATTCAGCTTCGTTGTTAGTGCAGTTAAAGGTGAGTTTTGCCGAGAAAGGCATGTGAACTCCTTTGGGTGTAATGAGTACTGCACCAACACCACGACCATTCATATTAACAGCCCCATCAAACATCATAGTCCATTCTTCTTCAGGGTCAGGTCCTTCAGTGTGAACGGGCTCTTCATGATCTTTTGCTTTTATGAACATGATGTCTTCATCAGGGAAGTCAAATCTCATAGGCTAGTAATCATCAATAGGTTGCTCAACAAGATAATCAGACAGTACACTGCCCTTGATGGCTTTCTGAGATGTGTACTGAATGTCATATTCTGTGAGGATCATTTGCCATCTTGCAACCCGTCCGGTAAGTGCTGGCTTCTCAAAAATGTACTTAACTGGATCCATCTTTGAGATCAATAAAGTAGTGTGGGTCAACATATACTGCCTCAGTTGGTGAGCAGCCCACGCTAAAGCACAGCAAGTTTTCTCGAGCAGTGAATAACGTTGTTCACAGTCGGTAAACTTTTTGCTTAGGTAGTATATTGCATACTCTTTTCGACCAGACTCGTCATGCTGGCCCAGTACACACCCCATTGACTCTTCTAATACTGTCAAGTACATTATTAGAGGTCTTCCTTCAACTGGAGGCATAAGTATTGGAGGCTCTTGTAAGTATTCCTTGATTTTGTCAAAAGCCCTCTGGCAGTCTTCGTTCCACCTGACCGTTTGTTCTTTTCTCAACAGTTTGAACAAGGGTTCACAGGTTGCTGTAAGATGAGATATGAACCGTGAAATGTAGGTCAATCTACCTAGAAACCCTCGAACTTCTTTTTCAGTCTTCGGGGCAGGCATTTCTTGAATGGCTTTAACTTTATCAGGGTCAACTTCAATCCCTTTCTCACTTACAATAAATCCCAGCAGCTTACCGGATCGCACCCCGAATGTGCACTTGTTGGGGTTTAACTTCAATTGGTACTTCCTCAGACGTTCGAATAACTTCAACAGATTCACCAGGTGGTCTTCTTCTGTGAGGGGCTTGGCAATCATGTCATCCACATAACATTCAATTTCTTTATGGATCATGTCGTGGAATAATGTTACCATAGCCCGTTGATAAGTTGCACCAGCATTCTTCAGTCTGAATGGCATCACCTTATAACAGAACGTGCCCCAGGGTGTGATGAAAGTTGTCTTCTCCATGTCTTCAGGTGACATCTTGATCTGATTATATCCTGAAAATCCGTCCATGAAGGAGAACACCTAGAACTGAGTCGTGTTATCAACCAATACATCAATGTGAGGTAATGGGAAGTCATCTTTCGGGCTGGCTCTGTTCAGATCCCGGTAATCCACACACATCCTCACCTTGCCGTCTTTCTTAGGCACGGGTACAATATTAGCAACCCACGGCGGATAGCTAGTTACAGCAAGGAAACCGGCGTCCCACTGTTTTTGTACCTCTTCTTTTATCTTCATTGCCATATCTGGGCGAGTACGGCGTAACTTCTGTTTTACTGGTGGGCAATCTTCCTTTAAAGGCAGCTTGTGCATGACAATATCGGTATCCAATCCTGGCATATCCTGATAAGACCAAGCAAAGACATCCACATACTCCCGAAGCATATCAATCAGTTGTCCCTTCACTGTGTCTTGTAGGCAGGCCCCAATTTTAACCTCTTTCACATCTTCTTCCGTACCGAGATTAACTATTTCAACCTCCTCCTGATGAGGAGTGATAACCTTCTCCTCTTGCCTTAACAACCTGGCTAGCTCTTCAGGAAGCTCATAATCTTCTTCAACCCCTTCGTCAGCTTGATTGATTGGATTGTCAAAGTCATACGGAGTCATAGCAGTGTTGTTGTCGATGCAGTCTGAAAGGCACTCTCTGCAAGGGTTTAGATTGTTCATTTTAGTGATCAATTTTAATCTTATTTAGAAAAAAGTGAAATGAAGTTATCATTTTGGAAAACATTGCCATTTTATTTTTGTACAAAAAGAAAAATGAAAAATAGTGAGCGGAAAAGGAAAAGACTCATTTGCAAAAGATGTTCGATATTCATTGATTAATCCATTTGCACAAAATTACAAGATGGCCCGATTACAAAATGAGTCTTGTCATCTTGGGCAAGATGCAAGACTTGATGCATGCTTAAATACACAGGAAATAATAATTACTCTGCAGGAGTAACCCTTATAATTTCCTGGGAAGACCAGTTAAGGACTTGGCTCCCCGGGATCCTTGGACGTATCCAGCTCTCCAGGTTGCGGTCGCTTTCCTCCTCGTCTTCCAAGTTGTTCACTGCATCCGGGGTGAGCATTCCCCCGTTGACAAAATTGGGCTTCTTGGCAGCCTCTGATTGATCTTGTTGAGTTGGTCTGTAACCCAACCCAAATCTGTCTTCCTTCTTCTCCACGGGCAACAGCTTGCCCCAGCCTTGGGCAGTACCCTCTTCAACAACCTTCCGGGCTTGCTGATAAGACGTCATGGAGGTTCCCAGTACAGCAGATGCTTCATTAATGTTCAGGGCCTCAAACCCCTGGCTCATAGTTTCATGGATTTCTCCATCCATTTCAATATACTTATACGTAGCCAAATGGCTAACACAGATGTCTTCTTCCCCACAGATGGTGATGATCTGGCCTTCCCACTCGAATTTCAGCTTCTGGTGAAGGGTAGACGTAACAGCGCCAGCGGCATGGATCCAGGGTCTACCCAACAAACAGCTGTAGGCCGGCTGAATGTCCATCACATAGAAGGTAATTTTGAAGGTCTGCGGGCCAATCATCACAGGCATATCAATCTCTCCAAGCACTGATCTCTTAGAGCCACGAAATGCTCTCACCACCAAATTACTCGGACGCAATGCCAAGCCATCATACTCCAGCTTCACTAAGGCTTTCTTTGGTAGAACATTGAGTGAAGACCCAGTGTCCACCAGTACATGGGATAGAACAGCACCCTTGCATTCTAGAGTGATATGTAAAGCTTTGTTGTGGTTACGTCCCTCTGTTGTTAAGTCAGCATTGGTGAAACCCAGTCCATGACTGGTATTGACATTTGCCACCACAGTTTCTAGCTGATTAACAGTAATCTCCTCTGGCACCTATGCTGCGTGCAGGACTTTCAATAATGCATTCATGTGAGCTTCAGAACACATCAACAGGGATAATATGGAGATTTTTGAGGGAGTTTGGTGAAGCTGATCCACCACCTTGTAATCACTTCTTTTTATGATTCTCATAAACTCGTCTACATCTTGCTCAAAAGATGTCTTCTGAGTTTCTTTGACAGCCGGCTCTTCAAATACCACACTCTTTCCCTTTGCTTTGGCAACAGCCTCTGCTTCGGCATTAGGTCTCTGTACTTGTGAGGCAAAAAGGTGTCCGCTTCTGGTGAAGCCTCCGCCTCCCCCAACATTATCAATTTGTGGAGAAGAGTTTGAAGAATCCAAAGTGATTTTCTCCCCGTTGCAGTAGAGATCAGAGCCATAATGCCAAGGTATGGCATTACTGCTTTCATATGGAACGGGTCCAGGCACCGTGATAGTAACTGGACTGACTGCAGCAGAGGAGGGTACTGAAATGGTGTGCGGATCGTAGTAAATTGTGACTGGTGACCTGGCAGGAGGTGCCACCGTTTGTTGCTGAAAATTGTTGTTTGGAGGAACATCTGACGGATCATAGTAAATGGTGACTGCTGAGACATCTTCATTAATTTTTGTTGGCGTTGTAGAAGATTCTGCTGGTAAAAAGGATTCTTATGTTGTAGAAGAAATGGTTGTTGACATTTGATTTGTTGAAGTGATGGATGAAGCCATTGTTGATGATATTGATGAATCGGTAGGAATGATTGTTGCTGCTGTTGTAGAAGAATCAGGAATTGTTGTCAAAGGAATTGCTGGATTTGTAGGCGCCGTTGTTTAAATTTGAAGGATACCTTCCTTAATAAGACCGTCTATGCCGCTTCTCAAATTTTCACACCCGTTGACTGCAATGTTGCAATACCCACAACCGAGCTCACACCCGGGGAACACTTGGCACTCTAGAAGCTGAGCTTTAATTTCTACCAGAGGCGTTCGAATTTGTGCAACACTGGTGATCAAAGTAGATGGTTTGTCTTCCTCAATGGCGTTAATCCTTGGCCCACCATGGTTAGGCATAGGATTTCTGTTGACATTTGGAGGCGGTGCAAAGTTGAGGGCCTTAGAATCCACTAGATCTTGCACTTTCATTTGCAAAGCCCTGCATTTCTCAGTGTTGTGACCAGGTGCATTGGAGTGAAAAGCACATCTGGCGTTGACATCGTAATTCTTTGGGAGATTGGAGGGATCTGGTGGTGCCAATGTCCTTAACTCAACCAAGTTAAGCTTCAGGAGTTGTGGCAATAAGGCAGCATAAGGCATAGGGATAGGATCAATCACCCTATTTGCCTGTGATGGTCTTTGCTGAAAGGGTCTTTGTTGTTGATTGCTGTTATTGTTATTGTAGGTTCTCTGTGGCGGATACTGAACTTGCTGTTGATAATGGGGTTGTTGTGGGTGTTGATATGCTGGTTGCTGAGGAATCGGAGCTGGAATAGTGACAGCTGCTACTGATCTGTGGACATACTGAGGTCTGCCCCTGTTGGCATGAATGGCATTAGTCTCACCGGTCCTTCGAGGTCCCGCAAAAGGCTTCCTGGGATTACTAGACGAACTTGCACCATTATCAGAAATCTTGCCCATCTTTAGCAGACTTTCAATTCTTTCACCAGCTATAACTACGTCTGCGAAGCTGGTAGAAGAAAAGGCAGCCAACCTATCAATGTATGTTCCTTGCAGGGTATTCATGAACATGTAGGCCATTTCTCTTTCCGACATGGGTGGCTGAACAGCAGCAGCAAGCTGTCTCCACCTTTGGGCATATTCCCTGAAGCTTTCCCTGGAGGAGTGAGACATTCCCATCAAGAGGGTCCTGTTAGGAGCCATGTCCAGATTGTATTGGTATTGACTGATGAAGGCTTCAGCTAGGTCCTTCCAGCATCTGATAGTAGCTCTGGTCAAGTGTGAGTACCACTCTCTTGAAGCCCCAGTCAAACTGTCTTCAAAATAGAACATCCACAGCTTTTCATCCATGGTGTATGCTTTAAGTCTTCCCAGAAATGACTGCAGGTGAGTTCGTGGACAAGATGTTCCATTGTATTTCTCGAAGCATGGAGGTTTGAACTTGTGGGGAATTCTTACCCCGTCTACTAACCCCATATCCATGACATCAAAACCCAGGGACCTTTGAGACTCCAGAGATCTCAACTTCTCAGCAATTTCATCAAACCTCCTATCATAGACTTCATCACCAGCTCCCATGACAGTGAATTGCTCCTCTTGGGGGTCTTCTTGTAAGATCCTCCCCCCAATAGTATTTCCTTGCACATTTCCCGGGACATTGACTTCCGGATCTAGATGAGGTCCAAATACAGGTGGGTTAACATGAGGCTGACCTCTTTCATTGTTGCTTGTTCCTCCAGTGCCAGGATGAGGTTCCTCGGGAGTTTGTCTTTCTACCAATGCCATTAGCCTTTCCTGACTCTGAGCTAAGCCAGTCATTACTGTCATGAATTGGGCCATTTGGTTTCTCATCTCCACCCTTTCATTAGCCATCTGGGTTCTGACCTCTGTCAGGTCTTGCTGTACTTGCTCCATTATAATACCCGGAAGGTTGTTGCGTGTAGGATACCGGTGTGCACGGTTGACGGGGAACACTCTTCTGCGAGCAATATTTCCTGAACCACAACAGAGTTAGAAACAGACAAAGTAATAACAAAACCTACAAAACAAAACAAAAGTTAGTATGCAATGTAGTATGCTTATTTATTTTTCAAGGTATCCGGCTTGGCTCTTGGTTTTGACCTTTCCAGACCTCGAGGAAGATGCTTTGATGTTGCTTGAGAGAAGAAAACCCAAATAAAACAAACTAACAAATATATTACAAATGGTGCATAATACATAGTTTGTTACAACACATGCCCCTGAAGGGTCAAAATACAACATAAAAGAAAAGTACATCAAATGAAACCAACAACAAACAAAAAGTCAGACATCAAGTCCAAACTCATCCTCCTTAACCTCCTTCAAAAGTGCCTCAGTTACAGGGCCAGCCGGATGCTCTGTAATAGTCCTGATAAGAAGGTTTCTGGTGGCGATAGCAGTGGTTAGCTTCTTGTGCCTGTCTTGGTCCTTTGACCTCTTCAAACCAGCCCTAAGCTTCAATTCTGAAATCTCCTTCTGGGCTGCCAGCAGAGCTTCCTGTTGTTTCTTTTCATTGACCTCTAACTGCCCAATCCTGGCTTGAGTTCTCTTATCTTCTTGAGTACAAGCTTCAGTGATCCTGACCCACCTAGCTTGACTTTCTTGCAAATAGAGATCAGTCCTAGCCTTCTGAAGCTTTGCCTCCTTACAGGCATTCTTCAATATTTTCTCCCCAGCTCTTGATTTCTTGATGTAGTCCTCTGCTTTCTCAATCTTGGTCAGATGCTCCACTTTAAGCTTCTCCAACCTCTCAATGTCTAGACGACCATCACTCCTCTCCCATAGGGTCTTCTTCAGAGCTTGAGACAGATTCTCATTCCTTTCCTTCAGCTTCTCAAATTCCTCCAAGCTAACAGTGGTTGCTGGCTGTACTGTGGAAGGTCCAGGTGTATCCTCAATGGTGAAGGGCATCCCAGAAATCTGAGCTCTAGCATGAGACCATTCATAATATTAAGCTGAAGCCACATTATTGCACCTTCCAAGAATAGCCATCCCTTTGGTCTGGATGTTGTCCCAAGCCCAGGATGCTTGCCTGACAACAGCTAGATTAGGCTTTATCTCACAATACAGGGTCTCAGCTAGATCTTGCACTCTAGGAGGGTGGACCAAAGCATTGCCCAATTGTCTCTTGAACAACAAAGGATTGTAGTTGATGCAACCCTTCACTCCTACTAGAGGTACATTGGGGTACTGCCCACAGCTAGTGATGATGTCCTTGCCCTTGGTACTCTGGGTGCACCATCTGATGTCATGTGAAGTCAAAGCAATAAGTCTCTTAGCCCAATTCTTCTGTTGGTGAGGATTCAGGAAGGCATCAGTTCTAGGTAAGTGTTTGAGCAGCCAGGTATGGAACAGGGGAGCACAGCATCTCACCAACTTCCCTCTTTGCTTCTCATTTCTTTGGTGAACAGAATAATAGAAATCTCCCAGCAATGTGGGCACTGGGTTCCACAGAAGGAAAAGATGAATGGCATTCTTGCTGATAAACTTGGGCTCATCTGCAAATAGTATAACCCCATATATACTGAGGGCTAACAATGCACAAACTGCCCTCCATTCTCCCAAGGAGGCCTTCAGGATGGCCATAGAAGTCAGAAAGTCTAAGTGCAAACCAGGGATTCCTGCCTTTGTTGTCATGTTCTGCTCAATCAAAATAGGCTCCAGGTACAGTGCTTTTGCCACTTCTCCATTGTTGGGAGAAGTCATCTCTGGGTTGAAGGGGACACCACCCCTGACAGGTACTCCAATCAATGATGAGAACTCCTCCAGCAGAGGTCCTAACTGAAAGTTCTGGAAAGTGAAGCATCTCAAAGGAGGGTCATAGAACTATAAGCAGGTGTGGATCATACTCCTCTGAGAAGGGTCCAGGTCCATAACCATATCAAGGATGCCTCCATAATGCTCTCTGAACAATGGGATGTGGTATGGAGTGATAAGGGACTAGACCTGCCTGATACCAGTCAACACAGGCTCAAAGAAATGGTATGAAATGTTGCTATTCCTGGGTGCAGACATGAGTGCTGATGAAGAGCTAAAGACAAGTGTTGATGAAGAGCTGAAGACAGGTGCTGATGAAGATCAAAAATCAATACTGGAGATGAGCCACTGATAGGCTGGTGCTGGTGACGAAGGCAGCTGAAGCAGACAACTGATGAAGATAGCTGAAGCAGATACCTGATGAAACAGAGGTCTATGCAGATGAAGGGGTCAAAACCAAGCCAAATATGATGTGGATACCCTGAAAAACAAATAAACAAATGTTAAATGATGCAATGATGATGTATGAAAATGATATGCAAGGGTTTGTGATCAAGCTGGATCTGATTACTGCCTTAATATAAAGTCCAAGTATGTTCAAGAAGTCCAGATGGAGTTTTTTAGAAGTCCAGTAACCAAGGTGGGGGACTCAAATAAAGAGTCACATGTCCAGGGTTAAATCACAAGAACTGTCCAAAGTGAGGTACTCTTAATCAAACAAGTAACAGGGTATGATGTGGCCAATGGTACCTGCAAACCTGCAAACAGCCCAACCCCCTCACAGGTAGTGTTCTAAAACAAGGATCCTCAGACTTGGATCAGTTATGAGAAGTGTAAACACTTCTAACCCGGAGGTATAGTGTTTACAATAACCATAAAAGATCCTCCTCTAATTCACCTCAGTTTCTGAAGGTCATAATAAAGGTCATCCAGACTTAGCAGGCTTCCCAGATAGCCCTAGCACTACAGGAGATCTATAGCACAGAGTTCTCAAGAAGAAACCCATATCTGAACTGTGTTTCATATTCCCGCACCAGACCGAAATGGAATGGGAAAGAACATGAACCACTCTAGCCTAGGTGTCACTCAGGTCCCAGGTATAGGACCTTAAACTCTCAGTAGAACCCCACCCACCAAAACAGAAATCCAGATCCAGCAATGATAGCATGACAGTATGAAAAATGTAAAACTGTAAAGAAAGCAATAAATAAAACTGTACATAAAGCAATAAATAAAGCAACTATATAAACACAATTAGCACATAACACCCCAGTAAACACAAATCAAACAAGCGCTAGGAGGAACCCACAAAAAGAACCAGAAGCCCTGGTTACAGTATAAGGGTCCCCAGCAGAGTCACCAAGTTGTCGCTCCCACCAAATGAGGCCAAGTCAAATGGGGTACAGACGCGAACGGTCGGCGAAAGGAGAAGAGAACACACAGGGGTAAACTCAAAAGACAAGAGTCTCCAGCTAGGCATTTTTATCCCAGAGGAAAGGTAATGCTGCATAAACCTAAGAAAAGATGGATAAGACGGCTGCGAACCAGAGAGACTGAGAAAGGGGGTTGGTTACAACCTGGGAAGGTATTAGCACCCAGATTGTCTGCCGTACTCGACGGGATCCACGCTTAAAAGATTTGTGTTTAAAAGGGGGTAGTGTCAGTGCAATCTGTGTATCAAAGCTGGAAAGAATGCAAGTGTCAATGTAAAAGAAATGTGAGGTGGAATATGAGAGTGTCAGTGTAAGAAATGAATGAAGCTCAAGACTATGAGGCTTAAAGAATGATGCTGGAAGAGGGGGGAATATACAGAGACTTTTGTTCGATAACTGTTAAGTTATGCCTACGTATCCTCTCGTGCGATGAGGAAGTCAGAACACCGTAGTTCGACCCAAAGAGACTGAAAGATAAATTGACTTGTGAACTGCTTACTTGTCTATGCTCAAATGTATGACCTGTCTGGCTCAGGTGCAAATTGTCTTGCATTAGACGGAAGAAGCAAGTTCTTGTTTGTGAGTGAATGAGATGAGAAAAGAATCCCGGAGGAGACGATTATTGTTTGTTTTTGGTATTTTCAGTCTTTTATTGCTTTTGGAATTTGTCATAGGAAAATGAGCTTAAGCCTAAACCAATGGGTTAGTAAACTCATCACATCCTCCCTCTGATTAGGGGTAATGAGAATACCTTAAGTGTGGAGTAAGCACCTCACACTTAATCACCATGGTGTAGGATTAAGATCATTAACCTATTTGTAATTATTTAGATGTTTTTGTTGTTTTTGTTTAGTGTTAAGTAATGAGTTTAAGCCATAATCAAGGATTTAATGGACTCATTACACCATCCTAATAGAAGGATAATAGATGAGAACATTTAAGCTGAGGAAGACTCCTCAACTTAATCCATGATTAAGGATTAACCTCATGACAAAACAAAGCCTTTATTAGATGGATTTTAGTTAATGATAAGATGAAGAAGTGATTTTTTATGGTTTGTAAGACAACTTGAGGGAGACTTGTCCATTAACACTAGGGTTAGTCCATCTTAACCAATTAAGGAAGAATTAGAACCCTAATGCAAGGCCCAAGTTACAAGCTTGATGTCTTGATGGTTGTTAAGTGAATTTATTAAAGGATTTAAACACATTAAGGGTTTAACACTTAGGATTAAAATTATACACTCCATCCTAATAGAAGGATGCAGGCATAAGCTTAATCACAAAGCCTTAAAGCCTTTAGGGTTTAGTTCCTGATTATGAGATGAGAGGAGAAGACTCAAAGAAGACACAAAGGTAAAAAGCTAAGTGGGGGACTAATCAAACCCTAATTATTATCATGCTTGGTTGTTCCTAGGGTTAATGAGGTTTGCAAGAAGATCTTCAGAGAAACCACCAGGAAGGAAGCAGATGAAAGGAGCAAGAAGCAGAGAGAAGCAAGACAACTTGCTTCACTTAAGAAGACAAGTTGCTTGAGGAAAGAAATTAAGATGAACATGAATGAGCAAGCTCAATCCAATACACAAGATAAGATGCAGCAATGATGCAAGAGAGATGAGAAGATATTGTGAGAAGTGAAGGCAAATTCACTTCTCAAACAACTTACCACCTGAAAAGTTAGCACAAGAACATGAAATGCAATGAGAATGGGATGAAATGCCATGGTGCAAACCAAAACCAGAAGCACAAACATGATGTTAATGATTCTAAGAGATGATGCAAACACATGACAAGAGATGAGAATGATCATACAAGCATAAGGATACAAATGAGGCATGTTTTGAACCATGAAAGTTCATGAAAAGTTTATGAAATGCAATGGACATACAACATGGCAAATGAAAGATGCAATGATCAAACATGATTCTAATATGTCCTAAGATATATTATGAATCATGAAGATGCACAAAATGTCATGACAAGTCTTTGAATGCAAGCAAATGAAAGAAGGATGCAAAAGAAGGCACAAATTAGGGTTACATGCATCATGTAAAGCAAAAACCAAAAACCAGAAGCAAATGACATGATAAAAATATAAAAATGCAATCAAAGATACCCTAAACCTATACAAGCTCACTGCCCAAAGGAGAGGATCCAACTCTTAAACTAGTGTAAGTTATGAATCTCCTAAGATTGCTAGGGTTTTGGGGTACCTCACCAAGAAAAATGCAAAACAAATTGAAAATGCAAAATCAATTCAAACCAATTTTATCCTATAAACTACATGCTATGTGGGATGCAATGCAAAAAGAATCATTTTCAAACTCTCAAGGGTTAGGCAGAATGAATGTTTTAAAGTTTGAACCAAAATATTGCCTTAAAATGAAATTAATTCCAATGAAAATGATCAAAAGGCATCAAGAACAAAAAAGAAATTTGGTTTGAGAGTTTGACAATGTTTCTAAATGTTTCTAAATGCAATGTGAATTTTTTTGGGATTTTTAAATACCTAAATGTATTTTTAATTAATTAATTTTCATTAACTAATTAAAAATAAACATTTAAATGATGTAAAAATAATTTTTAATGCAAAAAATAAAAATAAAAATATTTTTGGGTTTTAAAAATTAATGAAATATTTGACAAAAATTTTCATAATTTTTAAATGATTTTAGCTATTTTAAATAATTCGTACAAAATAAATCAAATGAAAATGAAATAAAATTAAATAAAATGAAAAGTATGCATAATCCAAGGCTGAGATTCAAAGTTGGGAGTCAAAGGTTGACTACGCGCGCTATCCTACGGCTGGCATTTAAACTGATCCAATTAACATAAAACCTAATTAATTAAACTAATGATGTGGATTAGGGCTTAATGAAAGGATCCAGGCCATCTATATGCGCGGGAGTCAACGAAAGTCCACCAGATCTAAGGCCCAGATTCAAACTAAACCCTAAACGCAATTAATGACTTAATGACATTTAGGTCACGGGAGAAGAGCCCCGGTCGTCTTCTCCGGTGACATCCCTCCCTGAAATTTTTAATCTCACTCTCTAGGTCATTTCTGGAGCTCTAAAGCTCCAGATCACTTCCTCTCACCCCCCAAAGCTCATCCCTGCCCTCAAATGGAATTTATTTCTCACCATTAACAAGATTCGAAGCAAGGTTCAAAAATGGCAAAAATTTCAGTCAAACCATACACACTCATTTCTTCATCATTTTCAAAAATAAAAAGTTCATTGAACTCAGGGGATCAAACTTAACCATTTAGTAACTTAAAACAAAGCTTCTGGAAAAATGAATTTCAATGGCTACCTGAGTTGAAGCTTTCAATCCAGGAGCTTTTTGACCAGTTCCTTGCTTCCAATCAACTCTACTGACCTCCCTCAAGTGTTTGCAAAGTTTGTTTGGAGTTTATTTTGGCTGGTTTGTGAGATTGATGGAGTTCTGTTCAGAGAGGGGAGGAAATCGTGTTTTAGTTTCAGGGGGTTTCAAGGCAAGGTGAAGGGTCAGGGATGATCAGTGGAGTGTTTTGAGATGGATGGTGGAAGAAATTTGAGGAATGGGTGGCTGAGTTAAAGGATTCGATAGAAAATGCAAGATGGAGGATTTTTGTGAACTATGGCTTATGAGAGAGATCAGGCTTGTGTGTCTGTTGTGTTGAGTCTCTTTTGGTCCACTTATCACACTTGGATGGGTCAGAGAAGTTGGTGTGGCACTGTGGGATTGGTATGGGCCATTTTGCACAAAGTCAAGTCTAGGTGTACTTGAGGTATGGGCAAGTGGGAGGTTGTGATAGGAGCATGGTTTGGCTCAGCTGAGATCATAGAGTTCTTGTGGATCAGATTTTGTGATTGTAACAAGTAGAGGCATGGCTACATGAGTTTTTTTGCAAGTTGGTACATCTTTGGCCCCTTTGTGATTACTTGAAGCATAAGTCATGAAAATGGACAAATCCTTGGTGCATTCTGATTTTTAGGCATTGGTTTATGTTTGTGCAAAGATTAGAAGTCCATTTGTAGTTACAATTTGCCTTGGCAAGAGGTTTTGCAACTTTGCCTCTTTGGTGCAAAACTTGAAATTATGTGATTTTCCTCAACTTTGACAAGCCATATCTTTTGATCCAAAATGAATTAGGACAAGTTCTTGTACTTTTTGAAAAGGGAATGATCCATTATACAACTTTCATGACCAAAGTTTTCTCATTTGAAGCATTTTTGAATCAATTTGAGGAGGTTGAAAAACTTTCCCAAAATAGCAAGTTTACATTACAAGTCACTTTCCCAAAAAGGCAATTTTGCAAATGGCTTGAAATTTTGCAATTTTGTGAACTTCTAACATCTTCTATGATCAAATAAAGATCATACACATTCAAAATGATGAAGAACACCCTTTGGTTGGGTCATTGGGGGCCTCAGATGCCCTGATTTTGCATTGACTTGCTCAAGAAGTCAACTCTTGATCAGATGCCTTCCCCATGGAATTTCTTCATGAAAATTGATATGAATGATCCTTATAACATATAGGGACCAATAGAAACAAGAATGACCAAAAAAATTGGAGTTATGGCCTCTGAAACCAAAACCCTAATTTCAGGTCATCTGTGTAGTTAAGCCTGGCTCTACTTCCATGCCTTTCTCAGTTCTTGTGATTCTTTGACTCCTTTGATCTTGAGAGGATATAATATGATGCTTGAACATACATGGAGCCCTTGGAGGTGATTGAAGACCTTTGGAGTGGCTCAAAAGGCTCTTGGATTGCCCAGATCACAAACCCTATATGCAGATGACTTAGAAACAATGCAGTGAATCAAAAATGTGGTATGAGATGCTATGATTGAATTTATGCATATGAAAAGATCACACGCCATGGTGTGAATGGGTGAGGGCAAATTTGGGGTGTTTACACTAACTCAAAAGTATCACTAATCCAGAAACCAACAAAGGTATCCCATATTCTCGTCCTCTTCTACGTCTATAAGTCGGCACGAGTCATGGATCCTTGTAATTTATTTGACATACGAAATGGACTCAGATCTTACGCTTGTGCTTCTAGAATCGTCACTTCCCATAGCTTGTAACCATCTTAAGTCTCTTTACCATATAGGCTACATTCCTACTAAACGCGGGAATCAAACCTTCCAAGTAATTATGCGTACATTTCAAATGAGCCCCTTGCTCATGAAACGACATTCTAAGGTGTTGTACCCTAAAATTTTCCTTCCCATATTCAAGATAATGTATCTCAATAGGTCTCCTAATGGTCACAAGATTCACTATGGCTTAAGGGATTTCGGGTTGCATCCAACAAAGCCTCCTTCTAAGCAATGGATCTTAAAACTAGGGTTTTGAATTTATCAAAGAAAATTGAACTTCCAAACCTCAAGTGGACTTCATGACATCCCATATACCTCAAAGAATCCTCATGTCAAGTTTCAAGATTTTCCCTACAAGTTTGGCCAGTCAGATGCTCAGATACTTAAAAATCAGTTAATTTGGTCAATAAGTCAACTATGGTCAACATAAAGTCAAACTTCAACATTTTTGGTCAACATCAAGATTATGAGGTGAAATTCATCATTTGATCAAGGGTTGATCATGATTCATCAAAGAAACCTCAGAATCATCAAGAATCAGAGGTTACTAAATTAGGATTTTGTGTAGGAAAAGTCAATTGTACTTTGACTAGCCATAACTTTCACATACTTCATCAAAAATTTCCCATCCAAATCTTATTTTTAAGGAAATTCAATTCTGTACAACTTTTTGAGTCACAAGCCAAGTCCAAAAATGCTTCATTTGAAAGATATGAGCCAAGACATTGCAGGTCCTTTTAAAAGTCAACTTCTTCCAAAGCTCATAACTTAAAAATGGAAAGTGATATGGACATGGGACCAAAAGTAGAAGTTACAGGACACTCTAATATTTCTAAAAATTCCTAGAACACCTTCATGGAATAAAAATTGAGGGATTTCAGCAATGTTGAAGTTAGGCAATTTTGAGGTGTATGAAACAAAAAAAGGCCAAAACTTAAGATTTCTCGAAATGGGCCCATAATATTTCAACCCAAACTTAAAGATGAAATCATTTACGACCCAATGATTAATTTTTATGATTTTTATTATTTATTTTATATTATATTGAATTTTAAACATTTAACTTCAATTTTAATTGAAATAAATCATAAAAAAAATCAAATATTTGATTCCAAAATTATTTTGGGATCAAATATTTGATGTTTAAGATGATTGATCATGGTCAAATTCGTACTAGACCAAAATAGCATGATTAAATTTGAATTTTGGACAATTTTGGTAACTTGGTTTCTTCATCCACAAGCAATCATAAATCCATCTCTCAATGCCCAAAAATCTTGACCTAATTACACTACTACATAAACACAACAAGACCACAAGACCTGGGATGAAATTCAGAGGCATAAGAACACTTTTCAAAACTCAAATTTTTTCAAGAAACTTGATTTTTGGTTTTCTCATTCAAGCCCTTTCCAAAGAATTCTAAAGGTTGCAATTGGTTTATTGAAGCACCTTGAACATGTCTCCATCATTATCATCCTAAAAAACACCAAGAATCGCTCAAACCGAATTCATGTTTACACCATATTTACATTTTTTCGATTTCATGAATTTATGCATTTTCAATTGATTTTGATTGTCTAACCTTGCTTATTTCATTGCATTAAAGCTTTCTGGGTGATTAAATTGATGTTTCATTGCAGGATTCGAGTTCCACCATTGTTAGGGTTTAAAACTCAAATTTTGGGCTTCATGATTTAGGTCATTTAAAGAATGTTTGATGATATATTTGGATTTTGCAGGTCATGGGCATTCGATTGGTATAAATATTATGGACTAATCGTGCATATTTTTTGATGTTTAACAAAACACAGGTTTAGCTGCGAAAAAATAATCGCAGGAAAAGTCGTAATAAATTTCACAGGATATTTTGTAGGTCTGGGGGTTGAAGAAGATGGGTGGTGCACTCCTTAGAAATTCAAATTTCAATTTATTTCATATTTTGCTTGTTTCATATTGTTATCAGCTGCGCGTGTTTGGTCTTGTGGTTGAGGGAGATGCATGCGAACCAAAGGACGTGGGTTCAAACCCAACCTCCAACATTTTTTTCAACTGATTTCTTTTCTTTATTTTTATTATATAATTGATTTGTTGTCATTTAATAACACCAGGCACGCGCTGGCACAGTGGATGAGTGTGGTGTCCTTTAAGCAGAGGGCGTGGGTTCAAGACCAACCCCCAACATTTTTCCAACCTGCTTTTTTAAGTCCTTCTTAATTCTCTTTATTAATTTACTTTATTAATCAATTAAATAATTAACCCACAAATAACTTAATCCCCTTTAATCAATCTTCTTCTTTTAAATAAATTTCAAAACATTTTTTATTAAATTATTTTATTTAATAAGTAATTTACTAGGTTTTATTTTAAAAAATTAATTAGTTAATTAATTAGATTTGGGTTTGTCTTAATCAAACCCCAATTTTTGTTATTAACCCTAATTTTTGTTATTAACCCTAATTTTTTTAAAAACCCTAATTTTCAAACCTGATTTTTCAACCATAGTTCTCTAAGACCTTAATTTAACAAAAAAATTAATTTATTTTTCATAAAACAATAATTCCTTTTCTTTTTAATTTAAATTGCTTTATTTACTTCCTTAGGAAATTGTATAGGTCGTCTTCTATGTAATTTATTTTTCCGCGTCTATTATTATGTAACTTCCCCGAAGCCATGTTGTAAACACCCCAAATTTGCCCTCACCCATTCACACCATGGCTTGTGATCATTTCATATGCATAAACACAATCATAACATCTCATACCACAATTTTGAGTCTTTGCATTGGTTCTAGGTCATCTGCATCTAGGGTTTGTGATCTGAGCAATCCAAGAGCCTCTTGAGCCACTCCAAGGGTCATCAATCACTTCAAGGGGGCCTATGTATGTTTAAGCATCATATTATATCCTCTCAAAGTCAAGAATGCCAAAGAATCACAAGAACTGGGATTGGTATGGAGGCAGAGCCAGGTATGACTGCACAGTTGACCTAAAATTAGGGTTTTGGTTTCAGAGGCCATAACCCCAAATTTTTTGTTCATTCTTGTTTCTATTGGTCTCTATATGGTATAGGGAGTATGCATATCAATTTTCATGAAGAAATTCCATGGGGAAGTCATCTGATCAAGAGTTGACTTTTCAGACAAGTCAGTGCAAAATCAGGGCATCTGAGGCCCCCAATGACCCAACCAAGGGGTGATCTTCATCATTTTGAGTATATATGATCTTTATTTGATCATAGAAGAAGGTTGAAGTTCACAAAATTCAAGAATTACAAGTTTTTGCAAAGTTGACTTTTTTGGGCATGGTTGACTTTTAATGAAATGTCATTTTATGCAACTTTTTCAACCCTTACTTTTTGATCCAAAAATGTTTCAAATGGAAAAACTTTGGTCATGAAAGTTGTAGATTAGATCTTTCCCTTTTCAAAAAGTACAAGAACATGACCTAATTCATTTTGGATCAAAAGTTATGGTATGTCAAAGTTGGAAAAAATCACTAATTTTCAAAATATGCACCAAATGAGAAACTTGCAAAAACTTTGTACCAAGGCATTTGTGACTTCTAGTTCATATCAAACCAATATGCAAGCATCATACAAGTTCTAAAAATCAGATTTGAACCAAAAGATCACATGTTTCATGGACTTGGGAGCAAGATCTTTTCATGAGAACCAAAGGGAACCAACTTGCAAAAACCATCATCACACCTCATCCACTTGTTGCCTTGGCTGCTGAACCAAACCTAGCCTTTCCCCTCACCATGCTGCGCCAGCCCACACCCTTGTACTAGCCTAGAACACAACCCATGCTTCTCTTACACAAGAGTGGACTTTTTGCAAAAGCTAGCACACCTATCACAGCAGGCCAAGTCACATCCACTGACCAATAGCATTTGTTTATACAAAGAAAATGCTAGCCATTTCACACAACAAGCAAGCCTGAGGCCAGCCCTAGCAACACATTCCCATTTTCACTCCCTCAAGCAAAAGCCTTCGAATCTCATTCCACAAGCCACCAACATTCAAACAAGCTTCACCAACCTTCTTACCATGCCTCACTGAACCCAAACCAGTAAGACATAAGCCTGAAACAAGCAAGAACTCAGCTTCCCCATTTTTCACTCTCAAAGCCAAAGCTTTCGAAACTCTTCATACAGGCCACAAACACTTGAACAAACTTCACAAACCTTCTCCACTCATCTTCCTGATCACAAAGAACCCCTCACCTTTGCCTGAAACTGCCTGAATCACAAACACCATTCTCACCTGAGCTTGAGCAGAAGCTGTTCAAACTCCCAAACCAGCCAACATAAACTCTTGCTGAGCATCCAGACATCATCAAGGGACCAAAGGGGGTGATTTGCATCAAAGGAAGAGGGCAGAAAGTTGCAAGATTGAAAGCTTCGAAACTCAGGTAGCTCAAGAGCATTTTTTCCATAAATCATTTTTTGAGTTCTTAAGTTGTTATTCATGCTTCCCTGATCATAAATATGTCATTGGTTTTGAAAATGGTTGAAAAATAAGGATGTAATCGTGTTCTGAAAGTCTTGCCCTAAAATTTTGTTTGTTTCGATTCATGAGTTTGAGGAAATATAAATGATGTTTGTGTTGGGGTTTTGATTCAGTGGGTTGTGAGAATCATTTCTGTGTTTTTAGATTTCGTTTCAGTTGCGTTTTGAGAGTTTTAGAAATTTTCAGGTGGGGTTCCCACCGGAGAAGACGACCGGAGGTCTTCTCCGGCCACCTGAAAATAATTAGGGTTTTAATCCTGTAATTAAGGCAGTTTGAATCTGGCACGTTGGATCCCTTGACTTTGTTGACTTCGCGCGCGTGTGTGTGGCTGTGATTCATCATTAGAAACCCTAATCACAATTAATTATTTAATAATTCAGATTAACCAAGTTTGAATGTGGGCCTTTGATCTGCGCGCGCAGTCAACCCTTTCCTGGCCAGACTCAATCTCAGCCATCCATCCTGCATACTTCCATTTATTTTGATTTTAATTTCATTTTTTCTCATTTAATTTGTACAATTTATTTAAAATAGCAAAAATGCTTTAAAAATTATGAAATTTTTTACCAAGGGTTTCATTAATTTTTAAAACACAAAAATATTTTTATTTTCATTTTTAGCATTAAAAAAAGTATTTTTAAATATTTAAAGGTTTATTTTTAATTGATTAATGAAAATTAATTTATTAAAAATACTTTTAGGTATTTAAAAATCACCAAATAATTCATGAAATGTTTTAAGACATTTAGAAACATTGTCCAACCTTCAAACCAAATTTCTTTTTTGATCTTGATGCATTGTGAGAATTTTTCATTGAATTAAAATCATTTTGATGCATTATTTTGATCCAAACTTCAAAAAAATCATTTCTGCCTAACCCTAAAGAGTTGGACCTTGATTCTTTTTGCATTGCATTGTGTTTAGCATGTAGTTTGTGAGATTAAATGGCCATGATTTGATCTTTCATTTTCCATTTGTTTGATAATTTTCTTGTTTAGGAACCCTAAAACCCTAGAAAACTTAGAAAAATCATAACTTGAATTTGGTTAAGAGTTGGAACTTCTCCTTTGGGCAGTGAGTTAGTATAGGATTAGGGATTCTTTGAATGCATTTTCAATTTTTTATCTTGATGTTTGCTTCTGATTTTGGTTTGTGTTTGATGCTTTGATCATAAACCCTAATTTGGGCTTCCATATGCATCCATCTTGCATTTGCATTCATAACATGACTTGCCATGACATTCCATGCCTCAATTTGATTCATTTAACATCATAAGACATATTGAAAGCATGTTTGATCATTGCACCTTGCATTTGTCATGTTGTATGCCATATGCATCTCATAACTTTTCATGTATGTTCATGTTCCTTAACTTGCTTCATTTACATTCACAAGCTTGTATGATCATCCCCATGTGTTATTTCATGTTTGTAGCATCTCATAGAATCATTAGCATCATGCATGTGCTTCTGGTTTTGTTTCTCATCATACCATTTCATTCCATTTTGGCATTGCATTGCATTTCTTTCACTAACTTTTCAGGTGGTAAGTAACTTTGAGAAGTGAATTTGCCTTCACTTCTCACATTTTCTTTTCATCTCCCTATTGCATCCATGCTGCATTTTATCTTGTGTTTGAGATTGAGCTTGCTCTTTCTTCTTCTTCTTACTTTCTTTCTTCAAGTGACTTGACTTCTTGAATGGAGCAAGTTACTTTGCTTCTCCTGATCCTTTCATCTGCTTCCTGGTGGTTCCATTGAAGATTTCTTTCTTAAAACCTCACAAACCTTAAGAACAACCAAGCATGACAATGATTAGGGTTTTGATTAGTCTCCTCACTTAGTTTTACCTTTGTGTCTCTTTGAGTCTTCTCTTCTCACCTCATAATCAGGGACTAAACCCTAAAGGCTTTAAGGCTTTGTGATTAAGCTTATGCCTGCATCCTTCTATTAGGATGGAGTGTATAACTTCAATCCTAAGTGTTAAACCCTTAATGTGTTTAAATCCTTTAATTAATCCACTTAATAATCATCAAGACATCAAGCTTGTAACTTGGGCCTTGCATTAGGGTTCTAATTCTTCCTTAATTGGTTAAGAAGGACTAACCCTAGTGTTAATGGACAAGTCCCCCTCAAGTTGTCTTACAAACCCTAAAAAACACTTCATCATCATATCATTAAATAAAATCCATTTAATCAAAGGCTTGTTTTGTCATGAGTTTAATCCCTAATCATGGATTAAGTTGAGGAGCTTTCCTCAGCTTAAACATTCTCATCTATTATCCTTCTATTAGGATGGTGTAATGAGTCTGTTTAATCCTTGATTATGGCTTAACCTCATTACTTAACACTAAACAAAAAACAAAAACATTTAAATAATCACAAGTAGGTTAATGATCTTAATCCTACATCAAAGGTGATTAAGTGTGAGAATCTGACTTCACACTTAAGGTATTCTCATTACCCCTAATCAGAGGGAAGATGTGATGAGTTTACTAAATCCATTGGTTTAGACTTAAGCTCATTAACTTATGACAAATATCCAAAAGCAATAAAAGATTGAAAACTCAAAAAACAAACAATAATCGTCTCCTTCGGGATTCTTTTCTCATCATCTTCACTCACAAACGAGAACTTGCTTCTTCCGTCTAATGCAAGACAGTTTGCATCTGTGCCAGACAGATCATACACTTGAGCATTGACAAGCAAGCAGTTCATAAGTCAATTCACCTTTCAGTCTCTTTGGGTCGAACTACGGTGTTCTGACTTCCTCATTGCACGAGAGGATACGTAGGCATAACTTAACAGTTATCGAACAAAAGTCTCTGTACATTCCCCCTCTTTCTAGCTTCATTCTTTAGCCTCATGATCTTGAGCATCTTATTCCTGTTCTTACACTGACACTGTATATATCACACTTCACACTTCTCTTACACTGACACCTGTACATATTGTTTTCCAGCCTTTTTACACACAAATTGCACTGACACTACCCCTTTAAAACACAAATCTTTTAAGCGTGGATCCCGTCGAGTACGACGGACAATCTGGGTGCTAATACCTTCCCAGGTTGTAACCAACCCCCTTTCTCAGTATCTCTGGTTCGCAACCGTCTTATCCATTCTTTTTCTAGGTCTATGCAGCATTACCTTTCCTCCGGGATAAAAATGCCTAGCTGGCGACTCTATTCATCTCCAGTGAGTTCACGGCTGTGTGTTCTCACTGTCCCTCTCGCCGACCATTCGCGTCTGTACCTTTATCTGGGCCGGTCCCATCTATCGGGAGCGACAGCTTGGCGACTCTGCTGGGGACCCTTATACTGCAACCAGGGCTTCTGGTTCCTTTTGTGGGTTCCTCCTAGCGCTTGATTGATTTGTGTTTACTGGGGTGTTATGTGTTGTTTGTGTTTGTGTGTTTGTATTTATTTTTGCTTTATGTACAGTTCTTTACTGCTTTCTTTATAGCTTTGCATTATATCATATTGTCATACCGTGCTGGCTGGATTTGTTTGTCTGCTTTGGTGGGTGGGTGTTCTATTGAGAGTTGAGGTCCTATACCTGGGACCTGAGTGACACCTAGGCTAGAGTGGTTCATATTCTTTCCCATTCCATCTCGGTCTGGTGCGGGAATATGAAACACGGTTCAGATATGGGTTTCTTCTTGAGAACTCTGTGTTGCAGATTTCCTGCAATGCTAGGGCTATCTGGGAAGCCTGCTAAGTCTGGATGACCTTTAGTATTGACCTTCAGAAACTGAGGTGAATTAGAGGAGGAACTTTTATGGTTATTGTAAACACTGTACCTCCGGGTTAGAAGTGTTTACACTTCTCATAACTGATCCAAGTCTGAGGATCCTTGTTTTAGAACACCACCTGTGAGGGGGTTGGGCTGTTTACAGGTTTGCAGGTACCCTTGACCTCAGCATACCCTGTTACTTTGTTTGATTAAGAATACTCCATTTTGGAACAGTTCTTGTGATTCTAAACCCTAGACATGTGGCTCTTTATTTGAGCCCCCCACCTTGGTTACTGGACTTATAGACCTCCATCTGGATTTCTTGAACATACCTTGGACTTATATCAGAGCATTTGATCAGATCCAGCTCAGTCACAAACCCTTGCATATCATTTGCATACATAATCATTGCATCATATTGACATTTGCTTATTTGTGTTTCAGGGTATCCATTTTCATTTTTTTGGCCTGGTTTTGACCCCGTCTTCAGTATTGACTTATCTTCGTCAGCATCTGCTTCAGCTATCAGCTATCTGCTTCAGTCACCTGCATCAGCCAATCAGTGGCCCATCCTTCAGTGTTATCATCAACACCTGTCTCTACTCATCTTCAGCATCATGGCACCTAAAAAGAGTAACATCACCTACCACTTCTTCCAGCCAGAGCTAGCTGACATCAGGAGGATTCAGACCCTGATCACTCCAGACCATATACCACTGTTCAGGGAACACTATGGAGATATACTTGATGTGGTTATGGATTTGGACCCTTCACAAAGGAGCTTGATTCACACTTGCCTTCAGTTTTATGATCCCCCATTGAGGTGTTTCACTTTTCAGGACTTTCAGCTAGGCCCTTTATTGGAGGAATACTCATCATTGGTAGGTATACCTATCAGGGGTGGAATCCCTTTCAACCCTGAGATGGCCTTTCCTGGTAATGAAGAGGTAGCAAAGGCATTGCATCTGGAACCAGTTCTGATTGGACAACATATGACTTCTAAGGCTGGAATCCCTGGCCTGCATCTGGATTTCTTGATCTCTCAAGCTATCCTGAAAGCTTCTTTGGGAGAGTGGAAAGCAGTTTGTGCTTTATTGGCCTTGAGCATATATGGGATCATATTATTTGCAGATGAGCCTCGGTTCATTAGCAAGAATGCAGTCCATCTTTTCATCCTGGGGAACCCAGTGCCCACTTTATTGGGGGATCTCTATTACTCAGTGCATCAGAGGAATGAAAAGCAGAGGGGAAGATTAGTGAGGTGTTGTGCTCCTTTGTTCCACACTTGGCTTCTCAGGCATTTGCCCAAGACAGATGCATTCTTGAATCCTCATCAGCAGAGAAACTGGGCTAGAAGACTCACTGCTCTAACTTCAGCTGATATCAGGTGGTGCACTCAAAGCACAAAGGGCAGGGATATCATCACCAGTTGTGGGCATTTCCCTAATGTACCCCTGATAGGAGTTAAGGGTAGCATTAATTACAACCCTCTACTGTTCAGAAGACAACTGGGCTATGCACTGGTCCACACTCCTAAGGCACAAGACTTGGTTGAGACTCTTTATTGTGAGAACAAGCTTAATTTGGCTATTGTTAGGCAGGCAGCCTGGGCCTGGGACAATGTTCAAACCAAGGGAATAACCATTTTGGGGAAGTGCAACAATGTGGCATCAGCACAGTATTATGAGTGGTCCCATGCCAGGGCTCAATTCTCTGGAATGCCCTTTACCATGGAGGATATGCCTGGATCATCCTCAGCACCACCCCCTGCCACTGTCAGTTTGGAAGAGTTTGAGGGCTTGAAAGAGAGGAATGAGAAGTTGACTCAGGCTTTGCAGAAGACCCTCCGGGAGAGGAGTGATGGTAGGGTGGATATTGAGAGGCTAGAGAAGCTGAGATTGGAGCATCTGGCTAAAATTGAGAGGTCTGAGGATTACATTAAGAAGTCTAGGGCTGGAGAACAAATTCTGAAGAATGCTTGCAAGGAAGCCCAGTTCCAGAAAGCCAGGACAGACTTGTATCTGAAGGAGAGTCAAGCTAGGTGGGTCAGGATCACCAAAGCTCGTACTCTAGAAGATAAGAGGACTCAAGACAAGATAGAGCAGTTGGAAGCTAGTGCAAAAGAACAGCAGGAAGCCCTGGCAGCAGCCCAGAAGGAGATATCAGAGCTGAAGATCAAAGCTGGAGTGAAGAGGTCAAAGGACCAAAGTCAGCACAAGAAGCTAACTACAGCTGTTACTACCCGGAATCTCCTCATCAGGAATCTCACGGAGCGTCCAGCTGATCCTGTGACCGAAGCACTTCTCAAGGAAGTTCGGGAGGATGAGTTTGGTCTTGGTGTTTGACCATTTGTTTGTTGTTGCTTTCATTCCATATACTTTCATTTTCTTGTAATGTATTTTGACCCCTCAGAGGGCTTGTATTTGTAAACAAACTATGTACCATTTGTCTTTTGTAATATATGTGTTAGTTTGTTCCACTTCAAAAGCAACATCAACAGCATCTTCAAGGGTCTGGAAGGGTCAAAACTGAATGCCAAACCGGATACCTTGAGAACAAATAAGCATACTGCATTGCATGCTAACCTTTTGTTTGTTTTGTAGGTTTTTGTTTTATTGTTGCTAACTCTGTTGTGATCTCAGGAACTATTGCTCGGCGCCGGGTATTTCCCCTCAACCGTCCGCACCGTTATCCAACCCGTAACAACCTTCCGGGCATACAAATGGATCAGGTATAGCAGGACCTTGCAGAGGTCAGAAATCAAATGGCAAACGAAAGATTAGAAATAAGAACCCAGATGACTCAGTTTATGGAAGTGATGAACAACATGGCTCAGAACCAAGAAAGATTGAGAGCCATGGTGGAAAGGAAAAATCAAGAGGATCCACATGTAGGGACTGCTGGCACAAGCAACAACGAGAGGGTCCAACCTCATGTCAATCCCCCAGTCTTTGGACCACACCTCCATCCTGAGGTCAACATCCCTGCAAATGTTCAAGGGACTGTCACTGCAGCCAGGGTACTGCAAGAAGACCCCCAGGAGGATCAGTTCACAGTAATGGGTGCTGGGGAAGAAGCTTATGACAGAAGGCTGGATGAGATAGCTGAGAAATTAAGATCCTTAGAGTCTCAAAACTCTTTGGGATTCGATGTTATGGACATGGGCTTGGTAGACGGGGTCAGGATTCCCCATAAGTTTAAGCCTCCTTGTTTTGAAAAGTACAACGGGACTTCATGCCCCCGGACTCATTTACAATCATTTCTGGGGAGGCTGAAGGCCTATACCATGTACGAGAAGCTCTGGATGTTTTATTTCGAGGACAGCTTGACGGGAGCTTCAAGAGAATGATACTCTCATCTGACAAGAGCAACTATCAGGTGTTGGAAGGACCTGGCAGAGGCCTTTATCAGACAATATCAGTACAACTTAGATATGGCGCCCAACAGGACCCTCCTAATGGGAATGTCACAGTCGTCAAGAGAAAGTTTCCGAGAGTATGCCCAGAGATGGAGGCAATTGGCTGCTGCTGTCCAGCCACCTATGTCTGAGAGGGAAATGGCAGATATGTTTATGAACACCCTTCAGGGAACATACATTGACAGGCTGGCTGCTTTCTCTTCTACTAGCTTTGCAGATGTTGTCATAGCTGGAGAGAGAATTGAGAGCCTGTTAAAGATGGGCAAGATTTCTGACAATGGTGCCAGCTCGTCCAGCAATACAAGGAAGCCTTTTGCAGGCCCAAGAAGAACTGGCGAGACCAATGCCATCCACACCAACAGGGGCAGACCCCAGTATGTTCACAGGTCTGTGGCAGCAGTCACCATTCCCGCTCCCGCTCATCCACAGCCAGCTTATCAACCTCCGCAACAAAACTATCAGCAGCAACCTCAGTATCCTCCGAGAAACTACAACAACACCAACAACAACAATCAGCAAAGGCCATTCCAACAGAGGCCTTCTCAAGCCAACAGGGTGATCGATCCGATCCCAATGCCATATGCCACATTACTGCCACAACTCCTGAAACTCAACCTGGTTGAGCTAAGGACGTTGGCACCTCCGGATCCTGCCAGTCTACCCAGGAATTATGACTCCAACGCCAGATGTGCTTTTCATTCAAATGCACCCGGCCACAGTACAGAAAAGTGCAGAGCCTTGCACATGAAGGTACAAGACCTGGTAGACTCTAAGGCCCTGAATTTCGCACCACCACCCAATGTCAACAAAAACCCTATGCCACACCACGGAGGTCCCAGAATCAATGCTATTGAAGAAGACAAGCCGTCTTATTTAATAACCAGTGTGGGTCAGATCCGGACACCGTTGGTAGAGATTAAGGCTCAACTCCTCGAATGTCAAATGTTCCCGGGGTGTGAGTTAGGGTGTGCTTACTGCAACATTTCAGTAAACGGGTGTGATAACTTGAGGGATGGCATAGATGGTCTCATCCAGAGTGGCCTACTTCAGATTACAACATCAATTCCAACAAATCCAGCAATCCCATCAGCAACGATTCCAGAATCTCCTACAACTGCAACAACCATTGTTCCCGACAACTTTTCAGCTTCATCAATAAATGCTTCATCTGTCATTTCAACTGACCAGATGTCAATAAGCATTCCTCCTACAACTCCAGCACCACTTCATTTTGAATCTCCTACAACAACAGCACCCATCCTTCCAACAATGTCTCCTACAACATCAGCAACAAACAATGAAGATGTCTCAACAGTTACGATTTACTATGATCCCGAAAATAATTCTGCCTATAACTCACAAAGTGCTGCTCCCATCAGAGCACCAGTCACGATATACTACGATCCACAGACTATCACAATTCCTTCCGCAGCTGCAATCAGTCCAGTCACTATCACAGTGCCTGGGCCAGTACCTTATGAAAGCAGTAATGCCATCCCCTGGCATTACGGCTCTGATCTATACTGCGAGGGACAAAAAATCACTTTTGAATCATCAACCCCTGCACCACAAATAGACAATGTGGGAGGAGGCGGAGGCTTCACTCGAAGCGGACGTCTCTTTGCTCCACAAATTCAAAGACCCACTGCCGAAGCAGAAGCTGCCGCCAAGGCAAAAGGAAAAGGCTTGGTGCAGGAAGAGCAGGTTGTTAAAGAAGCTTTGAAAACACCCTTTGACCAAGAAGTTGATGAGTTCATGAGAATCATCAAGAAAAGTGATTACAAAATAGTGGATCAGCTTCACCAGACGCCTTCCAAGATCTCAATCCTATCATTGCTTATGTGCTCCGAGGCCCATCGGAATGCACTACTCAAAGTCTTGCACGCAGCTTATGTGCCTGAAGAGATCACTGTCAATCAGTTGGAAGCTGTGGTTGGAAATGTTAATGCTAGTCACGGACTAGGGTTCACCAACACTGATTTGACTACGGAAGGCCGCAACCATAACAAGGCTTTGCACATAACCATGGAATGTAAAGGTGCAGTCCTTTCCCATGTGCTGGTAGACACGGGGTCATCCCTCAATGTCTTACCTAAAAAGGCCCTTGTGAAGTTAGAGTATGACGGATTTGCATTGCGTCCCAGCAACCTGGTGGTGAGAGCCTTCGATGGTTCTAAGAGATCGGTTCTGGGAGAGATTGAGTTGCCTATAACGATTGGCCCACGAACTTTCAAAACGACCTTCTACGTGATGGATATACAGCCTGCCTACAGCTGTCTATTGGGTAGGCCATGGATTCACGCCGCTGGCGCCGTGACCTCAACCCTTCACCAGAAGTTAAAATTCGAGTGGGAGGGTCAAGTCGTTACTATCTGCGGAGAGGAGGATATTTTTGTCAGCCACCTGGCTACCTATAAATACATTGAGATGGATGGGGAGATCCATGAAACAATGAGTCAGGGGTTCGAGGCCTTGAACGTAAATGAAACTTCTGCTGTACCTGGAACCTCAATGACATCATATCAACAAGCCCGGAAGGTTGTTGAAGAAGGAACTGCCCAAGGCTGGGGCAAACTGTTACCGGTGGAGAAGAAAGAGGATAGATTTGGGTTGGGTTACAAACCAACTCAACAAGATCAAGCAGAGGCTGCCAATGAGCCCAACTTTGTTAGTGGGGGGATGCTCACCCCCGATGCTGTCAACAATTTGGAAGACGAGGATGAAGGCGACCGCGACCTGGAGAGTTGGATTCGTCCAAAGATCCCGGGGAGCAGTATCTCGAACTGGTCTTCCCAGGTAATTATAAGAGTTACTCATGCAGAGTAATTATTATTTCCTGTATTTTTATAGCATGCATCAAAGTCTTGCATCTTGCCTAAGATGACAAGACTCATTTTGTAATCGGGCCATCTGTACTTTTTGTGCAACAAGATTAATCAATGAAATATCAGACATCTTTTTGCAAATGAGTCTTTTTCTTTTTCGCTCACTGTTTTTCCATTTTTCTTTTTGTACAAAAAATAAATGGCAGTGTTTTCAAAATGACAACTTTATTTCACTTTTCTAAACAAGATTAAAATCAAATCACTAAAATGAACAAACTGAACCCTTGCAGAGTGTGCCTTCCAGACAGCACCGACAACAGCACGGCTATGACTTCGTATGACTTTGACAATCCAATCAATCAAGCTGATGAAGGGGTTGAAGAAGAATATGAGCTTCCTGAAGAGCTAGCCAGGTTGTTAAGACAAGAGGAAAAGGTTATTACTCCTCACCAGGAGGAGGTTGAAACGATCAATCTTGGTACAGAAGAAGACGTGAAAGAAGTTAAAATCGGGGCCTGCTTACAAGACTCAGTGAAGAGACAACTGATTGACCTGCTTCAAGAGTATGTGGATGTGTTTGCTTGGTCTTATCAGGATATGCCAGGGTTGGACACCGACATTGTTGTACACAAGCTGCCTTTGAGAGAGGAATGCCCACCGGTTAAGCAGAAGCTGCGCCGTACTCGCCCAGACATGGCAATGAAAATCAAGGAAGAGGTACAAAAGCAATGGGATGCCGGGTTCCTTGCCGTAACTAGCTATCCACCGTGGGTTGCTAACATAGTACCTGTGCCTAAAAAGGACGGCAAAGTAAGAATGTGTGTTGACTACCGGGATCTGAACAGAGCCAGCCTGAAAGATGACTTCCCTCTACCTCACATTGATGTATTGGTTGATAATACGGCTCAGTTCTCGGTATTCTCCTTCATGGATGGATTTTCAGGATACAATCAGATTAAAATGTCGCCTGAAGACATGGAGAAGACAACCTTCATCACGCCCTGGGGCACGTTCTGCTACAAGGTAATGCCATTTGGGCTCAAGAATGCCGGTGCAACGTATCAACGGGCTATGGTGACATTATTCCACGACATGATCCATAAAGAAATAGAATGTTATGTGGATGACATGATCGCCAAGTCCCTTACTGAAGAAGATCATCTGGTAAATCTGCTAAAGTTGTTCAAGCGTCTGAGGAAGTACCAACTGAAGTTGAACCCCAACAAATGCACGTTCGGGGTGCGATCCGGTAAGCTGCTGGGATTTATTGTAAGCGAGAAAGGGATTGAAGTTGACCCTGATAAAGTCAAAGCTATTCAAGAGATGCCTGCACCGAAAACAGAGAAAGAAGTTCGAGGGTTCTTAGGTCGATTGAACTACATCTCAAGGTTCATATCTCACCTTACAGCAACCTGTGAGCCCTTGTTCAAACTGCTAAGAAAAGAACAAACAGTCAGGTGGAACGAAGACTGCCAGAAGGCTTTTGACAAGATCAAGGAGTACTTACAAGAACCTCCAATCCTTATGCCTCCAGTTGAAGGAAGACCTCTAATCATGTACTTGACAGTATTAGAAGAGTCGATGGGGTGTGTGTTGGGCCAGCATGACGAGTCTGGTCGAAAAGAGTATGCAATATACTACCTAAGCAAAAAGTTTACCGACTGTGAACAACGTTATTCACTGCTCGAGAAAACTTGTTGTGCTTTAGCGTGGGCTGCTCGCCGACTGAGACAGTATATGTTGACCCACACCACTTTATTGATCTCAAAGATGGACCCTGTTAAGTACATATTTGAGAAGCCAGCGCTTACCGGACGGGTTGCAAGATGGCAAATGATCCTTACGGAGTATGACATCCAATACACATCTCAGAAAGCCATCAAGGGCAGTGTATTGTCTGAATATCTTGCTGAGCAACCCATTGATGATTACCAACCTATGAGATTTGACTTCCCTGATGAAGACATCATGTTCATAAAAGCAAAAGATCATGAAGAGCCTGTTCACACCGAAGGGCCCAACCCGTAAGAAGAATGGACTATGATGTTTGATGGGGCTGTTAACATGAATGGTCGTGGTGTTGGTGCAGTACTCATTACACCTAAGGGAGTTCACATGCCTTTCTCGGCAAAACTCACTTTCAACTGCACTAACAACGAAGCTGGATACGAAGCTTGCATTATGGGTCTTGAGGAAGCCATTGACCTCAGGATCAAGACATTGACCGTGTTCGGAGATTCAGCTCTGGTAATCAATCAGACCAATGGAAAATGGTACACCCACCAGGATCATCTGATACCTTACAGGGATTATACAAGGAGGTTATTGACTTTCTTTACAACAGTCAAGCTTGAGTATATCCCTCGGGACGAGAATCAGTTTGCAGATGCTCTGGCTACCATTTCGTCCATGATCAAAGTTCAGGCTGCCAACTTTGTACCTCAGATCTCAGTGTCCAGACTTGACAGGCCAGCATATGTATTTGCAGCAGATGTTGTCAAAGATGATAAGCCTTGGTTCTATGACATCAAGTGCTTCTTGGAGGATCAAACATACCCACCTGGGACATCTTCCAATGATAAGAAGACTTTAAGAAGGCTTGCTGGTAGTTTCTTCCTGAATACTGATGGTTCCCTATACAAAAGGAACTTTGATATGGTACTCCTCAGATGCGTTGATAGAACAGAAGCAGACTTGTTAATGCATGAAGTGCACGAAGGATCCTTTGGTACCCATGCTGGAGGGCATGCCATGGCTAAGAAGTTGTTGAGATCAGGCTATTACTGGATCACAATGGATGTCGATTGTTGTGCCTATGCCAGAAAATGCCACAAATGCCAGATCTATGCAGATAAGGTGCATGTGCCTCCCAATCCTTTGAATGTGATGTCTTCACCCTGGCCCTTTGCTATGTGGGGCATTGACATGATTGGCAAGATTGAACCGACTGCTTCGAATGGCCACAGATTCATCCTGGTTGCCATTGACTATTTCACCAAGTGGGTCGAAGCAGCATCCTATGCAAATGTTACCAGGCAAGTGGTAGCCAGATTTCTGAAGAGGGATATCATCTGTCGATACGGAGTTCCCGAGCGAATCATTACTGACAATGGTTCCAATCTAAACAACAAAATGATGGCAGAGCTGTGCCGGGACTTCAAGATTCAGCATCACAATTCTTCTCCTTACAGGCCGAAGATGAATGGCGCTGTTGAGGCAGCTAATAAGAATATCAAGAAGATTGTGCAGAAGATGGTAGTCACCTACAAAGACTGGCATGAGATGCTACCGTTTGCCTTGCATGGGTACCGCACGTCAATCAGAACATCCACTGGGGCAACACCGTATCAGCTTGTATATGGTATGGAAGCAGTCCTACCTGTTGAAGTTGAATTACCCTCTCTACGGGTATGGATGGATGTTAAGCTAAACGAAGCAGAATGGGTTCGGGCCCGATACGAACAACTGAGTCTGATTGAAGAGAAAAGATTGGCTGCAATCTGTCATGGACAGTTGTATCAGAAGAGAATGAAGAAAGCCTTCGATCAGAAAGTCAGGCACCGAGAGTACCAAGTGGGAGATCTTGTGCTGAAAAGAATCCTCCCTCCTCATACAGACCACAGGGGCAAATGGACTCCAAATTATGAAGGACCGTTCGTAGTAAAGAAAGTTTTCTCTGGTGGAGCACTGATGCTCAGCGCCATGGATGGTGAAGATTTCCCGTCCCCTGTGAATTCAGATGCAGTTAAAAAATACTTCACATAAAAATGACCCGCTGGACACAAAAACAGAATGTAAGTCCAGGCAAAAATAGGGCATCCCGGCGAGTCAAAAACAGAATAAAAGACTCGGGCAAAAATAAGGGAAAATAAACAAAAATGTACACCCGCTGAGTTGAAAAGCCGCATCGGACAGCTCAGGCAAAAATGGGTATCCCGATGGATTGAAAACCCGAAAGGGCGATCCATGCAAAATAAGGGAATAAGCGAACAACTGCATTCTGAATTCGTCTGTATCATTTACAACTTGGTAAGCTCTGAAAGGATCAAGCTTCAAACGGAATCAACATTCTTCAGAAAGCAAGATGAGAAGAACGTCAAAAGTCATACGAGTCATAGTAAAGAGGAAGCTCCTTAAAGCGTCATCAACATTGCCAACATTTTATTTTTTCAATTTGTAACGATCTCCTCATTTCAGGGGATTTGTTTCTTTGACCGTATCTCGCCAATTCAGGGCATATGAATTAATAAAATCAGATTTTCAGTCACGTTTCGTCTTGTACATTTTATTTGCAAAAATGTCTGATATCTTAGAGAAAAAAAACTGATTGCACAGAATACAGATGTTTACCTTCAAATGAAAACGTGCTTGCAGGAAGTATACTTATTCTCAGAAGTACCTAACTCCTATGACGGAATCCAGTAAAGGATACCTCGGGATTACTTGTGCGTTTCCTTATCTTTGCAGGATTGCAGGTATCCAGAATGCAACTTGGGGCATGAAAGCTTCACTCCGGCAAGCTGACTAATAGACGCTCCGCGCCCAAAGTGTTTTCTCCCCAGCTGAGTTGCCACTTATTACTTATCCCCATCAGAGTTGCCAGGCATCACGGAAGGCACCCATATCCCCGGCCGAGTCAAGGATCCTCTTCAACAGAATCCCTAGGGAGGTCTTTCAGTGATCTCTCTTTCTCCCCAGCCGGGTAGTCATCTCACCCTCAGCCGAGTACGAAAGTCAAGGAGCCATCTCCCCACAGAGCCTCAGCCTCTGGCCAGAAAGAGCAACACATGAAGGAATCACAACAGAGTGGCGAAAGCTTCTACAAACCCCAGCTGGGTCCCTCATTGCAAGGATATGTCTATCAGTGACCTATATCCCCAAGCAAATATCATCTCAATGATCTCAAACCCCAGCTGAGATGGCCCCTTCAAACAGATCGGCCGGAGATCTTCACAGCAACGGGATCCGAGTCCCGGATTGGTATCCTTGCATAGTCATAGCATTCGCATCATATTCACCCACAAAGCGTAGCATTCCGTTTAATACGGAGCATTACGGAAAAAATCAAGCATATAGCATAATCATAAGCCACGTCTTGAATCAACACTTGTGAATAAAAACAGTTCATCAACATACAGAAAACTCCCCCAGAGTCCCCAGCGGAGATTCCCCAGCAAAAGCAGTCGCCTCACATTCACAAACATCAGTACATATACTCCCTTTGACACCTGTCCGTGTCATCACTCCCCAATAAAGTCACCCGAATACCCTGTGCAAACAGTACCAATCGTATTACAGACACTTTTTGACACCCGTCTGTGTCATAACCCCAGCAGAAAGCCAAAGACGTCCTCTTTGCACTCACATACACCTATATATACATTCCTTTGACACCCGTCCGTGTCATATCCCCAGCGCAGTCACCCACATTTTGTACATCATATATACTTGTTCATATCGCACTCTACTCCTTTTGACACCCGTCCGTGTCACTCTCCCCAACAGTTAAACACTTATCTATACATCACTCATACTTATACAGATACTCGTCCGTATCTTCTATACGCCACTCAAATCCCCTCAGATTCAACACTAGTCCTTGTTCTTTGTTAACTCGTTGGTGCTCGTCCGTGCCATCATCTCAGAACATGCGTCAAGAGTTTGTTTCTACATGATACTCGTCCGTATCATAGTCTTAAGGATGCTCGTCCGCATCTTTAATCCATACACTGTGTCAAACACTTTTGTCTTCTTGAATATAGATAATCGCCTGTGTCTACTATTCCCCAGAAGAGTCCTCTCAGATTCAACACTCGTCCGTGTTCTCTATTAACCAGTTGATACTCGTCCGTATCATCATCTCTGAACACGTGTCAGTATTTGTTTCTACCCGATACTCGTCCGTATCGCAGTCTTAAGGATGCTCGCCCGCATCTTTAATTTATACACAAATATCTAAACACTTATACCTTTTGTTTCTTGGATGTAAACACTCGTCCGTGTTTACTATTCCCCAGCATAGTAAATTTTCTTTTTATCTGACGCTCGTCCTGTGTTATGATAAACCTCGAGAGCAGCCGTACCCTGCTAGGTGGTCGTCCTCCACCTCTTGATGGTCGTCCTCCATCATGCTCATCCGATGGCCGTCCCCATCGTTGATATTTTAGCAGCCGTCCCCTGCTAGGTGGTCGTCCTCCACCTTTTGATGATCGTCCTTCATCATTTTATCCAATGGCCGTCCCCATTGTTGATTTCGGTTATCTGGCATTCGTCCTATGTCATGATAAACCTCGAGAGCAGCCGTACCCTGCTAGGTGGTCGTCCTCCACCTCTTGATGGTCGTCCTCCATCATGCTCATCCGATGGTCGTCCCCATCGTTGACCTTTTATCCGGCATTCGTCCTATGTCGTGATTATTTTCGGCAGCCGTACCCTGCCAGGTGGTCGTCCTCCACCTTAGATGACCGTCCCTCATCTTATTCCCAACAGAGCAGCCGTCCCCTGCTAGGTGATCGTCCTTCACCTTTGATGACCGTACCTCATCATCTGTTTATTTCATTTATTCTTTAACCCGATGGCCGTCCCCATCGTGGTCCCTTTTCTTTTCAGCCCGATGGCCGTCCCCATCGATGGTTGCTTTACTTTATGAACTTGATGGCCGTCCCCGTCATGTTTCATTAATCCCCAGAGAATTTTACAGCTTTACTTGATGGCCGTCCCCATCATAATTCTTTTTATCCCCAGCATGTCGGCCGTCCCCGTCATTGCTTTATTTTTCGCACTTTTCCCAGCATGTCGGCCGTCCCCGTCATTGCTCTTTACCCAGCAGTCGTCCTCTGCTCGACGGTCGTCCTCCGTCGCCCACACTTTACAATATACTTTATTTTACTTTGCAATCTATATCCCTTTTCTTCTTCATTCTGTGAGTGCAAATTTTGGACTGTCTTTGGTATTCAACCACAAGTTGTCTTGTTTGCCTGTTAAGCCGTTGCTTACAACCTGCACAGCTAACTCATGTTTGAATAGGGGCAGCTGTAAACACCCCAAATTTTCCCTCACCCATTCACACCATGGCTTGTGATCATTTCATATGCATAAACACAATCATAACATCTCATACCACAATTTTGAGTCTTTGCATTGGTTCTAGGTCATCTGCATCTAGGGTTTGTGATCTGAGCAATCCAAGAGCCTCTTGAGCCACTCCAAGGGTCATCAATCACTTCAAGGGGGCCTATGTATGTTTAAGCATCATATTATATCCTCTCAAAGTCAATAATGCCAAAGAATCACAAGAACTGGGATTGGTATGGAGGCAGAGCCAGGTTTGACTGCACAGTTGACCTAAAATTAGGGTTTTGGTTTCAGAGGCCATAACCCCAAATTTTTTGGTCATTCTTGTTTCTATTGGTCTCTATATGGTATAGGGAGTATGCATATCAATTTTCATGAAGAAATTCCATGGGGAAGTCATCTGATCAAGAGTTGACTTTTCAGACAAGTCAGTGCAAAATCAGGGCATCTGAGGCCCCCAATGACCCAACCAAGGGGTGATCTTCATCATTTTGAGTATATATGATCTTTATTTGATCATAGAAGAAGGTTGAAGTTCACAAAATTCAAGAATTACAAGTTTTTGCAAAGTTGACTTTTTTGGGCATGGTTGACTTTTAATGAAATGTCATTTTATGCAACTTTTTCAACCCTTACTTTTTGATCCAAAAATGTTTCAAATGGAAAAACTTTGGTCATGAAAGTTGTAGATTAGATCTTTCCCTTTTCAAAAAGTACAAGAACATGACCTAATTCATTTTGGATCAAAAGTTATGGTATGTCAAAGTTGGAAAAAATCACTAATTTTCAAAATATGCACCAAATGAGAAACTTGCAAAAACTTTGTACCAAGGCATTTGTGACTTCTAGTTCATATCAAACCAATATGCAAGCATCATACAAGTTCTAAAAATCAGATTTGAACCAAAAGATCACATGTTTCATGGACTTGGGAGCAAGATCTTTTCATGAGAACCAAAGGGAACCAACTTGCAAAAACCATCATCACACCTCATCCACTTGTTGCCTTGGCTGCTGAACCAAACCTAGCCTTTCCCCTCACCATGCTGCGCCAGCCCACACCCTTGTACTAGCCTAGAACACAACCCATGCTTCTCTTACACAAGAGTGGACTTTTTGCAAAAGCTAGCACACCTATCACAGCAGGCCAAGTCACATCCACTGACCAATAGCATTTGTTTATACAAAGAAAATGCTAGCCATTTCACACAACAAGCAAGCCTGAGGCCAGCCCTAGCAACACATTCCCATTTTCACTCCCTCAAGCAAAAGCCTTCGAATCTCATTCCACAAGCCACCAACATTCAAACAAGCTTCACCAACCTTCTTACCATGCCTCACTGAACCCAAACCAGTAAGACATAAGCCTGAAACAAGCAAGAACTCAGCTTCCCCATTTTTCACTCTCAAAGCCAAAGCTTTCGAAACTCTTCATACAGGCCACAAACACTTGAACAAACTTCACAAACCTTCTCCACTCATCTTCCTGATCACAAAGAACCCCTCACCTTTGCCTGAAACTGCCTGAATCACAAACACCATTCTCACCTGAGCTTGAGCAGAAGCTGTTCAAACTCCCAAACCAGCCAACATAAACTCTTGCTGAGCATCCAGACATCATCAAGGGACCAAAGGGGGTGATTTGCATCAAAGGAAGAGGGCAGAAAGTTGCAAGATTGAAAGCTTCGAAACTCAGGTAGCTCAAGAGCATTTTTTCCATAAATCATTTTTTGAGTTCTTAAGTTGTTATTCATGCTTCCCTGATCATAAATATGTCATTGGTTTTGAAAATGGTTGAAAAATAAGGATGTAATCGTGTTCTGAAAGTCTTGCCCTAAAATTTTGTTTGTTTCGATTCATGAGTTTGAGGAAATATAAATGATGTTTGTGTTGGGGTTTTGATTCAGTGGGTTGTGAGAATCATTTCTGTGTTTTTAGATTTCGTTTCAGTTGCGTTTTGAGAGTTTTAGAAATTTTCAGGTGGGGTTCCCACCGGAGAAGACGACTGGAGGTCTTCTCCGGCCACCTGAAAATAATTAGGGTTTTAATCCTGTAATTAAGGCAGTTTGAATCTGGCACGTTGGATCCCTTGACTTTGTTGACTTCGCGCGCGTGTGTGTGGCTGTGATTCATCATTAGAAACCCTAATCACAATTAATTATTTAATAATTCAGATTAACCAAGTTTGAATGTGGGCCTTTGATCTGCGCGCGCAGTCAACCCTTTCCTTGCCAGACTCAATCTCAGCCATCCATCCTGCATACTTCCATTTATTTTGATTTTAATTTCATTTTTTCTCATTTAATTTGTACAATTTATTTAAAATAGCAAAAATGCTTTAAAAATTATGAAATTTTTTACCAAGGGTTTCATTAATTTTTAAAACACAAAAATATTTTTATTTTCATTTTTAGCATTAAAAAAAGTATTTTTAAATATTTAAAGGTTTATTTTTAATTGATTAATGAAAATTAATTTATTAAAAATACTTTTAGGTATTTAAAAATCACCAAAAAATTCATGAAATGTTTTAAGACATTTAGAAACATTGTACAACCTTCAAACCAAATTTATTTTTTGATCTTGATGCATTGTGAGAATTTTTCATTGAATTAAAATCATTTTGATGCATTATTTTGATCCAAACTTCAAAAAAATCATTTCTGCCTAACCCTAAAGAGTTGGACCTTGATTCTTTTTGCATTGCATTGTGTTTAGCATGTAGTTTGTGAGATTAAATGGCCATGATTTGATCTTTCATTTTCCATTTGTTTGATAATTTTCTTGTTTAGGAACCCTAAAACCCTAGAAAACTTAGAAAAATCATAACTTGAATTTGGTTAAGAGTTGGAACTTCTCCTTTGGGCAGTGAGTTAGTATAGGATTAGGGATTCTTTGAATGCATTTTCAATTTTTTATCTTGATGTTTGCTTCTGATTTTGGTTTGTGTTTGATGCTTTGATCATAAACCCTAATTTGGGCTTCCATATGCATCCATCTTGCATTTGCATTCATAACATGACTTGCCATGACATTCCATGCCTCCATTTGATTCATTTAACATCATAAGACATATTGAAAGCATGTTTGATCATTGCACCTTGCATTTGTCATGTTGTATGCCATATGCATCTCATAACTTTTCATGTATGTTCATGTGCCTTAACTTGCTTCATTTACATTCACAAGCTTGTATGATCATCCCCATGTGTTGTTTCATGTTTGTAGCATCTCATAGCATCATTAGCATCATGCATGTGCTTCTGGTTTTGTTTCTCATCATACCATTTCATTCCATTTTGGCATTGCATTGCATTTCTCTCACTAACTTTTCAGGTGGTAAGTAACTTTGAGAAGTGAATTTGCCTTCACTTCTCACATTTTCTTTTCATCTCCCTCTTGCATCCATGCTGCATTTTATCTTGTGTTTGAGATTGAGCTTGCTCTTTCTTCTTCTTCTTACTTTCTTTCTTCAAGTGACTTGACTTCTTGAATGGAGCAAGTTACTTTGCTTCTCCTGATCCTTTCATCTGCTTCCTGGTGGTTCCATTGAAGATTTCTTTCTTAAAACCTCACAAACCTTAAGAACAACCAAGCATGACAATGATTAGGGTTTTGATTAGTCTCCCCACTTAGTTTTACCTTTGTGTCTCTTTGAGTCTTCTCTTCTCACCTCATAATCAGGGACTAAACCCTAAAGGCTTTAAGGCTTTGTGATTAAGCTTATGCCTGCATCCTTCTATTAGGATGGAGTGTATAACTTCAATCCTAAGTGTTAAACCCTTAATGTGTTTAAATCCTTTAATTAATCCACTTAATAATCATCAAGACATCAAGCTTGTAACTTGGGCCTTGCATTAGGGTTCTAATTCTTCCTTAATTGGTTAAGAAGGACTAACCCTAGTGTTAATGGACAAGTCCCCCTCAAGTTGTCTTACAAACCCTAAAAAACACTTCATCATCATATCATTAAATAAAATCCATTTAATCAAAGGCTTGTTTTGTCATGAGTTTAATCCCTAATCATGGATTAAGTTGAGGAGCTTTCCTCAGCTTAAACATTCTCATCTATTATCCTTCTATTAGGATGGTGTAATGAGTCTGTTTAATCCTTGATTATGGCTTAACCTCATTACTTAACACTAAACAAAAAACAAAAACATTTAAATAATCACAAGTAGGTTAATGATCTTAATCCTACATCAAAGGTGATTAAGTGTGAGAATCTGACTTCACACTTAAGGTATTCTCATTACCCCTACTCAGAGGGAAGATGTGATGAGTTTACTAAATCCATTGGTTTAGACTTAAGCTCATTAAATTATGACAAATATCCAAAAGCAATAAAAGATTGAAAACTCAAAAAACAAACAATAATCGTCTCCTTCGGGATTCTTTTCTCATCATCTTCACTCACAAACGAGAACTTGCTTCTTCCGTCTAATGCAAGACAGTTTGCATCTGTGCCAGACAGATCATACACTTGAGCATTGACAAGCAAGCAGTTCATAAGTCAATTCACCTTTCAGTCTCTTTGGGTCGAACTACGGTGTTCTGACTTCCTCATTGCACGAGAGGATACGTAGGCATAACTTAACAGTTATCGAACAAAAGTCTCTGTACATTCCCCCTCTTTCTAGCTTCATTCTTTAGCCTCATGATCTTGAGCATCTTATTCCTGTTCTTACACTGACACTGTATATATCACACTTCACACTTCTCTTACACTGACACCTGTACATATTGTTTTCCAGCCCTTTTACACACAAATTGCACTGACACTACCCCTTTAAAACACAAATCTTTTAAGCGTGGATCCCGTCGAGTACGACGGACAATCTGGGTGCTAATACCTTCCCAGGTTGTAACCAACCCCCTTTCTCAGTCTCTCTGGTTCGCAACCGTCTTATCCATTCTTTTTCTAGGTCTATGCAGCATTACCTTTCCTCCGGGATAAAAATGCCTAGCTGGCGACTCTATTCATCTCCAGTGAGTTCACGGCTGTGTGTTCTCACTGTCCCTCTCGCCGACCGTTCGCGTCTGTACCTTTATCTGGGCCGGTCCCATCTATCGGGAGCGACACATGTAATAGCGTAGGACCTTTTAAATTCGGCTTTTAAATTTTTGTAAATATTAATGCATGGTTAGTAATTTAGGGAGTGCAGAGAATAAATGAAAATTAATTTGGACTTAGATCACTAACCATAAGATAAATATTTGAAACTGATATTCACCCAGGTAAGTCGATCGTTCTACGATCGCCATCTGCACCTCCAAGGATTTCCCCTCTTGGTTGCCTTCAATACAATGGTCAAGTTCCTCGAACCTGGGGTTGTCTTAACAAATGTCCCTACAAATTAAAAATCATCATAGTCCCTTCAAGATTTAAAAGATCATAGTCCCTTCAAAGTTGCTTACAAAATAATGATCTTGTCCATCGATGACCCTACGGAAAAAATGATGATTGTCCCTTCGAATTGCTAAGATACCCCTACAGGTTGCATTCTATGGCCATACGATGACCCTACACCTGTCGCTTATCAAATCCAAGGTAATGACTACTTACTCCCTAATAGTAAGGACAATCTTACCCTTGAAAGGAAATAAAGAAACAAGAAAGACCAAACTAAACACTTTGTATACATCCATACGAGGATCATTACAAAGTTAAGGATTTATGAAAAAATTTCATTAACACACACTACATATTTTTCAAACAAGTTAAAGTGAGCTAAGTAATTAAGAGGCCATGGATAACCATGGATATAAAGGGTGCTAACACCTTCCCTTTATATAACCTACCCCCCGAACTCAAATCTTTTTAAGGTCTTTCCTATTCTTATATACCTTTGCTAAGTTGGATAAAATAAAAGTTGGCGGCGACTCTTGCTATCCGCACATGTTTTTGTCAAACAAAAACACTCAAATCAGTTGTCCCATCGTAATACAGAACAGGCTACTCTGCTGGGGAGTACTAAGTAAAAGAGGGGTTACCTTAGGATTAGATCACTATACTTGTTTGAATTGTTTGTTTTATCTTTAAGGGCTTGTTGTGGGGCTACTGTGAGAAAGATCCTAACGCGGATCTAGTGTACCTTAGGTAAGTAGCAATAGACCAAGGAAACTGTACGGCGTATAACGATATGGTTGATCTGGTGGCTACAGTTAGTGTGACTTCTTGGTTGGTTCTTATGTTCCTTAAGTCAGTTGAGGATAACATGAGGCTGCCATATGTTGTCATTAACACTAACTACCCTTTAGAACCCTAATTGACCCATCTTGGCCATTAGAAAGTAGTGAGATAACTGGCTTTGGTGAAGTCTAAAGTTGGTTGATACTCAATGCTACGCTCATTGAGATTCTAATATTGGGGAGTTTTGGTTGGCAAGTCAGTTGCCTACTGAACAACAACCCTTGATAAGGATCGGTGATATTGAGATCTCCTAGAACCCGGTTACTTTTTCTAGGACAAGATGAACCAACTAAACTTCAGTGGGGAGGGTACTTACCTATGAACTTCATGCAAGCCTTCGAACCTAGGGCTATTGTGTGATTTGTTTGTGTGTGCCACTTGTTTATGTATGAACATAACATCATGACATCATAAGAATATCATTCTCACTAACCATTTCAAGGACCAAAGGATTTATCTTTGTTCTTCGTTGCAGGTTATGGCTTCCACTCGTAGGAACACCATTCAGGTCAATTTGTAAGGATACCCTCCAAGATTAAAGAATTGGTCTCCAAAATTCCAGAGAGCTCTTAATTCATCAAGAATCATGGTTATCTACTTGACTTAGTTACCTTAGGGTTTGATGAAGATGTGATGAGTGTCTTGTTCCAGTTCTTTGATCCTAAACATCACTATTTCACATTTCCCGATTATCAGTTGGTGCCCACAATGGAAGAATTATCCAAACTACTTGGTATGCCTATTCTTGATCAAAAACCATTCATAAGCTTAGAGAAGAAGCCTAAACCTGAAGTCATTGCTACAGTCCTACATTTGAAGAAATCCGACATTGTCCTAGAAACAAGAAGTGGAGTTAAGGGTATCCTTGCCAAAGTATTGATAGAGAAAGCTCAGGTGTTTTTGAATGCTATGAGTTACGATGCTTTTGAGGAAACATTAGCCTTGCTGATTTATGGTTTGGTATTGTTCCCTAATCTAGACCAATTCATAGATATACATGCCATCAACATATTTCCGACTCACAATCCGGTGCCTACCTTGCTTGGAGATATCTTGCACTCTCTTCACACTCGTACTACGAAGGCGCGAGGAACTCTGATGTGTTGCATATTGATCCGCATGTGGCGCACGGATCAAAACGAGTAATTTTTGAAAACGTAGTATAGCGAGAATGACTCGAATAGTTTCACAAGGATTCTTATATTGTTATTAATCGAAGGTAACCGAATTCTGAATTAGGGGGGGTTGTTTTAAGGTTGATAAAAAATAAACAGAATAATTAATTGATTAAAATACATGATTATGGAATAAGTCAATCTACCGATTCAGTTCCTACTATCATCGATTATTATAATTATAATGCCCTAAGCGGATTATTCATTCCTATCTGGATACAAACTCAATGACAAGCGTGATGAGGTTTGTAAGATTAACGATCCTATTGTCTGAATTAAGCAAACGAGATAAAATTTCATGAACTAAGCAAACATGATTGATCAAACACAAAACGAATTAAGAAAACGTATCGTGTCTATGTTAGGATCATACAATCAACCAAATCAAATCAATATATTTCATGCAATTGAATTAAGCATACAAGAACACAAAATATCATTGAAAGGAGTTAAATTAAAGTTAACATTATAATAATCTCAAGTGTTGGAACCTGAATTACAGTAGATTGACTCAAAGGTGATTAGTTCTCCATCGTTCTTTCAAGCGTAAGAAAAATAAAACCGTGAATAGGAGAGTGTTCAAGAGCAGCCGCGAATGCTATGTTAAATAGGAAACCTAAAACCCCGTTTACAACCCAACTGGATCAAATACATAACCCATGTCCAATTCTAAATGACCAGAAACTGAATAAAACTAATGCAGCCGCTTCAAACGAAATTCTGGAAAATATGATTCCATCGACTGGTAGATCGCCTCAATCAGATTCATGGAACTCCGGTTATGATCATTTTCGTAAAAGTTGCTAAAGCTGAAAATTAAGTACGAAAATTAAATTAAGCCAAAAATAAAGTAAATTAGTAAAACAAATTAAAATATAAAAATAAACAAATAAAACTAAAGAAATGCCTAAGTGCAATCATGTAGGAATGTGCACCAAAATGCACTGATCAAATTCCCTCACACTTGAACTTTTGCACTCCGAGCAAAAAAATAAACTCAAGACTCAAGAAACACAACATCATTCATACTCATTCTAGGCTACAAACTCTTCTTCGATTAAGATAGCATCAATAAGTACTAATCTTACACACTAAGGATATCATAAGAATACAAATCCGCAATTGTGCGGTCATAAGCCTCCCTCCTATACAAACCATTTCAAATCATGTTATTATGCCTAAGTCTAACTTACTCATCCTCCCTTTTGCTCTCTTTCATTCTAGTGCAATCACATTAAGCCCGTTATCTATTCATACACATGGTAAATAAGCCTGTTAGTGATTATGATCCATACCTGAAAATATTTTAAAGTTACTTTAGTAACAACAAATTTTTTTCTTAAGGTTTCACATCCGTTAGGCTAAATGACCGGGTGAGGATCGCCTAACTTAAAAGGTAGATTCCAATTTAGATTTCTTTTTGAGCACAAGATCATTCACTTATTTGCATCAACTTAATTACTTGGTGTGTGATTTCTAGATGGTGCTGACTGCTAGATAAACTACTTAAGAGATATTAAAGGATGATAACTCAAGGCTATGGCATAACAAGTATTCAAAATGATTTCCATATTCAGGAGACTTAAGGTGTTAAAACGATACCGGTCTTGTGAACTTTTCCCAAGTCTCCATAATCTAACCTCAAATGAGTCTATATCCAAAGAAAAAAATTCAACAATTGCATGTGTTTCTAAGTCTTTTATTTATTTATTGAAAAAGAAACAAACAAAAATGAAACAAAAACAAAATGAAAACAAGAAAAAAAAAATGAAAACAAGAAAAAGGGTTCCCTCCCCCACACTTAAAATGGACATTGTCCTCAATGAAAAGAACATAATTATAAAGTGAGAGAAAGGAAAAGGTGCTCCCTGATCAAGTTGCAGTGTAGTTGGGCACTTCCAAAGAATGTTCTTCTATGGTTGCCTCTTCAGATACAACACTTTCATGGAATAACTTCAGGCGTTGCCCATTTACCTTGAAAACTTTGTTAGTACCTACACTTTTAATTTCTACTGCACCATGAGGGAAAACATTAGTAACAACAAAGGGGCCAATCCATTTGGATCTCAGTTTCCCAACCATAAGCTTAAGACGGGAGTTAAACAGTAAAATATGTTGGCCCACAGAGAATTCTTTCCTAGAAATCATTTTATCATGGAAGTGCCTAGTTTTCTCTTTATAAATCCTAGAGCTTTCATAAACCTCTAGCCTAAGTTCTTCAAGTTGTTGTAATTGGAGTTTTCTTTCAATACCTGCTTGTTGCATCTCCAAATTACAACTTTTCACCGCCCAATAAGCACGGTGTTCTATCTCTACCAGAAGGTGACAAGCCTTACCAAAAATAAGTCGATAAGGAGACATCCCAATGGGTGTCTTGAAAGCTGTTCTTTGAGCCCAAAGTGCGTCTTCTAGATGACAGCTCCAGTCTTTCTAGTTTGGTTGCACCATTTTCTCTAGAACATGTTTGATCTCCCTGTTTGATATCTCAGCTTTCCCATTAGTTTGTGGGTGGTATGCAGTTGAGACTCTATGCACAACTCCATACTTCCGGAGCAAAGATTCCATGGTGCGGTTACAAAAATGAGTGCCTTGGTCACTAATGATAGCTCGCGGTATTCCAAACCTGCAAAAGATTAGACTTGACAAAATCTGCAACAACTCTAGAATCATTAGTCCTAGTGGGGATAGCTTCCACCCACTTTGAAACATAATCAACTACAAGCAAAATATATAGAAATCCAAATGATACAGGAAAGGGACCCATGAAGTCGATTCCTCATACATCAAATACCTCACAAAAAAGCATAGGTTGATGAGGCATTTCACTCTCACGAGTGATGGATGTACCTTCTAACTGGCACTCTTTACAAGTGCGGTAAGTCTCATAAGCATCTTTAAAAACAGTGGGCCAATAGAAACCCGAGTCAAGGACTTTTCTTGCAGTTCTTTGCGGACCAAAGTGCCCCACTACTTGAGAGGCATGAGAAAAATTCAAAATAGATTCAATCTCATAGTCGGGAACACATCTTCTAATCACCTGATCACTTCAAAACTTCCAAAGATATGGGTCATCCCAAACATAATATTTGGCATCACTATTGAGTTTATAAATCTGTGATCTAGAAGCACCTGTAGGAAAAACACCTGCAACAAGACAATTAACAATATCAGCAAACCAAGGAGTAATGCCATGCATAAGTAAAATTTGTTCATCCGGGAAGCCATCCTAAATCGGAAAAGGATCTTCATCTCTCTCTATCCTGCTCAAGTGATCAGCCACCAAGTTCTCAACTCCACTCTTATCTTTAACTTCAACATTAAACTCTTGGAGCAACAACATCCACCAAATCAGTCTCGGTTTTGCCTCTGGTTTCTTCAATAAGTACCTTAAAGCTGCATGGTCAGTAAAAACAACAACTTTGGAACCTAGCAAATATAGCCTAAATTTATCAAGAGCAAAAACAATTGCTAAAAGTTCCTTTTCAGTGGTGGTGTAATTAGACTGTGCAGAATCCAAAGTCCTAGAAGCATAATAAATAACATGGGCAGCCTTATCAACTCTTTGTGCAAGGACCGCTCCAACCGCATAGTTAGAAGCATCACACATAATCTCAAAAGAAAAGGTCCAGTCAGGGGGGTGGATGATGGGAGTAGAGGTCAATGCTTTCTTCAAGAAGTCAAATGCCTTTTTGCAATTGTCATCAAAGTTGAAAGTGACATCATTCTTCAACAAATTTGACAATGGAAGAGCTATCTTGCTGAAATCCTTAATGAAACGCCTGTAAAACCCTGCATGACCAAGAAAAGAACGAATCTCGCAAATGCAAGATGGGTAAGGTAATGTAGAAATCACATCAATCTTAGCAGGGTCTACAAAAATTCCTTTTTCAGAAATAATGTGGCCCAAAACAATTCCCCGATCAACCATAAAATGCTATTTTTCATAATTTAAAACAAGATCAGTTTCGATGCATCTTTCTAAAACCATATTCAAACTATTCAGGCATGCATCAAAAGAAGAACCATAAACAGTGAAATCATCCATAAACACTTCCATGCAATTTTCAATAAAATCAGAAAAAAAAATACTAAGCATACATCGCTGGAAAGTGCCAGGAGCATTGCAAAGACCAAAAGGCATCCTCCTGTAAGCAAATGTGTCGAACGGACACATGAAAGTGGTCTTCTCTTGATCCTCAGGTGCAATATGAATCGGAAAGTAACCTGAAAAACCATCAAGAAAACAATAATGTGATTTACCTGCGATCCGTTCGAGCATTTGATCAATGAACGGCAAAGAAAAATGATCCTTTCTAGTCGCTTGATTCAGTCTCCTGTAGTCAATACAAACTCTCCAGCTATTCTGAACTCTAGTGGGAACAAGTTCATTCTTTTCATTTTTCATCACTGTGAGTCCAGATTTCTTAGGTACAACCTGCACTGGACTTACCCATTTGCTGTCAGAGATAGGATAAATGATACCTGCTTGTAAGAGTTTGGTTACCTCTTTTTTCACTACATCCAGGATCAAAGGATTAAGCCTCCTTTGGGGCTGCCTTACTGTTTTTGCACCCTCCTCAAGTAAAATCCTGTGCATACACATGGAAGGACTAATTCCTGGGATATCTGCTAATGTCCATCCAATCGCCTTCTTGTGCTTCTTCAAAACCCGCAAGAGCTTATTTTCTTGATCTAATTCAAGGTTAGAATAAATAATAACATGGAGTTTTTCATTACTCTCGAAATAAGCATATTTCAGATTATCTGGAAGTTGTTTCAATTCTAAGGATGGGGGCTGCTCGATGGATGGAGTATTCGGGGCAACCGGGAAGTCGAGAGCATCAGCTGCATAAACAACATTCTCGTCATGAATTTCACTTGTAGGAATCATGTCCTCCTGCAAGGCAGCATCAATCTCAGCACATACAACACAAAGGTTAGTGTCAGTACAATCAGTGCATGAGTAAACATCATCATATCCAGATAAAGAAGGAAAATTAAGTGAAAGAAATTCAGCACAAGTGTCATCAATCAATTAAGATATCAATTCAACATGAAAAACAGAATGTTCCTCCATGGGATGTTTCATGGAATCGAAAACGTTAAATTTCGCGATAATGTCACCAAATTCCATGGTCATGGTTCCATCGTCAACATCAATTTTTGTTTTTGCCATTTTCATGAACGGTCGGCCTAAAATGATGGGAGCTCTACTTGACTTAGTTTCTCCTTCCATGTCCAGAATGTAAAAATCTGCAAGAAAAACTAAATCATTAACTTGAACAAGGACATCTTCCACTATTCCCCTGGGGCGGGTGTTGCTTCTGTTCGCCAACTGAATGATTAAACCTATATGCTGCAAAGGACCAAGACAAAGGTTATTATAAACAGAAGTAGGCATAACATTAATGCCCGCTCCTAAATCAAGCATGCAATTCTCAAATCTACTATCCCCTATGGTACAAGGAATAGAAAAAATTCCTGGGTCTCTCTGCTTCTGTGGCAAGACCTAGGTGAGAGCTAAAACATTTTGCTTGGGCTGAATAAAAGCAGAAGTATTTCTTCCTAACTTAATTCTCTCTTTATCCTTATTTCGCCTCTTGTATGTATACAAATCCTTCAGAAACTTTGTGTACTTTGGAATCTGCTTGATTACATCAAGAAGCGAAATGTTCACTGCCACCTTTTTGAACACATCCAGAATCTCTTTCTTTGTCTTCTTCAGGAACACTCTTATTTTTCCGCACTCTACGTGGGAAAGGGATTGGTGGTACATATTCTTTTTCGGGCTCAACAACAACAGTAGCAGGTTCAGGTTCAGGTTCAGGTTCAGTCACCTTCTTATTTTTTTCTGGGGTATAATCTGCAACCTTTCCAGATCTCAATGAAATTGCACTCACATTAGGATTAGGACCTTTTGGATTCGCAACTGTTTGGGTAGGAAGTTGGTTCGAACCTTGGGCTTGCTGCAAGGCATTTATAGAAGTTGCTAACTGTCCAATCTGTGTCTGCATGGCTTGCATACTAGAATCTGTCTGTTGTTGGAATTCGAGATTACTGGAGGCTAATTGCTTAACAATATCCTCTAATGAAGGACCGGAAGAAGATGGGGCAGCAGTGATCACCGCTTGTGGAGGATTTTGTGGCGGTGGTAGCATCACTTGTTGTTGGTTGGAAGGCTGATTTCGATATCGGAGGTTTGGATGATTCCTCCAATTTGGATGGTACCTATTAGTGGACAGGTCAGGAACGTTGTATCGGTTCTGGTTGTTACCTTGATTGTAAAGTGTTGCGACATAAGCTTGAGGACACTTAGGAGGTTGTTCATCTTGCAGAATATGACATGTATCAGTAGGATGATCAGAAGAAGTACAAATACCATATAATCTTACTGTTTGAGCTTGTTGGGTTGCTTGAGCTTTACCTACCACTACCAACTGTTTCACCAAATCGGCCAGCTCATCCATTCTACTTTCAAAAATTTTGTCAGAGTGAGAAACATGAGAAGAAACATGCATTTCATTATCACCCTTTATTTGCACAAAATTGTCTCTTGTTGTAAACTGTTGGGAATTAAGTGACATGTTCTCAATCAGAGCCTTGGCAGCGGCTGGAGTCTTATCAACAAGTGCTCCACCACTAGCAGCATCTAAAATATTCCTATCCATTAGTTTTAACCCTTCATAGAAATATTGAATCAGTAATTGTTTGGTGATCTGATGTTGTGGGCAACTCGAAATCAATTGTTTGAACCTTCCCCAATATTCAGTCAATGATTCATTATCCAATTGTCTAATACCACAAATATCTTTTCTTATTGAGGCAGCTCTGGATGCGGGAAAGTATCTCTCTAGGAATACCTTTTTCAAATCATTCCAAGTAGCAACAATATTTGGCTCAAGATAGTATAACCAATCCTTGGCTGCACCTTGTAGAGAAAACGGAAAGGCTCTCAGCTTGATGTGATCTTCAGTAATTCCTTCTGGCCTTAGTGGTGTGGAACAAACAATCTGAAACTCTTTAAGATGCTTGTGCGGATCCTCACCTGCAAGACCACTAAATCTCGGCAACAAGTGTATTAATCTAGATTTTAATTCAAAAGGAACAGTAAGGTCAGCATAATCAATACACAAGTTATTATAGTTCACATCAGGGGCATCCAATGGTCTTAAAGTTCTTTGGTCACCCATATTTTCAAAAGCTTATTCAGAATCAGAATCAAACAAATTATGTAAAAAATCAGAATCAAAATCAAAATCAGAAGTGAGTGGTGAGCTATCCTGGACTGCTCTACGTCGTGTGTGCAAAGTTCTTTCTACCTCAGGATCAAATGTAAAAAGTTCAGAACAGGATGACCTAGTTGCCAGGACTAATGCACAGCAATGCAGCAACAATAGCAAAAATGCCAACAATGTCCCTAAAAGACAAAAACAAACACAAAGAAGGAAATCGATCAAAATAAATTCAAAAAACTAAATTGACACCAAAATTAATCTAATTAAACAAAATAAGAATTTTAGAATTTTTTTTGGATTTTTTCAAACTGCAAAAACAGTCAAAAATTAATTAAAAATAGAAAAATACGGAATTTGGCGATTCTGAGGGAGGACTCCAGGTATTCCCTGATGATCAGACGATTTTTCTACTCCTAGTAGGCAAAACAGATTTTCGATCGGACCCAATTTTCCCAAAAACCAATTTATTTTCCGACACGCGAGAAGGCCAAAAACGTGAAGAACTTAGGGCCTAAACGCAACAACACTAAATCTATGACTCTAATATCGATTTATAACGACAAGAATCCCCGACAATGGCGCTAATTTGATCCGCGTGTCGCGCACGGATCAAAACGAGTCATTTTTGAAAACGTAGTATAGCGACAATGACTCGAATTGTTTCACAAGGATTCTTATATTGTTATTAATCGAAGGTAACCGAATTCCGAATAAGGGGGGGGGGGGTTTGTTTTAATATTGATAAAAAAATAGAACAATTAATTAATTAAATACGTGATTATGGAATAAGTCAATCTACCGATTCAGTTCCTACTATCATCGATTATTATAATTATAATGCCCTAAGCGGATTATTCATTCCTATCTGGATACAAACTCAATGACAAGCGCGATGAGGTTTGTAAGATTAACGATCCTATTGTCCGAATTAAGCAAACGGGATAAAATTTCATGAATTAAGCAAACATGATTGATCAAACACAAAACTAAATTAAGCAAACGTACCGTGTCTATGTTAGGATCATACAATCAACCAAATCAAATCAATATATTTCATGCAATTGAATTAAGCATACAAGAACACAAAATATCAGTGAAAGGAATTAAATTAAAGTTAACATTATAATAATCTCAAGTGTTGGAACCCGAATTACAGTAGATTGACTCAAAGGTGATTAGTTGTCCATCGTTCTTTCAAGCGTAAGAAAAATAAAATCGTGAATATGGGAGTGTCCAAGAGCAGCCGTGGCTGCTATGTTAAATAGGAAACCTAAAAACCCATTTACAACCCAACTGGATCAAATACATAACCCAGGCCCAATTCTAAATGACCTGAAACTGAATAAAACTAATGCAGTCGCTTCAAACGAAATTCTGGAAAATATGATTCCGAATCTGACTTTGACTCCAACATGAAAGGTGTAGCTCTCTCTCTTAGCTTTCCATTGACTAGTAGAACGCCTCAATCAGATTCCTGGAATTCCGGTTATGATCATTTCCGTAAAAACTGTTAAAGCTGAAAATTAAGTACGAAAATTAAATTAAGCCAAAAATAAAGTAAATTAGAAAAACAAATTAAAATATAAAAGTAAACAAATAAAACTAAAGAAATGCCTAAGTGCAATCATGTAGGAATGTGCACCAAAATGCACTGATCACATATATCTACTATCAAGGTGGTTTATGTCACACCTTCCTTGATCTATGATGAATAATGAACAAGGTTTGAGGTGGTATAAAAGGATAATGTCATTTTCTCATTCTAATATTCATTGGTGTTCCCGATCTATGGAGAATATTACTATCATTGACCATTGTGGAGAGTTCCCTAATGTGCCACTCCTTGGCATAAGAGGGGGCATTACCTAAAATCCTTCTTTAGCATTACGTCAGTTTGGTTATGCTCGGAGTGATAGTCCTCATGATATGATTATTCAAGGTATTGTGTTTGATTATGACAATGATCTTCAAGGTTACCGTCAAAGGTTTATACGAGCTTAAAATAAGGTGAACAAAGTTGATAGCAAGACTCTGGAACCAAAATACTCCATCCCTTTGGAACCTTATCTCAGATGTGTGTGGTCTTGTGCTCAGAATCGTATGATGCCATATCATGTTGTTTTACAAGTGGTTATTGAGCCTATTGTTGAAGGAGACATTCCTTATACTATTCTTCATCCTAACATGCCTACTGATTTGGAAGAGCTGCAGAAGTCCTGGATCCAACTGAAGGAGCAAAGGGATACCTTTGAAGCTCAGTTCAAGGTTAGCCAAGAAAGAGTGTTGGAGCTGACAAAGAAACTTCACGGGGAACGGAATCTCAACACATACCTCAACACCAAGAGGAAGCTCCCATGGGAGACTTAAGTATCATATGTTCCTTTTCTTTGTAGTTTCTTCTTATTTTCTTTCATTGTAGCCCAAAGGGCAATTACGTTTATTTACTAATGAAAGTTTTTATTTTTGTTTTCCATTAAACAAATTTAAATCCTATGTGGTCCTTGAAAACATTTCTTATGCATCTACATACCATATCATTGCATAACAGGTTTCTTATCTTCTCGCTGTTTATTTCAGCAGAAATGGCTCTCGAACAATCTGTCAAAGATCTTCAAGCTCAGAATGCCCAGTTTCAAGAGATGATCCTGAACTTGTCAAATGGACAAGAAGAACTGAAGGCACTCTTGTCCAAGAAGAAGAAGAAGAAGACCAGAAAACTAGTTGGCTTCATCAATATGGGTAGAAGGTTCAGAACTCAAATCAAGATAGATGATGAGGTTGAAAACCTTGGAGATGGAGATTCTGCGAAAGAAGAAGATAATTTACATGATACTGTAGGGAATTCTGATTATGAGGATAATTATTACCATGATTCGACTGGTGTTGAGAAATATAAGTTACTGGAAGACCGTGTGAATACCATGGAATTGCATAATACTTCTGGGTTAGATTTTGAAGACCTGAGTTTGATTTCTGGAGTTGTCATCCCTATTGGTTTCAAGGTTCCTACTTTTGTGGTATATGATGGTGTTTCATGTCCAAAGATGCATTTGAGATCTTATGTTCGAAGGATAAAGCCACATACTGCTGATAGGAAGTTGTGGATTCTTCCAGGAGAGTTTATCTGGAGCTCAATTTGAATGGTACTATCAACATGAGAGTACTGATATTCACACTTGGAATGATCTTGATGTGGCCTTCTATAGGCAATATCAATATAACTCCGATTTAGCACTGACTCGCATGCAACTCCAAAGTATGTCCATGGGTTCTAAATAAAATTTCACGAAGTATGCCCAAAAATGGAGAGATCTTGCAAGCAGAGTTCAACCTCCTTTAACTGACCGGGAATTGGTTGACATGTTTATGAGTACACTGACTGGTCCTTTCTACAGTCATCTCATTGGAAGTTTATCATCTGGTTTTACTGAGCTGATAATGACAGGAGAACGTGTGGAGAGTGGAATACGAAGTGGTAAGATACAAATGGTTGCCTCTTCAAGTACCACCAAGAATCCCTCTAATGGAAAGAAAGAATCTAATGATGTGTATGGACAACAGGGTCGTAATAGGAATAACCAATCTATGGGAGCGGTCCTAATCTCTAATACTACACCTGCACAACAAGATTAATAACATAATAGTCAGCCTAAGCAGGGTACGCCTAGGAGACAATTCACCAAGATCAATATGTCATTGGCTCAGGCTCTTCAACCCATGTTGAAGGGAGAGTTGATTACTTTGAGGGACCCTCCCCAGAATCCCAATACTACTTCTCCTTGTTATAATCCCAATGCAAGGTATGCATATCACTCCAACTACCCAGGCCATGATACTAATAACTGTTGGGCGTTGAAGAATAAAATTCAGGATATGATTGGTGCTGGAGAAATTGAGTTTGATCCTACTGAGACTCCTAATGTGATTACTGCTCCTATGCCCAAACATGAGAAGACTATTAATGTTGTTGATGATGGTTCTTATGTTTCCACTGTGACTGATTTGACTACTCATCTGTCCATTATTTTTAGGTCCTCAATCCAATGAGTGTTGGAAGCTGAAATAAGGTATTCAGCGTTTGGTAAACAACCGTACTATATTGTTTGAGAAGACCCCTTATGTGGAGAGTTTATGTGAAGGTCTGTCTCAAGATCTGAAACTTGAAGACGTGTTTGTGGTTACTAATACTTTTGTGAAGATCACCTATAAGGGTCCCGTGAGGATTGCTTCTAAAGGTCCTGTGAAGATTACTTTTGAGCCAAGAGTGGCTCCCCTTATTATTACTACTCCCGGTCCAATTCCATATTCTTCTGACAAGGCTATACCATGGAATTATGGTTCAGATATTTATATACATGGTGTCAAGAAAGAGCCTCTAACTGATATACCTGTTGCAGACACTAATCCAGACATGGACAATATTGTTGGGACTAGTAAGGTTACTAGGAGTGGAATAATTTTCTCTCCAGAAGACACTTAAAAGACTGTTGCTGCACCAACTCATATTTCCAACTCTAGGCCAAGTACTGAAGCTCGGGGAAAAGGACCAATGATTGAGCCTATTCTAGTTGAAACACCGGCTACTGAAGACCTCTCTAAGCAGATGGAAGAAGTACTGAAGATCGCCCGCAAGAGTGATTATAATATAGTTGAACAATTGGGGCATACTCCCTCCAAGATCTCTATGTTGTCCCTATTGTTATGCTCTGAAGCCCATGCTAAGGCTTTGGTGAAATTTCTGAAGTTTGATCATGTACCACATGAAATCTCTGTGGACCAGTTCGAAAATTGTGTTGCTAACTTAACAACTGATAATGGCTTAGGCTTTTCTGATGCTGATTTAACTCCTGCTAAAAGAAATCACAACAGAGCTCTGCACATCTCCATTAAGTGTAGGGGAATTACTCTGTCTCATGTTTTGGTGGATAATGGTTCATCATTAAATGTGTTACCAGAGGATGTTCTGGACAAACTTAACTTTGAAGATGTTATACTAAGGCCTAGTAATATGGTGGTGAGAGCCTTTGATGGTTCAAGAAGAATGGTACACGGAAAAGTTGATCTTCCAATTAAAGTAGGTTCTCAAGTATTTGATTCTACTTTCTATGTAATGGATATTCGTCCTGCCTATTCCTGCTTGTTTGGGCGTCCTTGGATACATGGGGCAGGTGTTGTGACTTCCACTTTACACCAGAAGCTGAAATATCCTATGAAGAGTAAGATTGTCTCTGTGTAAGGTGAAGAAGAATATATGGTCAGTCATGTGAACACTTTCAAGTATGTTGAGATGAAGGGTGAATTTGTTGAGACTCCTTGCCAAACATTTGAAATGGTTCTTCCCGCTGCTGAGTCTGTCCCTGATGCTAAACCAGTTCCTGTTATTACTAGAGTACCTCATACGATGGCCTCTTTAAAGGATGCTAGAGTTGTCGTTGAAGAAGGTGGTTGTACTATTTGGGTCAGCTTCCTGACATTCCTTACAGGTCTGACAAGTTTGGTTTGGGTTTTACTGCAGAATCTCAAAAGGCTGTTCGCCGTGCTCGTGCTATTCGTATCACCAACAAGGGAGTTTAGAAGGATCAAGTCAATGTTGTGGAAGACTCTGATGAAGACTGCAACCTAGACAATTGGATCTTTCCTACCATTGGCAGTGGGCTTAATAATTGGAAGGCTAAAGACGTTATTCATATCTCATTTAGTCAGGAGTAAATGCTATTTTTGCTTTTCTTGTTTTTGATTTTGTAATTTTGAACTATTGAAAACTCTTAAGCCGTGTGCCTTACCCAGGGCACAATGGTATGCTTGTTAGGGATGTCATTTCATTTGCATATTTTCATTCAATAAAATCAATGGACATTTTTTATTTCTTAAATATTGAGCTCTTTGTCTTTCTTTTATTTTTACTTTATCAAAAATATATGTGTTCTTACACACACCCACATCACTAAAATGTAGATCCTCATCCACTCTGGATCCCATTGATAACAGTCGCTATTGCCAATTATAACTTTGAGAATCCGATCTACCAAGCCGAGGATGGAAATGAGGAAGATTGTGAAGTTCCTGTAGAGCTTGCTAGGTTGATACAACAAGAAGAGAAAGTTATACAGCCGCATGAAAAACCAATCGAAGTCATAAATTTGGGAACTGAGAAAGACAGGAAAGAGGTCAAGATATGAGTTGAATTAGAAGACAATGTAAAGAACCGGTTGATTCAAATGCTACATGATTATATGGAAATATTTGCTTGGTCTTATGAAGATATGCCAGGGCTTGATACTAATATTGTGGTTCACCGTCTACCAATGAAGGAAGGTTGTTGTCCCATAAAGCAGAAAGTTTGTCATATGCGTCCTAAAATGTCAAAAAAGATTAAAGCTGAAGTGATGAAACAATTTGATGCAGGGTTCTTAGCTGTCACTTCTTATCCTCAATGGGTTGCAAATGTGGTACCATCGCCTAAGAAAGACGGTAAAGTATGCATGTGCATGGATTACAAGGATTTGAACAAAGCCAACCCAAAGATGATTTTCCGCTTCCACATATTGATGTCCTGGTAGATAACACTGCTCAGCTTAAAGTATTCTATTTTATGGATGGTTTCTCTGGTTACAATCAGATTAAGATGGCACATGAAGATATAGAGAAGCCTGCGTTTGTCACATAGTGGGGCACCTTTTGTTACAAAGTAATTCCATTTGGTCTGAAGAACGTTGGGGAAACATATCAGTGTGCTATGGTAGCTTTGTTCCATGATATGATTCATCATGAGATAGAGGTATATGTTGATGATATGATAGCCATATACCAAACTGAAGAAAAACATCTTGATCATCTTCACAAGCTGTTTGAGAGGTTGAAGAAATACAAACTGAGATTAAATCCAAACAAATGTACCTTTGGAGTTAGATCTGGTAAACTTTTGGGTTTATTTGTCAGTGGTAAAGGTATTAAAGTTGACCCTGCAAAGGTAAAAACTATACAAGATATGCCTGCTCCCCGTACTGAGAAGGACGTCAGAGGTTTCTTGGGACGCCTGAATTATATTGCAAGATTTATTTTCCAATTAACCGCTACTTGTGAACCAATCTTCAAATTGCTGAAGAAAGATCAAGTAATGGAATTGAACATCGAATTCCAGGTAGCTTTTGATGAGATCAAGAAATACCTCCAGGAACCTCCAATATTGATGCCACCAATTGAAGGAAGACCCTTGATTATGTACCTAACAGTTCTAGACAATTCAATGGGGTGTGTGTTGGGGAAACATGACGAGTCTGGTCGAAAAGAGCAAGCAATATACTACCTTAGCAAATATTTTATCGACTGTGAAACAAGATACTCACTGCTCGAGAAAACTTGTTGCGCTTTGGCATGGGTTGCTCGCCGACTAAGACAATATATGTTGACTCATACCACTTTATTGATTTCGAAGATGGATCCTATCAAGTACATATTTGAGAAACCTGCTTTCTCCGGACGAATAGCAAGATGAAAAATGATCTTGACAGAATATGACATACAATGCACAACTCAGAAGGCAATTAAAGGAAGTGTGGTAGCTGATCATTTGGCTCATCAAGTAGTGGAAGATTATCAGTCTATGAATTTTGAGTTTCCAGATGAAGATATTATGCTTGTTACTGATCGTAAATAACTTAGACCGTATGAAGGACCTGAACAAGGATCCCGATGGACTATGGTTTTTGATGGAGCCTCTAATGCACTTGGCAATGGTATTGGTGTTGTGATTATCTCTCTTAAGGGTTGTTATACGCCATTAAATGCAAGACTTTGTTTTGATTGTACCAATAATATGGCTGAATATGAAGTGTGTATTATGGGTATTAAGGCTGCCATTGAGATGAAGATCCAATTCTTGAATGTGTATGGAGATTCAACTTTAGTTGTTAGTCAGATTAAAGGTTAATAGGACACAAAGCATCCAAATATCATTCCTTACAGAGAAAACGTGTTGTCTTTGATTCCATACTTTGAAGAGGTTACTTTTGAACATATTCCACGAGAAGAGAATCAATTGGTAGATGCATTAGCCACTATGTCATCTATGTTTGAAATCAGTTGGGATGATGAAGCTCCTAGAACACCTTCATGCGATATAAATTGAGGGAGTTAAGCATTGTTGAAGTTGGGCAATTTTGAGGAGGTGTATGAAGCAAAAAAGGCCAAAACTTAAGATTTCTCCAAATGGGCCTATAATATTTCAATCCAAACATAAAGATGAGATCATTTACGACCCAATGATTAATTTTTCTGATTTTTATTATTTATTTCATATTATATTGAATTTTAAACATTTAAATTCAATTTTAATTGAAATAAATCATAAAAAAATCAAATATTTAATTCCAAAATTATTTTGGGATCAAATATTTGATGTTTAAGATGATTGATCATTGTCAAATTCATACAAGACCAAAATAGCATGATATAATTTGATTTTTGGACAATTTTGGTAACTTGGTTTCTTCATCCACAAGCAATCACAAATCCATCTCTCAAGGCCCAAAAATCTTGAGCTAATTACACTCCTACATAAACACAACAAGACCACAAGACCTGGGACGTAATTCAGAGGCATAAGAACACTTTTCAAAACTCAAAATTTTTCAAGAAGCTTGATTTTCGGTTTTCTCATTCAAGCCCTTTCCAAAGAATTCTAAAGGTTGCAATTGGTTTATTGAAGCACCTTGAACATGTTTCCATCATTATCATCCTAAAAAGCATCAAGAATCGGTCAAACTGAATTCATGTTTACACCATATTTACATTTTTTCGATTTCATAAATTTATGCGTTTTCAATTGATTTTAATTGTCTAAACTTGCTTATTTCATTGCATTAAAGCTTTCTGGGTGATTAAATTGAAGTTTCATTGCAGGATTCGAGTTCCACCATTGTCAGGGTTTCAAACTCAAATTTAGGGCTTCTTGATTTAGGCCATTTAAAGAATGTTTGATGATATATTTGGATTGTGAAGGTCATGGGCATTCAATTGGTATAAATATTATGGACTAATCATGCATATTTTTTGATGTTTAAGAAAACACAGGTTTAGCTGCGAAAAATTAATAGCAGCAAAAGTCATAATAAATTTCTCAGGAAATTTAGTAGGTCTGGAGGTTGAAGAAGATGGGTGGCGCGCTCTTCAGAAATTCAAATTTTAATTTATTTTATATTTTGCTTGTTTCATATTATTATCAACTGCGCGCGTTTGGTCTGGTGGTTGAGGGAGATGCATGTAAACCAAAGGGCGTGGGTTCAAACCCAGCCTCCAACATTTTTTTTCAATTAATTTCTTTTCTTTACTTTTATTATATAATTGTTTTGTTGTCATTTACTAACACCAGCTACGCGTTTGCCTAGTGGATGAGTGTGGTATCCTTGAAGCAGAGGGTGTGGGTTCAAGACCAGCCCCTAACATTTTGCAAACCTATTTTTTTAAGTCCTTCTTAATTCTCTTTATTAATTTATTTTCTTAATTAATTAAATAATTAACCTAAAAATAACTTAATCCACTTAAATCAATTTTATTCTTTTAAATAAATTTCATAACATTTTTTTATTAAATTATTTTCTTTAATAAGTAATTTACTAGGTTTTCTTTTAAAAAATTAATTAGTTAATTAATTAGATTTAGGTTTGTCTTAATCAAACCCTAATTTTTGTTATTAACCCTAATTTTTTTAAAACCCTAATTTTCAAACCTGATTTTTCAACCCTAATTCTCTAAGACCTTAATTTAACAAAAAACTCAATTTATTTTTTATAAAACAATAATTCCTTTTCTTTTTAATTTAAATTTCTTTATTTACTTTCTTAGGAAATTTTATAGGTTGTCTTCTATGTAATTTATTTTTCCGCATCTATTATCATATAACGGCCCTGAAGCCATCTAATAGCGTAGGACCTTTTAAATTCCGCTTTTAAATTTATGTAAATATTAATGCATGGCTAGTAATTTAGGGAGTGCAAAGAATAAATGAAAATTAATTTGGACTTAGATCACTAACCATAAGATAAATATTTGAAACTGATATTCACCCACGTAAGTCGATCGTTCTACGATCTCCATCTGCACCTCCTAGGATTTCCCCTCTTGGTTGCCTTCAATACAATGGTGAAGTTCCTCGAACATGGGGGTGTCTTAGCAAATGTCCCTACAGATTAACAATCATCACAGTCCCTTCAAGATTTAAAAGATCATAGTCCCTTCGAAGTTGCCTACAAAATAATGATCTTGTCCCTCGATGACCCTACGGAAGAAAAAAAATTTCATCCCTTCGAATTGCTAAGAAACCCCTACAGGTTGCCTTCTATGACCATGCGATGACCCTATGCTCGTCCTTTATCAAATCCAAGGTAATGACTACTTACTCCTTAATAGTAAGGACAGTCTTACCCTTGAAAGAAAATAAAGAAACAAGAAAGACCAACTTAGGGTAGGTAGCACTTAATTACTTACTCCCTCTTTCAAAATAATTTTCACACCCCATTTCTAAAAATATTTTCAAACTAAACACTTTGATTACATCCATACGAGGATCATTACAAAGTTTAGAATTTATGAAAACTTTTCTAAACACACACTACACATTTTTCAAACAAGTTAAAGTGAGCTAAGTAATTAAGAGCCCATGGATAAACATAGATATAAAGGGTGCTAACACCTTCCCTTTATATAACCTACCCCCGAACTCAAATATTTTAAGGTCTTTCCTGTTCTTTTATACCTTTCTTAAGTTGGATAAAATAAAAGTCGGTGGCGACTCTTGCTATCCGCACATGTTTTTGTCAAACGAAAACGCCCAAGTCAGTTCTCCTACCGTGTTACATCAGGGAAACGATTTCAACACAAACGTGATTGCATATATCTATCAAGGCTACATTCACCGTAACACAAAAGTGAAGGCATATTACATTCATAAGGACGCATTCGCCTTTTCACAACAAAACATGCCCTACAGGTTCCAACATGTTCCATAATGTGTTTACCTCACCATTACACTCTTACTCGACTAAGATACACATATATGTATCGAATGTCCTAATTTTTGCATCTAGTTGTTTATATCATTTCCTAGATACATCTCTAGGTCTCATTTTCGTATCATATTAAGGTTTCCCCACAATACCCTAATCTACATGTTTTACGGTTCACAAGTTACAATTTACATAATTGGCATTTTTATAGACATAACATAAATAAATAATTTCCACATGAAAAGTAATATTTTCTCTTTCCATTGGATATTACATCATCTCAGCTTTCTATCAATAAAATGTTTTCCTAAATCGGACACCCGAGTAAAAACTTAGGAATTTTTAAAGAAAATATTTTTCCAAAACTTACAGTTTAAACTAGTTAACCATTATGTGGTTACCGATTAACCATGCATTATTTTTTAGACAATAGCGAAATACGAGTTAGAGGTATCTTTTGGTAACCGATTAACCATTAGGTGGTAACTGGTTAACACTGAACCAAACCATATTTTCATGCATTTTTCAATCTAAAATCAGTAAATTTCCACTTTTGTTCAATATTGTTAGACGATGGTGCGGATTTAGAAGGGGGGTTTAATAGACCCTTTTTCAAATTTATCTTTTCAAAAATACTTTGAAATATACTTTGCGGAAGTTCCCCGAAAAACTCGTTTAAAACAAATAAAGTCACTGGTGATCGAATATGCGTTTTGAAAGCGAATGGAAAATAAAGAATGATAAGACACTTAAGACAATGCAACTAAATCACTCAAATTCAATTCACTTGATAACCCACTCTCAACAATGAATAATAGAGAAACAATAAGCACAAAACGAAATGAATTTATGCGTTTTGACTTTTTCACAAACACTTGGTGTGCAAGCAAACAAAGTGTTATGTCTATGTTGAAGTAGTGCAGAATTATTACAAGGTTGCTGTCAAAAATTGATAACACAATTTATCGAATAGTCGGTGTGCACATACTCAACTAAAACAGAATTTTTCAAACCACATAAATTCATGTTATGCAGAAAATATATGAACGGAATGATTAAAGAATGCACGATATTTGTTTAGGCAATTCCTTCATTGTCCTCACTAGAAGTACTCTGCCCCCAATTCTCAAATGAATTGGGATATTTCATTTATATTGCAATTGTTTATACAAGAAGAAAATTGGAACAACAAACCAATCCAAATTGCAATTGTTACGAAAACTTCTTCTTGCCCCTTTGATTCGAGAAGAACCAAGTCCTTCACGCGCGTCGAGAAAACCTCTGGTTAACAACTCCCTTCTTATAAGGATATTCAACCTCCAAACCTTGAGCACGACTGATTTTCTTCAATGCTTGTGAACCCACAATTATCTTTGTAATCCTCCGGTTAACATGATGTGAATGATCGATTCCCTTGATTTTCAAACACCCTTACTCGGATGAATCTACGAACAATGATTGTATACAAAACCTCCAAATCCTCTTTGATCTTGGAGGAGAAAACCCTTTGGTTTTGACAAGTAAAACCCACAGCTTCTCTACCCAGTCTGAAATCTCTCAATCTCAATTGGACTTTATCACCATAGATTGCACCTTGATCAACAAAGATTGTTGTGTGTGATTGTTGATTGATGCAAAGAAGGAAAAGATGAAGATAAGGATATGTATCTATTTCACTTTTCTTGTTAGTCTACTCATAGAAATTAAACTTCTATTTATATTAGTTAGATAAGAGTGGAAAAAGGAAGGTAGAAGTGAGAGAAAATAAATAATAGAAAAAATTAAATCCATTAGTAATGAGTCGACCTCTTTACAAGGATGAGTCGACCTATACCAGGGTGATGAGTCGACATAAATTTCTTCCTCAATCAGCCGATTGAGACCCGTGAGTTTTGAAGGGAAAACCACCTTGAATGAGTCGACCGATAGCAAGCCATGAGTCGACTCAAATCAATTCTTCAGTTTGAGTCGACCTATTCATAGGCATGAGTTGACTCATGCAATCCAAAAATTCTCATGAAAAGCTTTTTCTTCATGAATTCATTTCTTCTTTCTTGTCTTTCCAGACACTATTTCAAATACCCAAGTTGCTGACATCATGCAAAACCCTACAATGTCTCACAAACTCCCCCTTTTTGATGATGGCAAAAACATGTTGAAATGTAACAAAGAACCATTGTCATGCTCCCCCTGAGTGTGTGCCACCAAACATCTACACTTTACAATCCACAATCTACATCTTATCATCATTTCCCCCTTTGACAACATCAAAAAGAGAAAGAGAATTAACCAATAATCAATAAGTAATAGCATATAATGAAAAAAACAATTGCAATAAGATTCACCCATCCACAAACACACGATAAGGGATAAGATGAAAATTGGTAAGATAATAAATACAACAAGATAATGAAACAAACAAATTGAAGTAAGCATTATCCCGTAACATAAACAAAACAGAGATCCCATACAAAGATAGTAATAATAGACAAAAAAACATGCTAATGAAAAGAAATGCAATGCAATGAATCTCTCAAGGCCTAGGACCACGACCCCGATGTGATGGGTAACGAAGATGATAAGTAACCGGCTGATGATCATCCGTATCAGCCCCGGTATAATGAAGGAAACTCCTGTTGAGTGTGTTGAAAGAGTTTGCAAGTGAAACATTCGAACCATGGACTTCATTAATCTGGGCCAAAGAAGTAGAAGAAAATGTCTCAAAATTAGTGTCTTGAGTTTCCAAGTGTTATTGCAACGTGGTATACCGGGTGTCTTGAATAGATACATATTCAGCAAATGCATTATCTTGGTTAGTTAGCCTTCGTTCCAACTTATTGTATCACTTGGTTTGAGTGTTGTAGTAGTTTTGCTGTTGAAGTTGCATATTCTAGAGCAGATTTATAATACCAGTGTGTTGTCTTATGGAGGAGGAGGAGGAGGAGATGGAGGATCAAACGAAGTTGTTGTTTGAGTCCATACTGTGTGTTGCCATTCACCCCAACCTTGATTTTCATACATTGCAAAATCATCAGAAGGAGCACGATACCAGTCTTCATTATCAACGTGAACTTCATCAACATTCATATCCTCAATATTTGTATCTTCGTCATCTTCAACATCATCTTCTTCCTTATTATCATGACCAGAACCAGCCCTGGCAATGAATCTGTATCTCTTTTCTTTTGGATCCCACATATGACCCATTAGACTAAGCGTCTTTTGTTGGAACCAATTATTTTCAGAAACATAAGTCATAGGTAAGCCTTCAACAATAATTTGAGCCTTGTTTATGATTGCTTGAATAATGGAAGGATAAGCAAGAGCTACACATTTCGTTTCCTTGAGAGCAAAGATGAGACTTGCAATGTAGTGTGACCAGTTGAATTTTACCTTATTCTGAAGTATGTAGATATGATGAACTTCAGCCATATTGATATGATAAAAACCTCATTTCTTGGGACGCAAGTTATGCGACACAATCTAATGAAGAATACGGTCCGTAGGCTTAATTATCCCTGTTGTTGTAGATGACGGAAACAGTTCACAACTAACCGCAGCCTCAATAAACAGTTTCTTTAGTATATCGTTTAATTCCTTACGAAACTCATAGTTATCAACTTTATCAGAGTCAGTCATCAATATACTTGCAGCCTCAGGATCAATACCAAAAATATCTTTCCAAACTTGAGTAGTTACAACAAGCATTCTATCACCCATGTGGAAACTAAAAGCAAAACCCTTGAATTTACCAACAATACCCGCATAAACATTCTCACAAAATCCTTATTATACTCTTCATGACAAGATAAAAATGGATTGATTTCGTGAAAATCAATCAAGTCAATAATATGAGGAATGTGCATCTGATTTGCAGTTTGTTTGGAATAAACATACTGAGGAATAATCTTCTGATTTTTGAATTTCTTATCATAAGTTTCCCTCAAATCAGATGGAAGGAGAGAAAGAGCATTTACCGGTAGAGAGGAGTGAGATGATGAACCCTTTGTTGTCCTTTTACCTGTAGTCCTTGTAGCCATCTTGAAGATTTTGGAGAGGATTGAAGAATTTATGAAGAAAAGGGGTTTTAGGGTTCTTATGAGAGAGATAGAAATGAAATGATGAAGATGAAATGATGTATGAAGATAAATGTATGTTAAAATAAATTGATTAATTTTCATTAAAAAATTAATTCAACCATAAATTTGTGGAAGAAATAAAGGGACGCCGACCTAGGAAGTTGAAAAAGGCAGACATCGTGTGTTTTCAAAGCGCAAATGTCAGTTGATTAGACAATGAGTCGACTCAAACAAGTTAATGAGTCGGCGCAATTCTAAATGTGAAATGAGTCGGCTCATTGAAGTTGTAGGTCGACGCAACCAGGTACATGAGTCGACCTGTTGGGGTCCAAGTGTACAGACTAAGAAAGCACCACAAATATCAACAACATCATACCAAATCATCATAATATCACATCACAATGCAGTCAAATGACAAATGTAAGACTATTTTGATGTATTGAACAATATAATAGATAAATAAGTAAACAAACAAAAGCATGAACAAACTCATTTGTTTCATATCATAGATGTCTCCCAAATTCATATATTACACAAGTTACTTTAAGTGAACGTAGTGGGAATGATATTACCTCATAGATGTGAAAATGTAGAATGAAAAAATCAAACACAAACACTTCAATGAACGAGTTGTTAGTGAAGAAATATATTAAGTCAAACAATAATATATGATAACCATATTTAAGATTAAGATTGATCTGAAATGTCAAGAACACCAAGTTCCCTACGAATACGAAAGAAAGGCTCAGTGGCTAGTGGTTTTGTAAAAATATCGGCAACTTGATTTAAACTTTCAACATGCTCGAATAACCACGTCTCCTTTCTCTATATGATCTCTAAGGAAGTGATGTCGAATTTCAATATGCATAGTGCGTGAGTGTAAAATTGGATTTTTGGTAAGGTTTATTGCGCTAGTGTTGTCGCATAGAATTGGAATATTTTTTAGAACAATATTGAAGTCGAGCAATTGTTGTTTCAGCCATAAAATTTGGGCACAACAGTTTTCTACCGCAACATATGCTGCCTCCGCAGTTGACAATGCAACGAAACTTTCTTTTTGCTATGCCAACTTATGAGAGAGTTAGAAAAGAAATGATAAGTGCCACTAGTGCTTTTCCTATCTACTTTGCATCCGGCAAACTTGGAATAGGAAAAACCTACCAACGAACAATCACTACCCTTAGGATACCAAATGCCAAACTTAGAAGTACCACAAAGATATCTAAGAATGCGTTTAACAAATTTTAAATGTGATTCCTTAGGGAAAGATTGAAATCTAGCACACATGCACACACTGAACATAATATCCGGACGAGATGCGGTAAGATAAAGAAGAGATCTGATCATACCTCGATACCTTTTTATATCCACATCCTTACCATTTTCATCAAGATTGATACTTGCTACCGTAGGCATTGGTGTATCAATAGGTTTTGAATTTGTCATATCAAACCTTTTGAGAAGTTAATTGCAATACTTTGTTTGACTTATGAAAGTGCCCTCTTCAAGTTGTCTAATTTGGAGTCTGAGAAAGAAGTTTAGCTCCCCTATCATACTGATCTCAAATTCACGTTACATAGAACTTGAAAACTCCTTGACTAACTTCATATTAGTAAACCCAAAAATGATGTCATCTACATACACTTGTACTAATATTGAGTGATTTCCTTCTCGTTTAATAAAGAGAGTAGTATCAACTTTTCCTCTTGAAAAACCTTGATTAATCAAAAATTTACTTAGACACTCATACCAAGCACTAAGAGCTTGTTTGAGACCATACAAGGCACGTTTAAGCTTTTAAACATGATTAGGCTTTTCATGGTTTTCAAATCCGGGAGGCTGACAAACGTACACTTCTTCATTTATGTATTCTTTAAGGAAATCACTCTTAACTTCCATTTGATAGAGTTTAAAATTTTGTGAGCATGCAAATGCAAGTAAAAGGCGTATAGTCGCGAGTCGGGCAACAGGAGCATAAGTTTCCTCATAGTCCATGCCTTCCTCTTGGTTATACCCTTGAGCAACAAGACGGGCCTTGCTGCGAGTAATAATACTGTTTTTGTCCATCTTATTCCTAAATACTCATTTTGTGCCAATTACTCGATGACCTCGTGGAGGTGGAACAAGGTCCCAAACCTCATTTCTTTAAACTAATTAAGTTCCTCTTACATAGCTAAAAACCAATTTCCATCGAGCAAAGCATCTTTGGAATTTTTAGGCTCAATTTGAGAGACGGAAGCATAATGAAAACAAAATTTACTTATCCTTGATCGAGTGGTGACACCCTTTGAGATATCTCCAAGAATATTGTCGATGGGGTGGTCTTTTGAGATTTTCGACTCCAACGATAGATCATTTTGAATTGATGCTTGATCTCCATCTTTAAGATTAGATTCCTTAACCGGCTCCTCCTCAGCTGTATCTGGAATGGGTTCAACATGAGACACATCTTGATCTTTAACAATCTCTTCAGAAGAAACACCTGCACCAATAACAACACTACTTTTTCCGACAACTTTCAGACAAGATTCATCAAAAGAGACATGCACATATTCTTCAACAATAAGTAATCTCTTGTTGTATACTCTATATGCCTTACTTGAATTAGAGTATCCAAGAAAGATATCTTCATCCTCCTTTGAATCAAATTTACCAAGATTTTCTTTTCCATTATATAACACAAAACATTTACATCCAAAGACATGAAGATGTGATACATTTGGCTTCCTTCCTTTTAAATGTTCATAGGGGTTTTTATTTAGAATAGGTCGAATGATTATCCTATTCAACACATAACATGCGGTGCTTATAGCATCGACCCAAAAATATTTTGGAAGACCACTATCATTGATCATAGTTCTTCCTACCTCCTCTAACACATGATTTTACGTTCCACTACACCATTTTGTTGTCGAGTTCTATGAGCGTAAAAATTATGTTCAATGCCATGTTTTTCACAATACTTTTCAAAACGATGATTTTTAAATTCACCTCCATGGTCACTTTGTATCGTTACATTGTTTGTGTTAAGTTTTTTTTGAGACAACTTGGCGAATGTTTCAAATGCCGAGAAGGTGTCACTTTTACTTGCTAAGAAAATTGTCCAACAAAATCTTGAGTAGTCATCCACAATAAGAAATCCATAATAATTTCCTCCTAGACTTTTGATTCTTGATGGACCAAAAAGATCCATGTGTAGAAGTTCAAGAGCTCTAGATGTAGAGACTAAATTTTTGGATTTAAAAGACACCTTTGTTTGCTTTCCCATTTGACAAGCATCACAAAGATGATCTTTAGTGAATTTTATTTTTGGTAAACCAACTACTAAGTTCTTGGAAATAATTTTGTTGAGCAAGTCAAAGTTAATGTGTGATAAACGTCTATGCCAAAGCCAATAATCATCACTTTTGGAGACTAGACATTTAGGATCATTCATGGGCACGACATTCAAGTCAAGCATGTATACATTGTTAACCCTCAAGACCTTAAACATATCATTCTTATTATCATCATGTTCAATTATGCAACCTTCTTTTGAAAAGGAGACTTTATATCCCTTGTCGCACAATTTACTAATGCTATTGAGATTACGTTTAAGGCCTTCCACTAAGAGGACATTTGAGATAGATGTAGAAGAGGGATTACCTACACTACCTTTGTCGGGTATAGCTCCTTTGTTGTTATCACCATAGGTAACAAAACCTTTCTTCTTAGCCACAAAGTCATAGAACAAGGAGATGTCACCCGTCATGTGTCTTGAGCATCCACTATCAAGAAACCATCGTTTCTCTGTAGCCTCAAGACACTCCACCTACATGATTAAACAAGAGAAAGAGGAACCCAATTTTCATTGGGTCCTTGTGTGTGAGTGAAACTTTGGTTGCATTTAGGCAACCATTGAAAAATGCCTTTAGGGACCAAGAATCTCCTAAATTGACATTTAGCAATAGTTTGACCCCTCTGTAAACACCCAAAATTTGCCCTCACTCTTTCACACCATGGCTTGTGACTCTTTTCATTTGCATAAGTTCAACCATAGCATCTCATATTGCATTGTTGCTTCACTGCATTGATTCAAAGCCATCTGCATCTAGGGTTTGTGATCTGAGCCATCCTTGAGCCATTTGAGCCACTCCAAAGGTCATCAATCATCTAAAGAGGGTCCATATATGTTCAAGCATCATATTATATCCTCTCAAGGTCAAATAATCACAAGAACTGAGAAAGGCATGGAAGCAGAGCCAGGTTTAACTGCACAGATGACCTGAAATTAGGGTTTTGGTTTCAGAGGCCATAACTCCAAATTTTTTGGTCATTCTTGTTTATATTGGTATCTATATGATATGAGGATCATGCATACCAATTTTAATGAAGAAATTCAATAGGGAAGGCATCTGATCAATAGATGACTTCTTGAGCAAGTCAGTGCAAAATCAGGGCATCTGAGGCCCCCAATCACCCAACCAAAGGGTATTCTCCATCATTTTGGGTGTATATGATCTTTATTTGATCTTAGAATAAGTTAGAAGTTCACAAAATTGAATAATTTCAAGCCATTTGCAAAGTTGCCATTTTGGGAAAGTGACTTATAATGCAAACTTGCCATTTTGGGAAAGTTTTTCAACCTCCTCTTTTGGATCGAAAAATGCTTCAAATGAAAAAGTCTTGGTCATGAAAGTTGTAGATTGGATCATTCCCTTTTCAAAAAGTATAAGAACTCATTCTAATTCATTTTAAATCAAACGTTATGGCTTGTCAAAGTTGGACAAAATCACTAAATTTTCACTTTTACACAAAGAGGGAAACTTGCAAATTCTCATGCCAAGCATTCCCATGACTTCAAAATGACTTCTAAGCATCACATAAACACAACACATGACCTAAAACTTATAATGGCCCAAAGAATCATTCATTTTCATGCCTTGATCATTAAGAAATCCAAAAGGGGCCAAAACTCCATGAATTTGCAAAATGACCCAAAGCTTCTCATCCACTAGTGCCAGCTGCCAAACATGACTTCCATGGACCTCCTTGAAGCATGTTGATTCGAACCATGCCCTTGTACCATGACTGAACCTGCCCATACCTTCACTTACACAAAAGTTGACTTTATGCAACTTGAGCCATACCAATCAAACTGAGCCACACCAACTACTCTGACCAATCACAACTTCACATACATGCCTCAAGGATCACATTTCACACAATCTTGGAGCCTGAAACCAGAGCATCACCATAGTTCACAAAAACCTCCCTCTTTGCATTTTCATTCGAATCTCATCACACAAGCCTCAAACCTCAAAACAAATTCCACAGAACAACTCACCCTAACCCTCTGATCATTTCCCAACCATCAATTTTCCCTGAAAAGCCCAGAATCAAAAATATGATTTTTCACACTTCATGAACTGAGCTTCTGCCATTTTCATTTTGGGGCCATTTAAACTCCAACCAAGCATTGCAAACTCTTGAGGGAGGTCATTGGAGAAGTTTGGAAGCAAAGAAGCAACCAAACAGTGCCATTTTCGAAAGCTTCAGCTCAGGTAACCTCAAGAACAAATTTTCCAGAAGCTTGATTTTAGGTTATAGACTTGTTCCTCATGTTGCCCTGATCATGTTGATGCTTTCATTTTTGAATATGGTTGAGTTTTGAGGATTTTATGTTGTTCTGAAACTTTGCCCGTGAAATGTGTTTTGATCTGATTCTCTTGATTTATGAAAAATAAATGATTTTTTTGTGTGGTTTATGTTCAATGATGTCTAAGGGTTGATTCTGGAGAGTTTGATGAGTTTTTGTTACGTATTAAGTGAGATTGAAGAAATGGATGGCCGAAGAAGATGACCGGAACACTGTTCCGGTCATCTGAAAGTGATTAGGGTTCAGGATTAGGGTTTAATCATAATTAGTGAGATTTGAATTTCAGCCGTTCATTCGCGCGCGTAGTCAACTCCCGCCCCCCTAGGTTTGAATCTGGGCCTTTATATCAGCTTACTTTCTCATTTTCTCTTTAATTTCTTTTTATTTCATTTGTTTTGTATTTAATTTCCACGAATTTTTAAAAATAGTAAAACACATTAAAAAGTTATGAAATTTTTTATCAAATTTTTTATTAATTTTCAGAACCCAAAAATATTTTTATTTTTATTTTTTGCATTAAAAATTATTTTTAAATCATTTAAATGTTTATTTTTAATTAGTTAGTGAAGATTAATTAATTAAAAATGCATTTAGGTATTTAAAAATCACCAAAAAATTCACATTGCATTTTAATATATTTAGAAACATTATGAAACTCTTCAAACAATTTTCTTTTTGATTCTTGATGTATTTTGACATTTTTCATTGGAATTATCAAGAGTTTGATGATGGTTTTTCTTGCATTGCATTCTCCATGTCATGTAGTTTTTAGGGTAAAATTGGTTGGAATTTATCTTCCATTTTCAATTTGATATGCATTTTTCCTTTTGAAGTGCCTTGAAACCCTAGTTGACTTGAGAAAATCATAACTCCCATTAGGTTAAGACTTAGGTCCCCTCCTTTGGGCAGTGAACTTGTGTAGGGTTAAGGTTCCTTTGTTCCCATTTTCAATTTTTTATCTTGTCATTTGCTTCTGATTTTGAATTTTGCATTGCATATTGTATGTAAACCCTAATTTTGACTTTCATTTGCATTCATCTCTTATTTACTTGCATACATGAACTTGCCATGAGATTTTGTGCATCCACATGACATATGAGACATCTTAGGACACATTAGAGTCATGTTTGATCATTGCATCATTCATTTTCCATGTTATGCATTCATATCATTTCATAAACTTTCATGAACTTCCATGGTTCAAAACCTGCTTCATTTGCATCCTCATCCTTGTATGATCATCCACAACTCTTGACATGTGTTTGCATCCTCTCTTAGCATCATTAACATCATGTTTATGCTTCTGACTTTGGTTTGCATCATTGCATTTCATCTCATTCTTATGTCATTTCATTTTCTTGTTGCTAACTTTTCAGGTGGTAAGCCATTGAGAAGTGAATTTGCCTTCACTTCTCATAATCTCTTCTCATCTCTTATGCATTCATTGCTGCATTTTACTTTTGTTCTAGAGTGAGCTTTCTCACTCATGTTCCCTCTTCACTTTCTTTCTTCAAGCAGCTTGCATTCTTAAGTGAAGCAAGTTGTCTTGCTTCTTCTTGCTTCTTTCTCCTTTCATCTGCTTCTTCCTTGGTGGCTTTTCTCCTGAAGATCTTCTTGCAAGCCTCATAAACCCTAGGAATACCTAAGCATGATAACAATTAGGGTTTGATTAGTCCCCCCATTATTTTTACCTTTGTGTCATCTTTGTGTCTTCTCTTCTCATCTCATAATCAAGGACTAAACCTTAAAGGTTTTAAGGCTTTGTGATTAAGCTTATGCCTGCATCCTTCTATTAGGATGGAGTGTATAAATTTAATCCTAAGTGTTAAACCCTTAATGTGTTTAAATCCTTTAATCAATTCATCTAATAATCACTAAGACATCAAGCTTGTAACTTGGGCCTTGCATTAGGGTTCTAATTCTTCCTTAACTGGTTAAGAAGGACTAACCCTAGTGTTAATGGACAAGTCCCCCTCAAGTTGTCTAACAAATCATAAAATTCACTTCTTAATCTTACCATTAACTAAAATCCACTTTAATAAAGGCTTTGTTTTGTCATGAGGTTAATCCCTAATCATGGATTAAGTTGAGGAACCTTCCTCAGCTTAAATGTTCTCATCTATTATCCTTCTATTAGGATGGTGTAATGAGTCCATTAAATCCTTGATTATGGCTTAAGCTCATTACTTAACACTAAAAAAAACACCAAAAACATCTAAATAATCACAAGTAGGTTAATGATCTTAATCCTACATCATGGTGATTAAGTGTGAGGTGCTTACTTCATACTTAAAGTATTCTCATTACCCCTGATCAGAGGGAAGATGTGATGAGTTTACTAACCCTTGGTTTAGGCTTAAGCTCATTCTCTTATGACAAACACAAAAAGCAATAAAAGATTGAAAATACCAAAAACAAACAATAATCGTCTCCTCCGGGATTCTTTTCTCACCTCATTCACTCACAAACGAGAACTTGCTTCTTCCGTCTAATGCAAGACAGTTTGCACCTGAGCCAGACAGGTCATACACTTGAGCATAGACAAGTAAGCATTTCACAAGTCAATTTATCTTTCAGTCTCTTTGAGTCGAACTACGGTGTTCTGACTTCCTCATTGCACGAGAGGATACGTAGGCATAACTTAACAGTTATCGAACAAAAGTCTCTGTATATCCCCCCTCTTCCAGCATTATTCTTTAAGCCTCATTATCTTGAGCCTTTCACTCTTGTTCTTACACTGACACTTTTTCATCTCACTTCACATTTCTTTCACACTGACACTTGCATTTCTTCCCAGCTTTGATACACAGATTGCACTGACACTACCCCTTTAAAACACAAATCTTTAAAGCGTGGATACCGTCGAGTACGACGGACAATCTGGGTGCTAATACCTTCCCAGGTTGTAACTAACCCCCTTTCTCAGTTTCTCTGGTTCGCAACCGTCTTATCCATCTTTTCTTAGGTTTATGCAGCATTACCTTTCCTTCGGGATAAAAATGCCTAGCTGGCGACTCTATTCATTCCTTCTCTTTTCGCCGATCGTTCGCGTCTGTACCCCTTCTGACCTAGGTGTCATTTTGGTGGGAGCGACAGCTTGGCGACTCTGCTGGGGACCCTTATACTGTAACCAGGGCTTCTGGTTCTTTTTGTGGGTTCCTCCTAGCGTTTGTTTGATTTGTGTTTACTGGGGTGTTATGTGCTAATTGTGTTTATTTATTTGCTTTATTTACTGCTTTATGTACATCTTTATTTATTGCTTTCCTTTACAGTCTTTCATATTTCATACTGTCATTATCATTGCTGGATCTGGTTTGCTGTTTTGGTGGGTGGGGATTCCATTGAGAGTTTAAGGTCCTATACCTGGGACCTGAGTGACACCTAGGCTAGAGTGGTTCATGTTCTTTCCCATTCCATTTCGGTCTGGTGCGGGAATATGAAACACGGTTCAGATGTGGGTTTCTTCTTGAGAACTCTGTGCTACAGATTTCCTGTAGTGCTAGGGCTATCTGGGAAGCCTGCTAAGTCTGGATGACCTTTATTATGACCTTCAGAAGCTGAGGTGAATCAGAGGAGGATCTTTTATGGTTATTGTAAACATTGTACCTCCGAGTTAGAAGTGTTTACACTTCTCATAACTGATCCAAGTCTGAGGATCCTTGTTCTAGAACACTACCTGTGAGGGGGTTGGGCTGTTTACAGGTTTGCAGGTACCCTTGGCCACATCATACCCTGTTACTATTTGGTTTAAGAGTACCTCATTTTGGACAGTTCTTGTGATTAACCTTGGACATGTGACTCTTTATTTGAGTCCCCCACCTTGGTTACTAGATTTCTGAACCTCCATGTGGACTTTCTTTGAACATACATGGACCTATATCAAGACAGATAATCAGATCCAGCTTGATCACAAACCCTTGCATATCATTTGCATACTCATCATTTGCATCATTTAACATTTGTTTATTTGTTTTTCAGGGTATCCACCTCATACCTGGTTTGGTTTTGACTCCTTTCTTTTGCATAGACCTCTGCTTCAGTTATCTTCATCAGTTGTCTACTTCAGCTATTCTCATCATCTCCAGCATCAGCCTATCAGTGGCTCATCTCCAGTATCAGTCTTGATCTTCATCAACACCTATCTTCATCATCTTCAACAACATTCATGACTAATCCCAGGAAGAACAACATATCCTACCATTTCTTTGAGCCTGTGTTGACTGGTATCAGGCAGGTCCAGTCACTTATCACACCTGGCCACATCCCATTGTTTAGAGAGCATTATGGAGGTATCTTGGATATGGTTATGGACCTTGACCCTTCTCAGAGGAGCATGATCCACACATGCCTGCAGTTTTATGACCCACCATTGAGATGCTTCACATTTCCAGACTTTCAGCTAGGACCTCTATTGGAAGAGTTTTCTTCATTGATTGGAGTGCCTATCAGAGGTGGGATCCCCTTTAACCCAGAGATGCCAGCTCCCAGCAATGGAGAAGTAGCAAAAGCACTGTACCTGGAGCCTACCTTGATTGAGCAAAGCATGACAACAAAGGTTGGGATCCCTGGTTTGCACTTGGACTTCTTGATTTCTCAGGCCATCCTGAAGGCTTCATTAGGAGAATGGAGGGCAGTTTGTGCACTGTTAGCTCTCAGCATATATGGGGTTATACTGTTTGCAGATGAGCCCAAATTTGTCAGCAAGAATGCCATTCATCTTTTTCTTCTGAGGAACCCAGTACCCACATTGCTAGGAGATTTCTATTACTCCATCCATCAGAGGAATGAGAAACAAAGGGGGAAGTTGGTGAGATGTTGTGCTCCTTTGTTTCACACTTGGCTGCTCAGACACCTACCTAAATCAGATACCTTCTTGAACCCTCACCAACAGAAGAATTGGGCCAAGAGGCTCATTGCTTTGACTTCAGATGATATTAGATGGTGCACCCAGAGCACCAAAGGCAAGGACATTATCACCAGCTGTGGACAATACCCATATGTACCTCTGATAGGAGTAAAGGGTTGCATCAACTACAATCCTTTGTTGTTTAAGAGACAACTGGGCTATGCTTTGGTTCACCCTCCTTGAGTGCAAGATTTAGCTGAGGCCCTGTATTGTGAAGTAAAACCTAATTCAGTTGTTGTCAGACAAGCATCTTGGGCTTGGGACAACATCCAGACAAAAGGGATGGCCATTCTTGGGAGATGTAATAATGTTGCTTCAGCTAAGTACTATGACTGGTCCCGTACTAGAGCTCAGATTACTGGGATGCCTTTCACCTTGGAAGATATACCTGGACCATCTACAGTACAGCCAGCAGCCACTGTCAGCTTGGAAGAATTTGAGAAGCTGAAGGAGAGAAATGAGAACCTATCTCAAGCTTTAAAGAAGACCCTTTGGGAAAGGAGTGATGGTCGTCTGGACATTGAGAGGTTAGAAAAACTTAGGGTGGAGCATCTTGCCAAAATTGAGAAAACAGAGGACTACATCAGGAAAGCAAGAGCTGGGGAGCAAATATTGAAGAATGCCTGTAAAGAGGCCAAGATTCAGAAGGCTAGGACTGAGCTCTATCTGCAAGAAAGTTAGGCTAGGTGGGTCAGGATCACTGAAGCCCGGACACAAGAAGATCAGAGAATTAAAGCCAAGATTGAACATTTGGAGGCCAATGAGAAGAAGCAGCAGGAAGCTTTGTTGGCAGCCCAAAAGGAGATTTCAGAGTTAAAACTCAGAGCTGGATTGAAGAGATCAAAGGACCAGGATAGGCATAAGAAGCTGACCACTGCCATTGCCACCAGGAACCTCCTCATTAGGACCATTACAGAGCACCCAACTGGTCCAGTGACTGAGGCACTCCTGAAGGAGGTCAAGGAGGATGAGTTTGGATTAGATGTTTGACTTCTTTGCTTGTTGTTCATTTCCATTTGATGTACTTTTCTCTTTTTGTATTTTGACCTTCCAGGGGCATGTGTTGTAAAATAGACTATGTATTGTTCAGCATTTGTAATATATTAGTTTGTTTTCATTGGGCTTCTTTTCTCAGCAGCATCAAACATCTTCCTCGAGGTCTGGAAAGGTCAAAACCAAGAACCAAGTCGGATACCTTGGAAAACAAATAAGCATGCTGCATTGCATACTAACTTTTGTTTTGTTTTGTTATTATCTTTGTTTCTAACTTTGTTGTGACCTCAGGAAATATTGCTCGTCGCCGAGTGTTCCCTGTCAACCGCACGCACCGGTACCCTACTCGCAACAACCTTCCTGGTATTCAAATGGAGCAGGTACAGCAGGACCTGACTGAGGTCAGAACTCAGATGGCTAATGAAAGAGTGGAGATGAGAAATTAGATTACTCAATTCATGGCTGTGATGACTGGCTTGGCCCAGAGTCAAGAAAGGTTAAGGGAACTGGTGGAAAGACAAACTCCCGAGGAACCTCATCTTGGAACTGAAGGAACTAGCAACAATGAGCGGGGCCAGCCTCATATTAATCCACCAGTATTTGGACCTCATCTGGATCCGGAAGTCAACATCCCGAGAAATGTGCAAGGAAATACTGCTGGGGGGAGAATCTTGCAAGAAGATCCCCAAGAAGAGAAGTTTACTGTTATGGGAGCTGGAGACGAAGTCTATGATAGGAGGTTGGATGAAATTGCTGAGAAGTTGAGATCTTTGGAGTCTCAGAATTCCTTGGGCTTCGATGTAATGGATATGGGACTAGTGGATGGGGTGAGAATTCCCCACAAATTCAAACCCCCGTGCTTTGAGAAATACAATGGAACCTCTTGTCCACGAACTCACCTGCAGTCTTTCCTGGGAAGACTTAAAGCATATACCATGGATGAAAAGCTGTGGATGTTCTACTTTGAAGACAGTCTGACCGGGGCTTCAAGAGAGTGGTATTCACACTTGACCAGAGCTACCATCAGATGCTGGAAGGACTTAGCTAAAGCCTTCATCAGACAATATCAATACAACCTGGACATGGCTCCCAATAGGACCCTCCTAATGGGAATGTCTTAGTCTTCCAGAGAGAGCTTTAGGGAGTATGCCCAAAGGTGGAGACAGCTTGATGCTGTTGTCCAACCACCCATGTCAGAAAGGGAGATGGCTGACATGTTCATGAATACTTTGCAAGGAACATATATTGATAGACTGGCTGCCTTTTCCTCTACCAGTTTTGCTGACGTAGTTATAGCTGGAGAGAGAATTGAAAGCCTTTTAAAAATGGGCAAGATTTCCGACAATGGTGCAAGTTCATCCAGTAATCCCAGGAAGCCTTTTGTGGGACCCCGAAGAGCTGGTGAGACAAATTCCATTTATACAAGCAGGGGCAGGCCTCAGTATGTTCACCGGTCAGTAGCAGCAATCACCATTCCAGCTCCGATTCCTCAGCAATCAGCATATCCTCAACAACAATAACCACAATATCAACAACAAGTTCAGTATCCGCAACAGAGAACCTACAACAACAGCAATAGCAATCAACAACAGCGACCCTTCCAACAAAGACCATCACAGGAAAACAGGGTGATTGACCATATCCCTATGCCTTATGCTGCCTTATTGCCACAACTCCTGAAGCTTAACTTGGTTGAGTTAAGGACGTTGGCGCCACTAGATCCTCTCAACCTCCCAAAGAATTATGATGTCAACGCCCGGTGTGCTTTCCACTCCAATGCACCTGGTCACAATACTAAAAAATGCAGGGCCTTACAAATGAAAGTCCAAGATATGGTGGATTCTAAAGCCCTCAACTTCACACCTCCTCCGAATGTCAACAGAAATCCTATGCTTAATCATGGCGGGCCGAGGATTAATACCATTGAGGAAGACAAACCATCTACCCTGATCACCAGTGTTGCACAAATTCGAACACCTTTGGTCGAAATTAAAGCTCAGCTTTTAGAATGCCAAGTGTTCCCCGGGTGTGAGCTCGGCTGTGGGTATTGCAATATTGCAGTCAACGGGTGTGAAAAGTTGAGAAGCGGCATAGATGGTCTTATTAAGGATGGTATCCTTCAGATTTCAACCACGGCGCCTACAAATCCAGCAATTCCTTTAACAACAATTCATGATTCATCTACAATAGTAGCAACAATCATTCCCACCGATTCATCGATATCACCAGCAGTTACTCCGTCCATCACTTCAAAAAGTCAAATTTCAACAACCATTTCTTCTACAACATCAACATCCATTTTATTAGCAGAATCTTCTACAACGCCAGCAAAGATTAATGAAGATGTCTCGACAGTTACAATCTACTATGACCCATCAAATGTTCCTCCCAGCAGCAATTTCCAACAACAAACCATGGCACCTCCTGCCAGATCACCAGTCACAATTTACTATGATCCGCACACCGTTACGGTACCCTCCTCTGCAGCAATCAGTCCGGTCACCATTACGGTGCCTGGACCAGTTCCTTATAAAAGCAGTAATGCCATACCATGGCATTATGGCTCTGATCTTTACTGCAACGGGGAGAAAATCACTCTGGATTCATCAACCTCTTCTCCACAAATTGATAATGTTGGGGGAGGTGGAGGCTTCACCAGAAGCGGACGCCTTTTTGCCTCACAAACACAAAGACCTAATGTTGAAGCAGAAGTTGCTGCCAAAGCAAAAGGAAAGAGTGTGGTATCTGAAGAGCCAACTGCCAAGGAAACTCAGAAGACATCTTTTGAACAAGATGTAGACGAGTTCATGAGAATCATAAAAAGGAGTGATTACAAGGTGGTGGACCAGCTTCACCAAACGCCCGCCAAAATCTCCATATTATCACCGTTGATGTGTTCCGAAGCTCACAGGAACGCATTGTTGAAGGTCCTGCACGCAGCATACGTACCAGAGGAGATTACCGTTAATCAGCTAGAAACCGTGGTTGCAAATGTCAACACCAGTCATGGACTGGGCTTTACCAATGCTAACTTAACAACAGAGGGACGCAACCATAATAAGGCTTTGCATATCACCTTGGAATGCAAGGGTGTTGTTCTGTCTCATGTACTGGTAGACACTGGGTCATCACTCAATGTTCTACAAAAAAACGCCTTAGTGAAGCTGGAGTATGATGGCTTGGCGCTGCGTCCGAGTAATTTGGTGGTAAGAGCATTTGATGGCTCTAAAAGATCAGTGCTTGGGGAGATTGATCTGCCTGTGATGATTGGCCCGCAGACCTTCAAAACTACCTTCTTTGTGATGGACATACAGCCGGCCTACAGCTGTCTGTTGGGTAGACCCTGGATCCACGCCGCTGGCGCTGTTACGTCTACCATTCACCAGAAGTTAAAATTCGAGTGGGAAGGCCAGATCATCACCATCTGTGGGGAGGAGGACATCTTTGTTAGCCAGCTGGCTACGTATAAATACATAGAAATGGATGGAGAAATCCATGAAACCATGAGCCAAGGGTTTGAGGCCCTCAACATTAATGAAGCATCTGCTGTACTGGGAACTTCCATCACGTTATATCAGCAAGCCCGGAAGGTTGTTGAGGAAGGTACCGCCCAAGGCTGGGGCAAGCTACTGCCCGTGGAAAAGAAAGAAGACCGATTTGGGTTGGGTTACAGACCAACTCAACAAGATCAATCAGAGGCTGCAAAAGAGCCCAAGTTTGTCAGCGGGGGGATGCTCACCCCGGATGCTGTGAACAATTTGGAAGATGAGTCGGAAGACGAGCGCAACCTGGAAAGATGGATACGTCCAAGGACCCCGGGGAGCCATGTCTCAAACTGGTCTTCCCAGGAAATTATAAGGGTTACTCCTGTAGAGTAATTATTATTTCCTGTATTTTAAAGCATGCATAAAGTCTTGCATCTGGCCCAAGATGTCAAGACTCATTTTGTAATCGGGCCATCTTGTATTTTGTGCAAATGTCAATTAATGAATATCAGGACATCTTTTGCAAATGAGTCTTTTCTTTTCCGCTCACTGTTTTTCATTTTTCTTTTTGTACAAAAATAAAATGGCAATGTTTTTCAGAATAAAATAACTTCATTTTCACTTTTTTTTAAAATAAGATAAAACTGATCACTAAAATAAACCAATCTAAACCCTTGCAGAAAGTGCCCTTCAGACTGCACCGACAACAACACTGTTATGACTTTGTATGACTTTGACAGCCCAATCAATCAAGCTGATGAAGGGGTTGGAGAAGATTATGAGCTACCTGAAGAGCTAGCCAGGTTGTTGAGACAAGAGGAGAAGGTTATCACTCCTCATCAGGAGGAGGTTGAGATGGTTAATCTTGGTACGGAAGAAGACCTGAAAGAAGTTAAGATTGGGGCCTGCCTGCAAGATTCAGTAAAAGAGCAACTGATTGACATGCTTCGGGAATACGTGGATGTTTTTGCTTGGTCTTATCAAGATATGCCGGGGTTGGACACCGACATTGTCATGCACAAGCTACCTCTGAAAGAAGACTGCCCACCAGTAAAACAGAAGCTGCGCCGTACTCGCCCAGATATGGCAATGAAGATAAAAGAAGAGGTACAAAAGCAGTGGGACACCGGTTTCCTTGCTGTGACTAGCTATCCGCCGTGGGTTGCTAATATTGTATCTGTGCCTAAGAAAGATGGCAAGGTGAGGATGTGTGTGGATTACCGGGATCTGAACAGAGCCAGCCCGAAAGATGACTTCCCTTTACCTCACATTGATGTATTGGTTGATAATACGGCTCAGTTCTCGGTGTTCTCCTTCATGGACGGATTTTCAGGATACAATCAGATCAAGATGTCACCTGAAGACATGGAGAAGACCACTTTCATCACACCCTGGGGCACGTTCTGTTATAAGGTGATGCCATTCGGACTGAAGAATGCGGGTGCCACTTATCAACGGGCTATGGTAACATTATTCCATGACATGATCTACAAAGAAATTGAATGTTATGTGGATGACATGATTGCCAAGTCCCTCACAGAAGAAGACCACCTGGTAAATCTGTTGAAGCTATTCAAGCGTCTGAGGAAGTACCAGTTGAAGTTAAACCCCAACAAGTGCACATTCGGGGTACGATCTGGTAAGCTGCTGGGATTTATTGTAAGTGAGAAAGGGATTGAAGTTGACCCTGATAAAGTAAAAGCCATTCAAGAAATGCCTGCGCCAAAGACAGAAAAAGAAGTTCGGGGGTTTCTAGGTAGATTGAACTACATTTCACGGTTCATATCTCACCTTACAGCAACGTGTGAGCCCTTGTTCAAATTGTTGAGGAAAGAACAAACGGTCAGGTGGAACAAAGACTGCCAGAGGGCTTTTGATAAAATCAAGGAATACTTACAAGAGCCTTCGATCCTTATGCCTCCAGTTGAAGGAAGACCTCTAATAATGTACTTGACAGTATTAGAAGAGTCAATGGGGTGTGTGCTGGGCCAACATGACGAGTCTGGTCGAAAAGAGTATGCAATATACTACCTAAGCAAAAAGTTTACCGACTGTGAATGACGTTATTCACTGCTCGAGAAAACTTGCTGTGCTTTAGTGTGGGCTGCTCGCCGACTAAGGCAGTATATGTTGACCCACACTACTTTATTGATCTCAAAGATGGATCCAGTTAAGTACATTTTTGAGAAGCCAGCACTTACCGGACGGGTTGCAAGATGGCAAATGATTCTCACAGAATACGACATTCAGTATACATCCCAAAAGGCCATCAAAGGCAGTGTATTGTCTGATTATCTCGCTGAGCAACCCATTGATGATTACCAGCCTATGAGATTTGACTTCCCTGATGAAGACTTCATGTTCATAAAAGCAAAAGATCATGAAGAACCTGTTCACACTGAAGGGCCTGACCCAGAGGAAGAATGGACTATGATGTTTGACGGGGCTGTTATATGAATGGTCGTGGTGTTGGTGCAGTACTCATTACACCTAAAGGAGTTCACATGCCTTTCTCGGAAAAACTCACCTTTAACTGCACTAGCAACGAAGCTGAATACGAAGCTTGTATCATGGGTCTTGAGGAAGCCATTGACCTTAGGATCAAGACTTTAACTGTATTCGGAGATTCAGCTCTGGTAATCAATCAAACCAACGGAAAATGGTACACGTACCAAGATCATCTGATACCTTACCGGGATTATACAAGGAGGTTATTGACTTTCTTCACAACAGTCAAGCTTGAGTATATCCCTCGAGATGAAAATCAGTTTGCGGATGCTCTGGCTACCATTTCATCCATGATCAAAGTTCAAACCGCCAACTTTGTGCCTCGAATTTCAGTGTCCAGACTTGACAGACCAGCATATGTGTTCTCAGCAGATGTTGTTAAAGATGATAAGCCTTGGTTCCATGATATCAAATGCTTCTTGGAGGATCAAACATACCCACCTGGGGCATCTTCCAATGACAAGAAGACACTAAGAAGACTAGCTGGTAGTTTCTTCCTGAATACTGATGGTTCCCTGTATAAGAGAAACTTTGATATGGTACTCCTCAGATGTGTTGATAGGGCAGAGGCAGACTTACTGATGCACGAAGTTCACGAAGGATCTTTTGGTACCCATGTAGGAGGGAATGTAATGGCTAAAAAGTTGTTGAGATCGGGCTATTACTGGATCAAAATGGATGCAGACTGTTGTGCCTATGTCAGAAAGTGCCATAAATGCCAGATTTATGCGGATAAAGTGCATGTGCCTCCCAATCCTTTGAATGTGATGTCTTCACCCTGGCCCTTTGCCATGTGGGGCGTTGATATGATTGGCAAGATTGAACCGACTGCTTCAAATGGCCACAGATTCATCCTGGTTGCCATTGACTATTTTACCAAATGGGTTGAAGCAGCTTCCTATGCAAATGTTACAAGGCAAGTGGTAGCCCGGTTTTTGAAGAGAGACATCATCTATCGGTATGGAGTGCCCGAGCGAATCATTAGTGATAATGGTTCCAACTTAAACAACAAAATGATGGCAGAGCTATGTCGGGATTTCAAGATCCAACACCACAATTCTTCTCCTTACAGGCCAAAGATGAATGGCGCTGTTGAGGAAGCTAACAAGAATATCAAGAAGATTGTGCAGAAGATGGTGGTTACCTACAAAGACTGGCATGAAATGCTATCATTTGCCTTGCATGGGTACCGTACGTCAATCAGGACATCCACTGGGGCAACGCCGTATCAGCTTGTGTATGGTATGGAAGCAGTCCTACCGGTTGAAGTAAAGTTACCCTCCTTACGGGTATTGATGGATGTTAAACTGAACGAAGCAGAATGGGTCCGATCCCGATACGAACAACTGAATCTGATTGAAGAAAAAAGATTAGCTGCAATCTGTCATGGGCAGTTATATCAGAAGAGAATGAAGAAAGCCTTCGATCAGAAAGTCAGGCTTCGGGAATACCAAGTAGGAGATCTTGTGCTGAAAAGACTCCTCCCTCCTCATACAGACCACAGGGGCAAGTGGACTCCGAATTATGATGGCCCATTCATAGTAAAGAAAGTTTTCTCCGGTGGAGCACTGATGCTCAGTACTATGGATGGTGAAGACTTCCTGTCCCCTGTGAATTCAGATGCAGTTAAAAAATACTTCGCATAAAATGACCCGCTGGACGTAAAAACAGAATGTAGGTCCAGGCAAAAATAGGGCATCCCGGCGAGTCAAAAACAGAATAAAAGACTCGGGCAAAAATAAGGGAAAATAAAATGAAAAAATATACACCCGCTGAATTGAAAAGCCGCATTGGACGACTCAGGAAAAAATGGGTATCCCGATGGATTGAAAACCCGAAAGGGCGATCCACGCAAAATAAGGGAATGAGCGAACAACTGCATTCTGAATTCGTTTGTATCACTTACAACATGGTAAAATCCGAAAGGGTCGAGCTTCGTTCAGAATCAGCCTTCTTCAGAAAGCAAGATGAGAAGAACGTCAAATGTCATACGAGTCATAGCAAAAGGGAAGCTCCTTGAAGCATCATCAACATTGCCAACACCTTTTGTTTCTCAATTTGTAACGATTTCCTCATTTCAGGGGATCCGTTTCTTTGACTGTATCTTGCCAATTCAGGGCACATAAATTAATAAAATCAGATTTTCAGTCATATTTCGTCTCGTACATTTTATTTTCATTTGCAAAATGTCTGATGTCCTTAAGATATTCATTGCATAAATACAGATGCTTCCCTTCTAAAAATACGTGCTTACAGGAAATATACTTACTCCCAGGAGTTTCTAAATTCCTATGATGGAATCCAGTAAGGGATACCCCAGGATACTTGTACGCTTCTTTGTCATCACAGGATTGCAGGTACTCAAGATGCGACATGGGGCATGAAAGTTCCTCCTCAGCAAGTTTTCAAATCACCATTTCCATAGCACATCTTCCAAACAAAACCAGGGCTGCTTTCTCCCCAGCTGAGTTGCCAATCTTCATTCCTCCTCAGCCAAGTGTCAGACAGGGAACCATCTCCCCGCAGAGTTTCAGCCTCTATCCAGAAGAGCAATGCCTGAAGATCTCACAACAGAGTGACGAAAGCTCCCACAAACCCCAGCTGGGTCCCTCATTACCAAGATAGGTCTATCAGTGATTTATTTCCTCAAGCAGAGCCATATATGTTGGATCTACCAAAGATCTCATCCCCAGCTGGGATACCCACTTCAAGCAGATCAACCGGAGATCTCCACAGTAACGGGATCCGAATCCCGGATCGGTATCTTTGCATAATCATAGCATTCGCGTCATATTTCCCCACAAAACGTAGCATTCCGTCTAATACGGAGCATTACGGCAAAAATCAAACATATTGCATAAATCATAAGCCATGTGTCGAACCGAACTCGTAAATACTGACATTCCATGCCTCTCAAACTCCCCGGCAGAATGTTAAAGCATTTCCTTTACACTCACAAATATAGTGACATGCTCCTCTTGGCACTCGTCCGTGTCATCATTCCCCCTGTAAATCGCCCGAGCAAACAGATGCTTATACATTGCACTCGTCTGTGTCTATTATCCCCCAGAAGAATTCCCGGCAAATCTTGATAAACTATTTCCTTTCTATCTGATATTCATCCTATGTCATGATATTTTTCGGCAGCCGTACCTTGCCAGGTGATCGTCCTTCACCTTTTTGATGATCGTCCTTCATCATTCCCAGCGGAGTCTCTATTCTCTAGAACCCCTTCCTATCCGACATTCGTCCTATGTCGTGATATTTCTAGCAGCCGTCCCCTGTTAGGTGATCGTCCTTCACTTCTTGATGATCGGCCTTCATCATTTTATCCGATGGCCGTCCCCATCGTTGATTCTGTTATCCGACATTCGTCCTATGTCATGATAAAACTCCAGAGCAGCCGTCCCCTGCTAGGTGATTGTCTTTCACCTCTTGATGATCGTCCTTCATCATGCTTATCCGATGGCCGTCCCCATCGTCGACCTTTTCTATCCGGCATTCGTCCTATGTCGTGATACTGTTGGCAACCGTACCTTGCCAGGTGATCGTCCTTCACCTTAGATGACTGTCCCTCATCTCACCCCGAACAGAGCAGTCGTCCCCTGCTAGGTGATCGTCCTTCACCTTTGATGACCGTCCCTCATCATTTATTTCTTCAGCCCGATGGTCGTCCCCATCATTTACCTTTAATCCCCAGAAAGTCTTATTTCTTTACTTGATGGACGTCCCCATCATGATCTCTCTGTTTCCCCAGTATGTCGGTCGTCCCCGTCATCGCTTCATCCCCAGCAGTCGTCCCCTGCTCGACGGTCGTCCTCCGTCGCCCGCACTTTACAAACATACTTTACTTCCTTTTACAATCTATATCCCTTTTCTTCTTCACTCAGTGAGTGCAAATTTTGGACTGTCTTTGGTATTCAACCACAAGTTATCTTGTTTGTCTGTTAAGCCGTCGCTTACATCCTACACAGTTAACTCATGTTTCAATAGGGGCAGCTGTAAACACCCCAAATTTGCCCTCACTCTTTCACACCATGGCTTGTGACTCTTTTCATTTGCATAAGTTCAACCATAGCATCTCATATTGCATTGTTGCTTCACTGCATTGATTCAAAGCCATCTGCATCTAGGGTTTGTGATCTGAGCCATCCTTGAGCCATTTGATCCATTCCAAAGGTCATAAATCATCTCAAGAGGGTCAATATATGTTCAAGCATCATATTATATCCTCTAAAGGTCAAAGAATCACAAGAACTGAGAAAGGCATGGAAGCAGAGCCAGGTTTAACTGCATAGATGACCTGAAATTAGGGTTTTGGTTTCAGAGGCCATAACTCCAAAATTTTTGGTCATTCTTGTTTCTATTGGTCTCTATATGATATGAGGATCATGCATACCAATTTTCATGAAGAAATTCAATAGGGAAGGCATCTGATCAATATATGACTTCTTGAGTAAGTCAGTGCAAAATCAGGGCATCTGAGGCCCCCAATCACCCAACCAAAGGGTATTCTCCATTATTTTGGGTGTATATGATCTTTATTTGATCTTAGAAGAAGTTATAAGTTCACAAAATTGAATAATTTCAAGCCATTTGCAAAGTTGCCATTTTGGGAAAGTGACTTATAATGCAAACTTGCCATTTTCAACCTCCTCTTTTGGATCCAAAAATGCTTCAAATGAAAAATTCTTGGTCATGAAAGTTGTAGATTGGATCATTACCTTTTCAAAAAGTATAAGAACTCATTCTAATTCATTTTAAATCAAAAGTTATGGCTTGTCAAAGTTGGACAAAATCACTAAATTTTCACTTTTACACAAAGAGGGAAACTTGCAAATTCTCATGCCAAGCATTCCCATGACTTCAAAATGACTTCTAAGCATCACATAAACACAACACATGACCTAAAACTCATAATGGCCCAAAGAATCATTCATTTTCATGCCTTGATCATAAAGAAATCCAAAAGGGGCCAAAACTCCATGAATTTGCAAAATGACCCAAAGCTTCTCATCCACTTGTGCCAGCTGTCAAACATGACTTCCATGGACCTCCTTGAAGCATCCTGATTCGAACCATGCCCTTGTACCATGACTGAACCAGCCCATACCTTCACTTACACAAAAGTTGACTTTATGCAACTTGAGCCATACCAATCAAACTGAGCCACACCAACTACTCTGACCAATCACAACTTCACATACATGCCTCAAGGATCACATTTCACACAATCTTGGAGCCTGAAACCAGAGCATCACCATAGTTCACAAAAACCTCCCTCTTTGCATTTTCATTCGAATCTCATCACACAAGCCTCAAACCTCAAAAAAAATTCCACAAAACAACTCACCCTAACCCTCTGATCATTTCCCAACCATCAATTTGCCCTGAAAAGCCCAGAATCAAAAATACGATTTTCACACTTCATGAACTGAGCTTCTGCCATTTTCATTTTGGGACCATTTAAACTCCAACCAAGCATTGCAAACTCTTGAGGGAGGTCATTGGAGAAGTTTTGAAGCAAAGAAGCAGCCAAACAATGCCATTTTCGAAAGCTTCAGCTCAGGTAACCTAAAGAACAAATTTTCCAGAAGCTTGATTTTAGGTTATAGACTTGTTCCTCATGTTGCCCTGATCATGTTGATGCTTTCATTTTTGAAAATGGTTGAGTTTTGAGGATTTTATGTTGTTCTGAAACTTTGCCCGTGAAATGTGTTTTGATCTGATTCTCTTGATTTATGAAAAATAAATGATTTTTGTTGTGTGGTTTATCTTCAATGATGTCTAAGGGTTGATTATGGAGAGTTTGATGAGTTTTTGTTGCGTATTAAGTGAGATTGAAGAAATGGATGGCCGGAGAAGATGACCGGAACACTGTTCCGGTCATCTGAAAGTGATTAGGGTTCAGGATTAGGGTTTAATCATAATTAGTGAGATTTGAATTTCAGCCGTTCATTCGCGCGCGTAGTCAACTCCCGCCCCCCTAGGTTTGAATCTGGGCCTTTAGATCAGCTGACTTTCTCATTTTCTCTTTAATTTCTTTTTATTTCATTTGTTTTGTATTTAATTTCCACGAATTTTTAAAAATAGTAAAACACATTAAAAAATTCTGAAAATTCAGAACCCAAAAATATTTTTTTTTTTGCATTAAAAATTATTTTTAAATCATTTAAATGTTTATTTTTAATTAGTTAATGAAGATTAATTAATTAAAAATGCATTTAGGTATTTAAAAATCACCAAAAAATTCACATTGCATTTTAATATATTTAGAAATATTATCAAACTCTTCAAACAAATTTCTTTTTGATTCTTGATGTATTTTGACATTTTTCATTGGAATTAAAGTTCTTTAAAGGCAATATTTCTGTTCTAACTTAGAAAAATCCATTATGCCTAACCATGAAGAGTTTGATGATGGTTTTTCTTGCATTGCATTCTCCATGTCATGTAGTTTTTAGGGTAAAATTGGTTGGAATTTATCTTCCATTTTCAATTTGATATGCATTTTTCCTTTTGAAGTGCCTTGAAACCCTAGTTGACTTGAGAAAATCATAACTCCCATTAGGTTAAGACTTAGGTCCCCTCCTTTGGGCAGTGAACTTGTGTAGGGTTAAGGTTCCTTTGTTCCCATTTTCAATTTTTTATCTTGTCATTTGCTTCTGATTTTGAATTTTGCATTGCATATTGTATGTAAACCCTAATTTTGACTTTCATTTGCATTCATCTCTTATTTGCTTGCATACATGAACTTGCCATGAGATTTTGTACATCCACATGACATATGAGACATCTTAGGACACATTAGAGTCATGTTTGATCATTGCATCATTCATTTTCCATGTTATGCATTCATATCATTTCATAAACTTTCATGAACTTCCATGGTTCAAAACCTGCTTCATTTGCATCCTCATCCTTGTATGATCATCCACAACTCTTGACATGTGTTTGCATCCTCTCTTAGCATCATTAACATCATGTTTATGCTTCTGACTTTGGTTTGCATTATTGCATTTCATCTCATTCTTATGTCATTTCATTTTCTTGTTGCTAACTTTTCAGGTGGTAAGCCATTGAGAAGTGAATTTGCCTTCACTTCTCATAATCTCTTCTCATCTCTTATGCATTCATTGCTGCATTTTACTTTTGTTCTAGAGTGAGCTTGCTCACTCATGTTCCCTCTTCACTTTCTTTCTTCAAGCAACTTGTCTTCTTAAGTGAAGCAAGTTGTCTTTCTTCTTCTTGCTTCTTTCTCCTTTCATCTGCTTCTTCCTTGGTGGCTTTTCTCCTGAAGATCTTCTTGCAAGCCTCATAAACCCTAGGAATACCTAAGCATGATAACAATTAGGGTTTGATTAGTCCCCCCATTAGTTTTACCTTTGTGTCATCTTTGTGTCTTCTCTTCTCATCTCATAATCAAGGACTAAACCTTAAAGGTTTTAAGGCTTTGTGATTAAGCTTATGCATGCATCCTTCTATTAGGATGGAGTGTATAACTTTAATCCTAAGTGTTAAACCCTTAATGTGTTTAAATCCTTTAATCAATTCATCTAATAATCACTAAGACATCAAGCTTGTAACTTGGGCCTTGCATTAGGGTTCTAATTCTTCCTTAACTGGTTAAGAAGGACTAACCCTAGTGTTAATGGACAAGTCCCCCTCAAGTTGTCTTACAAATCATAAAATTCACTTCTTAATCTTACCATTAACTAAAATCCACTTTAATAAAGGCTTTGTTTTGTCATGAGGTTAATCCCTAATCATGGATTAAGTTGAGGAGCCTTCCTCAGCTTAAATGTTCTCATCTATTATCCTTCTATTAGGATGGTGTAATGAGTCCATTAAATCCTTGATTATGGCTTAAGCTCATTACTTAACACTAAACAAAAACACCAAAAACATCTAAATAATCACAAGTAGGTTAATTATCTTAATCCTACATCATGGTGATTAAGTGTGAGGTGCTTACTTCATACTTAAAGTATTCTCATTACCCCTGATCAGAGGGAAGATGTGATGAGTTTACTAACCCTTGGTTTAGGCTTAAGCCCATTCTCTTATGACAAACACAAAAAGCAATAAAAGATTGAAAATACCAAAAACAAACAATAATCGTCTCCTCCGGGATTCTTTTCTCACCTCATTCACTCACAAACGAGAACTTGCTTCTTCCGTCTAATGCAAGACAGTTTGCACCTGAGCCAGACAGGTTATACACTTGAGCATAGACAAGTAAGCAGTTCACAAGTCAATTTATCTTTCAGTCTCTTTGAGTTGAACTACGGTGTTCTGACTTCCTCATTGCACGAGAGGATACGTAGGCATAACTTAACAGTTATCGAACAAAAGTCTCTGTATATCCCCCCTCTTCCAGCATTATTCTTTAAGCCTCATTATCTTGAGCCTTTCACTCTTGTTCTTACACTTACACTTTTTCATCTCACTTCACATTTCTTTCACACTGACACTTGCATTTCTTTCCAGCTTTGATACACAGATTGCACTGACACTACCCCTTTAAAACACAAATCTTTCAAGCGTGGATCCCGTCGAGTACGACGGACAATCTGGGTGCTAATACCTTCCCAGGTTGTAACCAACCCCCTTTCTCAGTTTCTCTGGTTCGCAACCGTCTTATCCATCTTTTCTTAGGTTTATGCAGCATTACCTTTCCTTCGGGATAAAAATGCCTAGCTGGCGACTCTATTCATTCCTTCTCTTTTCGCCGATCGTTCGCATCTGTACCCCTTCTGACCTAGGTGTCATTTTGGTGGGAGCGACACCCTCTTGCTACAATAAAGACAACTCAGGATTGGATTATAGTCCTATTTTCTATTTTGATCTCTCACTACATAAGTATATCTTTGATATGGATTATTCATAGATTCTCTAAAATTTGAGCGATCAATAGCAAATTTCATCTTTGTTTGTGACATCTTGTCTAATTTGGCTTGAAGAGTTTTGACTTCTTGTTGCCAAATGCAACAAGTTTCACAACTATGAAAGTTATGTCATTATTTTTTGTCTTCTTTAATAGATTCCACCATAGAGCGCTTAAGAGCTTCCAATGCGTTTTGATTATCAAAAACCTTTTTCTCTAAGTATTTAAAAATATGCTTATTGGATGCTAAATGCTTAAAAGCTTCTTTAGCTTCTTGGTGGAGAATTTTAAAAGTACTAAGTAAATCAGAATAAGATAATTTTTCAAAGTTATCATATTTAGCATGTCTTACTTGCTTTTTGCCCTTTTTGTGTTCCATAAGACAAAGATTCACTTTTTCTTCCTCATCACTTGAGCTTGCTTTGCTAGAAGAATCATTATCACTTTCCCATGCGATATATGCCCTTCTAGGTTTATTGCCTTTCCTTTGATATTTGTCTTTCGCTTTGTCTTTCTTTAACATTGGGCATTCCGGTTTGTAGTGACCCAATTTTCCATAATTGTAACATGATCCTTTACCTTTGGTACTTTTGTTTGATTTTTACTTGGAGGGGTTAGACTGTCTTCTATAGTTGACAAGACGCTTGTCTGAATGAGAGATTTCATTCTTTCTAAGTTACTGATTGTATCTTCTAACAAACAGCCCCATATCCTTATTTGATTCATCGTCTTCTTCACTTGATTCACTCTCACAATCTTTATTGGTGGATGATTTTGAAGTAGAAGTCTTCAATGCAATAGAATTCTTCTTTTTCTCATTGTACTTTGGTTTTTCATTCTTTTATTTCTTCTAATTCTCTTCATGCTCATGAATATTTAAGAGCTCTTGCTCATGCTCGTGTAGCTTCCCAGACAACTTTGTAAAATCTAATGTCCTTACATCATTGGCTTCTTTGATTGTCGTAACCTTTGGTAACCATTCCCTAGTAAGACACCTTAAAATTTTATTAGTAGCAACATCGTTGGGAGTGGTTTGTCCAAGAGCATTTAAGTGATTTAATAAATGAGAGAATCTCTTTCCCAATTCACAAATGGTTTCCCTTTGGTTCATTTGAAAGCGATCAAACTCTTGTTGCAGAGTGTTAATTCTAGCTAGTTTCACGTCATCAGTTCCCTCATGGGAAATCTGTAACGCTTCCCACATAGATTTAGCCGTAGTATGATGAGAAACTCTAAAATATTCATCCGCTCCCAAAGAAGAAATTATCATATTTTGAGCTTTCCAATCATAGCTATAGTTCTTTTCATCTTTTTCATCCCATTGTGCTTCAGGTTTAGGTATTTCAAGGTTATTCTCTCTGGTCATGGTTATTTGAATATGACCATTTTGAATAACCTTCCTTATTTTTCTATCAACAGAGTTGATATGAATACGCATACAATCCTTCCAATGACTATAGTTTTCTTCGGTGAAAATAGGTGCTCTATTATACGCCCCCATTGGAGCGTTATACATTTTCTAAAAAAGAATATGTGAAGCACTAGATGAATCGGTGCTTCTGATACCACTTGTTAGACGATGGCGCGGATCTAGAAGGGGGGTTAAATAGATCCTTTTTCAAATTTAACTTTTCAAAAATACTTTGGAAAATACTTTGCGGAAGTTCCCCGAAAAACTTGTCTAAAACAAATAAAGTCATCGGTGATCGGATATGCATTTTGAAACCGAATGGGAAATAAAGGATGATAAGACACTTAAGACAATGCAACTAAATCACTCAAATTCAATTCACTTAATAACCCACTCTCAAGCAATGAGCACAAAACAAAATGAATTTATGTGTTTTGACTTTTTCACAAACACTTGGTATGCAACCACACAAAGTGTTATGTCTATGTTGAAGTAGTGCAAAATTTTTACAAGGTTGCAGTCAAAAATTGATAAAACAATTTATCGAATAGTTGGTGTGCACATACTCAACTAAAACAGAATTTTTCAAACCACATAAATTCAAGTTATGCAGAAAATATATGAACGAAATGATTAAAGAACGCACGAGATTTGTTTAGGTAGTTCCTTCACCATCCTCGCTAGAAGTACTTTGCCCCCAATTATCAAATGAATTGGGATATTTCATTAATATTGAAATTGTTTATATAAGAATAAAATTGGAACAACAAACCAATCCGAATTGCAATTATTGTGAAAACTTCTTCTTACCCCTTGATTAGAGAAGAACCAAGTCCTTCACGTGCGTCGAGAAAACCTCCGGTTGACAGCTCCCTTCTTGAAAGGATATTCAATCCTCCAAACCTTGAGAACGACTGGTTTTCTTCAATGATTGTGAACCCACAATTATCTTCGTAATCCTCCGGTTAACGTGATGCGAATGAACGATTCCCTTGATCTTCAAACACCCTCACTCGGCTGAATCTACGAATAATGATTGCGTACAAAACCTCAAAATCCTCTTTGATCTTGGAGGAGAAAACCCCTTTGGTTTTTACAAGAAAAACCCACAGCTTCTCTACCCAATCTGAAATCTCTCTATCTCAAATGGAAGTTATCACCATAGATTGCACCTTGATCAACAAAGATTGTTGTGTGTGATTGTTGATTGATGCAAAGAAGGAGAAGATGGAGAGAAGGATGTGTATCTATTTCACTTTTCTTGTTAGTCTACTCATAGAAATGAAACTACTATTTATATTAGTTAGATATGAGTGGAAAAAGGAAGGTAGAAGTGAGAGAAAAGAAATAACAGAAAAAATTAAATCCATCACTAATGAGTCGACCTCTTTATAAGGATGAGTCGACCTGTACCACAGTGATGAGTCGACCTAAATTTCTTCCTCAGTTAGCCTGTTGAGACCCGTGACTTTTCTTCGTGAATTCATTTCTTCTTTCTTGTCTTTCTATACACTATTTCAAATACCCAAGTTGTTGACATCATGCAAAACCCTATAATTTCTCACAAATATAGCATACTCTCATACCCTAATTTTTTACCCTAAGATTTTTTGCATCTCATCTGCATCTTGCATACAAACAAGATCACGCATTGGTTCGTCCATCCTTTTTGGTTGCAGGTTTATACCTCACAGGGGATCACCATTGCTTTTGTTTACCTTTTATTTTTTATGTTTACTAACCTTTAATTAAAATTCAAAATTATTTTGTTAACATTTTCAGGGGAAGAACATGTCAAAAATACCAAAAATAGCAGTCCCGCGGCTCGAATGAATTTCACAGATAAAAGCCGAAGTCGATCCACAAATAATTTTAAATTTATCTGATCAAGGATTTCCCGATTTAATTGATTTATTCAAGGAATTCAAAGGTTCATGTGTTTATTTCCATGATTTCTTCGACGCACAAAAGAATCGGGCCAAAACAATCAAGCAATCAAAATTAAACAAAATATTCAAAATTTGACTTGGTTAACCGGTTAACCAGTGTGTTAACTGATTAACCAGTGCAAAATTTGAATACTTTGTTTAATTTCAACACACTTTAGCCATTTATCGCATTTGGAATATTCTAGATCCATTTCCCACTTAATTGTCTACATCACTTTGATCATTTCACACCATAAACCCTCACTAATCACCATTTTTTAACATTTCCCTCCAAATTTGAATTTCCAAAGCTAGTTTTTGAATTTCCAAAGCAAGCTCTATTCCACCAAATTCCCATACCTAAACTCTTTAAATAGAGGCATTTTCTCATTCAATTCTCAAGCTTTTGATAGCCAACAAATCACTTGCAAAATATCCTTCCAAACCCCAAAATCACCAAAGCTCATTTTTTCCTCTTTTGAAAGTTATCAAGAATTCACCTTGAATTCTTGATCAACTTTGAGCTAAGCCTTTATCCTTTTCTTTTTTATTCATCAATTTCAGTAGATCAAGCTTGGTATTCGATCAATTTGAAGATTGTTCTTGGTAATTCACCTTCTTCCATGGTTCTACCTTCATCATCAACATTCAAGATGTAGATCTTTGGTTACTTTGGTTTTTGATCCTATGGATTATAAATTATTGTTTGATTGTAGGGATTTTCCTAGTTTTTAAATTTAAAATTCGTGCCAATTGAGTTCATGATTATATGGTTTTTAGAAGTGTTTTTGAAAGAGGATCATGCTGAATTTTGCCTATTTTTCTGCTACTGGTTCAATGTTAACCAGTTAACCATTTTCAATACAAAATGGTTAACCGGTTAACTAATGTTAATTTTGCACCAGAATTTGAAATTTTGATGTGTTAACCGATCAACCAATTGGTTAACCGATTAACAACGCTCCAGAAGCTATTTTTGGCTTATTTTTTACTTGATCTTGGTTCCTCTTGCTTTTTCTTCTTCCTCCTTATTTTTACCTTGGGTGACATTTTTGGGACTGATTTATCTTTAAATTCAATGGACTTTGGGTGTATATTAGAGTTGTTAATATTCATTAGTCCAAATCTACCTTTAAGAGAATTATTTAATTCACTTTAGGTACTTTGTATTAGTGAGATATTTTCATACTTGAATCCACCAAGATGAGTGATTGAACTTAAAGATGAAAGAATACTATAAGTGTAACTCAATTTGGTATTCATCTTTATTTTTGTGCGGCATTGCATCTGGATGGCGTTTTACATATTGTTTATCTCGCATGTATTAGTACTAACATCGTTAACCTTAATTGGTTTTGGCTTGCCTCATTTGTAGGGTAATTACTCCGTAAATTACTCGGCGATTGCTTAACATAGACCTAAATGTGTCCATAATTCAGAATAAAAATCCAATTGGATAGTTGCACTTTCGTGGATTGGACCTCGTGTTAGTCGCGTAATCCAAAAGTGATTGATCTTTTTGCGTTAATATCTAAGACTTGTGAAGTTTGATGCATAGTTTATTTGGGTCTCTCAATCTTCTTTCAAACTTCATTGAAGTTGGATCTAATCGCCTTGATTAACCACTATAGTGTAAGATACTAAGCATAATTGGTTACCTTTTCGATTCTTGGTACTAAGTACCTTGGTTACTCTTTTGGTTGTGGATGATTAAGTTCACCATACCATTATTATGTAGATTATTATTACTATTACTATACTAATATTTCAATTTCCTTTTCGCACCTTTATCTCCTTTATTTTTATTATGTTTTATGTTGCTTTATCATCCATTATCATGTTTATATTCTTGCTATTATATTGTTGTGTTGATTTTTCTTTTGTCCACTTAGACACAAAAATATTAATAAAGGATTAAACCTCTAAAAACATTGTGATCTTGATCTTGGACTATTGGTTACTATCCTTTACATTGGAATTGGAGTTTTGGACTTAGATTCTAGGACACCTTCCCTTTTCTTTTATCTTCATGGAGTTGGTAGTTTTTCCTTTATTTGGCCATTTGCTAGCTTATAAGGATGGAACTCATGTGCTAATAATTGGAAGTATCATCTAGTTTGGTTAGATATTTCCTCCTTTATCTATTTTCTTTTCTTTTTGAGGATAGCCTCTTCATCTCTTCCCCCTTCTAAAATTTTCAAAACTTCTCCCTCTTTTCAAAAACTTCTTTGTTTTCAAACTTTAAACTGCTTTCATAATCAAACCTTGACTTAGGTCAGGCGGTTTCACTCTTTTCATTTTATTTCTTAATAAATGCTAAACCACATAAGCATATCGAACCTTTTTTTCAAAATACTCTAAAAAAATGCAAAACTCATTCAATCCCTTTTGTGCCCTCGTGCACTTTTCCTTTTAACTATTTTCACATGTTTAGATATGATTCATTATTTTTAGAGGAATTATTCGCTAAACAATGACGACTTATCTTTACATTTTAAAATCAATCCAACATATTAATTTTTCACTATTTGTACCACGAACTACGGGGTTTTGATCCCGCATTGCACATTGTGGGTACGTAGGCATGAGATAAACGTCTCGTCAAACCCAAAAATCTTAAAAAAAACATTTATCTTCTCATCTCTTCAATCTCTTTTAAACAAACCATTTTCAAACCAAAAGCAATAAATATTTCAAAGGGTTCTCGTGGAGTACCATGGACATTTTGGGTGCTTAAAACCTTTCCAATTTGTAACCTATCCCCTTACTCGTTCTCTGCTCGATTCTTTTAGCTTTCTTGCTTTTAGATTCATTATGATTTATTCGCTCTTTTTTCCTTTTCCATTTGGAATAAAATATAGGTGCGGTAGCGACTTTTTTTACTCTGAGTTAAGTTAACTAATAGCTTACACTCATGATTTTATCGCTACACATACCATCATTTTTTCTAGATCATTAAAAGATATATCATGACCATACTCATGCATTTTAACAACAGTCTAACCATTATAAATTTTGATTTAACACAATCTATCATTTCTAACCTAAAACTCTAGAACTTAAACTCTAAAACAAATTTACTAACTAGAACCCACCTTGCAAATGAAGAGGAGTTTGATGAATATGATGAAGAAGAATGATGATCCAAGTTCATCCCACATCTAGGGTTACCTTCTTCTTATCCTTTCTCTTTTCTTCTTTTTCTCTTCCTTCTCTCTAACTCTTTCTTTCTTTCTCATAACGTGTTTCTATTTTTGTGAGAAATGATGCATAAGAGAGATGTAGGAAAATATAATATCTATCAGTTAGTACACTAACTGGTCCATGCTTAAGGGTATCCAAAAATTTCTCTAATGCACTTAATAAATAAAACCTTGGGGTCAAATAATATTAATCAATTTAATCTTAGTTCAACAGTTGCTCTATTTATCTGAACAAATAATTCTCAAAGCACACTGGAACCTAATCGAGTTCACTTAATATTATCTAGAGCACTTAATTAAATACAGGGTATTACACTCCCCCCTTAAATTGAAATTCATCCATGAATTTCCTTCAATCAACAATAACAACAACTTGTAACACTGACTTAGGTCCACATTTATCATTACTTCCATTACAATCTCTGACATTCTCAAATTCCAATTTGACTTCGCGGCTCAAAGTCCTTATTTTACCAGTAATTCAAACTTTACATCCTTACTTATATGCTTGACCGCATTAGGTTAACTTCTCACTTACCTTCCCGCAGCTCATCTGTTGATCCCTACCGAAATACTTATTCACATCTTACCTTCGGGAAAACGTATATCATTCTAACTTCCTCTATTGAGTCATAAAACAGTTGAAAAACTTCATCTTGATTCGGGATGGTAAGTACTCTTTAAATCTTTGCAGGGTAATTGAGTGAATACTTGACTTCATGTAATTATCAACAAGTGTTCTTACGTAAGTTCTTCTATCGGTTAAAATCACTCATAATCCTTCAATGACTTTGAAATCACCTAATGTTAGACGAAACTTTGCTAAAACATATGAAGATTAAAAATGAAGAATCTACTCAAAATAGAAGATGTCAAAGATGATGTCCTAACAGCAAGATATGACATCCTGGACTGTATTGCAGGATTTAAGTTAATAACAAATTTGTCCAAGATTTGTTAGGAATTAAGTATTGGATCAAGACAAAGTTAGAAAGCCCAAGACAGAAGACTATATATATATATATATATATATGAATACTTATACCTAGGGTTAATTATTTCTTATGTAACAATTGTAACCTACTTCACTTTTGTAAAATAAGGGTTTAGGTTTGAGAGTCGTTGGCTCTTAGGGTTATAGTTCCCCTCTGTAGTATGGGATGTAGAGAGGATGGCATAGGTGCATGTACACAACCAAAAGTCTTTAGGTAATGGTTGTTGTATTATTCTTAGACAAAGCTTTTAAGCATGTCCAAGATAACTTCTAGGTTAAGAAACCATGACAAGTTCTATGGTGGCAGAAGACAGATGCAACACAGGTTGTGAAGGACGTGAGTAGGCTCTCTTATCAGAATTATAAAAGGTGGATTTTAGCTTTGGTAAATATGTCCATTAGGGTAGTTATAAGGAGACAAAGTTGTAAATGAGAGATTTTAGCTTTGTGATAATACTACGACATAGTGGAGTCTTCATCCTGGATTGGTATCCCAGCTGTAGGTTTGTTAACACCGAAATGGGTCAACATATTATGTGTTCTTATTATTCTGCAATTTACAATTTTATGTTATATGTTATTGACTATGATGTCTCAACATCTGTTGGTGATTGTGTTGCATCACATCAAAATAACAGTTGTGTATTTCCCTTGTTTCCTAAAGTGCGATAATCATTGTCTTAACATTAAATTGGAGTATCTGTGTAACACCCCACTTTCCCAATTAGTTAAAAATAACAATTTAATATGGAAAATAAGAGTTTCGAAAGTGGAATGCCACATTATTTTCAATAACAATCACCAAAACAAGTTCTTTATTTTAAACGGCGGAAATAAACTAATATTTAATTCAACTTAACAAGCCAATATCAACAATATATCTTCAATAATTCATTTTATAGAATAGATACGTAACAAAAACAAAATAAACAACTAAAAATCCCATTTCATGTTACATAACAGAGCATCCTAAGACTCAAACACAACAACACAACTCCACACACTCTCAAGTACCTAGATTATATGTGCTTTCAAAGAAGCACACACACAACAACAATATAACAAAGGGGTGAGAAACAAATTCAAATATAAACGGTCCAGATAACATCTTTAAGGTAGTTTTTCACACATAACAACAAATACAACAAGTACATCAATAATCAATCAACAACAGATACAACAATAATTATGCAACAACAATACAACAATAATTATGCAATGTGACTCAACACGACACAATGCATGTGGTACCAAGTTTTGTTCATTCAATCGAACGCCGATAATCACATATGCCCATTTGGAAATGACTATCCCACCATTCTCCATAACGGAATACGGATGATCGTATTCGCCCATCCGGCACGATCACCCCACCAATAATTCAACAAATGTATGCATGACTATGAAAATGCATACAACATGTATAATTCACCATATTATACATCTACATGACCCATCCGATCAAAACACGACAATAGTTCCACCTAAAATCACAAATAATAACCTCACGTGATTTAATCGATTATTCAACTACTTAAATCCACCTAAAATCCATCATTAATTCATTCTCGATGTTAATCCTCGATTAAACATGTCTTAAGGTCCATCTCAATACCTCACACCAAAAGAATCGACAACACACGTGAAATCGAGACAAAAATCGCAAAACAACATGTTTTTGCCCTACACTTTCGTCATACGCGTATTGGCAAGGCCATACGCGTATTGACATGGCCTATTAAGCACCGTACGCCCTCCATACGCCCCTCATATGCGTTTTTCCCTAGCACCATACGCGTAGCATACGTAAATGGGCAAAGTACCCCACGTTTTCACCCTCCATATGTGTATTGCCCCCTTCACAAGCATATTGGCTTACTCCATACGCGTATGGACAGAGAAACCTATTTTTCTGCGTTTTCCTCTTCATTCCAGATCTGTTTCTCACAAATCTCGATTTCGTGATTCATACCAGACCTATGATTGTTCCTAATCCAGTTTTACACTCTTAATTTCATTATTCTTTCATCTATATAACTATATACAATTTATATTTTCGTTCTAGATCTAAAATTCGTACTGTTCATCAACAACAACAGTATCTGCATAATTATACATTATCCAGAACAACAACAACAATATCTCATAAGAATTTCATCAAGATTACATCATCATATCCACAGATTCGCAACAAGGATCACATATTCACAGATTCATCACAGACATAAAAAACAACAGAAATTCCTATGAGGGAAGGAAGCCCTCACTACCCATCATGTTAAATCACCTGAATTTAAATCCGTCCTCCCCCCTTACCTCAAATTTAGATGAAATTCCTATGAATTTCATTAAGATTGGTGCCCTAGATTGATCTTCTCCCTTCCTCGCCTCTTTTGTTCTTCCAACAAAATTATACGATTAATCTTTTACTTATTAACTATTTTGACTAATTCACCTCTAAACCTTCACCTTGAGATATTACTAAACCGTCCTTTATTTTAATTTAATCCAAATAATATTAATATTAATTTAATTCTAATATTAATAATATTGTGTCATAAAGATAGTAATAATAATAAAAATAGTAATTAAATAGTCTTATTATTATTCGCACACCTGTTATTCCTAAGCGCACCCCGATTCTACCCGTCCCACTATAACACAACACCAAAACGACAAAATATACACCTTAAGCAAGGCCAACACAACACCAAAAATACCCGATAATTAAATATTAAAAATGGGGAGTTACAACTCTCCCCCACTTAGAATATTTTCGTTCTAAAAAATGTACCTGATGAGAAAAGTTCTGGATACTACTCCCGCATCCTGCTTTCCAATTCTCAGATCACACTTCCACCAGCAGCTCCACCCCAAGCTATTCACACCAGAGGAATATCTTTACCTCTGAGTTGCGTCATCTTGCAATCTTCGATTCTTATCGGTATCGCTTCCACAGTAAGATTCTCCCTAACCTGCACCTCATCCCTTTGAATAACATGAGATGGGTCAGACACATACTTCCGAAGTTTTGATACATGAAACACGTCATGCAAGTTCAAAAGCTCTGGTGGTAACGCCACTATGTACGCAACAATACCAATTCTTTGCAAAAACTAATCCGGTCCAATGAACTTAGGATCCAACTTCTTCGATTTCAGAGCACGCCTGACACCTGTCATTGGATTAACTCTCAAGAACACATGATCACCTTTAACAAATTCTAATTATTTTCTACGGTTGTCATGATAGCTTTTCTGTCTACTTTGAGACACTCTCATCTTTTCTCTAATCATCTGAATTTTCTTAGTAGTCGATTGTACAATTTCAGGTCCAAGCACCACATTTCCACCAATTTCATACCAACATAAAGGCGTCCTACACCTCCTACCATACAAAGCTTCAAACAGAGTCATTCCAATACTAGAATGGTAACTATTATTGTACGTGAACTCAATTAATGGTAAATGAGTATCCTACGCACCACCCTGTTCCAACACACAAGTCCTCAATAGATCTTCTAAAGTCTGAATAGTTCTCTCTGACTGACCGTCCGTTTGTGGATGATAAGCCGAACTCAACTTCAATTTTGAACCCAAATCCTCTTGTAAACTTTTCCAAAATTCAGAAGTGAATCTTGGATCTCTATCTGATACTATACTCGAAGGAACACATGAAGCTTCACAATTACCCTGATATAAATTTCAGCCAACTTTGTCAACAGAAAATTCATGTTAATCGGAATAAAATATGCGGATTTTGTAAGTATATCCACAACCACCAAAATAGAATCAAATCCCCTCGCCGTATTCAGAAAAATAGTAACAAAGTCCATGGCAATACTATCCCACTTCCATTATGGAATCTCTAATGGTTGCATCATTCCCGAAGGCTTCTGATACTCCACTTTTGATTTCTGACACACCAAACAAGCATACACAAATTGTGCTATATCCTTCTTCATGCCAAACCACCAAAATAATTTCTTTAAATCTTGATACATCTTTGTAGCTCCTGGATGAATACTCAAGCTACTACAATGACTTTCTTCTAAAATTGCTTTCTTCAACTCAGTGTTGTCTGATACACAAATTTTTCCCCGGAACCTCAACAAACTAGAATTATCTACCTGGAAATCACTTTCAGGATCATTTCCTCCGGTAGGCATAAAATCTAACAACTTCACATCAAGTCTCTAATTCTCTTTAATAATATCCAAGAAGTCATTATTCACCTTCAACATTCCAAGCCTAAAACTCTTAGATGTCGTCTCACAAAACATGCTCAAGTCTCTAAACTGCTCAATTAATTCCAATTCTTTCACCATCAATGTTGACATGTGAATTGTCTTGCGGCTCAATGCATCTGCTACAACATTAGCCTTACCTGGATGATAACTCAAATTAAAATCATATTCTTTCAGAAATTCCAACCATCTTCGTTGCCTCATATTTAGCTCTTTCTGATCAAACAAGTACATCAAACTTTTATTGTCACTAAACACTTCAAATCTTGATCCATACAAATAGTGCCTCCAAATATTCAACACAAAAACCACTACAGCTAATTCAAGATCATGATTAGGATAGTTCCTCTCATGTACCCTCAACTGCCTAGAAGCATAAGCCACCACCTTACCATCCTGCATCAATACACCATCTAGTCACATCTTGGACGCATCACAATATACAATAAAAGGTTCACCAGGACTTGGTAAAACCAACACTGATGCCGTAGTCAATTTCTTCTTCAAATCTTTACAACTTTCCTCATAAGCTGCATCCCAAATAAACGCTTGACTCTTCCTAGTCAATTGAGTCAACGACAATGCCAAATTAGAAAACCCTTGAATAAATCTTCTATAATAACCTGCTAATCCCAGAAAACTTATAATCTCCGTTACTGTCTTCGGAGGTTCCCATTTCAGTACAACACTTACCTTAGAAGGATCCACTGCTATACCATCACTAGAAATTACATGACCTAAAAAGCTCACACTATCAAGCCAGAATTCACACTTTGATAACTTAACAAACAACTTGTTATCTTTCAACACCTATAAAGCAACTCTCAAATGTTCCTTATGATCATCTTGACTCTTAGAATAGATAAGTATATCATCAATAAACACCACAACAAACTGATCTAAATAAGAATGAAAAATATGGTTCATATATTCCATAAATACACCAGGTTCATTAGACACCCTGAAAGGCATCACAACATATTCATAATGCCCATATCGAGCTCTAAACGCAGTCTTCTGAATATCACCTTCTTTCACTCAACTTTGATGGTAACCTGACCTTAGATCAATCTTACTAAAAACACGCGCGTAAACTAGATGATCTATTAAGTCATCAATCCTAGGAAGCGGATACTTATTCTTAATGGTCACCTTGTTTAACTGACGGTAATTGATGCATATACACATACTACCATCCTTCTTTTTCACCAACAATACTAGAGCTCCCCACGGTGACACACTTGGCCTAATAAACTTCTTATCTAGAAACTCTCCAATTTGGGATTTCAACTCAGTCAATTTTGATGCAGACATCCTGTACGGTGCCATAGAAATAGGTCGTGTACTAGGAATAAGGTCAATAGTAAACTCAACTTCTATCTTCGGAGGTAATTCCGTAATATCATCAGGAAACACTTCCGGAAACACATTTATAACTGGAAACGCACTAACCGATACTTTACGGTCCACAGATAACGACGCAAACAATGCAAACATCTTCGCCTCATCTTCCAACAAAGTCCTCAAATCGTTAGTAGATAAGGAATTAGCCAATGTTTCCTCCTATGGAGTAAGGAACAATAACTTCTTCCTATAGCATTCAATATAAACTTGGTTAAACTCCAACCAATTCATCCCCAAAATAACATCCAAATTCCCAAGCGGTAAGCAAATCAAATCCATATAGAAGTCTTTATCAAAAATAGTGAGAGGATGCTTCAAAACTAAAGATGTAACCACTGAACCAATAGACGGAGTTTCAATAATCATCCTCTGCTTTAGAGTAGACGGTACAATTCCTAACCTTCTCGCACAATCAACAAAAATAAACGAGTGTGTTGCACCCGTATCAATAATAGCAATCAAATGAGTATTATTATAAAGCAAGTACCTTTGACGGAACGCTCCTCATTTTTGGATTTGGATCCCACTAAAGCAAACACTTTACCACTGGCTCCTTGAGTCTTCTTTGGCTTCTGACAAGTCGTACTAATATGACCCTGTTCACCACAATTAAAACAAGTAAGCACAGTAACCCTGCAGTCAGCTACCAGATGACCTGTTCTCCCACACTTGAAGCACTTCTTAACTTTATTTTGGCAAGTGTTAGCACGATGACCCATGCTTCCACATCTGAAACACTTCACAGGATTGGGATTTACCCCTCCCCCACATGGCTTCTTGTCAACAGCAGACTTTTGTTTACCTTTATCAGCCAAAACACTATAAGGAGTATCCCCAAACCTCTGCCTACCCTTCTTGTCATTCACAGCTTTATAGTGAGCAATCTGAGCCCTGTTATTATTATCATAAATCCTGCTCCTACTCACCAACTTGGGATAGTTCCTGATCTTTTGGCAAGCAATGCCCTGTTTGATCTCAGGTTGCAATCCAATCTCAAATTTCAAACACTTCGAAGTCATAGCGTCTTCGGTGTTATAGAGTGCACAATACTGCACCAACTCTTCAAACTTTGTGGTGTACTCAACCACAGTCATATTACCTTTCTTAAGTTCCAGAAACTCAACCTCTCTAGCACTACGAATGTCTTCTAGCGTACTTTTCCAAAAACTCACCTCGAAACACAGCCCAAGTAATAGTAGTACCTGCAGTCTCCAACCTTTGGCGACTGTTGTCCCACCAGACCTCAGCTTCTCCATCAAGCATGTGAGTTCCAAACCTTACTTTCTGATCAGCATTGCACCCCCTGGTCCTGAAGATATTCTCAATAGCCTTCAGCCATTTCTGTGCAGCCTCTGGATCCAAAATACCTCTTTCATACATAGGCGGCATGTTACTTCTGAACTGATCCAGATCACGAAATTCAACATTCCCAATAGATAGACCAATGTTCTCAATAGCTTGTGCCATGGCTTGCATAGCAGTAGCAAGTGCATCATCATTCCTTCCTACCATACTAATACAACAAACACAAACACCTCAGATTAGAACACGATAACAACTCCTATTTTAAGGATTGACTCGACACAACATTTGGCCAGTTGAACTGACCTGCTCTGATACCAATTGTAACACCCGACTTTCCTAATTAGTTAAAATAATAGTTTAATATGGAAAATCAGAGTTTCCAAAGTTGAATTCCACATTATTTTCAACAACAATTTGTCATACCCCAAATTTGTCCTACCTATATACTTACTTTTATTTGCTTCTGTTTACTAACCATTATTCCAAAAATTCAAAAAAACTATTGTTTTTTCTTTCATTTGTTTCTTGATATCACAACTCAAGGTCTTGCAATGATGCATCAAGTTTGAGGTCGAGTGTGTGTAATGATGGATGGAATTCAACAAGTTTCTGGTTCATTTGGTTCATAAGGAATTGTTGAGTCTAGGGGTATTCAAGTGAAAAGGGTTGGTTATTCATTAAAGGTTTCTAATTCCCATAAGACTTACTTGATCTTTATCTATCAATAACAATTCATGAGGTTTCCATCCTATGACCTAGCTAATGAAATATTTGGAGTTTATTTGGGTCAATCTTGTTTCAAAGATGCGTATTATGAGAAAATGGGCATGGTTCTATGTTGAAGTCATTATTGTTCCAAATGCGAAAAGATGTGTATTATGAGAAAATGGGCATGGTTCTATGTTGAAGTAATTATTGTTCCAAATGCGAAATAAGCTACAAGAACTCAAGCATTCCTTGCTTGGTGATTATCTAAGTTCATTATTTTAAGCAATTAGGATTTGTGCAATGTTTGGAGGCAATAGTGTATTCAATGATCAAGATGGATTTATGTTTCATTCCAAAGGGGATTGGAAATTGATCTAATAATGATTCATGATTTTTAATTCAAACATGTCACGTTTCAAGTGTGGATCTAATTCAAATTAATCTAATGTTCTAATTTCAATTAATCCAATGTTTAGTCTTGATCCAGGTTTGGTATCATTTAAGAACTAATATGTCAAGTAAATGCATGTGCTTTGTCGAGGTTTTAACCATTCAAGTATTGAAGATTAAACAAATGGATTGTATTTGATTTCATAAGCTATCATACTTTTCAAAGTGGAAAGATACAAGTTTGTTCAAGAATTGGCCTTAAGCTCTAAGTTGTCGATTCCAAAGAAATTCAAAGGTAAGAACTATTAAGGTTAATGGAATTCCAAAGAATACATTAAGATCAAAGATTACAAAAAAATGATACAATAAAAATGTTCATGGTGTCAAAATTCAAGTGAGTCTCTGAACGTTGTCATATTCTAAACAAAGATGGATCAAGCCTTAGCAAATGAATTTACCATTTACATCAAGCCTAAACCCAAGAAGATTCCATGCCAAGGCCAGGTCTTCATGCCAAGCTCCCTTGTACCTTCCTAATCCCTCAATGATGCATTCAAGACCTGTCACAATACATCAGCAAAGGGAAAAACATGAAGCCTTACAAAACAAAACCGATTTTGCATTCAAAAGATCTCAAGACAATATTTAAAGATAGATCAAATCTTATTCTCATAACAGCTACAACCTTCAAGTTCAAAGTTCACAATGATGTATAGAATAACAATTAATATGCCATGCACCATTTCTTAAGCAACCATGATAAAGTAGGCAATGCACAAAAGTTCAAAGCAATTACAAAATGTTGCAGCAAGTATTACGAGCAAACCGAAGTTCACACTATGATCAAAGTCCAAGCAAAGCAAAACCCAAAAAGAGGCAATTCGTTTTGCCATGGTTTTCTACCACAGTTTAAGAAAAAGAACAGGGGTCAAAATCACACAAGCAAAGCAAAACTCATAACTAATAAACATGAATATGCATGAAAGAAGTTCAAGTGTTTACACAGAAACATCATAAAAGGAAATCCTTACCATCTTTACCTTTATGACAAGCTTTAACAACAACCTTTGAACTCTTCAAGCCAAATATGCATTTGTGCAAAGTCTTCGCTTGTGTGGACTTCACTATTGTGTCAAACCTCATCTAGGTTGTTCTCAAGACCTTTAAATCTCCCATGAAGCTTCATCACTCCATGCTTGAGTTTCCATGAAAGCCTCCTTATAGACACATGAAAAGTGATAGATACAAATGTTAGCAGTCATAATATGAGAAGACTAAAGTATCAGTGCAAATAGAAAACAAGCCCCAAAGTGCAGGCCTTTCAACAAATAATTCACAAGCATCAAGTTATGGAGTATTAATGTGAAAACAAATTTTGAAGCTGTAAAATCATTTGAAGAACAATTCACGGTTCATGCTGATTAATTCACAAATAGAATGAAATAAGGTATTATTACAAGGCACAAGCGGGGTGCAATTAGAAACAATGACGAGTTCAGCAACGCTAAAAAGTTTGTATCAATAAAATTGCAAAGTTTTCATAAGTTCACAGTGGTAAAAAAAATCAAAGAAATTCACAGGGGGACCACAACCTTTATAGAAGGTCAGAAAGGAAACATTTCCTTCAATTCCACTATTTGCAGGATCGTACGATTCTAATGGATTGATTGACACAAAACCTCACTCAATTCCTAACGGTTTAATCCACCTCATCATTCTCTCACGTAGGAAATTCCTCAGAAAAATATTTCCATTCTCACACGTATGAGCCTCACCCAAATGATCCTATAAATAACAACAATCATTAGATATAGAGGGAACCACACACCTGAAAACCCCAACCAAGAAACGAAAGAAGCAGCAAAGAATTCCAAAATCCTAAAAGCACTAGAGCTCAAAGAAACATATGCAATACACTTAGAATTTTTCATCGAAATTCTAAGGGTACTGAGCTAAGCCCTAACTCACACCAACAACATCAAACAACATATTAATAACAAGCAAAGAGAAAGCATTGAAAGAGGAGTTGGAGGATATCGAAGCGAGAAAATCAAATCAGAAGAAGTAGAACAAGAATAAGAAGAAGAGGATTAAAGGAACCTACCATTTTCCGAGTCTGAACATCACCAGAATAACTCCGGTTGAGGTAAATTCTTGCTCCTTCCTTCATTGCGTTTTTTGTTCATAATGTTGTTTTAGCTTCTTCTTGATCGTGTGCTCTTGTCTTCGCTTGTTTTTTGAACCGTTGTTGTTTTAGGGTTTCCGTTCGGAACCCATCGATTAGGTTGTTTCTTTGTTTTTTTTTTGCAAAATCTGAAGTTGTATTTATGTAGAAGGGACAAAACATAGGTGGGTTTATGTTTATGTTTTTTTGTTTGGTGGTGATGAGTTGTTGGAGGAAACGGTGACGTCGCCGTCAGCCACCGGCCTCCTCCGGCTGAGTTACTTTAGGATCCTGTTGATGTTTGAGATAGAAAGAGAGATTCATTGAGAAAAACAAATGAGGATTTTATATATTTTTTTGGAAAAAGAAAGAAAGAGTTAATATAAAAATGATTTTAAAAAAAAAGAACACTCAGACCTCTTATTTTCATGTGACTGTTGGTTTCATGTGGTGGTGCAATGGGCCGGTGACACTTGTCATGGCCCAGGACAGGTGTCACCGGCCAAGTTAGTCTTCCTAGTGTTCCTGCGTACGACTTCCTCTGTGTTACCATGCACTTTTGTTTTTACATCCGTCCGATGAGCCTACTCTTTGAACTTAATCTGATCAGACGGTATGGGTTTCTCATTAAGTCAACTTCGGTTAACCGAGCCCTTATTGTATAAACCCTAATTTCGTTGGGCTTTATCTATTCTTGGGCTTACAGATTTTTCTTTCCAGACCCCTGTATTCATTTGCAAAAAAAGTCAGCCCAATTCCCTTTTCTAATTCTTTTGTTTATTTTATTTTTGTTTCCTCTTATTTAAAAATCTAAAAACTTGTTATTAATTAATTATTTTAATTAATTTTGTTTAATCTATTTAATTTTATTAATTAACTTTATTAAATAAACTTTATTAAATAAACTTTATTTAATTTAGTTAATTAATTAATATTCTCTTTTAATATTCAAAAAGCCAAAAAAAATCTCAATTGGTTTTCTTTCATATTTTAATTTTCATTGTATCCTTCGATTAATTTCTATTTGAATATCCAAAAAATCCAAAAACATTTTGTCAATTAATCATTTTAAGTAGTTTTATTTAATATCAATTAACTAATTTGTTAATTAATTATATAAAATATTGCTATTTAACTTGATTAGTTAAATTCCTCTTTGATCGATTTTTGTGAGTGCGATGAATGTTTGTGTATGCTCGATCTTTATTGCTTGTGATATGATGCTATGCTTACTTGTATAATAAATTGCTAAGTAAAATACGAACACACACTAAGACTAATCATTTCAAAGATAAGTTAATTTCTTTTTTCCAACGCCAAGTAAATATCCATACGCAATTCACTTCATACACACACGTAAGTCGATCATTCTTTGATCGCCATCTGCACTACTTTGCACTTCACACTTATTTTCAACATTTTTTCAACTTAACAAATCAACGCAACGTGCTTGTTTCCATTGCTATTCATTAGCTCACTTGATCCACATATCAAGTCTTCCAACTCTGCGGGTGGAGCGCATTGTGCCTCGCTAACAAACCCACAAATAACCATCCATTTGCATTCACCCTTAACCTTAAAAAACCAAAACGTTTCTTTTTAGATCCAAACCCTTGATCCAACGTCAATAGGTTGTAGGTAAATAAAACACATTAATAATACTAGAAGAATTATATGCCATGAGCCTTAAGTGGTAGAAAGGAGGACTACGAGCTTTCGTTACTCGCTCCGATTATTCCGTCGCAAAACGCTTGGCTTGATGGCTCGGAAGAATCACCTCTACCCATAGTCTTTAGTGAAATTCGACTCCTAAATTCTTTCATGGAAGAAAGGTAATAAAAATAACACCAATCGCCTGTAGTAGGCCGAACTACGAAGCTCTGACTTTCCCATTGCACGAGGGAATACGTAGGCACGAGGATCTCAATCCTTGTCGAGCCCCTAGGATTAATAAACCCTTTAGTTTAGCAAGTAATTCATAAGCATAGATATCCCTTCGCGCGTAACAACTTAGATTGTTCCCATCGGTTACGATGGATGTAAGGGGTGCTAATACCTTCCCCCTGCATAACCGACTTCCGAACCCAGACAATGGTTTATGAAGACCTTGTCTTATCCTTTCTTGGTGGTTTTATTTATATTTACCCTTTCCCTCTTTGGGAATAAACAAAATTATGTGGAGACTCTCATGTCATCCCACCAGTAACCGCGTTCACGAGGATCATATTTTTTGAGGTACGACAGTTGGCGACTCTGCTGGGGACTGGTTCACCCCTATTCAAGTCAAGCCTAGTCTAGGTTTCCATGCTTGCTTGGATGTTTGCCTATGTGTTACTTGTTTATCGCTTTCTTTATCGCTTTCCATATTATGTCCATATTGTGGCTCTTTGGTATTGGAACGATACTTTGATTACAAAAAAAACAAACTTAAGGGAAGGGCTCTATAGCTGGGATTACGAGTACAAACATAAGTTAGGAGAGGTTGCGTAGTATGGGCTCCCGAGGGAACCGCTCTCGTGGGTTGTCGATACGAAAATCTCGCTTGGAGTAGATTCTAATGAGAATACTGACGACTGTCAAGCTCTTGGCATGTGTGCTCAGTTGTTTTCATTAGGGTCATCGACTTTGAGGACCTTTAGAACCTTAAATTGCATGGCTTAAAACAAAGGTTGACGGTCACATAGTATGGGGTACCGGGGTTCGCCTTCGCGTGGCTCGATACGAAGACCTCACTCAGAATAGATTTTCTCAATGGAGTTGATTGACTGTCAAAAATATATATAAATTGACACTTGCATCAAACAATTGAGGAAAGTCCATAACTCTGGGATCTTTGTTTAAACCTTATGTCGTTGGTCGCGTAGTATGGGGCACCGAGAGACTTCCCTCTCGCGTGGCTCGATACGAATATCTCACCCAAAAGAGATTCATATGGTGGAGTTAATCAACCGTCATATTAATGACGTGTGTGATCAACAACCATATGGATTGTTAATGTTGGGGTTCCTTCAAACTGTAGAGTTTACCCAGTGAGATCCTTGTGAAGAGGGTAATCAAAGTATCTTCCATCCATACTATTTATTTTTGGAGTCGTTCATTTGAAATCATCCATTCATTAATTCATACATCCATTCATAAAACAAAACAAAGCTCTTAGTTTCTTATGTTTATTGGAGATAAAAGCATTTGTCAGAGCAACCATGATGAGTCATCTTCCCGAAAAGAGAACTTTCACTTTCAAGTACAAAGAACCCTAAGTTGAATTTTGAAGACTTAAGGATTTATTTTTTTCAGTTTCATTGTAAATTTTGATGTTGATTTCAAAAGACTCAAATTTATTTGTATTTGAACTTGAAAATCAATGAAATAAAAAGCTTATGTATGATAGGTGCTTCTACGTTTCTTCATTATGATTGAAATTTTAAATGCTTAATATTCTAGCTAATAAATAATGAGATAACTAAAGAGCTTTGTAAATAAACATACATTCATGCATATCATCTCCCATAAACAACTCATAACAAAATCTTTCATCCATAAACAACCGTTTAACTTCTCGACACTGGTGATAATCCCAATCAAAGAACTGATGGAGCGTTTGAGGCAAGATCAAGACATGATGAAGAAGGGCATGGATTGCATGAAAGAAAAAGGGGACCAGATTCTAGAGACTGTCACAGCTTTGGCGAGAGAGGAAGGACTTCGACAAGAGGCTGCAAGCTGGAACGTTACTCCTAGAAAGGTCACACAATAAATTCCTACTGTGATTCCTTACCAACAAGGAATATTGACCACTCCCACTCAAGGCTATGGGAAGAAAAACCAGCGCCATCAGCAAAGAAGATCAGAAAGGTCGCTGTCCTTTCTTGTTCACATTCCTATACCATGTGCACAATTGTTATCATACCTGATACAGAGTTCTTTGGTGGTGCCCATATCCCTCAGACCGCCTCATACCCGTTTTCCACTTGGATATGATCCTAATGCACAATGTGAATACCATAAAGGGGCGATGGGGCACTATATTTAAGGTTGTTGGTCATTCAAGAACAAAGTTCAAGAGTTAATCAACAATGAATGCCTAGTATTTGAAGAGGATAATCCAGATGTTGAATGTGGATACCACACTGGAAATGTGGGGCATGCTATCAAAGAGTGTGAAGACTTTCGAAACAAATTGTGAAGGTTTGTCAACAAGGAAGATCCTAGCATGAATGGTTCGATTCAAAGGCCTGGTAAAGAGAAGACGCACAAGCCTCTTAGCCCACTCAAAATTATGTACCACAAAGAAAAGGTCATGCCGGTAACAAATGATATGTATTCCCTATCTAGCAAGAACGTGGATGCTACCACCCATGCAGGTGAAGAATTGGAAAAGGAGTCTGAAGAGGTTGTATCTTGTAAAGATACCACAAAAGGAGACTTTGAGAGAAACCTTACTGATTCTAACGAAGGCATAAACCTTTGGATTAGAAACAAGTCAACCAATGTTGTTATGGCAGATAAGTACTCTCAAGATGCACCAACAAGACCTTATGGTCCCTCTTCTTCTCGACAACCATCATTGTCAGTGCATCACCATCCTTCTGGGTGATTGGCAAAGCCTAAGGTACCAAACCAGAAACCATGGATTACTCCTGATGCGAATCAACAGTACTCATGCAGGTCATATGCTCAAAATCAGCAAGCTTACGGATTTCCACATCAGGTGCCATTTCCTCCACATGGTCAATATCCTACAACAAACCAGGGATCTTCTCAGTAGTCATATCAACGTCAGAATGCTCCGCGTCAGCACTTTCAACAAAGGCCAAGAAAGCCAAAAAGGAATTTCACTCCGCTACCAATGTTGTATAGCCGCATACTTCCATATTTTATCGATAGTGGATGGGTAGAGACAAAGAAATTGGATCCAATTCCTCTTCCATACCCACCAAGCTTTGATCCCGATGATCGTTGTGGTTTTCACGCCAACGCACCCGGGCATTCAACTGATGATTGTCAACAACTCAATAATAGAATTCAAGATCTGATTGAGTCTAAGTTGATCTCATTTATGCCTCAAGCATGAAAATCATCATTCCTCCAATTATTCATTTGGATGCCTCAGACCAGGTTATGGAACAAGTTGTTGTTGAGAGTAGTTGCGAAGATGTTTCTCATACAAATTAACGAACCCGTGATAGAGGATTTCAAAGTCAGCATAAACCTCGCAACAATTTGGAAAGAAGGAATGTCCTTTTCATCCAGTTCCTATGGCATAAAGTCAGTTGCTGCCATATCTGATTCAGAACTCACTGGTAAAGCCCAAGCCTCTCAAGCCTTTACCTAAGCCATACCCAACCGGGTACAATCCTCATGAGATATGTGGATATCATGTTGGATCATTGGGACACTCAACTGAAGACTGCAAAGCTTTCCAAGCCAAAGTACAATTACTGATGGACCAGGGGTACATATCCTTTTTAGAGGGAAATTTGTTCATGCGTGTCAAGCTTCCTGGTTGATTGACTTTGAAGACTCCAAGGAGATCTCCTAAAGCCCGGTTCCTTAACACTGGTAGGCTATAACCCATAGGATTTTCTTTGCATTTGTAGTTTCTTTTCCGTTAAGTGTTATTTTCTTTTAAAACATTGTTGTCTTTAATGGTAATATTAATGTAACAAACATGTGTGTTTTGAACTAATCTATCCATTCGTATTCACTCACTTTTTCTCACTTATTGCAACAACAAAAAATCACAAAAAGAAATTCACTTCACTCCCGTTATCACATTGTTGTTTTAGCAAATATTTGAGGGAGAATGACGAAAAGGAAATACCCATAATTGCTAATAATAATATGTGTAATACCTCAAAATTTTCCCTTTCATATCCCCAACATTTTGCATATCATTTAGCATGCATAAGTTCACAAATAATAAAAAAAAACATTGCATCATATGTAGCATAGCTGAGGCATGGGTACGTGATCAATGATTGGAGCAACTAAAGGCATTAAAAAGGAAATCAAAGGGCTACAAAGCTTCTCAACCTTGTGAAAATGTTTCACAACATCCCACAAGTCTTCACTTGAAGCCACAAGCCATGGAAAGATGGGGTTTAATCGAAGGAGGCAAGCAGTGCAACATTTCTTGATGAAAAGGGCCAGATTAGGGTTTCACTTCTACGGGGTTTCTGCATGAAGTTGTGATTCAAAGTGGATTCATTTGTCTTATATATGATGTCAAGTGCCTAGGGTTCAAATTTCGTCCACAAATTCATTTTGGAAGAAGTTCATTTGGCCAGATGGCTGAAAATCAAGGAATCGGGGAAAAGGCAACCGAGCTAGGGAAAAAGGGTTGACTCCTGACTTTTGAGATTGAGATCATGAAGTTAGGTTCACAATGATCCTATGGTTAAAATTTGTTCAAGAAATGATGGAGAAATCATAAAAAATCAAAGAAAAATCATTTGAAAAGTGGTTGATTTTACATTTCCCTCCACTTTTCCTTCCACACTTCCTTTCATTCTTTCCCTCTTGTTTTTCCACTTCAATTCCACTCCATTTCCCTTGGAAGCTTCTACCATGTTCTACCATCTTCTAGAATGTTCCTTCTCCTAACCTAGCTCAATTTTTAAATCCTAACCTCATTACCAAACCATAATTTTGGATCCCAAGCCTAATTTTTGGGCCCCAAACCTAAGCCATATTCAATCCATTTTCATCCAAACCAAGAAAAAAACTCTCTCACAATTTTCATTCCCACAATTTTCCAAATTTCTCATTCTCTCACAATCACTTTTTTTCTCTCACATTTCCTCCATTTTCCCTTTCTTCACTAAAGCTTTTTGAAGAAGCTTTTCAAGTTTCACATTGAAACTTGAAGATCTTGAAGCTTAGCCTCCAACCTCCATTGTTTTGTGGATTGTAGAAGAAGAAGCTACTGAATTTTGTAAGGATTTCGGATTATCGGAAGTGCACGAAGGTTCAAGCATCAAGAACGCATTTATTTTGCGAGTTCGCGGTTTTCGTGGCTTTCTCTTCGATCAAGCTCCGATTCTTGCAACATTCACCGAAGCACTTCTCCGCTTCGTAGGTTGGTGATCTAAATTACTTCTTCTTTAAGTTATTCTCTTCATCTTGCCATTTCGGCATTCTTTAGTTGCTTTTCGTTTTGCTTGCGATCAATTTCATTTTCTTTATGTGTTGCTTACGATTTATGATTTGTAATGGATTAGGAGTTAAGGTGTAGATGGTAATAGGTTTTAGCATGTGTAAATAAGCCCCAATTAAGTAGAAATTAGTGTTAGCATGTTCCTAGGTATGTTAGGGATCATTAGAAGTGAGTTTGTGGCCAAAAGCACTTATTTCTTAACTTTTTCACATTTTGATTCAGTGTTAACCGGTTAACCATTTGGTTAATCGGTTAACGGGTGCGTATTGGCCACAAAACAGGGCAGTTTTAGGTCCGTTAACCGGTTAACGCTGTTGATTTTTGGATTCTTGGCTTATTTGATAGCTTAGTCCTTGTTGCTAGTGCCTTTGATGTTCATACATGTTTAAGTATTGATTTTAGGGAATTTTTGGGTCCATTTCCAGTAGCTCATTCCCCCATTTCGAGTCGTTTCGACGTGTTTCCGTTCATGTTGCGTATTATGTGTTTTTGTGTTTCTTTGTGCATAGCTTGGTTTCTTGCATTTTGTTGCTATGTTTATGCATCATTTGGTATGTGATTAATCATGTTGCATTCTGTTTTTACATGTTCACATTGCATTAAGTCATTTTTCATTTCATTGTATCAAGATATGTTGCATTTTGCATGATCATGTATGTGTGTGTATTTGGTTGCATGCTTGATCATATGATTCACATCAATTCAATTCTGAATTTTGCATTAAGTTTGACATTATGTTTGAGCTATCGTATTGCATGTTAATAATCAATAATCATCATGTTCATATGCCATGTTCATGTGCCAAATTTTGCATACTTGTTGCACAATCCACTATGTGATGCATTCTTGCATAATTCTTCAAAAATGTTCATGTTCTCGCATTTATATATGTTTATTTAGGTTCAAGTGCATGTTCATGATGATATGGTATATGTTTCATTGAGTTTGTGCATTAAAAAAATGAAAATAATCAAAATCTGGATTTTGCATTTCACAACTGACTTTGCATATAGGTGCTGTAAAATACATGTTGTTTTTTTGCTTGCATGTTGTATTTGACTTTTTACACCTACCTTTTCATGCTGCATGCTGGCTATAAAAAGCTGATTTGTGTTATGCATTGTTTCCATAGCTGTTTGTGTATTAGGGGTTGTAGTAGGTGCTATATTTTTTGTCTTAGCATTTTTTAGTTCTCTAGAATTAAGAGAGTCATTAGGATTTAATAAGGGTATGTTTGTTTTATTATTTTAAATAAAAATGCACACTAATCTTTGTTTTGTAGAGGGGAAGATTGAGGTAAGTTTCCTTCAACTTATTTTTTTACTTCCTTTATGCATTTAATTTGCATTTAATTTCCTTTACTTTTCATACTTGTGTTTGGTAGTGTCGCTCCCGAGGATTTGCATCCCGGTACAAGCGTGAACGGTTGGCGAGAGAAGAAATGAAATGAAGATGAATAGAGTCGCCAGCTAGGCATTTTTATCCCGAAGGAAAGGTAATGCTGCATAAACCTAGAAAAAAAAGATGGATAAGACGGCTGCGAACCAGAGAAACTGAGAAAGGGGGTTGGTTACAACCTGGGAAGGTATTAGCACCCAGATTGTCCGTCGTACTCGACGGGATCCACGCTTAAAAGATTGTGTTTAAAGGGGTAGGTGTATGTGCTACCTGTGTGCAAGAGCTAGAAAAGAAATGTATAAGTATCAGTGCAAAAGGTGAATTGCTCAGGAACTGAGGCTTAGAAAAGAATGCTGAAAGAGGGGGAAGACAAAGAGACTTTTGTTCGATAACTGTTAAGTTATGCCTACGTATCCTCTCGGGCAATGAGGAAGTCAGAACACTGTAGTTTGACTCAAAGAGACTGAAAGATAAATTGACTGGTGTACTGCTTGCTTGTCTATGCTTAAGTGTATGACTTGTCTGGCTCAAGTGCTAACTGTCTTGCATTAGACGGAAGAAGCAAGTTCTCGTTTGTGAGTGAAGATGATGAGAAAAGAATCCCGGAGGAGACGATTATTGTTTGTTTTTGTGTTTTCAATCTTTTATTGTTTTTGTGTTTGCCATAAGTTAATGAGCTAAAGCCTAAACCAAGGGTTAGTAAACTCATCATATCCTCCCTTTGATTAGGGATAATGAGAATACCTTAAGTATGAGATAAACATCTCAACTTAATTACCATGATGATGTAGGATTAATATCATTAACCTACTTGTGATTATTTAGATGTTTTTGAGTTTTTGTTTAGTGTTAAGTAATGAGTTTAAGCCATAATAAAGGATTAATGAACCCATTACACCATCCTAATAGAAGGATAATAGATGAGCACACTTAAGCTGAGGAAGATACCTCAACTTAATCCATGATTAAGGATTAACCTCATGACAATACAAACCTTTATTAGATGGATTTTAATTAAAGATGAGATTAAAAAGTGAGTTTTAAGTTTGTAAGGCAACTTGAGGGGGACTTGTCCATTAAACACTAGGGTTAGTCCTTCTTATCCAATAATGGAAGAATTAGAACCCTAATGTAAGGCCCAAGTTACAAGTTAATGCCTTGGTGATTATTAAGATGGGTTGATTAAGAGGTTTAAAAAAATTAAGGGTTTAACACTTAGGATTAAAGTTATACACTCCATCCTAAGAGAAGGATGCAGGCATAACCCTAATTCCAAAGTCCTAAAGCCATAAAAGTTTAGTCTCTAATGATGAGATGATAAGAGAGACACAAAGAAGACACAAAGGTAAAATATAAAGGGTAACTAATCACAACCCTAATTATTGTCATGCTTGGATGTTCCTATGTTTTGTAAGGCTTGGGAAATATCTTCAGAGAAGCCACCAATGGAAGAAGCAGATGAGGGGAGGAGAAGCAAAAGAAACAAGTTACTTACTTCACTGAAGAAGATAAGTAACTTGGAGAAAGAAAGTGAATGATGAACATGAATGAGCAAGCTCACTCTAAGGCAAATAAAAATACAGAAATGATGCATAAGAAGAATGAGAAGAGAAATGAGAAGTGAAGGCAAATTCACTTCTCAAGTTACTTACCACCTGAAAAGGTTAGCATAAGGAAAGAAATGAAATGAAATGAAGCATATGCAAGGGTAAAAACCAAAACCAGAAGCAAACATATGATGCAAATGATGTTATGAGATGATGCAAAGGCATACCAAGTGTTATGAATGTTCATACAAGAGATTGGATGCAAATGAGGCATGCTTTGAAGTATGAAAACACATGTATGTTTATGAAATGAAATGGATGCAAAGCATGGAAAATGGATGAATAAATGACCAAGCAATGTCTTAAGATGTCTAAGATGGCATACAAGTTCTTAGAATGTTATGGCAAGTTCACATGTTCATGCAATGCAATGTAAGATGCAAGTATGGATGCAAGATTAGGGTTATATGAAAGGATGAAATGCCAATGACCAAAACAGAAGAAATTCACATGATAAAAATTTACAAATGATCTCAAACAAACCCTAACCCCATATGATATCACACCCCAAAGGAGAAGGTCCAACTCTTAACCTAAAGAAAGTTATGAATTTTCTAAGTTAACCAGGTTTTTGGGTACCTTAAAAGGGAAAATACAAATCAAATGGAAAATGCAAGATAAATTTATGAAAAAAATATCCTAGAAACTACATTCTATATAGAAAACAATGCAAAACTAATCATTATCAAACACTTCATGGTTAGGCAGAAAAGAGTTTTCAAAGTTAGGGTTCCAAAAAAGGAATTTTATGAACCCTAAATTCAAGAAAAATGTCAAAGTTGGATCAAAACCAAAAAGAAATTTGTATCAATGGTTTGATAATGTTTCTAAATGTCCTAAGATGCAATGTGAATTTTTTTGGAATTTTTAGAAACCTAAATGGTATTTTAATTAATTAATTTCCATTAATTAATTAAAATAAACATTTAAATATTTTTAAAATGATTTTTTAATACAAAAAATAAAAATAAAAATTTTTTTGGGTGAAGAAAAATATTTGAAATTAAAATGCATAAGCAAATACTTTTATAATTTATCTAGGTATTTTAAATAAAATGGTAAAAAAAATGCATTTAAATGAAATAAAAATGAATTTAAGGGGAAGTCAACTGATCCAATGGATGAGGTTTGAACTGGCATTGACTGCGCGCACAGATGTGGGGCTGGGATTGAATCTGGCTTAATTAACTAATTAACCTAATTAATTAATAATTAAACTTAAGTGAAGTGATCTGAGCCTTTCATGTGCGCGGGAACCTAAATCTAAGGGCTGACATTCAAACTGAGCCACAAAACCCTAATTAGGGTTCTAAACATTTTCAGGTGACCGGAGCTAGCTCCGGTCATCTTCTCCGGCTAGCCAAACATGCTATCTCACTCAAAACGTAATATAAACGCATCAAACTCTCCAGAAATGATCCTCACCTCACTTTAAACAAGAATCAACCAACAAATTTCATTTATTTCACATGAACAGCATGAATCGAAGCAAAACGGAAAATCAAACAAAAATTTCAAAAGCTTGTGAAATGCTTAAAACTCAACCATTTTCGAAACAAATCATATCATGGCAATCAGGGGAACACATAGAATCATTCTATAACATAAAAGAGAAGTTCTGGAAAAAAATTGAAGATGGTTACCTGAGTTGAAGCTTTCACTTCTGGAGCTTTTGGACCTATTCCTTTGTGAAAATCCTCTTTATTTGACCCCCTGATGATGTTGCAGTGCTTGGATGGAGTTTAGAATGGCTGGATTGAAGGCTTGCAACTCAACTGGCCTGAAATCGTGTTTTGTGTTTGTGGGGTTTCAGGCTGGTTTGATGGTTGGGAAATGCTCTAATGATAATGATGAGTTGAATGGTGAAGTTGGTTTGAAGTTTGAGTGGCTGGACAAAGAGTTTTAAAAGTTTTTTCTTGAAGGTGATTTTTGTGAAACTTGGTGAATGAACTGATTTAGGCTTGTGTGTGTTATGCATTGGCTTGCTTTTGGTCCATATAACATAACCCTATTGGCCAGAGAGTAGTTGTGGCTGCAGCTTATTGGTAAGGGTCATCTTGCAAAAAGTCAACAAATTGTGTACTTGAGGTATGGGCTCATGTTGCAGCTGTTCTTTGGCATGTCCTGGCTCAGCATTGATCAAGGAGAGCCATGGAAAATGTTTTGGGGTGATGCAGCAAGTGTATGAGAAGATTCATCCCCTTTTGCAAATTTGAAGAATTTTGGCCCATTTTGAATTACTTGAAGTTCAAGGCATGAAATAGAATGATTCTTTGGGAAATTTTGGTCACAATGCATTGTATTATTTTTGTGTGATGCTTAGAGAGTGATTAGAGGTCACAAAATGACTTGGTATGTAAAATTGCACAAAATCCTCTTTGGTGTGAAAGTGAAAATTATAGGATTTTTGCCAACTTTGCAAAGCCATAAATTGAGTTCCATAATGAATTAGGACTTGTTATTGTACTTTTTGAAAAGGGAATGATCCAATCTACAACTTTCATGACCAACAATTTTTCATTTGAAGCATTTTTGGTTGAGAAAGAGGAGGTTGAAAAACTTTCCCAAAATGGAAAGTTTCCATTACAAGTCATTTCCATTTTTGGCAAATTTTGGTTTAGCTCAACTTTCTTCAATTTTGTGAACTTCCAAGCACTTAATGATCAAATAAAGATCATATAACTTCAATTTGATGAAAAATCCACTTTGGTTCCATTGTTGGGGCCTCAGATGCCCTGATTTGACTTAACTTGCTCAAGAAGTTACCCAGTGAACAGATGACTTCCATAATGAATTTCTTCATCAAATTTGGTACATATAATCCTTATAACATATTGAGACTATTAGAAACAAGAATAACCAAAAAATTTGGAGTTATGGCCTCTGAAACCAAAACCCTAATTTTAGGTCATCCGTGTAGTGAAACCCTAGCTCTGCTTCCATGCCTTCCAAGTTCTTGTGATTTCTTGACTTCCTTGATCTTTGTGGGATATAATATGATGATATAACACACATGGACCCTCTTGGAATGATTGGAGACGTTTGGAGTGGCTCAGATGGATCTTTGGATTGCTTAGATGACAAACCCTAGATGTAGATGAACTTGAACTAATGCAGTGAAGCAAAAATGCCATATGATTTGATATGCTTAAACTTATGCAAAGATGAAAGATCACAAGACATGGTGAAATGAGTGAGGGCAAATTTGGGGTGTTTACAGCTGCCCCTATTCAAACATGAGTTAGCTGTGTAGGATGTAAGCGACGGGCTTAACAGATAAACAAGATAACTTGTGGTTGAATACCAAAGACAGTCCAGAATTTGCACTCATTGGGGAGAAGAAGCAAAGAGATATAAATTGTAATAGAGAGTGTAGTATGATCATCAAATGAAAGCGATGGAGGACGACTGCTGGGGATAAAGCAATGACGGGGACGGACAACATGTTGGGGAAATAAAGATACCATGATGGGGACGACCATTAAGTAAAGTAAAACAGTTCTGTGGGGATTAAGACGAAAGCAATGATGGGGACGGCCACCAAGCTTCTAAAGTAATAGTAAACAGCAATGGGGACGGTCATCGGTTTAAAGAATAATGATGAGGGACGGTCATCAAAGGTGAAGGCGATCACCTAGCAGGGAACGGCTGCTCTTTATCATGACATAGGACGAATGCCAGATAGAAAAGGTCGATGAAGGGGACGGCGATCGGATAAGCATGATGAAGGACGAACATCAAGAGGTGAAGGACGATCACCTAGCAGGGTATGGCTGCTCTCGGGTTTTATCATGACATAGGACGAATGTCAGATAAAAAGATCAACGATGAGGACGACCATCGGATAAAAATGATGAAGGACGATCATCAAAAAGGTGAAGAACAATCACCTAGCAGGGGACGGCTGCTAAATATCCTGACATAGGACGAATGTCGGATAGGAAAAGGTTCCAATAATGGAGGCTCCGCTGGGGAAAGGGATGAGGGACGTTTATCCAAGGGTGAAGGACGATCACCTGGCAGGGTAGGGCTGCCGAAAGTATCACGACATAGGACGAATGTCAGATAGAAGAAAAAGTTATTCTGTCGGGGAGTGGTAAACACGGACGAGTGCTTACGCTTAAGAAATAAAAGGTATAAGGGTTTTGACGCTGTGTACAGATTAGAGATGCGGACGAGCATCCTTAAGACTATGATACGGATGAGTATCGGTAGAGACAAACGCTGACGCGTGTTCAGAGATGACGATACGGACGAGTACCAACTGGTTAACAAAGAACACGGACGAGTGTCGAATCTGTGGGGAGATGAATATATATATACAAGATACGGACGAGTATCCATATAAGTATGAACAAGTATTGTGAAGTATGAGCAAGACACGGACGAGTGTTCAACTTGCTGGGGAAAGGTTACACAGACAGGTGTCAAAAGAGAAAGTGTATAAGTTAGGAACAAACCTTTGTATATGATAGTGGAAAAGGTGTTCTGGTGACCTACGGGGATGGGATGACACGGACGAGTGTCGAAAGGGGTATATATGAACATGTATTTGTTGGGGAGTGCAAAGGGGACGCTTTGGCTTTTGCTTGCAAGGGATGCGAGCTTTTATATACATTGCTGGTGGAATATTGGTGATATTTGCAGGTGACTGGTTTGAACCTGACTTGTGATCATGCAAATGTTTGATTTTTGCCGTAATGCTCCGTATTAGACGGAATGCTACGCTTTGTGGGGAGAGATGATGTGAATGCTATGATTATGCAAAAGAAACTGATTCGGGATTCGGATCCCGCTGTTGTGAAGATCTCTGGCTGATCTGCTTGGAAGGTTATCCCAGCTGGGGATGAGATCATTGGTAGATCTGTTCGGTAAGGAGAAAACCCAGCTGGGGATGAGACAGCTTCCGTCACTTTGTTATGTGAGAATTTCAGGCCTTGCTCTTCTGGGGAGAGGTTGGGACTCTACGGGGAGATGGTTCTTTTGTCTTTGAGAGACTTGGTACTCTGTTTGAGGGAGGAAAGATCATTGAACGATCTTCTTAGAGATCTCTGTGGGGATCTCGGTTGGGGAAGCTTCTGTTGAATAGACTTATGTTGGGGATGAGGAGGCTTTGACAACTCCGCTGGGAAAAGCATTCCAGATGCTGCTTGGAGGAGGGTATGCCGGGGAGTGATACTTGGCATGCCCCATGTCGTGCATTTGACTACCTGTAATCCTTGTTAAGACAAAGAAACGCACAAGTATCCTGAGGTATCCCTTATCGGATTCCCTTATAGGAGTCATATATTCCTGGAAGTAAGATTATTTCCTACAAGCATTTATTTAAGAATGGCCCATTTATTTTATGCAAATATTATATCGTGGATATTAGACATTTTGCAAACGAAACAAAAATGTACGAAACGAGGTGTGACTGAAAACTCTAATTTTATTAATCTGGGTGCCCTGAATTGGCAAATACAGTCAAAGAAACAAATCCCCTAGAATGAGGAGATTGTTACAAATTGAGAAAAGTAAAGGTGCTGGCAATGTTGACGACGCTTTGGCGAGCTTCCTTCGCTATGACCTGTATGACCTTGACGTTCTTCTTATCTTGCTTTCTGACGAAGGTTGATTCTGACTGATGTTTTATCCTTTCGAAGCTTGCCGTGTTGTAAGTGATACAGACGAATTCAGAATGCAGTTGTTCGCTTATTCCCTTATTTTGCGTGGATCGCCCTTTCGGGTTTTCAATCCACCGGGATACCAATTTTTGCCTGAGTTGTCCAATGTGGCTTTTCAACTCAGCGGGTGTACACATTTTTTTTAATTTTTAATTTTTCCCTTATTTTTGCCCGAGTCTTTTATTCTGTTTTTGACTCGCCGGGTTGCCCTATTTTTTCCTGGACTTACATTCTGTTTTTATGTCCAGCGGATCTTTTTATGCAAAGTATTTTTT